>OU342602.1:11326490-12617981 GCA_910589645.1 Tinea semifulvella
AGATTTTCGTGAATCTAATAAGAGCGATGAAAAGTGTATCCGAAAGAAAATTAATTTTATTTAAAAAAATATCTAATTAAGTAACAAAATATGTTCAAGTGGGTTTCTGTCTAAACTACGAGGAATATCATGAAATGCTGAAAGCAGTCTCCGGTCCGATTATTAAAAGAAAAGAACTACAACATTAATTTAAAAAACTAACATGCTAGGCGGGAATCGGAGCCGAAAATGTTGACATAAGGATATGATTCCTGCAATTTTCTTAAATTTGATGTTCGGTATTACTTCCCAAATTTTTATGCTTATGTCCGACACTGCTAGTGTATACGGAATGTCTTATTAGATTAAAAAAAAACAATTTATTAACGATTCCACAAGTTGGTATTAGTGGAACCGTGACCGTCGGCTTAACGTGCTCTCCGAGGCACGGGAACGGTGGTGTTGTCAATCTATGACGAATGTACGTAAGAAAAATGTATTTCTCATTGGTACATGCCGGGGGGGTTTGAACCGACCTTTGTAGAATTTAAGGTACGCGTTCTTACAACCGAGCCACCACCGCGCAGTAGAGAAAACTTCATGATATTATGCTCGCCTATGTACAATAATGTAACATTTTGTATATTTTGTGTGAAATAAAGAAATAGTTGTTTGTTTCTATCAATAGAACATATTAGTTTAAAGTAAGAGCATACAAAATCATGCGGTATAACCTTAAACATAATTCGTTAGGTAACCGCAGCCTTTGTTAGTGTATTTTGACGTGACAACGTCTTATAAATTGGTTTGCCGGGTGACACTTCAAGAAACTGCGTTACGCTCCGCTCACGTTATGCGCTCACAATGAGAGCGAGTGAGAGGCACGCGTCCCTTCCACTCGGGCATGGTTAGCCCGCCTAAGAGCGAGAGAGACAGACATAAAAAGTGAAAGACATTGACTTGACATTTTCTAGGCACATTACAGCAGAAACACTTCCTTTCATTTCATATTTCTCCTATCATCGCCCTATCCTCAACAAAATCACTCAGATAGGAACAAGTTAAGTTGTAGTAAACGCTGTTTCATTGTACGCAAATGTATTGCAAGTTATTGTATGTATATTTGTATATAAATACGTATGTATGTGTAAAGGTAAAAATAAAATTTTGTTAATATGAAATTCAGTGCGAGATTCTTTGTATAAATTAATGTTTTAAATATAATTCTTTGTATAAATAAATGTTTTAAATTGTTACTATTATTTCATCCTTCTTCCTACTATACGAATGAATATTCACATTAAAATTATTTTACCACTCAAAGTCGTTGTCACGTAAAACTTTCGCCCGTATACCGACTTTACAGGCAACCAATTTTTTTCTTAGAAAGTGGTTTTCAATCGGTAAACGTCGTTTTTGTAACGGGTCTTGTAATATTAGGCGTCTATGTTTGTAGGATAAAGTTTTGCTACAGTTTAATGGAGGCAAACAAGTTTTATTTGGCGACAAATTAAATTACTACTGTAATGAAATGACAGACAAACACCCTACCCAGAAGCGAATTTACTTAGAGCCATTCTGATTTAGGAACTTTTAATATAGATACATTTCTAGAGAATGTGGCCTACACTCGTCATGCTAGGTTTTGGGTACACGCGCTTTTTAGGCTTCTTTGTTGTTAGAATGATTTTTAAAAAACTAAATTAATAAACTAAAAACTTAAACTATATAAATTACTATAAATAAAAAAATAATTAAAACTAAAACGAAAATAAAGAAACAACAAAATAAATTTAAAATATTATAAATTAAAAATTTGCTCCAAGCGCTGCCAATCTGCGGCGTCACCTTGACAAAACGCATTTGTAATGACGAAATACGCAATAGGGTAGGCATTAAAGAAAGCATAGTGACAAAATTAAGGAAAGGCATGCTCCGGTGGTTCGGACATGTTGAAAGGATGAGTGAAGAGAGATTGACGAACCAGATATATGATGCGAAAGTCGTGGGTAAAAGAGACCCTGGCAGACCAAGACTTACTTATCACGATCAAATAAATAAAACAATAGCTGAAGGTGCATTAAAAAGCCATCGAAACAAACGGGCATGTATGAGAAGGTTGATGAATGTCGAAGAAGCGAAAGAGGTATGTCGTGATCGTGACAAGTGGCGCTTAATTGTCTCTGCCTACCCCGCAAGGGATTTGGCATGAAGATATGTATGTATGTATCGCTGCCAATGGGAAAAGTGCCAGGGATAATGGCAGCATTGCCACATTGCATGGTAATGCTGATCCTTTGGCCCAAATATTACCCAGCCCTTTTATCTCCCGAGGTGTTGATGAGCTGTATTATCAACGCCTTGAAAATTTCATGTGCCCCACGGCCCGAGAGTTTCAATTCTAAACGGCGCAAAACACATCTCTCAATAACCACCCAGCTTACTATACGTATTCGCTTACGTACTCGTATTTCCGCCGTTTTAAGGTTCTCTGCTTGTAATGCGCCTGGGTCCATATATATTATAACAACATTTTATTGAAATGATGTCGAATTAAAATGTCCGTGAAGTCACATAAAGAAATTGTTCCAAGGCTCTTTGACGTCTCTGGTGACAATTGAGCAGTTTTTCAATATACATACTTAAATCTTAATTCGCCAGTGTATTGGGCACCATGCGATTTGGAGGAGCCATTTTTATAAGTATTTTTTTTTTTAAATTTTTATTTCAATGTTAAATTTAGTTTTTATTGTTAATATACCTAGTTTATTTGATTTAAGATTTTTTTGTAACCATTCCTTCGAACAAAGTTTTATTAAAAAAATGAGAATAGCCCCACTAAAACAAGTCATACATTATCTGACCTATAATTTAAGGATCTCAGGTGTTTTTAGCGAAACATACGACTTTATTAGCAAAGTTGTGCAGATTACAGCGACTGCCCAAACAATGTTATTGCGATAAAGCCCAATTTGCTATGCTAAAGATTTAGGCACAGCGCACAGTGATTCACCTAGAACATCCCCGCAGGACAATTTTTTTTTTGCAGTTTCTCGTCAAATAAACATTGTTATCGATTAATCAACTTTATTCGAAGTAAATTAATATACATTAAATATAAATATCCTCGCCAACCTCCACATATATATTCTAACAGTGGAGGTCTAGGACGCTGTGTTCTAGGTGCTGTAATGAATTAATGAAAAATATTTAATTTAAAGCTACCTAAATAATAAAATTAAAAATAAACTAAAGTGTAAATAATAAAGAGTTTGAAATTATTATTTTATATTTTGTAAATATTATTTTTCGACAACAAATATATTTAGCCTATACTTAGTTTATTTTGTAGAGTTGTTTTAATTTCATAGATATTTTTGTTTTAGTTTTATCTATAATTATTTTCAGTTTTATTTTAATATTTTTGTATCTACTTTGAATAAATATATACTATATATTGGAAAAAAAAACTAATGCTATTTATTATGTAGAAATATATTATGTGTATAAAATAATTAACAAAGAAGTAAATACAACACATTTCACTACAAATAAATGTGTAAATATTGAGACATGGATAGTTTGTGTGGAACGAGCAACCAGAGCTTTTTTAGATAACTTTTTATAAAACATATAACTTCACATTTTATCTTAATCTTTAAAATCCATAACAAAAACCTTTGTAAATACTAATAAAAATTATATAATACGCTTGATTTTTCCTCTATTTATATCTCAATTATTTTTAATTAGATCTTACAAAACAATTTCTGGAATTATTATTGCGACTTGTATTGTCACCTTTTCTTAGAAGTTTCGTATTGACTTTTGTCCAGTTAGGATGTTCCAGGTGAATCACTGTGCAGTGGCTGTACTCTATTTCCTAATCGCATGATTCAACGGCTTTTACAGAATATGTATGTATATTTATAATTGTAACAAAAAACGCAAACTTATAAAATACTACAGATGGCATCTTAAAAATAATATATGTTAATATGTAAACATGATACAACTACAGCTACCTACTACATTGATCACTATATATTTTTTTTAAGTATTCAGAAAACTTACTTAAATATTAAACATAAATTTTGCCCAATATTAAATAATAGGAATAAACTTGAAAACAATACCTATATAACAATTATAACTAAATAATATATTATAATATAGGCGCGGTGGTGGCTCACTTGTAAGAACGCGTTCCTTAAATTCTACTAAGGTCGGTTCAAACCCCCCTGGCATGTACCAATTAGAAATACATTTTTCTTACGTACATTTGTCATAGATTTACAACACCACCGTTCCCGTGCCTCGGAGAGCACGTTAAGCCGTCGGTCCCGGTTTCACTAATGCCAACTTGTGGAATCGTTAATAAATTGTCATAAAAAATTGACATCATAATCTCGCCAAGCCGCCTGGCCAGCGTGGCGAGTGTAGGCCAAATTCTCCAGTTCTGGAAGGCCCATCTCTAGCAGTGGAGGTCTAGGACGCTGTGTTCTAGGGGCTGTAATGAATGAATGAATATATCATACAGCCCCTAGAACACAGCGTCGTAGACCTCCACTGCTGGAGATGGGCCTTCCAGAACATATATCTGGAGCATTTGTGTATTTCTCATTGGTACATGCCGGGTGGGTTTGAACCGACCTTTGTAGGATTGGAGGTACGCGTTCTTACAACCGAGCCATCACCGCTCTATGTATGATATATAATATATTATAAATGTATATTAAAATTATTGTTAAAAAAAAAGTTCTCGAAGCATTCCAATTAGCAAACGAGCAACGCCGTGTCTAAAGCTAGTACTCGTAGATTTAGGTATAAGATTGAAATTCGCTTTCAGGATTTCGATAGAGACGCATTTAGATCCTGAGATTAGGTGTTCACGGAGAAACATAGAGTTTCAATTATCGAGACGTGTCTCAGAATACCAAACCAGCAAGGTAATTCGGAAACTGTAAAATTTAGGACCAGCAGCCTGTGGGTGAGCTATTCTTGTCAGGCCTACAACACTCTGGTGTCCTTTACCTATTTAGAAGATAGGTGTAAGTGCGAAAAAATCAGGATTTTCATATATGTGTTGTCTCATAATAGATATAGATATCCTTGCGTCGTTTTCCTCAATACTGAGGGTCGTGACCCCCTCCTCGGATCACTTTGTCCCGGACTATGCTGCGCCATCTGGGTCTGCTCACGGCGGCGTGCAGGGCCTCGTGGACTTGGGTGTGAAGTGTGGTGCGGATCTGGTCTGACCAGCGTGTCGGGCTGCGGCCACGGGGTCTCTAACGAGTATAATTAAATTAAAAAAATTAAATTAAATATATTTCATTTCAGGCATTTAAAGACCCATAATTAATTTAAACAATAATTCTAATTTTAATCTAAACTATAATCTAAATAAATTTATAACTAACAAATTAATAATATAATACACAAGGCACCTAAAATTTAGAACATAATTCCAAGCAACATTAACCGCCTCCGTAGTCTAGTGGTAACAAACGTTGCCATGAACTCGGGAGGTCGTGGGTTCGATTCCCACCGGGGGCAAGTTGTACATTGTATAATTTGTCTCGGTCTGGGTGTTTATATGTATAATATGTATATATTTACAAAATAAAAAAAGTATAATATGTAGTTTATCAACCATCTAGTTTCCGTAACAGAAGCTTACCACGGAAACTAGATGGCGCTGTGTGACCTGTCTGGAAATATTTATTTATTAACACCCGTATTCTCAAGGTATTTTGCGACATACCTTAAAACCTCCTTAAAGCTTATTTATTTAAGGTTATTTAAAGAGGACATACATCATTTATTGTTGTAACATTAAACACGGAAGAGCACCGATATCCCGCACTACAGGGCAACCTCGTGTAGGTGTCACAATCACATCACCCTATATTGTTCACCTATTTTACATCTGTATACTTTTTGTGACAATAAATGATTTTATTATGTATTATTATTATTATTTACCGCTAATATTTATATTACTTAAACATGTATTTAATTTTTAACTGACTGCGCGACGTAAGGAAGGACGGGTTATATATGGCACACTGGAGATCAAACGCGTGGGTCGATTATGATGATTATCACGTTAGTCGATCCGTTGTAATCATGCGAGTGTCCCTGAAGATATGATATTGATAAAATTTCAGTTAGACGACAACCAGACGCCATATTGTGGAAAATGAAAGTCGACGAACTATATTAAGTGGGGTATCATTGAATTGGTATTTGAAAATCATGTTGAGGTTTCCCTTATCATTTTTTGTTTAGAGTGACCTTTTAGAAAGAAAGAAAGAAAGAAAGAAATACGTCTATTCATCGCAGTACAGATACAATTTACACAATTAAGATTAGGATATGCAGCACAACGCGCCCCGACAGGCACCCAACAGTACTCCAGGATATAGCCGCGCATAGGATATGGGGTGGCACGGACCATGAATTAATATTAAAATATGGAATTGGCCGCCCCCACATCCACTGCCACATCCCGAGCACCACCAGGCAACCATCGAGGCGCGCTGCACTACAATTCACACCGTAATTCCTGCAGCGATGAACGGGCCCTAAGCTCAGCATGTGTCGCGAGTCACATAGTTGTATCCGCGACGCTGTTCTTCCGCTAGTACCCAATATAATAAAATATATATTTTTAAATAAATAACAAATATATACTTACATATAACCATACTAATACTTATCTACATAAAACAATAAATACAAATTGAAATATACAATACACACAGTAAAATTAGTACATTTCACCCAAAAATGTATTTAAATTATATAAAACAAGGAAGATAAATAAATAAAATAAAATACTTTAGGATCTGTAACCATTTAAAGTTGGTTAACAACTATTATCAATAAAATTTTCAATGTATGTCCTATCTATAATAAATATACCATCTTATAACAGACAGCGATAGGTAACTAAAATCTGTAAAATAAAAACATATACATACATATATATTTTTAGTTTTTAGTTTAATTAATAATTTAGTTTTTTTGTAACTGCCTCCGTGGTCTAGCGGTTGAGTCTGTGGATTTAGACTGAGAGGTACCGGGTTCGATTCCTGGTCGGGACACATTTAATTATTATTTAATTCATTTGTGATACTTCTCGAGTTTGATACGCTGGAGACATCGACGAGTTAGCCACTTGTCATAATTGGTCTATAGTAAAGTTGGCTAAATGTGAATCCGCTTATTTATAAGCGTGGTTTCTGACCACCCTGAAAGGGAAACGGTCGTGATGATACTTTACTGTATTTATTTATTTAAAACTTTATTGCACTATGTACAAGGATCGGGCTTAATGCCGCTAGACATTCTCTAACAGCCAACCTTTGGGACAATAATAAGTATAACTTAGATCGAGGAGTAGGTGCGAAGACGTATTTAAGACTGATCATTATTAAATAATAACTATATTTATCAATAATATATATACTACATACTATTAGTACTTACATACATAACTATACTACATACAATATCCACTTGTACCTTACTTCCTTCGAATAAATCCTTATCATACATATATATTAAATACAGAAATCCCGACTGCGCAAAAAATACTTTAATTAAATCTATAAAGAAATAAATAATAAATCATTAAACCATTTTTTTAGTTTGTTGATTTATAACAATTAGTTTATTATAAAATAGTATTTAATTTAGCTAAATAAGTAAATGATTTTAAACGGTAATTTTATTAGGTATGTAGGTATTGATTATGTTATTATTATTAAAATACTTTATTGCACTTACCTGAGGGGCCCGAGTGGTGTCGCGGGGGTGACATCGCTCACATAGCGCCCCACGAGACGGCGCGTGCGGTTGTTTCCGCGCGCCTCTTCGAAGGCGAGGAAGAAGACTCGCTCTCTCTCTCCCTCCTCGCCAAGATGGCGCCCGCACACCAGCGGGCGACGCCGGCGGGCGGGGGTCTCGTTTGTATATTGCTTCCCGCCATCCGCCATTCTACACGAGGCGTCTTGAGGAACACCATTTTTTAGTCGGTGCGAGCCCGACATAGCCTCCCCCCTTCCCCCTGACTCGGGCGGGTAGGGATTTCCTGATGTAAAAAAAAAAAATGGTCTGTGGAAGCTTGTTCCACTGACGAGCAGCCGATACAGTAGATGAATCTGAGTATGTATTTGTAATGACTAAATTATTATTATTTATTGTATGCCTATTGTGGGCAGATTGCTTAAAATTTAAAAGCCCGGTCTTACATTTACACTAATGTGTAATCTTGCCAATAAACAATATAGTGACAGTTATCATAATAAATATTTAAAAAAATATATATATATGTATGTAAGTATCACACTACCATAAAATTGGGGATATCACTCTCTAAGTTCAACATTAATTTTTAACGATTTTTTCATTGCGTACTACTAATAAATTGAGATTAAAATTAATCCGGTAGTTTAATTTACCAATTCCAATGCATTAACCAATCCGTCTGGCCAGCGTGGCGAGTGTAGGCCAAATTTTCCAGAAATTTCTGGAAGGTCCATCTCCAACAGTGGAGATCTAGGACTCTGTGGTCTGGGGACTGTGATAAATGTTTAAAATATGACAGTACAAAGGAGCCCGAGGCGGCCAAATTGTAATAAATGATTTTGTTGTATGTTCTCTTCTCCCGATAGATGATGAATTAGGTGACAGGGAAGGCAAAGGTCTAGCCCATACAGCCAAGTCTGACGTAATATATCTTTCTTATTCATGAGTTAATGAGGTCATCATAAAATTCCAGATGCTGCAGAATTTGATGCTTTTCTTGGAGTCACTCGCGGCACCATAGCTCAAACACGTCGGGTAAAATATGGGAGTTGACAGCGCGGGAAAACCGCAAAAAATTAACTGCAACTTGTGCCCCATATTTAAAGTCCTATTAATCGTTTTCTATAATTATTCACATTGTAAAACATTATTTAACAAAACAACACCACTTTTGACTAACAATATCTACAGTAAATTAATTTACATAACAAAAACTTGCACTTGACATGTCCGCGCAAAATGGCGCGAAGAACTCCCTGATTTGGCTTAATTTTGACATTAGTTTTTTTTTTGTGGATGAGGCATTGGAATTGAGATCCGAACTCTGTATAATATACACGCGCTAAGCCGTGCTTACTGCCCTGTCTCAGTACTAAGCTAGGGTTTCACATAATGCAATGATTCATGACAAACAATGTTCTCTTCGCATTAGGAAAGCTTTTAGTTAGTTAACCGCTTTGTTTCCACTTACAATCATAGATAAAGGAGAAGCTACTACATTGAATTAGTTACGGCGGGGCATTCTTTACAACTCTTTTGACAAACATCAAGTTCGTAATAATTATTTATTTGCAACACTAGAAGCAAATGGCAAAATGTCAGCTCGCTGCTGTACAAGTCAAAATTGTATCGATAATATTCGATAACTTTGCGAGCTGTCAAATTTTGTCGATAAATAGTTTGCGAAAATCTTTAATTTAACAGATAAGGCAGGTGCGACAGTCTACACATTTGAGCGATCACTAATTTATAGATTTAAGATATAAGATAAGGTTTTTTATTTTTATTATTTTTTATAATAGCACGACATGTGACCTTGCGCCCACCTGGTGGCAACTGAAATCAGACACTCATGACTGACATCAGTCCCTAACACTTTGCCGGCTTGACTAGATGCTTTTTCACACTTCGCTTTTGAAGGACTTCAAGTTTTTTTTTTTTTTTTTTTTTTTTTTATACTAGCACGACATGTGACCTAGCGCCCACCTGATGGTAAGTAACGTGCAAGGTCTATGAACATTAGCAACTGAAATCAGACACTCATGACTGACATCAGTCCCTAACACTTTGCCGGCTTGACTAGATGCTTTTTCACACTTCGCTTGAAGGACTCCAAGTTATAGGAAAGTGGAAACACAGAGGCTGGGAGAGCATTTTTTTTTAGTTTCTTTTTTTTTTTTTTTTTTTTTTTTTTATACTAGCACGACATGTGACCTAGCGCCCACCTGATGGTAAGTAATGTGCAATGAACACGGTATGTGGGTGCATATTCTGACCTGTGCGTGTGGTTCGGTTGCGGAATGGAGAGGAAGGAATTAGGTTATAGAGCTCTTCAGAGCACTCACCATAGTATAGCCGGTACAACGCGCTATGAGAAGCCTCATCTCTGCGAAGCTGCAGGGATTTGAGAGTTGCAGATATAGTGGCATCGTCCAAAATTCGAACAGCTCGCCTCTGTAGGTCATTGAGAGCATCTGTGAGGTACTTGGCGGAACCATCCCAAAGGTGAGAACAGTATTCTACGCATGATCTGATATGTGCTTTGTACAGCCACGAATTTGAAGGCGGAATAAACAGCTTTACCTTGTTCAGTATTCTGAGCTCTGTAGTTCCGGTGGTTAAGATATGAGATTTCCACCCCGAAAATGTTGAAGCTGGGCTGTAGATCGTGGTGCCCTAAAGAGTGGGGGAAGAAGAGAAAGGGGACTTCTTGGCTGTCAGCACGCATGTCAAGACCCACTTGTTGGCATTGAACTGGACAAGATTTTGGACACCCCACAAATAGATTTTGTAACACCCTTTACAGTTCTGCCATCACAATGAGCTTTTTTTAAAAAAAATTGGGACTTAGATACCTCCCGTGAGCCGTGCTGTCATCTGCATAACAATGAATGTTGCCCAGAGATAACAAGACAACACGAAAGAGTGTAGGTGACAACACAGAGCCCTGCGGTACGCCGGCATAAAGGAGATATGACTCAGACGCATTTCCATCCACAAGGACATGAATGCATTTGGAATGCTAATGTCTTCATATATTTATTTTAGTAAAATAGTGTTAAATAGTTTTGCTGCAGACGAACTTCTCTAGTGCGTATAGATTTTAAAGACCGGTTCACAGGCCTAAGTAAATTTAGTCACAACACTCTATTGTTCACTAATGCACCGTCAAATCTAGCACTTTGTTGGCTCAGTTCATTAAACATTCTGATGGCTTCAAGGTCCCCTTTTCATTAGGAACTCAGACACGCGCCAAAAGGTTATCTACTGTTAAATAGATAACTGATATTATACCCATTAAGCGGGTTTAGCGCTTTTACATCATTCTCGGTCAAAGTAGATATTTATTTATTTTTATTTAAAAACTTAATTGTTAAATTAACAAAAGCGGATATAATGCCTATAGGCTCTTCCAATCAACCTTCGGGACATTGAAACATTAGAGGTATAAGGTTATGATAAATAAACAACAAATATTAAGGAAAAAATAAATACAATGTACTTACAACTAAAGTATTAAATTACATTTATAAGTGGGTATATACAATACATATACGACGTACATATACATACATATATACATTACTATATAAACTACATGTAGAATTTTAAACACACTTTTTTTACTTAGATTATTTATTTAACACTTATTTATTTTACTTAGATGAGAGAGTATCTGAGAGAGACACTGACAACACGAAATTCGAATTCCAATAGTCACCGGTAGCCGCCAAACCACTGTACGTTTATAAAGTGGAAACAGAATCAAAAGCCTTCGCTATGTCAAGAAAGATTGCCAGACTCTTCCTACGCCCATCAAGATCACCAACCACATCCTCAACCAGTTGTAAGACCGCTTGTTCTGTTGACTTACCTCTACGAAAACCAAATTGGTTATTCGATAAAAGTTTATGTTTTTCCAAATATGCTATTAGTTGATTATTTATAACTTTTTCCAATATTTTGGATAATGTTGGCAAAATTGCAATAGGTCGATAATTGTTGACTGACATTTTGTCACCACTCTTGAAAATTGGGAGAACAAGAGACTTTTTAAATGCGGTCGGAAAACAGCCTGTAGACATTGAAAGATTACAAATGTGAGATATGCAAGGTGCCAATTGTTCCTTAAATTGTTTTACAAAGTCAGACGAGATTTCATCCCAGCCAGTTGAACAATTTGGTTTAAGGGAATTTATTATTGATATAATATCAGTGGTGTCAGTTTCCAATAAGGCGAATGAATTAATTGGTGGATGGCGATACCGATTAAATGAATTATGTTCAGTGGAAGAACTGCTATTAATTTGCTGAGACATATTAGTAGCTAAATTTTTGCCTATATTAGCAAAAAAAGTGTTTATATTATTTAGAGTAATATTAATAGAATTAGGTGACGTAAAAAGATCATTATGAGAGGTTTCTTGCTTTTTAAAATTAGTAATAGAGTTTATTATTTGCCATGTCTTTTTAATATTTGTAGTTCCTGCCTTTCTCAATTCTTCTCTTTCGTAATTTCTTTTAAGCTTTTTAAGTAAAGAATTACAAAAGTTTCTATAGCGCTTGTAGCAGATTTCTAGAATTGGATCTGAAGTTTTTCGAAGTTTATTGTGCATCTTATCTCGATGCTTTATGCAGCGAAGAAGACCTGGAGTAATCCAGGGTTTCTGTATAAACTTACGTCGAGATGGTTTTGTTACGGTAGTATTGTTTTTTATAATATCGGAGAGTATACCTATTAATAAGTCTGTCGCGATATTACAATCACTAGCATCCAATACTGTAGTAAGATTAATTTTATCCATGTCTTGTTTTAATCCAATTTTGTTAATATTTGTAATAGGTTTCATGAGTAAAAAATGTTGATGTTTAAGTTCAATTGTAATTAAAACTGCATGATGGTCCGTCAAGGAATGTTCTACTACAAGGGTAACAGATTTATACAAAGACTTAATTATGACATGGTCGAGAACACTATTATCTCTAGTTGGAAGAGTATGTGCAGGTATTAAACCATGAGATGATATTAGGTTAATATATTCAGCTTGATTAGGTTTATCGCCTTGTTCAGGACTTAAGTCAATATTTATATCACCCATTATAATTATATTTTTATACGATTTTAGTGAGTCCAATAAAGCATCCAAAGATATCAAAAACAATTCAATGTTACGGTATGATGGAGATCTGTATAAAGAAATTATGGCAATATTTTTGTTAATTATTGTAACCAGGCAATTGGCCTCCTTAAAGTTTGGTTCATAAGTATAGTGTTTTATATCTTTTTTTATATATACCACTATGCCATCATTTTGGTTATAGTATTTTAGTGTGTGAAACGGACTGTAGTTTTGAATTTTAGGTAAAGTGGGGTTTTTGGATAGCCAACATTCCGTAAGAACCAAAATGTCGATATTTGCATTCATTCGAGCCATTAGGGTAAGAAATCCCGATATTACAAGATATGCTTCTTATATTTTGAGTTATAACGTTAATTGGTTTACGGATGTGACCAACCAATCGCGAACAATCCTCAGGAGCACAAGCCTGTGATTGCGAGACAGAGATAGAATCTATATTATCTGTGTTAGCTTTTATATTCATTTTTATTTATATTATATAAGAGAGCAAAACTATGGTACCATAAACAACGAAATCGTTCGCAACCAGTCAGCCACGTTATATTTAGAATAATAATTAAGCAAATCAGTATTTTAGTTTGACAAAGTAGTTTGAATACCAAATGAGCATTGTATTTGTTAATAATAAATTTAATGTGTAAATAACTAAATAATAAAGTAATATAATAAAATATACTATATAAATAATATGTGTTATGTGTATTTGTGGTTTTCAAAATATTTTAAATACAAATAAAGGTTTATAATTAACAGTCAAATAGAATTTTGCTTTGATTTCAAATTCGCCAACTGGATTTCACTTTTGACACATACATATGGTGATCCTTCACGCTTTCTTAAGTAGATTTTACCATTTGTAGACCAACAAAATAAATAGTCTTCAGTTTTAGCCAAATCCCTGGCCAAAAAATATAGCCTCTTCATTTTAGACGTCAACGACTCTGAGAAATATATCGGTTTTCGATCACATTTAAGACCAAGATTTGTTGTATTCATTTGATTGTTCCGATTCTCTTTGTTGTATCCTTTGATTGCAGCAAGAAAATTATTTTTAACAATTGTGTTAGATAATTCCACAATAATTGTAGCGGTGTCAACATCTCCCTTCTTATAAATTCTGTAAATGTCTCTTACATCACCTCTGTCTATCTCTAAATTGACAAAACTATATGCATGTTTAACTAATTGTAGAAGTTCCTCCTTACTTTCTTGCTGTTTTTTCGGAATTCCTCTAATTTCAATGAAAGTTTTACGGACGTTTTGGGTGTTGCTTTCAATTTGATCTTCCAAATTTGTTATCTGGGATATTAAAGATTTTCGCTCCTTTTCAAGTTGCTCAATTTTGTTTTCCATGTAGGTGTTTTGCTGGGTCAGAAACTCGAGGGATTTTTCAATATCCTGATTTGATTTATGAATAACAATATTTTGATTCTTAATATCCGTAATGTGTTTTTCCAGAGAGTCCAGCCTGGCATTCTGAGTCTCAATAAATTCCAACATCATTGACTTCATTTCTGATTTAAAATCACAAGACTTATCTGTGGTCGTATCATTGGATATTCGGCGACGCCGTTTCCCCCCTGCAACCGAACTACAACCTTCTCCCTCCTTAAAGCTGGCAATATCAGACTCAGATCCTGAGTGTGTTTTATTTTGGTCGTGAGTTGACAAGTGTCGCCCTTTACCAAGCATGACGGAAGAAGCAGATAATTACTATTAGATAAGGTAGAAATAGGTTTAAAAGTAATTGTGTTGGTAATATTCTAGAAATTAAGTAATTCGGTAAAAATATTAAAACCTTTTACAACGTTGTAATAAACCCACAAAAATATGAATCGACACAGGTATCATTTACTTGGATTGAAAAGTCTGGGTCGTGACGTGATCCCACTATAATTGTTACCATATGCTTAATGATTGTTTCAGCGTCACCCAAACCTGATGCTCTTCCACTCACAGGAACTCGTTTGAGTCCAAGTAATTGCACTGTTGACTCGGTCACGAAGGATGCCTGAGATTCTTGATCTAATAACGCTCGGATGATGTATTTGTAGCCATTTCTTGATGTAGCCTTGACCGCAGCCGTGGCTAATAACACTTCAGGGCATGAAGTTTCCTTGGTTGAGAAATGAGCTACCATTCTAATTTCAGATTCCGTAGCGGTTTGATTAATTACATCATTTGATGTATGAGCTTGCTCACTAGTACTCTGCTGATTATTTGCTCTCTCCAAGTGTAGCAGAGTGTGATGTCTTCGTCCACAACGACGACAAGTTGTTGATTGATGGCAATGTTTTACGCCATGCCTCGAGGACAAACAATTAAAGCAAAGCCTTTTAGATTTCACATAATCCGTCCTTTCATCGACTGATTGCTTAGCAAATTGTTTGCACTGAAATAATAAATGTTCTTCGGAACACATTGAACAATTCGGCTTAGGCTTGGCATCTTGATCTATTGTAGCATGATATGTTTTCGATTTTAGAATTGAAACTGGTCTCACTGGAACCTTCTTGTCATCAAGTGATTCAATAATCCGAAATCGCGTCCATTTTGGAAGGTCATCATTATTTGGTTTATTAATTTGACTCTGCCATTGTTTACGCGACTCTTGATCCAGCTTAGATTCCACCAAATACACTAGTATAATATCCCAAGTAGTAGTATCTATTAGTAAGTTATTTAATGATTTTATACAAGATGATGTTGTGTCCAATATACATTTTATTGAAGAGGCAGACTCTGCAATAATTATCTTTTGCGAAAAAAGGCGTTTTAATATTTCGTTGCAATTGTGACGTTTATTGTTGTATCGTCTATTCAATTGAGCCCACGCTTCAGTATAGTTTGTCTCCGTTGTTGCCAGGGTACTCAATAGATTTGCTGGTTCCCCAGACAAACTACTTTTCAAGTAGTGTAACTTCTGGACCCCACTCAATGTAACATTATTGTGAATTAGCGATACGAACATGTCATAAAAGGTTTGCCATTGTTCATAACTGCCTGAAAATATCGGTAACTGAATACGTGGCAGTTTTATATCACAGTTGATATTTTGAGTCTGAATTGGTGTTGGAAAGCAAACTGTAAACCGCAATAAATCATTTATTTTATTTTTATTTTAAATTCTTTATTGCACCAAAACTTAAAATTAGGTACATAGGCGAGTTTAATGCCTGTTAGGCATTCTCTGACAACTAACCTTTGGGATGGTGAGAGATTATGGGCAGGGTGCAACAATCTAATAATATTAGTCTAATTTATAAATACACTACATACCAAGCAATTACATAAACTACATGCAAGTATTATGAACATATAATACATATATATATATATATATACAAATAAACATACATAAACATATTGCGTGCCGAATACTCAATGTGTACTAGATGCAGTGTGCTCCTGCTTATCAAGAAACAAGTTAGTGACTAGTTGTTTAAAAACATTGACAGATGGTGCCCGTCTAATGGCCAGTGGTAGTTTGTTCCACTGGCGGGCTGCAGACACAGTGAAGGAATCTGAATATCTGCTAGAGGAGTGGGATGGGATTTTGAGTTGATTGTTGAAAGCAGAACGAAGAGGGAGGTTGTGCGTATCGCACAAGAACTCAAATCGAGTTTTGAGGTAAGGAGGTGCACGAGGATTGTTTAGGATACCATACAAATGGACAAGTAGATGGGCAGATCTGCGAAAGCGGATATTGAGCCATTTCAACTGAGTTCGAAAATGGGATACATGATCATACTTACGCAAGCCAAACACATAGCGAATGCATAAGTTGAGAAGGCGATCTAGTTTATTCAGTAGCTCTTCGGTGACATCAGGATAGCAGATATCTGCATAATCTAAAATGGGAAAAAGCAGCGAACTGACTAACATAAGCTTTGCCTTGTGCGGAATAAAGTGCTGTAAACGCTTTAACGGATGCATACTGCCGTGAATTCTTTTAGAAATTTCAGATACTTGGTAATCCCAAGAGAGATCACAGCTCATGTGCAGTCCAAGGTTTTTTACATGTTGGCAGAAGGGAAGCGGTATATTGTTAAATAGCAATGGTGAAAGTATGTCCAAGTTCAGTCTGCACAACATCTGCTTCGAACCAGCAATCATGACCTGCGTCTTCGAGGGATTAACCAAAAGTCCTAATCGTTCGGATTGTAAACGCACAGCCTCGAGATCAATGTTCATATGAGCTATTGCTTGTTGTACGTCATCTATTTTAAAGTGCAGCGACAGTTGAACGTCATCAGCGTACAGATGGTAGGAACTGAAGTGTATAATATGAGTGATAGTGTTTATAAAAACAGAGAAGAGTAAAGGAGATAATACGCCACCTTGCGGGACACCAGCAGTAACCGGACACCAGTCCGAGTATGTATCATTTATGTGGATACGTTGTTGGCGCCCGCGAAGATAAGATTCGAACCATAATGCCACATTCTGTGAAATATTAAGAGAACGCAAAGTAGCCATTAGTATGTCATGATCGACGCAGTTAAATGCGTTACTGAAGTCTAGTAGTGTAAGGAGCGTGAGTTTTTTATCGTCTATAGCCATTCTAATGTCATCGGTAATTTTAATGAGAGCTGTAGCTGTGCTGTGAGAAGGACGAAAGCCAGACTGAAAAGGATTAAAAAGTTGATTTTGATTGAGATAAGCGGCAAACTGTTGATGTACTACACGCTCCAGGACCTTAGATAGAAAAGGAAGAATTGATATTGGTCGAAATTGACTGAATTCAGAAGGAGAAATGGTTTTGGGAATAGGAACTATGTGGGCATTTTTCCACAATGTAGGAAATTGCCCAGTAGAAAGAGAAAAATTTATAATGTGAGTAATATGGGGAATAATTATGTTGATGATTGGAGTGAGTAGAACACGGCCCACATTATCAAATCCTACGGCCTTGCTAGTTACGGATAGTATCCTTTAACTTTGTCTTGTAATTGGTGTATCTTTCTTCAAAATCATTTTCAACATCGTTCTTAAAGTACTCATAATTGCCTCGATCTTCTCTTAATACTTGAGATACAATTTCATTGTGTGCATCTTTAAATTCGTTCCATATCTTCTCTATATTGTCTAATCTTGTTTCTATGTATGCCTTCGTGATTCTATCCTTGGGTGATTTTCTATAGTTATTTTCTCTTTTCACTAATTTTTCTAATCTATCTTCTTGTACGATCATTAAAGTTTTCATTTTGATAAATTATATTTTTAAAGATTTTTCAAATTATTTTACAAGTCAAAATTTCAATAAATTTTCTAAGTCCACTGAAGAGTAAATTTTCTAAGTGTTTCGTAAAAGGCAAAAATATTACAAGTCTTTTTTTTATCACAAATTTTCTAAGTCCTTTTTAAAACACAATTTTTCTAAGTCTTTTTTCACTGCAAATTTTTCTATGTCTTTTTCACTGCAAATTTTTCTAAGTCTTTTTTTTTATGCACAATTTTTCTAAGTCTTTACACTTCACGAATTTTTCTAAGTCTTTACACTTCACGAATTTTTCTAAGTTCTTTTTAATGCACAAATTTTCTAAGTCTTTACACTTCACGAATTTTTTTCTAAGTTCTTTTTTAATGCACAATTTTTCTAAGTCTTTACACTTCACAATTTTTTCCTAAGTTCTTTTTTAATGCACAATTTTTCTAAGTCTTTAATCTTCACGAATTTTACAAGTCCACATTTACTCACGATTTTACCAAGTCCTAATTTCAACGCGAATCTTCTAAGTCCTTTTTCTTCCCGGGTTTCGGCACCATGTAGAATTTTAAACACACTTTTTTTACTTAGATTATTTATTTAACACTTATTTATTTTACTTAGATGAGAGAGTATCTGAGAGAGACACTGACAACACGAAATTCGAATTCCAATAGTCACCGGTAGCCGCCAAACCACTGTACGTTTATAAACCTACCGTGGCGCCATCTATTAGTGGTGTTTCCGAACTACAAACTTTAACTTTTATTATGAATTAAACACTACATATACAACATACATACATATAAGTAGTACACTACAATACAACATCTTTGGACGATACAGACAAGGACTTTATTGGGATTTCAAAAGGTGAGTGTAAACCAGCTTTTTGAAGATGGCCCTGCTTGGGGCTTGGCGGATATTAAGGGGCAAGCTGTTCCAAAGCAATACGGCAACTACAGAAAAAGAATCAGAAACAGAGTTAGTGTGGTGTGAAGGGATAGCAAGGATAGAGTTATGAGCAGAATGAAGAATCCTCTTATAAAAGGAGCTAAGAAAGGAAAATAGATAGTTTTATTTCGCTAGAAAACAGGCAATCATTGTAAAGCTAAACTATTAGTAACTAACTACTTATATGTATGGAAAAGCCAAAAAAATATTATAGGACATATAGAAACGATTAGTCATTATTATGTTATTCTATTGAAAGAAACAAACAACTTTTCCTAAGAAACCATTAGTCGTTAATATGTTATTCTATCGAAAGAAACAAACAACTTTTCCTAAGAAACCATTAGTC
This sequence comes from Tinea semifulvella, assembly GCA_910589645.1. Lineage (NCBI taxonomy): Eukaryota > Metazoa > Arthropoda > Insecta > Lepidoptera > Tineidae > Tinea > Tinea semifulvella. The sequence continues at coordinate 11,345,938 of OU342602.1, forward strand.
GTTAATATGTTATTCTTTTGATAGAAACAAACAACTTTTCCTAAGAAACCATTAGTCGTTAATATGTTATTCTATTGATAGAAACAAACAACTTTTCTTAAGGAACCATTAGTCGTTAATATGTTATTCTATTAATAGAAACAAACAACTTTTCTTAAGAAACCATTAGTCGTTAATATGTTATTCTATTGATAGAAACAAACAACTTTTTCTAAGAAATCATATGTCCTATAATATTTTTTTTGGTTTCTCCATACAGATTTATTTATTTACTTATTTAAATCTTTATTGCACAAAGTACAAAGGCGGACTTAATCCCGCTAGGCATTCTATGACAGTCAAACCTTCGGGACAACAAGAGCAATTAAACAATGAAAGGTAGGTGCAATTACAGGCCTAATTAGACAATATAATGACATATATAAATCAAAATATACTTAGATACCTAAATAAATAATATTTACATATCTACATACTAATACTACATGCAAATAGATATATATAAACTACACATATAAACAATAATAATATCATCATTTATCATTACAGCCCCTAGAACACAGCGTCCTAGACCTCCACTGCTGGAGATGGGCCTTATAGAACATATATCTGGAGAATTTGGCCTACACTCGCCACGCTGGCCAGACGGCTTGGCGAGGATATGATGTCAATTTTCAATGACAAGTTATTAACGATTCCACAAGTTGGTATTAGTGGAACCGGGACCGACGGCTTAACGTGCTCTCCGAGGCACGGGAACGGTGGTGTTGTAAATTTATGACAAATGTACGTAAGAAAAGTGTATTTCTCATTGGTACATGTCGGGGGGGTTTGAACCTACCTTTGTAGGATTTAAGGGACGCGTTCTTACAACCGAGCCATCACCGCGCCATAAATCTAATATTAATATACATACATATAAAATAAAATGTTGTAAAAATCGTCAGTCCCTATTTTGTGCTGCTAACCACACGTAGGGATACTGTTGCGGGTCTCCGATAGCTTAATTAAAGATTGTTTAGCGGACTGTATATGGTTTATTGTAGAAGAATAAATTGCAGTTAATTACTTGAGTAAAAAAGACTATGAAATTGTTAGAGCAAAAACGTGTGACCGCTCGGTGCGCGGATTGATTCCACTCTCGTGGGTGGATGCAACGGTGGTATTGGCCGAAAGGCAATAATGTCGCTGTGATCGCGACTAATGTAATACTATTTATAACCATATCAAATACAAGTATAATTATTAGCAACGCCAGAAACAAACTAAGTTTATCACGACTTCATGTAGTGTGCATATATGTACAGGTTTTTTAATAATAGCCCTGCTCGGGGCCTGCCGGATTTTTATAGGCAACTGATTCCAGAGGTTTACGGCTACAACTGGAAAGGACTTTGAGACAAAAGAATAATGGTGAGTGGGTTTTGTCATGGATATTTTAAAATTAAAGAAATATGAAGAAGCTAAATGAGAATACACTTTTTTTTTTTTAAATACTTCATTGCACTAAAATTGTACATAGGCGGGCTATAACACTGTACTTGCTATACCATCTCACCACTCTAGTTTTATGTCCGACTCATTTGCAGTTGTTGCCGCAAATCTGTGGAACAACCTGCCCTTAAATATCCAACAAGCGCCCAACAGAATGCTGTTTAAAAGAATGGTCTTCACACACTACTTGAATAGTTCCTAACAACTGTAAGTAATATTGTATGTATGTATGTATGTATTATTATTTATTTGAATTTAGTATTATTATATATATATATATATATTTTATATTAGTATTAGATTTAGTAGAATTTTAATTATCTATTTTCCTGTTTAAATATTTGCACCTAACTCCCACATACCATGTTCGTAATGTCCCTAAGGTTGACCGAGTAAGAATGTCTAGCGGCATTAGGTCCGCCTTTGTACATAGTGAAAAAAGTTTTAAATAAATATAATATAACTGAGGAATTACTGTCAATAGTAAAGTAGGAATGCGATAATAACAAAGTATGTAAAGTTTACACACCCTCTTACACACACTCACACACTTACATCATAAACAAAAAGAGGATCTCAACCACACAATTTTTAAATTTTATTATATTTTTCTTTTTGTGTACATTTTGTTTCTTTTTTTATTTTGTAATTAAAAGTAATAATATATTTAAAAGGGTGTCTGGGCGTTGACTGCCGACGGACAGACCTATACATATAGGCTTAGTTCGGCTGCAAATGTCTGTTTTTCTGTACCATAATGCATAATGAAATATGTTATTGTTTTCATATCTTGTAACTTTTTTACTGAATAAAGATATATTATATTATTATTTATTACTATAATGCCACCCAGTATAGTGCCTATCTCTACACCAGATCACATAGGTACAATGTTTTTATTTGTTTTATAAATTTAATGATTATAACTATTTGGGCTAACGGCCGGTTGCAGAAAGGTTGATAAAAATAATCTACGATCAATAAGAATATAGATATACATATTTTATATTTGTAAACAGCACAAGTAGTACAATATTTTTTTTACGTCGCGCAGTGTCGGTTAAAAATAGCCCAAAATAAATGAATCACGGACAAACATACACACACAAAACTTCTTTTACATTAATGCCATTGTACTTGTATTGTATTGTATAATATATGTTATTTATTGAGCTTAAGCTTACGTTATGTAACTAACCTTAAATCCCTGTATCACAAAAATACGTCGTTCGAGAATGTCGGATTAGAACGCGTCATCGACATGTATGTACCTTCCATACCAATATTATTATTTATTTATTTTATTATTTAAAAATTTTATGCAGTAGATACAAAGGCGGACTAAATGCCGGCATTCTTTGTTAACTAGTATAGTGACAATTTAGTGCATTGTCGTGTGAGGTAGGTGTAAAATAACTCATTCGCAGTAGTGGCCGAAAATCTCTGGAACAGTTTACCTGTCGAAATTCGCCAAGCACCCAGCAAACCGCTGTTTAAAATGCTGGTTTACTTTCATTACCTAAAGAGCTCCTCACAACGTATATAAGTATGTATTGTATGTAGTATATGGTAGCCAATATTGTGTGTAGTATATGTATTATTGTGTACATATTTGTATTTATGTGTATTTATTTTAATATCTAGTGTATGTAAAATTAAATGAATTTATTTGGCAACGTTTCTTACAATCGTTTGCACCTAGCCTCATGACTGTAATGTTCTGTATTGTCCCAAAGGTTGGCTGCTAGAGAATGCCTAGCGGCATTAAGCCCGCCCTTTGTACATAGTGCAATAAAATTTTAAATAAATAAATAAATAAAATATAATTTAAGTGTGTAAACAAAACTATACACTAATCAGTAGGTATTCAGTAAATATACTACATAGTTCTATTATATATAAATATAATATAACTGCCTCCGTGGTCTAGCGGTTAAGTCCGTGGATTTAGACTCGGAGGTACCGGGTTCGATTCCTGGTCGGGACACAAAAATATTTATTAATGTCGATAAATACATTTAATGAATATTTAATTTATATGTGATATTTCTCGAGTTTGGTACGCTGGAGACATCGACGAGCTTGCCACTTGTCATGATTGGCCTATAGTAAAGTTGGCTAAATGTGAATCCGCTTATTTATAAGCGTGGTTTCTGACCACCCCGAAAGGGAAACGGTCGTGATGATACTTTACTTTACTTTATTAATTATATCATATGTTATTATATCATATCATGTCATATCTTATTATATCATATATTATCATATCATTTCTTATCTTACCATAGGTTTGTATAATATTAAAATTGTTGGCAGGATGGATACTGCAGTGGATGAAACTCAGCGACTACATTAAATTCCATGCAACTTTCTCACATCATATTATTGACTGACCCCTGTAGTTCTGGTTCACCTAGTTTAGGGGTCTTAGTACTTTATATTTTGTTGTACACATATAATTGTTGCTGTACTGTTATTTGCTAAATGAATATGTTTCATTGCAGTGTATTGTGTTTATATTGTTCAATAATGGTTTTTTCATTTCAAAGTCAAAGTCAAATCATTTATTACAATTTGGCCTTCTCGGGCTCTTTTGTATTGTCACATTACATTGTTATAATTATTTAAATAAATTTATTACAATACAATTGAATTGACCTAAATATAAACATACACCAACAGTAAAAGGTGTCCAAAATATATTAATAATATACATTTGCACATCTGCACCAGGCATTTTTGTCACTAACAAAATCATTTATCTTATAATAGGCCTTGCCTATAAGTCGACGTTTGACATGAATTTTTAGTTTATCTAAACACAAGCTAGTTAGTTACTTTGGGAGTGTGTTATAAAAACGAACACCAAGTCCCAAAAAAGACTTTCTAGTTTTACTGAGGCGTAGGTGAGGCAAAGCTAATTTGTGATTATTGTGTGTGTTGCGAGAATGCAAATCACAATTCCTTTTAAATTGTTTTATATTCTTGTGGACATACATAATATTCTCTAGAATATACTGAGATGCCACTGTAAGAATATCATACTCCTTAAACTTATCTCTTAGCGAAGTGCGAGCGGTCAAATTATCAATATATCGAATAGCCCGCTTTTGTAAAATAAAGATAGTTTCAATGTCAGTAGCATTTCCCCACAGTAAAATTCCATAAGACATAATACTATGGAAATAGCTAAAATAAACTAATCTAGCAGTATCAATATCTGCCTCACCTGTCTAATGGCATACGCCGCTGAGCTCAGCCTTTTGGATAGTGCTGCAATATGAGCACCCCACTGGAGTTTGGAATCTATTGTTATACCTAAGAATACTGTACTTTCCATGATCTCCAATTGCTCACCATTTAATATTATATTTGGAGAAATGTTTATTACATTAGGAAGAGCAAATCTAAGACATTTAGTTTTTCTAGCATAAAGCAGCAAATTGTTAGCTGTAAACCAGTTGTAAACATGATCAAGCGCATTGTTTACTACGTCAAAATTATTAAGCTTCCTGTCTATTTTAAATATTAGAGAAGTATCATCAGCAATTAAGTGGTTAGCTTGCGGCCTGATATTGGTGTGTTTGACAGTGGTTTTGCAGCGTATAAAAAGTGCATTACCATAGATCTCCTCTGCCTTATTTGACTAATATTGTCTTTAATAATTCTTATATTACCTGTATCTATGATGTGCATGTATATTTTGTTAAAAATTGTATTTATATTTATGTAAGGAATTTGTTATTATTGAATTTTGATTATGTTTGAATTTTTTTTTTTTTGTAATTTGTCTTCTAATTTGTATAATAATTATTATAATTTGCATGTTGTGTATGCTGCTTGGATTCCAGCTAGACTGGACATGAATAAATTAAACGAACTCAAGTTTGCAACCGACTGGAATCTGTTTGCACACCTAATAATAAATAAATGAATGTCATTTCATTCAACAACAGCGTCACGTACGAGTTAGTAACGACGTGTCGTGGAGGAAGAAAAATATCATTCCATAAAAATTTACGGAAACCTGGTTTGGTTCAATTGTTTCAGTAAGCGGTGCAAAGGTTTTGCTGGAATTCCGCCAGGACCAACTTCCACTGTATAACATAAAACAAATGTTACTTTTTTTTTATCTGCTAAATATTTCATAACGAGTAATTACGCTTTATCCTACATAATAAATGTCTATGATGTCTATGGCGAGGGTCTAAAAATCCATCATGTACATTTGGCGATCTTATTTAGATAAGTAAGTAGCCGTGGAAGCGCCCCCTACCGCCATGACAGATTGGTGCTAATGAATCTTACACCTAAATCTTTCATTAGTCCCTAAGGTTTTTTAAGTGAATCAATTTATTTACTAGCTAACCCGGAAGTTAGTGCCGCCGTGGTCTAGTGGTAACAAACGTTGCCGTGAACTCGGGAGGTCGTGGGTTCGATTCCCACCGGGGGCAAGTTGTACATTGTATAATTTGTCTCAGTCTGGGTGTTTGTTTGTATGTATATGTATATATTTACAAAAAAAAAAGTATAATATGTAGTTTATCAACCATCTAGTTTCCGTAACACAAGCCTCGTAGCTTACCACGGAAATTAGATGGCGCTATGTGACCTGTCTGGAAATATTTATTATTTATTTATTATTTATTACCTAGTTTCATATTTCGTATTTAGGTAGCTTTTATATTGTAATTCTTTTATACTGGTTGTATATTACTTCGAATATGGTGTAAATTTAATAAAACTAAACAATTTTCATATTTGTATATATATATATATATATTGATTTATATATTTAAGTAGTAGTATGTAACGATTGGCAGTGTTTTAATATCACTTTTAATTTTTGTATCTCCTGTTACCTATTCAGTATTTTACACTTTTTGATTAGAATTACAAAAGACACAATACTGCCTCTGGTCTAGCGCTAAGTCCGAGAACTTAGACCGAATTCGATTACTGGTTGGGACACAAAAACTTATTTAATTTAGTTGTAATATTTCTTGTGCGCGAGACATATCGAAGAGCTTGCCACTTGTCATAATAGACCTATGGTAAAGTTGGCTAAATGTGAATCCGCTTCTTTATAAGCGTGGTTTCTTACCACTTGGTCATTGTGATAGTTTTTTTTTACACCATCTGGATTAACAAAATACGAGTACTTCTTCCCTAACTCTATGCCGGCTTGACTGGGCATTCGAGCCTGATCTCGAAATATGTGGATACACTTTACGGGGTTATCGTACTACTTCACTCGTCCTTGAACTCTCTGTCCTTGCTGTCCTCGATAAATATTAATACCGCTCATAGATCCTGCAAACCAGTGACGTTTACTCTCGGCATGTATGCAAATAACACGTCCCACTTTAACCCTATTGTGAGGATGTGTAGATATTACAATGAACTGACAAGCAAACACAACATCGACATTTTTGACAGAAGACTTTCGACACTGAAGTCGAGTTTGAAGGATCTAACACCTCTTTATTTTTATTTTTGAATTGATCTTCATTGATTTTACTTTTGGTCTCTTTTAATTATTATTTTTTTGAAATAGTTTAATTCTCTCTCTTTTATTTGTAACACTTATTTACTTGTAACTAAAAAAATAAAAATAAAAACAACTTTATACGTGATTGTTTATAATACATGGCTGATATTGTGTACACATGCTTTGAGTTTTAGCAATGTCTATACACTTTATCCATTATTTTTAGAAACTGTAATGCTAAAATTTGTTTTGTGTGCCTACTTAATAAATAAATAAATATATCGGAAAGAACGGTGGATACTTCCCCGGCCCAGCAGACTGAGCAAATTAAACAACAACACATATTAAACAACATTAATAAACATCTTCATAATTACGGTCGTGATGATACTTCAGAGTAAGTAATTTTTCATTACAACCTGGCTATAGTGACGGATCACGTGTATTTATAAACTTCCTATTTTGAATCCAAGTATTTTTAGTTTTAAAAGTGATCAGTACAAAGTATTAGCAGATGAAAACAGCGCTGGATAGATGTGGGCGGAGCAAATTTGTGCATCAGTACAATCATGGACAAAACTTTATATTTTGTAATGTTATTATATTAGTAAATATTTTTTATTTGAACTAATAATCATATTTTTTTAAAAGAGCAGCCTATTGTCGGTTGCAAGCCCGAGACACCATTCTTCTCATCTCTTACCCACACACGATGGACCCGGCACGCGCACGGTGAATCCATGGAATGGTTAGAAATAACTGCCTCCGTGGTCTAGCGGTTAAGTCCGTGGATTTAGACTCGAAGGTACCGGGTTTGATTCCTGGGCGGGACACAAAAATATGTATTAATGTAAATAAATACATTTAAATAATATTTAATTTATTTGTGATAATTCTCGAGTTTGGTACGCTGGAGACATCGACGAGCTTGCCACTTGTCATGATTGGCCTATAGTAAAGTTGGCTAAGTGTGAATCCGCTTATTTGCGTGGTTTCTGACCACCCTGAAAGGGAAATGGTCGTGATGATACTTTTGGTTAGAAATTTGTCTTCTACGTATATAAGTCCCGTCCGCGTGGAATGGTGGCAAGAATGTTGACTGCATTACCCCGCTGTCAAAGTCAAAGTCAAAATATCTTTATTCACGTAAACCTATTACAGGCATTTATGAAACGTCATTAATTTAATTATTTTGAATGATTCTACTCCTGCTAGTAGAAGACTAAGCAGCAAAGTGGTCCAATAAGTAAGCTGTTAGCAGAAGACCAGCAGCTTAGCAAATTCCAGTGACCTGTTAATGTTTAATCTGACTGAGAAAGGAATCTGCAAGGAAAACTCAGCTATATCAGATTTACAAAATAAAACATATGCAAAACTGCACCACAACGATCAATTAATAACCTTTTAAATTAGGTTATCAGTACCTATGAGAATACAATACCTGGTACAGCAGTAACCCACCAGGCAAGTCAGAATTAAGGTAGACTACATGCCTATGTGCAACCCGAAAGTCGTCAAAACGCAAAAACCTCTGTTAATTTAAGAATAATAAATTGAACGTGTTCGGCAGAGGTGCCAGGCCCCCACAGCAGCACCCGATCACGGACATAACGCATGTGCCAGCCATCCCCCCGCTCAACCAGGCCCTTAGGGTGCGGACCGGGACCCGACACACTTGCTGAATTGCAATACTGATTCTTTGGGCGACGGAAAGAGCCAGTCCACTTGTCACCGGAGGAGACGACAAGACGTGATGTTATGTCTTTTAAAAACTAGTTGAGCTTGGACTCCATGGGACCAGAGTTTCTACAAACTTTATTTGTTTTGTTTCTAGAACCTAATCCCTTCCTCTCCATTCCACAACCAAACCACACGCACAGGTCAGAAAATGCACCCACATATCGTGGTCACTATCCCTTCGCATACTTATAAATTTTGGGGACTCATACATCTGTCGCACAATAAAGATGTGGAATGCTGTTTCAGCGTCTGTGTTTTCACTTTCCTATAACCTGGAGTTCTTCAAGTGAAAAATATGTGATCTTTTAATATGGATGCATACTTGCGACGCTTGCCGGACTTTTAATTCCCTGACGTGCGACGCGGCGAGTGTGTTGACGCACGTGGCTTCCCACACCAGAGCAAGTCCGATCACCAACGCCATCATCCGGTCTCTTGCCATCATAGAGTCCTTCTCATACTATTATTAAGGGACCCATGGTGGGAAAATCTGTTCGCACTTTTGGAATAGTATAGCCCATGAACTCCAAGACGGTCGACCTCCCTCTTCCACATGGACATTTATGTCTGATCGGGTCTCTTGCCATTATCTCGGATTACCCGAGCACGCTCCAGAAGAGCTGGAACCTCGACGGTGGCTAGAGTCCGTTTACTAGTTTTGGAACAGGGTAGCCCATGAACTCCAAGACGGTCGACCTCTCTTTCACACAAACATTGATGTATGACACATAATGGTTCCCCAACTGAAGACCAACGACGATACCTTTATTTTGTTTATAGACGGAAGTCACAAAATCAACCCGAGTTGTGGTCGCATGTCTGACTCACCGTGGGGCTGATAACCGTTTCATTTCACTGTTGGCCCTGTGTATTTTTACAGCTAAGTCTGAGTCGTGGCTACAAGTAAAGGCACTCGCTCGCCGCGCTCACGGCGAAACACAAAAAACTTTAAATTTTAAAGACGTCGAGAAAACTAGATTCATCTTTCTCTATCTCGAGTGGCCATATTGACAAGAAAGACATAGCAAAAACGGTCGTTTGATTTTCTTATCATATACAGACTGTTCTTTCTCTCTTTAATTATTTAGTTGTGGACCTAGAACTCTACCTACTGCGTGTAACTAAATAACAGACTGTATAACACTTTAGTTTAGTGTGTGTGCAGTGTAGTGCTCCTTTTCCCCTGCTCGTCATGTATTTAACCAATTGCATAGCTTTTAATGCGGAGGGCCGAATCAAAAAATTCCGTAACGAAAATAAACCTAACACCCCCCCCTCCGACCGGCACAGCGGTGCGGCGTTGAAAGCCGTGCATCGTCTAACGTCGTTTCAGTTCGGCAGACTTCGGCACGGTGTTTGTGTGTGTGCGACTAGACGTATGCGTGTAGACTAGCTGCTAACTACTCATAACTGATTCTATCTCTTTTAGACACAATGCTAGGTGAGACAGCGTGCTTTTTGGCCGCGTCCACGAGTAATATAAAAAACTTGAATTAATATCAAAGAAAAAAAAATCTGCATAAATAAATAAATATATAATATAAGTTGATAAAAAATGCTTTTGCAGCTTTACCGCGGCAGTCCCCGAGTTCCACACGTACTTTTTTATATTATCTCTGTGTTCGCGTAGTTAGCAAAACGCGCTATTTTTTAATGAATTTTGCATTAAAACGAATGAAAACGCTACTCGAACGCCTTACAAGGCGAAATAAAAAAAAAATATAGCTTATAGTGCCAAGTCGAACATACCATATATTGGTAGCCATACGGTACCATCGTTCAAACAAATACTGTTGACAACTACGAGAAGTAGGTACCTATATTAAAATGACAGGAACTTTTGAAAGTTATTCTTCAACAATATCATTAAAAAAATATTATGCACTTTCAGTACAAAACATTTAAAAAAATATTTTTATCATTTTTTTTTTTAAAGTAAACACTATCCTACCTGATTGGAACTATAATTTATTAGTCGCAACTTGACAGCGCACCAAAACATTATGTCGTCCAACCAAATTAGTAACATGCAGCAATTGTAGAATTAAAGATGTGGAATGCTCTCCCAGCCAGTTTGTTTCCCCACTCCTATAACCTGGAGTTCATCAAGCGGAAAAGCATCTTGTTAGGCCGGCATAGTGGTAGAGACTGGTTGTCAGTGACTGGCGTCAGTTGTTCCCACTCTTGGACCTCGCGTACCGCTTACCATCGGGCGCGATATCACATGTCGTGTACAGTATAAAAAAAAATGTCGCAATGAATATAGGTGACTATGATTTTGATGCTGCCGCGTACGTTTGCTTTCTGATCCGATTATGGTATGACAAATCCGACGTGTATTCCAAAATCGAATGCCCAGCTGCGTGATGGTGCGTGATGGCCACTTATTGTCAAACAAAGCGGAAACTGGATATTGCAAAACTATTCATTTGTGGTTTTATATCTCCAAGTCTTAGTAAACTTTAGGTAATGTACTTCTTTACTAATATAGACGTAATTATATATATATAATATATATATATATATATTTACTATAATGTTCATTCATTTTGTTCACATCATGTAATTTATTATATAAATATTTTACTATTGTATTTATCATTGTAACTAATTTCTACTGTATAAATAAATAATAATATTAATTATTATTATTATCAGTCAGTAGACACATTGTAGTGACTGCTGAATGTAGGCCTCCCCTAAGTCTCGCCATTATCTAAACCCCGCCAGCGACCTCTAGCAACCAACCTTTGGGACAATGAAACGATTTGTGTTGTGAGGTAGGTGTAACCATTAAATAGATTAATAGGTAATTCGTAAATCTAAGTATTATATCTATATAGACAAATACATACTAATATGTACACAATACTTCATATACTACATATTATGTAATGTAAGTACCTAGTATATAACATTATGTGTATGTATTATTGGTATATAGTTTATTATCGCATTTATTATTGTAGTATATGGCTTAGATAATATTCCATATCCATTACGTAATCATATTTCTCAAATTGCACCTACCTTACGTCTATAATGTTCTACAGTGTCCCTAAGTTTGGCTGTCAGAGAAAGTCTAGCGCTATTAAGTCCGCATCTTGTATAATATATTATGCAAAAAATATTTATTAAATAAATATAAACTAAACCTAATAAAAAATAAGCTATGACAACGGAATTTAATCCAAAATTTAAATAGGATTTGGGACACTCTTTATAGGATAAAGTTTCTTTCCCATTTATAATAATAGTATGGATATTTCTGACACAAAATAAATTTGAACACGTTGGAATGTAAAATGAAATTCATAAAACGAGCCGTTTCATACAATGTCCGTACAAGCTGGAGTGCTATTTTTCAGGTGTCGTTTGTTTGTTTTATGAACTATTGTGTTGCAACTGTGAAAACAAGCAAAAAGCAAAGTGCAGGCAGTGAGTATCGGATTGGGTTTTTGTCTGTTATATATCCACTAATATTAAATATACGACTTGTTTGCAAGCCCATCCCATTTGTTTTTCATGTACGGACGGTAAAAACAACTCGCATTTGTAGCCAAAATAAGTTCTGAGTAAGGAACATAACACTAAAGAAGAAGCGTAACTTCATAGAATAAAAATGTGCCAGTTTTAGCAGCGCTACTGCGGTTTCCCATCGAACTAGAATTGGCGGCAAATTTTAAAACTCTTTATTTGATTTTAATTTTAACTTTTTGATAGTTAGAGCATCCTTATCAATTATTATCAAGTTAAAAATAGCACTTCGTCATCGTAACTAAAATAAACACAATAATTTATTAAATATTTTCAATTTATTTATTTCTTGCAGTTCTATCTAACGACTTTCATATACCTATTCTTTAAATTCTTGATTTATTAAATGTGAAACACTTTTTTCACATAAACACCATCAAAAACAAACAACATTTAGATATACATTTGGAGCATTTAAATTATTCTTTGATCATACATATCACACACATTTCTCGATTAACGTTGTATAATTTAAAAACATAAATTTAACTTTAAATTCGCGTTAACAGACAATAAAATAAATAATATATCGGCATTCGCAACAGCCACGACTCCATTTTGTTTCGAATTAGTTTTTAAAATTCCAGGGTTACTAGTATATTTATAAAAAACGATAGTAAAATATATTATATAATAAATAATTAAAGCGTAAATACCACATAACAATCTTAATAATTTAAATAGAGATATTAAATAATATTGATGAAATAATAAATATAAACAAATAAAAATTATTAATGGCAACCCACGATTTTTCCCCTGAATGTTGCGGTCAAACGTTAACCACGGCACGTGCAATATATTTGACCTTGTACTTGTCGCACGAAAGGAAAAAGACAGAGCGAAATACGCCAACCTGGTACCAAGGTACAGGTGACGAGTTTGCGCCGTTTGGGGTCGAGACGATAGGACCATGGGGACCTTCAGCCAAGCGTCTGGCCAAGGAGTGGCCAGGGCGACTGAGAAATCTGGAGACAGACTGGCAATCATTTCTGTCAACTAATTAATTAGCCTCGCTATATGAAGGGGAAATGTCTCGAGTCTTTTTGGGACTATCTCTAATGGGACCTCTTTTAGGGACATTTTTTAATTTATTTTTTATTAGGCTTAATTTCTAGTTATTTAATTTTATTTAAGTAATTTGTAATTTATTTATTTATTTATTTATTTAAGGATTTATTTAATTATTAATAATATATTATAATTATCAGAGGATGCTAAAATTGTATACAAAGCATTGATCAATTTAACTGTTCCAAATGTATATTGTATTATTGTATAGTTTTTTTTTTTAAACAATAAAGTTTATTATTATTATTATAAACAAACTCTCGGTTTTTAGACCGGATTTTAATAATGCTTGCGAGCCTTAGCTAAGGGAGCATTATTTATAAAAGTGAGTGAATACTTTTAAATGATCTGGTTCTGTTTGTAGGAATTTCCTGACGATTCTGCATGTGTTAAGTATTGTGGCTTTCTGTAATGAGATGTATGTGTGTGGGGATAAATCTAGTAATTGAAGTGATTAAAGTTATTATTTTATATTTTTTTAAATGATATTTATTTGTTAGAAAGCAATATCGCCGGGTTAGAGCGAAAACCAACAACTCATTTTTTTTAGAAATTTCACTTTTTTATACCAGTCGTTTAAAAAACTATTTTTTTTCCGGTGATGATATCAACTAAGCACTATGACGCTTAGTTTCGAAGATAGTTGGTCTTGAAAAAGATTTTATTTTTCATTTCATTACTGAAAAATTTCATCAATATTGATTTAGTAATATAGGCTTTATGGATCGACATATAGACAGACACAGACTTACTCACATTTGTAATATTAGTATGGGCTATGGATACAACTAATTGTAATTCCGACATTTTCCCAAAGCTGAATTGACAGTCTCTATGACAACCATATGTCATAGAGACATCTAGTTGTTTCACAACATTGACAGGCGTAAACATATAGATGGGTATCCTGTATACGTTTATTACTTTCGAGCTTATTTGGCCTGGCCTTGGGCCTGGTTGAGCAGGGGGATGCCTGGCACACGCGTTACGTCCGTGATCGGGTGCTGCTGTGGTCAATTTATTGTTCTTAAATTAGCAGAGGTTTTTGCGTTTTGTCGACTTTCGGATTGCACATGAGCAAGTAGTCTATATTAATTATGACGTGTCTGGTGGGGTACCGCTGTACCAGGTATTATAATCTCATAGGTTCTCATGCTAAATTTAAATGGTTATTAATTGATTGTTGTGGTGTAGTTCTGTATATGTCTTATTTTGTAAACTGATATAGCTGAGTTTTCTGACAGATTCTTTTCTCAGTCAGGTTAAACATTAACAGGTCACTGGAATCTGCTACGTTGGTCTTCTGCCAACATCATACTCATTGGATCACTTTGCTGCTTAGTCTTCCACTAGCAGGAATATAATCTTTCAAAATAATTAAATTAATGACGTTTCATAAATGCCTGTAATAGGGTTACGACCTGCCGGGTCGTGACGGCCATCACCAATGTCGGTCCCGCCCAAAATTTAACAAAGTTCGTCGGGACTTTGAGCGCGTCCCCTATGCCGGCCTGCGCAAATATTCGCCTGCGGCCTGAGCCTCATTGCCAGGACAGTATTTGTGTGATTATGAGTTATCTAAAGTGAAATTAATTATCGAAACTTAGGCCTAATTTCGTACCTACCTTGTTAAATTTATCATGCTCTAAATTGTAATCGCTTATGTCATATGAAAGAAGAAAGAAAGAAAAAAGTTTATTTGTCACAAAAAAAAACACAAGCAGTAAAAAATTATAATGATATATACAACAAACAAGATAGTGTGGTGACAAATAGGGAATCAGCTCAGCAATAAGCTGCAACACTAGGTCACAGCGCTGATTTTCAGCTGATTCCTCATAATTTTGACATTAACATTGTATTCCAATAAATTGACAAGAACAATATTAAATATAAACTATATAGAGGACATTTTTTATTTATAGTTTAGTTTATTTTTAATTTTATTATTTAGGTAGCTTTTAATTTATATTTAATGTACTATAATCAACTTCGAATAAAATGTTCAGTATGTAAACTATATACAAATAAATATTGTAAATAAATATCTATTGACATAAGCATATTGTATGCCCACAATATGGGCAGATTGCATCATCATGACATGTACACACAACTGTAATTAGAATAAGCAATCTATACAATATAGGTTGTAACCTTAAATTAAGAAATATAACAATCTTTTTAATGTATTAGTTGATTGGTTTGTTATTTGTGTTGGTTAGGTCTAATTATTAGGTCTAACTCTTATTGCACTATACTGTCTCCAAAATTATTGTTAATCACGAATGCCTTTGTAAGCAAGAGTGGGGCTCCCTGTATCACAGACCTTCTGGCACATAGTACAGGCATCCTCGTAATTACTGATTGATGCATCTAGGTTTTAAAGTCAATAAACGTTTTATTATTTATTATTATTATTTATATACTTGTTACATTGACACCATATTTGGTAACAAAAAACCTTCACTAACTATACATTTATTTTATTTTATTTAGGATAAAAAACAGACATACAGTAAAGATTACTAACTAAATATTAACTAATTAAGGTAAGCAACAGTATATCCAACGACATTATCCACAATTTTTTGTGCAATCAACATTTATAAGCTATCAAAAAGAAATATATATATATAAAAAGCAAAAAGTAAGTCAAATTAAACATATGTATATAGATAAAAAAAAAATGTTTGACAATGCATTTAACAATTGCCCTTAGTGTGTCAGATCTAAAGTGTTAAGAAGATCAGATACTTTTTAATCGTTTAATTATTTAAAAATAGAATAAAAAAATACCTAATTACAGCCAAAATGTAGGTACATAACAACTGTATAATACTCTATTTTTTATAACAAACTAGTACCGAAAATATTCATTGCATTGCTATTGGTCTGAGGAATGTTTATTGCATTGTTATTGGTCTGCGGAATGTTCACTGCATTGCTATTGGTCTGCGGAATGTTTATTGCTTTACTATTGGTCTGCGGAATGTTTATTGCATTGCTATTGGTCTGCGGAATCAATATACAGTTCATTTCACATAAACGCTGTAGTTCTATATAACTCAGTTGAGTTATCGACTACCTGTGCTTCGCACGTGTTTTAGAACCGGACAAAACTGTCACAAAAGTGCGCTTGAGTCATGGCGGACATGTTTTCCATATTATATCCATTATTCGTTTGTTCTTTATTTTTAAATTAAGTTATCTTGATATCACATTTACTTTAAATACAAAAAAAAAAAAAATTTTTTCTTTTCATCAAGAGAAACTAAGAACGCTAGTCGATTTTTATATTTATATACCTACATAAACCTACTTTTTTTTTAAAATGACATCATTTTCTTTAAAATAATACTTTAAGTAAAATGTGCTAAAATATGTTTTTTTATCGATAACAATATTTAATTATTTATTTATTCATAAATAAAAGTAATTATGCACATTATATTATGCACATTTAATAAAAGCTTTACGCCGAGAAAACTGAAAAAAATAACAACGTCCAGCTGCGATGTTCTAGGCATGTAGGCTAGGCTAGGCCGGATAGATCGGTGAGGGTTTGGTGTAATTTTGTTTTAAAATTTCCCAACGATAACTCAAGTTGGTATTAGTGGAACCGAGACCGACAGCTTAACGTACGTAACCAGTTGTGTTATAAATCTTTGACAAATGTACGTAACATACATTTGCTTTTACATAAAATACTGCATTGCACATAAGTTCAAAGATTCTGTGGAAATACCAAGCGAACTCGATACGGAAGCGTCAGGCGTAAATATTGAATTTGAAGGAACAGTCACGTAAGACAAGAATCGTGCCTGCGATTCCGGCCAACGAGCATCTCAACTCAGTTTAAATTCCGACTTACTCAGGTAAAGCAAGTGCCACTCTTAAGACCTATCATCACGACCGTATCCCTTTTGGGGTGGTCATATGCCACGCTTTTTTTTAATGAAGCAGATTCTCATTTAGCCAACTTTGTTCTCTTGTGTTCCGTATTTTCCTATATGCTGCAGAGACATGGACTTTACGCTAAACAGAAATAAAATGGATTAATACTCTAGAAATGTGGTGTTGGTGGAGAATATTATGCATATCATGAACAGACTTCAGAAGCAACCAGTCCATCCTAGAGGAAATATAAATAAGAGAGAGCCTTTCCTCAATCGTACGACCACGCATCCTCACTTTCTTTAGACACGTGTCGTGGCGTGGAGAACATCCATTGAGCGCCTGGTAGTTCAAGGAAAAGTCGATGGATGCGTGGAAGGTCTCTGACGCAGCAAAATCACCCCCTTCATGAGTGAGCTAGGTAGTCTGCAGTTCGAGAAGAGTAGTTACGGCCTGTTAAGCGTGCCACTGACATTTAAGTGATGACCACGACCACTCTGCCAAGACTAAGAAGAAGATCTTTCATGACAAGTGGCAAGCTCGTCGATATCTCTAGCGTACCAAACTCGAGAACTATCACAAATAAATAAAATAAATTATCGTGTCCCAAACAGGAATCAAACCCGGTACCTCCGAGTCTAAATCCACGGATTTAACCGCTAGACTACGGAGGCAGTTGAGACCTAGTTTACTCTATACCTTCTTCTTAAGGTGCAATCGATGGTCAGCTACCATCGGCAATTTTAATTTTGTAGGCTGCTGTCCGGAACAAGAATTGGATACTTATCCTAAAACACTCCCTAAGGTTCATCAGCCAGAACGTGCGTCTTCTCCCCGGTCTTCTGGAGCGTTGCATCTTTACTTTTATGACGAGCTACAGCAAGCTATACTTTTTCTTGCGCATGATGTATCCTAAATACTCTAACTTCGTTCGCTTTATTAATTTAAGTAGTTCCACGCCTTCGTTCATCCTCTGCACGACGGTTTCGTTTCTCACTCTGTCCTACCATGATATCTTATATATGATATAAACCCTAACTCCAATAATAAATCAATAATAGCAAATGAACACCAAAAAGAAAAACAAAATATAATGGTTAAAACAAGATTAAGTACATAAATTAGATTAAACGAATCACAGGTGAACAAAATAAATAAACAAATACAAGTACATAACTAAATATAAATAAATACACAAATAAGATATAACAACCACATTTGAGTGTTGCTAAACTAGGATCAAGAAACTACACCTTCCCTGATCAATCTGGTTTCTGTGCCTTGACAGAGTTATCTAGTACAGAAACCAGTGCACTTACTAACAGTTCTGTTAGCCTGTCCTAGCTCAATGTATTATAAATAAATAAATGATATAATTTCCTAGATAGTAATTTATGCATATAGGATGTTAAAAATTGGTGTCAATAAATATTTTTTATTTTATTATTTATTATCTTCAACATTCTTCTGTATATCCACATTTCGAAAGATTCTAACTTCTTCGGCATTGTGTTTGTCACGGTCTATGATTCCACACTATACAGGAGAATGGAAAATATGTAGCATCGCGCGGACGAGTCGGCATCTTGTAGCAAGATTGCGATTGCAGACAAAGGCTGCATTATATTTATGTTGTTCTCAAACCTGCGGGTTGTAAAAAAAGCTAGTTTACTTTGGTGGCGCTGTTAAGTATAGATTACCATAAACCTAACTAATACTTTTTGGAAAAGCGAAATATTTAATGAAGCCCAAAAATAATCAATAACTGGTTTATGAGTATTTTTTATTTTTAATCATGATGCATCCTTACAGTATTCTGTTTTTCATTATGACCGGTATTTACGCGGATGTTTTGCCGAGCCCAAGGGTTTTGCAGAGCTTTAAATATAGCTGCTCTATTTAATATCACTCTCTCAATGTATCCACACATATATATATATATATATATATATATATTATTTGGACGTAAATGTAAATGTAAATGTACATAAATATATTTTTTTCAAGTGCACCTTGAACATTTATTATTTTTAACGCCACGGATCGGTTAATATAAATATTGATTTAAAAATCATAGGAAATACGGTCGTGATAATGATACACCACAATGAACATATTGCGACTATTTTTTTTTTCTTAAAAGATGAGATTAGACTATACCAGTTCACAGACAATATTTTACTTTGAGTTAATTTTCAGTCGTAAAAAAAAAACCATTATCACAACCGTATCCCTTCCGGGGTGGTCAGAAAACACGCTTTTTAAAAAAGTGGGTTCATAATTAGTCAACTTTACTATAGGCCAATCATAACAAGAGCCAAGCTGCTATGAAACAGTCGTGATGATACTTTACGATTATTTGATTATTATTATTATTTATTTGATTAAAAAATAATTTCTTAATATTATTTCACTATCCTCGAGATAATAAAGAAATCTCATTTGTCCCAACGCGCAACGGTCAACGGTCAGAGAATGCCTTACGGCATGTAAAAAGAAAACCATATTTATTTATTTATTTAAAAACTTTATTGTAATTTACAATCGGCAAACATAATGCCGTAAGGCATTCTCTGACCGTTGACCGTTGCGCGTTGGGACAAATGAGATTTCTTTATTATCTCGAGGATAGTGAAATAATATTAAGAAATTATTTTTTAATCAAATAAATACCATGAAGTAAGTTATACTTATATAACACACACATATACTTAAATACTATATACGTAACATTAATATACGTAATTTATTATACATAATACCACAAAACCAATTACCCACCAGAGTCTTTCTTTATATTCAAATTCAAAATAATTAATTTTCTTTAAATGTGGAATCATAACCATATTACTGTGTACCTACAGTACAGTAATATAGTTATTAATTAGTCATCTTTGGTTTTATATTATAATCATATAAATCAAGATCTATAATAATTGTATTAATAAAAAATATAAAAATATCATACACAAATTCTGTCTAGTTTATGATCCATTACAAGAACTTGCCAATAGCAGCAACCCTTCGTCAGCCATTTATACCGCTCCTTGTAAAAACAATTTACTGGTTCGTTGTTTGATCTCTGTAGGAAAATAAGTTTTTAACAATAAGTTTTTATTTGTATCAGAAAGTTAGCTATAAATTATTCACAGACGATATGTAGTTGCAAGGAAATCTTGTTTCGGATTATCAATCTTCAAGATTCCTTTAAACTCCACTTCGTATCAGCGCATGTGCATTTAGTTGGCGAAGTTAGCCGTAGTCAGTTGGCGTCCGGCGCCCATCGTAGTTGGACGACTCGTAGCAGCTACGCCAATACAACTTCTTCACGAACTTTTAAAAATATTAACCAACTAATATTACAATGATTAATAAGTGATAAATATGTTTATTAATTAGTCAACTATGCTATTTTTAATATGGTGCTTCGCAATCTATTGTTTTGTGTGCATTTTGGACTTTTCTTTCTAACCGTGATATGTTACAGTGACGGTAAGTGTATTTTTTAGATATATCATTTAATATATTTATTCACCATTACTATATTATATATACATTATATATATTTGGTATTTCGGTTTCGTCAGATTACAAATTAATTATTTAACTAATTATGGTATGATAGCGAATGAATAACAGCAAAGAACAGCCTTCGTCGTTACCAGGTAAATACTGCCTACACTAATAGATGCTGCTGTGTCATTTATACTAATAATATGGTATAATTATGTCAGTTAAAAGAGACCAGGCCCCAACTTTCTTGGAGCGTGCCTCAATAAAATATAATTCAATAATCATATCTTTTTATTGTGTTTTTTTTAAATTTAATTTCAACATCTCATTTATCCCAGCATTAAAATATAATTTAATTAAATAGTCAATTGGTTAAGATTCTTTATTATGACCAGGTACTTTATTATAGATAAAACACTGAATTTCAAATTGGCTAGATAGAAACTATGTAAATATTAAGGTAAAAAAAGTTTTTGTCAATTGTCGTTATGCTAGGGTAAAATAAATAAAATTAATTACAGATTATGACTATTAACTATGAAATAAAAAAGAAGACATTATTACACAAGAACATTTTTTTGGGCCCATTTCTCTAAGAAAAATGGGCATTTGCAAACTATCCTCGAATTAATAAAATAATTTATTTAACCCTCTGCAAATGACGTGAACTAAGGTTAACAATTTAACTGAGGTGACGTGAAGACTTGTGGTAAAGACGCATTTATATATTTTAATTTTGTAATAAAAGCTAATGACACTAAATATTGATATTCAGTGATTTGTACATGTAAGACGTAAAGTTCATTTCACCACTGGACTGCTCACGAGTCACGATCCCCAACAGTTGGGTGACGACTAAGGAGGAGGTGGAGTACCAACTGGCATAGGCCAGTCATGCCTATCATGACATTTTCATTTATGTCTCCCATTTTCGTACACAGTTAAATTGGCTCAATATCCGCTTTCGCAGGTCAGCACATCTTCTTTACTTTCTAAACAATATTATTTACAACCCTATAGCTCCTTCTTATCTTAAAACGCACTTTGAATTTCTTTGTGATTCGCACGACCGCCCCCTTCGGTCTTCTCATAACCAACTCAAAATCCCACCCCACACTTCCAGCAGATATTCAGATTCATTTACCGTATAGTTTGCTCGCCAGTGGAACAAACTTCCACTGACCATCAGACAAGCTCCTTCCATTCACATCTTTAAAAAACTACTTAATATTTTCTATTTAAACAAGCAGAATAATATATTTTAACTCCACAAATTTCTACTTCCTAATAATATATTATCTTAATATATGTATATCTACTATAATACGTATATATTGATGAGTATTTATATTTATAGTCTATGTATACACACTATTTAAGTAGTTTATTAGTTAGAATTGCACCCCACATATTTATACTGTCTCACTCTTCCAAAGGTTAGCTGGTAGAAAAAGCCGAATTGGGTTTAAGTTCGCCTCTGTACATACTTTTAAGTAAAGTGCAATAAAGTATTTAATAAATAAATAAATGACAAGTGGCAATCATCGACGAGCTTTCTCTGTCTCTAGCGTACTATACCATAAATAAATTTAATAATGGTTTTTGTCCCGACCAGAAATCGAACCTACCTCCGCGCCAAAATCTACGGTCTTACCACTAGACGTAGGGCTAAAAAAAAATACAAAAAAAAAGAAACGTAAAACATATCCTTAGAATTTTAAACGTGTTGTGATATTTTCCGCTAACATAACAAATAAGCTGATTGCGTTAACATCTCCCGTGATTTTAATGTAAATTTTCACGTTCAAGTAGGTACCACAGACAAAAACTAAACAAACTTGCCGACGTCATTTAGGGCCAACACTCGGAACCATATCATCATTACAGCCACTAGAACACAGCGTCATACACCTCCACTGTTGGAGATGGGCCTTCCAGAACATATATCTGGAGAATTTGGCCTACAATTGCCACGCTGGCCAGACAGATTGGCAAGGATATGATGTGAATCTTTAATGACAATTTAATAATTATTCCACAAGTTGGTATTACTGGAACCGGGACCGACGGCTTAACGTGCTCTCCGAGGCACGGGAACGGTGGTGTTTTGTAAATCTATGACAAATGTACGTAAGAAAAGTGCATTTCTCATTGGTACATGCCGGGTGGGTTTGAACCGACCTTTGTAGAATTTAAGGAACGCGTTCTTACAACCGAGATACCATCGCGCATACTCGGAATAGTAAAGTAAAATATCATGACGACCATCCCTTTCGGGGTGGTGAGAACCGCTTTTTTAATGAAGCGGATTCACATTTAGCCAACTTTACTACATGACAAGTGGCAAGCTCGTCGATGTCTTTAGCGTACCAAACTCGTGATATGCCCAACATTCTCCGCCAACACCACATCTCTAGAGCAATAATCCGTTTTATTTCCGTTTGGTATAGGGTCCACGTCTCTGCAGCATACAGGAAAATATGGAACACAGTAGGAACCAGCCGGATTTTAGTACCTTTCCTAAGTTTCGGTTCCTTTATATTTTCGTTAGCCTGTCAACCAGATCTAGACACTGCCATTCGACGCTATATTTCCTCCTCGAATCCAACGCCATTTGATATTAATGCTTCCAGATAAATAAACCACATGGCATTTTGCTATCTGTTTAATTTCTGGCCAGTCAGCACGGTCTATAATCATAACCTTTGTCTTGCTGCGGTTGAATTTAAGGTCTCAATTTCTTGCAACAGTTCTTACATGTGTCCAATAGTTGTTGCAAATAATGTGGTGTTCGCATATTGCAAATTTCAGATATTTAACAATTTAATTGTTATTCCATTTGTCCATTTTTTTCAGGGCGATTCTCATTATAAGCTATGTGTAGAACGAATGAAGAATGAATTGAAAGAGCAAAAGAACCTGTTATAAAAATGTGAATGTGATGATTCTCTATGTCTATGGTGCTAAGCTGTAAATGTTATTGTTTGTAACAAAAGCACTGTATAGGCACTGTTAAGCCGGCTTAACATCCTGAACCCACCCGTTTGATTTCATATATTCACACGTGCAACTTCCAACTCTCCCATCAGTCCTTTACGAGTGCTCGAAAAGACTGTCCAAACCTTTATTTATTTATTTATTTATTTAAAACTTTATTGCACGTTATACAAGGGGCGGACTTAATGCCGCTAGACATTATCTGACAGCCAACCTTAGGGACAATGGGGACCATTTCAAATGTAAGGTAGGTGCAAATATTTATAATAATAATAAATAAATCTATATATATGGAAATACAATGATATTACTAAATACATACTAATAACTATGATATATTAAATACTAATAATACATATACTACATATGATACCATTAAATAACTTATGAACCATTTAAATAATACGATGACACCATTTTTTTAAACATTTTTCGGTTGGATGCTTGTCGGATTTCTACCGGTAGTTCATTCCACAGATTTGCGGCGACAACAGCAAATGAGTTGGCCATAAATCCAGTATGGTGAGAGGGAATGGAGAGAATAGAGTTATGAGAAGAGCGAAGAGACTTATCATGGAATGAAGAGAGATAGGCAAATTTACTCTTGAGGTATTTCGGTGTCACAGGCTCGTTAAGTATAGAAAATAGTAAACAGAGAATTCGAAGATTCCTGCGACAGCGAATTGGTAGCCACTTTAATTTTGTTCGATACTCAGAGATGTGGTCATATTTGCGAAGGCCGAAGATAAACCTGATACAGGAGTTGAGTAACCTGTCCATCTTATTGAGCAACACCTCTGATATATCGACACTACACACGTCACCATAGTCGAGAAGGGGAAGGAGAAGGCTTTGCGCTAGGGTAATTTTAGCTTTTAACGGCAGAAAATGTTTGAATTTATTGAGAGAGTGCAGTGAAGCAAATAATTTACGACTCGTGTTGGAGACTTGAGTTGTCCAGCTAAGATTAGAATCTAGGTGTACACCCAGATTCTTTACATCGCGACTAAATGGAATTGGGATGTTGTCAAATCGAACAGGGTCAATATTTATTAAGTCAACCTTTCTTAAGAGCCTAGCACTCCCTATTATAATTGCTTGACATTTGTTCGGGTTGACAACGACCCCAAAACGTGATGACCAGGAGTGTATGTTACAAAGATCTGAGTTAAGTTATGTTGTTTCCATAACAATATGAAAAGAGGAAATAAATCTTTAATACCCAAGTTTAATGTATATATATATATATTCTATTTAAATATTAATAGGGCATTATTATAAGGCATATAAAAGGGAATAATGCTTTAGAAATGTGTTGGTGGAAAATGTTAGGCATATCATGGACGGAGTTCTGAACCAACAAATCCATCCTGGAGGAACTGAAGATAGGACAGCGCCTTTCCTCAATCGTACAATCACGCATTCTCACTTTCTTTGGACACGTGTCGCGGCGTAGATATACATCCATTAAGCGCCTTGTAGTGAAAAAGTCAATGGCAAGAGGATGCGTGGTAGGTCTCCGATGAGATGTACTGGCCAGGTTAAAGCAGCAATGGATCGCTCCCTATATGAGTGCTCCAGGAAGACTGCAGTTCGAGAGGAGTGGCGACGGCTTGTTAAGCGTGCCACTGACACTCAAGTGAGGACCACGATCACTCTGCCAAGAGTGTAGCGACTAAGAAGAAGGGCATTACAATATATTCCCTAGAACACAGCGTCCCAGACCTTCACTGTTGGAGATAGGCCTTCCAAAACATATATCTGAAATTTAAAGAAGAATTTGGCCTATGCTGGCTACGCTGGCCAGACGCTCTGACTGAAGTCAATTTTTAATGACAATTTATTAACGATTCCACAAGTTGGTATTAGTGGACCCAGGACGGATAGCTTATCGTGCTCTCCGAGGCAAGGGAACGATGGTGTTGTAAATCTATGACATTTTTTATTTATTTATTTAAAAAACTTTATTGCACAAAGTACAAAGGCGGACTTAATGCCCGAAGACATTCTCTGACAGCCAAACCTTAGGGACGAATTTGAACAATTATAGGTGCAATCATAATAATAATACTAGAAGTAAAAAAAAAAGTATCATCACGACCGTTTCCCTTTCGGGGTAGTCAGAAACCACGCTTATAAATAAGCGGATTCATATTTAGCCAACTTTACTATAGGTCAATCATGACAAGCGGCAAGCTCATCGATGTCTCCAGCGTACCAAACTCGAGAAATATCACAAATAAATTAAATATTAATTAAATGTATTTATTGACATTAATATTTTTTTTTGTGTCCCGTCCAGGAATCGAACCCGGTACCTCCGAGTCTAAATCCACAGACTTAACCGCTAGACCACGGAGGCAGTTTAATAATACTATAATTATAAAAGTTAATTTAATAGGATTAATATATACTTATCTTCATATATATCATAATACCAATATACTCAATACTAATAATACACATTATTATACATTAACATACGTATATACTACTTACTAACGCTGTCAGGAGCTATGTAAGAAGTGTGAATACAATATACGTAAGAAAAGTGTATTTCTCATTGGTACATGCCGGAGGGGTTTAAACCGACCTTTGTAGGGTTTTAAAACCGTTTTCACAACCGAGCCACCACCGCTAGCAATAGAGGGGGGCATATTTATATATATATATGCCCCCCTCTATTGCTAGCGGTGGTGGCTCGGTTGTGAAAACGGTTTTAAAACCCTACAAAGGTCGGTTTAAACCCCTCCGGCATGTACCAATGAGAAATACACTTTTCTTACGTATATTGTATTCACACTTCTCGGAATATTTTTATTATATATATATATATATATAATAAAAATATTCCGAGAACAATTTGTTAACGCCTCTCTCGAAGTTGTTCAAACATACGTCAATTTTGGTTACTATACAACTAGACTTAGCCAACTTCAGCAAGGAAGCTGACAAGCGCATTTAACTCTCTTAGGATGGGCTGCAATCGTGAAGTTACACCACATCCTGTTATCAAACATACCACAGTATTTAAAAACGAAATTATTCAACCAAATGGGTTCTTCCAGTATTGTCGTACGGAGCAGAAATGTGAACACTGACAGTGGGTCTGGTACACAAGCTTAACTATCTTAATCTCGGCGAGTCCTAAATAAATAAATAAATATTTCCAGACAGGTCATACAGCGCCATCTAGTTTCCGTGGTAAGCTACGAGGCTTGTGTTATGGAAACTAGATGGTTGATAAACTACAAATTATACTTTTTTTTTGTACACATACACATACACATCTTCACGCCAGATCCCTTGCGGGGTAGGCAGAGACAATTGAGCGCCACTTGACACGATCACGACATACCTCTTTCGCTTCATCGACGTTCATCAACCTCTTCATACATGCCCTTTTGTTACGAAGGCTTTTTAATGCACCTTCAGTCAGTGTTTTATTTATTTGATCGTGATATGTGAGTCTCGGTCTGCCAGGGCCTCTTTCACCCACAACTTTCGCATTATATATCTGGTTCGTCAATCTTTCTTTGCTCATTCTTTCAACATGCCCGAACCATCGTAGCATGCCTTTTCTTATTTTTGTCCCTATGCTTTCTTTTATACCAACCCTTTTCCGTATTTCGACGTTACGTATGCGGTCCGCCAATGTGACGCCGCATATCCGGCGCAGCGACCTCATTTCTACGGCATTAACCCTACTGTCATGCGTATTCTGACGTATCCACGACTCGCTTCCATACATCAGTGTTGGTACCAACATGGCATTGTGTATGGCGAGCCGAGCTTTGTCACTGACATTTCGACTGCCGATCAGTGACCCCAGGGCACCGTTTACACTATTTCCCGCGTTCACTCTTCTTTCAACGTCCCTATCGTACTTCCCATTCGCAGTGAAAACACTGCCCAGATATATAATTTCATTTACTTGTTCTAGAGTTTCATCATCAATCTTTATCGTCAAGGTTGTCATCCTTCTTCTTTCAAACACTAGTACCTTAGTTTTTCTCGCATTCAAACGGAGTCATTTTTCTGCACATCCCTCCTTCATTCTTGTGACTAGTGATTGCAGTTGTTGTTCAGACGATGCCATAAGAACAGCATCATCTGCATAAAGCAGGCAGTTCACCACTAGATCACTCATCTTTATCCCACAGTCACTCTCTCTCACTCTTTTTAGGCATTTGTCGAGATATAGAGTGAATAATCTAGGAGAAAGCACACAACCCTGTTTGACGCCCATTTGGGATTCAAAGCAAGGCGACATACCCCCCTCCACCCGCACACAAGCTTTGCAGCCCTTGTACAGGGACTGTATAGCTTGTAGCAGTTTGTCATTCACTCCATACTCCGGCAATATGTCCCAAAGCTTCTTTCTTACAACTCTATCAAAAGCCTTCTCCAAATCCACAAAAGCACAGAAAACCTTTTGGTTTAAGGCCAAAAACTTCTCTGTGACACTGCGGAGCGAAAAGACTTGGTCAGTGCATCCTCTTCCAGGTCTAAAGCCTCCTTGTGCCTCCCATAAAAGACCCTCAGTCTTCTCTTGCAGGCGTTTTTGTAAATATATTTATACATATAAACACCCAGACCGAGACAAATTATACAATGTACAACTTGCCCCCGGTGGGAATCGAACCCACGACCTCCCGCGTTCACGGCAACGTTTGTTACCACTAGACCACGGAGGCGGTCATAAATAATAAATAAATAAACGTTTATTAACTTAAAAACCTGGTAAAAATAATAATATGGGGATTCCTGTATGTCCCAGAAGTGATACAGGGAGCCCCACTCTTGCTTACAAAGGCATTCGTGATTAACATGCATTAATAATAATAAATAATAAAAAAGTGTAATAAAAAAACTCATTATTGCATAAATCAAGTTATAAATAAACATTTTTTTTATTCGAAGTAATATACAAACAATATAAAAGAATTACAATATTAAATAAACTATATTAAAACAAAATCTAAATTTAACCTATAAAATAATAATAATAATAATACATAGAAAATAAAAATACATACTTACAAAAAAAAATAGCTCCTCCAAATCGCTGTCTTGTGGCATGGTGCCCAATACACTAGCAGCATTTCCCCTTTGAATTATGGTACTTAATTTTTGGGAGAAATAACTGCCAGCCCTATTGTCACCAGAGACGTCAATGAGCCTTGGAACAATTTCTTTATAAAAGGCTTTAAGTTCCGATCCCCACGGGCCCATCGTTTCTATAGCAAACGTCGAAAAAAAGTAACTATTGCAAATAGATTCATATTTTCGATGCTTGCTGATCTGCGCTTGTTCCGCTGCAATACCAGCTCTAACAGAAGATCCTTGAAGGTGGGAAGGGGCTAGGGAATCCCAACAGGTAAAATCCCATACCAGGGATTGACCCAATCTCCAAGGAACTAATGTCATCCCGTCTGGACGCTTGCCATCGTCTCGACATAAACAAATTAAATACATAAAAATAAATAAACACACATATACATATGATATAAATACAATAGATAAAATATAATATAGTACATATATAACTAAGACAATCATAAACAAATCTATGTCATTACTTTTAGAACTTCTTCTATTTTTTTATAGTCCTGCAAATACAACCATTCTGTAACGTTGAACGTTCTAAAATGTTGACATCCGTCATAAAACCAGTTATCGACATATCCTTCGACCAAATTCAGGCAACTAAATAAATTGGTGGTAATGGCGTGTGTCTTCGAGAGTATAAATAATTGAATCGTTATTAATAATTGGAAAAGCATCGTCTCGTTCGGTCACGTCTTCAAAACTTCCTTCCGGTTATAAAGACTTGTTACACGGGCTACATTAAAGTTACGGCGGTAGTCTGTTTTTTTGATCGGTATAGATTACGAGTTTGCGCCGTTTGGAGTTGAGATGTTAAGACCTTTAGCCAAGCGTCAAAGAGTTCTCCAAACGACTGACGAAGAAATCTGGAGACAGGAAGGCTGGCAATTATATCTGCTAACGTATTATCCTTGCTACACAGAGGGGAAATGTTGCCAGTCTTCTTGGAACTATCTCTCGAACGTCTCTTAAGGGTATTTCTTATTAGTTTAGTTTATAGTTATTTAAGTTTGTAATTATTATTTTATATTAAGTAAATATGTATATTTAAAAATATATATATATTTATTAAAAAAACCTCGTGTAACTACAGCTTAAAATTAAGAGCATCTGAAGTTCATTTATCTTGGTTTGTTACTTCCACGGACGATAAGGTTGGGTAAACTTTTCTGGCAGCTTACCACAAAGTTGGCAACCAACTTGTCGAATCACGGCGGCGATCGTTCGCAAATTTGTTACCTTATATTTTTAAAGCCCATTACTATCGATAAGCGAAGTTCATAATTAAAACCATCGTAATTTTTATTGCAATTTTAAAACGCGTTATCCTAGTAGAATAATTATTCCAGCGCATAAAAGTACTCAATATAGCCGAAATTGTTATTCAATGGTAACAAAGATATTTAATAAGCTTCCAGTTACTATAAGGGAGCTGCCACTAAAACTGTTTAAATTAAAAGTCAAACAAATGCTGGTTAATGAATGTTTTTATTCGACAAAAGAATACCTAGACACTAAGCTCGACAAAGTCATGTGACTAAATAAAAATTTGTATGCTAGAAGTAGCGAAGCATGTGATATAATTACATATAATAATTTACATCCCTGTACCTACCATGTTTCTGACAAATTACTTCATTTCATTTCATTATAAGTTTCTTAGTCCGAATTCCCCTAAAATATAAGCAAAATAGATTAAAAGTGACGATGCCTCGGTTGTAAGATCGCTTTCCTTAAGAGCTTTTAACGTTCCCTCTCGCTCGCACAATCATACAGCATTTTTAAAGATTATTCATGTGTGTACTTTTTTGATGTACTAACTTTCTAGGAAAAAAAAAATCATTTTAGACGAATTACTACTTTTTAAAATCTAATTTAATAGAGAATAATAGCAAATACATTTATAACGATTTTACTCTATTTTACTGTTTACTTGTCCATCGTGTGTGGGTAAGAGATGAGAATAATACTCCTCTCCCTACCCAACCATATACTGTATGATTCCGTTAATGCCGACTTGGAAGCTCGTTCCATAAATGTATTGACGGCAGACCTGCTTAGGCCTAATTCTTTCAGTAAGTGATGCAAAGATTTTGCTGGAACTTTTACGGATTTTTAATTTCGTAGACTACATTTCTCAAAATTTAAAAATGCTGTATTGTGCGGGCGAGAGACAAGCACAAGCGTTAAATACTCTTAAAAAGGTCAGTTCAAACCCCGGCATGTATCAATGAGAAATACACTTTTCTTACGTACATTTGTCATACATTTACATTTCTCGGAACTTGAAAAAAGTTATCCCTATTGAACTTACCGTTCCGTGAGAATCAAATATTCCAAAAGACCACAACATGAAGTCGAATAAATATTATGATCTCACAGAAGAAATGATCAGGAACGCTTTACGCAGTGGAAGTTGGTGCGAGACGAGTTCCAGCAAAATCTTTGCATCACTTACTGAAATAATTGGGCCTAAGCAGGTCTGCCGTCAATACATTTATGGAACGAGCTTCCAAGACGGCATTAACGGAATGATATAGTATTTGGTTGGGTAGGGAGAGAAGTAGAATGGTGGATGGTGAGCGTATTATCGCGCAATAAAATTGTCGCCTATTGTCGATCGCAAGCCCGAGACATCATTCTTCTCATCTCTTACCCACACACGATGGACCCGGCACCCCCACAGTGAATCCATGGAATACTTAGAAATTTGTCTTGTTCTTCCCCAACATTCTCGTGCCTCTGAAAGCACGTTAAACCGTCGGCCCCGGTTCTAAAAATACGTTGGTTGAGGAAAGGAGCCGTTAAGATAACGTCTTTCTGTGTTTTAGGAATTGCGATGATGTGATGATGTTCTAGAATTCTCATCTTTAGTAATTGAGTTCGAGGACTTTTTCTGATGATAATAATATTAAATGGAATAAAATACATGAATAATAAACATACATAAACAAAGAACATGTGTTTAGCGGACACGGGTTTAAAACATGACCCCAATCTTTATACCGATTTTAACCACAATTTATTACACCAGACGTAACAATTATTATTTCGCAGTTATTTATTACCTTTCATCCCACTTTTTAACAACAAATAAAAACAGTAATATTGTGTAAGTTTTTTATAAATATAAATAAAATATTTTTTAGAATGAACAAAGAAAATTTAAATAAAAAATATTTATATTACTAGCTGACCCGGCGAACTCCGTACCGCCTGACAGTCAATAAATGTCATTATGAATAATAATAATACTCACATAAAAACAATTTTCAAACGAACAGACAATTTCGCGACGTAAAAGTGAGACCAATTGATTTCTGAACGCATGCATAAATATTTGACAACCAACATAGTTTGACAGGTACGAAACCCACGAACTTTTTGTATGGCAAAATGTTTTTTCTTTTATTTTATTATGTATAGTTATTCTGCTATTCGGGACGGTGACAAATCCAACAAATAAAAAACCGTGAAAATCTGTCCAGCTGTTCTCGAGTTATAAGTGTTCTAACAAACCCGACTTTGTTTATTTATAAAGATTTACTTATTATGCAATTTAATATGACAGAAACCTTCCCCGATGTTCACACAACATATTCCCAAAGTTTCATCCCGATCGGTCAAGTAGTTTTTCAATGCATTGGGAACACACACACAGACATTCACCTTTATATATATAGATTATTAATTGCCTCCGTAGTCTAGCAGTTAATTTAGACTGAGAGGTACCAGGTTCGATTCCTGGTCGGGATAATATATATATATATATATACATATATTATTTTAAAGAAATTTATTCAAAGTAAATTAATATACCCCAAGGAGACTGGCAACATTTCCCCTCTGTATAGCGAGGCTAATACGTAATAATTGGCGAGGATCTCAGCAGAAGACGACGCACTAAATAACACTTTTAATTTATGTGTGTTATTTTTCGAGTTTGATACGCTAGAGACATCGGCGAGCTAACCACTTATTATGTTAGGAATATAGTAAAGTGTAATAAATGTGAACCCTCTTCTATAACAAATAAAATGACGTGGCATCTAACCACCCTGAAAGGGATACGGTCGTGATGATACTCTACGAGTACTTCAATTACTATTTATTAAAAACTTTATATATTTAATATTAATTTTAATGAAATTAAACATAAACTAAACCTAATAAAAAATACCTATAAAAAAATACCTCTAGACACATCCCTTCAAAAATAGTACCAAGGAGGCTGGCAACATTTACCCTCTGTATAGTAAGGTTAATAAGATCAGACAGAAGTAATTCCCAGCCTTCCTATTTCCCTCCAGATTTCTCCGTCAGCCGTTTGGACATCTCCTGGGCCAGACGCTTGGCTCGACCCCGAACGGCGCAAACGCGTAACCTGTACGCATATTTACGCAGATTAAAGTTCTCAGCAGAAACCCCCTCCCCGCGCTGGACGAGCTGGATGTAGGATGGGGCTACTTCTAAAACTACTTCATTATCATAGCATCTAGAACTGTTGGAGATAGGTCTTCCACAATTTGATTCCAGAATTTTGCCTACATTAGCCACGGGCGCTGCCCAGACGTGTTGGCGAGTGTCTGAAGTCTTTTTTATATTGATAATTTATTTACGAATCCACAAGTCGGTATAAATGTATCGAGGCATCGGAACGATGGTTTCATAAAACTATGACAAACGTACGTATGAGAAGTGTATTTCTCATTGCCGAAGTTTGAACCGTGTGTTCATAAAAACGAGCCAACACCGCTCTTAAAAAAAAAACCATATTCCTAAACGAAAAAACTAAGTACTTACCTAACAAAACAAATAACGTATTCAACGAATTGAATAAAATTAAACATTATGTTTTAAAGAAAAAATAACAAAGTGGGCGATACAAATCTACAGAATAATAAATATGAAATGTTTTTTTAATTTTTTTTAATTGTCTTTAAAGGACATTGTACAGAATACATCAGCCCTAAACACGTAATTTATTTGCATAATATATGTTCATAACAGAGTTCATAGTTGGGGATCATCAAATTCCAGATGCTGCAGAATTTGATGCTTTACTGGAGTCACTCGCGGCATTATAGCCCAAACACGTCGGGTAAAATATGGGAGTCCACAGCGCGGGAAAACCGCATAAAATAAACTGCAACTTGTGCCTCATATTTAAAGTCCAATTTATCGTTTTCCATAATTATTCACATTGTAGCACATTATTAAACAAAACAACACCACTTTTGACCAATAAATAGCAATAATCCACAGCAAATTAATTTACAAAACAAAAACTTGCACTTGACATGTCCACGCAAAATGGCGCGAAGAACTCCCACATGAAATGTTATTATAAATTAATTTGGTTCTTATTGCTTGTTCGCGCCGATCGCGGTAATTCGACCAATTTTAGATGGTTGGGCGTTATTGTGATTCGTCAGTGCATAAACAGACGTCCTAATTTGTTACCCCTATACCCTTGTCCTGTCTCTTTCTCGCCGCTTCCTTTCTATATGACCCATCCCGCTCACTAGTCCAAAGGCCGGCGCTTGCGCACTGAAAAGAGGCATCGCCTATATAACTGGCCGCGCAGCATGCTAGAAGTCGTCGTAGTCGAAATATAGTCGTTGTCCTACAGTCGTCATAGAAGACGCTGAAGAAATCGCCGCGATCATTGTTATCTCCCGAATTCGCAAAATTAGTGTAAGATCAGTTTATAAGTGCATCAGGACATCAGGTGAGTTCCTTTACCAGTTTTCTTTCTAGTTTGTTTATTGCACCGATTATCATAATATCAAAGTCAAAAGTCAAAGTCAAAATATCTTTATTCACATAAACCTATTACAGGCATTTATGAAACGTCATTAATTTAATTATTTTGAATGATTCTACTTCTGCTAGTAGAAGACTAAGCGGCAAAGTGGTCCAATAAGTAAGCTGTTAGCAGAAGACCAGCAGCTTAAGAAATTCCAGTGACCTGTTAATGTTTAATCTGACTGAGAAAGGAATCTGCAAGGAAAACTCAGCTATATCAGATTTACAAAATAAAACATATACAGAACTGCACCACAACGATCAATTAATAACCTTTAGTATGATTATCGCAAATCCCGCACCTAGATACAGTCCACTAAACCCGCGCCACTATTGCTAATAAAAAATAACTGCTTGAGGAAGAAGTCCTATAACCAGACACTTAAAAAACTAAATCTGTCAAGTCTCAGACATCTCCCAATAAGCTGAGTGTATTTCTGCCGTTTGAGGTTCTCTGCTTGTAATGCAGCAGCGCCTGGGTCCTTAGAGGTCTAGGACAAGTGGGAAGGCGCCAGAGTATCCACACAGGAGGCATCCCGCACTAAAGGCAAACCTATCCTCCATGGAACCAGTGTCATTCCTTCGGGCCGCATAAAATTAATATTTAATTCATTTGTGATATTTCTCGGTTGGAGCTGGAGCTGGAGACATCGACGAGCTTGCTACTCTTCTTCTCGTTCTTGTCATGATTGGCCTATAGTAAATTTGGCTAAATGTGAATCCGTTTCTTTATAAGCGTGGTTTCTGACTACCCCGGGAGGGAAACGGTCGTGATGATACTTTACTTTACTTTTTTTGATTTGTTTATATGCTCGTGGTAGGCTGACTGATGGTGGATTTGTTTGGATGATGATGGTAAATTGCCCAATCTGCCGGGATGGGGAATATCCACCGTCACGACACGTCGATAAAGCCAGTAAAGTGTATCCACGCGTTTAAGGATCAGGCTCGCATTGCCGTCATGCCCAGTTAAGCTGGCATAATGTTATTGACTGATGTCAGTCATGAGTGTTATTCCAGTTTCTAAAATTGATAGACCTCGCACGCCATTTGCCATCAGGCTAGTATTTAAAAAAATATCTAAGTAATTGCTATCTATCCAAATTTGAGGGAGTCATAATAGGTGCCGTTAAGTTAGTAATCGTACTAATCTTAAAGAACTTCATGGTCACGGAATTTCCTACTAAGTTTAGGGGAAACTAAATCTCTATACCTATAAAAGTCGAAGTCCTGACTGACTGAGTTCTAATTATCGCATGAGTCCTGAACTATAACTTGAGTTCTAAAAAAAAAATGTACTAATTATTTTATTTATTCATTTAGCTTACTACCCCCGTAGTCTCGCGGTTAATTCCGTGGATTTAGACGTGGAGGTACCGGGTTCGATTCCTGGTTGAGATACAAAAAATATTTTATTTATTTATGATATTGCTCGAGTTTGGTACGCTAGAGACTTCGACGTGGCTGTCACTTGTCATGATGGGCCGTATAGTAAAGTTGACTAAATGTGAATCCGCTTCTTTAAAAGCGTGGTTTCTCAAAATAAAAATCTCCAATCTAAATTAAAAAAAAACAATAATATATAAATGCAGCTGTAAAGGGGCTGTGTCATAAAAGAGTCATTGTCATAAGAGGATTTATCCGCCATAATCCGCAAAAAGGCAGCGTCGATACTGCAAAGAGTAAAATGCAGTGACAACGGCATTCTGAGGATGATATCGTCGCGCTTTGACAGCGCTTTTGTTAAGCACTGGATTGGAGTTGTAACCGGGAATGTGTAAATCTATAAATATGTACAGCATTTGCGTAGTATAAATCGCTACACATATTTATAGTGTCGCCAGTAGTCATTGTTTTTGAGGTCGTATATGGTGTGGTATGTGTGGTGAAAGAATTTGATTTTAATTTACTTAAGTAATTTTTTTTTTAATATTTGTTTTTTTACTTTTTAATTAATGTGTAACATAGTTCTAAGTTAAAATGTTACCAACTATTAGGAAATTAATTCTGAAATAAATAATTTATTATTATTAAAATACCATGGCCGAAGCCGGGCCACTGATAGCTAGTAAAAAACTAAAGGTTTTGTATAGGCCGGCTCGCGTGACAAATTCAGTTTTAACTTTGTGATACGCAAATATTTAAATAGTGAGTAGACATAGTCATTGCCTGAAAGCGTAGTCTTGTTACCCTGTCACTGTAAACGGAATAAATTGCCAGCCGATATAATTTATATATCGGTCTACGAAATAATGGAGGGAATATAAAGTGCATTTCTGTTTTTTTATGCTTAGGGGCCTGACTCACTGCTGGCGAGGAAGCGACTAACGGGCCAAAATATGCATCCGCATACCGTAGTCACTATCCCTACGCGTACATATAAATTTGGAGACTTTCACATTTTATGTGGAATGCTCTTCCAACCAGTGTGTTTCCCCATTACTGACATATATCAAAAAGTAAAAAGTAAAGTATCATCACGACCGTTTCCCTTTCGGGGTGGTCAGAAACCACGCTTATAAATAAGCGGATTCACATTTAGCCAACTTTACTATAGGCCAATCATGACAAGTGGCAAGCTCGTCGATGTCTCCAGCGTACCAAACTCGAGAAATATCACAAATAAATTAAATGTATTTATTTACATTAATAAATATTTTTGTGTCCCGACCAGCAATCGAACCCGGAACCTCCGAGTCTAAATCCACGGACTTAACCGCTAGACCACGGAGGCAGTAACGAATATCAACGTTTCGAATTTAATTTATCAGATAAATATTAAGCATAGTCGCTGAGCGACCTTAAACTTGTGGACCAGACTCACCGTCAGTGTCCACGTCTCTGCTTCATAACGACAGCTACTTCATTCATCATGACATCACAGCCCCTAGAACTAGAACTAGAAGAGTCCTAGACCTCCACTCCCGGAGATGGGCCTTCCAAAGTATATTTAGCCAGGTCTCGCTTCTCGCTAATAGTTGGCAGTGAGATAAGTGTCTTACAATGAAATTGACTCGCGTATAATTAGCACTGGCAACTTTGCACGAGTAGTTAATTAAAAAATAATTTGCTACAATAACTTCATCCGCTTAAACTTAACAATGTCCTTTAATCATATTCATGCACTTTTCTTTCTCAACATCACTCTTGCCGTAAGGAAAGGAGTACGTTAAGGTCATATTTACATGTGGCAACGGTAATTTTATGTTTTTTTTTTTGTAAATATTATATTTATTTGTTTTTATTTTTATTGCTTTTTCATGCATTAACAATAGATTAGAATAGTTTTAGCTTAAAGTTTTTATCAAAATTATTATTATTATTAATTTATTTTATACTTCACGAATGATATATGTTAATTGTGAAATTCTCGTGAAATAAATGACTGTAGAATAATAGGGTAGCTAGTGCAGCTGGAGCCCAAGACACAAGACGAAAATTCCTGGTTTTGGCTCCAACGTGCAATAAGATTGGAAATATGTAGTGTCAATTTTGTTCACATCAAGTAATTTATTATATAAATATTTCACTATTGTATTTATTATTGTAACTAATTTCTACTGTATAAATAAAGAATAATTATTATTATTAAAAAATATAGCCATATACTGTTTCTGTAACCGTAACCGTTATAGGTTTTTAAGCTATTGCATAGCTTTTATCGCGGGCTTTGAGCGCGGTGACCGAATCAAGAAATTCCGTAACGAAAATAAACCTAACACCCCCCACTCCGACCGGCACAGCGGTGCGGCGTTGAAAGCCGTGCATCGTCTAACGTCGTTTCAGTTCGGCAGACTTCGGCACGGTGTTTGTGTGCGTGCGACTAGACGTATGCGTGTAGACTAGCTGCTAACTGCTCATAACTGATTCTATCTCTTTTAGACACAATGCTAGGTGAGACAGCGTGCTTTATGGCCGCGTCCACGAGTGAGTTCGAGCCCGCGACTAGTAACTTTAATTTATATGAAATAAATAAAAAATATTGCATAAATAAATTATTATAATTGCATAAGTTGATAGAAAATGCTATGCAATAGCTTTACCGCGGCAGTCCCCGAGTGCCACACGTATTTTTTAAAAATAGGTTCTACCAATGATACCTGAATCCTAAAAAAAGTATTTGTTATTTTGAGAATTACACGCGGTATTCTAATTAATAAATTATTTTAACTATACAGGGTATCCCAAAAATCAACGTCAAACCGAATACGGTTGATAGGCCAGGTGGTTTTTTTAATGTCAATAATTTGAAAAGTACTTATATTAGATTTTTTAAATTATTTTTCTAGTAACTGTCACCATCTGGCCTATCAACCGTTTTCGGCTTGACGTTGATTTTTGGGACACCCTGTATATTAGGGTTGCTAATGTCCAGATTTTCAGGGGTCAATGGACATGTCTCTATTTTTGTAAATAGAAAATATTTTTAAAATTGCACACTTCGATCGATGACAAAGCATATTTATAGTACTACTTAAAAGGTTAATCTTTGTAAACTTTCGCGCACATACATAATAGTTTTTATAATTTTAACGGGTCTTTACGCGATTTACATTAGAGACATATTTCTCCCGACGTTTCAGCCAAGTTGCATTGGCCGTGGTCACGGGTCGACTGGAGCTATGCGGTGTAGTCTCGTACATACTGGGCGGTAGATGTAAACCTACCACTAATCACTTTTAAAAGTTTTTAGAAATCACGACACACGACACTTACAATATACTTGGCGACACCGGGCGATTCTTCCCGGCGTCGAAACCTATTGATTACTGGATACCACGATGAAGATAGCTTATAACCCCCCTCTTGATTGAATTTTTTGTGTATCTTTATTTCGATCGCTTCACGTACTATTCTAGGGTAATAGGTGTTTTGTTTTACAGCGCATATTCATGTAGTACCGGCAAGGATTGAAATATTATGAGTAATACTGTTTTTTTAGTTGTTCTTTGTTAAGCCTGCTGTACCAAAATTACATATCAGACCTGGCAAAACTTCACATACACATTAGATAATATACTTACGTTTCTTACCTAGAAAGTAATACAGACTATTAATAAGTCTCGTTGCAGCTGAAAGCCGCCACACCGACGATATGTTTATCTACGTATCGCTGCTCAGCAACAGGACAATGCATCAGTATATCATTGTTTACATCCGCGGAAAATAAGAATACGAGTCGATCAGAGACGTCTCGAAACTATCATCGCAGTGGCAAGACATGCAATAAAAGGCTTTTCGCATTCTCGTGCGTTTAGATAAATTGAAAGTCTAAACAGAAAATTCGTTTTCGAATCTCATCGTCTTAACTGAGAAATATGGTTTTAACTATATTATTTCCATTTTCTCACTCTGCACCCATAATATTAATCTCTCACTCTCCCAAAGGTTAGCTGGTAGAGATACCTTCATGGTATTATGCTCGCCTATGTACAACACTTTATATTGTATATTTTGTGTGCAATAAAGAATTTTATTATTTTATTATTATATTAACTGCCTCCGTGGTCTAGCGGTAAAGTCCGTGGATTTAGACTCGGAGGTACCGGGTTCGATTCCTGGTCGGGACACAAAAATATTTATTAATGTAAATGAATACATTTAATTAATATTTAATTTATTTGTGATATTTCTCGAGTTTGGTACGCTGAAGACATCGACGAGCTTGCCACTTGTCATGATTGGCCTAGTAAAGTTGGCTAAATGTGAATCCGCTTATTTATAAGCGTGTTTTCTGACCACCCCGAAAGAGAAACGGTCGTGATGATACTACTTTTTTATTATTATTAATTCGGTGCGATGGTGGCTCGGTTGTAAAAACGCGTTCCTTAAATCCTACAAAGGTCGGTTCAAACCCCCCGGCATGTACCAATCAGAAATACACTTTTCTTACGTACATTTGTCATAGATTTACAACACCACCGTCCCCGTGCCACGGAGAGCACGTTAAGCAGGCCGTATATTATTAATACCAACTTGTGGAATCATTAACAATTGCCTTGTAACAATAGATACGAGTGTGCACATTTGTTTTCATTACAAAAGTGATCATGCAACATCTACGGGCTCGTTATCTGTGGTATTGGGAGGGTACCGTTTGCACGACTACTGGTTAGAGTTGCCAGATGTGTATTGTGTTAATAACAGTATAAAGCATCCTACAGATACATGTGGACTGCGGTGGCATTTTGCGGAGCAGGCTCAGGGCCGGAAGTCTCGACATTTGATAAGTACTCGTAGGCTATCTTAGCGGTTTGTGATACGGTTGATTGCATAAAACTAAAAAATTCGAAATTAGAATATTAAATAAAAAAACAAAATGGCTTTTACACTATGATTATGGTGCATGCATTTTTGTGTGAGGTTAAAGAGTGTGTCAGTATGGGTATGTGAGTTTGAATATGTGTGTGTGTGTGTGTGTGTTTTAGTTTGTTTAAAATAAATAAACAAAGTCGATGGCATACAATTAAACGTAACAAATATTTTGTGTTAAAATAATAACTTAAACCTGCTAAATTTATAATTTAATATCTATGAGTACATGACAGTGGTTCAAGTGTTGGATAGTAAACTACGTTTTACTTATAATTATTCGTATAAAAAGTATAATGTCTAATTTGTCATAATATGTAATTTTTTGTCTGAAATAAATAAGCAAAGAAAAAAGGTTGTATTTTCCTTGTATTCATATTTTAAGGAGTAAGGTTAAGGAGTAATGAGTAAGGAGTATTATGTTTTGTTTTATGAATTGATTTTGTATTATTATTGATTATAAGTGAACATAGTTCAAGGGAGGGTATTGGATAGTAAACTACATTTTTCTTATAATTGTTCGTATAAAAAGTATGTACATATAAATATTCCCATACATCTGGCAGCCCTACAGTTCGTGACAATATTTCCACTCGGCTGCGATAGTGTCAACCCGATACACTACACCACTACATAACGTCGGATTTTACGGTAACTACACACAAATCCTTATAAGCATTAAAAAAGCAAAACTGCTAACTGCTCGTATTATACGAAAATCAACTCCAAAGACATTAAACATATAACAAGATGGGACAAGAAGCCTTACAGTTTCCTTCACTCAACAATTCCTTCCAGCTGTGAAACGGAATCTCTCAAGAGATCCACGAAATCGCTATTCTTAGTTAACAACTAAGTCTCCAAACCTTGAAACGCATAAATGTTACTATTTAAAAAAAAGGTTTATTTAATAACATAAGTTTTTTTTTCTGGCAACATTAAGGACGCGTTCCCGTATTCTAAATTAATTAATGGGGTGTATCAGGCAAAGCTTTTTGTAGATGTCGCTAGCGGCACTGGTACCTTGTTTACACCTAAGATTGATCATTTTTTAAATTTATTTGTAGTTTTACATTTTTATTACAGAAAAATGTATTTTAACTTAACGTTACCTAACTTAAAAGACGAATTAAGTAAGCAAACACCGTCTTTAAAATAAAAAAGGTTGAATTAATAGAACGGCAGTTTTGAGATCACCATATCTTTGCTTTCGCTTGGAAATTTCGATTTGTACACTTAAAAGCTGCTCACTTCTGCACAATATCCAGAAAATAATAAATTTCGTAATAAAAATACAAGTTGTCTATGCAACTGACAGTTATATTAGGTACCATCTATCATGCGCCATCTATCGTGATATAAAGTTAGTGACACGCCCCATTACCGAATTATTACACGCTCTAGCACTTTTGACATCCATAAGTCTGTCTTTTCATATTATTAAAATTAAATAAACGAAATAATGTAAAATTTTGAAACGAAACTGATTTATATGAGTTTGATAAGTTGTTTTGTTAAATAATGTTTAAAATGTGTTCTTTGACTAAAATGAAAAAAATACGTAATTACTTATTAATGAGTTTTACTAGTTTAAGCTTTAAGGAGGTTTGACTGAGAATAATTGAGTGAAGGAACTGTTAAGAAAACGTCTAAATACCGGTATAACAATTTCTTGAGATTTTATTTATTTATTTTCAGAAAAATCACAGCTTATAACTAAGACATAGGAATTACAATATTATAAATTATTAGATCTTAAGCCAGAAAGATTTTATATTATTTGTACAGTTCATTTCTCCAAAACAACACAATTACTACTAATTTTAATCCATTTATTTTAGAAAATGTTTTAATATATTAATTTTGTCTGAGAAAATGGCGGCTTAGTGTAAACTTCTAATTTGTACAAGTAAATAAATTATTAGATATGTTACTGTAAAAGTCCTAACTATCGTAAATTCCAAGATTTTCTAGTATAAACTAAGATTTATCAAGATGGCGTTCTAAAATTTAAAATGAAATTCCCGATAGATAAGTGTTTATCCAAAGAAAGAGATGTACTTTTATAAAGGTTTTATCTGTATCCAAGATTAATTATTTATTAGGTAAATAAAAATAAAAAAGGTTAGAAATTAACGATGATCATAATAACATGAGACGACGGCTTGATTGTAATAACGCTTTCCTTGAAATCCAAAAAGGTCGCAGTTTGAACATCGGAATGTACATCTAAATGTCATAAAGAATTAGGTAATTTATATCAGCTAGTTGCATTAATATCAGCTAATGAAATTGTCATTGCCTCACGTCACGTCAGTGCCTCGCCAACCCGTCTGGCAAGCGTTGCGAGTGTAAGTCAAATTTATGAATTTATTTAATTAGGATTATTAATAGAATCATAGCGAATGGTACCCCAGTAATAGGTGACCACAACATGTTAAACTACATTTACTTAAGGTTAAGAAATTTAATAATAATAATAAATAATAAAGAGAACTAAACAAATTAAAAAATTAAACAATATTCTACATAAATATGTTCTGGAAGGCCCATCTCCAGCAGAGTGGTTTTGGACTCTGTGGCTGTGATGATGATGATTTCTAGTTTTAACCAGTTGTAGTTAGTACCTTAGATAGAGTTAAATCATACAAATATCTAGGCTCCATTGTAAACGAAGAAGCAGATGACAGTACTGAAATAAAATGCTGCATAGAACAAGCTAGAAGCGCCTTTGTTAAAATGAGCCACCTTCTCTGCAATCGCAATCTCATTCTTCCTACAAGATGCCGACTCGTCCGATGCTACATATTTTCCATTCTCCTATATGGTGTCGAATCATGGACCCTGACAAACACAATGTCGAAGAAGTTAGAAGCTTTTGAAATGTGGATATACAGGAGAATGTTAAAGATATCATGGAAGGACAGAGTAAGAAACGAAACTGTTTTGCAGAGGATGAACAAAGGCGTTGAACTACTGAAAATTGTAAAGCGAAGGAAGTTGGTGTACTTGGGACACATCATGTGCAATAAAAAAGTATAGCTTGCTGCAGCTCGTCATGCAAGGCAAGATATAAGGCTCCAGAAGACCGGGGAGAAGACGCACTTCCTGGTTCAAGAACCTCAGGGAGTGGTTCGGGATGAGCACCAGATCCTTATTCCGGACAGCGGCCAACAAAATCAAAATCGCCTTAATGATAGCCGACCTCCGATAGGAGATGGCACCTTAAGAAGAAGTTAGCACCTAAGTAAGGTTAAATTGTAGAATTTTGGATTCACCATATTTCGGGCTTTAACAGTAACATATACTCCGGAACGGGTGGATAAGTTACTTCTTACTTAAATACCTCTGGGACAACCTTTTCGATAAAAATCTATATTTATAATGTATAGCTGTTTGACATGGCGTTGCCTGTATAATGCTAATATAAAACAAATAACTAGGTAGGACCACATGTCATATTAAGATTTTAACATATCGATTCTTGAATTTCAAGGAACTGAGACTGTTTATTGTGCTCTCGGAACAGAAATTGTTGAAAATGTTTGAAGAAAAAGTAATTTTTATTGGTTCTGGGCTCTAACCTGTAGCTCTTGGCATTAATTATCAACAAATATAGATAATGTAGCGTTCCCAATTTACTTATGCTGCGCCAGCGTGGCATCACCTTCTGGCCAAAACCAACAGTGACAGATCCAGAGTCAGCAGAATGTATCGCTCTATCGGATTTAGG
This sequence comes from Tinea semifulvella, assembly GCA_910589645.1. Taxonomy (NCBI): domain Eukaryota; kingdom Metazoa; phylum Arthropoda; class Insecta; order Lepidoptera; family Tineidae; genus Tinea; species Tinea semifulvella. The sequence continues at coordinate 11,390,640 of OU342602.1, forward strand.
TACGTAGTTGTAGTTGGTGCGAGAGGAATTCTAGCAAAATCTTTGCACTACCTACTGAAAGAATTATGCCTAAGCAGGTCTGCCAATACATTTATGGAACGAGCATCCTAAACGGCATTAGCGGAATTATACAGTATTTGGTTGGGGATGAAGAGAGCCAGAATGGTGGTGACCGTCTTTACCAAGACACCATTCTTCTTTTCTCTCTTTCCCACACACGATGGACTCTGCATCCACATCCATGGAATGCTAAGAAATGTGTTAGCTTCTTTGGTATACATGGAACCATAACCGAGGCTTTAGAACGAAACAATCTGTGAAAAAGCATATGAAAAACTAGCTTCATTCAACCTTTGTATTGGAGGTCAGTTTTAACCCGTCAGCCACACCGTACCAATTAGTTATTAACGTAAAAATATCCATTGATCTACCAAGTAAAGTAATTATTCTAATAATATAATAGGGTCATTGACCTATGGTGTCCGTGACATAGCGCTTAATTGTCTCTGGCTATCTTGCAAGGGAACTGGCGTGGGATAGAGAAGAGATAAAGCGACCTCTGAATTATTTTATTTATAATTCTGTTGTTGTTGTGTTCTATTTTCCCGATGGATGATAATTGAGGTGATAGGGAAGGCAAAGCCCATACAGCCAAGACAGACGTAATATATATTTCTTATGAGTTAATGAGGTTATTATCAAATGCTGCAGAATTTGATGCTTTTCTTGGAGTTACTCGCGGCATCATAGCCCAAACACGTCGGGTATAATATGGAAGTTCACAGCGCGGGAAACCCGCAAAAAATTAACTGCAACTTGTGTCCCATGTATAAAGTCCACTTTATCGTTTTCCATAATTATTCACATTGTAGCAAATTAAATAATTATAAAACAAAACAACACCACTTTGGACTAACAATATCTACAGAAAGTAATTTACAACACAAAAACTTGCACTTGACATATCCGCGCAAAATAACGCGGAGGACATTTTTTTTTTGTTTATATCTCCTGGATTAATGATGTATGGGGATGTATCGAACAGGCTTATTCAGCCACCAAATTTCAAGTTCAAAATATCTCTGATGTTTTTTTTTTTAGCGATAATCACTCAAACAAGTCAAGTATATTGTAGGCGTAGGAATTAATTGGGACTTATGCCCGATTTATAGAGTTAAATTTATCGTTTTACGGAACGACTTTCTCATAAAATAAATAAAGACAACTTGGACAGTGTTACAATCGAGAAAATAAGGCGGTAAGCGCGCCAACTGGCTCGAATGCGATTGGCCGTCGCGTCGCGCTTGCGTTCAGTACGGCAGGAACTGGTTGTTAGTACAGTAGCAAGCGCCAGTAACGGGGTTAAATACCCAGATCCCCTGGTTAAATCCCCGATTCCCTGGTTAAATACACAGATTCCCCACTCCTCGCTAGCTAGAGGGGGATGCCAGAAGACCAGTTTACTTACTATTAGCAACGGGCGGGCATTCTTTGCACTGCATTTAGTTAACAATAAGCAAAAAAATGATTATTTGCCCAATCCTTACACGAGTCAACAAATGTTACAATAAATTTATACATACAAGGACAAATGTTAAACGTGTATAGCTTCTTTTTGTAGGTACGAGTATACCTATTAATAATTCAAAATAGTATTTGTCGTTTTCCTATACATTTATTTATATTATAACTCGCTGTTTGACTTTGCCTTGCCAGTGTAATATAGAGGTGAAGAAAACAATCTTCAGTTGGCCGTATGGTCACATGTCGTAGTTAGATTGTAACGTCATATACTCAATATTGATTCCTGGGTTCCAATGATCATCATATATATGATCATACGGCCAACTGAAGATTGTTTTCTTCTTTATATATATATATGTATATATATATACATATATTTCAATTTGAGCGCAATTAGAAAACATATAGTCCAATCTCGGGATAGACCTGGGGGATCTCGGGAATACGCATCAAAAATCCCGTTTGGGATTGTATTCTCTACATAGACGGATCAGGTGGTTCAACAACATATAACGTAGGTCTATGAAATCCTATTAACGTTATTAAAGCTATCAACAGAAAAGTTTCTCCGAAATATCTATTGATGAAATGGATTTCTGAAAGAAAAATGGAGCACCATCTTGATAGAAAAATATATAATTTGTCACCGCTTATTCCCGCTTTGTCATCGCTGTGGGAAACATCAATAATAGTTAGACAAAGAGTTTAAATAAGTATAAGATAGATAAGGCATTGATAGTCATATAAAAAAAATAAAAATACAACTGATAATAATTAAATTAAAAACAAACTAAAATAATAACATTAGGTATTACAAAACCTAATTTAAATAACTATATATTCTGTGTCTGCGCGGTATGGTGGCAAGAACGCTGGCCGCATTTTCTCGCTGAATCGCTACAAGCTCTAGTCGCGATCACAGCGACATTATTGCCGCTCGGCCAATACCACCGTTGGATCGGTGGCCAGCGCTCCGAGCGGCGCCCACGAGTGTGGAATCAATCCGCGCACCGAGCGGTCACACGTTTTTTGCTCTCACAATTTATAGCCTTAATTTACTCAAGTAATTATTTGTAACTTCTTGTTCTACAATAAACCATATACAGTCCGCTAAACAATCTTTAATTGAGCCATCGAAGACCCGCAGCAGTATCCCTACGTGGTTAGCAACACAAATAGGGACTGACGATTTTATACATGGTCTTCGAGCATTCACGTGGAAGAAGATTTTTCAAGTTTTTGCTACACACGTCGGTCAAGGAAGAGGTCATTTGCCACGGCAGCCTTCACATATCCGCAAAGAAGATCGACGCATAGTGACGAGTGAATTAACGCAACACAGTGAAGTGCATTTTGTGAAGTTTGTTGCAACAGGACGACAATCGACGCAGGGGTCAACGTCCTGGCATAAATACAAATACAAGGAATCACTAAATGTCACAATCATATGGAGAATACAAGGATAGACGTCGTCAACAGCTGATTGGAGACAACATTTCCAAACCGGTGAGAGCGTTCCATTATCCTATCATTCTTCACACATCCATCTTTCACACAATCACAGCTTATTATGTAGTTAGATGCGATTCATTTCCTCATAATTCATTGTTATAAACATTAAAAATCATATCAAATTCACTTAAAACGTAAGTCATAACCTAACCACCACTTGCAAATTTTTTAACTAACTTTTTTTATACGGCTATTAATATCATTAATTTCTAGAAAACAGTATAAGAATATAGTTGTATAGTGGTTACACATACTTTTCGTTTTTTATTTTGTAGTAATTTCGTCATAATTCGTCCACGAAAGTTTTTTTTAAAAACGCCTGAAAATTTTAATTAGTGATAAATTTCGGTACATTTGAAATATTTTACAGTCACAAATTTAGGCATTCAGTCAAACATTCACTTCATTAAAATAATCAGAAAATTTTACTTTAATCATAAATTCATTTAGTAATAAGTGCATTAAGGGTTCATTGCATATTTTCATTACATTTGCATCCCCTTTTCTGCATGTCTTTACTGTCTTTCTTGAGTTTTGTTTCATACCTTTTAGTCAATAATAATAAGTTTTTTTTTAGTTTTTTTTTTAACTTAATCAATACTGTTATTATGTCAGACGTTAAATACAAGGATCTTATAAAGAGGAGAGGCACAGTTAAAGCTAAAATGACAAATTTTAATTCATTTCTCAGTATTATTCAAAAAAATGAAAACATTAGTGAAGTGCAAATTACAGAATTACAATATCGTTTTAGTAAATATGAAAATTTATATGCCGAATTTGACGAATTTCAGACCGAGTTGGAAATGTTGGCGGATCCACCTGACGAATTATACAACGAGAGACAGCAATTTGAGAATCAGTACTACGGGCTACTAACAATGAGCCGACTACTCATTAAAGAAAATAACGTTAATGAGGTAAGTTCGGGTGTTACTGCCACCGCAGACTTAAACAGACATACCAACAATAGCTTAATAAGACTTCCTAAAATTAATTTACCTAATTTTAACGGTTGCTATCAAGATTGGTTAGAATATAGGGATACATTTACATCTCTTATTCATAATAATGAAGGCATCGACAAAATCAACAAGTTTCATTATTTGCGCGCTTCCCTTCAGGGCAGTGCGGCATTAGTAATAAAGTTTTTCGACTTCAAATCAGACAACTATGACTCAGCCTGGTCATTATTGTGTGAGCGCTATGATAACAAACGTTTGCTAGTAAATAATCATGTACAATCTCTTTTCAATGTAGACTTAATTCAAAAGGAATCAAGCAAAGGTTTGCGCCATTTAGTTGATGTTACAAACAAAAACTTACGAGCACTGGCTACTCTGGATCAACCTGTACAGCATTGGGACACCATCATCATATACCTCATGTCATCAAAACTTGATGGTGTCACTAGTCGGGAGTGGGAAGAGTTCAGGAATAACATGCGCAGCCCACCTACTATGAAAGATTTTACAACGTTTATTAGCAACAGAGCGGACCTTTTGGAAACGATTGAGGAGTCGCGTAATGGCAAAACTAAGCAAGACTTCTCTGTCACTAACAAATCTAAAAGTTTCGTCATATCTACGGGTAAGAACAAACCACTTGCCTGCCCACTATGTAAACAGAGTCATTTTATTTACAGTTGTCAAGCATTCAAGGATCTTCCGGTTTCGTCACGCATTGACAAAGCAAAGCAATCAAATGTTTGTATGAACTGTCTTCATCCAGGACACAGCGAAAATAATTGCAAACGTGGCCATTGTAAATATTGCAAACTCAGACATAATACATTGTTACACATGGACTCAGATAATTCAGAACCAAGTCATTTTAACGCTTTTCATTTACAACCCTCTCAAACACGTATTGTGTTACTGTCCACAGCCATCGTGAACGTGCTGGACGCGAAAGGCGAGCTACACAGTGCTCGGTTACTGCTCGACAATGGCAGCACGGCTAACTTCATAACACACAGCTTATGTAGAAAGCTTAATTTACGTACGCAACATAACGTAAATTCTAAGGTAACTGGTATCAACAATCAGACATCTAATAGTACACTATCTTGCACAATAACAATATTATCGTGTTACGGAGACTATAAGATGAACATTGATTGTCTCATTTTACAAGAGATTGCCGCATCGTTACCTACACATCAATTTGACATCAGTCATTTAAATATACCTACCATGGTCAATTTAGCTGATCCGTCCTTCAACAAACCGTCCTCCATCGACATTCTGGTTGGAGCAGACATATTTTGGAGCATTATAGGATCCAAGCGCATGCATTTAGGTAAGAAACAACCTTGCTTAGTCGATTCTAAACTTGGTTGGCTTCTATCAGGCGTCATAAGCCAGCCTACACATAACGTTCCCGTGTGCTTTTTTACACAAGGGAATCAGTCACACACAGACATCAGTCGTTTCTGGGAACTAGACACTATTCCTTCAAAATATGATTTAACATCAGAGGAACAATCATGTGAGCGTAGTTTTACAGAAACAACCACCCGTACTAGTGATGGCCGATTTATTGTCACAATCCCACTTAAGGAGTCCCCTAAGGTTCTAGGTAGTTCATTTGATAGGGCTAGGCGCAGGTTCTTTTCTTTAGAGCGTAAGCTAGACAAAGATCCCGCCTTCAGGAAATTATATCATGAATTTATCAGTGAATATATCGCCTTAGGTCATATGACTGAAAACAAAACTCGAAATAATTATCAATATTCTTATTTTTTGCCACATCACGGAGTACTCAAGGAATCCAGCATTACTACGAAGCTGCGTACTGTTTTTGATGCATCTGCCGTTACAACTACAGGTAAATCACTTAATAATATTCAAATGGTCGGGCCCACTGTGCAGGACGATCTCATTTCAATATTGTTAAGGTTTCGACAACATAAATATGTTGTGACGGCCGACATCAAACACTTTTACCGTCAGATACTCGTAGCACCTAGTCAGCGATCCCTACAACAAATTATCTGGAGGTTCGATCCCTCAGATACATTGAAAACATTCACACTTAACACAGTTACCTATGGCACGGCGTCAGCTCCGTTCTTAGCCACTAGGTGTCTCAGTCAGTTAAGTATGGATTCAACAGAAAAATCAATACAACAAGCTTTAGCTCACGATTTTTACGTAGATGATTTTCTCTCAGGCTCAGATTCTATATCGGCCACAATAACGCTGTGCAAAGGCGTCATAAAGGCGTTGGATTCAGCTAAATTTCCCTTAAGAAAATGGCAATCCAACTGTTCAGAAATAATACAACAAATAGACTCAAGCAATGAAAACTTACACATATTAAATTTAAGTGAACATGAGTCATGCAAAACATTAGGTATTAATTGGAATAGCCGTGAAGATACATTTTCATTTTCAATTAATATTACACCAACACACAAAATAACAAAACGACACATTTTATCAACCGTAGCTCAAGTGTTCGATCCCTTGGGTCTTGTTTCTCCTTGCATAGTAGAAGCCAAAATTTTACTTCAGAAATTATGGCGACTTAAGTGTGATTGGGATCAAGAAGTTCCAGTCGAACATCAAAGGGCGTGGTCAAATTTTCATAATTCATTAATTAAATTAAATAATATTAAAATACCACGTCTTACAATATGTGAATGTCCTGAAACTTTAGAATTACATATTTTTTCAGACGCTTCAGAGAGCGCTTATGGATCGTGCATTTATATTAGGTCTATCGGTAGGGACGAGTCAATCAATGTTCATTTTCTAGTCTCTAAGAGCAAAGTTGCACCGATCAAGCAAACCACGATCCCACGTCTTGAGCTCTGTGGCGCATTGCTTGCTACAAGATTATGCACTAAAGTTTTAAATTCATTAACTTGTACCTTTGACAGATGTATTTTTTGGTGTGATTCAACCGTTGTCCTGGGGTGGCTATCGTCCACATCTTGCCAGCTGAAGCCGTTTATACGCAACCGTGTCTCCGAGATACAAGACAGCACAAAAGGACATTCTTGGCGGTACGTGCCCTCAAAGGAAAATCCGGCTGATCTTGTGTCACGGGGACTGGGTTCTGAGACGTTGGACGGCTCCAGACTATGGTGGGACGGTCCATCTTACTTGAAATTAGACCAATCATTTTGGCCTCAATTTCCGAATACATTGGTTCCCGGTACAATTGTTCAGCAGTTTCACATTAATACAGATAATCAAAATACATTATTTACAAGATTGATATCGGATGCCTCCGACTTTACTAAGCTACAGCGCATTGTTGCGTACATACATAGATTTATACATAACTGTCGTCATAAAAATCAGAAACAACTTAAATTTCTTCACAAAACAGAAATTCAAAATTCATTAAATTGTCTTGTAAGAATAACTCAGCAGGAGTCATTTCCTGATGAGTACACATCACTTAGGTCAGGTAAAACATTACCACATAAAAATAGGCTCCTATCGCTGTCACCGTTTTTAGATTCGGACAGTATCATAAGAGTAGGAGGCAGACTTCATAATTCATATTACGATTATGACACTAAACATCCTATTTTATTGTGCAGTAAATCTAAACTTTGTCAGCTAATATTTACAATGTTTCATAAAAAACTATTTCATGCAGGACCTCAGCTTCTTTTAGCCAATATCAGACACGTTTATTGGCCGCTAGGCGGTCGAATGCTGGCTAAGAAGACAGTTCATACTTGCATTACATGCAGTCGGTTTCGCGGGAAGACCGTACAGCCAATTATGGGTAATTTACCTGTACAGCGAGTTCATTTAGAGTATCCATTTCTCGAGACGGGCGTAGACTACGCCGGACCAATCTTTATAGCAAACCGGAAAGGCAGAGGTTCTAAGTTAGTAAAAGCATACATTTCTATCTTTGTCTGTTTAGCTACGCGGGCGGTGCATCTCGAGCTTGTTTCTGATCTTACAAAAGATGCGTTCATTGCTGCCTTAAACCGTTTTATAGCTCGCAGAGGTAAACCCAAAACTATATTTTCCGACTGCGGTACTACATTTGTAGGGACGTTTAACGAATTATCACATCTTCTTAAGCTCGAACCCTACACAGAATTAGCTGAACACGGCATCAACTTTTCATTTATTCCAGCCTATACTCCACATTTTGGTGGCATATGGGAGTCAGCCGTCAAATCGGTCAAACATCATTTACGACGTATTTTAGGCCTAGCACATTTGGATTATGAGGAGATGTCTACCTGTTTGACACAAATCGAAGCTATCCTCAATTCCAGGCCCCTTACTCCACTCTCCGACGACCCCTCCGATCTTGTTCCTCTCTCTCCTTCACACTTTCTTATTGGGCGCTCTCTCGTGTCTGTACCACATCCTGACATCACCAATGCTAACGTCAGTTCATTGCAGCGTTTCAAAAGGATCGAGTACTTAAAGCAACACTTCTGGAGACGCTTCTCAGAGGACTATGTTGTGATGCTCCAACAAAAAACCAAATGGTGTCGCACAAATGGAGAGCTAAAGTTGGGGACAATGGTGCTCGTCAAGGACAAGTCTCTTCCTCCAATGCTATGGCTTCTTGGTCGCATTGTCAATCTCCTGCCTGGCAGAGACAACGTCGCCCGGGTGGCAGAGATCAAGACCAGAAAGGGTATTATACGCCGTGCCTACAACACCATATGCCCACTACCAGTCGAAACTATTGAAGACAACTCTTCAACGCCGGGAGTATAGTCGCGATCACAGCGACATTATTGCCGCTCGGCCAATACCACCGTTGGATCGGTGGCCAGCGCTCCGAGCGGCGCCCACGAGTGTGGAATCAATCCGCGCACCGAGCGGTCACACGTTTTTTGCTCTCACAATTTATAGCCTTAATTTACTCAAGTAATTATTTGTAACTTCTTGTTCTACAATAAACCATATACAGTCCGCTAAACAATCTTTAATTGAGCCATCGAAGACCCGCAGCAGTATCCCTACGTGGTTAGCAACACAAATAGGGACTGACGATTTTATACAGCTCTGAAAAGCAAGAACCAGCGGGGTGAGGCGGAATCTACGATCGTATTAAAACGTATCGTTTAAGATGAATTAGCTTTTGACATTTTTGACAGACGTAATCGATCGTAGACGATACGTTTTCGGACAATTGTGCACTCCGCCTCACCCCGCAGCGCTCTTGTCACCAGAGCAAACGATTAGACAAGGTGATGGTTTTTTTTTTTTTCATTTGTTAATCACCTTTATGTAACCTATTGCGTTTGTGTTGAAAAATAAATAGATAAAATAAATTTATTGTATTTGTTTTCTAATGCTGTTCGTATCGATGAACTTAGATATTCTGCTTCTAGGTACGTTATTTATTGTCGTCGCCAAGCCGTCTGGCCAGCGTGGCGAGTGTAGGCCAAATTCTCCAGATATATATTCTGGAAGGCCCATCTCCTGCAGTGGAGGTCTAGGACGCTGTGTTCTACGGGCTGTAATGAAAAAAAAATTAATGAGGTACATTATGTCAAGAGCCCGTTTAACATAAACTGTAAAATTTATCTTATGCCACCTGCATGAGGTGCCTGTATGTAAACCCGGTCTTGTAACTTATCATAGTTTTCTCAAAGAGTCTTTTGATAACATTTTAAGAAATAGGATCATTTAGAAACAAAGAATATTTCCAGTTAATTAATAGTTTTTCCGTAAAATATTATAGGAAAATATTTTTTGCGATTTCTGACATTACCTGTTACTATCTGTACTGAAACCTCAGTCGGTCCGGTAGAGACTTTTGATCCTTGTAAGAAACAGGACAAAAGAAAGTTATTCGGAAAAAAAAATAATGCTGACTGTATTTTTTTTTCCAAAATCTATGAATGCAGTTCAGGATATCTGAAAGAAAGAAAGAAAGAAAAAAATATATATTTGTCACAAAGAAAAAACACAAGCAATAAAATAATAATAATACAACAAACAAGATAGTGTGGTGACAAATAGGGAATCAGATCAGCAATAAGCTGCAACTTGCTCAAAAACTTATGGATGGTCTTAATTCAATTCAATTTCAATTATAGAATTGTTTAATTCTGCAAGTAGGCATAGGACATAAATATAATGTATTCTGCGCTTTAACTTGTCACAAAAATAATAATTATAACGAAAATCTAATTTTCTGGGAAATAACTTGTATTTGGAGCAGCACATTACAACCCAAATAGACATAATACAATATTAATCTTAATATTATAACTGCTGTAAATAGGCATTGTCATATTACAAACTAAGACATACACAATCTCCTAGGAACGTTTTCCTGTAAATAGAACGGCATTTACTGACCCGTCTCAAAAACACCCTGTATTTTTAAACTTTTTATACTTTCGCGCACATTCATAATAGTTTTTTTATAATTATAACGGGTCTTTACGCGATTTACCTTAGATTTATATTTCTCCTTGTTTTTCTGTCGCAGCAACCTCGGAGCCACACCATATCCATTGCGTTTTAGCACTTTTAACATGTGACAATTTCTGTTTCAAATGTTTTGGGTCACAGAGATCATAAGCCCTGTTGATCAATCGGTATTGCCAAGGATATTGTAAGTGTCGGGTGTCGTGATTTCTAAAAACTTTTAAAAGTGATAAGTGGGTAGGTTTACATCTACCGCCCAGTATGTACGAGACTACACCGCATAGCTCCAGTCGACCCGTGATCACGGCCAATGCAACTTGGCTGAAACGTCGGGAGAAATATGTCTCTAAGGTAAATAGCGTAAAGACCCGTTAAAATTATTTAAAAAAACTACCCTGTATTTTACTGTATGTTCCTTTACTATTTTTGTTCGACGATATATTAGTTTGTAATTATATGTCCACAAATGTTTAGCTGTTATTTGTAAAAACCCTTTCTTTCCTTATGAGTTTAACGCCAACGCAATTCGATGAAACATCTTTTGTGGTATAAGGAAAATTGTGGAAAACCTTTATTGAGTTACCTGTGGAATCCTACTAGACACTGATGTATGCCTAAGCCGGCTCTTTTGCCAAATTTTTGGAAAGGCAACGACTATGGACTTAATATTTAGTACTGGGCATTCAGTTCTCAAGGAAATGTGTTTGCAAGAATATCATAAGCATTGTGACAGATTGCATGACCATGACATCTACCAGTAATTATATAAATAATAGTAGAGTAAAGTAATAGTAACAGGTCACTGGAATTTGCTAAGCTGTTAGTCTTCTGCTAACAGCTTACTCCTTGGACCACTTCGCTGCTTAGTCTTCCACTAACAGGAGTAGAATCATTCTAAATAATAAATAATAATAAAAATAAGTGGTTAGGAATCACGCTTATAAAGAAACCGATTTACATTTAGCCAACTTTACTATATAATCATGACAAGTGGAAAGCTCGTCGTTGTTTTCAGTGGAGAAATCTTTTTTTTTATACTAACACGTCATGTGACCATGTGCCCTAATTGTAAGTGGCGCGCAAGGTCTATGAATTGAAGCAACTGGAATTTGACTGGGCATGACGGCAATTCAAGCCTGATCCCGAAACGTGTGGATACACTCTAATGGGTTTATCGGTATGAACGGTAGATAATTTTCCGCACCGGCAGACTGGGAAAGTTACCACCATCTATAAAAAATAGTGAACCAGCCGAAGGACGCCAGATGGAAGCCTCGATGCCGCATCTACTGGTTAGTGGGTTTTCCCTCCTAATCTTACTATTCCCCACCAGTGCTATTATTTGCCCAGTTGTAAGATTTAAGTCAATGGAAGAACATAAATCTAAACGCAGTTTTTCGTCTTTTTCTTATAAGCAATATATCACTGGATATACGAGTACACACTTTTCGGGTAAGTTAATTACCACAATCACCCTCTTTCTGTGTCATGAAGTTCTTTATGACAAAAGACAGGCCGGCATAATGGTAGGCACTGATGCTCTCATTATTTGTAAAAAAACAAACTAGTAACAATAAAAAAGTACACACATCAAAAGTGTCTAGGGATCAACATATATTTTTGCAATAACTTTTCTCCTGATTGATATTCATTAAAATTTTCTTTAAGGATTGATCAAATAAAATGTTTTCGTTTGTCTACAGTAACGATAAACCAAGTCACCTTTGCATTAGTAAAAAAAATTGCCATTTTCCTAATAAAGGGATTTTTGACATTTGAACCACTAACATTAAAGTTCGAAAAAAAGACTGAAATAACAGTTTTTTTTTAATTTTATTGGGTAACTTAAACAATTAATAATCCGTGTTTCTACCGCGAACACTAACAACACAAGAACATCGGTTTGGCATACTCAAAATGAGTTCATCCAAATCACGCTGTGGAATGGCCGCCCATGTTCGTTGCAACAACAAAAAAAGGTCTTCTTGCGACTGGATACCCTCCATATTCGGCAGAGCTCTTCTCTGAAGAATATCCCATGCATGCTCAATCGGGTTCAAGTCTGGCGACTGAGCAGGCCAGGGCAGGACATTGATGTTAGCTGCGGCGAGAGTCTGTCTTACAACTCTTGCGGTGTGCGGTCGTGCATTATCATGCATTAACTGAAATAAGGGACCGATATGCACTTGTAGAGGAACGATGACGTCTGATACAACCGTCTCAGCATAAATTTGAGCGTTGAGGTTGCCTCTGATCCAAATCAACTCAGTTCTTCCGCCGATCGAAATACCCGCCCATACCATGATGGTTCCACCACTATAAGGATGGACTTCCTGGCAGGATTTTAATCGCTGTTGGCGTCCAGGGGTTCTCCAGTGTCGTATACGTCTTGTATCCGGCCTCATACCAAAACGAGACTCATCAGAAAAGCACACGAAACGCCATTGTTCTTCTGTCCAATTTCTGTGTTCAAGAGCCCATTGATATCGAGTCCTACGATTGTGCATTGCTATAGGTGGTACCCGTAGCGGTCTTCGGGAATGAAGGTTCACTTCATGCAAGCGGTTTCTGACTGTTTGGTCGCTAATTAAGTTCCCTGAAGAGCGATGAAGGCTCACGGCTAACATCATGGCGGTTATTGTTGGAGTTCTTCGAGCTGTGATTTGAATGTATCGGTCTTGTCTCCGTGTGGTGCAGCGATACCGTCCTCCATGGCGCTCAGCCACGGTACCAGTGGTTCGGTAACGTGTCCAAAGTCGACTGATAACACTCTGACTTGTATTCAGAGCTAAAGCCACAGTACGTTGCCGGGAACCAGCTTCTATCATTCCCACGGCTCTGATCATTTCTTCCCTGCTTAAATGACGTCGCCGCTCCATAATAACGTTGGTTTTAATCAGTAGTAGGGAAACAGTAGCACTAATAATGTCTTCAATGCGTCTTATGTTTTTATAGGGAAAATATTGACAGCTGATTTTCATCTTTTACTCGAATTTGATTGACAGTTCCTGTTTTAAATTATGAAATGCACCAAAAAGGATCCATATAAATTTATAAAATCATAAATTTATTACAAAGCCACATCTCAATCACAAGAAATCCGCATAAACATGCTTGATCCCTAGACTTTTTTGATGTGTGTACATTCAAAATATCCATCTTCTTCTGTCGTTCTCCTTAATGCTGAGCGTCGTGACCCATTCCACAATTCACTTTGTCCTGGATAAAGCTGCGACTTCCGGGTCTGCTCACGGCAGCGTGCAGGGATTTATGTATCTGTGTTTGTAATGTGGTGTCTTTCCACGGTCTCTTGCATTCAATTTTTCCCGTAATGACCAGCCTAGCCAGAAATATTTTGGACTATGTAACCAAAATACTCAAGGACTCGTTGCAGGTAGATAAAAGAAAGCCTGGTTTGAGCTGCTTGAGTATTGATACGTTTGTTTTCCGCGCTGTCCAAAGAATCTTCCAGCACCACATCTCTACGCGGATTAGGTCATCGGGTTTCGGCAGCATATGGAGTATGGAGAAAACAAGACTGCGAAGAAATCTTGCTTTGATTTGACGGTGATGATGGTCTGATGTTTGTATAATGCTTAAGCGGGTAACTCTATACACAACATGTGTTACAATGTTGCTAAATGAACACCAGATGTGCCCTTATTGTTCTTTTAGATACTTCCAAACCAGACATATATTTTGACGCATCTGAAGAAAGATAACAGATGCATCGATTCAAATATTTCCTTGGAGCTTGCCTCAACAAAATATTATTCAAAAATCATATCTTTTTAATTTGTAATTTTTTAATTTATTTTCAACGTCTGATTTACCCCAGCATTAAAATATAATTTAATTAAATATTTAATTGATTAAGATTTATGTATGAAATAGTTACAAAGACCTATTTGTACGATTGGGTTCTTTATTATGATCAGGTTTAACAATTAATTGTGTTTTTTTATTTAAATTTAAGTACAACATATCTTTTACTCCAGCATTAAAATATAATTTAATTAAATAGCCAATTGGTTAAAATTTATGTATGAAATATGTAGCTATACGGCACTATTTATACAATTATGTTCTTTATTATGAACAGGTACTTTATTACAGATAAAACACTGAATTTCAAATTGGCAGGATAGAAACTATGTAATTATTACGGTAAAAAAAATAATTAAATTAATGCCCATTTTTTTTAGAGTAATAGGCCCAATAAAATGTTCTCTTTTTTATTTGATAGTTAATATATTGTGTTTTCATAATCTGTAAATAATTGTATTTATTTTACCCTAGCATAACGACAATTGACAAAAACTTTTTTTTAAGTTAATAATTGAGTTGTAAGCTGTCGGAATCTTACAATAGGGCTGGCATGGACATTATTATGTCCAAAGCCCTGATAAAAATAAGAGAAAAAAAAAAAAAAAAGTTAATAATTACATAGTTTCAATTCCGCCGATTTGAAATCCAGTGTTTTATCTATAATAAAGTACCTGATCATAATAAAGAACCTAATTGTAATCGACTACATATTTCATACATCAATTTTAACCAATTGACTATTTAATTAAATTATATTTTAATGCTGGAGTAAAAGATATGTAATTAAATTTAAATAAAAATCACAATTAATTGTTATGTTTATTGAATTGTATTTAGTTGAGGCACGCTGGAAAAAAGTTGGGGCCTGGTTTTTGGCAATCTCTTTTAATCAGACCTTGTATGATGTTTTGTTTTCGTGTCATTATTATTTGTAATCGGACAATACTTTATTATATGTCGATGAGATTGAAGTACAAGCAGTTTGAAGCGTTTATTGTGCTTAGAGTAAATTTGCTTGTGAGCAATATCCACGCGGGCGGCCTCTTGGGAACGATTCGCTTTTATTTGCGCTCCAGACCCGATAATGAACGTTTTTCTCTTTTCTCCCCGAGGCTAGGGGCATATCTGATAAAACTTTCCCATAGCCATTGAAGAAAGGTGGAGTTGTTGGCTGAATATGTATACCTTAAATCCTGTTTAGAATTCTTGTGCGATACACATAGTCTTTCGCCTCCGTTCTTTTTTCAATAACCAACTGCCCACTCTTCTAGTAGATATTAAGATTCCCTCACTGTTTTTGAATACTATTTAATGACCTTTCCAGCGATGCTGTGAATCTAGACATTTTCAACCCAAATGTTAGTATATTTAAGAGACAAGTGTTATTGATTGTAAACTAACCTAAAGTGACTTTTTACTATTCTTATATTGACTTATACTAATATATAACCTATGATGTAACTTTTAACATAAATTGACATTAATAATAACATATTTATTCTCGATATAGTATTAATATATTGATAATGATGAAATGGTTGAAACCTAAAATTTTAAAACTGAAAAACACAGTTGACTCTAATCATCGAAGTAGCTATGTGTAGCATGCCGTGTACACTGCCCTTGGGTTGCAATTCCGACCTTATGAATTATTGTAAATTTGTGCTTGATATATATTAATTGTAACCTGTTAGTGTACCTTAAATACTAAATAAATAAATCCCGCCAGCAGAACAACTGTCTATTAAGACACTTATTACCACATTATATCTCAATTTACAGGAGTTAACCGCATCAAGATATTAATACACTCGTATATATTTTAGGCATAATACTACGTGGAATTTATTAATAGCAAATATTTTTATATTATAATCTAGAATTAAAATAAAAAACTACGTATTTTTTATTTTAATTAATAAGTATTAAAATCTGAAGTTACGGTGCAGAGAAGTTATCCTAAAAATATCGCCACTCATACTGAACGTAATCAAGTAGGTAGCGAGAAGTGGACGATCGCGCGAACGTTGACTTATGACATTGTTAATTAATACCCGTAATAATACTTGTTTTTAGGATAATGATTTTTATCTTTAAAAAAAAAAAATAATAATAAAGGCTCTTCCAATGACACCTGAAGCCTAAAACAAATATTTGCTCTTTTGACAATTACATGTGGTATATATACTTAATGAGCCTGCGACACCGAAATACCTCAAGGACAAATTTAGCTATCTTTCCTCATTTCATAACAGATCACTCCGCTCGTCCCATAATTCTGTTCTATCTATCCCTTCTCATCACTCTGGCTTTCAATCATACTCTTCTGCAGTAGTGGCCGGAAATCTGTGGAAGAAATTGCCGGTCGAAATTCGTCAAGTGCCCAACAGATCATTTTCAAAAAGATGGTATACTCACTTTATTTAAACAGTTCCTCACAGTGTATTTATAGTATGTAGTATTACGTACATATTTGTCGATATAATATTTATATTTAATTTGAATTACCTGTTAATTTATTTAATAGTTGCACCTACCTCACAACACAAATGGTTTCATTGTTCCAAAGGTTGGTTGGTCTTGTACATAGTGCAATAAAGTTAAATTAATAGATAAATAAATTTACTTAAGTATCATAAACTTACTGTCCTCAATATATATGTACATAAGAAGCTTAAATTTGAAAGCTCAGAAAAAATTGAAGTGATTTTTGGCTAGATTAGCCCCTAGCCTGAAGTCAATTCGCTTAATGTGTAATAAAGACTAAACGCAGTACATATCGTTTTTGCGTTGTTTCCTAAGCTGCCTCAACACGCCACTCAATTTTTATTTTTATTTTCGAGTAATATAGTAACTTAAATGGATAACGACATACAAACGCCTACAATTATTACAATTACACGAGTACAATTATATTTCATACAAGCTATGTGACCCAGCGGCGTTGACCTAAAGTATAGTAGCCAACAAACGGACAGACAAATGGCTGTGGAGTCACATGTCGGGTTTCAAGAAATATACATCTGCCAAATTTTATTTAAATCGCTTCAGTAGTTGCAGGCAAGCCAACAAATTAACAGACAAATAGACGGAGTGATATGTCGTAGTTATATGTCATATAGCGTACATCTGCTTAGAATTCCAAGGAATATATCTGCCAAATTTCATCAAAATCAGTTCAGTAATATAAGCGTGAAGGCGAGACTAGGTGAATTCAAAGCAATTTGCCTTCTAATGATAATTAAACATTGGATAGGATAAGCTAATATTGTTCACAATTTATCGAGTGTTGATTTATCGGATTTCAGAGCGAATTAAAATTTGGTATGTTTGTATTACAGTAATTAGGTAACAAAGGTGATGACCATAGCCAAGCTAACAATAACTAGTCAGAAATTACAAGGATAATCAAGTGCGATGTGGTCCAATCTTACATATATCTATTATCAAATACACTATTATCAAATAACGGGGGCTGCGAGGATTAAATCAAGCAGCGAATGGCAGTGACAAGATCTGCAGATAAATACAAGCGATTTTTTAAATGAAATTTCCCCACAATCCAATATTTTAAATTCTGAGTGTACTATCTATCTACTTTCTAGAAAATAAAATTACGGCAATGACTTTGCTTTCAAGCCGAACACGGCATATATACTATTACGTGACGTCATCTATTGCAACTACAGAATTTCCGAGAGAAAACACGATATTCAAAAGTAGATTTTAAGGCGATTTAGAATCTAAAGACAACAACATCATATGAGGAGGCTGAGGTGCTTAGCGTTCGAAGATTGTTTATCCTTGCGTCCACTCTACATCGTACTGCCATAAGATTGGACTCTTCTACAAAGAGGCTCGCGAAGCGTGTCCCCGCAATGGACAATATTTGTATTAGAACTGCATTTGCTGGCCGTTTTAGTTTCTTCTTTAACTCGTTTTTATATAACAGAATAATAAAGAAATGTGATATTCTGCACTCAAAACTTAAAGAGGCACGGATTAGAGTTCCAAAGCTCCTACTAGACTGAAACTGAACAATTTATGAGACCTATCGCTTAGTATGCTCACTGAACACTTCAGAGAATTAATTTCTTTATCCACAACCCGTTGTTTTAATTATTGTATACTCCTATATATATATTAATGTATTTATTTATTTCGTATGATTTTTGATACTTTTTTATCTCTAAGTTGGTAACCTTAGATTGGGACCTACATGTCAAGCTTAACTGCCTTGTGTGGGACCATCACCAAAATACTTTTGCAAATCCTGTAATATTGTTCCACGATTGTTTGTTAACATTTATTGTAAAACCTTACATTGCTAATAAAGTATTTTTCTAGAAAGCAGTAATTATAACAACAATTTTAAAATATATATCAAGTAGCCTATTATGATATTATTTTATCATTTATACCCGTATGTTAAAATAAAGCCAAATCCCCTTGCATTTACAACACTCCATGGGATTTAACCCCTATTCTTGACAAAGATTTTAGGGCCGGGCATTTCTAAAAAAAAATATATGTAACAACACGATAATATATAATATATAAAAAAAATGTTTTTTAAAGTACTTTTTCATTATTTATTTATTATTAGCACTTTAAGTCGAATAATACAAGTTGACAAATGCTGTGCTCAACTGTAAAAAGTTTATGTACTAGATAAGTTTTTCAAAATTGTAGAATAATCTAATGTTAAGTATATATACTGTTGTTTGAGTCTTAATAAATAAATAAATAATGACGTGACAAGCTTGTCGATGTGCCTAGCGGCATTAAGTCCGCCTTTGTACGTAGTGCAATAAAGTTTTTAAATAAATAAAATTTAAAAAAATGTGTAGCGAACTAGACCCGAGAAATATTACAAATAAATTTAATTAATTATTGTGTACCGACCAGGAATCTCTACAACAAACCTCGCCAACCCGTCTGGCCAGCAGCGTGACGAGCGTAGGCCAAATTCTCTTGAATTTTCTGGAAGGCCCATCTCTAACAGTGGAGTCAAGGACTCTTTGCGTTCTAATGGCTGTGATGATGATGATGACCAGGAATCAAACCCTATAGTACGTCTTAATATCTAAAGTCTTTACCGCGTTGATTTTTTCCGTTATTTATTTCTGTTATTTTTAACCCTTAAGGACCACAAGGTTACAAACTGATGACAGTGTGTTTTCAGTATATAACACATTTTTGGCGTAAAAGTAAAAGAGAGAATAATTACGACCGCAATCACACAATAGTCAGAAACCACGCTTACAAGAAGCGAGTTTACAGTCCTTTGTCCCCAAATTACAGTCTCAGTTTTAAATGGTTTTAAATAAGCATGCGACACCGAAATAACTCAAGTACAACAAAAAATCTCTCTTTTTCTTCTTTTCATGACAAATCTCTTCGTTCTTCTCACAACTCCCTCCTATCTATTCCTTCCCATCACACTGCATTTGTCTCTAACTCTATCGTCGTAGTTGCTACTAATTTATGGAACAATCTACTTGACAGGTAGATACGGCAAGACAAATCTATGAAGGCAGATTTCTAAGCATTCCATAAATTCACCGTGCGGGTGCCGGTAATCGTATCGTAGTCACACAATACCTGTGTGTAGGTAAGAGATGA
Organism: Tinea semifulvella; assembly: GCA_910589645.1. Lineage (NCBI taxonomy): Eukaryota > Metazoa > Arthropoda > Insecta > Lepidoptera > Tineidae > Tinea > Tinea semifulvella. The sequence continues at coordinate 11,410,508 of OU342602.1, forward strand.
GTAGAATGTGTGCAGCATGGTTGCTTGTGAAGCAGGCTGGGGCAGCTCCCGTCTAGGTTTCTGTTTTTTATTTATTTATTTATGTTCTTGGTTTTTTTATTTGTTTTATTTTAATTTTGTTTCATTATTGTTTTATAACTTTTATTTATATTACTGTTTCACTAAATTTAAATGTCGGCTATGGTATAATAACAGAGGTTGTTGGAACCTGCTTCCAACACCATTTTCTGAACCATAGACCCTTTTGTCATAATATCTTTGTTTTATTTTTTAACTATATTTTACATTTTTATTAACTATTTTTGTGACAAATTAAAACTAATTTTATTTTATTTTAGAATGGTGTCTCGGGCTTGCGACCGACAATATGCTGATTTGAAAAGGAGGCCTCCTTTTTATTTTATTGCGAGATAATGCTATCCACCATTCCACTCCTCTCCCTACACAATAGATACTGTATGATTCCGTAATGCCGTCTTAAATATATCTTTAAAATGTCCGTAATTTTATTTCCCAGAAAGTTAATATTAATTAAATAATATTTTTGGAAAGTACACTCAGAATTGAAAAATATTTGGCAATATTGGATTATGCGATCGAAAGGTATGCAAAAGCGCTCATAAATAAATCTCAAAATCGATTTCAAAAATATTTTATTAATACGAAACGTTCATAGTAGTTAAACATAATGGTAACAAACGTTGCCGTGAACTCGGGAGCTCGTGGGTTCGATTCCCACCGGGGGCAAGTTGTACATTGTATAATTTGTCTCGGTCTGGGTGTTTATATGTATAATATGTAAATATTTACAAAAAAAAAAGTATAATATGTAGTTTATTAACCATCTAGTTTCCGTAACACAAGCCTCGTAGCTTACCACGGAAATTAGATGGCGATGTCTGGAAATATTTATTTATAATAGGATGACCGGTCCCTAAATATAAGTCCATAAGTTCAGTGTATTATAGTTTAGGCAACCGTCACTCAGGATTATAGGTTGACTGCCCGCAACATCTGGTTAACTTAACTAGAAAATCAACTAAATCCATATTTATATTATAAAATGTAAATGAAGCGTCTGTATGTATGCCTATCTGTCTTATATTTTTTTATTTAAACCTTTTTGCACTATGTACAAATGCGGACTTAATGCCGCTAGACATTCTTACTCGGTCAACCTTGCGACATTACGAATATGGTATGTGGGAGGTAGGTGCAAATATTTAAACAGGGAAAGAAATAATTAAAATTCTATTAATACAAATAAATAATAAAACATACTGTTAGAATATTATTTGCGAAATCATCGATAATGGTCATTCAATTGATTTGAGACTACAACGCGACTCGTAGAGGTTTGGGAACGTCACTACGACGACGGCTGTCACTTTATGCCCGTTTTGCGCTTTAATTGAAGTTGTAAAGTATTTTGTTAAATATATCTACTTATTATATTTATAAACCTGTTTTATCTATTACATAAATATATACAATATTACTTACAGTTTTGTTTTGCCGATTGGCATTCTCTTACCATCGTCATTTGGGACAGTGTATTTTTAAGAATATTTTTATTATGCATTACATACGCCTTTTGTTATAAACAATAAAGTAAATAATATATAAATATATAAACTAAATAATTATAATACATACAATATATAAATAATATAATACATAATACGCGACATAAGCGTTGCCATCCGAGCGTCAACAGCTGATCCTCTGAGTATGGAATATCTTATTCAGAGGATCAGTGTTGCCATCCAACGAGGCAACGTCGCCGGAGTCCTCGGAACATTGGGTTCATCTTCTCCTGGATTCTATGACATGTAGATTATAATCAAGATATTTGTAAGTATTTAGTTTTTATATTAATTAGGTTTATCTTTTAGTTTATTTAATTTAAGGTTTAGTTTTATTTATAATTAGTTTTTTAATCTTAATATTTTTGTATCTACTTGGAATAAATATATATAATACATAAACAGAAAAGAAATTTTATAATATCTTTAAATAAGTGAGAATAGACTTGTCTTACCTTCAGGCCTAAAGTACTGAACCAATTTTAATAATAAAATGGCTGCTTACGCTATACTCTTATATACACACACGGGTACACTAGATACATACACAAGCTTGTCACTTGTCATGATAGGCCTATAGTAAAGTTGTCTAAATAAGAATTCGCTTCTTTAAAAATCATGGTTTTACCAGCCTGCAAGGAATACGGAATCGCGATAATAGTTTAGGCTATACGCTCTCATATATATAGATATATAGGATATTTGAAAGCACAACAATACAACAGCCTTTTGTTGGTCTGTTTGTTTTGCTTTTACGAATCTACTACTAGACCGATTATAATAGAATTTAATAGAGATGTTACGTAGAATAGACAAGGGAGACACATAAATACGTTTTTTAATTATAGCTGAGCACGACATGTGACATCGCGCCCACCTGATATTAAGCGGTAAGCGAGGTCCAATAATGACAGCTACCATTAAGATGCTTTTTCATACTTTGCTTGAAAGACTTTACGTTATAGAAACGGCAACACACTGACTGGGAGAGCATTCCACATCGCAACGTGCAAATTTATATGTACGCGTAGTGATAGTGAATTTAGTCTGTGCGTATGGTTCGGTTGCGGAACGTTCCCATTTGAGAACGATATGTGACCATACAGCCAACTGGAGTTAGCTTTGCTGACCACTTAACAGGTAAAGCCGGGTCAAACAACTAGTTAGTTTATATTGTAGCAAGAACTAAGAAAGATTTATTAAAGACGAAGAAAAGTTGTAATAAACTTCGTTTTAATTCTCTTGCGACTAATAAAACCTTGCAGCAAATACTTTTTTTTCTACTTCACAGCAGCTAGTTAATTAGTCGAGACATAATTGCTTCTTTATTATGTCTCATAATTCTTCGTCAAACCGGAAATGGATGATAGAAAACATTATCAAAAAAAAATAGTAAGTACCTTTAAAATTAGGTTTAATATAAATTATTTGAAAAGTATCATCACGACCGTATCCCTTGCGGGGTGGTCAGAAACCACGCTTATAAAGAAGCGGATTCACATTTAGCCTTACTATAGGTCAATCATGACAAGTGGCAAGCTCGTCGATGTCTCCAGCGAACCAAACTCGAGAAATATCACAAATAAATTAAATATTTTTATTTTTTAAATAAATAACAGGGAATACGGTACCTCCGAGTCTAAATCAACGGACTTAACAGCTAGACCACTAGAGATTATTTAAGAAAATAAAAATTAGGTATAACCAAACTAAAAAAAAATCAGGATCCAGGAGCTGCCTTAGCCTGTAATATTTTGGCAACGGCATGCATCCCTTGGCGCCTACCGGACCGTAAGTACATTGAAAGGTTAAACAAAATACCTCTATGTCTGAAACTTTTGTACAACTTGTACTTAAACTTGTTATGCAAATAGTCAGGACATTTAGTGTTTATCAGAGTGTAGATAAAACATGACTATTTTAATATCCTTATCCTGACATTTTCAATATGCCGCTAGGCATTATCTTATTCAGCAGCCAGGTACAACAATACATAAAAATATGTACGCAATAATACATATACTACACAATATATATATATATGTATACATATATCTGCCAACGTATTAGCCTCGCTATACAGAGGGGAAATGTAGCCAGTCTTGGGACTATCTCGGATGGGACGTCTCTAGAGGACATTTTTTATTTATAGTTTAGTTTATTTTTAATTTTATTATTTAGGTAGCTTTTAATTTATATTTAATGTAAGTACTATAATTAATTTCGAATAGAACTTATTTACAGATTAAAAAATATATATATATATATATATATATATATATATCATAATATACACGTATATTATATTAGAGTGATCTATTGGGCGCTTGGTGAACCGGTAAATAGTTCCATAGATTCACGGCTACAGAGTGATGAGTGGGATAGATAAAACAGAATTGTCGGCCGATCGAAGTGAACTGATGAGAGATAGGCAAACCTATGTCTATAATATCCTTGAGGTATTTTATATACATCTCACTTTTTATTCATCTATTTATTTTGAAAGAAAATCTTACAGCTAATACATCAAAATAAAGTAAAACAGGTAAAAGGCCAAAACAGATTTTCAGATATAAACAAAGTACATTGTGTTAATAATTATAAAAAGAAAACAGCTCGGATATAAAAGTAAGATACTTATAAACTAAAAGATACACAAGTTAAATAGAGTTAAAAAAATAAAATTCTGTCCATACGTGTGGGTGGGTGCGTATGATGTTTATGAAGAGTGAATGGGCAAACGTTAAATTTAGTGAAATAAAAATAATAGAATTTTAGGTATTTTGGTTACTAAATTTACCAATAGAAAATAGAAAATGTTTGCACAAAGGGCACGTATAAAAAAAAATATATTGGTATATAAAAACCAGGATATAAATATTTTACTTACTAAATAAACTTGTTATTGCATTCTTGATTGACGGTTAAAAGAAATTAATTTGTTTGTTTCAGTTATGCCTCGCTTCGATGACACCCTGGACAACCAAACTGTCACGATGGGGCGAGAGGCAGTCTTCACATGCGTGGTCAGAGACCTTAATGACTACAGGGTAAGTTCAACTGCGTTATGATGCTGTGAAGATGGGCGTAAACTACCAAATAATAAAACATGTGTCTAATGATATAAAACAAAATACACTAGTCTATTTCTGCTTTTAAAAACTTGCCTGTCATAAAACAGAAAAACTTAAACGTGAGGTTGAGCCGACAGCGCTTTGGAACTGTGTAAATTAAAATTCAAATATTTTTTTGCATGTCGCAAAGTATTTTACAAAATAGTACAATAACATAAATAACATTATAATAAATTAACTATATAACAATTTGACCGCCTCCGTGGTCTAGTGGTAACAAACGTTGCCGCGAACTCGGGAGGTCGTGGGTTCGATTCCCACCGGGGGCAAGTTGTACATTGTATAATTTGTCTCGGTCTGGGTGTTTATATGTATAATATGTATATATTTACAAAAAAAAAAAAAGTATAATATGTAGTTTATCAACCATCTAGTTTCCGTAACACAAGCCTCGTAGCTTACCACGGAAATTAGATGGCGCTGTGTGACCTGTCTGGAAATATTTATTATTATTTATTTTCAAACTATTAACACCCTATATTACAACATTTATTTTAAGTACAAAAAAAAAATGTGTTGAACGCCATCTAGCATGAAGTTGTAATTTGTAGGTAATAGTAAAGTATCATCACGACCGTTTCCCTTTCGGGGTGGTCAGAAACCACCCTTATAAATAAGCGGATTCACATTTAGCCAACTTTACTATATAGGCCAATCATGACAAGTGGCAAGCTCGTCGATGTCTCCAGCGTCCCAAACTCGAGAAATATCACAAATAAATTAAATATTAATTAAATGTATTTATTTACATTATTAAATATTTTTGTGTCCCGACCAGGAATCGAACCTGGTACCTCCGAGTCTAAATCCACGGACTTAACCGCTAGGCCACGGAGGCAGTAAATTTGTAGGTAATGAGTCTCAATAATATTTTATATCATCTACTTTTCTTCTCTTGTCGAAGAAGAACGTGTTTTTCACTTCAGTAGTATACAGGTTGCCATATTGTCAGTAAAACAACAAAATTAATTGCAAGTAGATTAGTTAATTTTGATACGATGCATGGTCCTAGCTCTCTTCCCTTCTCATATCGTTTGGCTTCTTGTTCTGTCTTGTTATATCTTTGATGTCATTGTTACGTAATAACTTACAGAAGAAGTTACAGAGGTAGATATTTAAATAAATTATTCTATTTGGAAACTCTAGTCTGCTGCTTCTTTGGTCCAGCAATAAAATCATTTGATTTATACTCCGAGGTACCGGGTTCGATTCCTGGTCGGGACACAGTAATATTTATTAATATAAATTAATAAATTAAATCTGTGATATTTTCCGAGTTTAGTTCAAGAGTTACGCTTGAGACATCGACGAGCTTGCCACTTGTCATGATTGACCAATAGTAGGAAAATTTTGAATCCGTTTCTTTATAAGCGTGGTCTGATCACCCCGGAAGGGATACGGTTGTAATGATACTTTTCTGGTAACAATAGCTTAGGACTTCAACATTTATACACAGGGTGGAATAAACGAAGCGTAACTGGATCCTACCCATTTTCTTAAGCATTGGAGATATTTTACCAAATTTTACCCACGTCAAAGTATTACGCCACGTGGGAAGCAGAAGAATAATAAAAATACAAAGGAAATACGCTGTGTCGATTTAACTGTGGCCGGTAACTTTCTAGGGTTGGCAAATTCAAAATAAGAGAAGACATTCTTACCAATTCATGAATTCAACGTGGGAATATTATTTTTTATCCTTTTTTTATTTATTCAGGAAAAATACAGCTCTTAAAACATAATTACAACAATTCTAAAAGTTACACAATCCAGCAAATATTCCACTTAAATATTAAACATAGATTTTGCAAAAAAATAATGGAAAATTAAAAAAAAATAATAAAAAAGTAGTACCTACTACTGAAGCTCAGTGAGACATTATCATAGGCATATATATAACAGTATAATATGTAAGTGTATAATTATGCTGTTAATTTTTCTTCCTAATTTTTTTAAATTTCTTTCATTGCACCTATGATAGTTCAAATTTGTCCCCAAGGTTTGGCTGTCAGAAAATGTCTACACCACCTTTGTACTTCGTGCAATAAAGTTTTAAATAAAATAAATGTTAATATAAATTTATTGTTGATGTAAATGTTATATGGCATTTAAATTACTTAACACGCTCTAACCTTCATGTATGGCATTCTCAACAACTCCATGGCTCCTTCTTACCTGAGTATCGTTTCCAATATATGTGCCATTCGCACAATTCCACAAATTCCACTTCGTTCTTTGTAATTTTGTGCAATAAAGTATTTTATTATTATTATTAAGTAACTTGCGCGTTTGGTCATGGCTACATGTAGGTTTGCTCATTTCAACGTTGACGCAGTTCTGTCTCAGAGAACAAAAAATCTTATAAAATAATTTGCAGCTTGATTAATAAATAGTTCTGCTACTTAATCAAAATCAAAATCAAAATATCTTTATTTTCCAGAATACTGTACAAAATAATAATGTGGTCTTATGCATAATTTCCGAAGCATTCTACCGCTAGCGGCATGAAAATATTAAACATGTATATTATAAATCTAATATTACATATAATTCTATATACATGCATACATATATATGTATGTGTGTATTTATGTATATACATATACACACACATACATACACATATATTCATTAATAATAACTATATAAAATTACTATTATTATATTAATCATAGATACAACCAATTATAATCTTAAAAACACTATTCATAAGGTTGCATTAGCTACATTCATTCATTAGTACTTTGTTCTTATTCGAAAAGAGAAGAATCAATTCCTGCTTTTTTATTTGAATTTGATCGCTTTGGATACACCTAATGTAGAGTTTACGAGTATACTAGGTAATTGTACCTGTCTTCTGTAACCCTAAAAGTTATCGTGACAATTGGCAATTTATTTATTTATTTATTTATTTAAAACTTTATTGCACATAAATTACAAAGGCGTGACATAATGTCGCTTGACATTCTCTGCCTGTCAGACCTTCGGGACAACGAGAACATTTATGTGAGGTAGGTGCAATATATCAATTAAAATTAAATATATTAAAAATATACGTCTATAGAATATTATTTATTGCTTATAATAAATATTTATTAATAAAATTACATACGAATTCATACACACATACATATATAAACTACATAAATTAGGTACTACGTACTTAATGATAACCGATGATGTAGGATAATAATAAGCAACAATCAATGAAAATTTTATGAACCCAAAAAGTGTCTGTAAACTAATCATTGTGAGGAATGTGTGGTGTCAACCCTAGCAGCTATAGTAACTTGTATCATGAACGGGGAAGCCCCGGGCGGAATTTCTCGGGTCTATTCACAAACAAGAAAAGGCATTGGCGATTTCTTAAAAATAAAAGAATACCACTCTTAAATTATGTGTAGTCAGGTCACACAGCGTCTTCATACCCTACGTGTTAAGCCGGTTGGTATTGCGATACTAGCGGTCAAATATAAGAAAAGCTACTTAACTAGATCTCCACAATCATCTTCTTCTTAAGGTGCTATCAACGGAACAAGGATCGGGCGCACATCCCGAACCACCCTTTGAGGTTCTTAAGCCAGTATTTGCATCTTCTATCGATCTCCCTAGGTACCCACATGTCGTTGTGCAATTCTATCAACAGACGAATGAATACCTCGGTTAGTTAATTTGTAAAAATAAACAATTATGTTTTCATTGTTTAGGTCGCGTGGATGCGCGTGGACACGCAGACGATCCTGACGATTTCTACGCACGTGATCACGCAGAACCGGCGGATCACAGTCAGACAGAGTGACCAGCGATACTGGTTCCTGCACATCCACGACACCCGCCAATCAGACCGCGGGCAATACATGTGCCAGCTAAACACTCAACCCATGAAAAGTCAGGTCGCTTCTCTTGAGGTCGTTGGTATGTATTGCTAAAGATGTTGACCATCTCCACGCACATGATAATGCAGAATCTCCTACTCCTCCTTAATCGGTACCCCACTGATGGGGATCATGACTCCGTTGCAATTGCAGCTCATCCACTAGCCGTCTCCAACAAGGGATGTTCAGATGGTTAATCTGGCTGGACCATCGCTTGGGGCTCTTCCTCTTGTTCTTTTACCGTCTACCTTGCCAGTAATTATAAGTTATTCTAGATTATAGTCTCCTCTTCTTGCAATATGGAGAGTCTTTGCTCCCTGGTAAGCTTAAGCTCTTCGAGCACAGAAATGTTAGTACGTCGTGCGGTCCAAAGGATTCTGAGCAAACGACACTAGCACCACATCTCAAACGCATCAATCCTCACTCTATCCGCTTTTATAGTCCATGTCCAACGCAGGACCAAGAGATGGTTATTTTCTATAAACTGGAGTCCTTCAAGGGAAGTGTGAAAAAATATTTTGTTTTGCACATAGTACATAGGCGTACCTAATGCCGCTACACATTCTATAATGGTCAAACTTTTGGGACAACTAAAGCAGTTCTGATCTTATTTTAATAATGTTTTAGCTTATAGTATGACAATGCCACTTTACAGCAGCTATAATCTTAGTGACATCCTCATAATTGTTTTCGTCTTAGCTTGTAGTATGACAATGCCTCATTACAGCAGCTATAATTTTAAGATTATAATTATGTATATTTGGGTTGTAATGTGCTGCTCCAAATACAAGCTATTTTCCAGAAAATAAGCATTTCGTTATATTAATTAATTTTTTTACATGTAAAAGCGCAGAATACATTATATTTATTGTCCTATGCCTACTTATAAAAATAAATAAACTAAACTAAACTTATCGGCGTAACTTAATCGATTGATTTTCAATTACATCGAATATCCAAAGCTTTAATAATTTTTCATTTTATTTTTAGCAAGTAAATTAAGCGTTTAAAAACGAAACAAAACGATGTTTGCGTTCATTAATTTCTTCTCCGACGCCAATATTTATAATATTGGCTTTTATAAGGACGGGTCATTTTAATAAATTTAATTGGCTACTTTTATTATTGAAATTTTTATTTATTTATTCTGCGCTTGTCACATGTAAAAAAATAATAAAAAATATATAAAAGTGATTTTCTAGAAAATAGCTTGTATTTGGAGCAGCACATTACAACCCAAATAAACATAATACAATATTAATCTTAAAATTATAGCTGCTGTAAATAGGCATTGTCATATTACAAACTGAGACATACATAATTATAAAATAAATGAACTTGAGACCATAGCTGCTGTAATGAGGCATTGTCATAATACAAGCTAAGACAAAAACAATTATGAGGATGTCACTAAGATTATAAAAGTATCATCACAACCGTTTCCCTTTCGGGGTGGTCAGATTCTTATAAAGAAGCGGATTAACATTTAGCCGCAGAACTGAAGATCGATAGGGCAAACCGGTTCTAGAGTGGAGACCACGTACGGGAGTAATGAAGAGGATTGCTGGCGGAGATTGGATGGGAATTGGAAAAGACTGCGTGAAGTGGGGAGCCTTGCGAAGGCCTACATCCAGCAGTGGAGACAAATAGGCCTGATAATAACAATAATGGTTCACTAAAAGATTAAGCACACCTGAATTGTCTAATGACATGACTATCAGTTCTCGTGGAATAGAGTTTAGTTGAAAAACCAGGTCCATATTATAAGTCAATGTTTTGTGTATTTTTGGATTTTCCTTTATTACTGTCGCGGAAGAAAAAGGGTTGAATATTTTCCAATAAGATAATAGAGATTGCTATTTTACCATTGTTTTTGTTATCTTACGTTTTCTGTAGGAAATAATCCAACAAATCGTAATTTGGTTTAATAACAAAGCAAACAACTTTATTCGCATATTTTTATCGGGTTAAAAAAAAGTAAAATATCTTCAAATAACAAATCGTTAACTAAAATAATAGTGGTTCGTTATGCTATACTGGCAGCATGCTATCCTTGACACTTTGCCCATTGGCAGCGATTTGGATCAATTTCTTTATTTATAATATTTTTTATTTTGTTTTTACTTCATTTTGATTGTATTTTTATTTATTAATTAGGTTTATTTTTATTAATAGTCATTTATGTTTTAAAATGTAAGTTTTTAGTTTTTTTTTTTTTATTTAAATCATTGTACATCTTCTTCGAATAAAAAAATATTTAGCACATTATTAAATACAAATAAATATATTATTATTCTTGTTGTTTTCTGCAGTATCTCCTGACATCCTTGACTACCCCACGAGCAGTGACCAGGTGGTGAGGGAGGGTGCAAACGTGTCCCTGCGCTGTGCCGCGCACGGGGTGCCCACCCCTAAAGTTATATGGAGAAAAGAGTCTGGCCAACATTTACACGCATCTAATTTTAGTGATTCTCAAAGTAAGTAGTATTTACACAAATGTTTTTGGCACAAATGTGTTAACTTGATGTTGTATTAAAGTGGGTTTCACGCTTTTGCAGTGGTGGCTCGATTGTAAGAACGCGATCCTAAAGAGGCGGATTCGAACCCCGGCATGTACCAATGAAAAAAACACTTTTCTTACGTACATTTGTCATAGATTTACAACACCACCGTTTCCATGATTTGGAGAGCACGTTAAGCCGTCGGTCCCGGTTCCACTATTTTTTTTTTATTTATTCAGGAAACATGCAGATCTTAAAACATAATTACAACAATTCTTAAAGTTACACAATCCAGCAAAGTTTCCACTTAAACATTGAACATAGATTTTGCAAATAAATAATAATAATAGGGATAAGCTTAAAAACAATATCTATATTAAGACCGCCTCCGTGGTCTGTGGTAACAAACGTTGCCGTGAACTCGGGAGGTCGTGGGTTCAATTCCCACCGGGGGCAAGTTGTACATTGTATTATTTATCTCAGTCTGGGTGTTTATATGTATATATTTACAAAAAAAAAGTATAATATGTAGTTTATCAACCATCTAGTTTCCGTGACACAAGCCTCGTAGCTTACCACGGAAATTAGATGGCGCTGTGTGACCTGTCTGGAAATATTTACATACACATACATACATATCTTCACGCCAAATCCCTTGCGGGGTAGGCAGAGACAATTGAGCGCCACTTGTCACGATCACGACATACCTCTTTCGCTTCTTCGACATTCATCAACCTCTTCATACATGCCCTCTTGTTTCGATGGCTTTTTAATTCACCTTCAGCTAATGTTTTATTTATTTGATCATGATAGGCAAGTCTTGGTCTGCCAGGGCCTCTTTTACCCACAACTTTCGCATTATATATCTGGTTCGTCAATCTCTCTTCGCTCATCCTTTCGACATGCCCAACCCTCGGAGCATGCCTTTCTTTATTTTTGTACCTATGCTTTCTTTTATACCTACCCTTTAAATATTTACCCAAGAAATATTTAATAATTGAATTTAATTTAATAACAAATACAACTAAATAATATATATATATATATAGTAAAATATTGGAAAATAAAAAAATAAAATAAAACAAGTAATCAAAAATAAATATAAATAAATAAAAAGTTCTCCAAGCATTCCAATTATGATTCATTTAGATAATTTTAATACCAACTTGTGAAATAGTTAATAAATTGTAATTAAAAATTGACATCAGACTTTCGCCAACTCTGGCCAGCGTGGCAGAGTGTAGGCCAAATTCTCCAGAAATTTCTGGAATGCCCATTTCGAGGGTCTAGGTCTCTGTGTTTTAGGGGCTAAAATTAATGGAATGAACCCTCTCGCTTGCACAATCCATTTGTTACTATGTACGATTTATGTTATGCCCTAACCTATTGTTATGTATATGTATTTTGCAATAAAGATTTATTATTATTAAAAAAAAAATCTTTAACAAAAATATTCAAGGTTGTACTTTAGAGAATCAACAATAGTCATTAGACTATCAACTTTCTAGAAAATAAACATGTGAACATTTTGGACATATTTTTTTTTCATATATCTAATTTTAGAAAGAAAAAAATAGCAAAAGATAACGAATTTTCCTTATTTTACTAAAACAAATAAGTATATTATTATTATATCTCCAAAATCTGGTACGTCATCTGGGTACGAAATCTGATCCCACACCCATTTATATCAAAACAATTTCAAACCCTGCGGTCTAGCGGTTGAGTCCGTGGATTCAAACGACCGCCGTACCGGTTTCGATTCCTAATTCTATATATTAGGCATGTAGTCTATCTTAATTCTGACTTGCCTGGTGAGTTACTGCTGTACCAGGTATTGTAATCTCATAGGTACTGATAACTAAATTTCAAAGGTTATTAATTAATCGATGTGGTGCAGAAGTATATGTTTTATTTTGTAAATCTGATATAGCTGAGTTTTCCTTGCAGATTCCTTTCTCAGTCAGATTAAACATTAACAGGTCACTGGAATTTGCTAAGCTGCTGGTCTTCTGCTAACATCTTACTTATTAGACCACTTTGCTGCTTAGTCTTCTACTAGCAGGAGTAGAATCATTCAAAAGAATTAAATTGATGACGTTGCATAAATGCCTGTAATAGGTTTACGTAAATAAAGATATTTTGACTTTGATTTTTGATTTTGACTTTGCTATTACACACTTAGTAAAGTTGGCTAAATGTGAATCCTCTGCCTGCTTTAAAGCATTAAAGCGTGGTTTTTGACCACTTTGAAATGGATACGGTCGTGAAGATACTTAACTTACTTATTGAGGTGGCACAAATTAAAAATTAAACGTGACCCCTTAGAATGAATAAATATTTGTAAATACAATGTTTTTATGAAATCTTTTGATACTAAAATGACATAAACAGCAAATTTTAATAGACTAATTTAATGTCTAAAATATGATAAAGAGGTTCTCTTTGCGGTGTCAGGTTTGTGGATAAAAGTAAAAATAAAATAAACCGCAACTACAACCACCGGCCGTAGTCTATTTAAGCGAAAACGTTAAGTTGAAAAGAATGTATTATTTTATTAACAGTGTTCTTCAAAATTACAAAATATACGAACACTTTAGTTCGCGCCATTCGCGGTATATTGACAAATTTTAGATGGTTAGGCGATATTGTGATCCGTCGGTGCATAAACATACATTCTTAATTTGTTTACCCTATGTCTTATCCTGTCTTATTCTCTCCACTTCCTTTTTACAATACCCTTCTCGCTCACGCTAATCCAAAGGCCAGGCGCTTGCGCACTAAAGAGGACCAGCAACAGATTGGAGCAGCGTAGATATATATATATGCACAACCGACCGCAGCACATTCGCAGTCGTAGTCGTCGAAAATAAGTCGTTGTCCAAAAGTCGTCATAGAAGACGCTGAAGAAGTCGCTTCGATCGTAGTTGCATTCGTAAACCCGCAAAATTAGTGATAAAGAACAAATTTACAATTGCTGTTGCCGAGGACATTAGGTGAGTTCCTTTACCAGTGTCCTCTTCTTGTTTGTTGATTGCACCGATTATCAAAATATCGTCTATTTATCTAATTTTAAGATAATCGTAATCCCGTGCCTTGATACAGTCCACTAAACCAGCGCCACCAACTTTTAACAAATTGGCAGTTTAACTAACGGGTTAAAAGATTAAGTTTGTATTTTTATTCTAGATTCATCGGTTAGCGGTGCAGAGCTTAATATAGTAAAAGTGTCAAGACTGAACATGAGCGCATATCTTTGCATTGCTAGCAACGGTGTATCTCCAGCCGTCAGCAAAAGAATCTCTCTTATTGTTCACTGTAAGTACATAGGTACTTAAATTACATACATTCGTGTATTTGCTTCACGCAAATATTTAACAAGACAGGGCAAAAAACCAACCGGTATGAGAATCAAAGCTTGACCAATCGGTGGAGAATTGATTAATGTGTGACAGTCATTTCTGGTTATTGTCGTGTTCGAGTCGCACTTGATAAGTTAATATTTTTTACTAAAAATACACGCAAGATTGGATTCTCCACTACCCGATCATAGATGGCGCTATTATTGCACACAGTTGTAGCCTCAAAAATCAATCAATCAATCGGGGGCGTCCAAGCCCGGATGATGAATGGGCCTGGGTTGGGGATGGGGATCTTCCCCCGTTTTTTCCGGCAGAATCTCAGCCGACAACTACCCGCCGGCAACTCAATACACATTTGCACCAAATTACTAGAGTAACAGCACCCGCGTGGCTCACGAACCTAGGGGGTTTAGGTTCGACAACTTTATCTCTCCTCCAGGAGCACTTCTCGAGGAAGTGGTCTTTCGTAGGGGGGCGTGAGCGAGACGGTGCGATGTTCTGGAGATGCTTGAAGTGTCCTTTGTCTGCCCGATAGAACATACGTCTAGTCATGCCGTTAACAAATTCCTCAATAGTAGGCATCTCCAGATCTCGAGCTATGATGGAATCGAACCACGGCACTTTGGGTCTTGTCACAGTTGGTCTTGGCCAAGAGGTAGTGGCAGGCTGGCGCAGCATAAGTGAGACGAGAACGGATAAACATCTTATAGATGCGGACTTTCACTATGACCTGAATGGCAAGCTGGAATTCATAACAGGACGTAATATGGCATGGGCAGCCTTCGCCAGATTGATGGCATGTTAGTAACGGTTCCCTACACGAAGTGTGTATTGAGTTGACAGCGGGTGGTTGCCCCATGCCCAACCCAGGCCCATTCATCAGCCGGGCTATATTATATTTGACCTCGTTGATATTGCACTATGTACAAGGGGTGGGCTTAATGCACATTCCCTGACAGTCAACCTTTGGGACAATAAAGAGAAAAATTTAGATCGAGAAGTACGAGTAGGTGCTAACATACAGCTTAAATATTGTGAAATGTCAGTTGCTAGGCTTTTGGTTGAATATATAATATTTTTTGTTTTAGTTCCGCCTATCATGGTTATTCAGAACCAGCTGGTGGGAGCGAACAAAGGCGAAACAGTGTTCCTCGACTGCCATTCGGAGGCGTACCCCAAATCAATTAATTACTGGACTGTCAACGATCAAATCATATCACACTGTAAGTATTTTGACCTCCGCGTTCTGTGGAAGTTTTAGGTAACTAACAATATATGAATGGCAATAGGTGTTCTAGGGGCTGTCATCATCATCATGATCAGCCTGTGTCTCTCCTCTCCTACATAGGCATATATATAGGTATAGTATCTTCTGCCATACTAATACAGACACCAAAAGCGATATTTGTTCAGGGCTTCCGCTTTTTTTTATTTTTATACTGAGCACGACATTTGACATCGCGCTCGTAAACGCGGTACGAGAGGTCCAAGAACGAGAGCAACTGATGCCAGACTCTGACGACCTACATCAGTCCCTATGATTATGCCGGCCTATCAAGATGCTTTTTCAAACTTCGCTTAAAGGACACATGGTTATAGGAATACGGAAACACAGTGGCTGGGAGAGCATTCCACATCTTCAGCGTGCGACAAACGTAAAAGTCTTCAAATTTATATGTACGCGTAGAGTTAGTGGCTAAGGTATGTTGTGTGGATGTATATTTTGGCCCGTGCGTGTGGGTCGGTTGCGAAATAGAGAAGAAGGGATAAGGTTGTGGAGCTCTTCAGAAAACTCACCGTAGTAGAGCTTGTAGAATACGTCTAGACCACAACTCGGCTAAGCTGCAGCGACTCGAGAGTTTTAGACACTGTAGTATCGCTCACTATCCGAATCGTCCGCCTGTGCAGGATATTAACAGCATATGTAAGGTACTTAGCGAAACCATCCCATAGGTGAGAACAATATTCCACGCATGACCTTATTTATGATTTATAAAGCATAGGTCTGAGTAATGTCGGGAAACCCGTTTTACCTTGTTCTCAATGTGATTTCGGTGGTTGATATCTAAGCGATTTTTAATCCCAAGTATGTTGTGACTGGGTTGTAGTTCCAGCACTGTGTTTTAAAGAGAAGAAAAAGGAGAATACAGACTTCTTGGCCGTCAGCGCGCCTGGGTGTTATTGGCATTTAACTGGATTAAGTTTTTATAGAACTTTTGCGAAGGGTATCGTCCAGTTGCGCCGTCACTCTGTCGTCCCACACTGCGTTATCCTGTACGTGATCTCCACTATAAAATCCGTCTACTCCATCGGTCATCGGTTCTGCGACGTAACCGGCCCATTACCACTTCAGCTTACTCATTTTAAAGGCTATATCGGTAACTTTGGTTCTCTGATGGATGTCAAGGTCTAGGGGTGATAGAAGTGATAACAAAAGCTGTAGGTTTATATTGTTTCAGCGGACAAGCGTTTTGAGCTCGTGGTGAATGAGTCCGGCTACGAAGTAGACATGAAACTTCAAATCAGGAGGGCTGGCGCGAGTACCTACGGCACGTATGTCTGCATATCCAAGAACTCGCTTGGAGAAACCGACGGCACAATCAAACTCTACTGTAAGTTCCAATCTTAGTTACTGATATGCATATTTATTACTCGTTAAGGTTCTTCTTTCAGCTAGAGATGTTATTTCTTCAGCCTCGATTCTGAAACGTCGAAACTTCCGATGGATTTTACATCTCCGACTTCGACTTCGCCTCTTGTTTAGCGCTTGTGCTTCTCTCTCGCTCGCACAATCGAATATATAAAAAACTATTAACGTACTAGGAAATTAAATTACGAAAATTTTGGACATATTTTCATTGTCATATCGCACCGTTAGTAATACAAGGGCATAATTCGAAAAAGTTTTTTTTAGGAAAATTGCGTTTAAAGATTCTGGTTAGAACAGGAGATACACGGGGAGAGTGTGAGAGAGACACAAACACAGTTACTGAGTCATTATTGTCCTTTTTCTCTCTTTGTCAGCGCTAACTGGTATTTATCCATATTGAGCCCTTAGCATTTAACATCACACTATACAAAAAAAAATATACTTGAGCAGCAGAAAAAAAGCTTATATTACTAAGGGTGCGTATAGGTACCTACCTAATTTTAGACAGAGAATAATTGCAAAAACATTAATAACGACTTTTCTCTATTTTCCTAAAACATGTGATTAATATATCTCTAAAGTGTCCGTATTATTATTATTTTTTTTGGAAAACGTTGCCGTGAACTCGGGAGGTCGTGGGTTCGATTCCCACTGGGGGCAAGTTGTACATTGTATAACTTGTCTCGGTCTGGGTGTTTATATGTATAATATGTAAATATTTCCAAAAAAAAAAGTATAAAATGTAGTTTATCAACCATCTAGTTTCCGTAACACAAGCCTCGTAGCTTACCACGGAAATTAGATGGCGCTGTGTGACCTGTCTGGAAATATTTATTATTATAAACAATGAATTCTAATGCTAAACATAGCATTTAACAGTCGGGACCCAATGTTGTTGTTTGTACAACAAGATCAGCAAAACGTTTGATATTTTCTTCTTAACCAAGAAAAAAGTCAAGATGCGAGTAAATGACTGGTAACAATAGTACTTACCAGGGAACTGAAAATCGTATTGTTGTCCAAAAATAATTAAAGTGGCATATTCTACAAATATATAGAGGTACTCAAAATCAAATCAAAATAATTAATTTCCTAGAAAACATGGTTACATTGCAAGATCTTATAGTTTGAAAATTCGCTTCACATATTTCACTATACACTGCTACACTATCCTAGGTGGGTTATTTTTGTAATGTTTCACCTGAATCTGATTTTATTTTTCTCTTTATATTTTTGTTAAATACAATTTGACCCAAATCCATACAAGATAAATGATGTCATTTATGACAAAAGTACGTAAAAATAGTATATTTCTTATTATTGGTACATACCGGGCATTTAACCGCGACCCTTTTTATATTTTTAGGAAAGCATGTCTACGGTTGATGCTATTTTATTTATCTTTCCCGCATGGAAATTCCTACTTCCGAAAAATTTATACGAACGTTAAAATTGCTCGCATTTTAGGCTGAACCCTTGTTAATTGGTGTGTTCTCATTAACCTGCCTATAACAATAAAAATAAAAGTAAAATACACTTTTTAACAATCCAATCGTCACAAAAAATATAATACCTTGTGTTTAATTTAGGCTGAAGCCGAACTCTCCTTGTTTATCCGCAAACGTATTGTAGGGTTCGTCGTAAAGATATAATGTTTAAATAATAACGTTAATTTGACATATAAATTTAAATCTAATTTGTATTAAAGCGAATAATAATAATATAGTATAATTTTGTTACAAATAAAAAAGTATCATCAAAACCGTTTCCCTTTCGGGGTGGTCAGAAACCACGATTATAAATAAGCGGATTCACATTTAGCCAACTTTACTATAGGACAAGTGGCAAGCTCGTCGATGTCTCCAGCGTACCAAACTCGAGAAATTTAAATATTATTTAAATGTATTTATTTACGTTACTAAATATTTTTGTGCCCCAACCAGGAATCGAACCCGGTACCTCCGAGCCTAAATCGACGGACTTAACCGCTAGACCACGGAGGCTGTTTCTTTTAGTTTCCTTTATTTACAGGACTAACGTCAATGTTGATGCGGAGTTACTGAGTTCGATTCGTGGTCACAATTATTTATTTGTGATATTTCTCGAGTTTGGTATGCTGGAGACATCGACACGGTTGGCTCTTGTCATGGTAAAATTAAATGTGAACCCGCTTCCTTAAAAGCGTGGTTTCTGACTTCTAGAATTTTCTCTACTTTTTTTAAATTAAACGATTCCACTATTTCGACAATCTAACTTTTGCGTTTTAAGTAATAGAATACCGCCGCGCCGCCACGAAGATCGATAAAATGTTTTGCTTAAATTTCTTATACTCACGGTTTTTTATTAAGCATCTAGCATAGTATCATCACGACCGTTTCCCTTTCGGGGTGGTCAGAACCCACGCTTATAAATAAGCGGATTCACATTTAGCCAACTTTACTATAGGCCTATCATGACAAGTGGCATGCTTGTCGATGTCTTCAGCGTCCCAACCTCGAGAAATAAATATCACTAATAAATTAAATTTATTTATTTACATCAATCAATATTTTGGCGTCCCGACCAGGAATCGAACCCGGTACCCCCGAGTCTAAATCCACGGACTTAACCGCTAGACCACGAAGGCAGTTATTAAGCATCTGATTCACATTTAGCCAACTTTACTGTAGGCCCATCATAACAACTGGCAAGCTCGTCGATATATCTAGCGTACCAAACTTAAAAAATATCACAAATAATATTTGTGCCCCGACCAGTAATCTAACCCGGTACCTCCGAATCCACGAACTTAACCGCTAGACTGCAGGCAGTTAAAAATATATAAAATGTATAGGTATCATTATGACGTCCATTTCCCTCCCGGGGTGGTCAGAAGCCACGCTTTTTTTTAATTTTTATTTTTATTTTTATTCTAGCTCACATGTGACCTTGCGCCCACCTGATGGTAAGAAGCGCGCGAGATCCATGAATGTTAGCTACTGTAATCAGGCACTCATGACTGACATCAGTCCCTAACACTATGCCAGCTTTTAAAGAAGCGGATTCACGTTTAGCCAACTTTACTATACGCTGATCAGACAAGTGGTAAACTCGTCGATGTCTCTAGCATATCAAATTCGAGAAATATCACAAATAAATTAAATATTAATTAAATTTATTTCTTTTTATTAATAAGTTTTATTGTCCCGACCAGGAATTGAACCCAGTAACTCCAAGTCTAAATCCACGGAATTAACCGCTAGACCACGGAGGCAGTTATGTATGAAAAGTATTTGTTCATTTATTATTTATTTCGTCGTACCGCAAACGCAAAAATAAATTTAAACTGTTCTATACTAAAATAACTTTTGTTTATAATTTTAACGGGTCTTTACGCGATTTACCTTAGAGACATATTTCTCCCGACGTTTCAGCCAAGTTGCATTGGCCGTGGCCACGGGTCGTCTGAAGCTATGCGGTGTAGTCTCGTACATACTGGGCACCCGTACCCACTTATCACTTTTAAAAGTTTTTAGAAATCACGACACACGACACTTACAATATCCTTGGCGACGAATTTCAATCGAGAGGGGGGTTATAAGCTATCTTCATCGTGGAATCCAGTAATCAATAGGTTTCGACGCCGGGAAAAATCGCCCGGTGTCGCCAAGGATATTGTAAGTGTCATATGTCGTGATTTCTAAAAACTTTTAAAAGTGATAAGTGGGTAGGTTTACATCTACCGCCCAGAATGTACGAGACTACACCGCATAGCTGCAGTCGACCCGTGACCACGGCCAATGCAACTTGGCTGAAACGTCGGAAGAAATATGTCTCTAAGGTAAATCGCGTAAAGACCCGTTAAAATTATAAACACTATTATGAATATGCGCGAAAGTTTAAAAAGTTTAAAAATAACTTTTGTCTTCAAGCACTGTGACAATGTTTTTTTTTTTTGTTAACAGCCTTAACTGGGGATTATGATGACTCGGATTACGATTTCAACAACGCTGACGCGCCTGCCGTGTCCGATACAGAAGTCGCCGCCAGAAGCCAGTCACGTTTTCCTTCCCCCATACAGATTCTTGCAACTACCCTCGCTTTATACCTACATGTTTCTGGGTTACAATAATTAAATATTACACAAATATTAAGTCCTAACATATGAAATTGACGTTTTGTCAAACTGGCCACTTTGATCTTAAATATCTGGCGTCTCAAAAAATTGAACTTTATTGATTAAATTTATATTTTCATTATTATTTATTTCGTTTTATTTTTTCCATATAAAACTTCAATTTTATATTAGGACCTTAATATGTATGTATCTATATATTTAAAGTTACCCCATATGCGGATATGTTGCGTCAAATATTAGGTACGGCATATTATTGTGGGCTAATGCAGTGGAAATAAACAGAATATTTACTGAACAAAACAAATGCATTCGTGGTATTTGTAACACACCTCCTATGACATCCTGTCGTCCTTTATTTATAAAACTAAAATTACTGACTGTTCATTCTATCTACCTACCTGAATACTCTTTAATTGTAAAAAAAACTACCCAGAACTTTTAAAAACTCTTGGTGATAAGTAGAATAATTATACCAGCGCATAAGTACCCAATATAGCCGTAATTGTTATGCAATGGCAATAAAGATATTTAATAAGCTTCCAGTCACTATAAGGGAGCTAAAAACTGTTTAAATTAGAAGTCAAACAAATGCTGGTTAATAAATGTTTTTATTCGACAAAAGAATACCTAGACACTAAGCTCGACAAAGTAATGTGACTAAATAAATATTTGTATGCTAGAAATAGCGAAGCATGGGATATAATTCCATATAACAATTTATATCCCAAATAAATTATTTAATTTCATTTTCACCATCATCGCGTCAAAATGATTCCATTCCTGGTCGAATCACAAAAAAAAAGTGTTAGTTCTCGAGTTGATACGCTTGAGACACCGTTGAGAGACTTGTTTTTCATGATGGGCCTAAACTACAGTTGGCTAAATTAAAAAAAAAAACCTGGTTTATTTAATTTATCTCAAATAAAAGCCCAAAAAGTAAGTTTTTGTTCTTTACCATTTTAATGATATTAAATTTATAATCATATCAAATTTAATTTGGTTTATAATAATAGTTATTATTATTTCATTGTACCTTCCTTAAAAAAAAATATGTATAAATAAAAATATCAAATTTAAAATTAATGACGGCTCAGAATAATTACGCATAGAACGAAAGCTTTATTCAAAAATATGTCATATATGCGGCATAAACGTGCGTTAACATTTTAAAACAGACTTGTGTCTTTTGTTTTCAGATGCATTGTAACACCTATTAATAAAGTTTATTAACTAAAAAAGCAGAAAAACTTAAAATATATTGTAAATAAAAAAACTATACTACATTTAAAACTAGGTTAGGTAGGTTAAACAAAAAATAACATGCTATGTAAATAAATAAATTAAAAAATAAATACATAAAAACTAGCTCTACCAAATCTCTGTTCTGTGGCATGGTCAAAGTGAAAGTTAAAATATCTACGTAAACCTATTACAGGCATTTATGAAACATCATAAATTAAATTATTTTGAACGATTCTACTCCTGCTAGTGAAAGACTAAGCATCAAAGTGGTCCAAAGAGTAAGCTGCTAGAAGACCAGCAGCTTAGCATGTTGGTAATGGTGCCTACTACTAATACACTGGCTGCATTTCAATACACTATGTAATACAATTATTGTATTAATTGTACATAACTGTCATGATCAAATTAAGATCCGAGAACTGTTAGCACGAAGATTTTACCTTGAAACTGGCACGGGTTGTGTTCGATATTTCGTTAATTGAGTCGTTTGATTTGAATATTCGCAGTAACGCCTTTGTGCGCCGGCGCACTTTGCGTCGATGTCGTTCCATCGTCTCGACATCCTCTAGTAGTAACTAGCGGACTATGCTTGGTGCACTTCCGGTTAATGGCGTTTCCGCCGAAAACAACGCTCTCTGTCGGAGCGAGTCGAAGCGCGGTCGCCGGTCGAATCATATTAATTCGTAATTATTCGCTGTGATTGTGCCCTGGACCTACAGTAATTTCGGCTGTAATCCTTATTATCACCATCGATACCGTGACCCGTCGGCTATCATAACCACCAAGGAATTCGGTCACCAGTTCGAGACCCGGAACAAAGGTTAGTTGCTGCTAAATTCATTACTTTCGCTCAATTTCGGAGTATTTTCACCAGCGCCTATTCGTTTCCCGTTCAGGTTATTTAATAACTGAGCCATAACGACCTAGGTAAAACTTGCCTTAATTATCGCCCGCGTACTTCGTTCTATGCGTTAATATTTTTACACTCGTATTCTAAGACGTTTTCGCGGCTCCTTCACCCAATTATTCCTTCCAGGTGTCAAACGGGGGATCTTCTTAATCGGAATTCTTAGTTGTAAACTCTCCACCCCTCGAAAGGCCTAAAAGTTACCATTTGAAATATTTCCGGTAAGATAACATATCTTCACGCCAAATCCCTTGCGGGGTAGGCAGAGACAACTGAGCACCACTTGTCACGGTCACGACATACCTCTTTCGCTTCTTCGACATTCATCAACCTCTTCATACATGCCCTTTTGTTTCGATGACTTTTTAATACACCTTCAGCTATTATTTTATTTATTTGATCGTAATATCTAAGTCTTGGTCTGCCAGGGCCTCTTTTACCCATAACTTTTTCATTATATATCTGGTTTGTCAATCTCTCTTCATTCATCCTTTCATCGTGCCCGAACCATCGGAGAATACTGTTCCGCCAAGTACCTCACAGATGCTCTCAATGTCCTACAGAGGCGATTTGTTCGAATTGTGGACGATGCCACTATATCTGGAACTCTCGAATCCCTGCAGGTTCGCCGAGATGTGGCTTCTCTGAGCGTTTTCTACCAGCTATACTATGGTGAGTGCTCCAAAGAACTCTGTAACCTAATCCCTCCCTCCCCATTCCGCAACCGAACCACACGCACAGGTCAGAATATGCACCCACATACCGTACTCACCGTCCCTTCGCGTACGTATAGATTTGGGGACTCATACATCTGTCGTACGATGAAGATGTGGAATGCTCTTCCAGCCTCTGTGTTTCCACTTTCCTATAACTTGGAGTCCTTCAAGCGAAGTGTAAAAAAGTCATCTAGTCAAGCCGGCATAGTGTTAGGGACTGATGCGCAGTTATGAGTGTCTGACTTCAGCTGCTAACATTCATGGACCTTGCGCACCACTTACCATCAGGTGAGCCCAAGGTCACAGGTCGTGCTAGTATAATAAACAAAAAAAAGCATGCCTTTCCTTATTTTTGTATCTATGCTTTCTTTTATATATTTTATGTAAGATAAGTTATATATAATTGAACTATTGAATTTAATATATAATAATAATAATAATATATTTGCATAAGTACAACAGTTTCATAATGATACACTTTGTTAATACAGTACTTAAGGCTATTTGTTAGTTGTACAAAGGGTGTATTAAAGTAGACTTTCTAACTCCACACCAAGCTACTTGTGTTATGGAAGTTAGCCTATTATTCTAGGTTATAAATTACAATTAAAAATATTAGTGTTTACAAATAATAATTAAATAAATAAAATATATAAATAAAAATATATATTATATATATATATATAAAACAAAGTCGGTTTTGTTACAACACTTATAACTCGAGAACGGCTGGATCTATTTTTATTGTTTTTGATTTGTTGGATTTGTTTCCGTGTCGAATAGCAGAATAATATCTCTCCCAGCCAGTGTGTTTCCCTATTCCTATAACCTGGAGTCCTTCAAACGAAGTGTGAAAAAGCATCTTTATAGGCCGGCATAGTAGTAGGAACTGACGTCGGTCGTTTGAGGCTGGCGTCAGTTGCTTTCTTGGACCTCGCGTACCGCTTACCATCAGGTGGGTGCGGTCTCACATGTCGTGCTCAGTATATAAAAAAATATATATAAATAATAATAAAGTTAAAACTAATCAACGACTCCTACTGAATAATTGAGTGGAGGAGCAAGAATAAAGGTGTAAGTCTTCGATGTATCAGCGACGCCGACGGGCGCACGAAATATACATATGTTGACTACGAGTAAAGTAATGATGTAACCATATCATAAAAATTGTTATAAGAATGTGTTAGAAACTTCTATAATTGTTAAAGTGATGTTTTAAGATCTGAATATTTCCTAAATAAATAATGTAAATATATATGATTTTTATTTATTTAGAGTCTGGCTAATGAAAGAAGATAATCGAATAATTGGAAACTTTTAAATGGCAACAACATTTTTTTTTTTAAACTTATAATGTCGCTAAAATAATGCCGCCAGACATTCTATGACGGTCAAACCTTCGGGACAACGAGAGCAGTAAGTACATAAGGTAGGTGCAATACTAAATAAACTTGAAGAGTTTTAATGCAGATATATACTTATTATTAATTACATACTAATACATACATAAATAAAATATTGACAATACAATATAATATATACACAATACTATACCTACTAATGATAAATCACAGTCTGATTAAGACTAAGCTAAAACAAAAGGAGGAACATGGAAAATTACGAACCTCGGTCTTGCATGTAGTGAGCATACACTAGTTTTTTTAAAAATACCTTTGTTCGGAGCTTGGCGGATTTTAACTGGCAGCTGATTAGCAGCCACAACTGCGAACGATTTTGACACAAAGGTTTATTTATTTCAAAACTTTAGGCACTAGGTACACAGGTGGACTTAATGCTAGGCATTCTTACTAGTCAACCTTAGGGACAATTTAGAGCATTTGTTATGTGAGGCAGGTGCAAAATATAAAAGGAGCATTAAGGTTTGTAAAAAAAAAAAAACTAACTTAAATACTAAATCTAATATACTATATACAAAACTATATATTAATCAGTAGGTATACACTAAATAGACTACATACTATCATTATACTCGTATATAAATAGAATACATAGGTACATATAAATAATAATACATACATATTTATATAATACAATATCATATACTTATATATCTATGTAATGGAGCTATTTAGGAAACGTGTAAAAACCATTCTGTAAAAATGTTGTATGGTGAGTGGAAATAGAGAGCGAATCATTAGAAGAAGATCGAAGAGTCTTCGTGTCAGTGTCAATTTTCCAATATGGCTGTTGTCAAACATTTGCTTTGAATTGTTTTGTTGTTAATTCCTCATTTGCGTTGTAAAATATTAATAAGACTATTAAAAGTGGAGTCGAAAAGATATTGGTTTACATGATGTCCAATCCCAGGAAAATCAACTAGAAAAAGAAGCTGAATACAACCAAAAATAAGATTGTTTACGCGTGGTATTGAATTTCTTAGGTGAGTATGATTTATTATTTTGATTCTTGCGACATATAATCTTTTCAGTGAAAGCATTTACTGATTCGTTTCTAAGTTTTACCGTATAGTTAACAAGTGTAATAACCCGAAATGATCAATTGTTTAATAGGCAACTTTAACAGATACTATACTATATTTTTTTTATTTGTCGCTCTTTTTTGCTATCTTAATTTATAATAATTTATAATATGTAAGAGTTGAAAATCTTACAATTTGTATATTTTTATTTATTTAAAACTTTATTGCACGTTATACAAGGGGCGGACTTAATGCCGCTAGACATTATCTGAAAGCCAACCTTAGGGTCAATGTGGAAAATGAAATGTAAGGTAGGTGCATATATTTATATATAATAATAATAAATAAATATGTATACCTACATATAAATACAATCATATTACTAAAATACTTACTAATAACTATGATTTGTTTTTGTGACAAACGTAGAGCGAAACATAAGTTATAACATCAAAGTGATCATAAAATTAAACATAATACAACAATGATAATATAATGTAAGATTAAAAATAAACTATAACAAAAAAAACCTACTTACAAAACCTAAATCGTATCCCCGCGGCATAGCGGCAAGAACGCTGGCCGCATTTATTTTCGTTATCTACTGTCATTGGCTAGACTCTATCAAAATATATAGTTAACTGTATAGACTAGAACATATTTTGTTAGGCAATATATTATAGATTTCATTAATGATGCATTATCCAAGTAAAGGTTGTCCCAACAAGAGTGCCAGATTTAAATTTGCCGTTATTTTGTTCTAGGACCGCGGGCATTCCAGCAGTGACACAAGCCCTTCGGATGATGTCGTTGTCTTTAATTTTTTACACATATTTACACCAATACCAAACACTATCCACATTTATGTTTATTTATTTATTTATTTTTTTATTTATTTATTAGGGTCGCCAACAGTGACAGCAAAAAAACATACATCGATTTTTACTTACAACTAAGACAGAAAACAGATGCTGCACCAATTACAGGCAACCACCACATGCTATTACAGTATCCATTAATTGGGCCTTTGAGTAGCCAAAATAAAAACACAATACAATTACAGCAAAAACTAAGTAAATCCAAGCAAAAACAAAAACAAAAGAACATGATACAACCACAATCAAGCAACACAACTTCAAGGATCAAAATTGGTTAAACAGCAGTTCAGTTTACAGTCTCAGCCAGGATCCCCTGCAGTGACAATACATTGCGCTTAAAAACATGCAAAGAATTAGCAAATATGTCTAGACTGTCATTATTTTTTCGTGAAAATATGTTGTATCGACGACATGTACGGTTCAGTGATGAGTGGTAACCCAAATTGCATTTAGATTGTCGTAGAATGAATAGATCATATTTGCCAACCTTTGGCAGCCTGGTCGGCACAGAGACACGAACACGGGACAGTAGGTGGGGTGCGTCGATTTTACCGTTGATTAATTTATATAGAAACATACTATCCAGCAATTGCCTTCGATCTTGTAATGAGTATAAATTAAAGTATTTTAAACGATCTTTGTAATGTAAAAGTTCTCTTCCTATATTAACACTAAATGTCAAATGCCACAAAAACCTCTTCTGAACACTCTCGATCCTCTTGATGTACACGTCATAGTGTGGATTCCATTGCTCTCATTGGAACTCCACAAGCGAACCAAAGGAAATAAATTATTTGATTTTTATTTTTGATTAGTTGGTTCGACATGAAGTCACCATCGTAGCAGAATATAACCCTACTAAAGGGGTTTTTTGCAGATCAATTAACACGGACAAAGCCGGGTCAAACAGCTAATTATTTAATAATGCTAATAGACCCTAATTAGGAATTATTATTAAAATCGATCGATCTAATCATAAATTTATCAGAATAGATAATAATAGCGTTTGTGTGAAATTTTGTAGAAACCTAAAGTTGGTTCCATGTTTTTTTATCAGAATTATTTGTAGGTAACTACTTAAAATTATATTAAATGAGCTTATACATATAATAATATAATTATTATATATAGAGGGGTGGTGGCTCGGTTGTAAGATCGCTTGACTTAACATCCTAAATAGGTGGTGGTAAAATGTTAGAATTTTATGAGCAATTAGTTGATTCCTACTCCATCCGCTCCGTCCTCCGTCATCCGGGCCTGAGCATCAGAATAGTTCTGGAATGCAAGAGCCCGCTAATTCTCCGGTAGTTGATGTGTTAGCCTAATTAATAAATAATAAATTAATTATTAATTATATTGTCATTTTTTACATATTTATTTATTTATTTAAAAACTTTATTGCACAAAGTACAAAGGCGGACTTAATGCCCGTAGACATTCTCTGACAGCCAAACCTTAGGGACAAATTTGAACAAATATAGGTGCAATGAAAGTAATGGTAAAATATACAATTAAAGAATGACTTAACACATATTATATACGTACTTATATAGTATATATGTAATATATTATCAATATACTAAATACTAATACATACACAATACTATACATAGACATACATAAATACAACTTACTAACGTGGTTTTGACCTATTTATAAAGTGTGCATAGACCAATTTTTTAAATGACAATCTATTAGTTGCCTGCCTTATGTTCACCGGAAGATCATTCCATAAATTTGTGGCAGCGACTACAAAGGAGTTGGAGACAAAACCAGAATTATGTGAAGGGACAGAAAGAAGAGAGTTATGACAAGAACGTAAAGATTTATCGTGGAAGGAAGAGAGATAGGCAAAATTATCCTTGAGGTATTTCGGTGTCGCAGGCTCGTTTAAAACAGAGAAAAGGAGACAAAGGACTCTAAGATTTCTGCGACAACGAATTGGCAGCCACTTCAACTTAGCTCGATATTCAGAGATGTGATCGTATTTGCGTAAGCAACCAAACCGGATACACGCGTTGAGTAACCGGTCCATCTTATTGAGCAGCATCTCTGACATATCAATGCTACACACGTCACCATAGTCGAGGAGAGGAAGGAGAAGACTTTGAGCAAGGGTAATTTTAGCTTTTAACGGCAGATATAACATATATATATATTATTAATTTTAGTTAGAGTTTATTGACATTTTAAATTTGAATATAGTTTTTTAACTACTATTTATTTAGTTTAGTTTATTTTATTGTAAGTAGGCATAGGACAATAAATATAATGTATTCTGCGCTTTTACATGTCAAAAAGTTAATTAATATAACGAAAAGCTTATTTTCTGGGAAATAGCTTGTAGGTATTTGGAGCAGCACATTACAACCCAAATATACATAATTATAATCTTAAAATTATAGCTGCTGTAAATAGGCATTGTCATATTATAAACTAAGACATACACAATTATAAAATGAATACATCAAGGATTATAGCTGCTGTAAAGTGGCGTTGTCATACTATATGTTCGCGACAGAGAGTATGTAATAGTTTCTTATATGATACATAGTTAGTAACATTGATAGGTAGGTAGGCATTCTCTAAAATTGTTTCCCTTCGACAATAGCTTCATTGGTAACGCAATTTTTAAAGCTTTATGAGTTAACTTCTTTAACTAATTGCCCAATATTAAGTTCCTCTAATAATTGTAAAGCCGCTATTCGGTATTGTTCCACAGGACTCCGTTAGGTTCGGTTACGGAACTTTCTAGCAAATGAAGCTTTGTCTCTTAAGCAATTGTACAACCCGGATCTTATTTTATTTTATTGTTTATTGCACTATGTCTATTGTACAAAATGCAGGACGATCTGTTAACCAATTATACTAAAACAGTTTATATTCGCCCCTGCCATAATCGTTATGCAGCCTATTGATTTTTTTCTCGAAGTTTCTGTTGCCAGCTGCCCAGAACGTGGGAGCCTAAATATCCACGTTTCAACTCACGTGGCATATACTGGTTTTTAGCAGGCAGAACATACCAGAATTACATATGTGAATCTGTCAAATAAAATAGGTATCAGCGATGATGTAACCACGATTTGATTTGTATAAAGTTAGATTGTAATTATTTGGTAGATAGTATATTGTATCTAGGCTAGCTCTTAAAACTTAGGTCATAGTTTAAACATATTAGGATTACGGAAAGGGAAATAGTTTTAGGGACTTTATAGCAGCCAGGACTGATGGAAGGAAGTTAGACGTTGTGACAGATATGTTATAGAATTGTAGGACACCTAAGTTGTTAGTTCCTAGTTGAATGTAGTATAATAATATTACGATAATCTTTATGTAGTGTCCTGTGTAGGTATGACAAAGCTAACACAGTTGAAATATTTATAGAATAAGGATTGAATAGTTCGATTTAGGTAACCTTAGGTCTTAATTGATTGTCTACAACTATGATATCGTCGCCTAGTTCTACGACAATACATTGTCGTATTGATCATAGCTTCCTGGCCTGGCCAGCTAACCTTAAGTTTATGTAGAGATATTCTAGGTCATAAGTTTTGCCTACTAGGCTATAGCATCATTTAGGTTTCTGACAGCACGTTGTCCTAATGTTCATAGCCTCCTAAATCTATCTAACTAAGAGTAACTATGTATTGTTGTAATTTTGTAACTATTATTTGTGTGATTTTAATAAATTCATATATCCCACAAGGTAAAAGTTGATCGGAGCAAACAAACGGTCCGCGTCCCTTCCTATTGTCTAAATCGGGCGCGGGCAGGCGGGGTATCTACGAGTATAAATGACTTGTAGCCCCCCGGACTAAGCACTTACTTCTTAACACTTCGCTAGTAACAAGCTGTTACTCTCAAGTTATTACATCGACGTTGCTCTGCTACGATCAACTGGAAGCCTTGCTGGACCTTACAAACCCAGTACGACTTTCATTTACTGCGAGACCTACGAGACCTTCTTGGTACAACACGATCCAGAAAAACAACTGGTGCTAGGGGCCCAAGGTGCCACAATTGGGTAGCGCCCGGTCCTGCACATTTAATGGTCCTTCGAGCCGGATCTACCAGCCAAGATGCCAGTTACGAGGTCAAGAAGCGGCGAGCAGCCAGCCGTTCATGAAGAGCAGCCTTCGCCCGCATCAGCAGAAGATCACACAGCAGCACAGGACGAAACTAGTTCCGGAGAAACGGAACACAGCCTTCGTCAACGCTCGAGTAATGAAGAAGAAGTCCTGCCACAGACCTCAATCGCCAGCTCAGTTAGATCGTCACGCAAATCAACGCGTGCTCGTCGAGCAGCGACATATCGGGCAGAAATGGCGCGCCTAAAGCTGGAAGCCTTCCAAGAAACATCTCGTTTAAAAGAGGAAGAGGCTCGTCTGAAGCTAGAAGAGGCTCGACAAGCATCCCGTCTAAAGGAGAAAGAGAGTCGTCTAAGGCTGGAAGAGGCTCGACAAGCATCCCGTCTAAAGGAGGAAGAGGGTCGTCTGAGGCTGGAAGAGGCTCGACAAGCATCCCGTCTAAAGGAGGAAGAAGGTCGTCTGAGGCTAGAAGAGTTAGCAGCCCGCGCACAGATCGCCGAGTTTGAGTCCGACGATGAAGAGTTATTCTCACAACAAGAAGAAATTCAAACATCGTCATGCGAAAGGGTCGAGTTTTGGAAAACCGCGGATACAAGGAATCAGCCAACATTTAATATGGAAAGCGCTAAAATACCGACCACCGCGACAACAAAACGAAGTCCGCCAGAACAGACCTTACAAGCTCATTGCGATTGCAACAAACACACTGCGCCAGTTACTGAAAAAACGCAGCATAACACTGGCACAGATGAGCGACCGACGATGTCGAACACAAAAATCGACTTAAAGGAGTTGGCAGAAGCACTCGCAGGCGCCGCACGCCTTTTTCAACCGCAACCGCAACCACCGGCGGCCCCGCGATACATCGGCGAGCTTCCACACTATGACGGATCACATTTAGAATGGCTTGCATTCAAAGCGGCCTACTGCGAATCGGCGGGTTTTCTCTCAAACGTAGAGAACACAGCGCGACTCCGGCGATGTCTACAAGGAAAAGCCAAAGAAGCGGTAGAAGGCCAACTCATCGCGAACGCGCAGGCCGATGAGATTATGAAATCTTTGGAGGATCAGTTCGGACGTACAAGTCCAATCGCGCTCGCTCAACTTAAGAAGATACGCGAGTTGCCGCAATTAACCGACGCCCCTGAAGATATTTGCCGTTTCGCATGCCGATTTAGAAATTGTGTGGCCACACTAGGCGCCCTTGATCGCAGACACTACCTTTTAAATCCGGAGATAGTCAAAGAAGTCGTCAACAAACTAACGCCGGTGCTCCGGTTCAGATGGAGTGACTTCTCGCAGTTACAACCTGCCGCCGAACAGGATCTAGAACAGCTCAACAAATTCATATCGAAAGAAGCTAGCTACCAAGGAATATTCGCCTCACCTGAGCTAACCTACAAAGAGGAAGCAGCTCAGTTAAATATGAAGAAAAACCGACGGCCGCAGCGGACATTCAGAATGGAAGAAAAGGATGAAGCTATATCTGGTAATGAAGCTGGGCCCAGTAATGACAATGCAGTAAGGGAAATTGTCGCGACATCAGTGCAGCCAAAAGCACAAAGACGCACATTTCTCAAAATTGTGCCTGTGACCATTATTGGGCCGAAAGCAAGCGTCAAAACACACGCCCTCCTGGACGACGGGTCAACAGTAACGTTGGTCGATGAAACAATCGCCAAACAAATAGGAGCTCAAGGCCGCCTCGATCCGCTACACATCGAAGCGATAGCCGGAGCCAAGTTAAGCGCAAAATCTTCTCGCCGCGTTTCGTTAAAACTAACGGGGCAAGACGCAGACAAAGAGTTCGGCATTCAAGCACGAACATTAAAGCAGCTTAAGATAGCGGGTCAACAAGTGACTACCTGCGATATAAAGAAGTGGAAACACTTGAACGAGATCCGCAAACACTTGAGTTGCGAAGCTGCGGCGCCAACTATATTAATAGGCCAAGATAATTGGCATCTACTCGTCGCGGAAGACATAAAGAAGGGATCCATCAATCAGCCTGCCGCATCACTCACATCGTTGGGCTGGGTATTACACGGCTCAGATATCCGTCACTCCGGTCACCGTATTCGGACTCCCCATCAAAATGACGATTCGACAACAGAACGAGTGTCATCGGTTCGGTGGGTTGAGCACCTAAAGAAGTCGGAAGTGGCACCGAGCAGCGCGGATACTCCGGAGCGACGCAACAAGCGCGCCACCGGCGGGAGGGAGCGGCAGAAGCGCCCTGCACCTACAAAGGGAAAACCACTGTTACCAGCCAGGAAAGACACGAACAAGCCATATAGCAATAATTGTCCTCCCAATCTACAATACCGGCGGGAGCCTATCGGGCGAGGACAAGGCATATGCGTCGGCGATGTGGTACAGATAATCCACCCATCGCTGCCACGCCACAACTGGCCTCAAGGAAAAGTTCGTCGAGTCGTTCCTGGAAAAAATAGAATAGTTCGTGCAGCGGACGTGAAGATACATGGAAGAGTCCTACGTCGTGCAACCAAGAGATTGATCGTGCTACCAACGGGAGAGCAGCCATCAGTACCAGTCGTCGCTCCACCAGAAGGTGCAGACACGGTACCGGCTCTGCACGGCGGGAGTATGTTCGCGACAGAGAGTATGTAATAGTTTCTTATATGATACATAGTTAGTAACATTGATAGGTAGGTAGGCATTCTCTAAAATTGTTTCCCTTCGACAATAGCTTCATTGGTAACGCAATTTTTAAAGCTTTATGAGTTAACTTCTTTAACTAATTGCCCAATATTAAGTTCCTCTAATAATTGTAAAGCCGCTATTCGGTATTGTTCCACAGGACTCCGTTAGGTTCGGTTACGGAACTTTCTAGCAAATGAAGCTTTGTCTCTTAAGCAATTGTACAACCCGGATCTTATTTTATTTTATTGTTTATTGCACTATGTCTATTGTACAAAATGCAGGACGATCTGTTAACCAATTATACTAAAACAGTTTATATTCGCCCCTGCCATAATCGTTATGCAGCCTATTGATTTTTTTCTCGAAGTTTCTGTTGCCAGCTGCCCAGAACGTGGGAGCCTAAATATCCACGTTTCAACTCACGTGGCATATACTGGTTTTTAGCAGGCAGAACATACCAGAATTACATATGTGAATCTGTCAAATAAAATAGGTATCAGCGATGATGTAACCACGATTTGATTTGTATAAAGTTAGATTGTAATTATTTGGTAGATAGTATATTGTATCTAGGCTAGCTCTTAAAACTTAGGTCATAGTTTAAACATATTAGGATTACGGAAAGGGAAATAGTTTTAGGGACTTTATAGCAGCCAGGACTGATGGAAGGAAGTTAGACGTTGTGACAGATATGTTATAGAATTGTAGGACACCTAAGTTGTTAGTTCCTAGTTGAATGTAGTATAATAATATTACGATAATCTTTATGTAGTGTCCTGTGTAGGTATGACAAAGCTAACACAGTTGAAATATTTATAGAATAAGGATTGAATAGTTCGATTTAGGTAACCTTAGGTCTTAATTGATTGTCTACAACTATGATATCGTCGCCTAGTTCTACGACAATACATTGTCGTATTGATCATAGCTTCCTGGCCTGGCCAGCTAACCTTAAGTTTATGTAGAGATATTCTAGGTCATAAGTTTTGCCTACTAGGCTATAGCATCATTTAGGTTTCTGACAGCACGTTGTCCTAATGTTCATAGCCTCCTAAATCTATCTAACTAAGAGTAACTATGTATTGTTGTAATTTTGTAACTATTATTTGTGTGATTTTAATAAATTCATATATCCCACAAGGTAAAAGTTGATCGGAGCAAACAAACGGTCCGCGTCCCTTCCTATTGTCTAAATCGGGCGCGGGCAGGCGGGGTATCTACGAGTATAAATGACTTGTAGCCCCCCGGACTAAGCACTTACTTCTTAACACTTCGCTAGTAACAAGCTGTTACTCTCAAGTTATTACATCGACGTTGCTCTGCTACGATCAACTGGAAGCCTTGCTGGACCTTACAAACCCAGTACGACTTTCATTTACTGCGAGACCTACGAGACCTTCTTGGTACAACACGATCCAGAAAAACAACTGGTGCTAGGGGCCCAAGGTGCCACAATTGGGTAGCGCCCGGTCCTGCACACTATAAGCTAAAACATTATTAAGATGTCACATAAATTATAGCTGCTGTAAAAAGGCATTGTCATACTTTAGCTAAAACAAAAACAGTTTATGGTGTCACCTAAATTATAGCTGCTGTAAAGAGGCATTGTCATACTATAAACTAAGACATACACAATAACATTGAAATAAATTAGGACCAAGCTCGCTTGTCATCAAAATACTCGCTGATGGTATAATAGCCCTTTAAGATCAGTTTTTTCTTAACATACGATTTAAATACATTTAGTGGTAGGGTTGCTACCTCATCTGGAATTCTGTTGAAAATACGTATACATTGCCCTACAAACGAACGATTCACTTTACTGAGTCTAAATCTTGAAGTAACAAGTTTATTTTTACTTCTAGTATTACGAGAACTTAATTCACTATTCTTGCGAAACATGTGAATATTCTTACGGACATACATAATATTTTCAAAAATATACTGGCTTGCGACTGTTAAAATATCAATTTCTTTAAATATTTCTCTGAGAGAGACGCGACATCCTAATTTATAGATTGATCGGATGGCTCTTTTTTGTAATATAAAAATGGATTGAATATCTGCTGCGTTGCCCCATAGAATAATACCGTATGAGAGTATACTATGAAAGTAGCTAAAGTAGACTAATCTAGCCGTCTCTATATTAGTTAGCGTACGGATCTTCTTAACTGCGTAGGCGGCAGAACTCAATCTTTTTGAAAGATTAGAGATATGGGGTCCCCACTGAAGCTTTGAGTCTAATGTAATCCCCAAGAATACTGTAGTATCTGTGAGATCTAATATAGCGTTGTTTAAAATTAAATTAAAATACCTGACGAGGCCCCTTTACAGCCACAAACTAGACCTAAATTATTATATATTATAATAAATATTAGGCTTAGAAGTGGAAGAGTTTATATAATAATAATAAAATAATAATAATGGAAATTGAGGCTGTTCCTTGCCATCCTGTATCACCCTATCTGGCCAGGTATTTTGTTTAGAATTGTTATTTAAAAAAAATGACTTAACCGAGTGTTCCGATAGGATCCTATGGCAATAAATATATAAATATAAAAAATAATAATAATATTAACAGGTAGAAAAGGAAGCACTCACCAGGATTGGCACCTCGCCGGTTTTCAAATACACTGAGTTCACATTGTAAGTAACTAAACTTACTGCTTGATGTGACTTGGTCCGTGTTTCGGTAGAAGAAGAACGCGGAGATTTCAAACCGGCCTTTTTATTCAACTTCTACGGAATGTTCTCGACTCTACGCGTCACAATGACATTTGAGGTTTGTAAGGCGAGGGCCGAGGCACACGATTGGTTGTTGGATAAATGTAGGGAACGGACGTAGTATCAGGCGATTCAAGGACTAGGGATGTGCTAGGCCGCAACAGGTGGGTTCGAACCCCGGCATGTACCAATAAGAACCACATTTTTCTTACGTACATTTGTCATAGATTTACAATACCACAGTTCCCGTGGCTCGAAGAGCACGTTAAGCCGTCAGTTCCGGTTCCACTAATAATTGTGGAATCGTTAATAAGATGTCATAAAAAAATGACATCCGAGCCTCGCCTACTCGTCTGGCCAACATGTCGCCATATTATCCATAGGATTATATTGCCATAGGATCCTATCGGAACACTCGGTTAAGTAATTTTTTTTAAATAACAATTCTAAACAAAATACCTGGCCAGATAGGGTGATACAGGATGGCAAGGAACAGCCCCAATTTCCATTATTATTATTTTATTATTATTATATAAACTTGTAGACCAAATTCTCCAGAAATTTATGGAAGGCCCATCCCGAATAGTAGACATGACAATATAAATGTAGACATATGTATCTAATATATTTATTACTATATATCTAATATATTTATTACTGCCTAACCTACGTATATTGAGACGCGGAGATATCAGGTTCGATTTCTGGTCGGGACACAATAATTTATGTAAATATTTGTGGCACCTATTTCTCGAGTTTGGTACGCTAGCGAACTTTCCACTTGTCATAATGGGCCTATAGTAAACTTCAATCAAAGCGTGGTTTCTGGCCAGCCCAGAAGGGATACGGTCGGTTAAACTACCTACTTAAATTCTGGGTAAAGTGCTTTTGTGCGAAGATATTTAGAAATAATTAAATTATTAGTTGGTGCAAACTTTTACATAACTTTTATATCCAATATTTCATGTTCCTAACATCCTTAGGCTAGGGTTGCCAACTCGTTCTCCACGTTACACACGCTTAGGGATTGCAATCCCGCAGATCTTTTTTTTAAATTCGGCAGAATTGCTTAATCCCACTCTAAATAAGATACAGATTTGCTGAGTCTAGTCATTTGTGACCAATTTGTTGTTCTCGTTGAAAGCATGTGCCATTTGCAATGATGTCAAATACAAATTTTTAATTTCAAAGAGAAGTAATATTGTAAGGTTGCCATTGTGATATTTATATAAAAATAGCACCGCTTGAAACAAGATTTATATATTGCGGCACTTTCTGCAACAATTATAGAGGTATTTAGAAATGTGGCAATCTTTTTACGCATGATGGCATGGACTATATCAATACGCTCCTCAACAAAGATGCCAGATGCGCTATAGAATTTGTGCAGCCTCAATATCATTATATTGGAAGCTCAAAACTAAATGAATGAATAAAAAAATACGTGTGGCAGCCCTATGAGAGGACAAGTGTAAAGGTGTGAAGGGATAGTGGGCCGCACCTGCGTCCTCAGCCCCTGCCGGTGTCATGCCAAACTATTCTTATATATAAAAGGTGAGTGTGTTCGGAATGTAAATTTGACTGTATATGTGCCATAGACCTAATATAGACAGGCATGCCTATCTGATGAATACAAGTACACAAATCTGTGGTGTCAAGGAAAAAGGTAATGAGTCGAAAAAATTAAAAATTAGATTTTTGCACCTATTGGTTTAAAACATTCATATGCGTCAATGCAACAAGGAGATGAGTCTATAACCTGTACAGTTTATTTTTAGACCCCTACGTACATAAAGGGGCTAGTCGTAACATTAAAATGTATACATAAGTAAAAAGTTCAATCGAGTTATCTCAGTATCGCGCTTTTACCGCCAATAATTCAGCTATGCATAGTGAGATGAGTCGACTCGTATCTAAAGTATGCGACTAATGAAATTGAACATTACGTAAATTACAAATTTCTAATTTTATAAAAATAGTTATTTTCTTAATTTGCCTCTAGTGAAAAGTTCAAGTTATGTACGTATCCCCTTTTTCCTTGACACCACAGAAATATGCTGATAAAAACAAAAGCATAACGAAATATTTATTGTTTTTTTTAACACTAATTGTATTCCAAATTTGAATCTTCTATGTCTGCTAGAAGTGCCTTAGAGTTTTAAAGGTCAGTTAGTGAGTGATAAAATTAAGAAATTTTTACTAGTTATAATTCTTAAACTACTGGTTCAAAGTGAATGAAATTTGAAATATACCGTGTTTATACAATGCCTGCTTGATTACTGAAAATTCAGGCTTCTAGTTTTATCCACAACGAAGTTATAGGGGGGTCGAAAATGGCCTGAACTGTTTCGTAAAAAAGGATGGTGGCCGTGCCGCTTTTTTGCTCGACTTGCCCCACCAACTGCCAGTGCTCTTAGATATCGACTCTGACTTTACTTTGAAATATATGTCTATGTCACGTTGTCTAGGCATGTCACTTGACAACTCTTATCTGCGCTTATAGCGCGAGCCGTTATAATAATGTTGAGGTAAATCTCATTTGATGCGGGAATTTAAAGGATCACATGCAAGGAATATCATTAATGTTAATCGTAGTTAAGTAGAACAGCGGCAGTATTCTCCTTATTTAAGCGCGTTTAACACACGGATCTTTCCCTCGCACAATACAGTCTATACAAGACTGTATGTACTTTAAAAAAATGTAGTCTACTAACTTTTAAGCGAATATAATTACGGATATTTTAGATATATAATGGTGGATGGTGAGCGTATTACTATCCAACTAGGCCTAGCCAACTTCAGCAAGAAAGCTGACAGGCGCATTCAACTAGGATGGGCTGCATTCGGGAAGTTACGCCACATCCTGTTATCAAACATACCACAGTGTTTGGAAACGAAAGTATTCAACCAATGCGTTCTTCCATTCTTCCAGTATTGTCGTATAGAGCAGAAACGTGGACACTGACAGTGGGTCTGGTCCACAAGTTTAAGGTCGCTCAGCAAGCTATGGAGAGAGCTATGCTCGGTGTTTCTTTGATGGATAGAGTCCGAAACATAGACATTCGTCAAAAAACCAAAGCTACTGACATAGCCTTCCGGCCGGGCCGGACACGTCTGTAGCAGAACCGATGACCGATGGAGTAGACGAGTTCTAGAGTGGAGACCACGTACAGGAAAACGCAAAGTGGGAAGACACTTCGCCAGATGGACCTGAAAAAGGTCGCTGGGGGCTGGATGAGGGTGGCAAAAGATCGTGTGAAATAGCGAGCCTTGGGGGAGGCCTACATCCAGCAGTGGAGAGACATAGGCTGATGATGAGCGTATTATCGTGCAATAAAATAAAATAGGAGGCCTCATTTTTTAAACCAGCATATTGTCGGTCAAAAGCCCGAGTATTCTTTTCATCTCTTACCTACACACGATAGACCCGGCACCCGCACGGTGAATCCATGGAATGCTTGGAAATTTGTCTTCTTCATAGAATTGTTTCAGTAAATTAGAGTCCTCCTCCTCCTTGCGTCGTTTTCCTCAATCGTTTTTCTCAAATCCCCACGGATCACTTTGTCTCGGAAGATGCTGCGCCATCCGGGTCTGCACACGGCGGCTTGCAGCGCACTGTGGACTGTGGTGTTAAGTATGGTTCGGATCTGGTCAAACCACGGGGCCTCTTGCCTTCGATTTTACCCGTGATCACCAGATTTTCCAGATTGGCCGAACTTTTTCGTGCTATATGACCAAAATACTCAAGGACTCGCTGCAGGCAGATAGAAGAGAGCCTGGTAGTGACTTTGAGCTCCTTGAGTATTGATACATTGGTTCTCCGCGCTGTCCACGGAATGCGCAACATACGCCTCCAGCACCACATCTCAAAGGCGTCGACGCGGCTACGATCAGATGCTTTGAGGGTCCAGGTTTCGGCAGCATATAGGAATATGGAAAATACGAGGCTGCGGACGAGTCTTGTTTTGGTCCCAATAGTGATATTACGATCTTTCCATATTCCTTTCATCTGACTCGTAGCATTTTTGGCCATACCTATCCTAATTAGAGTAAAATCATTATAAAAGTATTTGCTATTTATCTCTGTCTAAAATTAGGTATATGAACGTGGAAATATGTCTAAAATGACCATAATTTTATTTCCTAGGAAGTAATAATAGACTACATTTCTCAACTCTCAAACTCAGACTTTAAAAATGCTGTCTTGTGCGAGCGAGACGAAAGCACAAGTGTTAAACGTGAAATTGTCACAATAATGGACTCGTTAAAAAAAAAATGTCTTAGAAAAACATTAATTACACAAATTTCAAAATACAATAAAAGGTACAAATATGTATATGTTTTTAAAATAAAAATTGGCATTTGTTTTGATCCTTATCTCCCGAAAAAGTGGTCTGTGTATCAGAAATCACTTAATTAACATTATTTTGTATCTATTAATAATGCATATACCTATAAATT
Organism: Tinea semifulvella; assembly: GCA_910589645.1. Classification (NCBI taxonomy): domain Eukaryota; kingdom Metazoa; phylum Arthropoda; class Insecta; order Lepidoptera; family Tineidae; genus Tinea; species Tinea semifulvella. The sequence goes on from OU342602.1 coordinate 11,451,853, forward strand.
TAAAATAAGGTTAAAATTGCACCCCACATATTATACTGTCTCACTCTCCCAAAGGTTAGCTGGTAGAACAAGACGAAATGGCTTTAAGTTCGCCTTTGTACATACTTTTAAGTTAAATTTTAATAATAATAATAGGCGCGGTGGTGGCTTGGTTGTAAGAACGCGTTCCTTAAACGCTACAAAGGTCGGTTCAAACCACCCAGGCATGTACCAATGAGAAATACACTTTTCTTACGTACATTTGGCATAGATTTACAACACCACCGTTCCCGTGCCCACGATTAACAAATTGTAATTAAAAATTTACATCATATCCTCGCCAAGCCGTCTGGCCAGCATGGCGAGTGTAGGCCAAATTCTTTAGATATATATTCTGGAAGGCCCATTTCCAGCAGTGGAGATCTAGGACGCTGTGTTCTAGGGGCTGTAATGAATACCTAAAGACATATATTGGACAGAGCATACAATTACTGTAGATACGGAAACAAGAGCTCTAAACTTGGTTACACGCGTTAACTCTGTTCGATCAGAACTGATCTCGTTCAGTGTGAATGGTGAAATTGGCCCTCAGATTTAAACTTAAAATAAAAAACACAAAACACGCATACGAAAAAGTATCTCGGAATTAGGTTGTTTGTAGACTAAGATAAAAATTGCCGAGAAATTCGAGTCACGTCTGAAACACGGGGCCTGATTCAAAGTGAATGAATCGCTTGTCCCTGACTCAATGCATCCGGACCCTCGCAGCTCGTGACGTCACTACGGCTTATAAAGGTAAGATAAAACATTTAGTAGCGAATTGAAGAATCTGGATCTTCATACACCAACAGCAGAATTGTCGTTGTTCAGCCGCAAATGTTATATGTACTCGTAATTTTTTTTTTTTTTTTTTTAGTGCAAACTTATTTTATTTTGCCAGATGTAACGTTGGGCGTGACATTAAATAAAACTACAGAATTTAAACAATGGAAGTAAAGTATCATTACAGCCCCTAGAACACAGAGTCCTAGACCTCCACTGCTGGAGATGGGCCTTCCAGAACATATATCTGGAGAATTTGGCCTACACTCACTGCCTTCGTGGTCTAGCGGTTAAGTCCATGGATTTAGACTCGAAGGTACCGGGTTCGATTCCTGGTAAATAAATACATTTAATTAACATTTAATTTATTTGTGATATTTCTCGAGTTTGGTACGCTGGATACATCGACGAGTTTGCCACTTGTCATGATTGGCGTATAGTAAAGTTTGGCTAAATGTAAATCCGCTTCTTTATAAGCGTGGTTTCTGACCACCCTGAAAGGGAAACGTTCGTGATGATACGTTACTTTTTTATTTTAGTGCAAACTTAATTATTGTTTTTTGCCAGATGTCACGTTGGGCGTGACAATAAATAAAACTACAGAATTTAAACAATGAAAGTTAAGTATCATTACAGCTCCTAGAACACAGCGTCCCAGACCTCCACTGCTGGAGATGGGCCTTCCAGAACATATATCTGGAGAATTTGGCCTACACTCACCATGCTGACCAGACGGCTTGGCGAAGATATAATGTCAATTTTTAATGACAATTTATTAACGATTCCACAAGTTCGTCTCCGAGACACGGGAACGGTGGTTTTGTAAATCTATGACAAATGTATGTAAGAGAAGTGTATTTCTCATTGGTACATGCCGTGGGGGGTTTGAACCGACCTTTGTAGGATTTAAGGAACGCGTTCTTACAATTGAGCCACCACCCGTTAGATGAAAATGAAGTTAACACAAAGATAATGAATTTACAATTACATAAGGTTGACCGTACGTAGGGGGTCGGAGAGTCTGAAGACGGGGAACCTCAGGGGGTGACAATATCTGGCAGATGAGTAAAGAGAAGATATACAAATATTCAATTAAAGCTGACGTAATTGTTATTTAAGCAAATCAGCTGTTGTAGCAAAAAAAAAAAGCTCCGGCATTTTATACTAGCTAACCTTTGAAAGTGTGGTAAAGTTATAGTATTTCTCGCATATTTCTGGTGGATAAGCACATCCGTATTTTATTGCTAAAATCACACCAATATTTAATCATACACACATGTTACCAAAACCGCCATTAATTTCATTTTACAACCAAAATATATTCAATATTTGAACATCGATTTTTTTGTCATCAACCTATTTATAAATATAATTTGAGGTATGAAGTAAAGTTTCATCACGACCGTTTCCCTTTCGGGGTGCTCAGAAACCACGATTATAAATAAGCGGATTCATATTTAGCCAACTTTACTATAGGCCAATCATGACAAGTGGCAAGATCTCCAGCGTACCAAACTCGAGAAATATCACAAATAAATTAAATATTAATTAAATGTATTTATATACATTAATTAATATTTTTTGTGTCCCGACCAGAAATCGAACCCAGTCTAAATCCACGGACTTAACCGCTAGACCACGGAGGCAGTTTGAGGTATGATTAAAGTGTCATCACGACCGTTATCCCTTGCGGGGTCGTCAGAAACATTTATCCAATCCTACTATCAGTGTGAGGATCTTAGCGGAATGTTAAACGGCTTAAACGTGGCGGGTTGGTCTTGAATGAACTTAGACAAGACAAAAGTCATGTCATATCGAGACCAATCAGCTAATTATATATAAAAAAATAATCCAATAAAAAAATACTATAAAAAAAAATGTCCTATAACGACGACCCTTCAGGGATAGTCCCAAGAAGACTGACAACATTTTCCCTTTGTATAGCGAGGCTAAGATGTTGGCAGAAATAATTGCCAGATTTCCTGTCTCCAGACTTTTCTGTTAGCCGTTTGGACAACTCCTTGGCCAGACGCTTGGCTGAATGTCCCCATGGGCCCAAAATTAATATTAAATATCAGAGATTTAAATTTGTTGCAACCCAGCCTATGTTTAACATATAATAATTTTACATTCAATTTTTATAAATTTATTTATTGATTCATTGATATTTGATATAATAGATATTTTACATATCAAAGCTATTTAAATGAAAGGTGTTCTTGACCTTTTTACAAAGTAAAAAAAATATATTGTAATAATTTTGATTTAAAAAAAATACGATTTTATATCATCACCACAGCCCCTAGACCACAGAGTCCTAGACCTCCACTCACTCGATGACCCTTCCAAATAATATTTCTGGAGAATTTGTCCTACACTTGCCACACTGGCCAATTTATGATCTCAATTTTAACAAAAAAGTAACATCATCATGATGACCGTATCCCTACCGACTATCTCTTTACATTCCTAAAGCATCATCAATTATTAGTTTTATACATTTGCTTACCAAACATTTTAACAAAAAGCAAGACGGATCTACATAATTTGACAGAATCCGTATAATATTGTATGTATTATATATACATATATATAATATAATATTTATTTATTACATAGTATGTAGTAAGTCAGCGTGCGGTGGTGGCTCGGTTGTAAGAACGTGTTCCTTTAATCCTACAAAGGTCGGTTCAAACCCACCCGGCATGTACCAATGAGAAATACACTTTTCTTAAGTATATTTTCCAAAAATTTACAACACCACTGTTCCCGTGCCTCGGAGAGCACGTTAAGCCGTCGGTCCCAGTTCCACTAATACCAACTTGTGGAATCGTTAATAAATTGTCATAAAAGTTTACATCAAATCCTCGCCAAGGCGTCTGGCCAGCGTGGCGAGTGTAGGCCAAATTCTCCAGATATATGTTCTGGAAGGCCCATCTCCAGCAGTGCAGGTCTAGGATGCTGTGTTCTAGGGGCTGTAATGATGATGATGATGTAGTAAGTTAATTACTATTACACAAAATTACATTTGTGATCTTATTTTTTTTTTTAATGTAATGCATTAGGACACACCTGTAGGTATGAAATATTTGCTCGCCAAAACTTGGCAAATGTACCTACTCTTAAGTTTACTTTAAGACCAATTATGCAAATAAATAAATTATTATTATTATTAAGTGTAATTAGTAAGCGCGGTGGTGGCTCGGTTGTAAGAACGCGTTCCCTAAATCCTACAAAGATCGGTTCAATCCCACCCGGCATGTATCAATGAGAAATACACTTTTCTTACGTACTGCAGTCATAGATTTATAACACCACCGTTTCCTTGCCTCGGAGAGCACGTTAAGCCGTCGGTCCCGGTTCCAATTATACCAACTTGTAGAATCGTTAATAAATTGTCATAAAAATTGACATCAAATCCTCGCCAAGGCGTCTGGCCAGCGTGGCGAGTGTAGGCCAAATTCTCCAGATATATGTTCTGGAAGGCCCATCTCCAGCAGTGGAGGTCTAGGATGCTGTGTTCTAGGGGCTGTAATGATGATGATGATGTAGTAAGTTAATTACTATTACACAAAATTACATTTGTGATCTTATTTTTTTTTTTAATGAAATGCATTAGGACACACCTGTAGGTATGAAATATTTGCTCGCCAAAACTTGGCAAATGTACCTACTCTTAAGTTAACTTTAAGACCAATTATGCAAATAAATAAATTATTATTATTATTAAGTGTAATTAGTAAGCGCGGTGGTGGCTCGGTTGTAAGAACGCGTTCCCTAAATCCTACAAAGATCGGTTCAATCCCACCCGGCATGTATCAATGAGAAATACACTTTTCTTACGTACTGCAGTCATAGATTTATAACACCACCGTTTCCTTGCCTCGGAGAGCACGTTAAGCTGTAGGTCTCGGTTCCACTAATACCAACTTGTGGAATCGTTAATAAATTCTCCTTAAAAAAATGACATCATATTTTAGCCAAGCCCTCCAGCATGACAAGTGTAGGCCAAATTCTCCAGTCCTGGAAGGCCCATCTCCGGCTTCTAGGACGCTGTGTTCTAGGGGCTGTAATGATAGACCACGGAGGCGGTTATTTGCTTCATAACATTATCTGAATTATGAGAACACGTTTTGCAATAATAATAATAAACCTTTAACTCTAATTTGAGCATAAATATCACATTAAAATTCGACATTTTCATAATTACCCCACTAATACAATCCCTGTATAATTAGTAGTTATGTGTGCGCATAACATGAGCGTTAACAGAACAATTTCAATTTTATATAGCTCCTGCCAGAGACCTTCATATAGGGGCTGGTATTATAGTAAGGTCAGTTTCCATACTAATACTGCATGTAATTTATTAAAGAGCAAAAAAATATATATTATAATCTAGAATAAAAATAAAGAATTACGTATTTTTATTTTTATTATTCAGTATTTAAATTTAAGTTACGGTGTATCGAAGTTATCCAGAAAATATCGCCACTCTTTTTTTTTTTTTTTTATAGACGGTGAATCAATAAATCATCAATGATACGCCCCCTGCCTGAAGGGCCAACGCGGGTGGGGGTCGCATGCCCGACTCATCCGTGAAGCTTCCTAGTGAAGCCCCAGGGCGCCTACGGACTAAAATCCTATAAACCGTCTCTATTTCACTGTTGGCCCTGTGTGCCTTTACAGCTAAGTCTGAGTCGTGGCTACGGAGTGAAGGCACTCGTTCGCCGCGTCAATATCGCCACTCATACTGAGCCTAATTAAGTAGGTAGCGAAAGGTCGATGATCGCGTGAACGTTGGCATATGTAATTGTTTCTCTCGGCTGTGAGCGAGATTTATTAAATCATAAACGCCTACGGCCGGTTGTCTTGTCTCTTTCATATAATAAAAAAATAATGTGTATTGAAATTATTTATATATTTGAAACTATTTTTAATATATAAAATAACGTTTATTGGATCATAATGAAATAATTTAAATTAACATATTTAAAATGTGCTCTTTAACTAAAATAAGTAATTTATTCAATTACGAGTATTAATAAGAAAATATTATTTACAAGGTTAAATAATATATATATATATTAGCCGATATAAACATATGCACATAAAAATAACGTAAACACGCCTCAAAGAGATTTTAAGGTACGTCGCGGCTATGTACCTTGAGTGTGACAGTTCTATTTCTCAAGCGTAGTGACGTGCCACTGTTTGACAGCTGGAAGAACTAATTGAGTGGAGTAGCGGTTGAAGAAAAGCGGCTACGTTCTTCAACCAACCGCATTCTGAGAGCGGTTTGCGATGGGATCCTCAGTAAAATACTCTCACATTGGCTGTCTGCTCAGCAGAGCCCTAACCGTAAATAAACTTGAATCGATCTTGGCGCTTCAGAGTGGGCGTGGGTATTCTGCTCGATTCCCTCCGAGAGCTTGACTCGGTAAAGTCGAGTAGAGTAGTCCTTCGCACTCATTAGTGTTTGGCAAATATTTAATTTTTGTTTTATATATTTATATTTTATAATTGTGCTATAGTTTTATATAATATAGTTTTTAGTAAAACTTCATTTATTTATTTTATTATTATTTCATTAACCTTTTTAATTCCTAACCCATTTATGGATTATCAACCGATTCGAATCCCGACTAGGAAAATATTTTTTTCAACAATCTATTGATAGATACATAAATTATTTATTGTACAATAATCAGAAACATATTTTAATGTACATAGGCAATCTTAAAGTGACATTTTCGGACAGCTAACCTTTGGGATAGTGATTGTGGGTGCATGAAATCACACATTTAAAGTTGGAATTTAAAAAAAAATCTTATACTATTACTAAAAGCTAAAATACTTATATACTAATATATAATAACACAAGTACATATAATATATAATAAATATATATAAAATACATACAATATTATACCAATTTAGAGAAGCTATGTCGACTCGTCTTGTTTTTTAGGTGAGTTAATTTTAAAACACTCAAATGAGGGAGCTTTTCGAACAGTTAATTGGTAGCCGATTGCTGCTGCGGTCCTGGCGAGCTGCTGATACTGTAAAACAATCTGAACATCTGCTGGAAGATTGTGTAGGAATTTTTATTTGATTATTGGAAGAGAATGTCGTTATTATACATGTACCTATATAATAATGTATGTCTATGACATTGCTGAATACTAACGCAAAACAGTGGGTTATTTGGCTAAATTGTACTAATTTAGCGACACCATTAACCCTCAAACACTTAATGAAATTATATTGGACACGCACTCGTATACCAAATAACATTAAACACTGAACTAAAACACAAAATTAGTAAAATAATGGTTTTAGCTATCAAATTCATCAATCATCATAGGATGTTAAAGAAAGTGTTTTTGCAACCGATCCACCACCACTAATCCATTTTAAAAATGCGAGTAAATATAAAAAAGACAATTTAAATAAATTTGTTAGTTAAACCATCCATAATGATTAGCCCATATATATATAATATTAGATCCATATTTCACTACTTTTGTATTATTTGATTGGTACGTCGAACATAATTGCTTCTCTCGTTGTTTCAATATGGCTGATTCCATACATGAATCAATTTCCGTGTGGCGACTTGATGTCTTTAGATTATACGATACGATATCCGTGTCGGACACCGTTATCTGATATACGAAACCATGATCCAAATCACCAGACTACTCAAATTATATACCTATAGATTTATAAATTTAATAATAGTCATAAAATAAATATTGTGGAATATAATATAATATAGTATAATGCATGGCATGATAAATTAATTTGATAAATAATAAAACAAAAATAATATTGAGGCATATCATTTATACTCGGAAATAATAAAATGTAACCAAGGAAGAAACTGATCCTCAGCTTATTCTAGTCTGGGGATCAGAGTTCCTTCAAAATAATTATGTAAACAGTTTTTGTGAACAAATAAACGTTTTTGTATATTGTATTTTTTTTGTTGCAAATCGTTTATTAACACAAATGAATAGTGGTTCAGTATAGTGAACCCTGTCTCCTGCATAGGTTATGCTGTATAACAGGAAATGAAATTTCAAATCAATTTTTGTCTTAAAAATTAATAGTAATGTTTTCATAGATTTACGGTTTCTCACGTCATCATCTCTTCGGTAGTTTTATATAATGTTGTATCTGCCATTTTCTTTATAGCACAAAACCCATAGATTAAGCATGTTTTCACATCCTAAATCTATCTATGTGATGACCAAATTTGAACACTTGAACTCAGACAGGTGGTGCTGCCAACATATCAGTTACGGGTCCGATATTGGATCGATATGTAAAAGCCAGGTACATATGTCATACATTTTACTTGCCCCGATATCGTATAGATAATGTGGAAACGTACCTGATTTTTTTTTCATTTCAGGGGATCTAATAATATATATATCTGGAGAATTTGGCCTACATTCGCCACGCCTGACCAGACGGTTTGGCGAGGATCTTATGTAAATTTTTAATGACAATTTAATAACGATTTTACAAGTTGGTATTAGTGGAACCGGGAACGGCTTAATGTGCTCTCCGAGGCACGGGAACGGTGGTGTTGTAAATCCATGAAAAATGTACGTAAGAAAAGTGTATTTCTCCTTTTCCGTTAAATAAGTTTCTTTTACATAACTTTCTTTCTTTTTTTTGTTTTTATTTAAGTACATTGTAATTATTATTGTTTTTTTTTATAAGTATGACATAATAACTTACATATATTTTTAACCTGTTTTATATCTATTTTGATTTTAATTAATTATTTTTAAATAGTTTGATTCTCTTTTATATGTTACCACTTAAAAAGTATCATCACGACCGTTTCCCTTTCGGAGTGGTGACAATTCACGCTTATATACAAACGGATTCACATTTAGCCAACTATACTACAGGCCAAACATGACAAGTGGCAAACTCGTCGATGTCTCTAGCGTACCAAATTCGAGAAATATCACATATAAATAAATACATTATTATCACTGAAGGGACGCTTAGAGGACATTTTTTACTTAACTAGTTTATTTTTATTAGGATTAGTTTATATTTATTAATTTTTTTACTTTTAATTAGTTTTAATTACATACCGATATTAACTATCAAATAAAAAAAACATCATAAAGGCAAAAATAATATATATATTGAAATTAATAAATATTATTGTGTCCCGACCAGGAATCGAGTCTGAATCCACGGATTTAACCGCTAGACCACGGAGGCAGTTACCACTTATTTACACATGCTTTGAGTTTTGGCTATATACAATGTCCATTTATTTTTTTATTGTAGCGGAATCACATGTAGCCAAATTCACTATAGGCCCATCATGACAAATACAAAATACAAATACAAAATATTTTATTGTTCATAAAAGTACAATTAACAAATTCATTAACACACTGACTCCTAAACTAAGTCTAACTAAGTTAGACCTGTCATTTAGGATCTCAGTTACTATCATTAGTTATACAAAAAAGATACAGTACGCAGTGAAAAATATTTACAATAAATAAAGGTATTTTAATCAAAACAACAGGTGGGTAGCTATTAATATAATAAATAAATAATATTAATATACAATTGGTTAATAATAAACATTTGGCAAGCTCGAAATATAAAACAAATAAATTATTGTGCCCCGACCAGAAATAATACCCGGTACCTTTGCCTCCGTGGTCTAGCAGTTAAGTCGATGGATTTGGACCCAGAGGATTTCATACATCTTCACCCTAGATCCCTTGCGGAGTAGGCAGATACAATTGAGCGCCACTTTATACGATCACGACATAACTCTTTCGCTTCGTCGACATTCATCAACCTCTTCATACATGCCCTTTTGTTACAAAGGCTTTTTAAAGTACCTTTAGCCAGTGTTTTATTTACTTGTTTGTGATATGTGAGTCTCGGTCTGCCAGGGCCTCTTTTACCACAACTTTCGCATTATATATTTCAACATGCCCGAACCATCGTATTCTTATTTTTGTCCTTATGCTTTCTTTTATACCTACTCTTTACCGTATTTTGACGTTACGTATGCGGACCGCCAAAGTGACTCCAAAGGATTTCATAAGTTTATATCGACATAATAATATCTTTAATCATAAATCGATACCATATACATATACTCGTATAAGCCCGGTTTTTGTATGTTAGTCAACGTTTAATCGAAATAAAGTCCATTCCAATTAAATTAAATCTCTTTTCCGCGACTCGTTCGGGCGATCAGCTTTTATGAAAGTTGGAGAAAAAAAGGACCGGCAAAATACTTATAGACTTGAGCGAGTTTACCGTTTACTGTTCTGTTTTTGCGAAGATCTTGATTGGAAATAAATTCAATGTACCGGAACGGTATGGCATTTATTTATTTATTTATAAACTTTATTGCACAAAGTACAAAGGCGGACTTATTGCACAAAGCACTGAAGACAATTTCTGATAGCCAAACATTGGGTTTCATTTTATTTTTATTACAGCCCCTAGAACACAGCTTCCTCGACCTCCACTGTTGGAGATGGGCCTTCCAGAACATATCTGGAGAATTTGGCCTACACTCGCCACGTTGACCAGACGGGTCGACGAGGATCTAATGTCAGTTTTAAATGACAAATGCACGTCAGAAAAGTGTATTTCTCATTGGTACTCGTACATGCCGTTATTTTTATTTTTTTTAAAGACGGAGATCGATAAATCATTAATGATACGACCCCAGCCTGAAGGGCCATCGCGGGAGGTCGCATGCCGGACTCACTGTGAGGCCTCCTAAGAAGACCCCAAGGCGCCTACGGACTAAAACCCTATAAACCATCTCTCTTTCACTGTTGGCCCTGCGTGCCTTAACAGCTAAGTCTGAGTCATGGCTACGGAGTGTAGGCACTCGTTTGCCGTGTAAGTACATGCCGAGAATCGAACCCACCTTTTTAGGATTTAGCCACCGCTCAATGTCCAATATATGAAGAAAATTAATAAACCTACGCAGTTTCTTTCAGTTTGTTACGCCCTAACTATGTCAGTTTACTATATATGTATATCTTTACCTAAAAATAAGGAAAGGCATGTCCGTTGGTTCGGGCATGTTGAAAGGATAAATGAAGAGAGAATGACGAACCAGGTATAATGCGCAAGTTATGGGTAAAAGAGACCCTGGCAGACCTAGACTCACATATTACGACCAAATTAATAAAACAATAGCTGAAGGTGCGTTGAAAAGCCATCGAAACAAAATGGCATGTATGAAGAGGTTGATAAATGTCGAAGAAGCGAAAGAGGTATGTCGTGACCGTGACAAGTGGCGCTCAATTGTCTCTGCCTACCCCGCAAGGGATTCGGCGTGAAGATATGTATGTATGTTTACCTAAAAAATATCAAGTGAAATCACTCCAAATTTCCATCCTGTATACTGCATGTCTAAAATATGAATAAATAGTTATGCAGCGCAGACAGAGCCGACGACTTCGCGGAACTAAGAGAAACAACTCATTAAAAGTTAATCACAGGTCGTTCCAATTTGTATTATAAGAACCAAGGAGTGTGTTTACTTACGGCTAAGACCGACAGTTCATATGTGGATACGCTTCTCACCTCTACGATGGTTCTTTACAGAGGGCGATTCGGGTAGTGGATGACACTTCCTGATTCCTTTCTCAGTCAGATTAAACATTAACAGGTCACTGGAATCTGCTAACCTGCTGGTCTTCTGCTAACAGCTTACTTATTGGACCACTTTGCTGCTTAGTCTTCTACTAGCAGGAGTAGAATCATTCAAAATAATAAAATTAATGACGTTTCATAAATGCCTGTAATAGGTTTACGTGAATAAAGATGTTTTGACTTTTGACTTTGACACCACAGTTGACAGCGTCCTAAAGTTGAAATGGACTGCCATGCCGTCGATCAGGCAAAGGCGGCCCGAGCCATGTTATGAATTCCAGCTTGCCGCTCAAGTTTAAGGTCCGAATCTACAAGATATTTATCAGTTCCCGTCTTATCTACGCTGGGCCAGACTGGAATTACATTCTGACAGGAACAAGATCCAAAGTCAACAGAACAATTCCGTCATAGCTCGAGATCTAGAGATGTATGCTATTGAGGAGTTTGTCGTCGGCCTTCAAGCATCTTCAGAATATCATTCTATCTTGCGCACGGCCCCCCACCATTTCCTAGATAAGTGCTCCTGGAGTTCGTGAGCCACACGGGCGGTGTTACCAACACCCAGCATCATAAGTGCATCCCATTCTGTTACTTAAGCGCAAACGTTATATAATGGAATCTGTTAACTATATATATATCACGCCATTAAAGTTTATATTCGCACGGCCGCTGTCAAGGTCGAGCGCTTATAGAGTTGAGAATTAAATAATATTTTGTAATTATGATGAAGTATGAGAGAAGATGTTTTTAAATAAATTTAAAGACGGTGCCTGTCTGATAAACAATGGTAGCCTGTTCCGTTGACGAGTTAAAGACACGGTAAGAGAATCTGAATATCCGCTAGAAGAGAGAGATGTGTGAAGTCCCACAGATATCGAAACGATCGCTTAAGTAACGGGGTGTATTAGGAGAGAGAAGACGAATTTCTAAGCATTCCATGGATTCACCGTGTGGGTGCCGGGTCCATCGTGTGTAGGTAAGAGATGAGAAGAATGGTGTCTCGGGCTTGCGACCGACAATAGGCTGGTTTAAGAAAAGGAGACCTCCCTTTTTTATTTTATTGCACGATAATACGCTCATCATCCACCATTCTACTCCTCTCCCTACCCAACCAAATACTATATGATTCCGTTAATGCCGTCTTGGAAGCTCGTTCAATAAATGTATAGACGACAGACCTGCTTAGGCCCAATTCTTTCAGTAAGTGATGCAAAGATTTTGCTGGAACTCCTCTCGCACCAACTTCCACTGCGTAAAGCTGAGTCTTAAACCCGTTCCTGATCATTTCTTTTGTGAGATCATAATATTTATTCGACTTCATGATGGGGTCTTTTGGAATGTTTGATTCCCACGGAACGGTAAGTTTAATAAGGATTACTTTTTTTCAAGTTCCGAGAAAACACCAAGATGTCTGGCCTATAGGCTGATACAGCTAGTTCATCTGGGATCCTATAATGATGTTCAAATGTATCTGATGCGGCGCCAATAAAGAATGCTGTAAAAGAAGAAAAATCTTGAATATAAAAAATAAAGGAATCCGTGTTCTAGGGGTTGTAATGATATTTCATATGATTAAAAAGTTTCACAGTTCTAATCTATTAGCAGCGAAGACAGTCTTCGCGAAACTACAGGAAACAACTCATTAAAACTTAATCGCAGGTCGTTCGCGTGAGATATTCTATTATAGAGGTAAGGTTACATTTTCAAAACTTCCACGATCGAACACACATACTCGTAGTGCGTTTATCCTTTATGTTATTTATTTATCACATAAAAATTAAATTAAATTTAAACTAAACCTAATAAAAAAATAACTATAAGTAAAAAATGTCCTCTAGAGACGACCCTTCAGGGATAGTCCCAAGGAGACTGGCAACATTTCCCCTCTGTATAGCTAAGCTAATACGTTGGCAGAAATAATTGCCAGCTTTCGTGTCTCCAGACTTTTAGCCGTTTGGACAACTCCTTGTCTGAGTGTCCCCATGGGCCCATCGTCTCGACCCCAAACGGCGCAAATACTCAGCAGAAACCGCCGCACTTCCCGCGCTTGACGAAGTCGCTTAGTTATTATGTTTTATTTTATAACTTACCCCCCGTCGAAGTCTTTTAGCTTAACATTTTAATTAAGCAAATCAAAGCGAAAACCTATTAAAATTAAGATTTTTCTAATAAAACGCTGGATTCGTTTTAAAAATTCCGAATACGAAAAACGATTTTAACATCTGATGCTAATATAAATATTAGGTCTATGGGTCATTAGTTGCCTGATGATATATTATTATTATTTATTCATTTTTATTATATATTTCTTTATTTTGAGTGATTCTTCTCCTGTTAGTAAAAGACTAAACATCAAAGCGCTCCAAAGAGTAAGCTGTAAGCGGAAGACCAGCAGCTTATCAGATTTATGACTTTATTTTTTTATATTATGGCATTATGTGTATTTAAATATGAAATGTTTCCTTTTCTATAAAAAAAATACACGAAGGGTATTCATGCAATTAAAATGAAGAGCGGAATCGGATAAAGGACGTTTAATTTGTTTTCATCCGCCATTTTAAACAAAATTTGCAGACCTTTTGCGGATCATTTAGATGATAATCTGTAAGATTTTAAATTAAGAAATTTATCACTTGTTGACTTAGAATACTAGGATCGGGCATTAAAAATAAATTATTTGTAATATAAGAAGCAATTACGATCGTTTAACACTTTTGTACCCCTCTCGCTTGCACAATTACGACCGTTTAACACTTTTGTACCCTTCTCGCTTGCACAATTACGACCGTTTAACACTTTTGTACCCCTCTCGCTTGCACAATTACGACCGTTTAACACTTTTGTACCCTTCTCGCTTGCACAATTACGACCGTTTAACACTTTTGTACCCTTCTCGCTTGCACAATTACGACCGTTTAACACTTTTGTACCCTTCTCGCTTGCACAATTACGGACATTTTGAAGATATATTAATCATTTTATTTTATTTATTTGGAATAACAAACAATTGTACAATAAGGATACAATACAAATATAGATTACATAGACAGATAATTATACAATGTACAAAGTTATATATATATATATATATATAATAGACTACATTTAGCAAAAGTAAACTCTTAACTTGAAGATGATATTTATTTAATTTTTTCATAATGTTTAGTTTGTTTTGAATGTATTTTTTTTTGTGTAATAGAATATTAATAGTTATCTCTTTATAAATATATAATTAAATAAATATCATCTTCAAGTTAAGAGTTTACTTTTGCTAAATGTAGTCTATTTAATTTCTAGGAAATAAAATTACAGACATTTTGGACATATTTATTTAGACTGACAAAAGAGGCATTGGCTGGAAGGAAAAGAAAGTGACAAAGAGGTTATAAAATCCTTCCTCAGGAAAGATGAAGAGCATGAATACAGAGTGCACGCGATGACTCTAGAAGTTCTAAATGACTGGCTTTTTTATATATTATAAAAAATATTCAATTTGAATAGTTAGGTTAAAAAGGTTTTTTATGTTGAAGTGGTAGTGTCTAGTTCAATCAGCGAGACAGCTTCTATCAAGTGTTGTACGTGACGGGTGTGCCGAGCAGCCAGCAGCGGAATTCTAGTCATTTAATTTTATTTATTATTTGGAAAATTTACAGCCATTGCGATAATATACACAATATTTGTAGGATTCTATGAGCCAATTATAAATTTCCCGTGGTAAAATTTTCAAATTAACTTAACTGCTATGTGTATTATTTTTATTTCTATTGTACTAGCTGATCCGACGAACTTCGTACAGCCTGAGTCATTGAATATTTGTAAACCTTAGTTAGCACGTAGAAATCCACAATGTCAAATTTGAAGTATAGCTAAGTTTACATAAAAAATTCAATGTAGCATGCAAGGCAGCATTAACGGAATCATACAATATTTGGTTGGGTAGGGAGAGTGGAAAGTGGCGGATGGTGAGCGTAAACCTTTAGTCGGTCGCAAATACGAGATACCATTCTTCTCATCTTTCTATCCCACACACGATGGATCCGGCACCCGCACGGTGATTCCATAGAATGCTTAAAAATATGTCTTCTTCTCTTGTATATATAATTTAATTCCCTAGAAAGTTAATAGATTACGTTTCTCAAAAGTACAATCAGTCTTAAGTTTATTGTGCAATAAAATGATGGCTTCAAGTTTAACATACACACTTAATGGCTAGCCTTCATCTAGTGAAGCGTCGCAAACCAATCAAAACTTTGTTTTTTTTTAAATACCAATAATCAAAAGTCGACCATTTACACGTGTACTGTGATACTGTGAATTCGTTCGTGCGAATCGTCCTATAACACAATTGTTTCTAGCCCGAGGGAAGCTTCGAAAAACGCTTATAAATCCATACTATTAGCTTAATTTGGCAACTATTTATTTTTTTAAAGATAAAAATCATTATCCATAAAACAAATACTATTGTATGGTGAATAAGGCCGCGTCTGAAAAATCACGATATACCAAAGGCTGAGGAGTTATACGGCCGGTTGCAGAAATGATGATTATCTTTTTACTTGTTTAACGTATGCGTATGAAGCCTTTAATACCTAAAAAGACAAACTAACTACCAATCAAAATGTTGATCATAGATTATTTTAATAATGATTTCTGCAACCGGCCGTAAGTGTTTTTGATTTGATTGTTCTCGCTCACAGCCAAGAGACGAAATAGAGAGAGAAACAATTACGTAAGACATCTTGATCTTTGTCCATAGCATATGTCACTGTCATTCGACACTGATTTCATCCTCGCATCCACCGTTATTCGAATTTAGTGATTCTAGATAAATGTAAGATTAGAGCTTGTTATAAGAAATCAAATACGTAAAACATTAGTACATCAGTAATTAATTAGTACCTGAGATCAGGGGGTGGAAACTTAGAACAAGTAATTGACAAATTTCGGTTCTTATAGAAAGTGGCGCCACCTAGTAGACGGTAGGGGGTACTAAATTTTATGTTCATTCGTAATTCAGTTCTATCAATTCTTTTAACATGTCGGCAAGAACAATTGTCAACAAGGTTAGTATATAACATTAGAAATAACATTAGTACCTGCCTATGTATCGTATGGTAAACTACATGCGCAGTTAAAAGGTTGCGAGCTCAAAAAATGAATTTCAGATAATATAGAAGCTTTACCTATTATAGGTGTGTATGGCACTTTAAGTATCCTACCATCCACTTTGCTACGGAAGTGTTCGGGTGTGCGAGAGTTGTGTGCGTGAGATTCCACTCTTTTTCCAATTAGTTACTAAACTATTTGCTCGAAATACAAAATACAAAATCGTTTATTCGTTCACAAAAATTGTTTACATAATTCTTTTGAAGGAACTCTGATCCACAGACTAGAATTCTCTGGGTTATGCTGAGGATCAGTTTCTTCCTTGGTTACATTTTATTATTTATAAATGTTATGCCTCAATATTAATTTTATTTATTTATTTATTTATTTTCAGAAACATCACAGCTTATAACTAGGACATAAAAATTACAATATTATAAATTATTAGATCTTAATCCAGAAAGATTTTATATTATTAGTACATTTTATTTCTCAAAAAAAGGGGGTTAAAAACTAAAAAAAAAAAAAATACAAATTAAAAATATTAAACATTAGTGAAATAAAAATTATAATAAAATTAAAATATTTACAAATAGCTATTTACAAGTAGCATAGGATTATTATGAAATTAGTTAGTGAAAATCAGTTAATCATTATATTATATAGAAATAATAGGAAACAATAATAGGCGCGGTGGTGGCTCGGTTGTAAGAACGCGTACCTTAAGTCCTACAAAGGTCGGTTCAAACCCACCCGGCATGTACCAATGAGAAATGCACTTTTCTTACGTACATTTGTCATAGATTTAAAACACCACCGTTCCCGTGCCTCGGAGAGCACGTTAAGCCGTCGGTCCCGGTTCCACTAATACCAACTTGTGAAAACGTTAATAAATTGACATAAAAAAAATGACTGGCCAGCGTAGCGAGTGTAGGCCAAATTCTCCAGATATATGTTCTGGAAGGCCCATCTCCATCAGAGGAGGTCTAGGTCACTGTGTTCTAGGGGCTGTAATGATAATAGGAAACAAAGGGAAGATATGCATAGCTTTAGATCGATGAGATAATTCGGTATACTGTTAGGTTATTTAAAAACTCAACTGCCAACAAGGACCATTCACTCGATTTTGTTTTAGTATTAAATTAATGTATCATGCCATGCATTATACTATTATTATATTATATATATTCTTTATTATATATATTATACTATACTATATTATCATCATCACGACCGTTTTCCTTTCGGGTCGGTCAGAAATCACGCTTATAAATAAGCGGATTCACATTTAGCCAACTTTACTATAGGCCGATCATGACAAGTGGCAAGCTCGTCGATGTCTCGAGCGTACCAAACTCGAGAAATATCACAAATAAATTAAATACTAATCAAATGTATTTATTTACCTCCGAGTCTTAATCCATGGACTTAACCGCTAGACCACGGATGCAGTTATATATTATATTACACCATATTTATTTTATAACTATTATTTAGTTTATAAATCTATAGGTGAATATTTTGTGTAATCTGGTGTATAGTTATTTCTAGTGTTAAAATAATTGACGTTTATCATATAACTATTTATCTATTTCTATGAGTTTTTCTGTTTGGGTTTAATCTAAGGTACCAAGATAGTTTATAAGGAGTTTCTTGTAAAAATCTCTTGTATAGGGTAGGAAATTAATAATTTAATTAAATTTTGTGTATATGTATAAACTCAAATATTTTTTGTGCAGATGTTGTCTTACAAGGACAGTCTTAAATGTTAAAAATAAACGAATGAAAATGGTACAGTAGCTCTATAAATGTATTATTACAGTTATTAGGTAAATCCTGTTTACTTATTACGTTTGGGAAGAGACGGTAGGTAATTGTAAGTGTTCCTCACGTTAGCGATTAGTCTATTTGAGTTCAGTGCCTCAATAACGTTCACATCAAGTTCATACGTGACTTGTAAGCACAATGTAACGCGAACCTACGTAATAATCATCTTAAACTCAATAGCTAACCATCTATATTCATTTCTTACAGCCCCTACATTAGTCATAGATCTTCCAACGACGGGTATAATTTATGTTTGGACAATTTATTAGCACATTTTTTTAGGTTGCATTTTTTTCATTATTCATTACAGCCCCTAGAACACAGTGTCCTAGACCTCTACTGTTGGAGTTGGAGATGGCCTACACTCGCCATGCTGGCCAGACGGGTTGGCGAGGTATTATTTGATTATGATTGACGCACAGTAGCCGGTCTCCGCGCACCAGTACGCGAATGTGCGAGACGTACAACAGTCGGTTATTGGACGTCGATATATTTAGCAATTCTCGCGCCGCATTTTTAAGGCCAAAATGAAGAAGCTGTTGTTGTCGGTTTAGCTCGCTGGGTGGGGTTTGGGAGGAGTTCATTGATAGTTCCATAAATTCGAACACTGCAATTGTATTATGCATTATACCTGGCCAAGGTATACATATGTAGTACTAACGTATCTAAAAATATAAATAAATAAATAATGTTATTTTTTCATTTTTTATTTAATGTATGGCGATAAATAAAATAAAAAGATAAGGTTTACTAAATAATTGGCAGCACAGTGTAAATCTATGCTTTCAGATATAAAATTTAAAAAAATAACAAACAACATATTTTATCAATATTTATTTATATTCAGTACCTATATCATTTCGGTATATTATATTGTACGAAAACGCATTAATTTAGTTTTCGAACCAATAGCTCTATCGAATAGATATGGAACCTATAAAAGTGACTCAGCACCTGGGCAATAGTTACAGATCGTTCGATAGGGCGGGCGGCGCCGTATCACTTTAGCCAGACGGGCGGGCGATAATATCTGCCCAGAAATTGCACGCCGCTTAAGCCACAATTTACCGACACTGCAATTTGCTTTCAGAAATCAGGAAACCGTCACTGCCGTCCGGATTAAAGTAGCATTTTAAAATAATTTAATTAGGTTTTTTCTTTCTTTATATCTCTAGCGGTCAAGAACGACCTTCGCCAATCAGTTATCCGAATTTACTTTTTATGTAATAAAATACGCTAATAACAAACAACATTTTTTCATTACAGCCCTAGAACCCTTGACCTCCACTGCTGGAGAATTTGGCGAGGATATAACGTCATTTTTTTATGACAATTAACTAACGATTCCACAAATTGGTATTAGTGGAACCGGGACCGACGGCTTAACGTGCTCTCCGAGGGACAGGAATGGTGGTGTTGTAAATCTATGACAAATGTACGTAAGAAAAGTGTATTTCTCATTGGTACATGCCGGGTGGGTTTGAACCGACCTTTGTAGGATTTAAGGAACGCGTTCTTACAACCGAGCCACCACCTTACACAAAATATGTTAAAGGCTATTTATTATTAATAAATTAATAAAAAATAAATAAAACACTAGCTGATAGTGTGACTTATAAGGATACATTTTGGGCATTTTTGGAAAAAAATGTCAAACATCAAAACCCTTTAGTAAACATTTTCGGGTCTCATTTACAGGTTAGATAAACAAATATTTATTTTCAAATAAAATTCGATGCACTTGAGGGCAGTTGACCGCCTCCGTGGTCTAGTGGTAACAAACGTTGCCGTGAACTCGGGAGGTCGTGGGTTCGATTCCCACCGGGGGCAAGTTGTACATTGTATAATTTGTTTCGGTCTGGGTGTTTATATGTATAATATGTATATATTTACAATAAAAAAAGTATAATATATAGTTTATTAACCAATTATCTGCAACAAATAAAGTGTGTTAGATGTGTTTCTTACTTGGTAAAATATATAAATTGAAGCTATAAAATTTTATTTTTTTAGTTTATTAACCATCTATTCCGTAACACAAGCCTCGTAGCTTACTACGGAAATTAGATGGCGCTGTGTGACCTGTCTGGAAATATTTATTTATTAATTATTTATTTAGTGAGAATCCAGATTGCCCTATCATGGGGCACTGGCTACATACTCACAAGTATGTGCCCAGTGCTTCAGGAGGGCAAGACAAATATATAAAAAAATGTCCTCTTTTTACTAATACATACATATAAGCAAACACTATGTTACTAACCCTTATGGATACTATTCTGAATTAAACGCATTAATAAAAAATATAGGAATTTATTAAAATACCTATATTGTACCGGATTCAATTAATGTGTGTAGGTTTTTTGTTTCAAAACCAAGACTGGCCATGCCTGTCTCTCACCACTGAGTATATACTAGTATTCCCCCAAGATTCGCTATTTAAGACGATATGGTGATATAGAACCCATTCCTGATCATTTCATCTGTGAGATTATGATATTCGTTCGACTTCATGTTGTCGTATTTTGGAGTATTTAATTCCTACGCAACAGTCTGTCCAAGGTAAACATCATTGCAGTGGTGGGTCGTATGTCGGGTCCCGGTCCGTTGGTTGCTGGTTGAGCGTGGGGCAGGGACATGTGTTACGTCCGTGATCGGGTGCTGCTTTGGTGCTGGGACCTCTGCCGAACACGTTCAATTTATTGTTTGTAAATCTGTAGCCTATTGCAGATTCCTTTTTCAGTCAGATGGAACATTAACAGGTCACTAAAATCGGCTAAGCTTCTGGTCTTCTGCTAACAGCTTACTTATTGGACTACTTTGCTGCTTAGTCTTCTACTAGGAGTAGAATCATTCAAAATAATTGTAATAGGTTTACATGAATAAAGATATATATGTATAACATGTATTGTATATGTAGTATTGTTTATTTATTATTTACTTGGCACTCTGCCTGTCACATGTTTTCAAAACTCCCAAAGGTTAGCTGGTGGATAATGCCTCGCGGCATTAAGCTCGCCTGTGCACATACATTTCATGTTATTTTAGTTTTTGTGCAATAAAGCATTTTTATCATTATTATTATTACTTTGACGTATTGTCCAAGTTCATTCCGAAGTCAACTAGCTGGGACGCTACTTAATAAAATTATTAATATGCAATTACTTGAACAATTATGTAATCAAGATTTAAGTATCTGGATCTAAGGTAAAAAATATTGCTTGAATAAGACATGTAGTTAGGAAAGCAACTGTAGACCGGAAGCGGAAAAACGAAACGGACTGGTATTTACGGCCCGAACATCCGCCCAGTGGGGTAGAAGCCCCGCAGTGGGCAAAACATCGCCGGTAATAATAATAAATTGCACAATATTAACCACTTTATCGTGCACGATTGAAGAAACAGATCGCTATCGTTCTATTTCCAAACAAAGAGTAACACTTATGTTACGCTATATTTCTGAAGGGCAATTGTGTATTTGTTAATTTTAAAAGCTTATTTCCTAGAAAGGTAATAGACTACTTAAAAGACTTGTGTTTGCGCCTTATCATATTAAAAAACAACTTTAAGGTTGTCTATTATTTATTGTCTATTTTATATCTATTGTCTATTATTATTTCCGAACGCACCTTGGGCATGGGAGGAAAACGTAAATAAATGAACGCGGCTCAGCTAATTAAGGAATAACAGCAATTTCAAGAAGAAACATCAACCGCTCGCAATTTCGAAATTGCGAGAAAAGAAGCCTGCCCGCGGCCAGCAGCAACCTGGCGACCCAAGGAAAGCCCAAGACCACCTGCAGTGAATACAGATAAGTGCGTGTGAGCATCCAACCCCTTAATACAGTCCACCTTTATATTTTATTAATTTTGCTCTTTTTTCACGCCCTTGTAAATATTTACTGTGGGATCGGCGTAAGGTGAAGGCGCGGCGCAGGCATTAATTTATTTAAATACATAGTCAAATAAATTCTATCATAAAAAGTGACCCTGGTGTAATGCCTCGTTGTGCACGTCACGGCACGTCATATATGTGTCTTTGATATATTTTCGTCCGTGCCATATCTGTTTCACGCCTGCTCTGCGCTTTCACCTTAAGCCGTTTCTGTATAAAGTAAAGTAAAGTATCATCACGACCGTTTCCCTTTCGGGGTGGTCAGAAACCACGCTTATAAATAAGCGGATTCACATTTAGCCAACTTTACTATAAGTCAATCATGACAAGTGACCAGCTCGTCGATGTCTCCAGCGCTGCAGCGTACCAAACTCGAGAAATATCACAAATAAATTAAATATTGTGTAAATAAATACATTTACATAAATAAATATTTTTTTGTTTCCCGAACAGGAATCAAACCCGGTACCTCCGAGTCTAAATCCACGGACTTAACCGCTAGACCACGGAGGCAGTCTTAAGTGTGTGTTAGCCAAAACCGCGTCCATTTTATTTCGCGTTTCAATAAACTGAAATATAAAATTTAGGTTTACCTTTTTTACCCACTGTGCAGTCTATTGGCCGCAAACTATATTGGACATTGTTATGGCCCACTGTGGTCTGCGGGAAGTGCACACTGGGTAATTAGCCGGCCACAAGATAAATGTCAGTAATCACGAACGCCACACTAACGCCACGCTACAATCGCCACTGGTATTCGCTGTTATACACTCCCCATCAATGCAAACGGGTCATGATATTTTTATATTTATTACTAGCTGTTTCACACGGTTTTGTCCGAGTAATATAATTGTCTGCAAAAACAACAAATATAATAAAATTTTTTTTTTTGCTTATTATAAGCTATTCCCGGTCGAGATAAGCCAAAATTTTACGAGTATAGTACTTATTATTAAAATTAGCTAATATTTCCTTTTAATCAAATTTTCTAATTCCATTTTATTTATTTGTACCATAAAGTAAAGTAAAGTATCATCACGACCGTTTCCCTTTCGGTGTGTTCAGAAACCACGCTTATAAGCAAGCGGATTCATATTTAGCCAACTTTACTATAGGCCAATCATGACAAGTGGCAAGCTCGTCGATGTCTCTATCCAAACTCAAGAAATATTGCAAATAAATTAAATATTAATATTAAATAAAGGACGATGGCAAGCGTCCAGACGGAATGACATTTTTTTTTTTTTTTTTATTTAAAAAACTTTATTGCACTATGTACAAAGGCGGACTTAATGCCGCTAGGCATTCTCTGACAGCCAAACCTTTAGGACATTTAGACAGTATAGATGGTAGGTGCAATCATTAATTAAGTTATTCTTAACAGTATACTTCTGTATCTTAATACATACATAACAATATTACATACTAATACATATACAAATACATAAATACGTAATATATAAATATATACATAAATTACATCATAAATAAACATAATATAAAAATAAAACTACTTACATGATGAGGGAAGTGAAATATAATGTTGCTGCAAAGGATAGTGAGGAAATGAAAAAGAGACATAAATTTGGGACAATCTAGTTAGAAAGAAAGTGTTTGTTAACCATATTTTTGAAGATGACTCGATTTGGAGCTTGCCTAATACCTAAAGGTAGGTCATTCCAAAGATTTGCAGCTACAACAGCAAACGAATTAGAGACAAAAGAGGTGTGATGGGAAGGGATGGAAAGGGTTGAGTTAGAAGAAGAGCGAAGAGTTCGATCATGGATTGAGCCTAGAAAAGTAAAGCTATCTTTCAGGTATTGCGGTGTGTCCGGTTCGTTAAGGATGCTGAATAGTAAGCAAAGCAGTCTGCGATCTCTACGCTTACGGATAGGTAGCCATTTAAGTTTATCCCGAAAACAAGAAATATGGTCGAACTTACGTAGACCAAAGATAAACCTAATACATGTGTTGTGCAGACGTTCCATTTTATTAAGTAATTCTTGAGTAAGATCCACACAACACACGTCACCGTAATCGAGTAACGGTAGTAGGAGCGACTGTACGAGCGTAATTTTAGCTTTCAATGGCAAAAAGTTTTTCAATTTATTGAGAGAGTGCAGCGATGAAAATATTTTACGACTAATATTAGTGATCTGCGGTCTCCAGCAAAGATAAGTATCCAGATATATACCCAGATCCCTAACCTCACTGGAGAACGGAATGGGCACGTTGTCAAACCGAACAGGATGTATTGTAGTAAAGTCGACTTTAGACAAGAGTCGAGAGCTGCCAACAATAATTGACTGACATTTGTTCGGGTTGACAACGACACCGTACCGCGCAGACCAAGACTGTATACTACAAAGATCGGAATTAAGCCAAGCTATAGCACTATTAAGAGTGTCGACACCTGTCTGCACGTAGAGTTGCAAGTCATCAGCATACAGGTGGTAGTGACAATGAAGAGTGGAGGTGATTCCATTAATGAATAATGAAAAAAGCAAAGGAGAGAGTATGCCACCTTGTGGGACGCCTATACTCATATCACACCAGCTTGAGACCTTTTCACCTATGTGAACCTGTTGTTGACGCCCTTGTAAATACTGTGAAAACCATACCAAAGTTTCTGACGACATTCCCAGACGAGACAAAATAGCGATGAGCAAATCAGGATCAACTGTGTTAAAGGCATTCGTGAAATCAATAAGTACAAGAATTGTAACCTTGGTTTCATCCATGCCATTTCTGATATCTTCAGTTCCTTAGAGATTTCAGTTCCTTATCATTAGTTCCTTGGAGATTGGGTCAATCCCTGGTATGGGATTTTACCTGTTGGGATTCCCTAGCCCCTTCCCACCTTCAAGGAACTTCTGTTAGAGCTGGTGTTGCAGCGGAACAAGCGCAGATTAGCAAGCGTCAAAAATATAAAACTATTTGCAATAGTTACTTTTTTTCGACGTTTGCTGTAGAAACGATGGGCCCGTGGGGATCGGAACTTAAAGCCTTTTATAAAGAAATTGTTCCAAGGCTCATTGACGTCTCTGGTGACAATAGGGCTGGCAGTTATTTCTCCCAAAAAATAAGTATCATCATTCAAAGGGGAAATGCTGCTAGTGTATTGGGCACCATGCCACAAGACAACGATTTGGAGGAGCTATTTTTTTTGTAAGTATGTATTTTTATTTTCTATGTATTATTATTATTATTATTTTTTAGGTTAAATTTAGATTTTGTTTTAATATGATTTATTTAATATTAATTAAATGTATTTAATTACATCAATCAATATTTTTATGCCCCGATCAAGAATCGAACCCGGTACCTCCGAGTCTAAATCCACGGACTTAACCGCTAGACCATGGAGGCAACAATAAAGTATCTGTAATTGTAACGATTAATGTTAAAAATGTCGTCGAATATTTAACATTTTTTTTAAAGGCCAGCCTTCTTCGGTTCTCCCCATCTAGGTTCTATTCGATTTACACCCTGTATACCATTTCCGTGACGTATTTCCCAGTAAATTAAAAATAGGATATCCTTATTAGAAAATAAAAAATAAAAATGGAAAATTACGTACCAATTAAAATATATATCTTTGAGACGGTTTTTATCAAAGCTTTTGCATTGCATGTTATTTTGAATGATTGGCAAAGTAAAGAAAGAAAGGAACAAAGAAAAATATATTATTTGCCTGGTAGTATACACAATATGAATGGTGACAAATAGGGAATCAGCTCAGCATGGGGCTGCGACTCTGGGCCACAGCGCTGATTTTCGGCTAATCCCTTCTTAGGAGAGGTGTTAATGGATAAATATATACATATATATATAGTGTGGTGTATGTATGTACGCATAAAAGGATAACCTAAGACATAAAAAAAATGTAAAACATAATTATAGTAAAAACAAACTATAAAATACTACAGTAGCTGTTGGTATGTCAAAAGAGAGTATTTATATTTATTTTTAAAAGCAACCGATGACTAATTTATAAAAGCATACATAACATACATACATTGTATGTAAGATATATTGTATGTAGTGTGGTGGTAAACTTGGGTGGTAAAATATTTGTTTTTGAAAGGTAATAAGCCTACGCAAATCAAAGATGAGTTGGACTCTGTCTGCACCATCATTTACCACAGTGAAATTTTTGGCAGCTGAATTTAAACGTGCCCATAAGAGCTTGGAGCTACGATGAACGTTCGGGACGTCCAAAAACTGCAACTACTGACGACAACATCGCTAAGGTTATATATTTTACATTCTT
This sequence comes from Tinea semifulvella, assembly GCA_910589645.1. Classification (NCBI taxonomy): domain Eukaryota; kingdom Metazoa; phylum Arthropoda; class Insecta; order Lepidoptera; family Tineidae; genus Tinea; species Tinea semifulvella. The sequence continues at coordinate 11,478,434 of OU342602.1, forward strand.
AAGTTACCTAACTATCTCTTTAGATACTCGTATTTGGCGCGGTGGTGGCTCGGTTGTAAGAACGCGTTCCTTGAATCCTACAAAGGTCGGTTCAAACCCCCCCGGCATGTAACAATGAGAAATGCACTTTTCTTACGTACATTTGTCATAGATTGACAACACCACCGTTCCCGTGCCTCAGAGAGCACGTTAAGCCGTCGGTCCCGGTTCCACTAATACCAACTTGTGGAATCGTTAATAAATTGTCATTAAAAATTGATAACATTTCCTCGCCAAGCCGCCTGGCCAGCGTGGGGAGCGTAGGCCAAATTCTCCAGATATATGTTCTGGAAGGCCCATCTCCAGCAGTGGAGGTCTAGGACGCTGTGTTCTAGGGGCTGTAATGAAAAAATGACCATATACGTAACTATTCATAACTTTATATCAAATAAAGGTTACGGATAGATTTTTACTTCGTATATCCGATAGTTTCGGTTACGGTTACAGAACTCCATAACATTCCTGAAATAACAGCAAATTGCCATAATAATGATAATGGTGTCCTCGTGAGTAAATGTCAATGTCTGAACTTTAAAAGGGCAATGCATTGACAGAGGTTACCAGCTCACCCGGAACTATAGGCTGTAAATTTTGTATTAGGGTGACTAAGGTAAGTCGCTCACTGTGAAGTCGAGACATAAACGCGGGGCGGCGCGGCGTCGCGACACCATACGTACTCGTATGTTAGTTCGGCTGCAGACGCTTGTTTATCTATAGTGTCCCAACAGGAACGCCAGATTTAAATTTGCCGCCATTTTGTTAGTACGAGTTATACGGTTTTTTTTTTGACATTTGTCTCATGATTTAAGAATATGGCGAAGTATTCAAACCAACGTTTAACTTTAGTTATTATGTAAGTATATTTTAAAATGCAATATAAAGTTTTTTTATTTTATTTTGATGAAAATCTTTAGCTGTTCAAATCAAATAAAAAAATCTTGGTTTTTTGGTTCTTAAAATTAGGGCGAGCATGCAAAAAACCTACCACAAGAGGTGTGCGAATTTTAACATTTACAAATACAATTACAAAAATAATAAACAGTAACATAATTGTTAAAATAATAACAACTTAGACATGCATTTTACAATTTATATTAAACTAAAATAACAAAAAAAAAATGTCCAAAAATCCGATTGAATGTACAAATAATAATAAATAATAGTATTAATAACAATGCAATATATATATATATATATTATATTAGCTGTTATTAACACATGAAATGGTTTAGGTAAGTCTTGTTTCAAGCGGTGTTATTTTTTATATAAATATCACCATGGCAAGCTTACAATATTAGTTCTCTTTAAAAGTAAAACTTGGCATTTGACATCATTGCAAATGGCACATCCTTTTAACAAGAACAACAAATAGGTGGTAGGCGGACTGATGGTGGTATTTTCCTATTTTCCCCAGTCTGCCAGGGCGGGGAAGTAACCACCATTAGTGCTGATAAACTCATTAAATAAATAAATACAATTCATATTTAATTTATTTGTGCCACGTGCGTCGACACCCTCGCCGCGTCGCATCTCAGGGGGACAGCGCATAAAGCGGAAGCCGCGGCGGAAAATGCGGAGTCCAGCAAGCGGCGCAAGTATGTAAGTATATTAAAAGATTACATATTGTGCCGTTTGCTGTAGAAACTCTGGGCCCATGGTGTCCAAGCGTAAAAAAGTTTTTAAAAGACATAACACCGCGTCTTGTCGTCTACTCCAGTGACAAGAGGGCTGGCTCTTTCTTCGCCCAGAGAATCAGTATTGCAATTCAGCGGGGAAATGGAGGCAGCGTTCTTGCCACCATTCCACGCGGACGGGACTTATATTCCTATCCTTAATTTAATATTAATATTATTTTATGTGTTGTAATTATTTTATTCGAATAAATATAAATATAAAAAAAGTGATATATCCCGAGTTTGGTACGCTAGAGACATCGGGCTTGCCACTTGTCATGATTCTCGTGATCATACTGTATGTGGTATTTTAATATGCAATATAAAGATTTTTTACTTTATTTTTTTGAAGAATGTTTGTGAATTTCAAATACTCTACAAACTTTAAATTTTTATAGACAATAAAATGCAAATCGAGTTATATTGTCAGCAAGGGGCTTCTTATGTCGAGCGACGCGTCGGACCGAATATCATATCAAAGTGAAATGGACTTACTCATATTGATCTTAAAATGAAATAAATGCAGCGGTAGAAAGTGAAAAGGGTTACCGGGCTTGAATATCGGACCATTGTTAATTATTTTTTTCAAGCACCACTTCTTGTGACCTTGCGCCCACCTGATGGTAAGTGGCAATGTCCATGAATGTTAGGAATCAGACAGTCATGATTGGGCATATGGCAATTCGTGCCTGATCCCGAAACGTGTGATTCACTGGGTTTATCGGCACGAACGGTGGATACTTCCCCGCCCCGGCAGACTGGGCAAATTACCACCATCAGCCCGCCTACCATCTATTATATATAGTTACCAAAAATAAGACAGATCGATTGAATTTAATGATTTATTATTTAAGGTGTTAGAGTGTAGTGCCGCCGTGGTCTAGCGGTTAATTCCTTCGATTTTGACGCAAAGGTACGGGGTTTGATTCCTGGTCGGAATACAATAATTTATTTGTTATATTTCTTGAGTTTGGTACGCTAGAGACATCGACGAGCTTGCCACTTGTCATGATGGGCCTATAATAAAGTTGGCTAAATCTGAATCCGCTTATTTTAAAAAAGCGTGTTTTTTGACCTCCTTGAGTTAGTGTACTTTGTTCAATTAAGAGGGTTTTTTGGCTTTTGCATCTCTCTCTCGCACAATTCAAGAAATGTGGTCTTCTGAGAAACTTTTTAGGGAATAAAATTAATTAAGTGCTAAGGCGGTATCTTTATGCAATTCCAAGTTTGTGGGGATGTGGCCTAGATGTAATTAGCCAACTGTTTGATTTAGGCCACAAATGATTCGATTATTAGTCCAGTATTAACTAAATTTCAAACCGAATTAAATACACTGTGTTGGGCTAAATACTCACATGTTTTTGGTGTTTGTGTAGAATGTTGGGCATATCGTGGACAATGTTGCGGAACACGTAGATTTGTGAAGTCTCTATGACAGAAGGTTGTTATAGAGACGACTGTCAATTATAAGCTATTTTGGAAAATGTCCTTATTTGTGTCGTGTATTTTTAATATAATTATTTAGCACAGTCAAGTGTTATTTAATCTTTATTTACTTATAGACAGAGTTCCGAACAATCAAATCCATATATTTTTTTAAATCATATTTTATTAGGAGCTTTCACCCAAATTGAGTATGTCAGCCCCATCGCAACTTAACCTAAATAAACAAACAATTGTCACTTTTCCATCTGCCTATTGTTATTATAAATATTTTAAAAATTAAATACTAACCTAGCCGATTGGGAACACGGGTCAGCTAGCACCGAATTGAAGGAAGAAAAGAATCCGTATTATATGGATTCAGTTTTAGATGATGTATTAGGTATTGCATTTCGCCCTGGCTCCTGACACAGTCTCTTAAGATGTGTTACTTCTACTTCACCACAAACTTCACAGTTGGGTGAAGCAGCCTTTTTCATAAGATATCCGAATTTGTTTAAGGGAATGTGTCCAGAGCGAAGGCGAACAACAAGTGTTCTATTAAGCCTGCATACAGAAAACCTAAAGGAACTAGCTATTAGATGCCTCATAGTCTAGGGTCAAGTAAATGGCAAGTGGAAGGTAGATCTCTAATGAGATGGACCGACCAGGAAAAATGCTGAAATGGACCACCCCGATATGAGGTACCATTCCAATCCTAGAAACGGCTAGTCAGCAACGGCTGCCAGGATCGAAATAATGCCTATAAAAATGACGGGTCACGTCTGCAAACATAGAAATAATAATCACGAACAATGTAACAAGGCAGAGTTGCACCAAAATAAAGTATTTGTAATTGTAACAATTACTTATAGTTTATATTTAATTATATTTGACTCTTGCACATCTCGCACGCTGAAGATCTGAAATCTCTCTTAACGTTTGTTTCCATATCGATAAAATAAATAAATTAAAAATTAGTCAAATCGATTTATTATTTAATGAAGTAATATACAAACAGTATAAAATAATTACAATATAAATTAAAACTACTTAAAAGTAAAAATTAAAATAAATATAAACTAAACCTAATAAAAAATAAACTATAAGTAAAAAATGTCCTCTAGAGACGACCCTTCAGTGATAGTCCCAAGAAGACTGGCAACATTTCCCCTCTGTATAGCTAAGCTAATGCGTTGGCAGAAATAATTGCCAGCCTTCCTGTCTCCAGACTTCTCCGTTAGCCGTTTGGACAACTCCTTGGCCAGACGCTTGGCTGAGTGTCCCCATGGGCCCATCGTCTCGACCCCAAACGGCGCAAATTCGTAACCTGTACTGAGGTTGGCGTATTTGTGCAGCTTGAGGTTCTCAGCAGAAACCGCCGCACTTGCCGCGCTTAACGAGGTCGCCTGGATTAAAACAAAATAAAAAATAAAAATTATAATCAGTTTTTATTTGTCACAAAAATAAAGGTTAATAAAAATGTAAAAAAAAGTTAAAAATAGAACAATGTGATATATGTTAAAAGTGTCTATAATTCAGAAAATACTACTTCTTACGTAAGGTTCCAATAACCTCTTTTTAAATTTAGTGGTAACAGTAATAATAATAAAAGATATAAAAAAAAACAATATTGATAAAAATAAGATTAAAACAAGACAAATTAAAAAACAAAGAAATTAAATCAAAATTAAAAACCAAAAAAAATATTAAAAACAGGAACCTAGATGCTGCACACATTTCACGGAAAGGAATGTCGGTCAGTTGTTCCCATTCTTGGACCGCTTACCATCAAATAGGTGCGGTTTCAGGGGAGCAGAAACTGTGACCCTACGACTAATTGAAAGGTCTTTTGTCGACCACTTTATTACACGAGTTTAGCTCGGTTAAACTCTAGTTAAAATTGACAGTAAATAACGGGCGCTAAACTGCCGCCGCTGGTACCTAAGTACTTAGTACTTCGGTGAATGTTGTACGTAACTTTTCAATCACGTTAGTCGAAAAGTTGAGTCCCTCGCTCTGGAACTCTCTGTTCTCGTCTTCACTCAAACAGGTAATTGCACTCAACGTTCCGAAAAGCTAAACAAGTCATGTGTTAATCTATTTACGTACGTTGATACAATAATTAATATTTATAGAAAAAAGTCAGTCAGATTCATTCAGATTCCCAAGTGTAAAAATAAAAGAATATTTATTGGTTTTATTGTTTATTACGTTTATAAATACATCCAAAAAGAGAAAATTTTAGTAAAAATTTTTTTTTATTTATTAGTTTACATTGCGCAAAATGTTGCGTCTAAGCAACGTTGGGATTACTGGACTTTAATTTTACTAGCAAGTCTTAACAACGCTAGAGTATTTTAAAACAATCAGCATGAAGATGTACTTGACATTTTTTACTATATAAATTGTTGTACTTCTACACTGTCGACATCTTCTTCGACGTTTACCTTCATGCTCTTTTATGATATGACCAATATTATCGAATTGAATATTGGAAGGTAACGCGTTTTTGGATGGTCTTCCTTGATTTGAATACATTTTGGTGACTTCTTGTCTTCTAGTCTTGGCTTTTTCGAATTTGAAGGACCGGGCTCGCCTTGCGTTCTTTCAGGCTCTGCGGGTAATACGGTGTGGATTTTATACGTTCCAGCGGTGTCAGTGGGCACAGTAATTACCTAGCGCATCATCATCTAGGTTTTCCTTGTCGGTAAGTGTGTCAACCGTCGGGGGGATGTGCACGGCATCGATTTGATTGGCATCTTCTAAATCCTCTTTCTCTTCTAATACACTCATATTTTCTTAAGAAGATAATGCTCGTTGCCAAGCCGTTAATAAATTTTTTTCACTGTTTTGTGTACACTTTTTGTTTTCTAAGAATTACTATGTGTCACGGTTAGCTTGACTTTCTATAACCGACTAACTAATAAAACAAAAGTGCTTGTACTCTTTGAATACCGAGAACCCATTGTTTACAATAAATTTCTAACATCAATGACAATCTGTGTAACAATAGCAACTGACCGTCATTTCTCCCAACGTTGCGTATACGCAACGCTTCCTGGATGTCTAAGATAAGCAACATGTGTAAGTAGTTATGTTCAACAAAAGGGTTTATATCATAAATAAGATATTGCTAAAGCTTTATACAGTGAAAAAAAAATATAGCTTTATTTCAATTAATATTTTTTGTTATTGAATGAATCTGTCGATCTTGAGATGACTCAATTATCAGTAATTAAATTAAAAAATAAAATGTTTTGGTATTTAAAAAACCATTAAAAAATATTAATCTATCTCTCAGTTCTTCTCCTCGAGACTGGCTTACATGTCATAAATTTATTTCCTTATTTTTTAAACAAAAAAAATCAAATTTAAAATATTGCGCTTACGCAACGATGGGTAAAGGTGACTCAAATGCTTTGTTCGACTTAGGGGTGACGAAAGCTGCTATTTTGAGGAGTTGCCAACTAAAGTGAACGCTCTGGGAGGCCACATCTCGGCGCAGCTGCAGCGATTTGAGAGTTTTAGAAACTGTAGTTGTCGATTCAATTAAGTACATCAAATATAATTTTTTCGCAGTGTAAAAAAGATGCCGAAGTAAATTTTAATGTCTATAAAAGAGATTGCCCAAAACCAGGCTCCAACATTTTTTGCAGCGTGCCTCAACTAAATACAATTCAATAATCATAACAATTAATTGTGTTTTTTTTAATTTAATTTTGAACATCGCTTTTACCTAAGCATTAAAATATAATTTAATTAAATAGTCAATTGGTGACAATTTATGTATGAAATAATTACAAAGCACTATTTAATACGATTAGGTTCTTTATTAACACCAGGTACTTTATTATAGATAAAACACTGGATTTCAAATCGGCGGGATCGAAACTATGTAATTATTAACGTAAAAAAAGGTTTGTCAATTGTCGTTATGCTAGGGTAAAATAAATAAAATTAATTACAGATTATGAAAACATAATACCTATATTAACTATCAAATAAAAAAGAAATCATTCTAGCACGAGAATATTTTATTGGGCCCATTTCTCTAAGAAATTTTAAGGTGTAATATTTAGATAGAAAATGTTGCTCGAAGAGGGTGAAGTAAACCGAACCGGGTGTCATTTACTGCCACATCGCATCGGAGTTAAATTTCAACTTTTGATATGAAATTTTTTACGGTCACGACTTTCAATAATGATACCGAATATTTACATAAATCGTACAATTAAGAGTCAATATTCCATAAAAAGGAGCGGTGGAAGGACGCTTACCTTAAAAATCCAGAAGAAACGAAAGTCAAAACCCGGCATGTACCAAAACAACCCATGAGAAATACACTTATTTGGCATATTGCGTATTTCGTCATTACGTATGCGGTTCGTCAAAGTGACGTCGCATATCCGACGCAACGACCTCATTAGAGATTGCAACCCGGTATGTTTTTCAACCCGGCCGGGTCCGGTCACATTCGCCGCCAACCCGGCCGGGTTTATGTCTTAGGATGAAACCTTTGAAGTATTTTATGAAAATTTGCTTTAAGTAAATGGAGGAAAATACAATGATTCAAGGTTACGGAATAATATTTATTTCAAACCAGCAAATCAACAATAATCAGTCTTAATCAGTTTCAAAATCACGAGTTTTTAATACAGAATTAGTATCACTTATGAACGGAATAGTAACATTAGTGTTACTAATTAAGTTTAAGCAAGCATTAGTATTCAGTAATTAAGTTTAGGATAGAAATGATCTTCCACGCGCTGATGAAATGCCTGGATTTAGAGGATTTCGAGAAAAAGTTTGGAAAGTAGTCCAATTATGTAAGAGGTCGCCCGTAATTTAATTACTAATACTATACAGAGTAAAGAGAAAGACCTGCTTGCTGAAAGTTAATTACTAATACTAATGTAACTATTTCAAAACATAGTATTAGAATAATAAACTAATAACGCAGCCTAATGTACTAAACTTGTTTTATTAACTTAGATAGATAAACTTTGGTAGCTTTAGTAAAAACAAAACAAATTCTTAAGAGCATATAACTATATAACAAAAAGCATATTTTAGCTTGCATAAAGCAAAAAACAAGTTGTATTAATAGTTTTCTACAAGTTGGGGATTCCGTGCCGCAGTTTTCGTACCTACCGGGCCCGGTGGATGTCTAAAATGGCACCGGGCCCGGCCGGGCCCGTTTTGCAATCTCTAGACCTCATTTCTACTGCATTAACTCTACTCTCATGCGTATTCTGACATATCCACGTCCCGCTTCGATACATAAGTGTTGGTCCTAGTATGGCATTGTGTATGCTTGTACCAGCATGGCATTGTGTATGGCGAGTCTAGCTTTGTCACTATATAAATAATCTCCATATTTATTCTGTTTTTATTGAATTTTCCGACGTCTAAATTAAAAGATAAAAGGCATATTTGGTAAATAAGGCATCTCATTAAAATGTATCCTTATTTGTATATATCATGATAGCACTGCTACCACAAGCCGACGACGACGCGACGCAACGTTGGGTTTGTATAAGGCCGCCTGTCCACTTAAGCCATCAACAAGAAAGTTTTTTTTCATTTAAAAAAAAAACATAATTATAGAACAAGAAAGTTTTTTTCATTAAAAAAAAAAACATAATTATAAAACGTTAAATAATATCTTGAATTAATAATTGTAAACAATGGGGCTGGCAGTTTTTTCTCCCAAAAATTAAGTATCCTTATTCAAAGGGGAAATGCTGCTAGTGTATTGGGCACCATGCCACAAGACAGCGATTTGGAGGAGCTATTTTTTTTGTAAGTATGTATTTTTATTTTCTATGTATTATTATTTTTTAGGTTTAATTTAGATTTTGTTTGAATATAGTTTATTTAATATTGTAATTCTTTTATATTGTTTGTATACTACTTCGATTTTTTTTTTATTATTAATAATACAAAATAAAAAAATAAAAAAATGAAAACACAAATAAAAAAATAAAAAGAAAAAACAAGCCCAAGGCGTATAAGTTGTTGCCTTAATGAAAATTTATTAATGTCATATCTTCAGTGACACTCGCGTGATGAAGACGAATCGATTGACGTGGAAATCATCTAAATTGGCAACGAGGATGCGTTGGTGGTAAGAAACAATATATTGTAATTATAATAATAATAATATTTCATTTATTTCGGATTCGATCCATATATGTTAGTAACAATTTAACTTAGAACTATGTTAGTAAAAATACACATCAATCAAAAATTTTAACAATGTAAATATAAAAAATATTGTTAATTTACATTGTGTGTGACATTAATTCACAGCCGTGCCCCACATACGACCCCCATAACATTGGGTAACGCAAATGCTGTACAGATTTACACGTTCCCAGTTACAACTCCAATCCAGCGCTTAACAAAAGCGCTGTCAAAACGCGACGATATCATCTTCAGAATGCCGCCTCTTACTCTATGCGGTATCAACGCTGCCTTTTTGCGGATTATAGCCACAGGAGCCTCTGCAAAAATGCCCGACGCACTGCTGCGTCGAGGCAGTCCCATCAGCATTCTGAAATATATCATAATTATGCTATATAGTTAAAAAACATATGTTTTCGTAATCAGTAGGAAAATTATGTTTCTTCAAGAGGGTTTAACGGTTTTCTATCCTTCTTGCTTGGACATTTAAACAACTTAAAGGTTTCTCAAGTTTTGAGAAATGTAATCTATTAACTTTCTAGGAAATAAAATTACGGACATCATGCTATAGTAAAATAGAGAAAAATCGTTATAATTGTTTTAGCTATTTATCTCTATCTAAAATACTAATTATGTATATGGAAATGAAAATATGTCTAAAATTTCCGTAATTTTATTTCCTAGTAAGTAGATAGACTTTATTTCTCAAAAGCGAGCGAGATGTATGGAAAAGCGTTATTAACCCTTTAAGCGCAAACGGAAAGAAATAAATTGTGTAGCGAAGTGAAGATTTTATGCAATTATGTTAGTCAAATTTTAGTTTTGCTCCAGTGGATAGACAGCTTATAAAGACACAGATTTACACTGTACGCCAACGAACGAGAAAATGACGATCAAAGCTCTTTATTCTACAAAAAACAGTGGCAATATTTTATTACATCCCCTAAAATTTTATTTATTTATATTTAAAGGATTCTATTCTATTCTTTATTAAATTCCCATTCCCACCGGAATTCGGCTAAGTCTAAGATTACAAACATAAGTACAACACATTTGTCCTGCCTCGAGAGTGCTATAAGGCAAGGATCAGAACTGCAGGTTAATGCAGTGTCAAAGGAAAATTTAACAAAAGAGATATATTTTATTATTTTTAGGTGCGGACTTAATGCCGCTAGACATCATCTGACAGCCAACCAACCTTAGGGACAACGTAGACCATTTTAAATGTAAGGTAGGTGCAAATTAATAATACTAACTTATGGTAAATTCTATAATAATTAATGATAAATAAGTTTATATATTTATTACGTGTCACCATTTTAAAAATATTTTTTTCGTTGGATGCTTTTCGACTTTTACTGGTTCATTTCAAATAAGTTGCCATAAATGCTGTGTGGTGAGACGGAATGTAGAACAGAGTTGTGAAAAGAGCGGAGAGACTTATCATGGTATTTCGGTGTATTTCGGCGTCACAGGCTCGATTTTTTTAATTGTGTGATTTCCGTGTGGCGAGATGACGACTCACCCAGCACTACCGACGAAGATAATACTGTCATGCGGCGGAAAAAGCAATTAGTAAGGTAGACCCTACTGCAATCACGTCGAGATATTACCAAACAGACAACGAGGCACTGTTGCCATTCTACACTCGGGCGCAAAGGTAACGGGTTAATGAATACAAGGTCTGATCAAATCTGGACTGGTACATTTAACATGCGCGCGCATATCCCTTTCAGCACGACAAAAGATATTTTGGGTATTGATGGGTTTATTTATAACGTTAAGATCCTTATGGTCTAAAATATCTCATATAAATAGTGAAAAAAATCCTACCCTAGGGAATTCTACAAAACCACCTTCCCATATTCGTGCGTTGTCGTTTTCTAATGTGCTAGCGGACTATTGTGGGTTGGGTTATACAATGGAAATCAAAACCACTTTTGTATGTTTTTTCTGCACTAACTTCTCGTATCGAGAGCGTTTCGGAGCGGCCAAACAGAATTTGGCGACACGGCTAGATTTATTTTGTAATAACGCACGCTTGGCACAGTCCGTGCTGAAAGGGATATGGAATCGGTATTTTTTTCCTAGATTAGTACAACCTTTGTTAAAGTTTGAGAGCTATACGTCAATTAATGTGTGTGGCAGCTATTTGTTTACGACACGAAAAGTGTTCCTGGCATTAGTTTGCATTTTTTTATTTATATACTTTTATAGTAAATATAAAAAAATAATAACAAATTTGCCTGAAATGTTGTGTTTCCAACGGCTGCGGAATCGTTAAACATGTTGCAGAACTCAACAAAGTCTACTTTATCGCGAACTCGAGTATTTGCGAAGCACATAGCATTTAGTCTAATGGGACGGCCTTTGAGGACATATAGTTGTATTTTTTATTAGGTTTAGTTTATTTATTTAAGGACAACCAGTGGTCGGTTACATTATTACTTACTTAAAAACTAGGACATTGATTCGACTATAAATGTACCACAACATGTACAAAATACAAGTGGTAGGTAATAATGGATAATAAAAATAAAATCAAATCAAATTAAATTAAATTCTAATTTTAAACATACAAAAAGCTTAGTAAAAAATATGAAACACGTCTAGTTTATAGTTATATAATTTTATTTAAGTAGTTTGTAATTATTATTTTATTTTATTTTTTTCGAATAAATATTAGACCACAAAAAAATAATTACAAACTATTATTATTATTAGCCTCCGGAGTCTAGCGGTTAAGTCCGTGGATTTAGACGCTGAGGTACCGGGTTCGATTTCTAGTCGGGACACAATAGCTTGCCGCTTGGCATGACGGGCTATAGTAAAGTTAACTTAATGTCAATCCTCTTCATTAAAAAAATATAGTGTCCTGTGACTGTGAGTGTGTGTGACTATCCTGGAAGGGAATACAGTCGTGATGATAATTTTTATTTTATCATTAATATATATATTTTTTGTAGTGGCCTATTTTTATTGCTCGCCAGTGTAAAAGGATGTTTCTTCACCAGATTATTATTGCAGTAGACAATTCGCTTCTCGACGGGATAGAAAAACTGTGATTTGAAATGATGGTTGTCCGCTTTATAAGTTACAGATGTAATCATATTTAAATTGCATTTCTCGGAACTTCTGCGAACATTCTTATATTTTGCAAAAAAAAGGATTATTATAGAATAACCCTAACGAGGTGCTCAGAAACATCCATGACCAGTCACTCTTATTCACGAAGTTTAAATTTTAAATTACTATAATTTAAAAAAATATATCTAAAAACTGTAATTGAACCCGGTACCACCGCGTCTAAATTAACGGTCTTATTAACGGTGTTTTAAAAACCAAAATACTAATGTTTGAAAGAAGAAGAATGACAACCGTGATATACATAAAGCGTTGTATAAAGATTGATGGTGAAACTCTAGAACAAGTAAATGAAATTATATATCTGGGCAGTGTTTTCACTGCGGATGGAAAGTATGATAGGGATCTATTTGTAAAATATACCTAATTTTGGAGTCGGTGCCACTGCTATGATAGTTTTGAAACAAACTTTTTTGCTTTAGTTAAGATTTTATTTATTTTTTATTTATAGAAATAATTTATAATTCAACATTAAAATATTAGTTTTATCTAGGCCGCGTTGGTCTTATAGCATTTCCAACATTTCGTAGCAACTTCATAAACCAGCGTGAAAAGTCGTTTTTGTTTTGACAAGTATGACTAGTAACAAATAATAACAAATCAATTGACAATATGTTATGGTCTTTGAATTTATTACATAAAATCGTTTAAAATACATTTTAAACAAATATAATATAAACTATACAACAATGTAAACAAACTATTTCTTATGTTAAATGACATCTGTCAAAAAGTAACATCAATAACCCTCCAACAACACGGTACTGACATACGAAATTAGCATCAAATGTTAGAATGTTCATTAAACGAACGACTTGTGCTAAAAATAGTGGTATTTTCATGCTAACATTTCTTAAAACGAACGCGGCCCTAGTAAGCACGATACAAGACTCTTCCGTAAAGCCGGGCTTCACAGACTGAACATAATAAGTCAAATTGTTTTACATTATATCAGCCTTAAAATACCTGTCCTGGCAAAATTAAGTCGACTTAAGTCGCAAAGTAATTTGTATTATTTCGCTCCATGTTCCGCTTAATTATTCGCTACATCGCGACAGACAGGTGCGACAAATCTGTATTTATTTGCATTAAAAATAAATTTACGAAGACTTACATAATTCGGGATTATGATACGGCACCTGCTGCCGGCGAAACTTGCAGAATTACCCGATTTGGCGATCTTATAGACATAGTTAAATATACTAATACAATAAATGTTCAATAAGCTTTGTCTGTGTGTGTATATTTTTGTCTCGCCTTCGTACCTATATGACTGTGACTGTGGGATAAAGATAAGTGATCTCGTAGTGAACTGCCTGCTTTATACAGATTATGCTATTCTTATGGCATCGTCCAAACAACAACTACAATCACTAGTCACAGAAATGAAAGAGAGATGTGCAGAAAAAGGACTCCGTTTAAATGCGAGAAAAACCAAGTACTTACTAGTGTTTGAAAGAAGAAGGATGACAACCGTGATGATAAAGATTGATGATGAAACTCTAAAACAAGTAAACGAAATTATATATCTGTAGGCTGTGTTTTTACTGCGGATGGGAAGTACGATAGAGATGTTGAAATAAGAGTGAACGCGGGAAATAGTGTTAACGGTGCCCGGTCGTCACTGATCAGCAGTCTAAATGTCAATGACAAAGCTCGGCTCGCCATACACAATGGAATGTTGGTACCAACACTAATAAATGAAATCGAGACATATGTCAGAATACACATGAGAGTAGGGTTAATGCAGTAGAAATGAGATCGTAGCTAGTATATGCGGCGTCACTTTGGCGGACCGTATACGTAACGTCGAAATACGGAAAAGGGTAGGTATAAAAGAAACGCATAGGGACAAAAATAAGAAAAACCATGGTATGAAAGGATGACCGAAGAAAGATTGACGAACTAGATGCGAAAGTTGTGGTTAAAAGAGGCCCTGGCAGACCAAGACTCACATATCACTATCAAATAAATAAAACACTGGCAGAAGGAGCATTAAAATGCCTTCGTAAGAAAAGGGCATGTATGAAGAAGTTGATGAATGTCGACGAAGCGAAAGAGGTATGTTGTGATAGTGTCAAGTGGCGCTCAATTCTCTCTGCCTACTCAGCAAGGAATCTGGCGTGAAGATATGTATATATGCATTTTTAGACAAATTATTCAAAAAATATTACAATTAAATATATTTATATATAAAGTTTAAGTGTGCAAAATGTTTAAAATATTATGAAATTTTAGTACATGCCGGGGTCGAAACGTTAAGCTTTTTTTTGTTCGATTGTCGTGATGATACTTTACTTTACTTTATATAATAGTAACTAAATGTTATATAAAATTTATTATAATAATAAGAATGGATGGATCTCAATAGATGTTTCTCTATATCGCGACACTAAGGTCCGAATTAATAGTCGTATCTAAGAACGAGTTCAAGTCCGTGCTTACGTTAGTCCGCCTTCACCGTTGCTTAGATCGAGTCGCGGTTGGCACTACAATAGACAGATCTTACGACAAGCAAGAGCTCAAGCAACCTCAAAATTAGTTGCATTCAAATCATTTCGTACGGTATTGTTAATGTATTTAAACGCATTTATGCTTTAACCAAGCATATAAAAATATGCAGTAGGTTATTTTGTCGGTTATTTCCCTAAAATAATGTTTTTTCTTTACATCTGACACTTTTGACGTTTGAGTTCTAAGACGAGAACTAAGACGAAGTCTTGCTTACAATTTTTTACTAAGAATGTGTATGCGTGATTCCAGGAAAAACGATAAACCTAGAGATGCACAAATTTGACTGTGATGAAAGTAGTTTATTCAAATACATTAGTATGTAAATATAAGCATTAAGCAAGTCGGGGCAGATGCCGACGGCTATTGCCAACACACAAAGGACTGCCACAAACACAACCATAATTTAGGAGAATGTGAAATTAAGGTGTTTGCGAAACACATAAATCCTTTCGTATTATGGTGTTGTGAATTAAAATTACTGCCCAATTTCACTGACTGCCGCCGTGGTCTAGCGGTTAAGCCCCCAATTATTTCTGGGTAAAAACACAAAAACATTTTAGTAATATTTAATTGAGAGTGGTGGTAGCTCGATTGTGAGAACGCTATCCTTAAAAGTCCCACAAAGGTCAGTTCAAGTCCCGGCATGTACCAATGAGAAATACACTTTTCTTACGTACATTTGTTTATTTTTATTTTATTTTATACAGTTAGGAAAACTTACAGCTAAACAATACTTAAATATAAAGAAAAAAGATAAAGTAAGAAAGGGCTAATAACAAGTTTTCATAGAAATATATATGGAAACATAGATAAAACTAAACACTGAGTAGACTATTACAAAAAGAATGAGATGATATGAGGCAGAATAAGACAAAATAACAATAGAAATAGAACACTTATACAGATCGGCTTAAGGCATTTGTAAAGTAGTCCTGAGTCAAGTCACGTCGGGCAGCGGCTTGGGTAAGACATGATATGTCAATATGTGAGCAATGTTTATTAAAATAGTCAGATGTTCTCCAGATGAAAGCATTATGCATATAATTATTGGATACAAATGGTCATAGATTTACAACGCCACCGTTCCCGTCGGTCCCGGTTCCACTAATGCCAACTTGTGGTATATTAATGACATCATATCCTCGCCAGTGTGGCGAGTGTAGGCCAAATTCTCCAGTTCTGGAAGGCCCATCTCCAGCAGTGGAGTTCTAGGACGCGTTCTAGGGGCTGTAATAA
The DNA here is from genome assembly GCA_910589645.1 of Tinea semifulvella. Lineage (NCBI taxonomy): Eukaryota > Metazoa > Arthropoda > Insecta > Lepidoptera > Tineidae > Tinea > Tinea semifulvella. The sequence goes on from OU342602.1 coordinate 11,494,651, forward strand.
AAAGTAGATTATTATCCGTTTTTCAAACCTTTATTTGTATTTATTTATTTATTTAATGTATACAACAGATACACATTAAAACATGATACAAGAAAGAAAGTTCTCAGGCGACAGACTGAATGTGATCCTAAACATATACATATGACATTTCCATCAGATAATTATTTAGTGCATGCAATAATTAAAACTACAATTTAAAAATACTTAAAACTAAGATATTATAAGATATTGCGCCGTCGTACTTGTCAGATGCCAGAGATGCCTGGTCAGTAGCATGTCCAACGACTATGGGACGAGCCGCTCTGCAAACTTGTACAGAAAGATATTTTATCTGCCAGTAATATGAAAGAGCGGGCTCGTCTCATTGCCGTTTTCACTAGAGAGTCAGGTCTTTGGTTGCAGGCTTTTCCCTCGGCATCGGTTGGCACACTCCTTGATCGAAATACACTGACCATGGCGGTGTGCCTTCGTCTCGAAGCCCGGACTGACCACCCGCACCAGTGTCGATGCGGAAAACCAGTCGATCATCTCGGACACCACGGGCTTTCTTGTGCTAGAAGTGCTGGCCGCATTCCTCGTCACACGGCTCTCAACGACATCATCCGAAGGGCTCTTGTCACTGCTGGGATACCTGCAATATTAGAACCATCTGGGATTGTGCGGAGCGTTGGCAAGAGACCCGACGGAATGACTGTTGGGCCGTGGAAACTTGGCAGGTCTCTGGTGTGGGATGCGACGTGTGTAGATACATTAGCTCCATCTCACATCCAGGCGACCTCGTCAGGCGCGGGAAGTGCGGCTTTTTCTGCGGAGGACCTTAAATTGCGCAAATACGCTAACCTTGGTATCGGTAACGAATTTGCGCCGTTTGGGGTCGAGACGATGGGCCCATGGGGACCGTCAGCGAGGCGCTTGGCCAAGGAGTTGTCAAAGCGGCTGACAGAAAAGTCTGGAGACAGGAAGGCTGGCAATTATTTCTGCCAACGTATTAGCCTCGCTATACAGAGGGGAAAAATTGCCAGTCTCCTTGGGACTATCTTAGATGTGACGTCTCTAGAGAACATTTTTTATTTATAGAGGTAGCTTTAATTTATATTTAATGTACTATAATTAACTTCGAATAAAATTTATTACTGCTATAGATATTATATAAAAATGTATTTACAGAAATAAAATAATAAAAATGATAAAAATAATTTAAATAGAATAAAAAATAAAACAAACTATTATTATTAATGAGATATAAATCACTTTTTATCATCCGATTTTGTTTGTTTGCACCCAAATTTACTTATGTACTCCGCTGCTCCCAACTTTGGAAATTTCCGGACGAACTTCTTTTACTAGATAAACTTTTGCAAAATTCACTAATTAAAATTCTAAATTGCCCCATGAATGACCGTACTTGGGCCAAAGCTTCACTACCGATTCGGTTCGGAGGTCTGGGAACTCGCAAAATTTCTAGTGTAGCACTGCCAGCGTTTCTGTCGTCTGTACATAGTACTGTCGAGCTCTACGGGAAAATCACAAACCCATCCTTGGGTTCCGTTGAGCCGTCGTACTTGTCAGATGCCAGAGATGCCTGGTCAGTAGCATGCCCCAATAAATCTGTTCCAAATTTAACAAAATTTCAACGACTATGGGACGAGCCGCTCTGCAAACTGGTACTGGACGATATTTTATCTTCCAGTAACACGAGAGAGCGGGCTCGCCTCATGGCCGTTTCCACTAGGGAGTCGGGTCTCTGGTTGCAGGCTTTTCCCTCAGCATCGGTTGGCACACTCCTTGATCGAAATACACTGACAATGGCGGTGTGCCTTCGTCTCGGAGCCCGGACTGTCCACCCACACCAGTGTCGGTGTGGAGAGCCCGTGGAACATCTCGGACACCATGGGCTTTCTTGCGCTAGAAGTGCTGGCCGCATTCCTCGTCACGCTGCTTTAAACGACATCATTCGAAGGGCTTTTGTCACTGCTGGAGTACCCGCGATCCTAGAACCCTCTGGGATTGCGCGGAGCGATGGCAAAAGACCCGACGGCATGACCGTTGGGCCGTGGAAACTTGGCAGGTCCCTGGTGTGGGATGCGACATGTGTAGACACATTAGCCCCATCACACATCCAGGCGACCTCGTCAAGCGCGGGAAGTGCGGCGGTTTCTGCTGAGAACTTCAAGCTGCGCAAATACGCCAACCTCAGTACAGGTTACGAATTTGCACCGTTTGGGGTCGAGACGATGGGCCCATGGGGACACTCAGCCAAGCGTCTGGCCAAGGAGTTGTCCAAACGGCTAACGGAAAAGTCTGGAGACAGGAAGGCTGGCAATTATTTCTGCCAACGTATTAGCTTAGCTATACAGAGGGGAAATGTTGCCAGTCTTCTTGGGACTATCACTGAAGGGTCGTCTCTAGAGGACATTTTTTACTTATAGTTTATTTTTTATTAGGTTTAGTTTATATTTATTTTAATTTTTACTTTTAAGTAGTTTTAATTTATATTGTAATTATTTTATACTGTTTGTATATTACTTCAATCACTTAAACACTATAATTTCATTGTAACATCTCCGAGTTAATTTTGTATTGCACCTTATGTAGTTACTGCTCTCCTTGTCCAGGTTTAGTAGAATACCTAGCGGCGTTAGGTCCCATTTATTTAGTAAGTCAAAATAAATAAATAAACAAGTTACTTTATTTCAAACACAACGTTAAATTAAAAACTAAATTTAACCCAAAAAAAACTTAAAATAATAAAAAAATTTTTACCTCCAAATCGCAGTCCTGTGACATGATGCTCAATACACTAGCACCCTTCTGAATTAAGATACTTAATTTTTGAGAGAAAAAACTGCCAGCCCATTGTCACCAGAGACGTCAATGAGCCTTGGAACAATTTCTTTATAGAAAGCTTTCAGTTCTGATCCCCACGGTCCCATTGTTTCTACAGCAAACGTCGAAAATAAGTAACTATTGCAAATAGTTTAGTTTTAGTTTAGTTTATTTATATGAATAAACTAGTATTACGAGTATTATAGGGTTAAATTGGAACATCTTTTTTTGCTAACAAACCTGTTTTTCTGTTATATTTTGATGCTTTAAATGATGATGACAGTAAAGCGATTTACGACCGACAGATCGCTTCCGGTTCATTTACCAACACCCGAATCTACTTGCTACATTACACAAAGCAACGAGTAGCGATAGGTTTAAAATAAATATCATATACAAAGGAACAAACATATATACATATATAGGCTAATAAACATATAACCCTTCTTAGCGTCGCGCAGTCGGGTTAAAATGTTCGGGTACTGTCATAACCGAGGTCAGATAGGTATTTTTTAGTAATATTTTTAATTATTTTTGATTTAGGCGGGTAATTTTAGTTTTTGAGTTGATACGATTACAGCTTGGGGGATATTCGTACTGATTCTGCGCATATGTACTGCGGGTGAAAGGAACTTGAAAGTCCTGCAGCCCAATTCTGTTACTTAGTCGCAAACGTTATTAGTGGATTTTGTTATATATTATTCAATTTTCAACTCAATAAGCGCTCGACCTTGACAGCGGCCGTGCAAATATGAATTTAATAGTGTGATATATACCTAGTTAACAGATTCCATTACTATAACGTTTGCGCTTAAAAATCAGAATAGGGCTCCTTGATTCTTTAGTTTTAGATAATGGTGTAATTTAAAATATAAGGAAACCCTTATTGCAATCTTCTTTAGAAGTTAGAATTTAGAAACAACCGCACTTAACGAGGTCGCCTGGATGTGAGATATAGCTAATGCACCTACGTTGCACCAGAGACCTGCCAATTCCAGAGGGATACGGATACTTCAGCAACAAGAGCCCTTCGGATGATGTCGTTCAGAGCCGCGTGACGAGGAATGCGGCCGGCACTTCTAGCACAAGAAATAATGTGTGACTAAGATGATCAACAACAACGACACTGGTGCGGGTGGACAGTACGGGCGCCGACATGAAGGACACCGCAGTTTATATTGTAAGGAAGTACCTTATTTCACTACTGATTGTTATTCCAAATAAATAAATAAAATGGAAAAGAGTTGAGTCTTAAGAACGTTTTAACGATCTCAACTTGAACTGCGTGGGAAAGAAACAAGTTGGCTCTCTTGTGAAGTTACATGTGCCATAGATAGTTTGCGTAATGAACCATTATCTATGTTTCTTTTCCTCGATATTTTCCTGTTTTCTTTGAGAAAACATTTCACAAAAGGGTTTCGCTCTAAAGCCTAGTTCACACTAGGATAATATTTTAGTTATAGTAACTAATTATATGTGAGCACAAAAAAAAAATAGTCGAGTAAGGTCTGAAGTCAGTAAGGAATTCAATCCATTTCGTTCTATTTTTTCGGGCAAGTTGCTTCCCTTACTACGCGTCATTGCTCACCGGTTCTTCACATAACTGATCATTTCAACTAGTCGATTTCATTATTTGCGGTAAGGTTGCTTGTACACTCTAAGAAAAGTCGTCAGACAAGAATTCGTGTACACTGCTCGTCGATGTCTCTAACGGACCAGCATCAAGAAATATCACAAATCAATTAATGTGTCCCGAACAAGAATGGAACCTGGTACCTCAGCGTCTAAATTTATAGTCTTAACCAAAATAAAATAAAATTAGCAGCAATTAATCTTTTTTTCTTGGTCTTGAATGTCGAATTCTTGTGTTTGTGATAGCTGACGTATCGCGAAATGCTTGGTACCGACGAGGATCATTGCAGCAATCACAGCGAAAAAAATATGCTCGAAATTTAAGAACAACAATGCGCTTCGCATCTGGCGCTGTTTGTTGTTCTACTACAGCCCGTCAGAAGGCGTTGCGTCCAGCAGAAACGTCAACGGCAGGAAGTGCACCGGGCTCGGTCGCTATTTCCCACCATCCCTGGTGGAAGATCGCCGACAGAAACTTATTTAACTTGTCGCTTTAAGCGCTTTTTTTAAAGAAAGAAATATATTTATTTGTCGCCAAACCATACACATAGCATAATACCTACAAATAATAAAAAAAACTGAACATAAAAAACGTTACGGACACAGACGTACTAAATACAACCTTTTAATACATACACAAATAAATAAATATTTTCAGACAGGTCACACAGCGCCATCTAATTTCCGTGGTAAGCTACTCGTAGGAGGCTTGTGTTACGGAAACTAGATGGTTGATAAACTACATATTATACTTTTTTTTTTTTTGTAAATATATACATATTATACACATAAACACCCAGACCGAGACAAATTATACAATGTACAACTCGCCCCCGGTGGGAATCGAACCCACGACCTCTCGAGTTCACGGCAACGTTTGGGACCACTAGACCACGGAGGCGGTCATGTATTGCATGAATACACTCACACATACACGTACATAACAATAATAACATCCCAGCCTTGCATAGTTTATTTTATTATTATTATTTTACTTCATTTCACTTTAAAAGTCGTTCGACTTGGCATTACTCTATGGTTTTCATACAAAATTTGGTAAAAAAAACAAACTTTGCTTTCAAGTCGAACGTAAAATTGCGCCAGACACAACTTTCAGCTAAAATATGCCCCTCTCAATGCAAATGTTTTATTTAGGCAGTAGCGAGTATTTAGTTAGTGATTCTTCTATCGTCATTCGACTAGAACACTAGTGCGAACTAGACTTTACAGATATTTATTTAACTGCCTCCGTAGTCTAGCGGTTAAGAGTAAAACCGTAGGTTATATGCGGTATATAAAGGAATTTAACGAACGGTCACTGCAAATGTCAACCTTTATTATAGTTTATATTCGTATCATATTTTGTATTTTTTATGTTTAAGCTCAGCTTAAAAAATGTGGTCCACTATTATAGTCAATTCAACGTAGGTATACGAAAACCATAAACAGTGATAGCTCGGTTTTAAGAACGCTTTCCTAGAAAACATACAAAGTTCGGATCAAATCCCCCCAGTAAAATAAATTATAAATATAATATATTTAAAATTGTTTTTTTTTTAGTAGTGAATATTTATTTCAATAAAAAATAAACTAAAACAAAAATGAAAAAACCTACTTGCAAAACCTAATTTAAATATAAATCGTATCCACACGGTAAGTGGCAAGAACGCTGGCCGCATTACCTCACTGAACCGCTATGCTGATTCTCTGGGCGACGAAAGAACCAGCCCTCTTGTCACCATATTAGAAATACACTTTTCTTACGTACATTTGTCAGAGATTTACAACACCACCGTCCCCGTGCCTCAGAGCACATTTAATTGTCAACCGAGCCACCACCGCGCCTACAACCGAACCATCACCGCGCCTAGGGACTGTAATGATTATGAAATGAAATGTTAGACAAACTATCACCATCTAATTGGAGGCGTGAAAAACCGCATCACCTTGTTCAGTAGACGTCCCCAATTTTTTTAAACGGGTCCAGCGTAATTTTGGATGATTGTACAAGGCTAATTTGAGGCTTTGTCTAGAAATGGCCTTGGAAATTGTTTCGCCTCTTTTGCTTTTATTTCTCGCTCACCTTTGTTATGTACCTACGTTTTAGCGGCCCCGTCACTTTGAATTAATTTCATGGCGGCATGGTCGTTTGTAATTCTTTTGTTTCGAAGGTTAGATAGATGGCCCTGTTGTACCGAATTCACACGAGGGCAGGGTAGTAATGGCCCAGTTGTACAAAGTTAGTAGCTTGCCTTCTATCTTGGCTTTACTCTTAGGTATAATAATATATTTAATTGAAGAAATGTACACTGAATTAAAAATTAAAATAAACTAATTTAAAAGCTGTCATTAGCTTCATTTTACATCCAGGCCACTTCATCAGACGCAGGAAGTGCGGTGTCTTCTGCTAAGAACCTCAAGTTGCGGTTACGAATTTGCGACGTTTGGGGTCGACACATTGGGCCAATGGGGACCTTCAGCATAGCGCCTGGCCAAGTAGTTGTCCAAGCGGCTGACGGAAAGATCTGGAGACAGGAAGTAATTATTTCTGCCAACGTATTAGCCTCGCTATATAGAGGGGAAATGTTTCCAGTCTCCCGGTTGGGACATCTCTAGAGGATTTTTTTTATCTTTAGTTTAGTTTATTTTTAATTTTATTATTTAGATAGCTTTTAATTTATATTAAACGTCGATCGATGATAACCGAGCAAGGGAGCCGACACGTCAAGTAGCTTCCCACACCAATGCTCGACCAATGAACATATGGTTCACACTTACACAATACACTTTTTAGGTATTTAAGTCTTGTTTTAAGAGGTGTTATTTATATTAAAATATCACCATGGCAAACTTACAATATTAGTTTGAATAGAAACTAAAAATTGGCATTTGACATCATTGCAAATGGCACATACTTTCAACGAGAACAACAAATAGGTGGTAGGCGTACTAATGGTGGTAACCCAGTCTGCCGGAGTGGGAAAGTATCCACCGTTCGTGCCGATAAACCCAGTAAAATGTACATCATCAGGCCCGAATTGTCGTCATGCCCAGTCAAGCCGCCATAGTCTTAGGAACTGATGTCAGTCATGAGTGTCTGTGTTCATCGACCTCGCGTGTGGGTGAGGTGGGCGCACCAAATGCCGTGCTAGTATCAAAAAAGCACCTACACACTTCAACACTCACACATATATTGATCTGTGGCCTATAAATAGATACATTGTCTAAATATCACTTTAATGATAATGTGTCCATCTTAATTGCGATAAGGAGTTCGTCGCGATAATAATAATTTATTTGTGAAATATTTTTAAATTGGTCCCTAGACATCGACAAGCCTTCAACTTGCCATGATTTTTTACCCACGAACAGGCCAAAATATGAATTCTCGTACCGTAGCCATTTATATGTATCCCTACATCTACAGACTCTTACATCTGCCGCACGCTGAAGATGTAAAATGCTCTCTCAGCCAATGTGTTTTCTCATTTCTATAGCCTGTAGTCCTGCAAGCGAAATGTGAATGCGCATGATTGATAGACCGGCATAATGGTAGGAACTGTTATAGGTACCATTCTTGTACCGCTTACCATTATGTGGGTGCAAAGTAACATTACGTGCTCAGTAAATTAATTTTTACTAAATATGAATTTGCTTCTTTAAAAAAAGCTAGGCGTTACAGTCGGTTTACTTTTTTAACGATTGCGCCTAAATAAACAGACTATAGCCACTGTGTTGGTGACACCTGGCAGTAATTAGGTCTAAATTATTAGCTCCCGTACAACCTTAATGGGTCCCGGATCTAAATCACAGGTTTTGTTTGTTTGTGACAAACGACACCGACAGTTTTCTGATCCTAATCATTGTTCAATTTAACTCAAAACTTGTGAACATTGAATTATGTTACTAATAATAATAATAATATTTATTTAATTTGCATAACAAGTTTCATTGTGTTAGTAACAAACAAACCTATATATTAGTCCTATATGTTAAACCTATATGTTAGTCCTAACCTTATTTACATTTAAAGGGCTTAACTCCCCCAAGTGAGATCTAAACTTGCAGGTTATTGATTTCGTAGTTGGTAGGAATATGGATATTAAATGAATGCATGGTATGACGGCACGGTATGATAAATGTAAATAATTTTAAAATTGTAAAAATGTAATGTATCTCTTCCCCTTCCCCGCCGCGCTGTTTTTCTTTGAGCGCTGTTCTGACATACGGACGTACGTTCAACGAAATACATAGGTCCCCAACCAAGCGCGCGCAATAACTTTAAAAAGACAGAAATCCTATATAAATATATACTATATAAATCCTATACAATTTGTAAGGAAAAAAGATTAATCAACTGGAAATATTCTTTGTTTCAAAATGATCCTATTTCTTACTGTCATCGAAAGACTAGTAACGTTTTCCTGTAACTATAAAGGTAAAGAAAAAATAGATTCCAGTGAACTGCTAGGATTACTCGGATTTGGTTTACCAATCGATGTATATAGATAGGCCCTCACCGATATAAAAACGTTCCCGTAAAACCAATCGAAGTCATGTAGCTGCACCAACATTCGCGAGATAGCAAGCGTCGAGAGCGCCTAATATTAATATTTATATCGAGTAAAACTAGTTTTTCTATATAAGTAATCATTTGTTATAAGCTGTAAGATTTCCTTGAAGAAAAATAAATAAAATAAAGGGTTCCCTTACTGGCTCGTCTCAAAAATCCGTCCTGTATATTCTCTAGCTTATTCCACACATTAGTTGCTTTAGGCAGTATTGAATGTCGGATTGACTGTAGCATAAGCCAATGCACATTGGAAATAGTATGCAGTATTAATTTCACAAAGAGAGATATGAAAAGCCACACGTATGCCAAAATTCGAATTCAAAATGAACGAGGAAAAGTAACTCCATTAGAGTAATGGAAAACACAGCCAGCCCTCTCGTGTTTCTTTTTTTTCACCATCCATAGCAACCATACTGCAATGCAGTTTTAGAAATAAGCATCAAAGGTTTAATTACATTATTCAAGTGATGGTCCGGTTGTTAAAAGGATTTATTTATTTTAAAGGCGGACTTAATGCCCGAACACATTCTTTGACAGCCAAATCTTGGTGACAAATTTAAACAATTATAGGTGCAATCATAGAAATAATATATAATTATATACTATAGTATCATCACGACCGTTTTCCTTACGGGGTGGTCAGAAACCACGATTATCAATAAACGGATTCACATTTAGTCAACCTTAATGGCAAGCTCGATATCTCTAGAGTATCAGAGTAATATTTTTAAATTAAGTGCTTTCGTGGTCTAGCGTAAGGCCATGGATTTAGATGCGGAGGTACCTAGTTTGATTCCTGATCCCACATTAAATTATTTAATTTATATGAATCGAACCCAGAACATACCCATTAAAATCTACGACTTTAACCGCTAGACCACGGATGCAGGCTATAAAAACTATGAAGATGTTTCAGCAGTGGGCTCTTGGACTATAGTTGTTTCTAATAAAACGTATGCTGTGTTAACCCTCCTGAGCTAAGTGAAAATTACTTGAGGTCTTCCTTTTTTGTTACTGTACTGTAATGACCACTGTGTAACGCTGTTTATCTACCAAAAATATGTGATTAAATTGAGCAGTTGACTATGAACCTTTATAGAACTAATGCTAAATGCTGACTGCAAAAAATACCCATCTAAAATAATAATAATGTCTGTCGAATTCATATTAAACCGCCTCCGTGGTCTAGTGGTAACAAACGTTGCCGTGAACTCGGGAGGTCGTGGGTTCGATATTTACAAAAAAAAAAAAACTATAATATGTAGTTTATCAACCATCTAGTTTCCGTAACACAAGCCTCGTAGCTTATCACGAAAACTAGATGGCGCTGTGTGACCTGTCTGGAAATATTTATTTATAAATACTTGGGTGTATACGTAGAAAAAAACTATTCGAACAATGCTCTCTTTGCCGTATTATTGGAACATTCAACAGAAAAAGAGTCTTAGAATTCCATGGATTCACTGTGTGGGAGCCGGATCCATCGTGTGTAGAAAAGAGAGAGGTGAAGAAGAATGGTGTCTCGGGCTTGCGACCAATTATAGTCTGGTTTACAATGAGACCTAATCTTTTCATAGCGCAACATGACCCGCCCTACCCTATCCGATAATGCCGTCTTGGAAGCTAGTTCAAAAATTTGTATGACGCCAGACCTGCTTAGTTCCAATTCATGATGTGGCTTCTTGGAGCGTGTTCTACCGGCTATACTATGGTGAGTGCTCTAAAGAGCTCTATAATCTAATCCCTTCTTCTCCATTCCGCAACCGAACCACACGCACAGGTCAGAATATGCAGCCATACAGCCGTAGTCCCCATATCCCTACGCGTACGTATAAATATACATATGTCGCGCAATAAAGATGTGGAATGCTTTTCCAGCCTCTGTGTTTCCACTTTCCTATAACCCGGAGTCCTTCATCGGGAAGTGTAAAAAACCATCTAGTCAAGCCGGCATAGTGTTAGGGACTAATGTCAGTTATAAGTGTCTGATTCCAGTTACAAACTATCATTGACCTCGCGCGTCACTTACCATCTTATTTATACCAATTCTTATTCTTATTCTTAGTGTATCACCGTACATTCCCATCGGAATTTGGTTAAGTCAATATTTTATATTTAATTAAATAAAAAATATTAAAATATCTGTCTTGCCTGGTGCATGTAAAGACAAGGAGCAGAACTGATAGTGTCATAGGAACATCAACACAATAACAAATTATAACCAAAAATATACCTTAGTATAAACGTAATACGTATTTATAAATAATAAAACTTCTGCAGTTTTCTGCATTCATGTTTACAAAGTGATGGCCGAAGCTGGAACATCTTTTAGTTATACTTCCGGGTTCCTTGGTCGATGAATTCATTTGATTTTCATTCGGTTCTCGTGGGAATGAGACTACTTAAACGTTATGATAATTGAAGCTTTCGTTTTGGACCACGGAACCTTTGTCGAATCCAATATCATTTTCCAGCGCCGTCATTTGCGCATTTTCATTCTATCTTGATTGTAGCTCATAATGGCAATCTTCAAAAAGAAAAAAACATAAACCGACTTTATTAGATTTTATCCTTATATATAATAGGTAGTTTTTTATATATTTTTTTTTAAATTAGGTATAAGATAGATAGATAAACTTTATTGCACAGAAAATAATACATTTTACAGTACATAGGCGAGCTATAATGTCTAAAAACATTTTCTAACAGCTAACCTTTGGGAGATGTGAGGATTGTAATATTTGAGATAAAGAGATTTATTGAGTTAAAAACTTATAACTTATAAAAGAACGATATTAAATCTATAATATAAATACATACAATACATAAATAACACATACAATAATACACCGATTTAGTCAAGTTATGTAGACTCGTCTTGCTTTTTGTGAAAGTGTAATATTATTTTACATTTGAATTACAAACGGAGATCATGGCTTAAGTAAGCATTTAACGACAGATATTAACAATATGAGAGCCAGATTTTATCAAAGGACTCACCAAGAACATATAAATTTGTACATTGATTGGGGTGAGTTAGCAAAATTTATACCTAAATAATTAACAGAATTAACAAACAATTTAAAGCTATAAAACTAAAAGCTTCAAGTTACGTAGGGTTACAGTGGCCTGCAGCCCTATTCTGTTACGTAGTCACAAACATTATTAGTGGATTTCGTTATTGACGTCAGAGATTGCGTCATAATTACAAAATTGAGTAAATTCTCAACTCTATAAGCGCTCGATCTTGACAGCGGCCATGCAAATATAAACTTTGATAACATGATATACATATATATAGTTAACGGATTCCACTATATAACGTTTGAGCTATATAACGTCTCAATGACAAAACAACAATGAAAAATTATAAGTTTAACTGCAATGCTCGAAGAAGCATCAGGTCCGAATTAAAAGTCGTTGCTCCGCCAGTGCTTAGCACGAGCAACGCCTCAGAACTCTCAAAGTGACAGTTTTTTGAGTAAAATCTCTCACTTTGACAGTTCTGAGCAATGGCCCGTGCTAAGCACTGGTGGAGTAAAGACTATTAAGACGAGACATCAAGGATAAACTACACACATCAAAAAAGTCTAGGGATCAAGCATGTTTATGCGGATTTCTTGTGATTGAGATGTGGCTTTGTAATAAATTTATGATTTTATAAATTTATATGGATCCTTTTTGGTGCATTTCATAATTTAAAACAGGAACTGTCAATCAAATTCGAGTAAAAGATGAAAATCAGCTGTCAATATTTTCCCTATAAAAACATAAGACGCATTGAAGACATTATTAGTGCTACTGTTTCCCTACTACTGATTAAAACCAACGTTATTATGGAGCGGCGACGTCATTTAAGCAGGGAAGAAATGATCAGAGCCGTGGGAATGATAGAAGCTGGTTCCCGGCAACGTACTGTGGCTTTAGCTCTGAATACAAGTCAGAGTGTTATCAGTCGACTTTGGACACGTTACCGAACCACTGGTACCGTGGCTGAGCGCCATGGAGGACGGTATCGCTGCACCACACGGAGACAAGACCGATACATTCAAATCACAGCTCGAAGAACTCCAACAATAACCGCCATGATGTTAGCCGTGAGCCTTCATCGCTCTTCAGGGAACTTAATTAGCGACCAAACAGTCAGAAACCGCTTGCATGAAGTGAACCTTCATTCCCGAAGACCGCTACGGGTACCACCTATAGCAATGCACAATCGTAGGACTCGATATCAATGGGCTCTTGAACACAGAAATTGGACAGAAGAACAATGGCGTTTCGTGTGCTTTTCTGATGAGTCTCGTTTTGGTATGAGGCCGGATACAAGACGTATACGACACTGGAGAACCCCTGGACGCCAACAGCGATTAAAATCCTGCCAGGAAGTCCATCCTTATAGTGGTGGAACCATCATGGTATGGGCGGGTATTTCGATCGGCGGAAGAACTGAGTTGATTTGGATCAGAGGCAACCTCAACGCTCAAATTTATGCTGAGACGGTTGTATCAGACGTCATCGTTCCTCTACAAGTGCATATCGGTCCCTTATTTCAGTTAATGCATGATAATGCACGACCGCACACCGCAAGAGTTGTAAGACAGACTCTCGCCGCAGCTAACATCAATGTCCTGCCCTGGCCTGCTCAGTCGCCAGACTTGAACCCGATTGAGCATGCATGGGATATTCTTCAGAGAAGAGCTCTGCCGAATATGGAGGGTATCCAGTCGCAAGAAGACCTTTTTTTGTTGTTGCAACGAACATTGGCGGCCATTCCACAGCGTGATTTGGATGAACTCATTTTGAGTATGCCAAACCGATGTTCTTGTGTTGTTAGTGTTCGCGGTAGAAACACGGATTATTAATTGTTTAAGTTACCCAATAAAATTAAAAAAAAACTGTTATTTCAGTCTTTTTTTCGAACTTTAATGTTAGTGGTTCAAATGTCAAAAATCCCTTTATTAGGAAAATGGCAATTTTTTTTACTAATGCAAAGGTGACTTGGTTTATCGTTACTGTAGACAAATGAAAACATTTTATTTGATCAATCCTTAAAGAAAATTTTAATGAATATCAATCAGGAGAAAAGTTATTGCAAAAATATATGTTGATCCCTAGACACTTTTGATGTGTGTATTTCTTAAAGGGTGTAGCTTAGACCCCCTCCTCACGCATATCGGACCGCCCAAAATTCTTGCGATGTCTATCGCCTTCGAATTCGCGCGTAAATTACTAGGAACAAGAACACAGGAGTATTGGAGTAGCTTAAGACAATTACTTAATGTTATTTCTAAAGAGATTTGTGATTATTATTACGTTATTGTTATGTTTTCATAACAATAATCAAATATAGCGGTGGTGGCTCGGTTGTAAGAACGCGTTCCTTGAATCCTACAAAGGTCGGTTCAAACCCCCCCGGCATGTACCAATGAGAAATGCACTTTTCTTACGTACATTTGTCATAGATTGACAACACCATCGTTCCCGTGCCTCGGAGAGCACATTAAGCCGTCGGTCCCGGTTCCGCTAATACAAACTTGTGGAATCGTTAATAAATTGTCATTAAAAATTGATAACATTTCCTCGCCAAGCCGCCTGGCCAGCGTGGCGAGTGTAGGCCAAATTCTCCAGATATATGTTCTGGAAGGCCCATCTCCAGCAGTGGAGGTCTAGGACGCTGTGTTCTAGGGGCTGTAATGAATCAAATATATAATTAATTCCCAACCAATTAAATATTTTTTAAAGTATTTTACAGCTTTCTGACATACGTCCGTTCCTCAGAGTTTTTAAATCCATACAATCTTCTTTCTAATGTTTATGTGATGGCATTTTGGAAAACCAAAAACCAAAACATCATCTGGGTGTTTTTTTATTTTCATTTCTCAAAAAGCTCTAAATCTATTTTGATACAATTTATATGGGACCACCTCTAAAGTATGGCCTACCAAACAGAACCAACAACATGAGGCTTGGAGCAAACGATTGTAACAAACGTTGCAAAATAAATTAATTTAATCTACTACAACACATATTAATATAAATACACATACATAAATATATATACTACACACTATTTTGGATACTACAAACAATATATACTAATAAAAATTAGGCTAATGAAAATATATAAACTAAATTAAAAATAAAACTAAAATCTTAACTTTATATAAAAATATTCACCCATGACTTGGCAGTAAGCCAAGAACGCTCGCAGCATTCTCCCGCTGCACAGAGATGCTGATTTGCTGCGCGAAAAAACTGCCAGCCCTCTTGTCACATACAGCGTTAACCAGCCTCTTTGACAGTTCTTAAAAGAAGCTAGTCATAAGCAATAGACTCGTATTTGCGACATATACGTATATACGTTGTGAGGAGCTCTTTAAGTAATGATAGTAAACCATATTTTAAAACAGCGGTTTACTGGATGCTTGGCGTATTTCAACAGGTAGACTGTTCCAGAGATTTGCGGCCACTACTGCGAATGAGTTAGACTGAAAGCCAGAGTGATGAGAAGGGATAGATAGAACAGACTTGTGTGACGAACGAATAGATTTGTGGGGAGTGGGGAGAGATAAATCAAATCAAATCAAAATATTTATTTGCAATAAATGTGGTACAATATATATGAGACAATAAAATTTGGCTCAACACATTTAGCCATGGATACAGCATGCAAATTTATTGGTCAGACTTACATTATATATACAAACTTATGCTACATAATTATAGATGATATATATGTTGATATTTGAGAAAATTTTATATCAACGTCATATACTTGTCACGTATTCTAGATTGTCACTTGCTAATAAACAACTATATAGAAGAAATCCCTCGTATATTATTTCATAATATTCAATAGGTTATGAGCCCAGGAAACGCGTAAAAAGAGCAAAATTAAAAGAAAAACGAGAGGAGCAGAATAAAAGAAGAAATGGATAAGAATATCGCAATAGAGCGATTCGACGGAAATGCAAATAATTTTAGACAATGGAAATTTCAAATAAAATGTGCGTTAAGAGCGAGGGGACTACTAGATTACATAAAATCGCCAAGAGCAGAAATAGACGATCAATGGCAAAAAGACGACGCTACCACAATGTTTATCATAACTTCGGCATTAGACTACAAACAAATTTCCCTAATAGAGACCTGCGAAACATCGGCACAGGTAATGGAAAAACTGGAAAGTATATATGAGCAAAAGTCTGAATTTACTAACCTGATGATACATGAAAAGTTCTACAATTATAAAATGACACCGACAGATAGTATTGCTCATCATATCAGTAAAGTTGAGAGCATGGGTAAACAGTTGCGAGAAGCAGGAGAAGAATTGAGTGAAAAGGCAATAATCACAAAAATCATCGCCACACTTCCAATAAAATATAGGAGTTTTCGTCAAGCCTGGCTTTCGCTATCGCCAGAGAAGCAAAATATTAACACTCTGACAGCTAGGCTTATTGACGAGGAAATGAATTTAGGTACTATCGAAGAGGAGGAAAATGCTTTCTATGCAAATGGACGGAGCAATAATCGATGGAATAAAAAATCCCATCAAGTAACAACATCAAGAGAGCAGCAAAATAGATTTACATGTTACAATTGCAACAAAAGAGGGCACTTTGCGAAAGATTGTCGAGCTCCAAAGAGGAATTATGATCAAGGAAGAGGACCAAAACCAACAGTGTTATGTGTGGATGATAGTGTCTTAGGTTATGTTAACAGCGCTATAGATGACTCGGATCCGTGGATCCTGGATAGTGGTGCTTCTCAACATATGACTTATCGGAAAGACTTTTTTAGTAACCTAGTGGAATTTAAAGACAGTGAAATCGAAACAGTGAAGTTAGGTAATCATGAAACAATTCAGGTAAGGGGTAGAGGTACAGTTCTAGTTAAAAAGATGGTAAACAATGTGTGGTCTGAAGGACAGCTGATTAACGTACTGTACGTTCCAAAACTATGTAAAAATCTATTTTCAGAGGGTGCGGTTATACGTAAAGGTTTCGAGATTATTAAAAGACAATATAAGGCACACATTAATGAAAAAGGTGTTGAAATCGCTACTGCTATATTGAAATCAAATAATCTATATGAACTCCTAATGCACACCGTTGTTCATTCGGAATGTAATTTAGTAAATAAATCGTCGATCGATGAATTACAATTATGGCATGAGCGACTTGGACATTTAAATGTACCTGAAATTATAAAAATGGCAAAGCATAAGCTTATTGAGTTGGATTTGTCTAAAGTTGATGTGACCAATTTTTTTTGTGAGGCATGTGTATTAGGAAAACAGGCTCGTCGTCCGTTTCAAAATTCAAAAAGAAATAATTCGTCTATCGCCAATATTGTTTATAGCGACGTCTGTGGTCCGATGTCATGTACATCACTGTCAGGTGCCAGATATTTCGTAATTTTTAAAGATTCATTTTCAAGTTTTATTTATATTTATTTAATCAAACATAAATCTGATGTGTTGGAATGCTTTATCCAATATAATAGTATGGTTCAAAACAAATTTGGCAAAAGTATAAACATTTTACATACAGATAACGGAGGTGAGTACATTAATCATAATTTTAAAGAGTATTTGATTAAAAAGGGTATTGAACATGAATATACTGCACCTTATAGACCACAGCAAAACGGCAGGGCTGAGCGAGAAATAAAAACTATTGTAGAAAGAGCTAGATCTATGCTTTATGCACGGGATCTTCCACTTTATTTATGGGACGAGGCAGTATGTACTGCTGTATTTTTAATGAACCGGATGACATCAACTCAGGCTCCAGGTGTAACTCCATATGAAAAATGGTCTGGTGAAAAATGTTGTGATTTGAGTTTTCTTAGAACTTTCGGTTGTACTGGATTTGTACACACACCTCATGAAAAACGAACTAAATGGGATAATAAAAGTGAAAAGTCAATATTAGTTGGATTTCAGGGAAATTCTCAAAATTATAGAATGTTCAATTTAAGTACCAAGAAAATTATCATATCAAGAGATGTAGTATTTAATGAGTTTGATGTTACAGAGTCTAATTTAAGCCGGAATGGCGAGATGTTAATAGAGATGAGAAGTGAGAATGAAAATGAACATGAAACAAACTTAGATGAAAATTTCAACTTTGAATTCAAAGAGAGTAACAATGTAAATGAAGATGAACTAAATAATGCTCATAAAGAATACCTAAGTGATAATAATGATATAATAAGTACTGATGAACGGTCAATAAATAATGAAATGGAACATCATAACTTAAAACAGAACTCGTGTGAGATTACTGAATCTAAAAATAACCATGATAACGGTATAAATATTAATAATGGTGACAATATATACAATTTGAGTCCAACAAATACTTTTAAGAAACCTGAACGATATCAAGCCAATTTCGTTAAAGAAGCGCAAAGAGATTATGAAATGAAACAATTTGATATCATGACTGAATTTTTATATAGTGAACTTAATGAAGAAATATATGTGGATGTACCACAAGGAGTAAGTGCAGAGAAAGGAAAGGTATGCAAGCTTTTTAATTCTTTATATCGTTTAAAACAATCACCTCGTTGCTGGAATAAAAAAAAAATAACAAATTTCTTAAAACTTTTAGATTTAAATAAAGTAGGGCAGATAATTGTGTGAATAGCGGTTGTTTTAATAATAGACGGACTTTTGATCTTATCTAATCATGAAACTATTAATCTAATATTGTCACATATGAAAAGAATATTTAAAATTACTATTATAAGTGAACCAAGTTGGAATTGAGATAATAAAAATGAAAAACGAGATAAAAGTATTTTCCATTCACAATGACATTATATATAAATATTATTACAAAATTTAATATGGCAGATGCAGAACCGCATAGCGTGCCATCGGACCCCAACGTCGTATTAAAGTTAGGTGAATATTTTGAAACAGAGTGCCATCAGTAACTTTAAGGGCTTATATTTTATTTACTCGTGTTAATGTTTAATGGGTTTATATTTTTGTTTTTATATCTGTAATAACTTCTGTTGTTTTATGTTTCTTATCTTACGTTAGAAATGATCAGGATGGTCTTTGTATTTAGTTTGTTATATAATAGAGAGATATTAAATTTAGGGGAGGTGTTGATATTTGAGAAAATTTTATATCAACGTCATATACTTGTCACGTATTCTAGATTGTCACTTGCTAATAAACAACTATATAGAAGAAATCCCTCGTATATTATTTCATAATATTCAATAATATATTATATATATATATATATATATTAGTATAACATTTATTATTATTACCTTCTTATACAATACTTTTTAATTCTAAATATTCTTTTAAACTGTAAAAACATTTTATACTCAGATTTTTTAAATTCTTAATTTAACTAAAATTGTAGGTGGAAGCTTATTAAAAAAATTAATAAGCTTCCACTAATATGATAGGTAAGTGTGTCCTTGAAGTATTACGGTGTTAATAAGTTTACTATTTTTAATACCTTCATGCTTTAATGTGAGTGGATGCTTCATGAACAAAATCATATTACTTAATGGGCTATTTTGAGAAATATTTAGTACTAAATTTAAACCTTTTAAGAACCCTTAATTATTATCGCACTTAAGAATAAGCACATAATTAAAAAATTGCACTGCTCTTTTCATTTTCCGATCTCTAATAAGGAGGTTGTTAAGTATCATCTTGCTCGCATACTCCCAACATTTACAAAGATTTTAAAGAAATATAGTCAATCGACTTTCCAGGAAATAAAATTTTTGACACCGTTTGGGGTGAAGACGATAAGCCCAGCAAGGCGCCTGGCCAAGTACTTGTTAAAGTGGCTGACAGATAGGTCTGGAGACAGGAAGGCTGACAATAAATATGTCTATTTTAATGTGTGTTTTTAATTTATTCTAATTATTATGTATTTATTTATGTATGTATGTATTATGCATATATGAGTATATGTAGGTTTATATATGATGTATATTAAGTAGTATATGTATTTGATATTAGGTTAAGTATTAGTTATAGCAAAAACTGTCTCTTTTAACTCTTATTTTTGCACCGTCTCATATTTCTATTTGATATACACTTTACACACTCATTCATATTATTTCACATAGTACTTGATGTGTTTATGGCAATTTGTGACATTTTGATTATTTATTTGTTTTGTTTCATTGTTATTATTATATATTTTTTGGACGTAAATTTTATTTCAGTTTGTGTTTAATAATTTGTTATTTATGTTTGTATTTAATTAAATGTTAAATTCTATTCAAAATTACATGTAATTTACTTGTAGATCAGATTATAAATTTATTTTAAACGGTGAAATCCTTTGGTTTGGCATGTAAAAATTTAATTGTATTCTTTTGTAAAATGTATTGCTGTTTTCAATTTTCTTAATAAATAAATAATTTTTTTTTAATTTAAATTTTCTCTTTTGTCTCTAAGGTCGACTGTCAGAGAATACTTCAGCATTAAGCTTCGCTTTTTGTACATTGTGCAATAAAGTTTTCAATAAATATATATATATATATCTTTTGACAATTACACGCGGTATTATATTAATTATGTAAAAAAGTTACGTGCGCAGAATACATTTATTTTTATTCTATTCCTACTTGAAAAACAAATAAATTTAATTTCCTTTTTTACGTTATTTGTTACATCTACTATATATTGAGGCCTTATGATGACCAGATTACTACATGAACGAAGCGGGGTTTTATGGCTAGTTATATACGGGTATTTAACTAGTTCTAGTCCCTTACCTAAGTCAAACAAACGAACTCTTTGATTTCCTAAGAAATTGGGACTAATGAATGATTAGACTGGCCGCACACGTAGCATATTGTGGCAACCACCTTTTATATATAAAAAAAATATTGCTACGATTCCTACTAATTTTATTAACGCGAAAGTTTGTGTGGATATATAGATGTTTGCTGTTCCATAATAAGGGATTTTATTTATTTAGATTATAACATATTTATACGAAGGAATACAATAAAATTATATTCACAACTAAACTATATATATAAAATCATTCATATTTAATCATTCATTCGATCCTTCAAACAGTTCCATCACACATCCTCTCCATCTCACTCGCTTTCTCTTTCCACTAATCCTTAAACTAACAGCCCTAATTATTGAATTTTTGTTTTCATTTGTACCAGCCCGCAACTTCCTGATATACTCGTATTTATGTAGGTATATAGCTCCGGGGTCACATGTCTTGGTCATCTGATGACGTCATATAGCTTATATCCGTTCCTGGATTCCAAAGAACATTTTTGTCACATTACATCAATTTGGTCCAGTAACATAGGCGTAAAAGATGGAAAAACAGAAATATGCACATAGGTATACAAAGCTTTCACATTTCTAATATTAGTATATAATATAATTATATAAAAAATATAGATCATCTGACTACTCTTTTATCTGTCTGTTTGTTTGATTCGCCTATACTACTAAAATTACTTAGCGGTGCTAGCTCAGTTGTAAGTACACTTTTCGTAACATACTAAAAAGGGTGGGTTCGAACCCCGGCATGTTATATATTGTTTTTTCATTACAGCCCATAGAACAAAGCATCATAGACCTCCACTGCTAGAGTTGGGCCTTCCAGAACTGGATAATTTGGCCTACACTCGCCACGCTGGCCAGACGGCTTGGCGAGGATGTACCAATGAGAAATACATTTACCTTACTTACGTTTGTCATAGATTTACAACACCACCGTGCCTCGAAGAGCACGTTAATCCGTCGGCCACGGTTTCACAAATACCAACTTGTGGAATCGTTAATAAATTGTCATTAAAAATTTACATCAGACCCTGTCCAACCTGTCTGGCCAGTGCTGCAGTGTGACGAATGTAGGACATATTCTCCAAAAAAATCTGGAAGGCCCATCTCCAACAGTGGAGGTCTAGGATTCTGTTCTAGGGACTGTAATGATTATAATGATACTACTAAATCGACTTTAATAAACAAATTGTATGTGGTTGATCACTACATTTAGTTCTAGTAAAGCCCAAGAACTCACGCTCATTACAATGCAAAATCTATGGTTGGTGTGCGGCTAGACTTAGCTGAAACTATAGGGACATGTGAATTAATATGTGCGTGACAAGAAAACAAATCTAGGAAAATTAAATCTACTGTTCGCCCGGCTATTAACGACATCTCTCTAGTTACTACTTAAGTACTCGCGATTACAGAATTCTAAACTCTGTGGGATTGCGCGGAGTGACGGCCAGAGACACGCGACATGACCTTTGTGCCGTGGAAACTTGGTAGGTCCCTGGTGTGGAATACCACATGTGTAGATATATAAGAAAGCTCTAGAAATGTGGTGTTGGCGGAGAATGTTAGGCATATCGTGGACGGAGTTCCGAACCAACAAATCCATCCTGGAGGAACTAGAGATAGGACAGCGCCTTTCCTCAATCGTACAATCACGCATTCTCACTTTTTCTTCTTCTTGTCGCGGCATGGAGATACATCCATTGAGCGCCTTGTAGTGTGTAGGGATAAGTCGATGGCAAGAGAATGCGTGGTAGGTCTCCGATGAGATGGACTGACCAGGTTAAAGCAGCAATGGATCACCCCCTGCATGAGTGCTCCAGGAAGGCTGCAGTTCGAGACGAGTGGCGACGGCTTGTTAAGCGTGCCACTGACACTCAAGTGACGACCACGACCACTCTGCCAAGAGTGTAGCGACTAAGAAGAAGATACATAAGACCCATCTCACATTCGGGCGACAAAGGACTCTAGATTAAGAATGAGGAAACACTGGCTGGGAGAGCATATTAAGCATGCGACAAATGTAAGATGCATATTTTGACGCGTGCGTGTGTTTCCGTTGTGGAATAGAGAAGGGATAAGGTTGAGGAGCTCTTCAGAACACTCACCGTAGTATAGTTTGTAGAACAACTTTGCCAAGTGCGGGAAGTGCAGTAGCCGTGTGAAGTCAAGATAATAGGTACCTTCAGCCGCCATTGCCTGGCCAAAGAGTTATCCGAACGTCTGACGAAAAAATATGTTGATGATGGCAATTATTTCCGCCAACGTAGCTATCAGCCGCGCTATACAGAGGAGAAATGTTGCCAGTCTCTAAAACTATATCTGATTGATATTTTTATATATTTATTTAAAAATTATTGCAAAAAATATACAAAGATGTCGCTTAACATTCTTTACCTGTCAGACCTTCGGGATACCTCCTCCTTGCGTCGTGTTTCCTTATCACTGAGGGTCGTGACCTCTCGAAGAATTGGTGTGCGTCTTGATGATAGCACGCCACCCGTTCCTGTATGCACAGCATCATACACGCTAGTGTTGGTGGTGGAGCGAATTTGGTCGGACATCTTGGCAGTAACATAAAGTTTTTCTAGGCTATCTCCTCCTTTTCTGGCAATTTGTCTGAAGTATTGGAGTATCCAACGAAGACATATAGTGGATAGGCTAGTCGATATGCCTAGATGTTTTAAAAACGTCACGTTAGTCCGATGCTCAGTCCACAAGATCCTCATTATTGTTCTCCAAAACAACATCTCAAAAGCATTGATACGCTTTCGATCGGCGCTCTTTATAAGTAGTCCATGTGTACTACCAAAGCAAAAGTAGTGTCGAAGGAAGAAAGAAGAATTCTGTCAAAATGAATCTGTCCTTAAGGTATTTGGGGGTCGCAGGCTCGTACAATAAGGAGTAAGCAGCTCTCTGCTAATCATAGATACTATTATAGTTTATACTTAATTTAAATTTTATTTAAGTATATTTTAATTAATTATTTACTGTTTTGAAAGAATTTATATAAATCTACAAATAAAGGCATGTCTACACCAACACGTCAAGAACCCGGCACAAAATCAGAAATCAAATATCTTCAAAATTATTTGCATTTTTATTAAATATATCCTCGTCTCCTGTTTAAAAGTGTGGGCAGATTTTCCCTCCATGGCTACCTTAACAATACTATTAAAAGGGCTTTCGAGGTTCCATCTCTTCTGTAGCCTGCTATAGTTATCAAGATATGATGGCAAGAATACCCGATGGAATGACATTGCTCCCTTGGTATATTTTTTATTTATTTATTTAAAAACTTAATTGTAATTTATTGTAATTTGACCGTTTTGGAACAAATGAGATTTCTTCATATATCAAGGATAGTGAAATGATATTAAGAAATTATTTTTATTCCAATAATAAAAATAATAAAAGTAAGTAATTCTTATATAAACATACATATACTTAAATACTATATATACATAACATGAATACATAAACATATATTATAAATACTATACATAAAAATAACCGGTGTTTGATGCCGGTGTTCGAACCGTAACCTTTTTGGATTTTAAGAAAACACAACTTACAACTGAACTACCACCTCTCTTTAAGATTACCGCAAAACGAACGAAATAATATCCCATTTTTTTTTATAATCGCGATAAATCGAATCGGGCTTTGTAGTCGTGGCGTGTGAACGGGTGCTAATATCTGTGATTAGCCATGTTCTTTGAAACTTTATACCTTTCAATTAATCCAATTACAACTAAAGACCCAAGAAATCTTTAATAAATTAAACCTAGAGTATAAAACGCTCGTGGCTCTATTCTGTTTCTTTTACCGCAACACAACGGTTAAAAAGAAAAAAAAAATACTACCGTATCCCTTCTAAAGAAGCGGGTTCACATTTAGCCAAATTTACTATAGGTCCATCATGACAAGTGGCAAGCTCGTCGTGTCTCTATCGTACTAAACTCGAGAAATATCACAAATTACCATTTACACTTCCAAATGATTAAAACTACTCTAAAGTACTCCTTGACCTCTAAGGACCCAGGCGCTGCTGCATTACAAGCAGAGAACCTCAAGCGGCGGAAATACACTCAGCTTATTGGGAGATGTGTTTTTGCGCCGTTTGGAGTTGAAACTCTCGGGCCGTGGGGACCAAGTGCACACGAAATTTTCAAGGCGTTGTCAAAACAGCTCGTCAACACCTCGGGAGACAAAAGGGCTGGGCAATATTTGGGCCAGAGGATCAATATTGCCATTCAATCGACCGCCTCCGTGGTCTAGTGGTAACAAACGTGCCGTGTGCCGTGAACTCGGGAGGTCGTGGGTTCGATTCCCACCGGGGGCAAGTTGTACATTGTATAATTTGTCTCGGTCTGGGTGTTTATATGTATAATATGTATATATTTACAAAAAAAAATATATAATATGTAGTTTATCAACCATCTAGTTTCCGTAACACAAGCCTAGTAGCTTACCACGGAAATTAGATGGCGCTGTGTGACTTGTCTGGAAATATTTATTATTCAACGTGGCAATGCTGCCAGTATTCTTGGCACTTTGCCCATTGGCAGCTTTTTATTTTGTTTTTTCTTCATTTTAGTTTTTAGTTATATGTTTATTTAATAATAAGGTTTATTTTTATTAATAGTAATTTATGTTTTAAAATGTAAGTTTTTAGTTTAATTAATATTTTATAATTTTTTTAAATCATTGTACCTTATTTCCTTCGAGTAAAATAATAAATATAAAATTTTTCATCTTAAAACTACTTAAAAGTAAAAAATAACATAAATATAAACTAAACCTAATAAAAAAATAACAATAAGTAAAAAATGTCCTCTAGAGTAGAGAGACTAGAATAAGTAAAAAATGACTTCCGTACATTACAACCCAGTGACATGCACAGGTGGTTTTGCATGTCTCCGCCCACGTACAAAAATCAGGAGGCAATTTTCAAAAATAGCCAAGTTCATTTCCTGACAAATTCTAAAACCACTATAATATGAAATAATTTTCAATTTGCATAATTTAGATTTGAGTTCTTTTGAAATTACCCTCTGAATAACTTTGCTCGTGAATCGATTTTGTATATTTTTTTGTAACTTTACAATGAACTAACCCGAAGTTTCGGAACATTATGTTATAGATAGTCACCATTCCTTCGCGTAGGTATAAATTTGGGGACTCATACATCTGTCGCTACACAATAAAGATGTGGTGCCTCTGTATTTCCACTTTCCTATAACCTGGAGTCCTTCAATCGAAGTGTGAAAAAGTATCTAGTCAAGCCGGCATAGTGTTAGGAACTTATATCGGCCATGAGTGTCTGATTTCACTTGCTAACATTCATGGACCTTGCACTCCAATAACTAGGCGCATTTCTCTTAAAAAAACATCTATCAATTATTCGTATTACTCTCTTGATAAAATAATAATACCGTTCTAAAATAAGTTTTTAACCAGCCACTTAAACAGTTATTTAAAGAATAATGTGATCCACCGGACATTGGCTACTGCCGGGTTCTTGAACCGTCTGGGATTTCTCGCAGTAATAGTAACACAGTGATAGTGACATCTATCCACTTTTATCACCCTAGCTTTCAGTCTAAATCATTCGCAGTAGTGGCCGCAAATCTTTGGAACACTTTACCTGTTGAAATTGGCCAAGCACCCAGCAAACCGCTGTTTAAAAAGTGGTTTACATTCATTACCTAAAGAGCTCCTCACAACCTATATAAGTATGTATTGTATGTAGTATATAGTAGCCAATATAGTGCGTAGTATATGTATTATTGTGTACATATTTGTATGTATGTGTATTTATTGAAATATCTATTGTATGTAAGATTAAATTAATTTATTTGGCAACGTTTCTTACAATCGTTTGCACCTAGCCTCATGACTGTAATGTTCTGTATTGTCCCAAAGGACAATATATATAACTTATTCTGTATAACGGAGAGGTAATTTTACAATCCTACTACTTCTAGTGAGCGTAGGTATTCGTTGCGTTTAAACTTTCTTTTTTAATTCTGTTTTGACCAGATTTAATCATTGTACTTTAATCTTTTACAAATAATTGATTTATAGCTATTTTTACTCATTTTCGATCATTAACTATCCAAAAAGATTATCTCAAATTACTCAAAACTGTGGTTGAGCTAGCATGTTGTAACTGACGATATTTTTCATAAATCATCTTTTGAATAATAAAAACATATTTAACATTTATTCGAAAAAAATATTTACAACATGTAAAATAAGATAAATATTAATACTAAGGATAGGGATATAAGTCCCGTCCGCGTGGAATGGTGGCAGGACCGCTGGCTGCATTTCCCCGCTAAATTGCAATACTGATTGTCACCGGAGACGAGAGGTGACAAGAGTGGGGTGTGGGACGCCTCGTACGTCGACACCCTCGCCGCGTCGCATCTCAGGGGGACAGCGCAAAAAGCGGATGTAAGTATATTAAAAGATTACATATTGGTGCCGTTTGCTGTATAAACTCTAGGCCCATGGAGTCCAAGCGCAAAAAAGTTTTTAAAAGACATAACCCCACGTCTTGTCGTTTGAATAATTAAATTATTGCCAGGTAAAACTATAGGGTACTTAAAACACTCTGAATCCTCTCCAAAAACTGAACGACTTTTGATTCTTAATAACCCTTCAGAATCTTTAAACAAATGATCGTTTAATTTATTTAAACATTCAATATTTTGCATTTGGATTATTTTAAATAACGCTTTTTTAGCTAAACTAACTTTAGTATAAATCAATTCATTAGTTCGCCTATTTAAATTATGCCTACAATTGTCAATAAATCTAGCCATCCAACGACCCATCCTAATAGTTTTGGTGAAACTTGAAAAATAATTTAAATTATGAGTATATTTAGAAATAGTTTCCTAACATTACATTTTCCAACATAATTTCATTTTCTCCACGACGAGAAAAGCATCAGTCGTTTAATAAAACCAACTTATATGTGATAATCACATAAAAACGAATTTACGAGTAGATATAAAATATTAACACCATTCTTAGAAAATTATAATTGACAGTCCAAATGTCACTATTAATATTTTCTAATGTTTTTTATTTATTTGAATAAAGTTTGCACTATGTACAAAGGCTTAATGCCGCTAGGCATTCTCTAGCGGTCAACCTTTGGGACAATACAGAACATTACAGTCATGAGGCTAGGTGCTAACGATTGTAAGAAACGTGACCAAATAAATTCATTTAATCTTTTATACAATATATATTAAAATAAATACACATGCATACAAATATGTACACAATAATACATATACCATATACTACACACTATAATGGCTACTATATACTACATACAATACATACTTATATACGTTGTCCGGAGCTCTTTAGGTGATGAATGTAAACCAGCTTTTTAAACAGCGGTTTGCTGGGTGCTTGGCGAGTTCCAACAGGTAAACTGTTCCAGAGATTTGCGGCCACTACTGCGAATGAGTTAGACTGAAAGCTAGGGTGGTGAGAATTTTACTATTAAGCAATTATAGAGATTAAGAAATAAAAAATAACTTCGAGTTTTGGTGTGCGCTACTTGTGGCGAATTAGATTACGCGACGTTCGGGAATGTTTACGCAGTTGACCTAAGTACCTACTCGTTGAAAGAAGCAAAGTTGTTCGTCGTAGTTGCGTGTATGTTTGTGTTTTTGACTGTACGTTGAGTTTTACACAAAGCTAATGGAAAATGGAGGAAGAAGAAGCTTCCACAAGTTCTGCAACACCGCCAAAGAAAACAAGGCGAACGTGCCATTATAATAAAGACTGGGAAAATAAATATTCTTGGATAACTAAAGCCAACCTCGACACTAGAGCTTACTGTAAAATTTGTAGAAATGAATTTGCTGTGGCTGAAGGTTGCCTCTACATAAATGCCCTTGCTCGGTCTCATGTCCAGGGCATATCTGTCAGGGCTGGGGCGGCTGCGGACTCGGCTCAAAAATGTCGCAATCACGAATCTGTTGCCAATAACTACGTGTTTGTGCCTTTTGGTCTTGAGACAATGGGACCGTGAGGGACCAACTGCTAAGAATTTATTTAAAGAACTATCTAAGCGTCTGGTTAACGCTGTTTGTGACAAGAGGGCTGGTATCAAATCAGTATCGCTGAGTAGCGGGGAAATGCTGTGCTCTTGGCACACTGCCACATGATCAAGTCATGGGTGAATATTTTTATATATAGTTTAGATTTTAGATTTATTTTTAATTTAGTTTATATGTTTTTATTTGCTTTATTTTTATTAAAATGATTGTACTGTTTTATTCTTAATATATACCATTTAAAGAACTTTTAAGTACTTGGCGCCCCCACGGTCCCAAACTCTTAAGACCAAACTGCACAAACACGTAGTCATTGCTAAAATTATTTAGTTTTTACTAAAATTGTCGAATAAAAACTAAATTGCTAAAATTGATAGGTATTATTTTACCTTTGTGGAAATATTCCGGGTAAAACAATTGTCCCCAATACTGTGAACACAATGCCTCCGTAGTCCAGCGGTTAAGGCCGTAGATTAAAACGCGGAGGTGCTGGGTTCGATTCCTGCAGCCGTATTCCATTACATAGCGTAAGATTGTTAAAATAATAGATTCTGATATTTACTGTCACTTTTAGCTCGAGTTTTGCCGATCATAGACAAGCTAAAGTTTCCAACTCTCAAATGTCACCCAAGTTTAAGTAGGGACAACTTGCAACTTTAAAATTATTAGGAAACCTTGTAAATATTGTCCGTGGCGTATTTATAATAAATAAATTATATAAAAATGTATTTTCTTTAAAATAATAATAATAATAAAAATCGTTTATTGATCCAATTAACTTAAATCTATTACATTTTTATATGCTCAATGACCTGCACTGTTAGCAACCGTGCCGCATACCATTTTGTTTTATCCGGTCGACAGAAAATACAATTTATTTTATTATTAAACAACAGCACAAACAAATACCCACCAAAATTGTTCTGTGTGGGCATGTAGGTATGAGTGTATATGTAGTTGTGTGTGTATGTGTGTCAATATCAGCGTGGGTCCGCGAAGAGGCCAGACTACCTAACGACAGCTAGAAGGTTTTCAGTTTCCGTGTAATCCCTCTGACTGAGCCATTTTTTGAACCTAGTGAAGAGTTGTCTATGTAATAATGTTTCTATCTTGTCACCTCCTAGATCTTGGACATACTTATTTATGGCTCTGGGGCCAATTACAAGATAGGAGCTATGTAACGCTTTTTTGGATGTAGGTACATCTAGTAGGCATGTTCTCTTATTGTTTATGAATATTTTATTGCATTTAATATATTTCTGTACAGCCTTAGCAATGAACATTTGTCGGACAGATAGAACTTGTGTATCTTTACATAGGTAATATCTTTATATAATATCTTGACATTAAGCAGACTTTAGGCCCGTGAGGTCCAAGCGCTAAAACATTTTTAATAAACATCACCCCTCGTCTAATTGTCTGCTCTGGTGGCAAGAGGGCTGGATCTTTCCTCGCCCAGAGAATCAGCATAGCTATTCAACGAGGAAATGCGGACAGCGTTCTTGCCACCATGCCGCGCGGATACGATTTATATCTAAATTAGGTTTTGTAAGTAGGTTTTTTTTGTTTTTGTTTTAGTTTATTTTTTATTAAAATAATATTTGTATTTTTGTATATGTCACCTATATTCGTATGTCAATATATATTTTTTTAAATAATACATGAAACATAGTTTTGTGACATACATTAATTAGGCAGAATTATGGTAATGATAAAAAAAAGGAAAAAATAACTAGACAACTTTTAAAATGAACGCACGCGTTATTTGCTTTTGTCTGTAGTGGAAACCTTTATATGAGCTCTGTGTTTGACTAAGTGTAAGTGCTTATTTTCACTTTAAGCAAATTCAGTAAAAAAAAAAGCTAGCTGTAAAATCGTCAGGCCCTGTTTTGTGCTGATAACTTTAATACTGCGGGTCTTCGATGGCTTAATTTTAAGAGTTTTAGCGGACTGTATTGGTTTATTGCAGAAGTAGAACTTACAATTAATACTTAAGTGAATCTGGTTTTTAAATAATGTGAGAAAAATAGGTGAGACCGCCCGGTGCGCGGATGATTCATCACTCTTGGTAACAATCCAATGGTAATTTGGCCGAGCTGCAATAATAATCGCGCTATAGCTTTGCTTTCAATGGGGTGTATCACTAAATTTTTATCACGATAGATGGCGCATGATAGATGGTACCTAACATAACTGTCAGTTGCATAGAAAACTTGAATTTTTATTAGGAAATTTATTATTTTCTGGATAGTATGCCGAAGTGAACAGCTTTTAAGTGTATAAATCGAGATTTCTAAGCGAAATCAAAGATATAGTAATCTTAAAATTGCCGATCTATTAATAAAACCTTTTTCTTTTTAAAGACGGTGTGCGCTTTCTTAATTCGTCTTTTAAGGTAGGTAACGTTAATTTAAAATACATTTTTCTGTTATAAACATACAAAAATACGAAAACATATTTTTTTAAATGCGATATAGGTGTAAAATACGGTACCATTGCCGCTAGCGACATCTACAAAAAGCTTTGCCTGATACACCCCATTCAAACACAGCAGAGAATATCAATTTTACGAGCGTTTGAAACAGCTTCTGTTATTTAAGGGATTCAATTCCGTTTGCGCTTAAGTAACAGTATAGGGATGCTAGTCGTAATTTAAAAAAAATGTCCATCCGCTAGGAATTACGATCGTAATGATACTTTTAATACTTTTGGCTGTGAGCACAAAAATACAAAAGATGACGATTTGCATAATTATACACCTTAAAAAATTACTACACAATGTTAAATTGTTTATTGCCTTTCGACTTAAACTAACGCCGTGGGCTAGTTAATAATGGTGGTACCGGATTCAATCTCCTTCCATTCCCACCAACCCCCACCTTCTTCATAGTCGCTACATTCTTGGCAGAGAGGTCGTGGTCGTCACTTGAGTGTCAGTGGCATTTTACAAAGCCGTCGCCACTCGTCTCGAACTGCAACCTTCCTGGCGCACTCAGTAATCCATTGCTGCTTTAACCAGGTCAGTCCACCTCATCGTATTTTTTTTTTTAAAGTGAGAATGCGTGATTGTACAATTTCGGAAAGGTATCGTCTTTTTGACAGTTCCTCCCGGATTCCTAACTTCTTAAGGTCATCCGTCCATCTGTCGGGGGGTCATGCTGTACTCCTGCGTCGTCCCGTAGGGATCTCCAATCTAGAATCAGCTCACCTTATCGTTTGTCGGTTCTGCGATGGCCAATTAAATATTTTTTGCTAGCAAGGATGTAACATGTTGACATTAACGATTAATATTGGAAGTTTGACCAGGAATACACGTAGCCATTATTTATTTTAGGATTTTTGGTTAAATAATAAGAATGCCTCTGGGGTCTAGCGGTCAAGTCCGTTTAGACGCGAAGTTACCTCGAGTTTTACTGCCAATATTGGATGCCCTCCCGACGGATAGGCGGATTTACTAAATATAAGGCTGATGTTGTTTGGGAAAAATTTGCTTCGATTCCTTGTCGGGACGTAATAATTAATATGTGATAGGAGACATCGTCGAGCTTGCCACTTGTCATGATTGGCCTATAGTAAAGTTGGCTAAATGTGAATCCCCTTATTTATATATTTCTGACAACCCCGAAAGGGAAACGGTCGTGATGATACTTTACTTTTTTGTAGGGATACTTTTGCAAAAAATAAACTCAAAATTTGTCAGTCCTGAACTCGCCACCTATCTCAGTAATGGCTTTGTTGTCTCCGCTCTGTGGCTGGGAGATTTACTGCCACATATATTTTAGTACCAATTTGGATACCACTAAATAACAGGTCTGTCGGTGCGATTGCTGCTTATTTAGACGTTATAAACTGATTACGCACTCGATAACGCCGTGCTCTGACATATAAATGTCTGCTCATGAGACATATATTTATTATCCGGCCTAACAATTCTCAAATTTCAATTAATCTTCCATAGATTCACGTTCAAAGATGTGAGATGAAGAATGATGTGTGATTTTAAAATCAGCATCATCCACCATCTTTTTATTAATACCATGCATATCTTCCACTATTCTACCCCTCTAATACTATTACTTAAGTAAATCTTGTTTCAAGCGGTGTTATTTATATAAATATCACCATGGCAAGCTTACAATATTAGTTCTCCTTGAAAGTAAAAAATAGCATTTGACATCATTGCAAATGGCACATACTTTCAACGAGAACAACAAATAGGTAGTAGGCGGACTAATGGTGGTAATTTTCACAGTCTGCTGGGGCACGGAAGTTTTTTTTTTATACTGGCACGACATGTGATCTTTAGCCCACCTTATGGTAAGTGGCACGCGCGAGATCCGCAAATGTTAGCTGGAATCTTACACTCATGACTGACATCAGTTCCTAACATTATGTCGGCTTGACTGGGCAAGACGGTAAAGTGTATCCACACATTTCGGGATCAGGCTCGAATTGCCGCCATGCGCCGGCATAGTTAGGGACTGTTGTCAGTCACGAGTGTCTGATTCCAGTTGCTAACATTCATGGACCTCGTGCGCCACTTCCCATCAGATCGATTCAAGGTCACATGTCGTGCAAGTATATATATATATAATAAGTTATTATAAAATAAATAATATTTATTATATTTTTTTATTTAATTATGTCTTGTTCAAAATTATATATGTCTATGTTGTGATGATTACGCGGCCGGAATACGGTAAACACAAGCGATGTAATAAATAATACCTATTGTAGGTATTCCACGCGAATATTCACCTTTCGCCCTCCCGAGGAGCCGGAGTCACGGAATTGACGGTCGATACCAAATATCTTCCAACTCTAGATACTGCATCAAGTACTTTATTTTTTATTTGTTTTATACTGAATATTTATTAATAAAAATAAATTTATTATTATTTTTTAAAAGAAAACTTTATATATATATATATGTTTTCTGTAGCTTACTGTTTTAGTCATGCCTATATTTTTAAATTGTACTATTTAGTTTTTGTGTTTTAGTAAACGATGTTACCTACCTTTTGAATGCAATGCTGGTCTGTAAGTAACATGTTTACTAAACTATTAAGATACCTTCTAGATTGTATATTGTATAAGATTTTGTAAACATGTTGTTGACTTGCTTAATTAAATAAATAAATTAATAAATAAATATGTAGGTATATATTAAAAGCGCGTTGGTGGTTCGGTTGTAAGAACCCTTTCCATAATATCCTAAAAAGGTGGGTTCTTTCCTCGGACATGTACCAATGAGAAATACACTTTTCTTACGTACATTTGTCAAAGATTTACAATACCATAGTAGCCGTGCCTCGGAGAGCACGTGGAGCCCACGGTCGCAGTTCCACTAATACTTGTTGAACCATTAATAAATTGTCATTAAAATTTAAATATCATTTGTGTCTCTCCACTGCTGGATCCCTCCCCCAAGGTTACACGTGATTTTTTGCAAAGCTCATTTAACCTCGCCAGCAGCTTTCTTAAAGTTCATCCTTCCATCTGGCAGGTCATCGTCCAGTATGTGGTCTCCACTCTGGAAACCATTTGCCCCATCGGTCGTCAGTTCTGCAGCCCATTTGAAAGCTATGTCAGTAATTTTGTTTTTTTTAACGTTTCGAATTCTATCTATCAGAGAAATACTATAATAAATAAGAAAATAAGCTTTGTGACTTTGAATTTAAAAAATTGTAAACCAACAAAGTACAGTAAAAGAATAAAAAACATTTCATGGGAATATTGGGACATATTGTGCGCAATATTGTAAAATATACATTGAATAAAGGGTATTGCAATCATGTGGGTCTTCAGATCATGGTGGTGGACATAGGGAGAGGCTGTCAGTGGTAAATTTTTCGCTCGCTAATGCAACATCTAACTAATTTCGATATCATTGGTCAATACATTCACCGAGCACGATTCTATTGTTTCTGAAATAATAAACACGAAGGTATCAATTACTCGACGAAAATAATCCAAGAAGTAGTAGGTACCAAATACAACGCATTTATTCTAAAAAAAAATAGGTATTGACAATAAAACCATTTACTGGGTTTATCGGCACGAACGGTGGATACTGTCCCGCCCCGGCAGACTAGGCAAATTACCACCATTAGTCCGCCTACCACCTATTTAGCGTGGCGTGTGTGGGTCAAATTCTCCAGGTATGTATTCTAGTCTAGGTCTAGGAGCATGTGGTCTGAGTGCTATGATGTGATGTAATTTACGTTGACAAAAATATTTGGCAGCATTCCTGTCTCCCTCTAGTTTATAGATGTGATTTGTGGCTGACTGACTGTAAGCCATGTATGCGCTCCGCGTCCCCGCGTGCCCAAACCTCGCCTCCTGCCTGCAGTCGTTCGTTTATTGCCTATTGAGTTTAGTTTCAAAATTTAAAATAATCTTCGGAGGAAATGAGTGTTCATCCTAAGAAAGAGATAGACTTAAATTAATGGTACCTATAGGCGTGTTGTTCGCGCGGGGGGAGAGTGGTTCGCGCCCGCGCATCTTTTTTAAGTACCTACTATAAATATTTAATATTTAATATTAGGCTTCGAGAGTAATTGTCTCCGCCAACAAACTGTGGTTACAGTTTGGCGGGCTATTTAATAAGTTATATGTATTGGAAAATAAATACATTTAAATATATATTTTTTTATCCTTTTGAAAAAGGCGTCGCCCAGGAGTGTCCTGCACGACACCGATGACTCACGACGAGGCTCAATCTTCTGATTGGGGCTTCTAAGTCTGGCCGCCAACCTAAGGACCTCCCAACCCTACCACTGTTCCAGTCGCCGATTCAGCCGCCGCTGTCTTCGTCTCCCATTTCCCCCTACCCTTGGGTCTGCTGCCGTTGAGTAGATTTTGCTTTGCGTGCTTGAATGAATGCGGCGAACGAGTGACTTCACTCCGTAGCCACGATTCAGACTTAGCTGTTAAGGCACGCAGTGCCAACAGTGAAAGAGAGACGGTTTATAGGGTTTTAGGCGCCTTGGGGTCTCCTTAGGAGGCCTCACGGTGATTCGGGCATGCGACGCTCCAGCGGTGGCCCTTTAGGCTGAGGTCGTAACATCAGGCGATTTAGTAATCTCCGTCTAAAAAAAATATATTACTAAGAACCACTTTACTACGTTAAAAATTATTGTGTCAGCGCTACATGGTTCAAAAACTTTTATCAATATCAGTCTAACCGTGTTGTAAATCATATTTTCAACTATCGGACAAATAGAGTTACCTTTAGAAGCGGAGTTAAGGCAAGTAGAAATGTCACCGCTGTCTACCCCTAGTAAGTTTGACAGGCGAGTGGGGAAGGGGGCGGCAATAAATCACAGAAACACCCTCCAACTGACGTTCGTTATAATAGAGGGACTCACATTAACTCTACCTTTTATATAAGTAATTAAAAATTTGGGCGGTGTAATGCAGCCAGCTTTCTTGCCACCGCTTCACGCGGGCGGGATTTATATTCGTAGTATTAATTTTATTTTATATTTAGCAAAAACTTTTTTGAATTAATGATTATTATTGACAGTATTAATACGTACATTTCAATATCATACTAAAACATATACACAAAAGTAAAGTATCATCACGATCGTCAGCCAACTTTACTATATGATAAGTGGCAAGCTCGTCTTAGCATACCAAACTTGAGAATATCACAAATAAATTAAATAATTAATAATATTATTTATTTAATTTAATAATTATTGTGAGCAGACCAAGAATCGAACCCGGTACGTCCGAGTCTAAATCCACGGACTTTTTTGCTAGATCACGGAGGCAGTTACAAATATAACATAAACAAATACATAAATACGCAATATGTATATATATAAAATGTACATCATTAGTATTTTTTTTTTTTTTTTTTTATAAAAATACTTTAGATTTTTTCAATAATTCTTGTAGTTTAGAAAGACGTCCACTTCAAAAATTAAAAATATTTTTTGCTGTAAGTTTGTAATTTTTCTAAACTGCGCTGTTAGTCGTGCTATTGAAACGGACGCTATAACCGCGGGGCTGCATTTTATCTGTCAGTTGTCGAGAGCGCCAGTCTTCAGGGACAAATTGATGATAAGATGTCCTCACATTGACTAATATACGTGACCCGGGCATTTTAGACGACTTATCCAATTAAATCGAAACGATTGGATGGGACTGCGTACTTGTACTTATTTTATTTGTTTTTACCTTATAAAATATAAAAAATATAAAATATAAACCTACCTACTAAACTTATCTAAAAAATGTATAACACATCTTAATAGGGATGTCAAATTTGATAAGTGACGGCAAGGAATGCGTAGACAAGTTAATATAAAACTGTGTTGGAGTCGTAAGGTCCGGGGTTCAAAACCTACGAAATGAAAAATATTTTTTCTTTTCTAAACAATCTTAATTTGTCGGATATTCAAGATATTATACATATAGCACAATAGAGGGCGCAGTACCTTATTAAAAAAAAAAAAAAAAAAAAAAAAAAAAAAAAAATGGACTATTCAAGCGACATTAATGTCACTCGTCGTCGAAATCAAGTTCGAAGGAAATCCTTTGACGACTCAATAATATTCAACTATGGTAATATAGCAAACTCCACCCTAAAAATACTAGATGGCGCTGCCACAAATGATAGTTTGCCAAACCTTTCAACAAATGAGAATGAACTAGTAATGGAACTTAAGAAAGAAATTGAATCGTTAAAATCGAAACTTGAAAGTGCACACGAAGAAGTTAACGACCTACTACTACAAAACACCTCATTGACGAAAATAATAGAAGCTAGAGATAAAAAAATATGCCTGTTAAATAAAGTACTTGGAGACACAAATGCTTTACCATCTCCAATACGTAAACAGTTGAATTTCCCCTCGTTTAAAAATAAAGACAATAGTTTAAAAAATACATCTAACAGACGAGATATTGCTTTACAATTCAATTACAAGGAAAATAAAGACTATGCTGATGTTGCAACACAGTGCGCACTTAATAAGACTAAAGAATTAATTTCTAATGAACTACCCATAACTAATGATGATAATACCTTTATTAAGACAACTAGAATTAATAAAAATAAATTATGTGTCATTAGTAGTAACTCTGTTAACAACGTAGGAAGTTTATTAAACAAAACCTTTAAGGACAACTTTAACTACTGTCACTATATACATACTGGTGCTGGTGTGATGCGGCTATTGGATACTATTGATAAAAAAATTGAAATGTTTACAGAGAAGGACTTCTGTGTTATTCTGATTGGTGAAGAAGATTTTAGACAAACTCAGGATTATATTAAATTAGTATTAGATATTAAGAAAAAAATAATCACTATAAAACATACAAACATAATAATTTCCTTGCCAACATACAAATGTTCGTACCATCATAATCACACTTTATATAATGGAAGAGTGGAACTTTTTAACAACCTTCTGTATACAGATATATTTAATAACAATTATGCCTATGTTTTAGATGCAAATGAGCACTTGAAATATAATTCCATGATGTTTAACTCAATTAATGGAAGACTTAATAATAAGGGCATGAAAAACATTTGGTACAATACAAAATTATTATTAGAAAACATAGGAAATTATAATTCTTATAATGACAACTATACGGCAAATAAACCGAACGACAAGGACCTAAACAATTATTTTTTTCGTGACCAATAAGATTAGACTAATGCATCAAAACATTGCAGGGCTAATTAATAAATTGGATATGATTAATGTCTGCCTAGAAGAAATGGAAATTGAGGATAATAAAGTGGACATACTATGTTTTACAGAGCATTTTATGACAATAGAAGATCAAGAAAACTGTTTTCTTCCTAATTTTAGGATGGCAACATCTTACGCTCGGACAAAACGAAGAGGTGGTGCATGTATTTTAATACGCAAAGAATACGAGTATGAAGAAATAAATTATATCAAAGACTACGCTGCTGCACATGTATTTGAATGCTGTGCAATTCGTTTAATTTGTGACAACATTACTGTTGTTTGTTTGTATAGAACTCCTAACTCAAATTTAAAAAATTTTTTGGAAAGGTTGGAACTTATGTTAGACAAACTGTCAACTAATTGCAAAAAGATTGTCCTTTGTGGAGATTTTAACATTAATACTCTTGCACATGACATGACTTCATCTGACTTTCAAAACTTAATTTTAACATATAACCTTAAGCTGCAGTTTAGGCAGGTAACTCGTCCAAGTTCGGGGACATGTATTGACCATATAGCCACCAATATCCGTGGTTGCAAAAGCAAAGTAAAAGAATTAGCCCTATCGGACCACATGGCTCAAATTATATCTTTTCCTATAAAAAAGACTTGCCTCATAAAACAGTGGCATGTGAAAAAACGTGATTATAGCAATGAGAACCTAAAAAAATTTACCGAATCCATAAGCGTATTAAGCTTTACTGACGTATATGATAAAGATGATGCAAATGAAGCGTATACACACTTTATTGAGTTATTTAAACTTTTCTATGACCTATGTTTTCCAATTAAATTATTAACCATAAAAACTAAAAAAACATCTAAATGGATATCCAAAGGCATCAAGATTTGCAGCAAAAGAAAGAGGAAATTATTATGGAACTTCCGAAAATCACGTACTGAACACAATAGGAACTTGCTACATTCATATAATGCCAAATATAAAAAAATCATCAAATTAACTCAAAAAGCCCAAAATCAATATTACATAAAAAAATCGACAAACATATGTAAAGCTAGCTGGCAAATAATAAATAATACGAAATTTAGTATACCTGTTGACATAAAACAAATAAAATCTAATGACATAATTATAACAAATCCTATTGACATTGCAAATTCATTTAATAATTACTTTATTGATGAAATTAAAATGACATCCAATTGTAATAATTCCAAAAATACCCATGATAAAATTAATTTAAATAACAATAAGTTGACATGTAATTCCTTATTTTTAAGTCCTACGACACCAGATGAAATTATACAAATAATAAAATCCTTAAAAAACACTATTAGTACAGGACATGATAACATTAATACTATGACAATAAAACTAAACGCTAATATTTTAGCATTACCATTAACACATATTATAAATATTTCAATCGAAAACGGAGTATTTCCAGATGCACTAAAACTGACTATCGTTAAACCTATTTTTAAAAAAGGTGATTCTCAATCCCATAAAAATTACAGACCAATAGCGTTAATACCAATATTCGCCAAGATATTCGAAAAAATTATATATACTAGATTATATTCTTTCTTTGAAAATCACAAAATTTTGGTTAATGAACAAAAGGGTTTTCGCAAAGGAATGTCCACTATTCGTGCGATTTATGACTTTCTTTATAATGTTAATGTGAACATGGATAAAAACAAAAAAGTATGTGCAATATTTATGGACATGAGCAAAGCTTTTGACTTTGTGCATCATGACATTCTTATTCGCAAATTAGAGTTATATGGTGTTCGTGGCGTAGCACTAAACCTTTTAAAATCTTATTTGACAAACAGAAAGCAAATAACAGAAATAACACAAATTAATTTAAAAAGTAAAACAGAACAAAAGTTTGCGTCACTATGTAGAACCACAGAATATGGTGTGCCACAAGGTAGCATCCTTGGACCCTTTTTGTTTCTGGTGTATATTAACGATCTACCCAGAAGCACAAGGTTTCCCATGGTGCTATTCGCTGATGATAGCACATTACTGGTTAAATGTGAAGACGCAAACACTTATGAAGCAAATATTAACCAGGGCCTCAAGGAGGTAATCAATTGGTTGACTAAAAATAACCTAATAATTAATCTCGACAAAACTAAGGTCATACATTTTAAACAAAAAAAGATTTTTAATTTAAATACAAATTACATGGGAAAAAATATAGAATCAGTCGATAATACAAAGTTTTTAGGAGTAATAATTGACAATAACCTTAACTGGAAAGCTCATATTGACTACATAACGACCAAAATTAGTAAATTTATATATGCACTCAAACGGCTCGTCTCAATTAGTAGTATTGATACAGCTATGATGGCATATCATGGCCACATAGCATCTATTTTGAGATATGGAGTAATATACTGGGGGAATTCCACTAATAAAGAAGCTATATTTAAAATACAAAAAAGGTGCATACGTGCTTTATGCAACCTTAAGTCGACTGATAGCTGTAGACCTTATTTTAAAAGCTTACATATACTCACAGTACCATGTTTGTATATACTGGAAATAGCTAACTTTGTCAAAAACAATGGGGAACTATTCCCAATTGTTGATCAAAATCGCAACCGTAGAGTGCGGTATAAAAACAAGCTCGTAATTCCTATATCTAAAACAACACTCATGCAAAAAAGTGTATTCTGTATGGCTCCAAAAATCTACAATAAAATAAATGATGATATTAAGTTACTACCTATACAACGATTTAAAAAAACACTGACGAAAATGCTAATTGACAAATGCTACTACTCTGTGCAAGATTTTTTAGAAGATTGAATGAACAACATTAATTTCTTACCTTGACATTAATTAATTAATCCTATTTGTCATTTCAATTAAATTAAATTATTATACCTCTCTTTAGTTTACATGTCGACTATACTTAAT
The DNA here is from genome assembly GCA_910589645.1 of Tinea semifulvella. NCBI lineage: Eukaryota > Metazoa > Arthropoda > Insecta > Lepidoptera > Tineidae > Tinea > Tinea semifulvella. The sequence continues at coordinate 11,536,208 of OU342602.1, forward strand.
TATTTAATCTTTATACGCCCATGGGCTAAACATAGTGTACCAAATTTATAACCACTGTAATATCCTATAAAATACCTATTGTTATAAAGAAATATATGAATTTGAATTTGAATTTAACGTTTAGATTATGTATAATTTAATTTCTATTATTAGTTATATGTATATATTTATTCGAATGAACAAAATAAAATTACAAAGTAGGTACTTAATAATAAAAAAATACAATTAAATAGGTAAATAAGTTCTATAACAAAATTAAATAAAAAATAGAAAAAAGAAAGAAATATATAAATAAAACCTTAATCCGTGATATAATGAAGGATATTGGCAGCATAGCCGCGTTGAATTGCAATGCTGATCATCATCATTTGTCATTACAGCCCCTAGAACACAGAGTCCTAGACCTCCACTGCTGGAGATGGGCCTTCCAGAACATATATCTGGAGAATTTGGCCTACACTCACCACGCTTGGCCAGGATATGATGTCAATTTATTAACGATTCCACAAGTTGGTATTAGTGGAACCAGGACCGACGGCTTAACGTGGTCGCCGAAGCACGGGAACGGTGATTTTGTAAATCTATGACAAATGTACGTAACAAAAGTGTATTTCCCATTGGTACGTTTGGTCCGCGGGTCTCAAAGGAAGCTAGTCCGCCGATTACAAGCTGGTTTAATTTGATGGCGTATCCGTATTCGTATAGATTATCATGAACCAATACATGCCGGGTGGGTTTGAATCGACCTTTGTAGGATTTAAGGAACGCGTTCTCACAACCGAGCAACCAACGCGCCTCATTCCAATACTGATCATTTGACCCAAAAAAATCCTGTGCACAAGAAAGTCCTCATGGCCTATCTTCGACATATCAATGCTGCACACGTCACCATAGTCAAGGAGAGAAAGGAAAAGGCGAGCGTTAAATAAGCTTATAATATAATACCCGACATACATAAAGGTCAATAATTTATCCTCAATGTTGTCGGAAGAACTCAATTCCGCTTCACAGTTACATAAATTATGTTTAAATATTTAATACTAACTTTTATTTTAATTCGAGAAGTGCTGTTGGTAACCTTAATCAGTATGAGCAAATACACCGACCTCCGTACAGGTTACTTTCGGACATCATCAGAGAAATACCACCATAACTCTACTGAATGTGAATGTTAATCTACTGGAAGGTACAGATTTTAAAAAAAGTAAAGTATCATAACGACAGTATCCCTGCCGCGGTGGTCAAAAACCACGCTTTTAAAGAAGCGGATTCATATTTAGACAGCTTCAATATAGACCCATCATGACAAGTGGAAAGCTCGTCGATGTCACTAGCGAACCAAACATTAAATAATACCACAAATAAATTTAATAAGACCACAAATAAATTTAATAATACCACAAATAAATTTAATAATACCACAAATAAATTTAATAATACCACAAATAAATTAAAAAATAGATTGTGTCCCGACCAGAAATCGAACCCATGTTAGCAAAGCAGTCCCTAACACTATGCCGGCTTGACTGGGTATGACGGCAATTCGAACCTGATCCCGAAACGAGTGGATACTTCTCCACCCCGGCAGACTGGCCAAATTACCACCTTCAGCGCGCCTACCACGTATTTGTTGTTCTCGTTGAAAGTATGTGCCATTTGCAATGATGTCAAATGTCAATTTGTACTTTCAAGGAGAACTAATATTGTTGCTGCTGACAATATTGTTGAAGGCATCTTCCATAACATATAGGAGAATTTGATGTCATTTTTTAGGACAATTTATTAACGATTTCACGGGTTGGTATTAGTGAAACCGGGACTGACGGCTTAACGTGCTCTCCGAGGCACGGGAACTATGTAAGTCTATGACAAATGTACGTAAGAAAAGTGTATTTATCATTGGTACATTGCCGGGTGGGTTTAAACCGAAGGAACGCGTTCTTACAACCGAGCCATCGCCGCGTCAATGATGCCTTACATTCCATAAATATATATATTGATTGAGTAAGTGAGGATCAACTTACAGGTCCCAAAAAATTTTTTTAAGTGCAACACATTGAAAATTACCCTGGAATACGCCCTGCGAATCACAATATCTTATCGTAATTTTATTATCCCTCAGTTTTTTTTATATTTTTTATTATTTGATAGCAATCGTCCAGACGGAATGACATTAGTACCTTGGAGATTGAGCCAATAGTTACTTATTTTCGAGTTTGCTGTAGAAACGATGGGCCCGTGGGGATCAGAACTGAAAGCTTTCTATAAAGAAATTGTTCCAAGGCTCATTGACGTCTCTGGTGACAATAGGGCTGGCAGTTTTTTCTCTCAAAAATTAAGTATCTTTCACCATGCCACAGGACAACGATTTGGTGGAGCTATTTTTTTAAAGATTATTTTTTTATAGTTTTACGTTTTTTAAATTATTTTGCTATCCGTACCCTAAATATTTGCGTATCACATCACATTTGCAGGCGTCTAGTTGGCTTGGTCGTGTCTGGGGTAGTAACAAATTGTTAAATAAAATATTATATTTACTAAAAACTGTGTTTTTTATCTATACATTGGGGAGCCAAAGGGACTAACCTTTTTAGATAAGATTTCTGCTGACGGTCTTTTCTTGAATTCAAAATAGTATCTATCTTCATGCCGGGACTACTTAGGCGGTGTTTCTCGTTAAAAAGAAATTTTATGTGCTAAAGAGTCGCTTTGTGGTTGTGGAATTTCAGGACCTTTTTTCTTATCTCCGCTGCTCCGTCCTGAGGGACCGACGATTTTCCTATTTCTCGTCACAAAACGTTGTATATACCTACATACATTTGGGATTTGGAAATAACAGACAGGATACATTTAAGTGTTTATCTGTGTATCATGTTACGAGTAATAATTTAGTCTAATGTTTTGTTTAGGTGTAAGAAAATTGGCAGTAACCGTGTCGTGTATTTGCATAATAGTGTTGCAAAACAGCAAGACCACCGTTATGATATTTTTTTTTCATTTTTATACATTTGTAACCATTGTATTATATATTGTATATCTTTGATGGGTCGTCTCTTGAGGACATTTTTAATTATAGGTTTATTTTTATTATACAAACAGTATAAAATAATTACAATATAAATTAAAACTACTTAAAAGTAAAAATTAAAATAAATATAAACTAAACCTAATAAAAAATAAACTATAAGTAAAAAATGTCCTCTAGAGACGACCCTTCAGTGATAGTCCCCAGAAGACTGGCAACATTTCCCCTCTGTATAGCTAAGCTAATACGTTGGCAGAAATAATTGCCAGCCTTCCTGTCTCCAGACTTTTCCGTTAGCCGTTTGGACAACTCCTTGGCCAGACGCTTGGCTGAGTGTCCCCATGGGCCCATCGTCTCGACCCCAAACGGCGCAAATTCGTAACCTGTATTCGTACCTTTATTTTTATTTATTTTTTTAAGTTTACTTTATAGAAGTAAAAGTAAAGTCAGAAACCACGCTTATAAATAAGCGGATTCACATTCCGCCAACTTTACTATAAGCCAATCATGACAAGTGGCAAGCTCGTCGATGTCTCCAGCGTACCAAACTCGAGAAATATTACAAATTTATTATGTAAATTAAATATTATGTAAATAAATACATTTACATTAATACATATTTTTGTGTCCCGACCAGGAATCGAACCCGGTACCTCCGAGTCTAATTCCACGGATTTAACCGCTATCCGGCTTGACTGGGCATGACGAGCCTGATCCCGAAACGTGTGGATACACTTTACTGGGTTTATCGGCACGAACGGTGAATACTTCCCCGCCCCGGCAGACTGGGCAAATTACCACCATCAGTCCGTCTACCACCTCTAAAATATACCTACGGTGTGATTTTGTATGGTCTTACTGTAGATTACTGTGCAATTGAAAGAAACAAACAACTTTAGTTAAGAATCAAAGCATATGACATAAAGAAGCGGCTCTAGAGCTCCGTTAAAAACAGTAGAAAAGTGATAACAGCTCGACCTGTGATAACCAGAGCGGTATTCCTTTTATCTCAGTCAAAAATAAATTCTAAATTTGGATGGAAAAGTTACAGCAAGCCTCAATAAACTTAAATGAAGTTGCTTTCACACGGAGTTTGATCAAGAAACCTTTGTAACTCGACTAATTTGTAATTTTAGCTGATCAAGTAACTGAGCGAAATAATTAAACATAGATACATATATAGGTAGATAGATAGATAGATAAATAATTAAACATAGACACATATATAGGTAGATAGATAGATAGAAAAATAATTAAACATAGACACATATATAGGTAGATAGATAGATAGACAAATAATTAAACATAGACACATATATAGGTAGATAGATAGATAGATAAATAATTAAACATAGACACATATATAGGTAGATAGATAGATAGATAAATAATTAAACATAGACACATATATAGGTAGATAGATAGATAGAAAAATAATTAAACATAGACACATATATAGGTAGATAGATAGATAGACAAATAATTAAACATAGACACATATATAGGTAGATAGATAGATAGATAAATAATTAAACATAGACACATATAGGTAGATAGATAGATAGATAAATAATTAAACATAGACACATATAGGTAGATACTAGAGCATCTAGAACACAAAGTCATAGACCTGCACTCCGTATTTATGGAAGACACTAGTTCTAGTATAAAAAAACCAGCTTCAAAACTAAACCTACCAATATGTTCAAACTTAAACTAAAAAAAAAAATTTTAATTGTTTAAGTCTTGCACTAGCAGGAGTAGAATTATTAAAAATAATTTAATTAATGACGTGTCACAAAAGAAACGGATTCACATTTAGCCAACTTTACTATAGGCCAATCAGGACAAGTGGCAAGCTTGTAAATATTAATCAAATTAATAAATATTATTGTCCCGACCAGGAATCGAACCCGATACCTCCGAGTCTAAATCCTCGGACTTAACCGCTAGACCACGGATGTAGTTTTATATTTTATCTTTGAATAAAACACAAAAAAGGTAAATTTTATCTTCATTCACTGCTCTTTTTCCCACCAAATTCTGGCGGATAAGCAGCCTCAGTGCGAATAATAGTCGTACAGTTTTGCAGTTTATTAAATGCGAAAAAGAATCTTATTTGTTGTGAATGCGAGGATAAAGTAATCAGACGAGATACTACAGTCCCATGTTTGTGCCACGTTCGGGCATATTAGCTTTACGTAAATTAACTCTGCGTTAAATGAGTTGGTTCTGGGACAACGTGCGTCTGAAAAAATACGACTTGGGAAAAACACTTTTGCCACCGATAGAACTAAATTTAAAAGGTTATTAATTTATCGTTGTGGTGTAGTTTTGTACCTATGTTTAATTTTGTAAATCTGATATAGCTGAGTTTTCCTTGCAGATTGCTTTCTTAGTCAGATTAAACATTAACAGGTCACTGGAATCTGCTAAGCTGCTGGTCTTCTGCTAACAGCTTACTTATTGAACCACTTTGCTACTTAGGACTTCTACTAGCAGGGGTAGAATCATTCAAAATAATTAAATTAATGACGTTTCATAAATGCCTGGTTTACGTGAATAAAGATGTTTAGACTTTGTAAAAGAAACGGTTGATAAGAATACATTTTTGTTTTTTAATCATTCTTTCTGCAACCGGCCTTAAAATTTCAAAAATATTTGAATATATTTTAGCTTAACAACCCTCATTATATATTATTAGACAGTTTTAATAATATCTCCCCGATCAAGTATATAATCATTATAGTTAAGTGGCGTTCTTCATGTTGAAATCTGACAAAATTGCTTCTAAGTGGCCAATTATTTTTTAATGATTAATCTTAAAAGAAAAATATCATCACGATCGTATCCCTTCCGGGGTGGTCAGAAACCACGCTTTAACGAAGTGGATTCATGATAATTGTCAAGCTCGTCGATGTCTCTAGCCTACCCGTAAAATATCACAAATAAATTATTGTATCCCGACCAGAAATCGAATTCGGCACCTTCGCGTCTAAGTCCACAGACTAAATTGTTAGACCACGAAGGCAGTTAATTATTTAATTAATCTTTTTAAGTATTTATCTATTTTAAAATTAATTTAATAGAAAAATTACGACTGATAAACTGTTATTTCACTCTCTGCTATATTTATTTCTCTCATTATAGTCATCATATAGTAGGTATATTATATTTATGTATATTCATAGAACGTATGTATGTAGTTTTATTTGTATGTATTTGTGTATGTATTAGTATATAAATAAGTATTTATTCACTAGTATATATTGAAGTCTAATAATTTTCTATTAGTTTTGATAGCACCTGCCTTATCTCGTCGTAACTGCTTTAGTTGTCCCAAAGGTTTGACCAGTATAGAATGTCTAGCGGCATTAGGTCCGCCTTTGTACTTTGTGCAATAAAGTTTATAATAAATAAATAAATAAATAGATAGGGGCTGTGATGATGATGATTAACAGTGTCTGTTGATAAAAGTTAAAGTTTCGTTTCATAAAGAAACAGAATCTCGATGCCGGCGAGCTACGTGAAAATTCAAATAAAGCTTTTTCTTTTCGTGTCATTCTAGCAAGTTTTCTCTAAGGATTGATGACCATTGAAACTTCAAACAACTACTGATGTAGCCCTCAACCCTTCGACACCCGAGAGACCTCAACGACCAACAACACTTGTATTGTCATTTTAACAAATTGTACACATTTAGATAACAACTTAGGTGCTTGTCCTATTGCCGAAATCACCTTTGTTGTCTGACTGCCTCCGTGGACTAGCGGTTAAGATCGTAAATTTATTTAGTTAAAATTTTTTGCACTATTATCAAAGGGGACCTCATGCCGCTAGACATTCTTCCTTGGTCAACCTAAATTTTTATGTGGAAGGTTGGTGCCAATTTGAGGAATTTATAAGGGAGAATTAAAATATTACTAAAACTAAACTACTTACTAGTAAATAATATTAATATTCTAAATACATATAATACTATATATATTCAATATTGGGATCTATTCAAGGAGTGTGTGAACACGATTTTTTTTTGACTACGTTCTTTTTGGCACCTGTCGTATACATACACATATCTTCACGCCAAATCCCTTGCGGGGTAGGCAGAGACAATTGAGCGCCACTTGTCACGGTCACGACATACCTCTTTCGCTTCTTCGACATTCATCAACCTCTTCATACATGCCCTTTTGTTTCGATGGCTTTTCAACGTACCTTCAGCTATCGTTTTAATAATTTGGTCGTAATATGTGAGTCGTATAACTAATAGATATTGACATATGTAATTAAAATAAAACAATATTCGATTTCTGGGCAACAGACTCGACGATCACGACATACCTCTTTTGCTTCTTCGACATTCATCAACCTTTTCATACATGCCCGTTTGTTTCGATGGCTTTTTAATAGACCTTCAGCTATTGTTTTATTTATTTGATCGTGATACTTAAGTCTTAGTCTGCCAGGGCCTCTTTTACCCACTACTTTCGCATTATATATCTGGTTCGTCAATCTCTCTTCACTCATTCTTTCAACATGTCCGAACTATATGAGCATGCCTTTCCTTATTTTTGTCACTATACTTTTATATACCTAATTTTAGATAGAGATAAATAACAAATATATTTATAACGATTTTACTATATATTAACTAAAACAAATCTAAGGAGGAAGACAAATTTCTAAGCATTCCATTGATTCACCGTGCGGGTGCCGGGTCCATCGTGTGTGGGTAAGAGATGAGAAGAATGGTGTCTCGGGCTTGCGATCGACAATAGGCGACAATTTTATTGCGCGATAATACGCTCACCATCCACCGTTCTACTTCTCTCCCTACCCAACGAAATACTGTATGATTCCGTTAATGCCGTCTTGGAAGCTCGTTCCATAAATGTATTGACGGCAGACCTGCTTAGGCCCAATTCTTTCAGTAAGTGATGCAAAGATTTTGCTGGAACTACTCTTGCACCAACTTCCACTGCGTAAAGCTGAGTCTTGAACCCGTTCCTGATCATTTCTTCTGTGAGATCATAATATTTATTCGACTTCATGTTGTGGTCTTTTGGAATATTTGATTGTATCGATGAAGTTCAATAAGGATAACTTTTTTCAAGTTCCGAGAAAACACTAAGATGTCTGGCCTATAGGCTGATACAGCTAGTTCATCTGGGATCCTATAATGATGTTCAAATGTATCCATGAGAATTTTGCAGTCTGATGCGGCGCCAAGGATCGAGGTGGGGTTGCAATATATATCTAAAAAATCCATAATTTCATTACCTAGAAAGTTAGTACATTTCTCAAAGTACACTCAGCTTTGAATAATCTTTAACAATATTGTATTGTGCGAGCGAGAAGTATCCAACAACGTTAAACGCTTAAAGAGCTGTTGATATTAATAATGCCCGTTCGTTCCTTTATAGAACATTTGTGCTTTAACAATTATTTTAAAATTTTGTTTTTAATTATTAATGTTAATTATATTATTAATGTAGGTAAGTATGTATAACATTTTTTATTTTGTTGAGTTAGATGAAATGTTTTTGACATTTGTTTATTTTTTATCATTATTACTGTAAGGTCTTTGGTATTATAAATTATAATAATATAATTTTGTATTAAGTATGACAATGCCTATTTACAGCTGTAATTTATTATTATTTCAATTTTGAAAAACTTATAATTTGACGATATGGTTTTTACTGTTCCTGACCAGTAATTTATCCTTCCTTCCGATACGCGATAATAGTAACCTAAGAACGCTTAAAGTTGTTCCGAGACGCGCTTAAAACTGTTTTGCCTAAGCTATGTGACATCATTTCTCGCGCTTAGACTGCTCATGATATCGAGGTAGATCGCTCTGAGTGCTGTCAGTTTTTTGTCATAACGTCCCGCGCCATTTTCAAGTTAATTTAATATTAGGTTTTCTTTTAAATTATTTAATATTGTAATTCGTTTATACTGTTTCTATATTACTTCTTAAACAAATCTATAATTAATATTTAAGTAGGAAGTGAAAAAAATATGTCTGTAACACGGCAAGTTATTTTAAATTACCAAAATAAGTTAATAATATTAAACTTTACACATATAAAGATTAATAAACCGAGAGATGTATATTTGTTAGTATTCATACTCAAAGATGTGGAATCCGGAATTATCTTTCATACATAAAAAAAAAAACTAATATTTTAGGAATGAAAATGTGATTTAGACCGTTCCGAATTGATATCACGCTCTGAGCATCCAAATCGCGATATTTGATTAGGAACGACGCGGCGACGGTCAGTGTCAAATTCGTTCTAAGCGCTTTGAGCGCGATTCGGAATGAGGGGTATAAATCCATGTTGTAATAAATGGTTGTTCAGCTGATGTTATGTTTCTGTTTTGATCAATATTATAATGTATAGATTATTTAAATTATGTAAAATTATAAATATAAAATGTAATAAAACTGTTATGACGTGTAAAATGCCTATTTACTGAATAAATTATTTGATTTGATTTGAATATGGCTGTTGAACTGTACGTTTTGAATAGCGTACCAATTTGTCCGACTGCAATCAGGGACGGTGACTGTTTGAAATCTGATTTACGGCTGATTTGTGGAGAGAGTTGACCCCGTGTGTGACAACAATGTGAACTACAATGTACAATCAGCAGAATCGAATTGTGACCACCTAAGACCAAATATTTAGGCTAAACTAGACTCTGGTTAAATGATAATTTATTATTATATACCCCTAATAATAATAATAATAAATTAAATAAAAGAGCACAGTAATGCGCATTTATTAATAAATAAGTCAAACAACATACGAATAACCTGTATCTCAATTAAATAAATAATTTAAATTTTATAGTTCTACCGTACAAAATTAAAAAAGCCGCGAGTTCTGACAACGTGAACTTTATTTTACTTAGCGCAAACGTTATGAGTGGATTTCGTTATTTACGTCAGATGTTGCGTCATAATTACAAAATATTATTCAATTCTCAACTCTATAAGCGCTTGACTCGATAAAATCATTTATTATTAGGCAACTAATGACTTATAGATAAATACCTTATAACTAACATACATATAAATAATGACTATATTTAATAATCGAAGTAATATACAAACAGGTAATAATAATAACTTAATAACTAAACTAAAAAATACAAAATACAGAGACCTTGTAATAGAGCTTAAATCCCAACTAAAAGTTACGACTGTTCCAATATTAGTATCTACGACCGGAGTAATATCCAAAACGTTACATGACAGCCTGAAAACTATCAACGTAGACCAACAGCCCTATTCCGCTACTGAGTCGCAAACGTTAATAGTAAATATTGTTATTTACGTCAGAGGTTGCGTCATAATTACCAGCTATTATTCAATTTTCAACTCTATAAGCGCTCGACCTTGGCAGCGGCGCGCAAACATCAACTTTAATAGCGTGATATATACTTGTATATAGTTAACGGATTCCATTATATAACGTTTGTGCTTAAGTAACAGAATAGAGCTACTGTACATAAAAAGCTACCTCTCCCTTCGGTCCTTTATGTGTCCGAGAACATCTAGGGATGACATAGGATGTCGGTATCGCAGCTTTTAGAACTCAATGTTCAGGAGGCGCAATTCCCCGATTATTACTATTATTATATTACGTTTGTGCCTCATTTTTCGTTTCGTGTGTAGATGGCGATAGTGTATGACATAGTTTTGTTGACTGTACATCAGACGTACCCGAGTATACCATAGAGGACGGTCATTAACTTACTTTGGTACATGGTTTGTACGATTTGGGATCAATGAAAATTCTATAATGAAGTATATCGGTAGACAAATTCGTTAATGCGCAAGCCATAGATTTATTGACTGCCTCCATGGTCGAGCCGTTTATGTGAAGGAATAAAGGCTGAAATAAACTATAACACTGTGGAAAAATAAATATAATAAAATTCACAACACTTTTAAAAAAAAGACGGTAAATGGATTAATCATCAATGTTACGAACCCAGCCTGAAGAGCCAGCGCGGAAGGTCGCATGCCCGAATCACCGTGAGGCATCATAAGGAGACAGTCTCTATTTTACTGTTGGCCCTGTGTGCCTGAAATGTTGGCATTTATGAAACGCATTAATTTTATTCTTTTGAATGATTCTACTCCTGCTAGTGGAAGACTAAGCAGCAAAGTAGTCCAATAAGTAAGCCGTTAGCAGAAGACCAGCAGCCTAGCAGATACGGTCGTGACGATACTTCTTCTTTCCATAGATTTATGACTATAACGCAACGCTTTACTAGATGAAGGCTAGCCATCAAATGTGATTGTTAAAGCCATCATTTGAAATTAATGTTGTCAGAATTGATTAATTGGCTATTTCGTTACGATTAAAATGCTAATATTTAACGTGGGTAAAAAAAAACCCAAATCCATCCATGAAGTTGAAAACATGTGAGTTTTTAAGCTTCAAAGCTTTTTGTCTGAAAGATGCTATTACAGCATCTTTCCAAAACATGAGAGGAACAGTTAGCAAGCCCCCTCCCTCACACATCAACAACATTGTAAAATTTATTACAATTATTGTATGTCCAATGGACGGGATATAGCGACCATTATAATGACATGTACCTCATCTAAAACCTATGATCCACAATAAAATATTTTGATTGATTTTTGATTTTGTAGTGTAACAAACAAGACTGAAGCAAATTACAGCGTTTCACTCCGCAAGAACGTGGAATTTGTTGGATTTTATATTTATATCCAAACTATTTTCTAATAATTAGCATCTTTGCCTTTCTATATTAGTTTTGTAATATCTGTCAGGGCTTTGGCCACCACATCTCAAAAGCATCGATACGCTTTCGGTCGGCGCTCTTTATGGTCCACGTCTCAGAAATCCAGTGAACTAACGAAATAAATATAATAAAATTCACAACACTTTTAAAAAAAAGACGGTAAATGGATTAACCTCAAGCTGCGCAAATACGCCAACCTCAGTACAGGTTACGAATTTGCGCCGTTTGGGGTCGAGACGATGGGCCCATGGGGACACTCAGCCAAGCGTCTGGCCAAGGAGTTGTCCAAACGGCTAACGGAAAAGTCTGGAGACAGGAAGGCTGGCAATTATTTCTGCCAACGTATTAGCTTAGCTATACAGAGGGGAAATGTTGCCAGTCTTCTGGGGACTATCACTGAAGGGTCGTCTCTAGAGGACATTTTTTACTTATAGTTTATTTTTTATTAGGTTTAGTTTATATTTATTTTAATTTTTACTTTTAAGTAGTTTTAATTTATATTGTAATTATTTTATACTGTTTGTATATTACTTCACTAACGAAAACATTATTTAAGTATATGTTTAATATTTAGTTGTAACATTATTATTTCTATCTAATTGTCATGTGTTACTTTTATTTTTATATTTGTATATTTCACCCATATAACAATCGTTATATTTTGGTATGTCAGTTAACAAATTTTAAAATAATAACAATTTGTGGTCTGCTAAAATCCCGTCCGTCCTTGAACCATCAGGACTTTCACGTAGTGATGGTAAAAGGCCGGATGGTATGTCTCTTGTACCATGGAGTGAGGGAAGATGTCTTGTTTGGGATGCCACCTGTGTGGATACCTTTGCCGCTTGCCACATTTCCTCTACATCAAAAAAGGCCGGTTCGGCTGCTCATACAGCCGAATTTAGAAAACACATCAAATACAATAGCATTAAACAAAATTATAACTTTGTGGCATTTGGGGTTGAAACAATGGGGGTATATTCTCTTGAAACCCACAAATTCATAAAAGAGCTGGGTAAACGAATTTTCCAAGAGTGTGGCGATCCCAAATGCCATAACTATCTAAAACAGAATATGTCCATAATAATTCAACGAGGAAATGCGGCGAGCGTTTTAGGTACCCTCCCTAGTGGTAAGCCCTTAGTTTATTTTGTAGAATAGCTTTAATTTCATAGGTATTTTTAGTTTTAGTTTTCTTTATAATTAGTTTTTAGTCAATTTTATTTTAATATTTTTGTATCGAATTACCTACTTCGAATAAATATACTCTATTCATAACAATTAATACTATTAATACCATGCATCGTAGACAAAGGAGCATTAGGACACTTATAGAACACTTGAATAGCCACTTGAAGTAGCTCAAAGGGCAGTACTCAAGGTTAGCACTTTTCGACCCTTTCGATATCCAACTTTCCAGCTGTATCAGTCTTGCGAGGTACTCACCGTACGACAGCTGTTTGTACTGCAAACTGTTCTTAGGAAGCACTGTACGTTAAAGTATGATACAAAAATTGAGGAAAATAGAAGGCGTCACGACATTGTTTGTGATACACGATCGTTTCACCTTATGTTTACCCGAAGGTTATTTTGTTTTTACGGGTTTTATTTATACAATAAGGTTAACAGGATTCATTCAATATACTCGCACTCAAAGTTTAACTGCTGCAAAATAGTCACTGACTGGCTTTACACTCAGTCATATGATGATACCGAATGTTTTTTGAAAGTAATTATATAAAGTTATAATATGTACCTACAAAATTTTTGATTTATTTACTTTTTTGATAAATTTCGCTCTGGCATCTGCTATTTAAGGAGCACAGTTTTAAATGGTTATTATATATATATAAATCTCATACACACCCTCTCACACACACTCACACATATATCACGAACACATAGAGAGGACATACATCATTTATTGTTGTAACATTATAACACGGAAGAGCACCGATATCCCGCACTACAGGGCAACCTCGTGTAGGTATCACAAACACATTACCCTATATTGTTCACCTATTTTACATCTGTAAACTTTTTGTGACAATAAATGATTTTATTATTATTATTTTATTATTAATACAGTAGAAGGCATAAGACCACAAATCTATATAACTATTTAAACGATTTTTCCGTCAAAGGCATGTTAATCAATTCTGACAGGTTATAAAAAGCATTGTTTTGGAAAGAGTTTCAATTTCGTTTTAAATTCACTTGGTTGTAGTCTAGTTATAATCTCAGGTACTTTATTGTATAATGAAATTTTCAACGGCAAACCTTGCTTAAACGTTTTTCTCAACCTGGTTTGCCTTATATAGATTTCATTCTTGTTTCTTAGGTTATACTTAGTCAAACTAAAGATTTTTGGAAGTTCATTAGCTTTCGCATGAATAAATATTAATTTCACCTACAGTTGTTCTAAATAGTCCCATAGGTTTGGCTGTCAGAAATTGTTTTCGGGTATTAAGTCCGCCTTTTGTACTTTGTGCAATAAAGTTTTGAAATAAATAAATGCTTGTGTGATGCAGCTTTACTTTTTATTGTATAATGTTTATGCTTCGAGCAGTAATCAGTCTTTATCCTCGTCTTGTCTTTGAGAGACGATATAAATAGCCCATTACATACAATTTATAGGGCAATCAACAAACTTAGTTTTATTCTGTTCAAACACGAATAGTTACTTTATGTCCACCTGTTGTCTTAGTGCTTAGTTTAAAATAAAACCTATTTCGATGTGGTGATGCTCCGGTTGTGAGGTTCGAACCCCCTGTTCTATGACAAATGTACATAAGAAAACTGTATTATTGTGAGAAAGAGGGCACGTTGACCCCGTCTTGGTTCCAGTAATACATTGTGGAATCGTGAAAGTGAAATAAAAAAAAAAAAACATAATGTCCATTTCCCTTCCGTGGTGGTCAGAAACCACGCTAATAAAAAAGCGGATTCACATTTAGCCAACTTTACTAATTAATAAATATTATTGTGAATTGATATTGGATTGGAATCGAACCCGGTACCTCCCTAATCTAAGTCTGCGTAAGTTATATTTATGTGTAGGTAAGTCATATTTCCTATAAATAATAAATTATACACTAAATAAACATCTGCCTCCGTGGTCTAGCGGTTAAGTCCGTTAATTTAGGCGCTGGGTTCGATTCCTGGCCAGGACACAATAATTTATTTGTGGTATTTCTCGAGTTTAATACGCTAGAGATATCGACGAGCTTGCCACTTGTCATGATAGTAAAGTTGGCAAAATGAGAATCCACTTCTTTAAAAAGCGTGGTTTCTGACCACCCCAAAAGGCATATGGTCGTGATGATACTTTACTTTTTTTAAATAAATAAATGTAACACTCTTATTTACTTATAATTAGTGTTATATTTTTTTTACGATTTACCGAAAATTTTAATCAAAGTTAATGTTTATTTTTAGAATATAAATACAGTTGAATATAAGATAGTCAGTTTATTTCTCAGTGTGTTATAAATACTAACACCAAGTCCTAAAAATACTTACTAGTTAAAGAATTCGTTTACATAACGTTCGCGCCTGAAGGACGAGACTAGTGGCGCAGGCATTGAAACCTTAAATTTCTCGGGATCGTCCAACAATGGGACGTTAAAAGAAATCTTAACAAGCGTCTAGTTGGCTTATTGTAATGTTAATTTGACTGAACTGTCACGCGACCTTCTGTCCACACCCGATAATATGCAAATTGTGCCCGTCTATAAACCTGACCTTAGGGATAAGCACGGCTTACACGGCGAAAAAAAAAAAAACAAAATAATCCCAGGGTTCTTTCTTCAAAAAGTTTGAGAGTTTGAGAATTACAACTTGTAATAATTTTATAATTGATAATGTATTCAAATGCTACACATAGTGGCTTTAAGACTCGGGACCCATTGTTGTGGAGCTTACTAATCGGTAAGTATTTTATATATTTTTCTTTTAAGCGAAATTTGTACTGTATTGGCGGATAATGGTTGATAAATGCCATTAAAAATACATTAAATATTTATGGATTAATCCATACATATAAATCGTTTACATTATGTGGCTAAATATGGCAATTAAATTAGGCTAAAAGAAAAACTAATAAGGTCAAAATTAAATATAACTAAACTAAAGAAAAACAATTAAATAAATATTAAACACAAATTAAATTATATTTTTATCCAAAATCTCCAAAAAGTAAATAAAAAATAAATTCTAAATAAACTCGGGCTTGTGTGGTGTGTAAGTACCTACGTGTTTGTGAGTGTGTTGTGTGTGAACATATGAGATAAAATGGTTAAGTGGGTTATTAGCTTATTTCTTGGAGTTGGATCGTTTTATGCATCTTCTTCGGCATAACCTACACATTTCTTATTAGCAGTCTTTTTAAAATGACTTAAGGAAGGTCGCTGGCAGGGGACGTATACTGGAAAGCCCATCTCCAACAGTCGAGGTCTAGGACGCTGTGTTCTACTGGCTGTGATCAATGACAAAATGAAAAAGTCCTAAATTAAAAATTAATACATTTAACGGAATAAACCGTGCTAAGTCTGACCTGAAAAGGCTACCTCATTAAGTCTTTATTCTATCTCTTAAAATGTCTACAAAATAAACTGGCTAGATTAGTTTATTTATAGAATAATTAAACAATATAATTGGCAATTAATATTAATACTAGTTGTTACGGCATGTAACCTTGCTCCCACCTGATTACTTGACTGGGCATGACGGCAATTCAAGCCGGATCCCGAAACGCGTGGGTACACTTTACTGGGTTTATCGGCACGAATGGCAAACACCACCTATTTGTTAGTCTCTTTGAAAGATTTGCAATTAAGAAAAATGCCAATTTTTAATTTCAAGAAGAACTAGTTACTGCCTCCTTTGTCTAGCGGTTAAGTCCGTGGATTTAGACTCGGAGATACCGGGTTCGATTCCAGGTCGGGACACAAAAATATTTATTAATGTAAATGAATATATTTAATTAATATTTAATTTATTTGTAATAATTCTCGAGGTTGGTACGCTGGAGACATCGACGAGCTTGCCACTTGTCATGATTGGCCTATAGTAAGGTTGGCTAAATTTGAGTCCGCTTATTTATACGCGTGGTTTCTGACCACCCCGAAAGGGAAACGGTCGTGATGATACTTTACTTTACTTTTTTAAGAAGAACTAGTATTGTAAGCTTGCCATGGTGATATTTATGTAAAAATACCACCGCTTAAAACATGACTTACATATGGTTCTACATCAGCTATTTGAGTGAATAAAGACAGATTTTTTATTTAATTTTAAAAGCGACCACTGTCTTAATGTGTCACTATTACTGCCGGGCCACGAAGCCAGTCAAGGATCATATCAGGAAATAAGGAAAAAGTTGGTTTTAATGGCGAAAACTTTAAAGATCATTAGTGTAAGCTCCCGTCATTCCGGCAGTACAAACTGGAGGTTTTTACTGCAATAATCTTACTGCACAAGCCATTTGCGGCGCAAAACATTTTGGCTTCAAAATAAAAAAATGAAAAAATGACAACATCCTATTCGGGCTATTTTTGTACTACTTAGTAGTTCCGATACTTGTGTTTATAAATCTAATGCTATTTTTACTATATATTACTGTGCAATTAAGTTATTTGGAAAATTAAATAAGTAGTTTTCGTAACAAATCAAGTTAGTCCTTTAGTACTAAAAAATAAAAATCTTTATTGCAATAATAAATATACATCACAATTAAGTTGTTACATAGGTTAGGGCATAAACTAAATCGTACATAGTGACTAAAACAGTTCAGCTGTGACATCTGAAATAGTCGGTGAACTGTTTCAGATGTCATACTAATCCTACAACATTTTATATTACTCTACACTAAAACTAAATACTTACAAATATCTTGATTATAATCTACATAAAATAGATAAAATATAATTTATATATTAAAACGAGATATATTATATTTTAATTTATTTTAATATTTTTGTATCTACTTCGAATAAAACAATTACATTCCTATATATTTACGACATAGATATATAAATTAATCCTAATAGAAAACAATATCCAACATATTAATTTGGTCAATGGATTACATTGTATATTTTATATGAAATTAAATTTATATATATATATCCTCAGCATATGAGTACTTTTTCTATGTAGTATGTGTACGTATTATATAATGTAGTGTGTATATGTAAATATGTATGTATTTTAGTATGTATGTCCTTTTATCTCATTTTAGATGTGGCTTCTCTGAGCGTGTTCTACCGGCTATACTATGGTGAGTGCTCCGAAGAACTCTATAACCTAATCCCTCCCTCTCCATTCCGCAACCGAACCACACGCACAGGTCAGAATATGCACCCACATACCGTAGTCACCATCCATTCGCGTACGTATAAATTTGGCGACTCATACATCTGTCGTACGATAAAGATGTGGAATGCTCTTCCAGCCTCAAGCGAAGTGTGAAAAAGCATCTAGACAAGCCGGCATAGTGTTGGGGACTGATGGCAGTTATGAGTGTCTGACTTCAGTTGCTAACATTCATGGACCTTGCGCGCCACTTACCATCAGGTGGGCCCAAGGTCACATGTTGTGCTAGTATAAAAAAAAAAAAACATTATTACCCCTAGAACACAGCGTCCTAGACCTCCACTGCTGGAGATGGGCCTTCCAGAACTGGAGAATTTGGTCTACACTCGCCACGCTGGCCAGACGGCTTGCAAAGGAATTTTATCTAATACCTTATTATTTCTATATTTATCATATATATATATATATATATTACATTATCCTAAAGATTGGCTGTCAGAGAATGTCTAGCGGCATTAAGACTGCCCTTTGTACAAAGTCCAATAAAGATTTAAATAAATAAAATAAATATTGTAAGCTTGCCATGGTGATATTTACATTAAAAAAAACACCACTCGAAACAAGACTTACTATGTGTGCTGTTTTAGATGTTATGAGTGGACTGTATTTAAAAAAGATGCCTGCACCGGCTGACTCAGACCCACGCTCAGCTGTCCCACGCAAAATGCTGCGTGTAAACCGACAAGTATTAAACGTACATGAAAATATAAAATAGGATAAATATAGGGAAAGCTCACCCCAGTCCATAAATTAGGATCACACACACTTTGTCACAGTTTGTCGTACGAGAATGTTTTTTCACCACAAAATTGCGCGCACACGCGGCGAGACCTCGATCGCTTCTGCCGGTGCGCACCCCGTGCGTACGTGACCATTTTTTGTTGGCCACCCAATGGTACCCGCAAAATAATTTAGGAAGCGGAAAGGAATGTAATACAATACAACTAAATAAATATGTGTTTATGTATCAGTGTTGAATGCCGCGAAAGTTTTTGAACTATCAAAACTGAACATTCCCCCGCCCGAGAAAGGCTAAAGCCTTTATCAAAAAGTAATCCGCATAAAACAATCCTAACCGCAACCAACCGTAAAATTAACCGCAATGTAATAAAATCAAACCGCATTGAAATAAACCCAAACCGCACTAAAATTAAAATAAATAAAACCGCAAAAAAAATAATAACATATAACATGAATAGCCTAAAATAACCGCTAAACCGCAAATAAACAAACCTAAACATAACTAAAAACAAAAAAAAAAAAATACAAAAAACTATTCGATAGGTAGCCGACAGAACTTCCACTCACTAACAACTTCCAAGTGAACCGCCTTGGAAGAAGAACACACAAAAACGCATAAATATGCTTTCATAGTCTTACAATTACGCAACCGCGATGTTTTAATAATAAAAGGACCCGCAAAGTCCGTCTGTACCGTGTGGAACAATCCGCACGCATTTACCCTGTCGCGAGGCAGGTCAGCCTTTAATGGCTCCGCTGGCTTTGCCCGAAGCCGAAAACACCGCATGCATTTGAAAATGCAACCCCGAATGACTTGCCTCGCCTACAATATCCAATAACGTTGCTGTAAAACGGATTGCAAAGCCGTAGGACCTAAATGGCAGTGCGCAACATGATAATGATTTATTATTAATTTGGTTAAGCTATTTGATTTTGGCAGTAATATAGGATGCTTGCAACCAAATGGAAGATCCGCATTCCGCAAGCGTCCGCCAACCCGAATCAAACCGTCACCATCAAGAAATGGCATTAACCGCCGCAACCGCATCGAACACTGTCTATTCGTTTTTAAAGCCTCTAAATCTTGACTAAAGTCCACCGCTTGGACTAGCATTATTAACCGCAGCAACGCTAGTACAGTAATTATTCCGCAAATTTTACTATCTTTATTTTTTGCATTAGATGCAAACCGCAAAATATATGCTACAACCGTTTGTAGCTTTGTTAAAGAACTATAACGATCAATTATAGATATATCTAATACCGCACTGTGTACCAACACCTTGGGCTTCCGCAAAGCTGGTAGGTCGATATCCGCCAAACCTACCAAACTTGATGGCCAATGATCCGCATCAGCCGCAAGCCACTGTGGTTCCCACCACAGGTGATGGTTTACTAATTCGCTAGCACTACAACCCCTGCTAGCTACATCCGCTGGGTTTAGGTTGGTCGGCACGTGCCGCCAAACAATATCCAATCCGACATTATTAATCTGCGAAACACGGTTCGCTTCAAAAGTTTGTAAGAGGTGAGGTGATATACGCAACCAAGAAAGAACGATGGTACTATCTGACCAACATACAATCTCATCAATCCTAATCTGATCTTTAACCGCATCGTAGACATACTTGACCAACCTACTTAAGAGTGTTGCCGCAGAAAGCTCCAGCTTTGGTACAGTAAGCTTGCATTTAACAGGTGCAACACGAGTCTTCGCCATGATTAGTGATGAATTCACGATACCGCATGAATCCACCACCCTTAGATACACAACCGCAGCGTACCCAAGTTCCGACGCATCCGCAAACCCGTGCAGTGCGGTATGCTTCACCACCGCTGGTAAAACACATCGCCCTAAACTAACCTGTTGAATATGTGGTAAACCGTCCACAATCAACGCCCACTGCCGACAGAGATCTTCGGGAGGGACATCGTCCCAACCAAGACCGAGTAACCAAAGCTGCTGCATCAGGACCTTTCCTTGAAACACGACCGGACCAATCCATCCTAATGGGTCAAATGTCCTCGCCAACGTCGACAAAATCGTCCGCTTGGTGCAAATATTTCCCTGTGGAATATTTGTGTGGTAAGTGAAGATGTCCGAAGAAGGATTCCACTGAACGCCAAGTATCTTCACAAATCCCGCGTCATCCGCATTATCAAAAATAAGAGGTTTCTCATGATGCTCCGCTGGTATGTCTGACAGCAACCGCCTGTCATTAGACGTCCACTTCCGCAACTCAAACCCGCCTGATAACAACAACCCGCTGAGATCACTTTTGAGCTGCCGAACATCCTCCAGAGAACCAGCTCCGCCTAAAATATCATCCATGTAAACCGCAGACCGCAGGAGACGCGCTGCCGCTGGATATTGAGCCTCACCATCATCCGCTAATTGCTTCAACACTCGAATTGCCAGGTAAGGGCTAGATTTCATCCCATACGTCACCGTGTTGAGAGCATACAACCGCAAGGGGTCATGTGGTGAGTCACGCCAATAGATCAGCTGGTACCTCCTATCTTCCGCATGAATGACAATTTGCCGGAACATCATCCGAATATCCGCAGTAAAAACTACCTGGAAAAGCCGAAACCTACAAATGATTTGCATTATGTCCAATTGTAATTTTGGACCCGCGTGCAAACAATCGTTGAGGGACACACCAGAATTTGTCCGACAACTCGCATCAAATACAACTCGAATTTTATCCGAACCCGACTTGAAAATTCCGTGATGCGGAATAACAACATCACCATACATTATAATTAAAAGTGAAGAGCACTTAGAATCACTTAAATCAAAAATGGATGATTGACTATATTATTACTTAAGCTACTTTTTATACATTATTACTACTTACTATGTTAATTTTAAGAATCTTTATATGTGGAACTTAGTATTAATACAAACCTATACAGTATACTCTCTTAAATTACAAAGTAAACATACACACCACACTTTTAACACTTACCTAATCAAAAAAACTTATCTTATTAAAAATATACATAAACCTATTATAACAAACTACCAAACATTACATGATCACACCAACAAAAAACATTTACAAGTAATACTCTTGTACATAAAACTGGTTACTTGTGTACTTACTTATTACTATAATCTTCCAAATAAAAAAAACATAAAAGACAACTGTATATACTCTTGTAAATTAAATTTAAATTTAAATATACACCTCTACCTATATATACTACCCTACTCTAATCACACACAACTAATTAAAAACCTAACTTTTCAAGTACCCTTTATCTTAAATCTATCTGGAACAAATTATATTCATAACTTTATAATACACTATTACAATGAATATGCAATAATAATGTCCACTGTTACTTACTTATTTATAATCCCAAAAAGACTGTTATCTATAATTATATTATCCATTATGCCAATAAACATAAGAAAAAACTTACATACAAAAATCACCCTAAAACTACCTAACTATGCTATAAAAATATCTCCATTTTTGCCCATTCCAATTGTTAACAACTACCAATATAAATTAGTAACGCATGCTCAGTGTCACATACTATTGTTACCTTTAAGATACTTATATCATTTTTTTATTTTTTTTATTTTTTTATTTATAACATTCTTACAAAATGGCACAACATGTAACTGCTGACTTGATCTCGGGCATTGACTCGATTAGTGTCGCGAGATCTGTAGCATGTGATACTGGGCAATGTGCACGACTGTTAGCTGATGATGAGGGCAAAAAAATAGGAAACTTAACTATACTTACCCAAAATATTAGGAGTGTATCTAAAAACTTTGACAGTTTATTGATACTACTTCACCAACTACAATATAAAGTTGATATCATAATATTAACAGAATGCTGGTTGAACCTTAACCCATTCATTCCTAACTTAATTGGATACTACCACATAAGCACGACCCGTAATGGAAACCAAAATAGTGGTGTTCTTGTTTACATAAGAAACGAAGTTCAGGTAAACACTAGCGAAATAGATTTTAACGATGCCAATTGTCTTCTAATGAGAACAGATAAGGGCCAATCAATCGTTGCAATATACCGCTCTCCATCCTGTCGCAACTTACAAAGGTTCTTCACCTCACTGGATACAGTACTTCACTCACTAAATGGTGACCAAAATATTGCACTGATAGGCGATATAAACATTGACATACAGCCAGCTAGTACAGATACAAACTATGAAGAATATCTTAGTATTCTGGCCTACCACGGTCTTCTTCCTGCGCATGTCCTACCTACACGACTGCGTAGTTGTCTTGATCATGTAATGCTAAAAACAAATCAACTTGCTACTGTCCTTGTAGCAAACACATCAATTACAGACCATCAGCCAGTAATCCTAAACCTAACTTCACAAAAACAAACAAACCCTAAAGAAAACAGAACCTATACCTGGGTTGATTATAATGCAATTGAGATTGATCTGAGTTTAACAAATTGGGACTTAATCACAAATAATATAAACGCAGAAGAGGCTACCAATGCCTTCATAGATATAATGCAAACCACTATTGAGAAACACACCACTATGTATAAAAAGACACGCTCCAAAGATAACATAAAAAAATGGATTACTCCCGGTCTTCTACGTTCCATATCAAAAAGAGATAAACTACACTTAGCTGCTCGAAAAAACCCCAATAACACGGAGATACAGACTCAGTACAAAAAATATAGAAATATGTGCAATGATATTCTTAAAAAAGTAAAGAATTCACATGACAACCAAGACCTAATTCGTAACAAGAATAACCCCAAACTTATGTGGAAATCTGTCAAAAGAATTTGCTACCTGGATAAACAACAAAAGGCTCCCACTGAATTACTTAAAAACCCCGACATGACTTTAGATTCCTTAAACGCAATTAACAAATTCTTTGCCCAAATTGGTTCTAATCTAGCAGGAAAAACACTCGAAAAGTTAAAAACTACTCAGACTAACTTAGCCGCTACTGTAGACTTCTCTATGCAAACTTGCCAATCTATAGTTCTTCTACCCACAGATACAGGGGAGATTAATAGCATTATTGACAAACTTAAAACAAAAACTACTGGCTGGGACAACATCTCTTCAGCCGTCATAAAAAAATTTAAAAACAGTTTATTAGCTCCAATAACATACATCATGAATCTTTGTCTGGATACAGGCACGTTCCCTAGTGCTTTTAAAAAATCAATTATAACTCCTGTACATAAAAGTGGGGACAGAGATAGTGTAACTAATTACAGACCGATTTCCATATTAAGTTCACTGTCTAAGATATTGGAAAGATTGATGAACATAAGACTAATGGCGTATCTTGAAAAAAATAACTTAATATCACCTAACCAATATGGATTCCGCAACAAACGGTCGACAGAGGACTCTGTTACTTTCGTGTCAAACTATCTTTCACAGCAGTTGGATAAGGGTCAGAGATGTGCTGCAATGTTCCTCGATTTAGCGAAAGCATTCGACACCGTCTCGGTCCCCATACTACTAGCCAAAATGGAAAGCATTGGTGTCCGCGGAGTGCCACTTGATCTTTTTACTAGCTATCTCTCGAACCGACAACAAAGCGTTCGTATTGGCAATCACCATAGCGACTACTGTATGATGGAATATGGCGTACCCCAGGGAAGTATTCTGGGTCCTACGCTGTTCCTAATTTACATTAACCAAGTCTGCCAGATGCAATTAGAGAACACACGCATTGTAACGTTTGCTGATGATACAGTCATGCTGTTCAGTGGACCAACATGGAACGCGGTAAATCGTACTATGGAACATGGACTGCACAAGATCATTGAATGGCTAGACAATAACTTGCTCACTCTTAATTATAGCAAAACTAAATACATTACCTTTTCCACAAAAAAATCAACTCAACCGGCACATTTTAAAATTAAAGCCCACACCTGCACAATGGATAATTCTAAAGTTAAAATCTGTGATTGCAGCGTTATAGATAGAGTGCCTAGTATAAGGTATTTGGGAGTGGTTATTGATCAACATTTACGTTGGGATGAACACATAGCTGTAGTATCCGGTCGAATGCGTAAAACAATGTTTATTTTCAAAAGACTTAGACGTGTAGGTGACTATAATCTGCTTCTATCAGTCTACTTCGCACTAGTCCATTCAGTTCTTTTCTACTGCATTAGGGCATGGGGTGGCAGTTGTAAGTCAAATTTAATAAGGCTTGAGCGAGCTCAAAGATCCGTCCTGAAAGTCATGTTGACTAAACCAATTAGATTTCCCACTGTTGAACTTTACTCGATCGCCAAAGTCCTATCGGTGAGGCAACTATATGTTTTAAAATGCTGCCTAACACAACACAGCCACGTAAGGGAACTTAGGAATTTACCTGAAATACTTCTTAAACGAAGAAAAGACCTAATATTTATAACACCAAACACAAAAACATCCCTCGCTAAACGACAAATCGGTTTCCTAGGCCCCCATTTGTACAACACTGTTAGCAAGTATATTAACTTAATAAATTTAACTAAATATTTTTGTAAAAAAACCCTACAAAACTGGCTTATGACCCTGGACTATTTAAAAACAGAACAACTACTTCAATTCATTATATAGAAAAATACTATAGTGCCTTTTTTATTGCATATTAATATTGTACTAAATTTGTATTCTAATTTGATAAAACCCCAACCCTTCTTATTAATGTTCCAATATGTACTTACTTATCTTATACTTATCCTATACATATACCTACTTTATCTTTATTATTGTAATTATCTTAAATTGTCTAACATATATATATTCTACACAAACCCTACATCACACAAGCACACATTACACTTTCATTTATTTATTAATTCCTATATATTTACGACATAGACATACTTACATCACACACCCATACGCATAAAAACACAAGCATATCAACCCT
Source organism: Tinea semifulvella (assembly GCA_910589645.1). Classification (NCBI taxonomy): domain Eukaryota; kingdom Metazoa; phylum Arthropoda; class Insecta; order Lepidoptera; family Tineidae; genus Tinea; species Tinea semifulvella. Next base: position 11,562,055 of record OU342602.1, read on the forward strand.
ATTTTTTTTTTTTTTTTTTTTTTTTTTTATCATTTTATCATTATTATTTATTGAATAACCGGTTTGTATTCTTACTTCCAACATGTCTTTTGTTGTTTAATAATTAATACTAAAAATCACCCCTACTAAAGCTAGTCCTCACATGACAGGATGTCCTAGTGTGCAGACCAGAGATTTATTGTTGTTACTAACACCTTTTACTTACCTTAATTATGTTATTTTTTTTACTTTGTACTTACTAACCCTTTTGATGAATAAATTAAAAAAATTAAAATTAAATTAAACATAATGTTCAGATTGAGCCAAATCCCCATCTGATAAGTTACATGGTAACATGTGACCAAGGTCTAAATATTCCCGCATAAAATTTAAATATTTATCCCGAAATTCTGGCTGTGATTGAAGCCGTTTCTCCATGGAATAAAACCGCTTTAAGGCCATGTGACGCGAATCGCCTAACTTCGGCCGCTTCGAAAGAAAAGGTAAACGTACCACATACCTACCGCTACTGTCACGTCCGTGTGACTTAGTAAACATTTTCTCACATTCTACATCCCTAGGATCCCGAATATCCTGAGGGATCTCCTCAATTTCCCAAAACTTCTCCAAATTATTATCCGCTGTAGACATAAAAGTTTGTGATACCGCACAATCCGCATAGTGGTCTGGCACATTATATGACACAGGCCCCATTAATACATACCCAAAAATGGTATTAATCGCACAAGGTAAGTTGTCACCAAATCGAAGAATACCGCCTCCGATCATGACACTACCAAGTAAATCCGCACCGATTAAAATGTCTACATGACGACTTTCATAAAATTTCTCATCCGCAAGAATTATACCGCTGAGTTCCTGCCTTAAATTAGGAGGAAGTGAAAAACTAGGAAGATTATCCGTAATCTTGCCTAAAATAGAAGCTTTAGTAATAAGTACAGGTTGAGTCACCTGACAGGGACGTAAACTCAACATTACATTACCGCGACAATTGTTGACAACCGCACCGCTTAAACCTGTAACAGCAACAATGTCAGATTTAAAATACCGCAGACCGAATCTTCGAGCACACTGCTCTGTAATAAAAGTGCTCTGGCTACCGCTATCCAGAAGAGCACGTACATTATAAAAATTACCGCCACCATCCATCATTTGCACAACCGCAGTCGACAGCAACACTGTACGATGACACCGCAACGGGGCAACCGCATGTAGCGCTCGCTGGGGGAGAGGAGCAGTAGAAGTGCTCGCCTCCGGTTCCGCAGAATCCGCAGGACTACCCGTATGTCCATCCGCAGGACCTGTAACCGTACCGCTACGTTCCGCGTAATCAAAATGAAGTAACGAATGGTGTTTATCCGACTGACAAGAAGAACAACAGTTAGACGCACCGCATTTATAGATAGAGTGAGAATTAAAGCACCTAAAACATAGCCGATTGGTAACCGCATGTTGTTTCCGCACACGTGGTTTTAATGCGATAAACCGATCGCACCGGGTAATATGATGAAAATTACGCTTACAATAGTTACAAGCAACAGTCTTTTGACTTGTTGTTTGAAACGCCGCATGACTTTTAGTTGGTCCCGAAAACCTACCCACTGCCTTGTTACCGCGATCTATCGATGCAGTAGTAGTTGGATAAGTACATTCCAAAATTCTCACCTCACTTTCCAAAAAACTAATAAAATCTTGAAAAGTGGGCAACTCCTTACCGTCTAACTTTGCTTCAAAGTGTTTTTTCAACGTTAACTCAATTTTATTTAAATTAATATATAATAATAAATATGACCACTCCGCTACAGGGAACTTTAATTTTTCCAATGCCTTGGTAGTTTCTAAAATTATATTTAAGAAATTCCGCAAACTATTTAAACTTTTATTCACCGACGTAATAGACAACAAGTTGTACAAAAGTTTATCCGCCATCAATCTTTTATTACCGTAACGAGATTTTATTAAGTCCAATGCAATAGAATAATTTTCTCCCGTAATAGACAAATGTCTAATTAAAGTTTTAGGTTCTCCGTCTAAAACACCGACTAAATAATAAATCTTTTGAGTATCACTCAACGATGAGTCACTACCCACTAAAGACTCAAAAAGATCGATAAATGAAGCATATTCCTCGATTTTACCCGAAAAAGTAGGTAGTTGTAATTTTGGCAACAATGCCCTACCTATACTAGAATGTTCCGGGTGTTCCATCTTGCTATGCCCAACCTTGTTGTCCACAAATGAACCCGCTTGACTACCCTTAATGGCATAGTACATGTCCGTGTAGGTGGCAAACCTATCCTTATGTTCATCGGCATCAAAATCCTCCCCAGATAAGACTTGCAACTCTAAATGAAACTCCATAAAAGTCTGATACACCTTTGTCAAATCGGCATACCTAACTTGAAAGTTTTTACTAACTGACGGGTCAGATTTAATTTTATTTAATAAATCATAAGTAACATTTAAATTACATATAGCCATGTCATATTGGAGTTTTACTAAAATAATACGTTTAGAGGAAGCCGACGACATATTTATATTAAAAAAACCGAAAGAAAAAAAATAACTAAAAAAATCCAAAACTTAAAAATAAATACAACCGTTGAAATAAATTATGGGGTATTCCAAATTAAAAATAAAACAAAAATGTGAACAAAAAAAAATGATTTTCCTAGGTCGGAATCGAACCTTGGACCGCCCGCTAAAGTAACGATACCGCGCTACTAACACCGCCAGGTCACGCCTAAGCCACGATACCGCGTGAAACGTGAACGCGACAAGAAAAAAACCGAATTTAAAAAACTACTCGTACAACGGAATGTTCAATTTCCACAGAACAAAAACTATACAATTTATAACCGAATAAATGTGTAAATACATAAATAACTAATATGGATGGGAAGGACATACCATAAATGCTTAAAATGTGTATTTACTTATAATAAATATGTGGAAATAAAAATAATATACCGATAATTTGAAAAATGTTAACTGTGACTTTAAACAGAGAAAAAAAAAAGGCAAACAAATTACGCCGAACAACTGAGGTACATCTAAGACATCCGTTGTCGAATGGACCAAGAAATGTGCTGTTTTAGATGTTATGAGTGGACTGTATTTAAAAAAGATGCCTGCACCGGCTGACTCAGACCCACGCTCAGCTGTCCCACGCAAAATGCTGCGTGTAAACCGACAAGTATTAAACGTACATGAAAATATAAAATAGGATAAATATAGGGAAAGCTCACCCCAGTCCATAAATTAGGATCACACACACTTTGTCACAGTTTGTCGTACGAGAATGTTTTTTCACCACAAAATTGCGCGCACACGCGGCGAGACCTCGATCGCTTCTGCCGGTGCGCACCCCGTGCGTACGTGACCATTTTTTGTTGGCCACCCAATGGTACCCGCAAAATAATTTAGGAAGCGGAAAGGAATGTAATACAATACAACTAAATAAATATGTGTTTATGTATCAGTGTTGAATGCCGCGAAAGTTTTTGAACTATCAAAACTGAACACTATGTCATATTTAGAATCAACTAAAATAATGATAACATGAATTACGCTATCCGTATGGACGTTAATTAGGCTCCTTTAATTAGCCTGTGAGCGCTCAGCTTTGTTCTAGGCTGCAAATTAACTATGGAAATAACTGAACCATGAAATTACTCTATCAAAGGTAAGTGTCAGGAACATATAACTGTAATAACCAGAAATAGGACAAATTCATAGAATGTTCATGGGCTTTAAGAGGAGGGTTATATTAATATTAATTGTCAAAGCAAGCAAGGCTTTATTTCCCGACTTACTTATGCTGCGCCACCTTGGCATCACCTTCTGGCCAAAACCAACAGGGACAAGATCCAGAGTCAGCAGAACATATCGCTCAGGGTGGTATCCAGAGCGCCGTGGTTCGTGCGAAATTCTGTAATCGCGAGAGATCTGGAGATGCCTACTATCGAGGCATTTGTTGTCGGCCTAGCTAAACGTAAGTTCTACCGGGCTGACAACGGATCCTACAAGCATCTTCAGGATATCGCTCCTACTTTCGCACGGCCCCCGGAGGGGAGGCCACTACCTAGGGAGGCGCTCTTGGAGAGGAACTATTTATTTATTTATTACAAAAACCACAGCTCATTACAGAAACAAATACATAGGTATACCTTATAAGTAACACATTGGCCATACATGGCTTTACTTTATATAAATAGTACTTATTTGTGGAAATAAAACTAAACTAAATTAAAACTAAAATCTAGAAATAATAATATAAAGAATACAAACAAAAAAATAAGCCATAAGCCAATATTCATAACAATAATAATATGCGTGTACACAACAATAAAGTTACTCGTAAGAGGACAAAATACAGTAAATAGCTAAAGTAGACAAATCTAGGAGGCTAGATTCGTGAGCCACAAGGGCGGTGTTGTAGTAGTAGGAACAGCGCCCAGCACCAAAGGTGCGTTGAATTACCGGCGGGTAGTCAGCCGCCGAGATCCTGCCGTGGAAAACAGGAGATTATCCCATCCACAACCCAGGCCCATTGAACATCCGAGCCTGGATGACTCCGCTGTCTGTCTGTCTGTAATGACTTCTGCGAGTTTAAGAATGGAACAAAGATATTCAGTGTTCACCTTCTAACCTTTTTTCTATGCTTTTGCATACCTCTAGCTCGCACATACCAATATTTTCAAAGATTTTTCAAGTCAAAATGCACTTTTGAGAATGTAGTCTATCAACTTTGTAGGAAATTTTGGAGATTCCCTAAAACCAGGCCCTAACTTTTATGTAGCGTGCCTCAACTAAATACAATTTAATAATCTTAACATTTAATTGTGTTGTTTTTTTTAAATTTAAACACAACATATCTTTTACCCCAGCATTAATTGTTATGCAATGGCAACAAAGATATTTAATAAGCTTCCAGTTACTAATACGTATAACTCACTAAAACTGTTCAAATTAAGAGTCAAACAAATGCTGGTTAATAAAAGTTTTAATTCGACAAAAGAATACCTAGACACTAAGCTCGACAAAGTCATGTGACTAAATAAATATTTGTATGCTAGAAATAGCGAAGCATGTGATATAATTACATATAATAATTTACATTCCTGTACCTGCCATGTTTCTGATAAATAAATGATTTCATTTCATTTTATTAAAATATAATTTAATTATATTATATATACAAAACACTATTTATACGATTAGGTTCTTTATTATGATCAGGTTCTTTATTACAGACAAAACACTGGATTTCAGATTAGCTCAAAACTATGTAATTATTAAAGTAAAAAAAAGTTCTTCTCAATTATCGTTATGCTAGCATAAACCAGCATGAAAATCGGTATAGTAGTTTTTGAGTTTATTGCGAACATACAGACTTTGTTTTATAATACTGTAGTAATACTACGCGGTGGTCAGTTCTGCAAAAATTATCATAATTAGTTTAGTAACATGGTTGTGAATGAGGGAATGACGTACACACATACAAAGCTTGTACATAGGCGAGAGTACAGTTAAGAAACAATCAGTTTGATTGTAAAGAAATAAACCCGTATGTAATAAATGAGATTAGGTCATCGCTTTATGGCGAGTGGAAGTGGCGGGTCATCTCAGAGGAAGCTATTCTAGTGGCCGTAGATTGAATGCAAAATTGGATGAGATCTCACAGTTTTTACCATAGACATATTGACAGCCTTAGTTCATTACCGCTCATGACCGCCTCCGTGGTCTAGTGGTAACTAACGTTGCCGTGAACTCGGGAGGTCGTGGGTTCGATTCCCACCGGGGGCAAGTTGTACATTGTATAATTTGTCTCGGTCTGGGTGTTTACATGTATAATATGTATATATTTACAAAAAAAAAAGTATAATATGTAGTTTATCAACCATCTAGTTTCCGTAACACAAGCCTCGTAGCTTACCACGGAAATTAGATGGCGCTGTGTGACCTGTCTGGAAATATTTATTTATATTTATTTTATTATTAATATAAGTATATCGATAAAATAATAATAGGGTCTAAGCAGTTTCGCTGTTAATACTTTTTTTATGAAACGAGCTTCTAAGATGTCGTTTACGGAATCATACAGTATTTGGTTGAGTAGGGACAGGAGCAGATGGTGAGCATCTTGTTGCGTTTAATTAACACAAAAAAAACGTATTTGCATGCACTCGCTTAAGTGGTCTCAGGATTTCATCCCCTTTAAGACAAAGCTTATGTTGGTTAGTTCTCTTCTTCTTCCTATTATTGATTATTCAGATGATGATGTGTGTTATCCTGATGTCACTGAAGAGCTACTGAATAAACTCGATCGTCTGCTCAACTTATGCATCCGTTTCGTGTTCGGCTTGCGTAAGTATGACCATGTTTCTTAATATCGTATTCAATTAAAGTGGTTCAATATCCGTTTCTGCAGATCTGCACATCTCTTGACTTCACTTTACGGCATTCTTTACAATCCCCAAACTCCTTCATACCTTAAGACTCGTTTCCAGTTCCTTGGAGACAGTCATAATCTTCGGTCAGCTGCGGCATTCGTTCACTTCAACTTTTGAGCATGCCCCCAACCAGCACACACACACCTACACTTTCACACCGACACTTGTATTTACTCACGCACACGAGCACAATAGATTCCTTACTTGTCTACACTGGATCAATATTATTACCCAATTTCTAATTTAGTATTTAATTTTTATTGTAATTTTTATATTAAAGTTAGTTTATAGTTTATTATATTTATTTGTTGTGTTCAATTCTCCCGATGGATGATGAATGAGGTGTTAGGGAAGGCAAAGGGTCTAGCCCATACAGCCAAGTCTGACGTAATATATCTTTCTTTTTTGTGAGGTAATGAGGTTATCATTAAATTCCAAATTTTGCAGAATTTTATGATTTTCTTGGAGTCACTCGTGGCATTATATTTATCGTTTTCTATAATTATTCACATTGTAGAACATTATTAAACAAAACAACAATATTTACAGTAAATTAATTTACAGAACAAAAACTTGCACCTGACATGTCCGCACAAAATGGCGACAAGGACTCCAATGGGGTGTATCAGGCAAAGCTTTTTGTAGATGTCGCTAGCGGCACTGGTACCTTGTTTACAGCTATGACGGATCATTTTTTAAATGTTTTTGTAGTTATTTTATTTTTACAACAAAAAAAATATTATTTTTACCTACCTTAAAATACGAATTAGGAAAGCGAACACCTTCTTTAAAAAGAAAAAAGGTATAATTAATAGAACGGCAATTTTGAGATCACCATATTTTTGATTTTGCTTGGAAATCTCGATTTGTGCACTTAAAAGCTGCTCACTTCGTCAATTTGACCAATAAATAATAAATTTCGTAATAAAAATACAAGTTTTATATGCAACTGACAGTTCTATTGGGTACCGTCTATCATGCGCCATCTATCGTGATAAAAAGTTAGTGATACACCCCATTGATTAATTTTATGTATGAAATAGTTAAAAAAAACTATTTATAGGATTAGGTTCTTTATTATGATCAGGTAAAAACAGTTTTGGAATTGTCGTCATGCTAGGGTAAAAGAAATAAAACTAATTACACATTATGAAATCACAATATATTAACTATGAAATAAAAAAGAAATCATTATGACACGAGATCATTTTATTGGGCCCATTTCTCTAAGAAAAATGGGCATTCTCATTTACAATTTAAAATAATTTGTAAAATAAACCGCTAACGGACACGTATATTTCCAAGTTTATGTATATGTCTACATTGATCCTAGAGTTTTTACTGTATGCTTCTTGGGAATTGTACGGAGGTACCGTCTCGGTTTTATTTTTGAGGGGAGACCCTTTATTTCAAAGCTTTGATTGAATGTGACACAATAATGTTAAGGTTTCTAGACTTATTGCGACCATTATAGGGCTGGTTTTGAGAGCTATGTCAGTAACTTTGATTCTTGTTGAAAATCAACGTTTCGGGTTTTATTCATTTTATTCATCAGAGACATATCAACACTCTTTCCATAGCTCGCTGGGCGATTTTAAGACCCACTAGACCCACTGTCAGTGTCCACGTTCTGCTTCGTGCGACATCACGAGGATGCACTGGTTAAAGACTGTCTTTAGACATTGTGGTATGGACGATGAAAGGATGTGCCGGAGATTCCCGAAGTTCTGAATATGTCTGTCAGCTTCATTGCTGAAGTTCGCTGTGCCTAATCAAATGATATGTCGTATAATAATATTTCAAGCATAGTACCTATGTAACTGCCTCCATGGTCTAGCGGTTAAGTCCGTGAATTTAGACTCGGAGGTACCGGGTTCGATTCCTGGTCGGGACACAAAAATATTTATTAATGTAAATATATTTGTGATATTTCTCGAGTTTGGTACGCTGGAGACATCGACCAGCTTGCCACTTGTCATGATTGGCCTATAGTAAAGTTGGCTAAATGTGAATCTGCTTATTTATAAGTGTGATTTCTGACCACCTCGAAAGGGAAACGGTCGTGATGATACTAGTACCTATAGGTATAACTATTTTTTATTTTTTTAACTTTATTGCACATAAGTACAAAGGGCTAACATAAATGCCTTAGACATTTTCTGCCATTTAACCTTAAGTACAATAAGAGAGTTTTAAGTGACAGTGAGAAGTAGGTAAATATAAAAATAAAATTATTGAATAATGTACATTATTTACTATCTTAATTCTAAGAAATAATATAGACCTACATATGTAATATACCTACATACTTCACTTACTCTAATTGTATTTTATTTATATTATATAGGGTGTCCAACGAAGCGATTAGATTTATTTCTTATAAAACGTGTAAATTATGTTTCCATGAAATATTTTTTGTAGAGGAAGAGGAAGACAAATTTCTATGCATTCCATGGATTCACCGTGCGGGTGCCAGGTCCATCGTGTGTGGGTAAGAGATGAGTAGAATGGTGTCTCGGGCTTGTGACCGACAATAAAAACTAAAAAAAAAAAATGCTTTCGCTCTAACCCGGCGATTTTTTTAAAAATATAATCCAACCTTTCCTTGAACAGCCCTTATTTGTAAGAAAAGGATCTTTATAACCGTGAATGACAATTGAGCAAGGCAAAATAATTTTAGGGTTCAATTATTGTTAAAGCTACAATTCATGTGTGCCTAGTCTATTTTCCAAGGCTTTGTCGGTAACCTTGTTACTTTGAAACATGCGGATTTTTTAAATCCTGAAAACTTTGATATTCGTCAGAGAACGAAAGTTACTGACATAGCTTTTAAAATTAGCAAGCTGAAGTGGCAATGGGCCGGACACATCTGCCGCAGAACCGACAATCGATGAGGCAAACGGGTTCTAGAGTGGAGACCACGTACGGGAAGACGCAGAGTGGGACGACCCCGCGCCAGATGGACAGATGACCTAAAGAAGGTCGCTGGTGGGGGTTGGATGAGGGTAGCGAAAGATCGCGTTAAGTGGCGAGGCTTGGGGGAGGCCTACATCCAGCAGTGGATCTCTCCAGGCTGATTATGATGAACACGACATGTGACATCACTCCCACCTCATAGTAAGCGGTATGCGAGGCCCAATGATGGGAGCAACTGACGCCCGCCACTAACGACAGACATCAGACCACTATGCCGGCCTAACGAGATGCTTTTTCACACTTCACTTGTTAAGGACTCCAGATTGTAAGAATCTATCCTTCAGACAAATATCAAGCATTACTCTCTTGATAGCTCGTTGAGAGACCTTAATTGACCAGACTGTCTGCAGTTTCCACGTTTCTGGTTCATACGAAAACTGAAAAAAAAAACTGGTCAAAAATGTTGTCATTAAAACCACAGGTGTCTTCGATAGAAAGATGGGACGTTACCCATTTTAATTTTAAACATTATATTATCTGATGATTGACGTTATTACTAAACATATTTCGAGCCTTACAGGAATATCGTTACTCGGGTTCACTAGCTCTTGAGCTAAGTGCAGTGCAATATTTGCTCAGTTCATTTTTCCCCAAGAGCGGACCCTACAGTGAATTGCAGTCTGTGTTCAAGTGAGCCGCTTCGCTGCATTTCTCTCTCAACAACTTGTCCGACGAACTTAAAAACCCAGCTTCTACAAAATTTAATCAAAAAATTTGATTAAAATACAAGTACTTAATAACTTGATTGACTTGAAAGTTCTGGGGAAACAGGAAGGTTGGCAATTATTTTTGCCAACGTATTAGCCTCGCTATACAAACTTGATGTTTGATGTTTTACTAGATTTAGTTGAAATTATTTTTTCTATTATTTAAGTAGCTTTTAATTTATATTAATTTACTTCGAATTAAAAATAAACACAATATTGGGTAAAAAATCGGGTAATATACATATATAAGAGAGTGCCTATAGGCATTATGTCCGCCTTTTGTCTGTATAACAATTAAGTTTTTAAATAAAAATTTTTTAAAAAAAGATCCATATAGCTATGTGGTGGGGTGGGGAGGGGCGTGTTGCTGACGGATGACCCGGGCTTATGGGTATAGATATGTATATATGTGCATGTATTTATATATATATGTGTATATATTTATGGGTTTGGGTTATCTATCAGCAGTGCGTTTGTCTTTATTTTACCTACATAATTATATAAAAACTAAATGCATGCTACTTGTGTAAACCTGTAAAAGCAAATTATTACCATTCTGTAAATAATAATGTTAACTGCTATATGGTTTACCTAATAATATAAAATAAAATAATCTAATTTAGCTGATTTAAAAATTTTATTTCTCAGATTAAAAATTAACAGGTCATTGGAATCTGCTAAGTCTTCTGTTAAGAGCTTACTTTTTGGACCGCTTTGCTGCTTACTCATACTAACAGGAGTAGAATCATTTAAAATAATTTATTTAATAATGACGTGTCACAAATCGACAGTCCCTACGTAATGTATGAAGATCAAAAAACTAGGTACATCTTCCTCGTCACTATTCGTTTCTGCGGAGGAGCTAGAAAAGTAACTTTGGTTACATCACGACCGCGACGGATGTATTGGGTATTGGGTTCATGGTAATCTATACACGAGTACGGATTCGTCTCAACTGCGCCACCAAATTAAACCAGCTTGTAACCGGCGGACTGGCTTCCCTTGAGACCCGCGGACCCCAAATGTGTTACAACAATCAATACAACGGATGTGTATTACAACAATCGAATTTTATATTATTATATTTAATTATTTATTGATTTATTTATAATAGGGTAGCCAACAGTGCTAACATCACACATTTATTTGTACTTAACACTAAATCAGAAGTTAGATGTTGCACCTATTATAGGCGACCACCACATTACCACAGTAGCCTTTATTGCCTATAAAAAATAACAATATTATAAAAATTTTAATAAGTATACAAAAACTAAATATTATATGAAAATATATCGTTTGAAAGGTTTTTTGATGCAGTAAAAAAACAAGCAAATTTTAAGTTTCAATGCTTTACGTAGGGGCCGTCAAAATGCGTTTAAATAGATTTACGTAAATAAAGTTATTTTGAGTTTGCAGTTACTAGGTTATTAGATTGGAGAGCCGAGATAAAAATATGAAATCCTGTGACGGTTTGCACGACTATTTTATGACTCTTTATATTGTAGAATAATACGCTTAAAATAGTGCTTATTATTTGTATATAAAAACTTAACTTTTATGTTAAAATTAACGTAGATTTTCACATTTACTATGCGTACTAACTGCCTCCGAGGTTTAGCGGCTAAGTCCGTGGATTTAGATTTAGAGATACCGGGTTCGATTACTGGCCGGGTCACAATAATAATTATTAATTTAAATCAATACCTTCTCCCTATACAGGCACGCTGCTAGACGCCAACACACTCCGCATTGCTGTAGCTTTGCGACTTGGATGTAAGGTCAACATATTTGTTTTTGTGGTGCTAATGCCGACGTACTAGACCACCATGCCTTATGCTGCCAAAAAAGTGCAGGATCTCGAGACATCATGCAATCAATGACATCCTGTCAAGGGCGCTTACGTCTGCTAATATCCCCTGCATCCTCGAACCATCGGGGGTAGTTAGGTCTGATGGTAGGCGTCCGGATAGGATGTCATTGATTCCATACAAACGAGGCCGTGCGTTTTGTCTGTCTGTCACAGGTGACATCCAGCTATAAGAAACCCGGGGCCGCTGCAGAGTCAGCCGCGCGCCTTAAACGCAACAAATATGCGGAGATCATCATTAATCACCTTCCAATCTCATTTGCAGTCGAAACGATGGGTCCGTGGTCCGAGGGGGCTCTGGCGTTCTCTCGTGAGCTTGGGGATAAACTCCGCTTGGCGACGGGTGACCATTGAAGTAGAGAATATTTTGGTCAAAAGGTCAGCCTCGCCGTTTAACGGAGGAATACCCATCGGACGGTTATAATCTTAGTATTAAGTTTTTTTAGTTTTATTTGTATTGTAGGTTTTTGTTTTTTTTGTTTATTTAATGTAGGTTTTGTTTTTAATCATTTAATATTGTAATCATATAATTTATTCGAAAAAAATATTTACAACATATAAAATAAAATTAATATTAAGGATAGGGATATAAGTCCCTTGGATCCCTATGGTACCTTGGAGACATCGACGAGCTTTGGCCTATGGTAAAGTTACCTTAATATAAATCCGCTTCTTTATAAGGTTACATGTTCATACAATCAACATGACATGATAACACAACAAAGTGACCCTACGGCGATCTTTAGGGTTTTCTCGCGAATCACTAATTACGTGGGCAATTCCGGGTTAAACAGCTTGTTGTAAATAAAATTAGTATCATCACGACCGTTTCCCTTCCGGGGTGAGCAGAAACTACAGTTTAAAGAAGCGGATTCACGTTTAACCAACTTTACTATAGGCTCATCAAGTGACAAGTCGATGCTCTAGCGCACCAAACTAGAAAAATAACACAAATGTATAAATTAAATAATTGTGTCCCGACTAGGAATAACCGCTAGACCATGAAGGCACTTAAAAGCTTAGAAAAAGGTTTTCATATTAGAAAAACAAGATTTACCTATTATAGGTTATATTATTTTGGCACAAAAAACATTATGACGCATGGCTCCCATAACGGCAAGAAAAAGGAACGGGATTGCCGTAATTAGACGTGGGGAAGATTTACGACGAAATTCCATAAATTCTTCTAATTTTTGGCGAAGGCACAGACATTTTCTGTGTCAAAGTTTAAAAGACATAGCTGACGTTTTGTACAAGACGTGCTTTAGTATTTTATTTATACGGTGTGTAACGATTTTGCAGACAATGTATGTAAATAATCAAGACAATGTAAATAAAGGAATTATTTAACGAACTTAAATATTATTATTAATTTCAGCAATTATGCCGATAGACACATCGTCCATACCACAATGTTTAAAAACAAAAGTGTTCAAGAATAGCATTCTCCCCGTAATGTCACATAATAATAATAATTATTATTTTTATTGCGTAAGTACAACAGTTTCATAATGATACACTGTGTTAATACAGTACTTAAGGCTATTTGTTAAATCAAATCAAAATAATTTATTTCCGTATGGTTAGCACGTAACACTTGGATATTGTCAATACATACAAGCCAATAAATAAAAAATAATAATAAAAACAAATAAAAAATATTACCATTGACCATGGCTGGACCGAACCTAACATCAAAACAATAATTATAACTAAAACATTGTTGCCATAAACGAGGAATTTGTTTTCACTTACAGCTAGATACTTAATATTAAATTCGTGGCTGTAAAAAGGCCATGTCAGCTTACAATCTAATAATAATTATGTCCATAAATATAAATTCGTGGCTGTAAAAAGGCCATGTCAGCTTACAATCTAATAATAATTATGTCCATAAATATAAATTCGTGGCTGTAAAAAGGCCATGTCAGCTTACAATCCAAAAATATTTATGTCCATAAATATTAATTCGTGGCTGTAAAAGCCGTGTCAGCTTACAACTACACAAGTATAATATTAATGTCAAATAAATTGATAAATAACATATCCGCTTACAATCTAAAAAATAATTGCTATGACCAAATTAAACATATTATATTCGTGTCATAAGCAAGGTAATTATAATAATAAGGTAACTTAATAACTACCTAATATAATATAAATTGTACAAGTTGTTAGTTGTACAAAGGGTGTATTAAAGTAGACTATCTAACTCCACACCAAGCTACTTGTGTTATGGAGTTAGCTTATTATTCTAGGTTATAAATTACAATTAAAAATATTACTGTTTACAAATAATAATTAGTTAAATAAAAATATATATGTATAAATATTTTATGTAGGTACTTCTAGACTAAGTTATGATACCAACATAAAAAGTAGGTAAAGGTATGTATAGTTAGACGACCAGATTATATGGTGTTTTTTTTATTGACTTCGTTGTATAACCTTTATGGATCATAGACGTGGATACTGATAGTGGATCTGGTCAGCGAGCTATGGAGAGAGCTATATATGTATATGTATAAAATTCGAAACGTCGTTTTATTAAAAGACGATTTTAACAATATTTATTTTAAGATGTGCCAAAAGACAGTGACTTTGCAAAGTGTTCATTTCTAATTTGGAATAAAAAAAAGAAGAAAAAAAGGTGGAAGGTCACTTAAAAAATTTAAATGCTTGGTCAAGGAGTTGTCAAAGCGGCTGACAGGAATGCTGGCAATTATTTCTGCCAACGTATTACCCTCGCTATACAGAGGGGAAATGTTGCCAGTCTCCTTGGGACTATCTCGGATGGGACGTCTCTAGAGGACATTTTTTATTTATATTTTAGTTTATTTTTAATTTTATTATTTAGGTAACTTTTAATTTATATTTAATAAATGTTAATAGTTTATTGGGATAAATTATACCTATAATATATTATTTAATATGTATGATGTTGTACGTATGATCTTCCAGTGAACATAAGGCAGGCAACTAATAGATTGTCATTTAAAAAATTGGTCTATGCACACTTTATAAATAGGTCAAAACCACGTTAGTAACTTGTATTTATGTATGTCTATGTATAATATTGTGTATATATTAGTATTTAGTATATTGATGATATATTACATATATAAAACTATATAAGTACGTATATAATATATGTTAAGTCATTCTTTAATTGTATATTTTACCATTGCTTTCATTGCACCTATATTTGTTCAAACTCCCTGAGGTTTGGCTGTCAGAGAATGTCTACGGGCATTAAGTCCGCCTTTGTACTTTGTGCAATAAAGTTTTTAAATAAATAAATAAAATAAATACAAAGTTGATATAGGAGTTTAGTTACATATTTCGTTACAACATTTGGTAAAACATACTTTTTCGTTACGTACTAAATTGTAGTTATTTACTTATGTAAGTTACTTAGTACAAAAACCAGGGATAACAAAAGGGAAATAAAAGATGCTGTTTCGGAAGAATTTTTTAAGTGACCCTCCACCCTTCCCTTTTCAGTTCATATGTCACTGCAGACGCCTGGCCGAGTTAATTGTGTACGTGCGTTTTCAGCCGAGGTTCAACACGTGCTCACAAAGATCTTCCAAACATAGATGCCGCATAGTTTATTTTTGCATTTATTATATTATTGTTTTTTTTTGTTTTAGTTTTAGTTATGTAAAGGAATTTAGTCAATACAGCCATGTCTGTCGTAATATATTCTTTCTTTTTAACGAGTTAATGTGGATATCATCAAATTCCGAAAGTTGCAGAATTTTATGCTTTTCTCTACACGTAAAATAAATAAATATATAAATATTTTCGGTAGATCCACTGTGGTTAATATACAGTTATGAGCTACAAAAGTCGACCCTCTGAGGTATACGAGGGGCGTTCAAAATATTCTCGGTATGTGGATAAAAACAAACAAGTACGAAAAGTTTGATATTTTTATTTTTCAATATACTCCCCCCCTATGTTCATACACTTATAAGATCGATCAATTATTTTTTTTAATCCCTCATAAAAATATTTTTTATCTTTGGTGTAAAAATGCTCCTCCACGGCCGTCTTCAACGCTTCATCGTCAGAAAATTTATTTCCACGCAGATCCTTTTTAAGATTGGGAAACAAAAAGAAGTCGCTTGGGGCTAAGTCCGGACTATAGGGTGGATGAGTAACAGTTTCAAACCCACATTCAACAATAGCTGCCTTGGCAATATGAGCAGTATGGACAGGGGCGTTGTCATGCAGAAGCAGAACACCTTTGGTTAACTTTCCTCGCCTCTTTTCTTTGATCGCATCTCTTAATTGACGTATAACGTTAGCGTAGTACTGCCCTGTGATATTTACACCTTTTTCTTTATAATCGATAAGCAAAACTCCTTCACAATCCCAAAATATTGTGGCCATGACCTTGCCAGCTGACGGGATTACCTTGAACTTCTTGGGATGAGCTGAACCCTTAATGTGCCACTGCATGGACTCCTGTTTGCTCTCTGGGTCATAATGATGAACCCAGGTTTCATCTCCAGTAACTATTTTTTGCAGCACCTCATCGGGATTTTCACCACACAGGTCGATAAAATCTGAACAGCAAGCCACACGCATATCCTTTTGAAGAAGTGTCAGCATTCGCGGAACCCATCTTGCACTTACTTTTGACATATTAAGATGGTCATGTATAATGTCATGTACGGTACCAATAGAGAGATTGATTACTTGAGCTATAGATTTTACCTTCACTCGGCCGTCTTCCAATATAAGTTTTTCCACTTTATCAATATTTTCTTGTGAGGTAGCCACTACAGGCCGGCCAGGTCTAGGGTCATCTTCAATACTCTCCCTTCCACGCTTAAATTCGCTTGACCATTTTTGAATAGTAGATAAAGAAGGAGCAGACTCACGGTAAACACAATCCATTTCCTCTTTTATGGTTTTTTGATTTTTACCCTGTTTTGTCAAGAATTTTATGACGGATCGGTGCTCTAATTTCGTTAAAATTGTTAATTCGCTCATGGTGTTCATGTTTGTTCGGCAATTGCAGAAAAACAAAAGAACATCTCGGTTCCAATTTTACTTTTTTTTAATGTCAATGGATGAATCTTAGCGGCCAGTAACAAATATATATATAAAAGAGGTTGTAACGTATCAATACCGAGAATATTTTGAACGCCCCTCGTATATTAAATAATAATTAGTGAATTTATTGTTAAATATTAATAAAACTAAAATTATACGAGTATATGTAAAATGAAAGAATCCAAAAAATTAAATTAAATATGAACAAAATAAAAAGATCAATAACAATAGGAAGAAATATATATATATATATATATATATATTTAAGCCTTTTTTACCAAAAGGTCATACAATTTTAATTTAAATGTCGTTGTTTTGTGGTCTTCAAGGTCATCCGGTAGCTTATTAAATAATGTAGCAGCCATATTATAGATACTATTACAAAAAAAAATATATGAAACACAGTATATTGTTTTTTGCTCCGTTGTAAAATTTAATAACCTCGGTTTATCTTTCATAATAATCATCGCTGAGATCCCTTTCAGTGTCAATCCCGAAAATCCCGAAAACGCGACCAAAATCTACTAGCGAATCTGCCAGCTGCGGAGTTACGGGGATAAATGCAAATCCGTCGGTTTAATCACTTATTCGTGTGATCCCTTTTATACGCAAATGCTACATCTACTTAATTTTAAAATCGTTGCGTGCACACGTTCCTATTTGCTTTTTAATTTTGTTTTACTAGCAAGAAAAACGTTTTATTACTGATAATTTGCTCCTCTTTGCTGCCATTTTGATTAGTGACAAAAAATACCATTCTGATAATAAAGACTAAATTAATTATTATTTTCTTAATAATAAAAAAACATTTTTGTCACATAATAAGTGGAAAGCTTTTCTAAGTCTAGCGTACCAAAACAGAAACAGATATATTAAAAATGTGTCTCGACCGGTAATCAAACCTCCAGCACCTCCGCGTCTAAATCTAAGGTCTTAGCTAGACCACGGAGGCAGTGAAATGTGCATATGGCCCAAAATATGTTCCCTCGACATAGTTCGTTCCAAAATCGAACTGCTTGTGGTACATACATAGATATCGTCACGCCAAATCTCTTGAGGGGTAGGCAGAGATAATTAAGCGCCACTCGTCACGATCACGTCATACTCGTACCTCTTTCGCTTCTTCGACATTCATCAACCTCTTCATACATGCCCTTTTGTTTTGATGGCTTATTTCAATTACAAAAACATATGAAAACAGTGTGAAAAAATCACGTGAAAGAAATATGTCCAGTCCATATAAATATAAGTCTAAGGGTCAAATGATATTGTTGTAATTTTGTGGACTTGTGTTAAATTAAATGAATATTTGGCGCCAGCTCCTGGGCTACAATGCTTAACTATTACGGAAAATTGCGCATTTGAGCCACTCGCTACACTTATGACCTATATACGAATGGGGCATTCATACTTCACTTATCTAACAAATATGGAAAGGAGGTGAATGAACTGTCTTGGAGTTCATGGGCTCTCCTGTTCCAAAAGTGCGGGCAGATTTTCCCGCCACGGCTCCCTTAACGATACTATTGAAAGGGCTCTAGCCACCATCGAGGTTCCAGCTCTTCTAGAGCCTGTTGGAGTTATCCGAGATAATAGCAAGAGACCCGATGGTATGACGTTGGTCCTCTGGGAACGAGGACGTGCTCTCATATGGGACGCCACATGCGTCGACACCCTCGCCGCGTCGCATCTCAGGGGGACATCGCATAAAGCGGGAGCCGCGGCGGAAAATGCGGAGTCCAGCAAGCGGCGCAAGTATGTAAGTATATTAAAAGATTACATATTTGTGCCGTTTGCTGTAGAAACTCTGGGCCCATGGGGTCCAAGCGCAAAAAAGTTTTTAAAAGACATAACACCGTCTTGTTGTCTCCTCCGGCGACAAGAGGGCTGGCTCTTTCTTCACCCAAAGATTTTTTATTTATTGCAATTCAGTGGGGAAATGCAGCCAGCGTTCTTGCCACCATTCCACGCGGACGGGACTTAAATCCCTATCCTTAGTTTTATTTTATTTTGTAATTATTTTATTTGAATAAATATTCATTGTTCGTTCAAAAAAAAAACAAATATTAAATAATTAATCAACTCGGTTGACTTAGTGCTACCACTGATGTCTTAGGTAACTAGTCAGTAGTAACATTTGTTGAAGTGAATAATTAAAAATAATAATATTCGGCAGTATTTTTATATTTTTTTATCTAAGCACTACGAGTATGTATGTCGATATATACGAGTATATGATGATAAGTAGAGTAGAACTATGGATGAGGAGGAACAATACAATAGTTTAATAATAGGCTACTTGACAATTTTTCAAAATATGTTTTAAATTGTTTAATTCCTCGTTCCTCGACAAGATATTCAAATTCCTTCACTGTTACCGCAGAGAATCTCTGGAACACTCTCCCTCTCTCTCTTCGAAATCTAAGGACTGCGCTTTCATTCAAAAATTATCTTTACTCCCATTTTCTATCCATTCAGAATAACTAAAGTTATGTATATCTGTGTTAAACTGTTCTTTCACTCTTTTCTTTATTTTTAACCTTAACCCTATATTATAGTGTGTATTTATTTATTTCTGTATACATGTAATTATATGTATTGTATTATAGATATACTTGTATGTATTATAATATGTATGATATGTAGTTTATGTAGTATTAGTATAAATTATTGTTTTTGTTAGTGAATACTTGGCATTCTGCCTGTAATCCGTTAAAACTCCCAAAGGTTAGCTGGTGGAAAATGCCTTACGGCATAAAGCTCGCCTGTGCACATTAATTTTAAGTTAATTTAGTTTTTGTGCAATAAAGATTTTTTTTTATTTATTTATTTATATTTAATTGGGTCAAATTGCCTTTGAATGCTAAATAAACCAAGGATGATAACTGTGACGATAAAATTGATGATGAAACTCTAGAACAAGTAAATTAAATTATATATCTGTGCAGAGTTTTCACTGCGGATGGGAAGTACGATAAGAATGTGAGAGAAAAGTGAACGAACGCCAGTCGAAATGTCAGTGACATAGCTCGACCTGCCATACGCAATGCTGTGTTGGTACCAACACTTATGTATGGAAGCATTAAGTACGCCCTTTATTTATTCGAAGTAGATATTAAAATAAAATAGATTAAAAAACTAATTATTAAACTAATTATTAGGTAAAGTACGCCCTTGTACTTTAACTGACTTACAATCAATAAATAAAAATAAATAAATTTGTATTACTACTATTAAATAAAGAAATCCTCTATTTTAACAATCTAACTGGTCCTTACATATAATTCAATGACTACGCCAAACCGCTTATTAGGTCTCTGCGCAAATAACTATTAGGTGATCATAACAGTTTTGTTTCTTACACTCGTATTATAGTGAACTCTTAGAGATTATTATAATAATGTCGCAAGGTACTATAATAGGTAAGGTGGGGCTAGTTGAGCATAGGGGTAAGTTGAGCAACATCTCGGACTATACAAAAAGTAAAAAAAAGTAAAACATACGTGAACGGTTTATTTATTTGCAACGAAAATAATAAATAAAATAATGTCAATAAATATATATACATATAAATTTACTCTGATTAAGTAAAATTTTATCTACATATTTAATATCACGTTTTTTTATAAACTTAGTATTGTTTTGATATCTAGAAAAGATTTGGTTCTAATTCAAACAGTTTTTTTCATTCGCTAACATTTTCTAATTAAACCATTTTGAATGAACTCCTCCTGGAAGACTAAGCAGCAAAGTGGTTCAAAGAGTAAGCTGTTAGCAGAAGACCAGCAGGCTAGTAGATTCCAGTGACCTGTTAATGTGTAATATGACTGAGAAAAGAATCTGCAAGGAAAACTCAGCTATATCAGATTTACAAAATAAAACATATACAGTACTACACCAGAACGATCAATTATTAACATTTCAAAATTTAGCTATGAGTGCCTATGAGATTACAATACCTGGACAGCGGTACCCCTCCAGGCACGTCAGATTTAAGAAAGACAATTTGCCCGTGTCCAACTCGAAAGCCGACAAAACGCAAAAACCTACATACATATATAAATATCTCTACGCCAAATGTGGGGTAGGCAGAGACAATTGAGCGCCACTTGTCACATACACGACATACCTCTTTTGCTTCTTCAACACTCATTAACCTCTTCATATATGTTCTTTTATTTCGATGGTTTTTTAATGCACCTTCAGCTATTGTTTTGTTTATTTAATCGTGGTAGGTGAGTCTTAGTCTGTCAGGGTCTCTTTTACCCACAACTTTCGCATTGTATATCCGGTTCAATGGAACCATCGGAGCATGCCTTTCCTTATTTTTGTCTCTATGCTTTTTTTCATACCTTACTGTTATTACGTATAACGACGCAGAACGACGTCATCTCATTTCTACTGCTTTAACTCCACTCCCACTCGTATTCTGACATATCCACGTCTCGCTTCCATACATAAGTACCAGCATGGCATTGTGTATGGCGAGTCAAGCTTTGTCACTGACATCAGTGACCCCAGGACACCGTTAACACTATTTCCCGCGTTCTTTCTTCTTCAGTAAAAACACTTCCCAGATATATAATTTTATTTACTTGTTCTTGAGTTTCATCATCAATCTTTATCGTCTTCTTTCAAACACACCTTGGTTTTTTTCGCGTGGAGTCCTTTCTCTGCACATCTCTCTTTCATGTCTGTGACCAGTGATTGCAGTTGTTGTTCGGACGATGCCTTAAGAACAGCATCATCTGCATAAAGCTGGCAGTTCACCACTACTTATTCACGCAAAAACCTATGCAAATTTAAGAAGAATAAATTTAACGTGTACGGCAGAAGTCCAGCCCCACAGCAGCACCAAATATATCATCAATTTGTATTATTCATGCAAATAAAAAGGAGATATTAAGGATTTCAAAGTGCTATTGCGTTTTTCCTTTTTACAATATTAAACGTGAAATATAACGCCATATTTGCACAACGTTCGCCTTTAGAACTCATATCCGATGTGCTCGTAGTTTGCAGTTTTATATTCAAAGAGCTCTGAACTAGTTAGAAATAAAGAGGAAAAAAAACGGTGGGAGTGCAAACGAGAATTTGCTATTAGTACGGAAACTAAGAACAGTGTAATTAACCACCGTGTATAACTAGTTTATAATTAAGTCATGCTAATAAGAATTCTATCTATATGGGTATACAGAGCAAAACAGCATGCTGGCTGTCAAAGGGGTTTCCTCAAAAAATCCTTGAGGTAAGTCTTGTTTCAAGCAGTGTTATTTTTATATAAATATCACCATGACAAGCTTACAATATTAATTCTTGTCAATAAAATTGGCATTTGACATCATTGCAAATGGCACATACTTTTAACAGCAACAAGGCTGGCAATTATTTCTGCCAACGATTAGCCTCACTATACAGAGGGGAAATGTTGCCAGTCTCCTTCGAACTATCTTAGATGGGACGTCTCTAGAGGACATTTTTTATTTATAGTTTAGTTTATTTTTAATTTTATTACAGCCCCTAGAACACAGCGTCCTAGACCTCCACTGCTGGAAATGGGCCTTCCAGAACATATATATCTGGAGAATTTGGCCTTCACTCGCCATGCTGGCCAGACGGCTTGGCGAGGAAGTAGCTTTTAATTTATATTTAATGTATATTTATTTACATCGAATTTATTTCTTGAATGAAATATAAAATAAAAAAATATTTATTCGAAGTACTTAGATACAAAAACATTAAAATAAAATTGATTAAAAAACTAATTATAAATAAAACAAAACTAAAAATACCTATGAAATTAAAACTATTCTACAAAATAAACTAAGGGCTTACCACCAGGGAGGGTACCTAAAACGCTCGCCGCATTTCCTCGTTGAATTATAATCGAAATATTCTGTTTTAGGTAGTTATGGCATTTGGGATCTAATTTATTATATTTTCTAGACAGATTATATATTAAAATTACAACAACAACAAATAGGTGGTAGGCGGACTGATGGTGGTAATTTGTCCAGTCTGCCGGGGCGGGGAAGTATCCACCGTTCCTGCCGATAAACCTAGTAAATCACACGTTTCGGGATCAGGCTCGAGTTTTGAGACAGTCATGAGTGTCTGGTTCCAGTTGCTAACATTCATGGACCTCGTGCGCCACTTACCATCAGATGGGCGCAAGATGTCGTGCTAGTATATTAAAATAAACTTGAAATTCTTAGTTTTAAACTCTCCAACCCTCGAAAGGCATAAATGTTACTTTTTAAGGCTTTGAGATTAGATATTTTTTGTATACATAATATTGCAAAGGCTGTAAATTTTCCCACGAATAAATAAATAAATAAATTAAATATTTCCTGTTAAACAAGTTTTTTTTCTTGTTATCTTTAATGTACATACATTATCGTTAATCAATCTTCTGCTTTCCAGTATCAATTACAGATAGTCAGAATTACTACACGTTCTAGCACTTTTGACATTCATAAGTCTGTCTCTTTCATATTATAAATATTGATGTGTCACATTATATTTTTTTTAGAACTAAAACAGATTTGAATCAGTTTAAAAATTTGTTTTGTTTAAAAAATATTCTATAACTAACTAAACTAATTATTAATAAGAAATAAAAGTTTAAATAATACAAATATTAGCTTAAAGTTAAATATATATATATATATATTTATATATGAGTATATAGCCTTATTCTTACGAGTTATTGTCTTATATATTCAATTATAAGATATTTATTTAGAAAAACTTACAGCTACAATACAAATATAGGAAAGATAATAATACTACAAAGCCGATAACAAGAATTCACAGATAGTTACAATAGAAAGCATGCAAGAAAAACTTTTCAAAAGCAAAGTATACAGGAACAACAATAAAATAAAAATAAAGACAAAAAAACAATAGATACGATAAAATAATAAAAAAGACTTGACAAATAAATACAACTGCAGAAAAGAAAACGAAAATAACAAATTAAAATTTAAAAAAAACAATAGGTCAGTCTACAAACTCGAAGTGCTCATTCGTCATCACTCGTCTAACCACTGCAATGCCGGCATTGAAAACATCGACATGCTGAGCTCGTTAAACATTATTGCCGCCCTACTGAAAAATAATAAATAAGAATAATAAATATTTCCAGACAGGTCACACAGCGCCATCTAGTTTCCGTGGTAAGCTACAAGGCTTGTGTTACGGAAACTAGATGGTTAATAAACTACATATTATAAGTACTTTGTTTTTTGTAAATACACACATCAAAAGTGTCTAGGGATCAACATATATTTTTGCAATAACTTTTCTCCTGATTGATATTCATTAAAATTTTCTTTAAGGATTGATCAAATAAAATGTTTTCGTTTGTCTACAGTAACGATAAACCAAGTCACCTTTGCATTAGTAAAAAAAATTGCCATTTTCCTAATAAAGGGATTTTTGACATTTGAACCACTAACATTAAAGTTCGAAAAAAAGACTGAAATAACAGTTTATTTTTTAATTTTATTGGGTAACTTAAACAATTAATAATCCGTGTTTCTACCGCGAACACTAACAACACAAGAACATCGGTTTGGCATACTCAAAATGAGTTCATCCAAATCACGCTGTGGAATGGCCGCCCATGTTCGTTGCAACAACAAAAAAAGGTCTTCTTGCGACTGGATACCCTCCATATTCGGCAGAGCTCTTCTCTGAAGAATATCCCATGCATGCTCAATCGGGTTCAAGTCTGGCGACTGAGCAGGCCAGGGCAGGACATTGATGTTAGCTGCGGCGAGAGTCTGTCTTACAACTCTTGCGGTGTGCGGTCGTGCATTATCATGCATTAACTGAAATAAGGGACCGATATGCACTTGTAGAGGAACGATGACGTCTGATACAACCGTCTCAGCATAAATTTGAGCGTTGAGGTTGCCTCTGATCCAAATCAACTCAGTTCTTCCGCCGATCGAAATACCCGCCCATACCATGATGGTTCCACCACTATAAGGATGGACTTCCTGGCAGGATTTTAATCGCTGTTGGCGTCCAGGGGTTCTCCAGTGTCGTATACGTCTTGTATCCGGCCTCATACCAAAACGAGACTCATCAGAAAAGCACACGAAACGCCATTGTTCTTCTGTCCAATTTCTGTGTTCAAGAGCCCATTGATATCGAGTCCTACGATTGTGCATTGCTATAGGTGGTACCCGTAGCGGTCTTCGGGAATGAAGGTTCACTTCATGCAAGCGGTTTCTGACTGTTTGGTCGCTAATTAAGTTCCCTGAAGAGCGATGAAGGCTCACGGCTAACATCATGGCGGTTATTGTTGGAGTTCTTCGAGCTGTGATTTGAATGTATCGGTCTTGTCTCCGTGTGGTGCAGCGATACCGTCCTCCATGGCGCTCAGCCACGGTACCAGTGGTTCGGTAACGTGTCCAAAGTCGACTGATAACACTCTGACTTGTATTCAGAGCTAAAGCCACAGTACGTTGCCGGGAACCAGCTTCTATCATTCCCACGGCTCTGATCATTTCTTCCCTGCTTAAATGACGTCGCCGCTCCATAATAACGTTGGTTTTAATCAGTAGTAGGGAAACAGTAGCACTAATAATGTCTTCAATGCGTCTTATGTTTTTATAGGGAAAATATTGACAGCTGATTTTCATCTTTTACTCGAATTTGATTGACAGTTCCTGTTTTAAATTATGAAATGCACCAAAAAGGATCCATATAAATTTATAAAATCATAAATTTATTACAAAGCCACATCTCAATCACAAGAAATCCGCATAAACATGCTTGATCCCTAGACTTTTTTGATGTGTGTATATACATATTATACATATAAACACCCAGACCGAGACAAATTATACAATGTACAACTTGCCCCCGGTGGGAATCGAACCCACGACCTCCCGAGTTCACGGCAACGTTTGTCACCACTAGACCACGGAGGCGGTCAAATGTTAATTTAATGATTATGTTATTAAACTTTTCTCTTTTAAAATTGTTTTCATGCATTACTTGAGTTTTTTATATCTGATTTGTACATATTTGCATGCCTAATAAGGGCCGGTTTTTTTTTGTATAACTACTTTTTTTTTTGAGACCTATTGTAGAAAATACCTGCAAAATAAATGAATTTGAAAAAAAATAATAATAATAACTCGTAAGAATAAGGCTGGGTTGTACCAAAAGTAAGTCATAACGGTAACAATTATTACGATTAAAGGTAAAACTGGTATCAATTGTACCAGCTGACTTACAAAGACTTCGTTTTGGTGCAACCCAGCCTCTTGTGTTTCCCTTAAAATCGCATTATTGTAAACCAATCGGTTACAGTAATACTTAAGTGATATAAGTGAATAATTATGCCAACGGTAACTCTATTAAACTATACCAGTATGTTACTTTAAAAGTCTGAACCATGGCGAATCCTAACATTTTCCAGTATAACTTATGATTAAACAACTCTTACGATTCGCAATCAACGCCACCACTTTGCTGAGTGGTATAGGCTTGTTAAGCGACTTATACCCATCTATATTTTTTTATTAGAGAATCAATTCTATTTATTAAAAAAAACAAAACGAAACACAATCAATACACTTCACATTTTACCGCAATACCTCCGTGGTCTAGCGGTTAAGTCCGTGGATTTAGGTCGGAACACAATTGTTTTTTTTTTGTGATATTTCTCAAGTATGATACGCTAGAGACATCAAAGAGATTGTCACTTGTCATGATGGGCATAGGCCCATCGTAATGTTGGCTGAACCCACTTCTTTAGAAAAAAAAAAGAGAAGTGGTTTCTGACTACCCCGAAAGAGATACGGTCGTGTTGATACTTTCCGTTTCTTAAGTTCTAGATAGCAATTCAAAAGCAGTGTAAACAACATGATTATTGTGATTTAGCCACGACATTGTCATTTTAACTGAGACGATAAATATAATCATAAAAAAGTGTTTTGATTATTTAAATTAAACGAGAATTAGTTAAAATACTATAAACCTTACGATTAACCATAGTTGAGTAGTTAAGACTTTTAAAGTAACATATGTACATCAAAGCCTATTTATACCTATTACTATTACCCATTAACGTAAACTTAATGTATTTAGACGCAAATTTAGTATAAAGGAATCCTTCACCTAACGGACACTTTCATTAGCTAAAACTGTAATCTCATAGGTACTCATAGCCAAATTTAAAAGGTTATTAATTGATCGTTTTAGTGTAATTCCGTGTTTTTTTTTTTGTAAATCTGATATATCTGAGTTTTCCTAGCAGATTCCTATCTCAGTCAAATTAAACATTAACAGGTCACTGGAACTTGTTAAGCTGCTGGTCTTCTGCTAACAGCTTACTCTTTGGACCACTTTGCTGCTTAGTCTTCCACTAGCAGGAGTAAATACATTATAATTTCATTATGACGTTTTATAAATGCCTGCAATAGGTTTTTTTTGTGCAATAAATATTTAAAGAAATAAATAATATTTTATTCAAAGTAAATTAATATTCATTAAATATAAATTAAAAGCATAAATTGAAAACTGACAACATTTCCCCTCCGTATAGCGAGGCTAATACGTTGGTAGAAATAATTGCCAGCGTTCCTGTCTCCGGATTTTTCCGTCTGCCGCTTTGACAACTCCTTGGCCAGGCGCCTTGCTAAAGGTCCTCATGGGCCCATCGTCTCGACCCCAATCGGCGCAAATTCGTAACCAGTAGCAAGTTTAGCGTATTTGCGCAACTTGAGGTTCTCAGCAGACGCCGCACTTCCCGCGGCTGACGAGGTCGCCTGGATGTGATATAGAGCTAATATCGCATCCCACACCAGAGACCTGCCAAGTTTCCACGGCCCAAAAGTCATTCCGTCGGGTCTCTTGCCATCGCTCCGCACAATCCCAGAGGGTTCTAAGATTGCGGGTTCACCAGCAGTGACAAGAACCCTTCGAATGATGTCGTTGAGAGCCGCGTGACGAGGAATGCGGCCAGCACTTCTCGTCCGAGATGATGGACTGGTTCCCCGCATCGACACTGGTGCGTGTGGACAGTCCGGGCTTCGAGACGAAGGCATTAATAATAATTAATATGGATATTTTTTTAATTAATATGGATTTTAGTTTTATTTTAAACTTTGAATATTCTGTCATTTTATTTCCTTAGATAGTTTATTAACAGTTTGATACCATTATATAGAAAGATGACAAGTTTTGGGGCATTTGATGTCATCTTTAAACCTTTAAATTTTACGTAGTGTCGATAGAACTTTCACAAGAAATATTCCTCTATTTTGATCAAAGTTTTTAAGAAATAGAATCCCGCTGACGGGCGCCGTTTCTAGTACAAATCGCAAACTTATAGTCAGTCTTTTGCTTCTGTGAGAAAATCACCACCTGCCTTAAACAAGGAAGCTTCCGCTTGCTTATTTTCAGTTTACATGGAAATTTATTTTTCTTTAAAATTTCCAAGTTCGACATATTTCTGCACATGTGAACTACGAGTGTAAAAAAGTACTATTATCACGATCGTGACTACGGGGTAACCTTTCGGGGTGGACAGAAACCACTCAATTTATGACTCGTAGACCTTACGCTACGCTGAAAGACAATAAGAAACATTTACAGATATAGTGCATAATGGTTTTCCATCGTATTTTATCGGAAAAGTTCGAATTTATTGTGCTTTGTCTTTCTAAAGGTGGTTGTAACATCTCTATACTATACAAAACATTTTTCATTTTGACACTAATTAATAAAGTTCCATATATAAGTCACTCAGTTAATACAATAATAATTGATTGATACTTCGGGTGCCGTCATATTCCGATTGAGACCCGAATTTTCCTGATGAAAATACATTATGCACTATATCTGTGCCTCCCTTCTAAAAAAGTTCATACTCAACCCTAAGAAGTATATTGGCATTTATGAATTCACCATGCGGGTGCTGCGTTCCGTAGGTAATCATAGAAGAGAGAAGAAAACTTTATAAAATTATGACAAAGGAAAGTTGTAGCCGTCCAGTATCTATACAGCCACGAATATAAATTATTGTTAATGGTATTTAAAATATTAGATGACACGGCACTTTTACAGCTACGAATATATTGACATATTATTATTATTTACATTGTAAGGTGACACGGCCCGTATACAGCCACGAACTAGTATTAAGATTTGATATTTATTATTATTATTAGATTGTAAGCTGACTCGGCCCTTTTACAGCCACGAATTTATATTTAGTTGACACGGCCTATTTACAGCCACGATCTTATATTAAGTAGTTATTAAGTTACAATTACCTTGATTATGACAATAATGCTATTATAACACACATAAATCTGGGTTATTACCTGTTACGGTCCAACCATGATTATCTAACTTATATCTGTTTATATTTTTGTTTTATATTATTTTAGTTCTGTCAATATCCAAGTTGTTACAAGATAACCAAAGGAAATAAATAATTTGATTTGATTTGATATAAATGGTAGGACCCAGAGACATCACTATCACTATATATTATAAAACAAATCCTTCGCCGCATCTGTCTGTCTGTCTGTCTGTTCGCGATAAACTAAAAAACACACTACACTCGCCATGCCGCGATGGCCACACGGGTTGGCGAGGGTTAATATTATTATTTTATGACTTGATTGGTCGGGAGTGTCTGGCGATGGTGGCTGGTTGTATCAACGCCTTCCTTAAGTTTGATCCCCAGAATGAGAACTAATGAGAAATACGTATATTTGTGATAGACTTAGGTCAACACCACACCGTTTCCGTGCCTCGGAGAGCACGTTAAGCTGTCGGTCCCAGTTACACAAATATCAATCATTAAAATTGACTACACTTTACCCTGGAAATATAGAGGCTAAAATCAGAAATATGTCAAAGTCAAATCATTTATTACAATTTGGCCTTCTCGGGCTCTTTTGTATTGTCACATTACATTGTTATAATTATTTAAATAAATTATATTAAATTTATTACAATACAATTGAATTGACCTAAATATAAACATACACCAACAGTAAAAGGTGTCCAAAATATATTAATAATATACATTTGCACATCTACCAGGCATTTTTGTCACTAATAAAATCATTTATCTTATAATAGGCCTTGCCTATAAGTCGACGTTTGACATGAATTTTTAGTTTATCTATACACAAGCTAGTTAGTTCCTTTGGGAGTGTGTTATAAAAACGAACACCAAGTCCCAAAAAAGACTATCTCTAAATCTATCTCTAGAAGTGTGGAGGTCTAGGAATACGTGTTCTACGAGCTGTAATGATGATGATGAAGTACTTTTTGTTTCTTAATGAACTATAAAAAAACATTTTTTACAGACAGTGGGGTCGTCCAGGTCTGGATGACTAATGGGCCTGGGTTGGAGATGGGAATGGGGAAATTTCCCTTTTTTTCCACGACAGGATCTCAGCGGGTAAGCACTAGCTGTTAATTCATGCACTTTTAGTGCTGGGCGCTGTTACTGGTATAACAACGCTCGTGTGGCTCACGAACCCAGGGCGTCTAGGTTCGAATACTACAGCTCTCCTCCAAGAGCACATCTCTGGGAAGTGGTCTCCCGTTGGGGGGCTGAGCGCAAGACATACCTATATTCTGAAGATGCTGGAAGTGTCCATTGTCGGCCCGATAGAACATAGGTCTAGTCAGGCCGACGACAAATTCCTCAATAGGCATCTCCAGAACTCAAGCCACCACTCTGAGCGATATGTTCTGCTGACTTTGGATCTTGTCCCTATTAGTCTTGGCCAGAAGGTGGTGCCAGGCTGACGCAGCATAGGTGAGTCGAGAACGAATGAACATCTTCTAGATCCGGACCTTTAACCTGAGCGGTAAACTGGAATTCATAACAGGGCGTAACATGGCAAGGGCCGCCTTCGCCTGATTGACGGCGTGGCAGGCCATTTCACCCAACGCAACGCTTGAAGACATTTACGCGCCATCTAGTGAAGCAACATTGAAACTTTTTCTGTTCATTCTCACAAAGTACAGTTAGATTAAAAAAATAATCTAGTTTGTCAAATAAAAAATATTTTCGGATTCGTTCCCGCTCTTTTGCACAAAAGTGACAAGTGCATGTTTTATTGTATTGTAAATTATTTTACTGTGGTTATTGTAAGTCGAAAGTGAAGTCTATTTATTTTTTACTATTCCGAAATGGAAAAGCATAAATTTGATAATTTCTCGCGCAGTAAACCCCATAATACCCGACCTGTTTGGACTTTGGCTTATGTGTGACTCAAAATAAAGCATTAAATTTCCTTAACACTATAAATTTTGTGAAATAGTATTTATTTGTCGGGTTTAGGACTTATATATTCTGTTCCTTACTTAATAAATTTAAAAAAAAAAGTATGAATGAGGAAGTGTCAAATCAATCAAAATTATTTTGTGTTTTGCGATGCGTTGTGAAATAACCGAAAAATTGTTTATATATAATACTAAGTGAAATATTAACCAATTGGCCATGTTTCGCTACGTAATAATTGTTTTGTTAGTTAATTGTTATAACTGTGGTTTAGGCAGTCCAGTACCTGCGCCACAAACGAATGGTACCACTGTTCAGCTCGGAAAACTTCTGGCCGATCTCGCAAATAATCAATGTAACAATACTTTCCTAAAAAATCAAATTAAAAGCAAAATAGAAGAATGTAACATAAACGTGCCTCCATATAGCCTGAATGCTATTAAATGTATATTATTTTATGACGTCAACAGCCTCCTGTGCTCTGCGGATCATATAAAACATATTGAATTCGAGGATCACATAGGCGATAAAATAAACAACGATAAAGTGAAAATAACGGACATCTGCAAGGATGCTTTATTGTGGAACTTCACGGACTTGAAAGAGGTTAACAGCTATAAGAACTTGTCTGAAAACATATTTAGAAACTTTTCGTATTGTTCCAAGGCTTGTATGATATCTGATTTTCTCGACGATGCTAGTTTCTTCTGTAAATACTATAGCTGGGGTTTGAAGATGTTTAAAGCAGTTGGCAAAGAAGATATTAAGTCTGAATTGAGTGTTGAAGTGCCCAAAGATGTGCCAATAGTTATTGTGCCACAGTTTGGTGAGCCGTTGCCAGAGAACCAGTCTTCTATAGTTGGGACCAAAGCCTCGGGACAAGAGGGCCCCTCAGGAGGTTTTGCTCAACTCCCAAATCCATCTGCTGAGGAAAAATCCAATACTATTCAGGTGAAGGATGATCATATGCCATCACAAAAGTCTACAGAGCCTGCTGAGGATAAAAATGACAATAAAATTATACCAAAGGTAATAAACATTAAAAATATATTAGTGGTAAGAAGACATTTCTTAGCATTTCATTGTCGAGTCTATTATGCGTGGAAAAGAGATGAGAAGAAAGTTGTCTCAGACTTGCAACAGACTATAAATTGGTTTAATTTTATACAATTAAGGCTGTAGGAACTGCATTTGATAACTGGTGGAGAAAACAAAAAATAAAGTGATATTTCCCTCCTCTGGTACTCTGGTGATATTAACAAGCTTGCCATTTTAATTAGGTAGTAGGCAGACTGATGGTGATGATTTGTCCAGTCTGCTGGGGTGGAAAAGTATACACTGTTTGTGCCAATAAACCCAGTAAAGTTCGGGATCCACACATTTCGGGATCAGGCTCGAATTGCTGTCATGCCCAGTCAAGCCAGCATAGATTTAGGGACTGATGTCAGTCATGAGTGTCTGATTCCTTGTGGCGAGAAGCTTACATCATACCTCTCCAAATTAGCATCACCTACACTTTCCAAACATGTTCGACCAATCTCAATCTTACCGTTTTTTTCTAAAGTACTTGAGTATATAGTTTACAAGCAACTTTCTAGATTCCTATGTGTATACAATCTCCTTAATCCTTTTCAATCTGGTTTTCGCCTCGGTCATAGCATTACTTCAGCTTTACTTAAGGTAACTGAAGATATCAGAAATGGCATGGATGAAACCAAACTTACAGTTCTTGTACTGATTGTTTTGATGCCTTAAACATAGTTGATCCTGATTTGCTCATCGCAATGTTGTCTCGCCTTAACTTATCATCGGAAACATTAGAGTGGTTCTCGCAGTATTTGCACGGGCATCACCAACAAGTTCGGGTAGGCCAGGAGTCATCTACATGGGTTTGATTTAACCACAGGGGTCCCACAAGGTGGGATCCTCTCTTCCTTACTGTTTTCCCTATTTATAAATTCTGTCACATCTTCGTTACACTGTCACTATCATCTTTATGCCGATGACTTGCAGCTCTATGTGCAGACTAACACTGAAACAATAAATAGTGCCATAGTGTGGTTAAATGCCGATTTAACTTACATCAGTTCCTGGTCCAGGCGTTTTGGTGTGGTGGTCAATCCCAGTAAGTGCCAGTCCATTGTAGTAGGTAGTAATAGACTATATCCAAGATTGACTTTTCCAAGTTGGAGGTGGTTTGGTATGATTTCTCTCCGATATAATTTTGTAATAACGTTAAGAATCTCGGTGTGTTTTTTGACTCCAATCATAGTTGGGTGACTCAGATCTCTAACACTAACCGAATACTCTTCGCATCACTCCATTCGCTCAATAAGTTCTTACCGGTAAAAACTAAAATTACACAGTCTTCTTCTTTCACATATTGATTGTGGTGATGTATGTTGTGTTACATGACCGAAGAACAACTAAACAAGATGGATCGCCTTCTTAACTCCTGTATTAGGTTAATTTATAGTGTTATAGGCATAGTGTTAGGGACTGATGGCAGTTACGAGTATCTGACTTCAGTTGCTAACATTCATGAACCTTGCGCGCCACTTACCATCAGGTGGGCCCAAGGTCACATGTCGTGCTACTATAAAAAAATAAAAATAATAATAATTTATTCTCTTCGCAAGTATGACCACATTTCAGAATATCGCTCTAAGCTCAAATAATTACCAATAAGATTGCGAAGAAATCTTAGAATCTTGTGTCTGTTATACTCAATATTAAATGAACCTAGTACTCCTATATACCTAAAACAATTCTTCTCATTCCTCAGCTCCTTTCACAACAGAACTCTTCGATCTTCACAAAACTCCGTCATTTCTAGCCCTTTGTCTCAAAGTCTTTCGTAGTCGCAGCATCATATCTTTGGAACAGCCTTTCAGTCAGTATTCGTCAAGCACCGAATAGAGCCACCTTTAAGAGGCTTGTGTTTACACATTTAATTAAGTCCCAATAAATATATCTATTTTAATGTGTGTTTTTAGTTTATTCTAATTATTATGTAGTTATATGTGTATGTATATATGAGTATATGTAGGTTTATATATGATGTATTTTAAGTAGTATATGTATTTGATATTAGGTTAAGTATTAGTTATAGCAAAAACTGTCTCTTTTAACTCTTATTTTTGCACTGTCTCATATTTCTATTTGATATCTCCTTTGTCCCCAAGGTCGACCGTCAGAGAATGCCTAATGGCATTCGCCTCTTGTACATTGTACAATAAAGTTTTATAATAAAATACAAATTAAAATTCCAGTTGCTAACATTCATGGATCTCTCTCCCCACTTACTATCAGGTGGGCGCAAGGTCACATGTCGTGCTAATATAAAAAAACACATATTTGAAGAAAGTCACTATATTTTAATAATATTTAACCTACTAGATACTTTAAATGACATGGGTTTCAAACATGTTGGAGGGAGGGGTCATTTCTTCCCATTGCCCTTTTTGTTAATAAATAATTTAATTTGAATGTGTAAATTTCAGGACAGCCAGGCAGATACAGGTTTAGAACAAGCAGAGATAGTGCCAAAACCACCTACATCTCAAGAGAAACCTGTTGGCAGTCCACCTCAAACCCAACCTAAAGTTCCATCTAAGGAGGCCAAGGAAACTGCTATTGAACAGCCAAAACCAAAAAGTGTAATTAACGAAACTGATCTTGAAGATGGTAAGTCTTAATAAGGACCTTGCTTCTCAAATCATAATTCTGATACTACAATTTCATCATGGACCTTGCTTCTCAAATCATAATTCTGATACTACAATTTCATCATGGACCTTGCTTCTCAAATCATAATTCTGATACTACAATTTCATCATGGACCTTGCTTCTCAAATTATAATTCTGATACTACAATTTCATCATGGACCTCGCTTCTCAAATCATAATTCTGATACTACAATTTCATCATGGACCTTGCTTCTCAAATCATAATTCTGATACTACAATTTCATCATGGACCTTGCTTCTCAAATCATAATTCTGATACTACAATTTCATCATGGACCTTGCTTCTCAAATCATAATTCTGATACTACAATTTCATCATGGACCTTGCTTCTCAAATCATAATTCTGATACTACAACTTCATCATGGACCTTGCTTCTCAAATAATAATTCTGATACTACAATTTCATCATGGACCTTGCTTCTCAAATTATAATTCTGATACTACAACTTCATCATGGACCTTGCTTCTCAAATCATAATTCTGATACTACAATTTGTAAGTTGTAGACTTCCACTGCTTATAAGCTTGCAAATAGGCCTTCCATAACCTATTTCTGTACTATACAGCTTTCTCTCGCTACACTGGCCAGACAGGTTGGTGATGTCAAATTGGTATACAAAAAATAATGTATATTTTTGGTCCGCAAAAAAATTTATAAATGTTAATAATCTTATTTTCTTCATACTCAATAGTTGTTAAAAATATATTAAAATTTCTCACTATATTTATTTTTAAAAGTGCATTTGTTAAATTGCAACTCATGTCGCTGTCTAAAATTCCATACTTCATGTTCTCATGATTCAAGGACTGAATTTGGTTGTGTTAGGCCTGATAATTCAAACCTTACATCAAAATAACAAACTCTTATAGCTAGGCTCGCCATACACAATGCCATATTGGCACCAACACTGTGATGTATGAAGCGAGACATGGATATGTCAGAATACATATTAGAGTAGGCTTAAGCAGTAGATATGCGGTTATTTTGCGTACGATATGCGCTGTCACTTTGGCGGACCGCATACGTAAGGACGAAGTATGCAAAAGGATAAGTATAAAAGAAAGCATATGGACTAAACTATGGAAAGGCATGATACAATAGTTCGGCAATGTTGAAAGGAATATTGACAAACCAAATATATAATGCGAAATGTTGGTAAAAGAGGCCCTCAATTAATTAAATAAAACACTGGCTAATGGTGCAATAAAAAGCCTTTGAACGTTGGAAAAGCTTTTGATGAAGCAAAAGAGGTATGTTGTAATGGTGACAGGTGGTGCTCAACTGTCCCTGCCTACCAAGGGATCTGGCATGAAGATATGTATGTATGTTATAGCATTTATACGTGACAACTTCTGTTAAAGGATTTAATTATTCTATTATAAAAATGTTTATACTAATGTACAAATTAATATGATTTTCAGAATCTGATGCAGATGTTGATGTGGATGATGGTCAGGATGGCGGAGACACCTTTAATATGGACCTGGATGATCAACAGAATAAACTGCCAAAAGTTATCCACAACGAAAAGATAGAACCACCCACTGGGGAGTTTGGACAGAGAGGTCAGACTAATTACAATTACCAGATTCTGTAATAATGATTAAACTTATCTATGATGTAGGTAAACTTTTCTATAGCTTGATTTTTTAATTACACCTTTCTATGTACAAAATAGTCTGGCAACCCCAGGCAACCCAGTTTACCGTTTGAACTTTATTATTATTTTTATATTTTTTTTTATATATACTAGCACGACTGCCACATCGCGACCACCTAATGGTAAGTTGCTTGCGAGGTCCATGAATGTTAGCAACTGGAATCAGACACTCATGACTGACATCAGTCCCTAATACTATGCAAGCTTGACTGGGCATGACGGCAATGCAAGTCTAATCCCGAAACGTTAGGATACACTTTACTGGGTTTATCATCACAAACAGTGGATACTTCCCTGCCCCAGCAGACTGGACAAATTACCATTACGGGAAATAGAGAAGACAAAGTATTCCATGGATTCTACGTGCGGGTGCCAGGTCCATCGTGTGTGGGTAAGAGATGAGACGAAAAGGCGACCCTTTTTTTTTTAATTGCACGATTTAACGCTCACTATCGACCATTCTAATCCTCTCCCTACCCAACCAAATACTGTATGATTCCGTTAATGCCGACTTGGAAGCTCTTTCCATAAATGTATTGATGGCAGACATGCTTAGGCCCAATTCTTTCAGTAAGTGGTCCAAAGATTTTGCTGGAACTTCTCTCGCACCCTCTTGAACCCGTTCCTGATCATTTCTTCTGTGAGATCATAATATTTATTTGATTTCCACAGAACGGTATGTTCAATAAGGTTAACTTATTATAAATATTATTAACTTGACATGCGTAATTTATTTTAGTCTATACAGACTCTTTACAGCCACTAATTAATTTTAAGTATATAGTTTTAAACAAAAACTTGTTTATGGCAACAGTGTTAATTAGTTAAAAAATAACGCGGTGGTGGCTCGGTTGTTATAGATTTACAAAACCACCGTTCCCGAGCCTCGGAGAGCATGTTGAGCCGTCGGTCCCGGTTCCACTAATACTAACTTGTGGAATGGTTATTTGTTGTCATTAAAAATTGACATCATATCCTTGCCAAGCCGTCTGGCCAGCGTGGCGAGTGTAGGCCAAATTCTCCAGTTATATGTTCTGGAAGGCCCATCTCCAGCAGTGGAGGTCTAGGATGCTGTGTTCTAGGGGCTGTAATGATGTAATAATGATGATTTTATTTTTTTTAGCAGCGTACATAACTTGATGTTTTATGATTTCCAGGTAATATGATACATGAAACAATTCAAGACAATTTTCCTCAAGAGGAAGAGGATCACTTCTTCTCTTTCTTCTTGAGCGCAGTTGTGCTGGTGATTCTGCTCTACGTGCTTTACCACAACAAAAGCAAAGTCACTAAAGTTGTAAGTATAACAAAACATATCATTTATATTTACCAGCACATGTATAACGGCAAAAAGAAGATCAGATCGGCGTGCTGCTGCCTTACAATTAATTTATGTTAATTGACATATCATTATTAGTATTTAGATTATAAGATGGCGTCTTTGTTTTATTTTAGTATTTTATTATTATTATTTTTGTTTTTTTTTGTTTTATACATTTATAAATTATCTGACATATGTATATAATTTCTATACATCATAATTATTAAGTATTTAGAATGTAAACTGACACGGCCTCTTTACAGGCACGATCTTATTTAAGTAGTTTCTAAGTTAGTTAGTTTTACTTGCTTATAGCAATATTGTTGTGCATAGCATACATAAATATGGATTATTACCTGTTTCCGGTCCAACCACTATTAGCACTTTGATTAGTACATATGTTTTGAAAATTGTATTGATTTAATTAGTTCTGACTGTATCCAAGTTGTTTTGAGAGAACCAATGGAAATACATTATTTTTAGGCGACGAGCCTTAGTGTGGGATGCCACTTGTGTCGACACTTTGACACGTGGATAACACATGGACATAATTACGAGGGTGGTCTGAAAATTATCCGACCTCAACGTTGATTGTTGAAGATTGTTGCCCTTCTTAGAAGTATCATCACGACCGTTTCCCTTTCTGGGTGGTCAGAAACCACGCTTATAAATAAGCAGATTCACATTTAGCCAACTTTACTGCCGGCCAATCATGACAAGTGGCAAGCTCGTCGATGTATCCAGCGTACCAAACTCGAGAAATGTC
The DNA here is from genome assembly GCA_910589645.1 of Tinea semifulvella. Classification (NCBI taxonomy): domain Eukaryota; kingdom Metazoa; phylum Arthropoda; class Insecta; order Lepidoptera; family Tineidae; genus Tinea; species Tinea semifulvella. Next base: position 11,600,905 of record OU342602.1, read on the forward strand.
ACAAATTTTACATTTTATTTATTTATTTATTTATTTATTATTTACTTATTCCACAGCTGTATTTTACAAACAAATATTTACATTCAAATGATTACCGAACACCTAGCCAATTACGGAATAACATTATTTTCACTAAACATATAGCATGAACGGATTATTAACAATTTAAACTATTAAAAAATAAACATAAGAATAAAAATAAAGAGACAATATTTAAAAAATCCATCTACGCATCATTATGTGAGTGTATGTATATGTGAATGTGTAGGTGTGTGAAGGTGTATATTGTAAGTGTGAGTGAGTGAAAATGTGTAGATTTCATTGCATTGTGCATATCTAATGTATTATTTACATAGAACTACACCTCCATCCTGCTCAGAATTCTTCCTCTGAATTGGTGTTTAGACAGACAGAAGGGGTCGATATCTGTAAACAATTTATTGTATCTTCTTGTTATTCTGCTCACAACAGAATTAGATGCGTAATTAGTTCGGGAGCTAGCGGGGACAAAAAGATCCCGATGTCTAGTATTGAAGCTTGGCACTCTGATACGTAAGATATCGGCCACCAGCCTTGAGCTATCAAGAGCCCCGCTACACACGTCATGCAAGAGGGACATTTCCATCAGAATACGCCTGTCTTTTAGCTTTACCAGTCCGTGCCGGCGACAAGAGGATTCATTCAATAAATATTTTTGTGTACCGACCAGGAATCGAACCCGGTACCTCCGAGTCTAATTCCATGGACTTTTTTTTTTTCTTTGTTAATCTTGCAATCAGTCATAAACTTTAAGCAGATGATTTGAGTAATATGACATGTAGATCATATTCCCCATTGGGAATATCTCCTTATTTGCTCAGCAGCTAGAATCTTGCTGGCTGTCTGTTTCTAGCACTCTACGTCTTTTTAGACGCCTGACTTCTTGAGGGACAGTGAGGTCAACTGCTAGCTGGTTAGGATGATTCTCCAGCCTTGTCCTGTATCTGTTGTTAGATAATTTGATTTTATCCTTTATCTTGTTTATAGCCATTTTCATGCAGCTCAGACATTTTGATGTACCATGGTGTATTTGCAATGCTTTTTAGTATTTTATTTTGTGTTCTTTGTATTAGCATGATATTGGAATCGCAGGCTGTTCCCCAGAGAGGAATACCATAGGTCCAGATAGGTTTGATTACTGATGTATATATAAACATTTTGTTGTCAATAGACAGTTTGGAGTTTCTATCGAGTAACCAGTATAGTCCTTTGTGTCTAATGTTGATTTCTTTTTTTTTTGTATCTATATGTTCCAAGTCAGCCTGCGATCCAAGTGCATACCCAGGTATTTGACTGAGTTGCTGTGTGGAAGTGAGTTGTTACCCAGATATACGGAGGGACAGTCTTCTTTTCTTAACGTGAAGGTCACATGCATCGATTTTGTAGCACTGGCACTAATTTTTCATTTTTCAAGCCATTTCTGAACGTCGTTTAGGCTGTTTTGCAGTATTCTTGAGGCCTCCACTGGACACATGTTTGAGGCAAGTATAGCTGTATCATCAGCAAATGTAGCCACGGTTACATCTGAGCATTGTGGGAGGTCTGATGTAAAATTCTACGGACTTAACCGCTAGACCTCGGAGGCAGTTAACTTTGCTCTTCTTCCACTATTTCTTCATTATTACGTTATCTTGCTTTGCTTTTATGGTTTTTTTTTCTTTTTTTAAGGTGCTGGGACTGATCGTGGAAGGTCGTCAGTCAGGTCGGCGACGAAACAGTCGAGGCCACTCGTACCGCAGACTGGACACATTGGAGCAGGCCATTTCTACCACCCCCACAGCCGCACCAACTAAAATTATCTACTAAAAGCATTGAAATCATCGACGAATGAAAACGAGATTTAATGTCTTTAATTATATTTTATACGAAGAACAAAAATCAGACTACGGGGAAAATTTTCGATTTTTTATCTTCGTCACACCGTTTTGAATTTGAAATTTGATCGGTTTAAAATGTACGAGTATAGTTGGTATTAAAAAAAAAAGTAATGTATCATCACGACCGTTTTCCTTTCGGGGTGGTCAGAAACCACGCTTATAAATAAGCCAACAACATTTAGCCAACTTTACTGCCGGCCAATTATGACAAGTGGCAAGCTCGTTGATGTCTCCAGCGTCCCAAAGGAGAGAAATATCACAAACAAATTAAATATTAATTAAATGTATTTATTTACATTAATAAATATTTTTGTGTCCCGACCAGGAATCGAACCCGGTACCTCCGAGTCTAAATCCACGGACTTAACCGCTAGACCACTGAGGCAGTTTTGTTGAAAAAAAATATTGTTTGAAACATAATCGTGGTAAATAATATAAAGTGTATATACGTTTGTTAACAGTCAGTAGCATGGATCATGTTTCGAACTGTCAAACTATGTTTATTTATTTCTTTATTTATTTACATATCTTCACGCAAGATCCCTTAGGGGTAGGCATTTGACACGACAAGTTTGCCACTTGTCATGATTGGCCTACAGTAAAGTTAGCTAAATGCGAATCCGCTTTATAAGCGTGGTTTCTGACCACCCTGAATGGGATCTATCGTGATGATACTTTTTTTTTTTTACACGATCACGACATACTTCTTTCGCTTCGTCGACATTCATCAACCTTTTCATACATGCCCTTTTGTTACGTATGCGGTCCGTCAAAGTGACGCCGCATACCGACGCAACGATCTCATTTCTACTGCATTAACTCTACTCTCATGCGTATTCTGACATATCCACGTTTCGCTTCCATACATAAGTGTTGGTACCAGCATGGCATTGTGTATGGCGAGTCGAGCTTTGTCACTGACTTTTCGACTGCAGATCAGTGACGCTATTTCCCGCGTTCACTCTTTTAATATCACTATCATACTTCCCATCCGCAGTGAAAACAGTGTCAGATTCCTATCATACTTCCCATCCGCAGTGAAAACAGTGTCAGATTTCTATCATACTTCCCATCCGCAGTGAAAACAGTGTCAGATTCCTATCATACTTCCCATCCGTAGTAAAAACAGTGTCAGATTCCTATCATACTTCCCATCCGCAGTGAAAACAGTGTCAGATTCCTATCATACTTCCCATCCGCAGTGAAAACAGTGTCAGATTCCTATCATACTTCCCATCCGCAGTGAAAACAGTGTCAGATTCCTATCATACTTCCCATCCGCAGTGAAAACAGTGTCAGATTCCTATCATACTTTCCATCCGCAGTGAAAACAGTGTCAGATTCCTATCATACTTTCCATCCGCAGTGAAAACAGTGTCAGATTCCTATCATACTTCCAGTCATATTTTAAATCTGATGGCAAATGGTTAAATAATTGCCATACAGTAACAATTTTTCGAGTAAATCTCTAATGGCGGTTCCACATTAGAGCCGTGAAGCTCCGTCAAAAAAAAAAAACATATACTGCCCCGTGCCAGTTTACTCCCGACTACAAAGGCGTTCGGACGTGTGCAGTTCTTTTCTTGCTGGTATCGCTGGCCTAAATTGGGTATCTGTTTTGGAAATAATTGGAGAAACTTTCTGAAGCAAATATTGACATACAAGTAAATTTCTTAAATTCACCACTGGGTTCAGAATGTAATTCTGATAACTGCTTCTCCATAGAAAGTCTGAAATTAATTTTATATAATTAATAAAGACAGTTCTAATCATGTACTTACTAAGTCAATTCAAAAATTGACTACACAAGCAATTATACCTTGATCGTTTACGATGTATTTCAGTCATCCACCATCTTCTTTTTTTCCAACGCTTTCTATAACTTTCTTGTTTCTGGACGTCTAAATAGTGATATGTTGCCACAGCAAACAAAGTTAATGCAGCAGCAACTTCTATGTCCATTTCACGGCGGGTTTCGAACGATTGTGAGCATCCCGGGAATGTAGAGGGCGAATTCACGGCACTAATGCGGAGCCGCCATAAGCGTTGTGATGTGGTAATTAATTTGTTTTTTTAACCCATTCTTTCACCCAGTCTTTTTGACCGCCTCCGTGGTCTAGTGGTAACAAACGTTGCCGTGAACTCGGGAGGTCGTGGGTTCGATTCCCACCGGGGGCAAGTTGTACATTGTATAATTTGTCTCGGTCTGGGTGTTTATATATATAATATGTATATATTTACAAAAAAAAAAAAGTATAATGTGTAGTTTATCAATCATTTAGTTTCCGTAACACAAGCCTCGTAGCTTACCACGGAAACTAGATGGCGCTGTGTAACCTGTCCAGAAATATTTCTTAAAAAAAAATATCTCCATTCGTTTTAAAGTTATCTAAACATGGTGTAGTCAGAATACTATTTTTTCTAAATAATCCATTTGGTATGCGTTGCATAACTCCCCAATACATTTTTTAAATGTATATCCATTTTGTAAAATTCAATAACAATTCATTAATCATTGATTGATTGATCAGAATAAATTAATTATGTGTAGTTTGGATTGGTCCTAAGGTTTCTATTAAATTTTCGGTTCTATTAAACCATATAAATAAAATAATTTAAATGTTATTTTTAAGTTACTTTGTTGTGGACAACACATCACAGACATAATTACAATGACTGCCTCCATAGTCTAGTGGTTAAGTCCATGGATTTAGAGGACGCAGAGGTACCGAGTTCGATTCCTGGTTGGTACACAATAATTTATTTGTGATATTTCTCGGGTTTGGTACGCTAGAGACATCGACGAGCTTGCCACATGCTATTGACTTTTAATAATTGTTACTTGTCAACCAATGACATTCCAATACATGGACATCGCATTTACGCGCTGATAAAGGGACGGTAAAAGCGTACTTAAATACCACGAATTATTAACAAATATTCCCATTTCTTTCTCTCACTCGCGTCAGAAAAAGACAAAAAATACGCGTCAAGAACATAGTCATAATATAAAACTATAGGGTTGCTATTTTTGTTTAGTCCTAAAAAATAAAAATAAAATGCGTTTATTTCGGAATATTATCCATGGGGTTTAGTAACATAGTGTTTGCTTATTCTATATTAGTAAAAAGGCACACATACATGTGAGTATGTACCCAGTGCCCCGTGATAGGGCAATCTGGCTTCTCAGTAACTGCCTTCACGATGATGTTGCTGCTTCGTCATCAACGACGCGAAATCATCGTTGTACATGTACTCAAACATCGCTGATGAACTGCACCAACGAGGGAGCTCCATCATCATCCTGAAGGCGTTATTATATTGTACTCGGAGAGGGTTGTAGGCCCTCTGTGTGTAATTGACCCACAGGCTGCATGTGTAAAGATTTTAACAGAAAGCATTAAATAGGGTCACCTTGACATCTGCCTTACAACGAGCAAACCTGCGGGTCAGCATATTACAGCGGATCTAAAGTAGAACGTTATTTTGTACTGACCGCATTTCTGTCATCTGTTTGTCAAGTATTACAAATTTCTTTATCATCATATCAGCCGATGAACTTTCATTACTAGAAATGTATTTAAATAGCACAGCGCGAACATTTTTTAAATTTGCGTACTAAATGTTTATTAATACTCTGTCAAAATGTAAATCTACACACCATAAACGTTTGCAAAAAAAATATGATAACGCTAGTTTTCCCCCTGTGTCCTTTACATATAAAATCACCCTATATAAACAATCTAAATAATAATATATAAAATAGTTTTCTCATATTATAGACAAAACTAAAATTAATAGCACATTGCTACTCCGTAACTGTCTTTGTTCTGACAGTTTTTAAAATTAGCTTATGAAGCTTCAACTGGTTGATAGTTATACATTGCTGCATAACAACTGAGTTTATTTTATAGGATTGGAGTGTCAGCAGCAATGTAAGCTTCGTTATTGTATAATGCGATCAGTCCATGATTGAAAGGTCATTGTTGTCAACAGATAAAATGTTAGAGACTGTGATTTAGCATGGAAACTATTGCTTTGTGATCTTCATTAATGAAGCATAAAAAATGGCAATGAAACAAGTTTTTTACAATTAAAATTAGTTTTGGCTTTAAGTAGTGTAGTGAGCTCGACTTAAGAATCATGATATTTATTTTTCTGTGTATTGTATATTGGTCTGTATTATAATTTATTAATAAATGATTTAAACTTTTTGGTCGAGCTATATCTACGGTAGATTTTAATATTTAATTTGTCATGGCATTATTTTATTTAAGAATTTGTTTCAGCCTGAGTTGTACCAAAATGAAGTCTGTAATCGTAACGAATAATGTTAAAAATGGCGTCGAATATAATTTGAAATTTTATCTATAAACCATAAAACAAATAATACATTTTAATGGGAAATTAAAAATCTAGACCGGCTCAACTAAAGAATGGGTGTTAAAGTCTGTATATTCCGCATTAAAATTTATTATTTATTTCTTACATTAATCGCTACATTTACAGATACATCGTTTTGATACAACTCAGCCTTAATATTAGTTTGTATTCGCTTTTTGTACTTTTAGAATATGATAAATTATGTTTACGATAAACTTCAAGTAGAATTCTAGTTAAATAAAAAAAAATGTGTTGCGATAGTGGCTCGGTTGTAAGCTTGGTTCGAACCCTGGCATGGACCAATGAGATATACACTTTTCTTACGTTTTGTACATTTGTCATAAATTTACAATAACACTGTTATTTATGGAATCGTTAATAAATTGTCAGTAAAAATATCCAACAGTGGAGGTCTAGGAGGTGTGATGATAATAAAACAATTTTGGGACCAATTTTGTATGTGCAAAGATATACCGCGTGTAATTGTCAATTTTATACGCTTAAGATGTCATTAGTAGAACCTCTTCTTAAAATAAAAAGGGTAACATTTTTTTAAAGATAAAAATCATTATCCGAAAAACATAACACTACTGTATGGTGAATAAAGACACGATATCTATTGTGATAAAAAAAGGCTGGGGAGTTTGCTGAAAGGATAATATCTTTTGATGTGTTTAACGTATGCCTATAAACCACGCCATTGCCTTAAATACCCAAAGTGACAAACTAACTACCAATCACGTGGAATATATCAAAATGTTGATCATACATTATTTTATATCGATCGCGCGATCGCTACCTACTTGATTAGGCTTAATATGAGTGGCGATATTTTTAGGATAACTTCTCTGCACTGTAACTTAAGATTTTATTATTGAATAATTAAAATAAAAAATACGTAGTTCTTTATTTTTAATCTAGATTAATATGTAAAAATATTTGCTCTTTAATAAATTCCACGCAGAATAACTCGTGGTCTAGTGGTAACAAACGTTGCCGTGAACTCGGGAGGTCGTGGGTTTGATTCCCACCGGGGGCAACTTGTACATTGTATAATTTGTCTCGGTCTGGGTGTTTATATGTATAATATGTATATATTTACAAAAAAAAAAGTATAATATGTAATTTATCAACCATCTAGTTTCCGTAACACAAGCCTCGTAGCTTACCACGGAAATTAGATGGCGCTGTGTGACCTGTCTGGAAATATTTATTTATTTATTTAACTAATAATAATAATAACGTTTATTGAGCTTTCTTATTGTACTATATACAAAGTTAAGTAAACAATATATAAAATATTCATTGAATTTTACATTTTAAGCATACACACATTTTTAATTGAATGCAAACCATAAGGATAGGCAATTTTAAGACGGTCCCTGACTCCTAACCAAGATAACTTGTGTCCTAGGATGTCAATCAGTACCATATTGACTAATACTAATAGCCTCAGATAGCCAGCTCAAAAGGTAAATAACTAATCTTGAATTTTCGTTTAAATTTTACCAAAAACACGAGAGTCCAGTGCTGAAGATACTCACACCACGCTGGCCAGACGAGAGGATCTAATGTCAATTTAAATGAGTCTTTAACGATTGCACAGGTTGGTATTTGAGAACAGTGGTGCTGTTAATCTATGACTATGTACCTAAGACAAGTGTATTTTTCATTGGTTTGAAACAAACTTGAAGGAAAGTCTTTTTAACCGAGTACACAGTAATTATTACTAGATTTTGGTTCTATTATTGATTTTGTATATCTATTATTTAATATGTATATTTTGCTGCCTTATTTAAAGATAAGTTTGTAAAAGTATTACCTTTAATACCAATTCCTATTATATTGTGTCTTACAGGGGGTGGGAACTTAGAACAAGCTATTGTAAAAAAATTATTTATACCGGGTATAATTGTCAAAAGAGCAAAAAAATTTTTAGATTTTAGTTTTTTGAAACAAAAAAGGTATTTTTTTTAAAGATAAAACTCTATCCTAAAACCAAGTGTTATTACGAATATTAATTGATCTTGCTCACAGCCGAGAGACGAAATAAGGAGAGAAACGATAACATAAGTGAACGTTCGCGCGATCATCGACCTTCCGCTACCTACTTGATTAGGCTCAGTATGAGTGACTATTTTTTTAGGACAACTTCTCTGCACCGTAACTTAAGATTTTATTACTAAATAATAATAATAAAATATACGTAGCTATTTATTTTTATTCCAGATTATAATATAAAAATAATTGCTCTTTAATAAATTACATGCAGTATAGGAAGTGGCGCCGCCTAGTAGTTGGTAGGGCGAACTAACTTCTTATCTGGTTTGAACATAATAAAGTTGTCATTCATTCAATTCTTTATACCTTTATATTTGATTCAATGCATTCAACAGGTCAGCCATTGTTGTCAACAGGCGAATTCATATATATAAATTTAGAATGTTTCTAAATCCCCATATTCTGGTAAATATTAAATAGCTTTACCTGCAGCCAGTATCTGTTACTGTAAGCGCAAATGTTATATAAAGGTATCCTTTAACGTTAATGTCAACCGCTTTTAGGCTGGGTTGTACCAAAACTAAGTCTTTATAAATTAAAAGAAAAAAAAATCGTCGATTGTACCAGCTGACCTAAAACTCGTACATTCGACGCCATTATTATCTTTTACGATTACAGAGACTTCATTTTTGAGTTGATATTCGTAAGTTATTTTGTACAAAATAGCATTTTTAATATAGTATGAAATAATAGACTACTTCTAATAATTTTCGGTTAATTAATTGTAATAAGATAACAAGTGAGTTAATCGTAACCACGGAATAAATAAAACAACTGGAAGTGCGATGTGGGCGTGGTACGTGTGCCAACCGTTTGCTATTTTCCGCAAATGTCCTTTTTTTAGCGGAAAGGTTTGTGCAGTTGTGTTCTATAAACCACAGTGTACGTTATTCATTTGCGGAAATGTGTTTTATTGCAATGTAATAACGATATTTGTAGTGATCGTATATAGGTTTATTTGTGTGGATGGCTACATCGGTTCCCAAGCATTTCCACCTGATTGATGATAATTAACGTTAACAACTGAAATCAGACACTCATGACTGACATCAGTCTCCAACACTATGCCAGCTTGACTAGGCATGACGGCGATTCGAGGCTGATCCCGAAATGTGTGGATACACTACTGGGCTTATTGGCACGAACAATGGATACTCCCCCGCTCAGGCAGACTGGGCAAATTACCAACTATTTGTTTTCGTTGAAATTCTGTGCCATTTGCAATGATGTCAAATGCCAATTTTTACTTTCAAGAAGAACTAATATTGTAACCTTGCCATGGTGATATTTACTGCGCTTTGACATTTCCTCTTGTTTTAGTTAATCCGTGATCATAACAGTTACGCGAGATTGCAGCCGTTAATGGACGTTTTTCAACACACTTGCGATAAAATAAAATAAAACTATTTTTTAATTTTAAATCTAGACTTGGGAGTATTCTATGTGACGGTTGCAGAAACGATGATTAAAATCTAAGGTCACTTATTTCAGCTAATGACGTGCCCATAGGAATACGTTAGACATGTCAAAGGATTAATCACCCTTTCTGCAACCGGCCGTTTGTGTTAAAAACGATTACATATTGTCATTAAAAAATACAATACCGGGCAGTGACAGTTATTTTTTTCACTACAGAAGGCACAGACAATAAATCAACCAATAACTGTTTAAAAAAAATGTTTGATGTATTATATTTGTTGACAACAATAAATAAAATAAAACTTGTGAGTAAAAACATTAATTTTATATGAACACAGGTTATTGTTTACAGAAGATGTTTTATCCTAAAAATTCAATGCAAGATTTAAAAAGAAACTGTAAATTGACTCTATAAAATTATAATAATGAATAATAATGTTATTTTATTGTATACATGAATAATATGTGTCATGAACCAAGCAAGTGTGTAAAAAAATCATAACACATTGTTTTTTTTTAAATTAATATTCTTTATATTTTAAATAGATTAAAATTAATTTAAATAAAATATTTTTATTACATAGCATTTTTTTTTACCTATTATTTTTGGATAAAATGATTGATATATCGCCGTGTTAGAACGAAAACCAACTTTAGCCATTTTTGCACAAAAATATTAAATACTTTATAATTTTCGTTTTCGGCTAAAACCGTTTAATTGGTTTTAAGACCCACTATCTTCGAAACTAAGCATCACAGTGCTTAGTCGATTTTATCACTGGAAAATGCAGAAGTTTTTTAACGACTGGTGTAAATTGGTGAAGTTTAAAAAAAAAAGTTGGTTTTCGCTCTAACCCGGCGATAATAAAAAAATGAATTCTGCAAACTTTTGAATATTGAGGAATTTTTTTTTACTTAATGCGTATGACTTAGCCCCAATGCCAATCCGTCTGGCCAGCGTGGCGAGTGTAGGCTAAATTCTTCAGAAATATGTTCTGGAAGTTTTCTCCAGCAGTGACGGTCTAGTACTCTGTTTTTAGGGGTTTTGTGTAAAAAATAATATACTGTTACAGACAGACAGTGGGGTCGTCCAGGCCCGGGTGACTAATTGGAATTGGTTCCATTCCCCCGTTTTCCCCGGCAGGATTTTTGGAAGTAAATACCCGCTGGTAATTCATGCATGTTATCAACAATAATTTTGAAAACAGTATAGAGAAAACAAATTAAAAAATTAGTAAAGTATCATCACGACCGTTTCCCTTTCGGGGTGGTCAGAAACCACGCTTATAGAAAAGCGGATTCACATTTAGCCAACTTTACTATAGGCCAATCATTACAAGTGGCAAGCTCGTCGATGTCTCCAGCGTACCAAACTCGAGAAATGTCACAAATAAATTAAATATTAATTAAATTTATTTATTGACATTAATAAATATTTTTGTATCCCAAACAGGAATCGAACCCGGTACCTCCGAGTCTAAATCCACGGACTGAACCGCTAGACCACGACGAGGTCTGTACAGAAAGTATCAAAAATTTTAGAGATACGATTTAACAGACTTAATCTTAATCGTTAACAAATCTATGTCATTACTTTTTCTGTTTTTTTGTAGTCCTGCAAATACAACCAATCTGTAACGGCTTTTCTTAGTACTAGAGTAATTCATTCTGTAAATGTCTAACACTCTATTGATGGTATTATATATGTGTTTACTGCTCTGCCTGAATTGTTTTTGTGCAAAAGAAGTTTTGCAATTTAATGGAGGAATATTATAATATATTACAATATATATATATATAATATTATAATATATTTTTTTTAGAATTACACACATCTAGAAAGTTCTAGTGGTATTTAAATAGGTGGCGCTTATTGCCCGTTAGCCATCCGGGCCTAGATGACCTCGCTGTCTGTATAGTCGAACCTAGGTCCTAGAGAGTGATTACCCGCCGAGATCCTGCCAGGGAAAACGAGGGAATGTTTATTTATTTATTATTTAACCATCCGCGGTTGGACGACCCCACTGTCTGTCTGTCTGTCTAGGAAGAAAGAGAAAAATGTAGGTTCGTTCTCCGAAAAAAGGTAATAACGTTCAATATCAATCTCTAACATTATGCCGGCCTATCCTAATTATATACTTAGATTATATAGATTTTGGCCTGTGCATGTTGTTCGTTTGCGGAATAGAGAAGAGTGATTGAGCCGTGGTATAGCTTGTAGAACTCATTCAGAGAGGACACATCTCGGCTAAGCACTGTAGTCTCGTCCACGTGACGTGTAGCATCTGTAAGGTACCATCCCAGATGCAAACCATCACCATATGTCAAACAGCTTTTCTCGCATAATATTAGTATGTATTTTAACAAAAAAACTTTCAAGGAGTTCCTAATATTTCACATATTAGGCTTAAATCCCAGAAAATAATTTGTGGAAATGATGAGGGTAGGTCGCATTGTCCCAAGTGGGACATAAACATCGGCTTAGTGAAATTTATACGTGTCTTCCTGCCCATAGGGCATCATATAACCTTATAGCTATGTCCACACCATTGCTCTTTCGAATCATCATCTTGCGTCTTCTGACGCATGCCTGGTTAAACCAGAGGCCGCATTCTTTTATTAATGCTATGTATAAATGCAAAACAACTATTTTTTACCGAATTTTGCTTAAAATATGAAAACCATAGAGCAACGACAAATCGAACGATTTTTAAAGTGTAAACAAGCGTCAAGTCAAACACAGTAAACTATTATTTCCTGTCACTTTTAGCCGAGTTTTGCCGACCATAGTCAAGCCGAGCTGAGCTCACGACAAAATAGCGTTTTTCACTATTTCAAAGGTCACAATGGGGTTGCAACTTCAAAATCATTGGAAAAACGTAAAATAAATGTTGTCCGCGGCCATTTATATTAATTAAAATAAGATTTAAAATTTACATAAAACATAGTTTTGTAACACACATTGGCTAATAAAGGTTTAGCTAATGGAACGGGAATTTTGAGATCACCAAATCTTTGATTTTGCTCGGAAATCAAAGATACAAGTACACTTAAAAGCTGCTCACTTCGGCATAATATCCAGAAAATAATAAATTTCGTAATAAAAATACAAGTTTTCTATGCAACTGACACTAGCGCCATCTATCGTGATAATAATTTAGTGATACACCCCATTTTAATAGAGTTTTACACTGACAACTACCTTTACCTTAAACTAATTTATTTAACCAGCGAGAAAGGACAAGAACTTAACCTCTAACGGTTTACCTCTACCACTTTCGCTTCTTCGACATTCATCAACCTCTTCATACACGCCCTTTTGTTTCGATGACTTTTTAACGCACCTATTTTTAACGCAGCTATTGTTTTATTTATTTGATCGTGATAGGTGAGTCTTGGTCTGCCAGGGCCTCTTTTACCCACAACTTTCGCATTATATATATGGTTCGTCAATCTCTCTACCTCATCCTTTTAACATTTCCAAACCATCGGAGAATTCCTTTCCTTATTTTTGCCCCTAAGCTTTCCGTTATACCTACTATTTTTCGTCATTACGTATGCTGTCCGTAAAAGCTACGCCGCATATCCGACGCAACGATATCGTTTCTACTGTATCAACTCTAGTGTCATGCGCATTCTGACATAACCACGTCTCGCTTCCATACATAAGTGTTAGTACCAGCATGGCATTGTGTATGGCGAGTCGAGTTGTATCACTGACATTTCGACTGCCGATCAGTGACCCCAGGGCACCGTTAACACTATTTTCCGCGTTCACTCTTCTTTCAACATCCCTATCATACTTCCCATCCGCAGTGGAAACACTGAGTAGATATATAATTTTATTTACTTGTTCTAGAGTTTCACCATCAATCTTTATCGTCACGGTTGTTATACTTCTTCTCTTAAACACTAGTACCTTGGTTTTTCTCGCATTCAACGGAAATTTGCAAACAAAATGGCGGAAGATAAGGTTAAACTATTATTTACAGGATGTTGATAGCAGCGTCGTATGGCACAAAGCTTGACAATAGATGAACATGAAAGCGCACTGGTGTGGACATAGCTTATTGGCACACCCCTAACCTTTAAAATATCCGTTATTACAAAACAAATTAAATGATGTTCTGTTGTTAGCACACGCACATGCCAACATATGCAATAATATGCATCCCCATACCGTAGCCACTACTCCTACGCGTTTTACTATTGTAAATATTTCTTAAAGGTTTATGTTTATTTTTAATTAAACTAAAAACTGACATTTTAAAACATAAATTACTAAACTGCCTCCGTGGTCTAGCGGTTAAGTCCGTGGATTTAGACTCGGAGGTACCGGGTTCGATTCCTGGTCGGGACACAAAAATATTTATTAATGTAAATAAATACATTTAATTTATTTGTGATATATCTCGAGTTTGGTAAGCTGGAGACATCGACGAGCTTGCCACTTGTCATGATTGGCCTATAGTAAAATTGGCTAAATGTGAATCCGCTTCTTTATAAGTGTGGTTTCTGACCACCCGGAAGAAAAACGGTCGTCATGATACTTGACTTTACTTTTAATAAAAATAAACCTACTTAATAAATAAAAATACGACTAAAATAAAAATAAAGAAAAAAAACAAAATTATTATAAATGAAAAATTTGCTCCAAATCGTTGCCAATGGGCAAAGTGACAATCATTGCCACGTTGAATGGCAATGCTGATCCTTTAGCCCAAATATTGCCCAGCCCTTTTGTCTCCCGAGGTGTTAAGGAGCTGTTTTGACAACGTCTTGAAAATTTAATGTGCACTTGGTCCCCACGGCCCGAGAGTTTCAAATCCAAACGGCGCAAAAACACATCTTTCAATAAGCTGAGTGTATTTCCGCCGTTTGAGGTATATTTCTTATATTGTAGATTTATTTGTTATATTTAATTGATTTTACAAATATGTTATATCGGATATATGAATTATAAATATTATATTTAATATCTTAACTGACATTGACATTTATATTCTTATAATTGTGTCTTTCTTAGCTTATAGTTTGACAATGCCTATCTACAGCAGCTATAATGTTAAGCGTTATTCTGTATTTATAATTTTGTTATTTTATTATTTTATTGTTTCTCTTTTCAAATGATGGATATCCACAGATATAATATCTGTGTGGATATCATATACTGCTCCAAATTCACCAATATGTAGGTACTATAAAAGTATATCGTTTTATATCAATATTGTAAAAATTGACGTGTAAAAGTGCAGAATACATATCTTTTTGTCCTATGCCTACTTGCAAAATAAACGAATTGAATTGAATTGAATACTTTTTGGGGCTTTGTTAATGACTTTTTTTTTTTTTTTTTAAAGAGAAGAAAGACGAAATATCGTTCGAGTAGCCTTGAAACGCTTTACTTCGCTTTGCTTTGCTTTATAAGTCAGACGACTTTTTGGATTAGCGTACCAAGTCTAACGCGGTCTATGTGTGTTATAAAACATTTTTTTAATGTTTAATCCTTGAAATGGGGTGTATCACTAACTTTTTATCACGATAGATGGTACCTAATATAACTGTCAGTTGCATAGAAATCTTTTATTTATATTACGAAATTAATTATTTTCTGGATATTAGGCAGTGTGAGCAGTTTTTAAGTGTAAATATAAGGATTTCCAAGCAAAACCAAATATATAGTGATCTCAAAATTGCCGTTCTATTAATTTAACCTATTTTCTCATTAAAGACGGTGTTCGTTTTCTAAATTCGTCTTTTAAGTTAGGTAACGTTAAGTTATAATATATTTTTCTGTTATAAAAATAAAAAACTACAAAAACATTTAAAAAATGATCCGCCATAGGTGTTAACAAGGTACCAATGCCGCTAGCGACATGTACAAAAAGCTTTGCCCGATACACCCCATTATATTTTTTTACTTTTTAGTTTAAAATTGTACATACTCGTATAGTTAGGATGCTCGTTTTTGTTTTTTTTTTTTTTTTGTAACTTAAGAATAGTAAAGATTTTAAATAAATAAATTAAATTGATCTTCTTCCGCCATGCTGTCTGTTGTCATTTGTTTTTGTCAATTTCTAAACGATTCCACAAGGTACGTACTTACTACTACGTATTAGTGGAACAGAATTTGTTCCATCCTACTTTACTCCTTTTTAATTTACTAATGGCAGTTGCCTAATTTGTTTTTTGCGAAGGGGAACCATTTGTACCTTGATTGTGGGCACGGGCGAATTAATTAACTTTGTCCGTTTGAATTCGTTGCGGTCCTAACCCGGAAATTCTTTGTCTAATAAAGTACCTATTCCACATAGACCTACCCTGAACGTACTAAACACAAGACGATAGGCATGATTAAAAAAAAGTTCTTGCGCTTTAGCACGGACATGTCAAGTGGTTTTTTTTTGTTTTGTATGAAGAAATTGATGAATGCCAAAGAAGCGAAAGGAGTATGTCGAAATAATAATAATAATATAATTATTTATTGCACACAAAATATAACATATAAAATAATGTACATAGGCGAGCATAATACCGTATGGTATTCTCTACCAGCTAACCTTTGGGAGAGTGAGAAATTATTATAATGGGTGCAGAGTACGAAATAAGAATAATAGTTAAAATCGATCATAAATATACCATAGTAAGTATAAATAACATACCAATATATAAATATGTCATACGATATAATAAATACTTAAATTATAAGCCCCGTCCGCGTGAAATGGTAGCAAGAACGCTGGCTGCTTTTTGATGCTGAATTGCAATACTGATTCTCTAGGCGAAGAAAGAGCCAGCCCCCTTGTCACCAGAGGAGACGACAAGACGTAGTGTTATGTCTTTTTAAAACTTTTTTGCACTTTGACTCCATGGGCCCAGAGTTTCTACAGCAAACGACATAAATATGTAATCTTTTAATATTCTTACATACTTGCGCCGCTTGCCGGACTCCGCATTTTCCGCTGCGACCCGCGCCGTCCACGTGGCGTCCCACACCAGAGCACGTCCTCGTTCCTAGGAGACCGTCGGGTCTCTTGCCATCATCGCGGATAACTCCAGCAGGCTCCAGATGAGCTGGAACGTGAATGGTGGCTAGAAAAGGAAGAATATAAATAAAATTATTAGATAAATGCAAACATTACATACAGGAATTGGTTTAGCTGCATAATTAGATACGTGTGTATTACATCGGATTACTCGTACAATTAAATTACTTAGCGCTAGATGAATTTCTAGCGCTGACGTCTTCAATTTTTTCTTGATATTATAAAATTAACATATTTTCACAGTACCAGCACTTCGTAGTATCCTGATAATAAAAAGTAATGACATAGTTTAACGGCATATACGTAAAGACTGATCTAAAAGCATTCCTCGTCACGCGGCTCTCAACGACATCATCCGAAGGGCTCTTGTCACTGCTGGGGTACCCGCAATATTAGAACCATCTGGGATTGTGCGGAGCGATGGCAAGAGACGGAATGACTGTTGGGCCGTGGAAACTTGGCAGGTCTCTGGTGTGGGATGCGACGTGTGTAGATACATTAGGTCCATCTCACATCCAGGCGACCTCGTCAGGCGCGGGAAGTGCGGCTTTTTCTGCGGAGAACCTCAAATTGCGCAAATACGCTAACCTTGGTATCGGTTACGAATTTGCGCCGTTTAGGGTCGAGACGATGGGCCCATGGGGACCGTCGGCGAGGCGGTCGGCCAAGGAGTTGTCAAAGCGGCTGACAGAAAGGTCTGGAGACAGGAAGGCTGGCAATTATTTCTGCCAACGTATTAGCCTCGCTATACAGAGGGGAAATGTTGCTCCTTCTCCTTCAGGTCTCCTTGGGACTATCTCGGATGGGACGTCTCTAGAGGTCATTTTTATTTATAGTTTAGTTTATTTTTAATTTTATTATTTAGGTAGCTTTTAATTTATATTTAATGTACTATAATTATCTTTGAATAAAGGTTAGGATTAATATTTAAAGCATAACACTTTTTTATTATTACATAATTTCTCCATTTTTCTCAGTGTAGTATTTACATATGGACGTCTCGGCCGCACCACTATGCTGGTAAAGTTGGGTCCCCTCGAAATTAATGTGTCGTTTGCACAATAACCTCGTTCAATTATTCTATCAAAAAGTTTGAGACATCCGCCACTTAAACATTTGTCAAAGTTTGGGGCATTGTTACACCAACAGCTATAAATATTTATCAAAAAAAATACTTATGGGGCAATTCTCATGTTTGCAAGTATCGTCACGACCGTATCCCTTTCGGGGTGGTGAGAAATCAAGCTTCAGAAAGAAGCGGATTCACATTTAGCCAACTTTTATATAGGTCAATCATTACAAGTGGCAAGCTCGTCGATGTCAAACTCGACAAACTTGAGAAATATTACAAATAAATAAAAAAAATATTTAATTTATTTATTAAAATTAATAAATATTATTGTGTCTGGACCAGGAATCGAACGCGGTACCTCCGAATCTAAATCTATGGACTTAACCGCTAGACCACGGAGGCACCTAAAATTACATAATATGTAATAAAGTTAATACTCGTATGTATAATTTATACTATACAATTATATAATGCGAAATTTGTGGGTAAAAGATACCCTGGCAGACCAAGACTCGCCTACCACGATCAAATAAATAAAACAATAGCCGAAGGTGCAATAAAAAGCCACCGAAACATGTATGAAGAGGGTGATGAGTGTCGAAGAAGCGAAAGAGGTATGTCGTGACCGTGACAAGTGGCGCTCAATTGTCTCTGCCTACCCCGCAAGGGATTTGGCGTGAAGATATGTATGTATACTATGCGAGTACAATTAGGCGTGGTGAACTTCAGCAAAGAAGCCGATAGACGCATTCAGCTAAGATGGGCAGCTTTCGGAAAGTTGCGCCACATCTTATCAGACATACCACTGTATTTGAAGACGAAAGTTTGTAACCAATGCGTTCTTCCAGTGTTGACGTATGGAGCAGAGACGTGGACATTGACAGTGGGTCTGATCCACAAGTTTAAGGTCGCTCAGCGAGCTATGGAGAGATGCTCGGTATTTCTTTGATGGATAAAGTTCGTAACGTGGACACCCGTCACAGAACTAAAGTGACCGACATAGACTTCAGGCAATGGGTCGGATACGTCTGGCGCAGAACTGATAACCGTTGGAGTTCTGGAGTGAAGACCACGTACGGGAAGACGCAGAGTGGGACGACCGCCCGGCAGATGGACGTATGACCTGAAAAAGGTCGCTGGTGGGGGCTGGATCAGGGTGGCAGTAAATCATGTAAAATGGCTAGCCTTGGGGGGAGGGGGCAATATCCAGCAGTGGATGCAGCAGCAGGCTTGATTAGGTTGATAATCGCATAATTGGTAGTAAGTATTACTCGTAGATTAATCCAAAAATAATTAATGTTAAATTTGTGTTTGTTATGACAGACAATAATAACCAACAAGTATAACATATTTAATAAATTAACTTTCATATTTATATTTGTTGCTGTCTTCATTCTTCACAGAACAACCAACTTTCTTCCCTCTTCACTCGTCTAGCAGATATTCAAATTCTCTCACCGTGTCAGCAGTTCGTCAATGGAACAGGCTACCATTGTTTATCAGACAGGCACCGTCTTTAAATATTATTTAAAAAATATATCCCTTACTTATTTATTGTTAAAGTACAAAAAAAAATGCAATAGAAATGTCCTTATTTGTATTCCAAAAGCGGGTCTATACGGGGAAAGCGCT
Organism: Tinea semifulvella; assembly: GCA_910589645.1. Lineage (NCBI taxonomy): Eukaryota > Metazoa > Arthropoda > Insecta > Lepidoptera > Tineidae > Tinea > Tinea semifulvella. The sequence goes on from OU342602.1 coordinate 11,620,434, forward strand.
CAGCTAAATGCTATTCATTCCGTCAGTATTAAATGCGAAGTCGTCTCGAGAAGACGGGTCGCGTTGTCTCTTGCGGAAACAGTTCGTTAGATTTCAAAGTTTTCGAATCTTTTACTTATTGTGTTGTTAAAAGTGATTTTATAATTAATTAATTTTATAATTTATACAAATTATATAAAAATAAATATTCGTTGGTTTTAATTAGTAGGATAATAAATTTACTGGATAGGTATGTACTTAATTTTTGGTTATAACGTGACTACGCCTAATATCGATGCACGTCAATAATTATGGAGGTAAGAATTTTTATCAGTCTATAATAATTCTATTAGCAAATTAAGAACTTTGACGGTTTTGTATCCCTCTCGCAATTTAAATCGTGTGTAATTTTGAGAAATGTCGTCTATCAACTTTCCACCACAAAATGTAAAAGAAACAATTTAAAAACCTAACAATATATATATATATATATATAAATAAAGAATTAAATAATAATAAATATTAAATTTTTAAAATCGGCCACGAGACTACTTTCAGTATAGTAAGAAAGTAGCCCACTTGAAAAATCACCCTGATGTCTAAATTACGAGTAATGTCTATAATAAAGAATAAAACTATCATTAAAAAATCCATAATTGTTACTAAAATTTAACTTAGAACTATGTTAGTAGGTATAAACAATACACATTAATTAAAAAGTAATAGAATTTTTTTTTTACAACTTTTTAAAATCATTTAAAAACAAAGCACAGATCAGATCATGCGTGGAATTCTGTTCACACCTTTGGGATGGTTCAGCCAAGTACCTCACAGATGCTCTCAATGTCCTACACATGCGAGCTGTTCGAATTGTGGACGATTGTTACTACCTCTCACTCTCTGCAGTATTGACGCTGCATTTTTTGCGGATTAGAAAGAACTTTGCGATCTGCGGCTCATTATCATCAGCCTATGTCACTCCACTGCTGGATTTAGGCCGCCACCAAAGCTCGCCATTTCACACGATCTTTTGCCACCCTTATCCGTCCATCTAGCGGGGGGTCTTCGCACTCTGCTTTCCTGTTCGTGAACTTTACTACAGAACCCGTCTACTCCATCGGTTCTGCGACAGACACTTCCGACCCATTGCCAATTTAACTTACAAATTTTGAAGGCTGTGTTGGTAACATTAGTTTTTCGACTGATGTCAACATTTCGGAAGAACCTCTGGTAAATTGATATAAATACGTAAGAGTTGTTATCGAAAACTAAAATAGTAAATAGTTTTGGATGTCGACTACTTATAAAGACATCTTTTTGGTAAGTAAATAGGTGACTATACACCCTAATACTACGAGTAAGTGACGACTTCGTATATATACTTGCCTATTATAGTCATAAGATTTAGTATTGCGGCTGTCAGCTTCCTTGCTTAAGTTGGCTAAGCATTCACAACGGGTCCTACAAGCATCTTCAGGATATCGCTCCTACTTTCGCACGGCCCCCGGAGGCGAGGCCACTACCTAGGGAGGCGCTCTTGGCGAAGAACTAAAATAGACAAATCTAGGAGACTAGATTCGTGAGCCACAAGGGTGGTGTTGTAGTAGGAACAGCGCCCAGCACCAAAGGTGCGTTGAATCACCGGCGGGTAGTTAGCCAAAATCTTGCCGGGGAAAACGGGAGATTATCCCATCCCCAACCCAGGCCCATTAAACATCCGGGCCTGGATGACTCCGCTGTCTGTCTGTCTGCAGCTCAGTACCATCTAAAACAGTATTTCTTAAAGTGGGTGATAACGCCCCTTGTGGGCGCTGGACGCCTAGAGGGGGGCGGTAAGGGGCCCAGAAAGAATGGGAGGCGTTGGCATTGTAATGAAATTAATTAATCTACAGTGACATTAATTAAGTTTTAAGATTTTTAAGATAATTGATTTTTAAAGTGGGCGGTAGACGAAATAAGTTTGAGAATCTCTGATCTAAAACAACAGGTGGCACATCTTGTGCCCGCAATTTACATTTGCTCTAAAGTATGTAGGTATCAATTTAAAGACAATGTTTCTTGTGCGCTACAGCCGTAAATGATTTTGATTACTTTGAACCAGTTCCTGACTTTGAAAAGGGTTCCTCTCGTATTTTCTTCTAATTCAATCCTATAACTTACTAGACGGACATTGTGATTGAAATTTCCTCACTCATTGTAAGTTTAACCCTTTACTATATGGGGTGTAATTTTGTCGACTTTCGGGTTGCACATAGGCATGTAGTCTACCTTAATTCTGACTTGCCTGGTGGGTTACTGCTGTACCAGGTATTGTTTTCTCATAGGTACTGATAACTTAATTTAAAAGGTTATTAATTGATCGTTGTGGTGCAGTTTTGTATATGTTTTATTTTGTAAATCTGATATAGCTGAGTTTTCCTTGCAGATTCCTTTCTCAGTCAGATTAAACATTAACAGGTCACTGGAATTTGCTAAGCTAAACAAATATTTTTTTGAATAAATCTTATGATATAATATTTTAGATACACTTATAATTAGCTATCTGAATTGGCCTTCATTAAAGCCGTGGTAAAGGAAGCGTTAGAGCCCATAAAGCGTGAATTTGTCGTCATAAATGGCGATCTCTATACAATTTATTACTCTGACCATCACATCCCAAAATAGATCAACATTTTTGTGTCTATTTACTTTACACTCTGGGATAGCAATATGTTCACTATGCATACTAATATTATACATGTGAAAGATGCTTTGTCTGTATGCGTATTGCTGAACCGATTTTGATTAAATTTTGAATAAATAACGAGCTTTCCAACTGTCATGATGGGCCGAGGAGTGTAGGCGAAATTTTCTAGATATATGTTTTGGAGGGCCTATCTGCAACAGTGGATTACTAGGACTGTGTTTTAAGGGCTGTAATGATTAAATAAAAAATGAATTTTGATTTGTAAAATAAAACAGAAGAAGCAACTTTTATCTTTGAAAAGATGAACAACTTTTTCTTCAAACATTTTTCATCTTAAACGGAATTTCATAAAGCTATTTATATTTTTCTTATTGTGGCCTCTTGTGTATACAATTAAAACAATAGAAAGTCGTTTAGGATGATGGGGGTTGAATTAATTACCCATCGCACACTGGTGGGGTTGGTGGTTAAAGACATACATTTATAAATCTGTCCAATTCTACTTTTATATATTATTTTCTAAATTTGTGAGGATGGATAGATAGATGTATGTTGCGCTTTCAAGCAAACACTACGGAACGGTGTTTTAATAACCGTTTCCTTTTCGGGGTGGTCAGAAACCACGCTTATAAATAAGCTGATTCACATTTAGCCAACTTTACTATAGGCCAATCATGACAAGTGGCAAGCTCGTCGATGTCTCCAGCGTACCAAACTCGAGAAATATCACAAATAAATTAAATATTTTAAATGTATTTATTTATATTAATAAATATTTTAGTGTCCCGACCAGAAATCGAACCCGGAACCTCCGATTCTAATCCACGGACTTAACCGCTAGACCACGGAGGCAGTTTTATTAAAGTTTACAGTACTATACCTACATCAGAATTCCCAATCGGCTAGTATTTTTACCCGATTGCGCGACGTGTGTGTGTGTGTGTTATGTGTTTATCAGCCTATGTATATATGTATGTATGTATGTTTGTTCCTTTGTGGCACAATGGAGACTAAACGCATTGGCTGATTTTGATAATTCTCACGTCACTGAAGATATGACATTAATCAATTTAGACGCCATATTGTGGAAAAGAAAAAAAATAAAGTCGACGAACTATAATGAGTGGGGTATCGTCGAATAGGTATTTTAAAATTATGTTCAGGTTTCTCTTATCATTTTTCATTCTAGTAACCATTTAGGATCTATAACGATTTAAAGTTGGTTAGCAACCATTCTATATAATCGCATAAAATGTAGTGTAGATTAATCCAAAACAATTTAATTTAAATTTTTAGATTAAGTTATTTTAAGATTACATATCATTAACCGCCAATATTTACATAACTACAATACGTAAATTAATACCTAAAACATAGACAATATTTATAAGGTACTAAAAAAATAAACAACTGCATAAAAATAACTTTAAATAAAAACTAAAAAGAGAAAAACAAGTTCAGTGGTTTTCTTCGCCAAAAAATTTGATAACCGCTTAACTGAAATAATTTTATATATTTTATTACATATCCTTCAATACGGTACAGGTTACGAATCTGCGCCGTTCGAGACGACGGGCCCGTGGGGACACTCAGCTAAGAGTCAGGCCAAGAAGTTGTCCAAACGGCTAACGGAAACGTCTGGAGACACGAAAGCTGGCATTTATGTCTACCAACGTATTAGCCTCGCTATACAGAGGGGTAATGTTACCAGCCTCCGTGGGACTATTCCTGAAGGGTCGTCTCTAGACGACATTTTTTACTTATATTATTTTTTATTAGCTTTATTTTGTATTTAATTTATACTATTTAAGTAGTTTTCACGATAAAATTACGTTTTTAATTAAACCTTAAATTAAATAAACTATATTACAACAAAATCTAAATTTAACCTAAAAATTATAATAATAATAATACTTACATAGTATCATCACGACCGTTTCCCTTTCGTGGTCGTCAGAAACCACGCTTATAAATAAGCGGATTCACATTTAGCCAACTTTACTGCCGGCCAATCATGACAAGTGGCAAGCTCGTCGATGTACTTACATAGAAAATAAAAATTAAATACAAAATAATAGCTTCTCCAAATCGCTATCTTGTGGCATGGTGCCCAATACACTAGCAGCATTTCCCCTTTGAATTATGATAGTTAATTTTTGTGAGAAAAAACTCACCAGAGACGTCAATGAGCCTTGGAACAATTCCTTGTAGAACAGTAATTCTTAATTATATTAATAAATACATTTAATAATCATATATACATGTGTAGTGATTAAATATATTTATGTCTACGTTAGGTTTATAATTACCACAATAATTAACGCGCTTTACAAGTACAGGAGCCGCTACTACATTTACAAGTTACAACGTGAAATTGAGGTTCGACTAGAGTGTCTACCATGATATTCTAAAGATTAAAATTGTGCTAAATTATAGCGTACCTATACAGCATTCATTGAGCCCGGAGACAAAATGTAAACAAATAAATCAGTGGTTCCAAACTTTAATAATGGTCTACGAATAAGGTTACCCAAACGAAATACTTAGGCTTCAGATGTCATTAGTAGAACCTCCAATCGAAATAATAAAGGTCACTTTATTTAAAGATTAAAATACATAAATGTATTATGCATTGTTAATGCCGACGCAACCTCATACGGAACCCGTACCTGGGGAAGCATCTCCCAAACCCATTCACACGAGAAACACCGTAAATACGACAGGGCAGCAGAAGATCTCAGAGCTTCATTTACGCCGTTGGTTATCTCGTGTGATGGCTCATTGGGTGCTGAGTACGCGGCTTTTGTCAAAAAGACCGCTTCACGGCTTTCTGAAAAATGGCAGAAGCCATTCTCACAAGTTGCAGGCTGGCTAAAAACAAAAATACAAATTTCTGTTATAAGGGCTATAAGCTTAAGGATCAGAGGAACCAGAAAGCGAGTGAGATGGATAGGATGTGAGGATGGAGCAGGTATGTTTGAAGGAACGAATGAATGATTGAATGTGAATGAATGTTAGATGATTTTATATATTTAGTTTTATGTTTTTTTTAGTTATTATTGTTATTTTGTTGAAATAAATTAATAGTAAATATATTTAGACATAAATTAAAATACATAATAATATCCTAAAAACAAATCACTACTTACTGCAGAACACTTTAGGAAGCGTAGTGAAGTCATACCCAGACAAGTTTTTAAATCTATTATACCAGCCCCCCTGCTATAAAGACATAAGTATGAAAAATGTATTTAATATGTGTATAATAATATATAATAAGCTTCCTGACAAAATAAAATTATTGCAGGGCCCTAAACTAAAATAACAACTGACGAAATAGCTACTGGACCATAGATTTTATAGTGTAAAAGAGTATCTTGAGTGCAAAACAGGTTAATTAATATTGTTTTTTGTTTTAGTGTAGTTGTAATTATGATATTAGTATGTAAGTAAAGATTTGCACGCCTGGTTGCAGGTTGAACTACCGGTAGAAATCCGACAAGCATCCAACCGAAAAATGTTTAAAAAAATGGTGTCATCGTATTATTTAAATGGTTCATAAGTTATTTAATGGTATCATATGTAGTATGTGATTATTAGTATTTAATATATCATAGTTATTAGTATGTATTTAGTAATATCATTGTATTTTTATGTATATAGATTTATTTATTATTATTATATATAAATATTTGCACCTACCTTACATTTGAAATGGTCCCCATTGTCCCTAAGGTTGGCTGTCAGATAATGTCTAGCGGCATTAAGTCCGCCTCTAGTATAACGTGCAATAAAGTTTTAAATAAAATAAATAAATAAATAGAATATATGTCAGTAGACCTGACTAAAGTTTTGTGACCACTGTACTGTATTTATTGCAAATAAACGATATTTCATTTCATTTCAGGGTAAATAAGCGTCTGAAAATCGAGATATCAATCGTGATAAATACCTAAAGGCTGGGGAGTGTTATTATTAATTGATCTCGCCCACAGCCGAGAGACGAATTAGAAAGAGATAGAATTACGTAAGTCAATGTTCGCGCGATCGTCGACCTTTCGTTACCTACTTAATTAGGCTCAGTATGAGTTGCGTTATTTTTAGGAAAACTTCTCGTCACCGTAACTTTAAATTTTATTACTGAATGATTAAAATAATAAATACGTAGTTCTTAATTTTTATTCTAGATAATAATATAAAAATATTTGCTCTTTAACAAATTCCACGCAGTATAATATAATACGCCAACAAAAGCAACGAAATATGTTCAAGTGTGTTTTTCTCCAAAATACCGTTTGCATTTTTATTGTGTTTGCTATTTCCATAATTGTGATCCTTCAAAATACCTTTTTGGTAAATACGCGTTTAAACTTCAACCCACTATCGAACAAGGCCCCAATTCTTATGCAAAAATGTCTAAATGGAGTCCTGTCGGATTATTTATTTATTTGACAGTTTTGTAATTCTGCTAATTATATATGGGCCAGTGACTTTAAACTAAATGGTCACTCAATGAATTTAGTATTCCATTAATCAAAGGCGTGTGAATGGAATGGCATTCCAATTGTTGATTTTATGGTACTAAGGTATGGTAAGGTAGGTGTTAAGATGTATATAAATCTGTCTCCGTGGTCTAGCGGTTAAGTCCGTGGATTTAGACTCGGAGGTACCGGGTTCGATTCCTGGTCGGGAAACAAAAAAATATGTATTTATGTAAATGTATTTATTTACATAATATTTAATTTATTTGTGATATTTCTCGAGTTTGGTACGCTGGAGACATCGACGAGCTTGCCACTTGTCATGATTGGCTTATAAGCCATAAGCGTGGTCTCTGATGATACTAACCTAACTTATTTAAGACACAATGTAAATAGAGTTTACGTAGCATGGAGATTCGATAGGAATAAAGTTATTTTTTTTAAACATTAGCAGAATTGAGGCCCAGTACTGACACCTCTAAGCTTTTGTGGTGACTGACACTACATTGTGATTACAGTGATAGGTGAATGGTTAAGTCAAACATGTCATTGGGATTCAGAAACGGCCTAAGCCATTACGAATCTCCAGACGGGTAGATCTTTGCAAGACCCTTGTCTTTGTAGAATTAGTTTTATTGATGATAATTGATATTTGACGAAAAGTACAAAGCTATTAATAAATGACTGCCTCTGTGGGTTAGCTGTTTTTATTACATCCTCTAGAACACAGCGTCCTAGACCTTCACTGTTGGAGATGGGCCTTCCAGAACATATACCTGGAGAATTTGGCCTACACTGGCTACGCTGGCCAGACGGGTTGACGAGGATCTAATGTAATTTTTTAATGATATGATGATATTAACGATTCCACAAGTTGGTATTAGTGGAACCGGGACCGACGGCTTAACGTGCTCTCCGAGGCACGGAAACGGTGGTGTTGTAAATCTATGTGAAATGTACGTAACTAATAACGTTTTTAATTAATTTGTTATATTTCTCGAGTTTGGTTCACTAGAGACATCGACGAGCTTACCACTTGTCATGATTGGCCTATAGTAAAGTTGGCTAAATGTGAATCCGCTTATTTATAAGCGTGGTGACTTTACATTTTACATTATTTTAATAAAAAATCAAATCTAAAATTATAATCGTTCGTTGGGTGTAGTCTGCCTAGAACACTCGCTGCGTTTCCCCGTTGAACGGCGTCACCCGTCGAAATATTATTACTCACTTTTTATTCTAATTTTTATTGTTTTGTATTAACTCTATTATTTCATTGATTTTATTGATGATGAATTATGATTTTATTTTATTATTATTATTTCTTTGTCTTTTCTTTCTTTTTATATTAATTTTATACTGTATTAACTTGAAAGCTTTATAAATATTATTATTTATATATAAAATTAAAAAAGACATAGGTATATTGACAATCCATTTTTTATGAAAATGTATGTATTAATTATAAGATTAACTGCATACTAAATTGGGCTTTACTGTTAAGCCATTAATGTTTTATTAATAAATAAATAAATATTATGTCATAACCATCGAAACAGTACACACATAATTACAGTTGAGTTCAGCTTAAGAGTACAACCATTATCCATTTACCCTATTCTGAGTAATTAGTCTTTGTCTTACCGTTACTGCACGTGTAACAGCTATAGTATCATCACGAGCATAAAATCCAAGCTTGTTTTTACCCTACTGCGCGACGCAATGAATTCAATTATTTGTATCATCATCATCTATCATCATGTACTGTATCACTGCCTGGGGGGGAGCAGCCAAATCTGCATTAATTAGAGCTGAAAGAGTGCAGAGAGCAGCACTGAAGGTGTTATTCGCTAAGCTATTTCGTTACTCAACTACAGATAAAGATACACAAGTTCCATCTGTCCGACAAATGTTCATTGTTAAGACTGCACAGAATTATATTAAATGCATTGATGTTGTACGGGACGGCCGCCTATCAATCACGAACAATTAGTGATAAAAGTTACTAGTGATAAAGATAAGACAATAACAAAAGAGGTGGTCGTAGCCCGGACATAGCTATGTGATAGCTTAGGAATTTGCGTTGGTCGTAACCAGGATAAATAATATTAATCGTGTATTTTCTTGGTGTATTTTTACGTGTGTTTATTTGACGATTACTGTGTATTTTTACTTGTGTTTACTTTGATGACTACTGTGTGTTTTTATTTGTGTGTGATAATAAAGAACAACCTTTTGACCCTAGCCTGGCCGAGAGACGGTGTGATGACGTCATCTCGGTCAAGCCTAGCTTATTATCGCCGTACCTAAAGGGTGCGCTATGTTTGCGACAATGTGTTGTAGTCCTTATCGCCGTACCCAAGGGAAGCGCTTTGTTCGCGGTAATATGTTTGGTCTTTACCGCCGCACCCAAGGGATGCGTTTTGTTCGCGATAACGTTTGGTCTATGTCGCCGTACCTGGAAGGTACGCTTTGTTCGCGATAACAATATTAATCTTATTTGTTGATAATAAAACGAGATGTTTTATTGTAAGGTATCCAGGTTGGCCACGAGAGTCTCGGACGTATTCTCGGCCAGCCTGGAATATAGTAAATTCAGGTCGCTAGGTAGCTCTGCGAGTGCCTAGGCTGCCTAGAATGGGTATTGGTATCCTGGACGGAACCTGGACTGGTCCCGAGAGGATCTCGGACTTGTTATGGCCAGTCTAGGAAAGTCGATCGCGGCTGCTGCCTAGGTATCCTAGTGAGGACCTAGGTAGCCTGGAAGCCGTCCAGGTGCCTCAGTGTGTACCTGGGCTGATCTGGAGAGGGTCTAGGACGTATTCCAGGTCAGCCCAGCTTAAAATGATTGTGTAAGTCCCCCTGCTCAGATGCAGACATTGTATTAGGGACTTTTATGATAATAAAGTATTTCGAGGGTTGTCTTATTGCTCACTTGATCTCAGCAGGAAATTTTGGTGCTCGCTCCATCGACTTTACATCTCGGTCGGAGCGGGCATTCTGTCCCCTATTGGTTATAATGTAAACATTCTAATAGGACTATTCCAATAGGGGGCGGGGCTTACCGTGTTGGCAAAGGAAGCCGACAAACACGTGTAAGCTCAAAATCGAGGTCAAGTGAGTATTATAAAAGACAGACGGGCTTGCGGTTCCGACATTCCGATTTCGCCGAGCCAACAAGAAGAACTGCAAGCCCGAGGACACCTGAGAAGACCTTCCTGAAGCATGGAGTTTTATTCCGCCTGAAGCCGTCCGGGATCTTAACAACGAACCCCCCTGTCTACCCCGCATGATGTCGTTACACCGGTCGTGAGGATACGTCACCTACTAACATCGAGGGAAGCCAATATACAGTCCACTACTAAACCTCGCGATCCGGCACATCGTTTGGTCCTTCGAGCCGGATCAAGACTAGAGGACGGCTTCAGGGGAATCGTCGGAACACTCCATCTTCAGGAAGGAAGATAGAAGATCAGGAAGAGGATGCCAGTTACGCGGTCGCTCACGGGGAAGACAGTGCCGGCCGAAGAACCCTCCGCCCAGTCAACTGCGGAGGCTGCCTTCGGATCCGGGCCCCGGACATCGGAATCAACGCCATCGACATCGGGTGAATCCCGAGTGACGGACCCCGCCTGGTCCCATGGGTCGACCGAGGCGTCCATATCGGGTACGCTGAGGACGTCGACCATGGGGACCATCGTGGGGGTCCCTTCAAAGCGAGCTTCCCGCGCGTCTTCGCGCGCCTCCGTCGTGTCTGTGAAGACTACGCGCGCCCAAGACCGGGAAGCCAAATTAAGAAGAGAACTTCAGATAATGAAGAAAGAAGCGGAACTCGAAGATTTCTTAAGCAAGCAACGTAGGAGGATCGACAGCGGAAGCTCCAGCGACGAGGCATCTGTGAACGTGGAAGAATGGGTAGACCGGAGTCTACAGCATTCAGCGAGGACCACGCAGCCACGTCCCGAGGAGCCACTGCCGATCCACGAGTCCGTCGGTCTCTGTCCTGCCCGCTCCGCCCGGATTGCCGAAGCGGGCCCTGCTCCTGGACCGAGAGCCTCCACGTCCCTGGAGAGGGACCCTCATCTGGAGAGGTTTTCCAGCGCGGTGCCCAGGGAGCACCGCATCGCTTCTCATCCAGGAGAAGCCTCCACGTCCCTGGAGAGGGACCCTCATCTGGAGAGGTTTTCCAGCGCGGTGCCCAGGGAGCACCGCATCGCTTCTCAGCTAGGAGAAGCCTCCACGTCCCTGGAGAGGGGCCCTCATCTGGAGAGGTTTTCCAGCGCGATGCCCAGGGAGCATCGCATCGCTTCTCAGCCAGGAGAAGCTTCCACGTCCCTGGAGAGGGACCCTCATCTGGAGAGGTTTTCCAGTGCGGCGCCCAGGGAGCACCGCATCGCTTCTCAGCGAGGAGAAGCTTCCACGTCCCTGGAGAGGGGCCCTCATCTGGAGAGGTATTCCAGCGCATTCCCAGGTGAGCAATGCAACCGAACTCTGCCGACGGCCCCTCCCCAGGGAAGGGTCTCCTTCGGACAGCAGGGTTCCCAGGCCATCCAATGGCTCCCAGAAGACAACCAGCCGGAGCGGAAGGGGCAATTTGAGCAAGGTAGGCAGCGGCCATGGCACCAGATGCCGTTCTCCAGGATTCCAGAACTCCCACAGTTCAGCGGCAACCCTCTGGAATGGATGATGTTCGTGACATCATACCGGGACACCGCGCCATACTTCTCGAACATGGAGAACGTGTCACGGCTTAGAAGCAGCCTCACAGGACTAGCACGGGAAGACTCAGAAGCGCTCCTGTACTCCAACTGCTCAGCGGACAAGATCATCGAGGGACTCGAGACCAACTTTGCCCGACCGAAGTTAGTCGGCCGTGTGTACGAGACGAAGCTACTCGACCTCCCGAACATCTCTGACAAACCGCGGGACATCGTCCAGTTTTCAAGCCGCCTCAACAACATCATCGCGGCGGCGACGGCGCTCAAATGCTTAAGGTACCTACACTACCCTAAGCTGACAGATCAGGTACTTTCGAAACTATCCACAACGCAGTTTCACCGATGGACACAGTTCTACCTGATCTCCAGAGCTCCCGAGAATGTGAGCCTGGTTGCAGCATTTATGAAGCGAGAAGCCGCAGTATGCGCCGAGACGATGCCCATCGATGAGGCGCTCGTAGGTCTACAAATGGGAGGTAAGAATATTGGCTGGCCCAACAACAGAAGAGTCGATGCAAGACACGAAGAGAAGAGATATCAGAAACCTTCGCTCAAGAGGGCTCAAAGAGCGAACACCGCGGTCGCGATAGTGGAGGAGCCGCAGGATGCTACACCGCCCCCAAAGAAGAGGAACTGCTGCCTGTGCAAACAGAGGCACGAGCTGGCGTCGTGCCAACAGTTCAGGAAAATGGGGACTGAGGAGCGGTGGGCTACGGCAACAGCGAAACGGGTATGTTTTCGCTGCCTCAACCCCTACCATCGATACCATCGATGTGAACGGCAGTCGTGCGGAATCAACGACTGCCGCGAGAGTCATCATAAGCTGCTACACCGAGAAGAGGCCGCCCCGAGAACAGACACAGTGGCCTCAGTCTGGAGCCTATGCCGATCCCAGGTATTTTTGAAGATAGTGCCACTCACTGTTTCGGGACCGGCGGGAGAGGTGCGGACTGCAGCATTGTTGGACGATGGCTCTACTGTGACACTCATCGATGAAGAGCTCGCCCGGGAGATTGGAGCTAGAGGGCCCGAGGAGCCCCTAGCCATTGAGGGCATAGCCACGCAGAGCAGGCTATCCAGTACATCCCGGCGAGTTAGGATAAGACTCGATGGAAGGACGGGGTCGACCACGGCCACAGCGAGGACAATGAGCAACCTGGACCTGTCCCCGCAGGTGGTAGCGGGCAGGGACATCGAAGAGTGCGAACACCTTAGTGACATCAGGGACCAACTGGTGTACGAGAAGACCAAGCCGAGACTACTGATCGGCCAAGATAATTGGCAACTTCTCCTGGCATCACAGGTACGTCGTGGGAAGCGTTCCCAACCGGTCGCTTCTCTCACCGAGTTGGGTTGGGTGCTGCACGGCGCTTACACGCGCACTCTGGGACAAAGGGTCCACTATAACCACCACGCGAGAGCTGATGGTGAGATGCACGAAGAGAGGGCCATGAAGACCCTTGAGGAAGGTGCCATCCGCAGAGAAGACGGACACCACAGACTGAGTCATGGACCGGAGTTTCTCAAACAAGAGAGATCGACGTGGCCTTCGGAGAACATAATGGAAATCGTTGACACCGGTGAGGAAAGAGTGAACACCGTATCGAAAAAAGAAACGTCGACATGCCTACCGGATAGTGCGCGATTTTCCAGTTGGTTGCGACTTCTCCGAGCCACCGCGAGAGTGTTACAATTCGTCGGACTGTGTAGACGCCAAAAGGTGATAACACACTATAAGCGAAACCGCCGTAATGATACGGATAAAAATTGGCCGTCTAAAACGAATAACTCTGCGCGTATAGTGAAAAAAGAAACTCCGCAAGATAAGTATAAATTAATTGACATTGAATACTTAGAGAGAGCTGAGTTCCGCTGCTGAGGGATAGCCAGGAGAAGACCTTCACCATGGAGCTGAAGGACTTGGCAGCAGGACGGGACATTCTGAAGACCAGCAGGCTGCATCCACTGGCGGTGGTGATCGTCGACGGGCTCATCAGACTTCGGCCGAGGATAGGGGCTGTAACCGAGGTGCCCCCCGAAATGAAGAGTCCACCAGTTCTCGACGGTCGGGATCACGTCGCTCGTCTCATCATCGAGCGCGTCCATCGGGATCTACACCACGCCAGCACCGAAGCGGTCATCAATGAGTGCAGACAACGCTACTGGATTCTGCATCTCCGGCCGACTGCTCGGTCTATCATTAGCAGGTGTCTACTCTGCAGGATCAGGAGGACGAAGCCGCCGACGCCGCCCACGGGAGATCATCCCGAATGTCGCCTGGGCCACCACCGTCGACCCTTCACCTTCTGCGGAGTGGACTACTTTGGTCCAATCAGCGTGACTTTTGGGAGAGGGACCCAGAAGAAGTACGTCGCCCTCTTTACCTGCCTTACCACTAGGGCGGTCCATCTGGAGCTCGCGGGTTCGCTGAGCACGGACTCCGCCGTGATGGCCTTGCGGCGCATGGTTGCGCGCCGAGGCTGCCCGACCGAGATGTGGTCGGACAACGGGACAAATCTCCGGGGCGCCGAGAAGGAGCTGAGGGACGCTGCGGAGAAGGCCACACAGCGAGAGGCGAATTTCCGCGCCATAAGATGGCGCTTCATCCCCCCAGGTGCCCCATTCATGGGCGGCGCCTGGGAACGTTTGGTGAGGTCGGTGAAGACGGCCCTTGCCACTACACTACACGAGCGGCATCCATCGGAGGAGGTGCTGACTACTCTGCTGGCCGAGGCGGAGTACACCGTTAACAGCCGCCCCCTCACGCACGTATCTGTGAACTCAGAAGACGAGGAGTCGCTGACTCCGAACCACTTCCTACTGAGTGGACCGGCCCGCGTACCTCTGCCAGGGAGGTTTGACGACGGCGAGCTCATCGGCCGTGCCAGCTGGCGCACCGCCCAGCGACTTGCCGACCACTTCTGGAAGAGATGGGTCCGGGAGTACCTGCCCGAGCTGCAACACCGGCGGGAGCCCCACGGAAAAGGGGTTCCAATCCAGCTGCGAGACGTCGTCCTGATAGCGGACGGCAATCTTCCCCGCAACTCGTGGCCACGTGGGATCGTGGAGAGGTGTTTCCCGGGAGCTGACGGCATCGTGCGAGCCGTCGACGTGAAGACGGCGGGAGGACTCCTGCGGCGACCGACGAAGAAACTCGTCATCATTGCAAGCGCGGAGCCGGCCGACCCTTCCAGCAGTTAACACATCGGCCCTCCAGGACGGACGGCGATGTGCGGCGGGAGGATGTACGGGACGGCCGCCTATCAATCACGAACAATTAGTGATAAAAGTTACTAGTGATAAAGATAAGACAATAACAAAAGAGGTGGTCGTAGCCCGGACATAGCTATGTGATAGCTTAGGAATTTGCGTTGGTCGTAACCAGGATAAATAATATTAATCGTGTATTTTCTTGGTGTATTTTTACGTGTGTTTATTTGACGATTACTGTGTATTTTTACTTGTGTTTACTTTGATGACTACTGTGTGTTTTTATTTGTGTGTGATAATAAAGAACAACCTTTTGACCCTAGCCTGGCCGAGAGACGGTGTGATGACGTCATCTCGGTCAAGTCTAGCTTATTATCGCCGTACCTAAAGGGTGCGCTATGTTTGCGACAATGTGTTGTAGTCCTTATCGCCGTACCCAAGGGAAGCGCTTTGTTCGCGGTAATATGTTTGGTCTTTACCGCCGCACCCAAGGGATGCGTTTTGTTCGCGATAACGTTTGGTCTATGTCGCCGTACCTGGAAGGTACGCTTTGTTCGCGATAACAATATTAATCTTATTTGTTGATAATAAAACGAGATGTTTTATTGTAAGGTATCCAGGTTGGCCACGAGAGTCTCGGACGTATTCTCGGCCAGCCTGGAATATAGTAAATTCAGGTCGCTAGGTAGCTCTGCGAGTGCCTAGGCTGCCTAGAATGGGTATTGGTATCCTGGACGGAACCTGGACTGGTCCCGAGAGGATCTCGGACTTGTTATGGCCAGTCTAGGAAAGTCGATCGCGGCTGCTGCCTAGGTATCCTAGTGAGGACCTATGTAGCCTGGAAGCCGTCCAGGTGCCTCAGTGTGTACCTGGGCTGATCTGGAGAGGGTCTAGGACGTATTCCAGGTCAGCCCAGCTTAAAATGATTGTGTAAGTCCCCCTGCTCAGATGCAGACATTGTATTAGGGACTTTTATGATAATAAAGTATTTCGAGGGTTGTCTTATTGCTCACTTGATCTCAGCAGGAAATTTTGGTGCTCGCTCCATCGACTTTACATCTCGGTCGGAGCGGGCATTCTGTCCCCTATTGGTTATAATGTAAACATTCTAATAGGACTATTCCAATAGGGGGCGGGGCTTACCGTGTTGGCAAAGGAAGCCGACAAACACGTGTAAGCTCAAAATCGAGGTCAAGTGAGTATTATAAAAGACAGACGGGCTTGCGGTTCCGACATTCCGATTTCGCCGAGCCAACAAGAAGAACTGCAAGCCCGAGGACACCTGAGAAGACCTTCCTGAAGCATGGAGTTTTATTCCGCCTGAAGCCGTCCGGGATCTTAACAACGAACCCCCCTGTCTACCCCGCATGATGTCGTTACACCGGTCGTGAGGATACGTCACCTACTAACATCGAGGGAAGCCAATATACAGTCCACTACTAAACCTCGCGATCCGGCACAGATGTATTACATATAGATAGGCCTATTCAATACAAAACGCACTCTAAAAACGTGCCGCTTGCCACATGTCCCTACCAACTTTGGGGGCCAATTTTCAAGCAATATTTGACGGAAATTCTGTCACAATGCATGCTATTCACTCGATATAAATATTAATATATAAGCGCTCTCAAAGCTTGCTAGCTCGCGACTGTTGGTGCAGCTACATGACTTCGATTAGTTTTGCGGGAACGTTTTTATATCAGTGAGGGCGTATCTATATACATCGATGATTAAATGCAATAAAATAATTATAAACAATAAGAGAACATGCCTACTAGATGTACCTACATCCAAAAAAGCGTTACATAGCTCCTATCTTGTAATTGGCGCCAGAGCCATAAATAAGTATGTCCAAGATCTAGGAGGTAACAAGATAGAAACATTATTACATAGACAACTCTTCACTAGGTTCAAAAAATGGCTCAGTCAGAGGGATTTCACGGAAACTGAAAACCTTCTAGCTGTCGTTAGGTAGTCTGGCCTCTTCGCGGACCCACGCTGATATAGACACACAACTACATATACACTCATACCTACATACCCACACAAAACAATTTTGGTGGGTATTTGTTTGTGCTGTTGTTTAATAATAAAATAAATTGTATTTTCTGTCGACCGGATAAAACAAAATGGTATGCTACGACCTGCGGCACGGTTGCTACCAGTGCAGGTCATTGAGCATATAAAAATGTAATAGATTTAAGTTAATTGGATCAATAAACATTTTTTATTTATTTATTATTATTTCAATAGTGTAATTACGCGTTATTTAAATTTAAATTTGAATCCGCTTTAAAAAAGTGGTTCCTGACCAACCCAAAAGTTTTACTTCTATATATAATTATTTAAATGGTATAATTTAAATAATATTTATAGTTTAGTTTATTTTTAATTTTATTATTTAGGTAGCTTTTAATTTATATTTAATGTACTATAATTAACTTCGAATAAATAGTAAAAATGACATCATCCATTTTCGGCTATTTTTGGACTACTTGTCACGGTACATTGATAAAAAAAAAACACATAAGAACAACTATTTTATCCGAAGTAGGTCCATTAACTATTATTAAGTTTAATTACGTATCTTTACTAAATAGTAATATTATCTCTTTAAATTTAAGTCCTTAAAGTCTTAAGTAAAATATTAACTTAAGTATCGTGAAATTTGTTCTGGTTTCACGACTTCTTATAGAAATATTTTAAGTTTCATTAGCTAATTCTTCAGGTTGTTCTGGAAGGCTTATCTCCAGCAGTGGAGGTCTAGGACGCTGTGTTCTAGGGGCTGTAATGTTGATGATAAATTAATAATGAAATAACTTCTAGAAACTGGCAGACAGATAATTCAGTTATGTTACTTTTCTTCATTTATTCATTTTGGAAAACCAACAGTTGACAATTTCAAATAGGTAAGAAACATTAAACATTCTAAGAACTATTAAAGGTTTTCACATATAGGTTTTAAAAATTGAGTACAATAGCAATAAAATAAGAAAACATCACTACAACACAATAATAACATACTCGTACAAGATGACCGCCTCCGTGATCTAGTGGTAACAAACGTTGCCGTGAACTCGGGAGGTCGTGGGTTCGATTCCCACCGGAGGCAAATTTTACATTGTATAATTTGTCTCGGTCTGGGTGTTTATATGTATAATATGTATATATTAACAAAAAAAAAAGTATAATATGTAGTTTATCAACCATCTAGTTTCCGTAACACAGGCCTGGTAGCTTACCACGGAAACTAGATGGCGCTGTGTGACCTGTCTGAAAATATATTAATATAATACACAAATTTACTAAATTATAAGAATGTTACACAAGATTAATAAAACAAAAATATATATATATATATATACATATTACATGCATATGTAGGTATGCAGTTTATGTAATATGCACAACTGACGTCTGATATTTGTTGCCTTGGAGTTGAAAAGATCAATGTCCAACTCCTCCGCAAGTGAATTAAATTCGTTACAAACTCTCAAAAAATAACTATTCTGCCTGTATACTAATTGTATTTTTTATTTTATTCCCAGATCTCGAATGGAAAAAAAAACTGTTTATATAATTTAGTCCTAAGTGAAAAGTACAGTAAAAAGTTGTGTAATTGTGATAATGTGAAGTGATACATGATGAATTCGAGTGAAATTGAATTCGATTTGGATATCGAACGCTTCTTTAACTGCACCCAGCAGTTGTTGAGACTGGACAATAAAAGGAGCCATCTGAATGTCTCCCAACTGCTGGATATACTTGCCGAACAAATTCTTCATGATATCAACCTCAAGTAAGTGTCAATAATTTATTACTTTTACTGTTGTGTGTACATATGTACGTATGTATTATGTGGTATGATTCTCTTAAAACCATGATTTATGTTTGGTATTTATAATATATGTATATGTTTATGTATATATGTATGTTCAGTTCAGTTCATCAGAAACCACGCTTATAAATAAGCGGATTCACATTTAACCAACTTTACTATAGGCCAATCATGGCAAGTGGCAAGCTCGTCGATGTCTCCAGCGTACCAAACTCGGGAAATATCACAAATAAATTAAATGTATTTATTTACATTAATAAATATTTTTGTGTCCCGACCAGGAATCGAACCCGGTACCTCCGAGTCTAAATCCACGTACTTAACCGCTAGACCACGGAGGCAGTTATATATGTATGTATATAGTATTTAAGTATATGTGTGGTTATACAAGTATTACTTACTTTTATGCTATTTATTAGTTAAAAAATATTTTCCTTATATCATTTCGCTATATATTTATTTATTTATTATTTAAGGTACACTAACAGGTTACAATTAATACATATCAGGCACAAATTTACAATATTTTTTAAGGTCGGAATTGCAACCCAAGAGCAGTGTACACGGCATGCTACACATAGCTACTTGGATGATTAGAGTCAACTGTGTTTTTCAAATTTCATTTTCATCCATTTCATCACTATTTATTTATTTATTTATTTATTTATTTATTATTTGGGAAACAAACAGTTATTCTTACACCTAGTAATAACAAAATTGTTTATCTCTTTAACCAACAAAGTTTCCACTAAAACTAACAAAACATAAGCTTTACTAACTACATACATAACTAAGGTTGCTTCTACTTAAAAATTACATTTAAATATATACATTATTTATAACTAATATAAAAATGAAAAAGAAGAAATTAAAATTTAATTATATAAAATAAAATAAAAAAAGCTAAAATAAAAAAAAAAAAAGCTTAAAAAACAAAAAGAAGAAAGCATAATACTTATTTTAGAGCACAGTATCACTCATCTACTAATTGTACACATTCCAATAATAGTCTTTTGTAATTGCCAATAGCACTATTAAAAGCATCAAGATTGTTAAAGTACAAATTATAGTCTTTGCATGTTCTTACCATAAACCTATCCTGAGCATATTTCCTACGACAAAAAGATACAAGAAATAAATCTGCATTTCTAACAGTTCGAGTTGGGCATTTTAAATATATTTCACTCAATAAGTAACTTGATTCTATATAATTGTTTATAATCTTATAAAGAAACATCTGGTCACGCATTGAACGTCGGGCCTTTAAGGAAGTTAAAGTAAAGTCGTTTATAAACTCGTCTCTAAATTTAAATTTATATTTCATATATTTCATGAACTTACTTTGGATTCTTTCAATTCCATCAACATAAATTTTATACCGGGGATTCCAAACTGTAGATGCATACTCCAAACGTGATCTAATAAATGAGTTATACAATAATTGTAAAGTATCAGGATCCTTAAATTCTCTGCCAATCCTCATTATGAATCCCAGTAATTTATATGTTTTAGTTATCATAGATTGAATATGTGACCGAAACAAAAGTTTATGATCTAGAACAACTCCCAGATCTCTCACCTCAGATACCCTCATTAATTCCTTGCCAAATAAGTTATACACAAAGGTGATTGGATTCTTTTTGCGTGAAAAAGAAATAACACAACATTTGTCAATATTAAGTTCGAGCTCATTAGAAACACAATATGAAGCTAGACGGTCAAGATCATCTTGAAGAGCGCAGCAATCATTTATTGTGTCACATTATTAAATCACAACTATCAAACTATTAGCAATTAAATTAAAAATGTAGGAGCAACTAGTTACGATGTTAGCCGTACAGCCGGTTACACGCGAATGTTACTATCAATATATTAATACTATATACGAGAATAAATATATTATTATTAATGTCAATTTATGTTGAAAGTTATATCATAGGTTAGTATAAGTCAAAAAAGTCATTATAAGAATAGTAAAAAGTCACTTTACGTTAGTTTACAATAAATAACATTTGTCTTTAAATAGACTAACATTTGGGTTGAAAATGTCTAGATTCACAGTATCGCTGAAAAGGTCATTAAATAGTCGACACATACGGATAATAGGGTTATTATAAGAGCTGTTGATTTTATGGGTACCAATAATAAATGTCCGGTTCTTTTGTCGGGGATTACGCCAAGTACTAAATCTGAGGGAAGACAGCAAAGTAGAGGATTGAAGCAATGAGTGTGTAATTTTGTGCAGGTAAATGAGGTCTTGTTAACTGCGACGAATAAACAGCGGGGTGGCCTCAAATGCAGACAATCTGTCACTGTAGGAGACAAGTTTTCTTCCAAAGTGATATCGATAGTTTAAGATTTCAAGACACTTTCTCTGAACACTCTCAATACGTTTAGAGTGCACCTTGTAGTATGGGGACCATATAACTGAGCCATACTCCAGCAAACTGCGCACTAGGCTAAAAAACAAGCACAATAAAGATTTAGGGTTCTTAAAATCCTTTGTCATTCTGCTTATGAAGCCCAGTTGTCTTAACGCCTTACTGGCTATGTAGTCATAATGATCACGAAATGTCATCTTTTCATCAAATATGATTCCAAGGTCCTTGGCCACAGATTTTCGAGCGATAGTTTGACCTTCGAGCTGATACGTATGAGTTATCCTCTTGCGTTTGTTGGTGAAGGAAATGACAAAACATTTGCCAACATTAAGGGACATACGGTTGTTTCTGCACCACTCAGAGATCGAGTCAAGGTCCTTTTGTAGGATGGCACAGTCTTCAGCCCCATCAATATCCCTAAATACTTTCAGGTCATCTGGTCATCCTCGACCTAACTAAGAAATAGCACTTGTCCGAACGGTCAACGGTCAGAGAATGTCGTGTACAGCATTTTGTTCGCCGATTGTAAATTACATTAAACTTTGATTAATAATTTTCGCCACTTTGACCTTAAATTTATCTTCGATTTCGTCATCAAGAGTCATCCGGTTATATATCCAGTCACCTATTATTGTTTTAAAATTTAAAATCCAGCATAGTCATTATTTTAATACTTTCAAAAAGGTTACACAATAATCCCTGCCAATCAGCTTTTGTTTAAGCTTAGTTAATAACATTGACCAATTTACCACAAACTTTAGCCTAGATTATATAGGCTTCATTATTGTGTACAATTTATGTTCAGGGGTTCTACTACGTACGTACGAATACAATGTATAGAATTTTAAAATATTATTATTGTGTTTTTTTATTATACGATTTATTTTTTATTGATAGTAAGTGGAGCGCGAGGTTCTTTAATGTTAGTAACTAGAATCATAATAGACACTCATGACTGACATCAGTCCCTAATCCCGAAACGCATGGATACACTTTACTGGGTTTATCGACATGAACAGTGGACTACCATCAGTCCGCCTACCACCTAATTATTGTTCTCGTTGAAATTATGTGCCATTTGCAATGATGTCAAATACGATTTTTATTTTTAAGGAGAACTAATATTGTAAGCTTGAGGATAGTTATATTAAACGATGTAAATTTGATACAAGTATTTTTTTTTGTATTTTTTTTTTATAAATGAATATTTACCTTCTGAGAACATTTTGTACCACCGATAAACTTTGCTTTTCCCAAAATGCGTCCGCGCATTTCAAACACGTCCAAACAAAGCAGCTGTCAAAAATTAACCAAACATTCAAAATGGCCGACCTTATTAGTATAAGTAAGGGATATATCAACATAACATGATATAACGCAACAAAAAAATCAAATATACGTAGCCCGCGAAAATTCAAAATTCGCGATACTTTTTAAACAGACCTCGTATTATATTAAAATAAACTACCAACCCAAACATTTGTAAGTTTGAAATGGCGGAACGTGTAAAATTATTTTTTATTTGTCCGCCACACCACACCATATTTTTTTTTTATTAATTTTATTGATATTTGTTCGTCCGGAGTGTAAAGAATATTGGAATTTCAGAGTAGTCGCCCTAAATTATATTCTCTGTCAAGATACAAGTTTTGGTCTAAGTTATATATCAAGTTTAAAGCTGTGTAAGCTGTTGGCCGAGCACGCTTTAATGCGTTATCGTAGCGGGAAATTTTAAATACACTGTTTTGTGATCCTATTACATTTCATCAGCATCTTACCACTTTGAGATTTGCTCAAAACGCGAATTAACGGCAGAAAACGGTTCTAGCGTGGGGGGGTGTGCGTCTGCGTGCACAGTGGATACAAAACTGTGACTTGGTCTAGTGGTAACAAACGTTGCCGTGAACTCGGGAGGTCGTGGGTTCGATTCCCACCGGGGGCAAGTTGTACATTCTATAATTTGTCTCGGTCTGGGTGTTTATATGTATAATATGTATATATTTACAAAAAAAAAAGTATAATATGTAGTTTATCAACCATCTGGTTTCCGTAATACAAGCCTCGTAGCTTGCCACGGAAACTAGATGGCGCTGTGTGACCTGTCTGGAAATATTTATTATTATTATTATTAAAATATATACATTATTTATAACTAATATAAAAAGGAAAAAGAAGAAACTAAAATTTAATTATATAAAAAAAAGGAATATAATATCTGATTTTAACGATTGCAAGCAGCTTATTCATTGCTATTGTAATATTGTAAAGGCTGTAAATTTTCCTAAGAATAAATAATTGATGAATATGACGTCACCTTGATGGATCGCATACGTAATAACGAAACACGCAAAATGGTAGGTATGAAAGAAAGCATAGGGTCAAAAATAAAGAAAGGAATGCTCCGATGGTTCGGGCATGTCAAAAGAATGACTGAAGAGAGATTGACGAACCAGATATATAATCCGAAAGTTGTGGGTAAAAGATGCCCTGGCAGACCGAGACTCACCAACCACGATCAAATAAATAAAACAATAGCCGAAACTGCAATAAAAAGCCATCGAAACAAAAGGGCATGTATGAAGAGGGTATGATGAGTGTCGAAGAAGCGAAAGAGGTATGTCGAGATCGTGACAAGTGGCGCTCAATTGTCTCTGCCTACCCAGCAAGGGATTTGGCGTGAAGATATGTATGATGGATATGAATGAAAACTGAAACAAATCATGTTTGAATATTTTTATTTAGTTTTGTTTTATTTTTAAATCTTTGTACCACACGAAAAAATATATTATTATAAATAAATTTCTAAATTGTACTTTTCCAATAAGAAATTCTTATTTTTTACTAACAATCTCAATTCCAATCGCATCATCATCGCATAATAATTTTCGTTTTTCCAGGATAATGCTATCTTTCGGCTCACTGAACCATGTAACTGCACGAAAATTGCCATCAAGAAGCTAGCTACTCAAAACCATAAAAAATCTTTGTAGTAATCGAATTTATTTGAAAAATGATAATAAAATAATTAAAATTATAAGTTTTTATTTATTTATTATTTTGTTTATTAATATATATATAAATATAGTATGTAACCAGTATATGTATGTGTTATCTATGTATTGTATGTATTTATATTATAGATTTAATATCGTTCTTTTTTTTTTAGTTTATAAGTTTTTAACTCAATAAATCTCTTTATGTCAAATATTAGCGGTCTTGCACCTTACAATCCCTGCTCACATCTCCCAAAGGTTAGCTGTTAGAAAATGTTTTTAGACATTAGGCTCGTCTATGTACTGTAAAACTGTATTATTTTCTGTGCAATAAAGAATTTATCTATCTATCTAAATTAAAAGCTACCTAAATTTTAATAATATAGTTATTTAATTAAAATAAACTTATAATTTATTCGAAGTAAGATACACAAATACAAACAATAAATATAAATTAAAGCTACCTAAACAATAAAGTTAAAAATAAACTAAACAAAACCTTAAATTAAATAAACAAAAAGATAAACCTAATTAATATAAAAACTAAATACTTACAAATATCTTGATTATAATCTACATGTCATCGATAAAATAAATAATAAAATTAAATATAAACTAAACTATAAATAAAAAATGTCCTCTAGAGACGTCCCATCCGAGATAGTCCCAAGGAGACTGGCAACATTTCCCCTCTGTATAGCGAGGCTAATACGTTGGCAGAAATAATTCCCAGCCTTCCGGTCCTCAGACGTTTCTGTCAGCCGCTTTGACAACTCCTTGGCCAAGCGCTTCGCTGACGGTCCCCATGGGCCCATCGTCTCGACCCCAAACGGCGCAAATTCGTAACCGGTACCAAAGTTGACGTATTTGCGCAATTTAAGGTACTTCCCAGGAAACGCTGCTCTCCCCGCGCCTGACGAGGTCGCCTGGATGTGAGATAGAGCTAATGTGTCTACACACGTCGCATCCCACACCAGAGGCCTGCCAAGTTTCCACGGCCCAACAGTCATTCCGTACACCAGCAGTGACAAGAGCCTTTCGGATGATTGAGAGCCGCGTTAATTATTTTAAATTAATACAATTTAAAATAATGATAGTAATATTAGACCACGGCCAATGCAACTTGGCTGAAACGTCGGGAGAAATATGTCTCTAAGGTAAACCGCGTAAAGACCCGTTAAAATTATAAAAACTATTATGTGAAAGGTAATAATAAAATTTTGATGCATGAAAATACAGTAGGTCACATGTGCTTAAATAAAAAAAAGCTGTGTGACCGTTGGGGATAGACAATAGAATGATCTGAAATGAAAATGCACAATCACGACTTTTATTTTTCATTGTATTTTCAGACAATGTCAAAATGTAAATATGTATTGACAAAAAACAACTCATACAAAAATATCTAAGTATATTCTTGAATAAAAGGTAATAAGAAAATCGCGGCACAGAGGTCAGCCGTCGGCCACAAGCTGTTAAGACCGTAAATTTAGACGCGGATGTACCGGGTTCGATTCCTGGTTGGAAACACTTTAATAATTTATAATAATTTTCGTTAGCGCCTCTAGTAATGAGTTGTCTCAGTTTGTTTTGTAGAAAAGTTTATATTTACTTATAAAAATAGTTAAAATTTAAGTTTTGTCTATAATTATTTTTAATTCATTTTATTTTAAAATCTTTAAGTCTCTTACTTCGAATATTTTGTGATATTTCTTTCCTCTGGTACGCTAGACACATCTACATGATTGCCACTCGTCATGATGAGCATCTGCTATTACTGTCCAGTAAAGCTGGCTAATTGGGAAGGATTTAAAACTTTGGTTTCTGATCACCCCACAAGGGATACCGCCGTTATGATTATTTTCTTTATTACTATAAAATCACCGTTTCAGCAATAACATAAATATATTTTAGATAAATAGACAACATACTTAAATTAAACATATAAACTTATTAGATAAAAATAACAGAAATTATTTGAATAATATATCTAGGTAGGCCTTTATCATCTGTACCGTGTGTTGGTAAGTAGCTAAAACTGAATAAAATTTTCGCCCAAAATAATTTGGTCGTGGATTGTACAGGATGTCCCATAATAGTAACGAGTGAGTGGGTCGTAAGGATTTTATTAAGACTCGATACTAGGCCACTATTTTTTATTATTTTTTTTTGTTATGGCATAAACAGTCATTACATATGAAGTTATATAATTTAAAAACAAAAAAAGACCTTAAGGGCTAATACTTAATTTTAATGCACAAATAATGGAACAATCTACCTATTACCATAAGGCAGGCATCTACCAGATCATTATTTACTACTCACATTTTCTAAATAGCTCCAAACAAAATTTGTAAGTTTTATATGTATGTTTATTATTGTGTATGTATTAGTATTTAGTATATTTATATTTATAAGTAAATTATATATAAGTAAGTTTATTATATAAGTATTTATATCTAATTGATGTGTCACTTATACTTTCCCTGCACCTACAGTTGTTCTAATTAGTCCCAAAGGTTTGGCTGTCAGAGAATGCCTACGGGCATTAAGTCCGCCTTTTGTACTTTGTGCATTAAAGTTTTGAAATAAATAAATAACTTGCATTCTATTTAGGCAAAGAAGCCCACAGACGCATTCAGTTCGGGTGGACTGTCGATAACCTAGAAAAACTCCTTGTTAACCAATAAGGTGGAAGGAAAGAGACCGAAACCCGGTGCGGTGATCCGACCATATCCGCTTCACTACCAACACTAGCGTCAATTCATCGAGAGGTCAGGACCCTTAGTAATGAGAAAATACCACGCAAGGAGACGACTTTCCATTCCACAATGCTTTAAGGCAAAATTCTTCAACCATCCTCGCCTCATGTCGCACGGAGCACAAAACTGTTTGGTCTACAAATTCAAGGTATAGATAGAATTAAAAACTGTAATCGTCAGAGAACCTAAAGAAAGAAGAGTTACAAAAATGGCTTTCAAAATTAGCCAGATACATTTGCCGCAGAACCGACTAACGATTGTGCAAACAGGTTCTAGAATGGAGATCAAGTACCGGACGACGCAGAGTGGGACTACCCCCCGCCAGATGGACGGATGACTTAAATAAGGTCGCTGGTGCGGGTTGAACGAGTGTTCCAAAATACCGAGTGCTGTGGCCATTCTTGGGGGAGGTCTACATCCAGCAGTGGAAAGAAATATGCTGAAGTTGATCATGAGGAAGCTGACTCCATGAAAAATTCTACCCAACTCTATCAAATAACCTACCCATTTATTTTCATTTTATTTTATTTCTTGGTTTTTTCTTCTGTCTTAGTATTTCATTATTTTAAGCTTTTTAAACTTTCGCGCACATTCATAATAGATTTTTATAATTTAACGGGTCTTTACGCGATTTACCTTAGAGACATATTTCTACCGACGTTTCAGCTAAGTTGCATTGGCCGTGGTCACGGGTCGACTGAAGCTATGCGGTGTAGTCTCGTACATACTGGGCGGCAGATGTAAACCTACCCACTTATCACTTTTAAAAGTTTTTAGAAATCACGACACACGACACTTACAATATCCTTGGCGACACTTCAGTCGACCTGTGACCACGGCCAATGCAACTTGGCTGAAACGTCGGGAGAAATATGTTTCTAAGGTAAATCGCGTAAAGACCCGTTAAAATTATAAAAATATTTCATTATATGTTTAATTTTGACCCATTTTAACCCGACTGCGCAAAGCAAAGAAGCGTTGTGTTTATGTACAAGTGGTACTCTGGAGACCAGACGCGTGGACCGATTTTGATAGTTCACACGTCAATTGATCCGTTTTAATCATGCCAGTGCTAATAAAGACATGATATTAAACCAACAACCAGACGCTATATTGTGGGAAAGAAAAAAAAATAGGTATTTGAAAATCATGTTCATTTTTAATTTCGAGGGACTATTGTTTTTCACTTAGTGGTCCGTACTGGGTAACACGGGTCCAGCCATCGGTCAGGTGGTCTACTCTGCTACTTTGTCTAGAAAATGAGTCACTAAAGCAAATGGCAAGGATCTGCTAGAACCAACAAGTGGACAAGAAAAAAGGACATACCACGGGAAAAAAGCCAGGTTTTCACTGCGGGCACGCTTTCTTCTCACACTTCACTTTCTCGGAACTGTTTAGCACGATTTAGAGTCCAACACGGCTTGGGAGCTTTCACACTAAAATCGCGGTGATTTTCGAACCGCACGGGCCGAGCGTAGATTTTGTACTGGCGCCAACTTGGGCGCCTCTAGTGGTAGATCACGAAACTACTCGCGATCCATAGACGATACTACCAGGCTTGGTGGTAGGAATTTTGGAATGAATATGGATGGGATAAATTGGTGTAGGATCCTGTTTGATGTCTTAACACTTAGCTTAATTTAATTTACATATTTAGTCACAATAGTTTACGAGTTTCACAACTTTATACGAGTGCGGGACCTAAAAGAGTACCTAGCCCTGTTTATTACCTGTACTCTGATGCTGTTGATTTTCACGTATACTAGCCACCTATAAAATCGTTGGAGGTCTAGTACCTACTCTTAAGGTTTTGTCATACTATTATATTACTCAGCCAGCTTGTTCATGTCATTCAAATTTAAATGAAAACAGTTTTACGAGTTACGTTACCGTTGAAATTTTGTTTAACGTTTATCTACTATCTACTTCCGCAGAAAATATACGAGGCTTTGTTAAATTTTGTCTAATCTAATGTTATAATCTTTAAAATTCTGTGGAATCTCCCAGCCAGTGTGTTTCCCCACTCCTATAATCTGGAGTCCTTCAAACGAAGTGTGAAAAAGCATCTTTATAGGCCGGCATAGTGGTAGGGACGGATGTCGGTCGTCTGAGGCTGGCGTCAGTTGCTCCCATTCTCGGACCTCGCGTACCGCTTACCATCAGGTGGGCGTGGGTGTCACATGTCGTGCTCCGTATAAAAATAAAAAAAATAAAAAATAGTTTTTTTTTTTTATGTATTGTTAATATTCTAGTGTCGTGCTAATTAAAAGAAATTAATGATTTGATTTGACTAAGCTTTTTTTTAGTATTTGACAATTATAAACTTTATTCGAAGTAAGATAAAATAATTTAATTTAATAATTTTGATTCTTTAACTGCTAACTTGATTAAAACTTTGTTAGACCTACTCAGTTCTAAAGTTCATATCTTGACATTTAATGTTGTTGACTTCATTATCTCGTACTGAAAAGGTAATTTCAACTTTTTATGTCTTTTTGTACACCATCAAAAAGGAAAATAAATTACAGATTGTAAACAAACATAAATTCTTATTCTCTAAAAAGTCTTTTAATTGTTGGTTGTCAAAGACATATATTTAAAAAAATATTTTTTTGAACTACACACATCAAAAGTGTCTAGGGATCAACATATATTTTTGCAATAACTTTTCTCCTGATTGATATTCATTAAAATTTTCTTTAAGGATTGATCAAATAAAATGTTTTCGTTTGTCTACAGTAACGATAAACCAAGTCACCTTTGCATTAGTAAAAAAAATTGCCATTTTCCTAATAAAGGGATTTTTGACATTTGAACCACTAACATTAAAGTTCGAAAAAAAGACTGAAATAACAGTTTTTTTTTTAATTTTATTGGGTAACTTAAACAATTAATAATCCGTGTTTCTACCGCGAACACTAACAACACAAGAACATCGGTTTGGCATACTCAAAATGAGTTCATCCAAATCACGCTGTGGAATGGCCGCCCATGTTCGTTGCAACAACAAAAAAAGGTCTTCTTGCGACTGGATACCCTCCATATTCGGCAGAGCTCT
This sequence comes from Tinea semifulvella, assembly GCA_910589645.1. Classification (NCBI taxonomy): domain Eukaryota; kingdom Metazoa; phylum Arthropoda; class Insecta; order Lepidoptera; family Tineidae; genus Tinea; species Tinea semifulvella. The sequence continues at coordinate 11,650,543 of OU342602.1, forward strand.
TCTCTGAAGAATATCCCATGCATGCTCAATCGGGTTCAAGTCTGGCGACTGAGCAGGCCAGGGCAGGACATTGATGTTAGCTGCGGCGAGAGTCTGTCTTACAACTCTTGCGGTGTGCGGTCGTGCATTATCATGCATTAACTGAAATAAGGGACCGATATGCACTTGTAGAGGAACGATGACGTCTGATACAACCGTCTCAGCATAAATTTGAGCGTTGAGGTTGCCTCTGATCCAAATCAACTCAGTTCTTCCGCCGATCGAAATACCCGCCCATACCATGATGGTTCCACCACTATAAGGATGGACTTCCTGGCAGGATTTTAATCGCTGTTGGCGTCCAGGGGTTCTCCAGTGTCGTATACGTCTTGTATCCGGCCTCATACCAAAACGAGACTCATCAGAAAAGCACACGAAACGCCATTGTTCTTCTGTCCAATTTCTGTGTTCAAGAGCCCATTGATATCGAGTCCTACGATTGTGCATTGCTATAGGTGGTACCCGTAGCGGTCTTCGGGAATGAAGGTTCACTTCATGCAAGCGGTTTCTGACTGTTTGGTCGCTAATTAAGTTCCCTGAAGAGCGATGAAGGCTCACGGCTAACATCATGGCGGTTATTGTTGGAGTTCTTCGAGCTGTGATTTGAATGTATCGGTCTTGTCTCCGTGTGGTGCAGCGATACCGTCCTCCATGGCGCTCAGCCACGGTACCAGTGGTTCGGTAACGTGTCCAAAGTCGACTGATAACACTCTGACTTGTATTCAGAGCTAAAGCCACAGTACGTTGCCGGGAACCAGCTTCTATCATTCCCACGGCTCTGATCATTTCTTCCCTGCTTAAATGACGTCGCCGCTCCATAATAACGTTGGTTTTAATCAGTAGTAGGGAAACAGTAGCACTAATAATGTCTTCAATGCGTCTTATGTTTTTATAGGGAAAATATTGACAGCTGATTTTCATCTTTTACTCGAATTTGATTGACAGTTCCTGTTTTAAATTATGAAATGCACCAAAATGGATCCATATAAATTTATAAAATCATAAATTTATTACAAAGCCACATCTCAATCACAAGAAATCCGCATAAACATGCTTGATCCCTAGACTTTTTTGATGTGTGTAGATAAATGAGTATGACTATTTTTTTTAGAGAAATCGTCAAAAAAGAATGTTCTCGTGCCTTAATGATTTCTTATTTATTTAATAGTTCATATATTGTGCTGAGCCTGTTGGTATTGTGATGCCACGTTTCTGGCCAGTTCATCTGTAGGCGATATAGGCTAGGTAGCAGTCAGAATCAGAGCAGAATTGATGCAACCGCTTTTTAGCGCTAGAAGGATGCCCATACAAAACAGCGAATGTTGAAGTTCCCGACCTCGCTCCTTAAAATAGTCTACGCTGCTTTCAAGATGCCCACACATTCCGCTTGGAATATGCCGTGGTAGGGGCAAGAGCTGATAATGAGTTGATGTTTAATTCCATGAAGATCGCGACCATTTTATCTGTTTTTGAGCCTTTAGTGTATATCCTGAGATATCCAGGCTCCCAGTGGTCATTGACTTCCTCGTGGAGTTGAATGTTGTATCCCTTGTCAGATTTTTTATTTGATTATTCTGAAAACTGTCACTACCTGGCCTATAACTCATTTCCGGTTGACTTACTTACTTTTCCGGACACTCTGTATAACCTATCCGCCTATAGAAATGAACTTAGGCCGTAGCAGCTTCTCATCATCTACCAGATCATCATTTAAAAAAACTAAGGCTACTTACATTTTCTAAATAGCTCAAAACATTTTATTGTAAGTTTTATATATGTATGTTAATTATTGGGGAGTTATTAGTATTTAGCATGTTTAATATATTATAAGTTGATTATATATAAGTAAGTTTATTATCTAAGTACATATATGTTCAATGTTTAGTTGTAACATTATTATTTCTATCTAATTGTTATGTTTTAGTTATAATTTAATTGCAACTACAGTTGTTCTAATTGGTCCCAAAGGTTTGGCTGTCAGAAAATGTCTACGGTCATTAAGTCCGCCTTTTGTACTTGGTGCATGATTGTTATGTATATATATATATATATATATTAAAGAGCAGGTCCTTATAATTTTGTCTATGTTTGTTGGACTTTAGTTTAAGTCCTCTGTCTGTTTTGACATGAAAATCCTAATACCGCTACAAAGCAATTCTTCTTATTAATTAAAATGAAAGTTCTAAAAATAAATTATCCTGTCATTCAGGCATTGACTTAAGACGTGATCGGGTTGTTAAGGCCAGCTCTGTGACCCATTGGAGGGTACCAGAAAATATACAAAAAAAAAAAAACATATTTCTTTAGAAACTAAAATAATATAGTTATCTCACTTAATTATATATACACCACACTACACTACATTACACTACATTACACCACACTACACTATAAATGTAGTTTAGTTTTGCCTCCAGTCTCCTACATAAATGTTTAGAAAATATTGTTACTAATTTTAAGCTTTGTGGGAGAAAATAAATACCTTTTTTATTTTATTATTTAATTTTGTGTTTCGGTGACGTTAACCTGCGAGTCCTTAATTATCGGTGTTGCAGCGGTGTCTACTGAGTAGCCACGCGCGAGTACCTATCGGTCGGAACTGTTACTGGATTATTACTTTTGTGTATGACATTTGTGTGAAAAGAGTTTTGGCACCAGAAGACCTGGTCTTCTTCTGGAACCCTGGGGTTGACTCCACTAAAACGTGGTAAGCTGCTGCTGGAGGTGATAAGTTGTGGCCGTTCTTTGGACCACACGGAGCTGGCTCGTCATCAAACCCACCAAACATACACAGTCCACTCATCTACCACCCCTGCGAGGGAGTTGGAAATCTTGTCATTATTATACTTTTCGGCAACCTCCTTGGTTCAAAATGTATATTATTGCTTTTATTATTTGTTAAACTGGCCGAGACGGGTTGGCGAGGGCCTGATGTCAATTTTTGACATCAAGTGTGTTTCCACAATATATTGTTAGTGAAAGTGGGGCCGGTAGCTTAACGTGCTATCCGAGACACGAAAATGGTGATTTTGTACATCAAAAGTTAGTCGCGATTATCGCCGCTCGGCCAATACCACCGTTGGATCGGTGGCCAGCGCTCGGAGCGGCGCTCACGAAAGTGGAATCAATCTGCGCACCGAGCGGTCACACGTTTTTCTCTCACAATTTTCATAGCCTTTTTACTCAAGTAACTAACTGGAATTTCTACTTCTGCAATAAACCATATACAGTCCGCTAAACACTCTTTAATTGAGCCATCGAAGACCTGCAGCAGTATCCCTACGTGGTAAGCAGCGCAGAATAGGGACTGACGATTTTACAAAAGTAATATACACAACGTAATATAAACAAAAGTACGTAAGATAAGTGTATTTCTCATTGGTACATGCCGGGATTCGAACCGACCTTTTTTTTAGGAAAGCTTTCTTACAACCGAACTACTACCGCTCTTTGTAGTGTCGCTTATAATGATCACCATTTGGAAAGAATTGTCAAACGTCAAACTGCTGGATTTAAATCAAGAACCTTTGAAAACAAAATGGACGCACTATTAATGCACCATCGGATAGAGTCGCTAAGGATTTAATTTATTTATTCTGCAAGTAGGCATAGGACAATAAATATAATGTATTCTACGCTTTTAGATGTCAAAAAATTAATTAATATAAAGAAAAGTTTATTTTCTAGAAAATAGCTTGTATTTGGAGCAGCACATTACAACCCAAATAGACATAATACAATATTAATCTTAAAATTATAGCTGATGTAAATAGGCATTGTCATATTACAAATAAAATAAATATACTACGGATCATAGCTTAGCTGCTGTAATGAGGCATTGTCATACTACAAGCTTATCTTAGTACTAGTCGATGTATATAAGTCAATGCAATTGGAAAAAGAAAAAGCTTAAAAAAATTTCAAGGCAACAGGATATTGAAAATTTATTACGAGTAAAAAATACAAACCATCTTACTTAATAAAACCAATGGCTACTCGTATTATTATGGTTTTTATAAATCGAATTTTGCATTAAATTTCGTTTTGTCGATTTTAGTTTAAAAAAAGTATTTTTTTGTTAAACAGAGGATAAAAATACAGTACACTTTGTACTTACATGTAAAAAATATGTATTACTGTGGTTGTTGTTAGTCACAGTGGCGTTTTGTTAACAAATATAATTTTTAGCCTCTATATGAAATAAAGATGTCACTTTTTATAAAGATATAAATCATTATTGACCGCCTCCGTGGTCTATTGGTAACAAACGTTGCCGTAAACTCGGGAGGTCGTGGGTTCGATTCCCACCGGGGGCAAGTTGTACATTGTATATTTGTCTCGGTCTGGGTGTTTATATGTATAATAAGTATATATTTACAAAAAAAAAAGTATAATATGTAGTTTATCAACCATCTAGTTTCCGTAACACAAGCCTCGCAGCTTACCACGGAAATTAGATGGCGCTCTGTGATTGTCTGGAAATATTTATATTTATTTATTATCTAAAATACAAAACTAGCATGGTGAATATCGTCTGAAAATCGCGAAATCCATCGTGATGAATACGTAACGGCTAGGGAGCCGTTATTATTTATATTGTTAAATGATCTCTTCCACAGCCGAGAGACGAAATAGAGAGAGGAAGAATCACGAAGTCAACGTTCACGCGATCGTCGACCCTTTGCTACCTACTTGATTAGGCTCTGCATGAGTGGCGATATTTTTAGGACAAATGTACCTCTGCGCCGTAACTTATTTTTTTCTTTTAAATCCAAATAAAAAATACAGAGTTCTTTATTTATATTCTAGATTTTAATATATATATTTTTTACTCTTTAATAAATTCCACGCAGTACGAGTACAGTAATTTATTAAATAATAATTATTATTTATTCATTAATTACAGCTAATAGAATACATAGCCCTAGATCTCCACTGCTGGAGCCTTCTAGAAAATATTTCTGGAGAATTTAGTATACGAGTGCACTTGCTAAGTCTGATGTCAATTTTAATGACAATATATAAACTATTCCACAAGTTGGTATTAGAGGAACCGGGACCGACTCTCCGAGGCACGGGGTCAGTAGGGTTGTAAATCTACGACACATGTTGAGCTTTTTGGATTTTAAGGAAAGCGTTCTTACAACCAAGCCTCAGTCTGATATCTCATCATCATCATAATCATCACGACCGTTTCCCTTTCGGGGTGGTCAGAAACCACGCTTATAAATAAGCGGATTTACATTTAGCCAACTTTACTATAGGCCAATCATGACAAGTGGCAAGCTCGTCGATGTATCTGATATCTCACCTTGTGTTTATCTTCCAGGGTAGCTTTGGGCAACTGCATGTCGTTGGGCGAGCGACCATACCGACCGCCATGGTGGGGGCAGCTAGCGTGGTTCATGGTCTTTGCCACCATGCTCCTCTTTGCAATCCTGGGCAACTCGCTCGTCATCTGGATAGTTTTAGGTAAGAAGAAAAATACTATCTTTATAGGCATTGGCAAATATATAATATAGTAGTTAGGTATTGATATTTGCACGGAGGCTGTCAAGGTCGAGCGCTTATAGAGTTGATAATTAAATAATAATATGTAATTATGACTCCAGCAATCCTACATTTATTTGGGAGCATTAATATCAAATAGCGGTGGATGCGAGGAGGAAGTTAAGCGTCGAATCGTCGAGGTCTGCTATGGACAAGCTAAAGAAAATTTGGAGGAACTGAAACATTACGAAAGCTACTAAAATCCGGCTAGTCAGAGCTCTTGTGTTCCCCATTTTCCTGTATGCTGCAGGGACGTGGACCCTGTGCGAAACAGAAATAAAACGGATTGATGATCTAGCAATGTGGTGTTGGCGGAAAATGTTGGGCATATCATGGACGGAGTTCCGAATCAACAAATCCATCCTGGAGGAATTGGAGATAGGAGCGTCTTTCCTCAATCGTACAATCACGCATTCTCACTTTCTTTGGACACGTGTCGCGGCGTGGAGATACATCCATTGAGCGCCTTGTAGTTCAGGGAAAACTCGATGGCAAGAGGAGGCGGTAGGTCTCCGATGAGATGGACCGATCAGGTTAAAGCAGCAATGGATCATCCTCTACATGAGAGCGCTAGGAAAGCTGCAGTTCGAGAGGAGTGGCAACGGGTTGTTAAGCGTGCCACTGACACTCAAGTGACGACCACGACCACTCTGCCAAGAATGTAGCGACTAAGAAGAATGACTCAAGCTCTGACGTAAATAACGAAATCCACTAATATCGTTTGCGACTAAAATAATGGAATAGGGCTCTTGGGATCCTAGGCCGTTTGCTTTTACACCTTTCGACAACAATGGTAAGGCAAATAATGCGCATCATTCCACCCTCTAATAATTTGCATATGTAGTAGTTATGCATCTCATTTACAAACATAAGGCTATAGACATAACCCAGCTATCGTTAAATGGTTATAGGAAACGAACCATATTGTATATTCACTGATCTGTTATCAAAATTATTAGGAATCAGAGAGGTGATGAATAAGAAACGACTTAGAGTTATAAAGTTATTGTTACAACATTTATGTACAAGTACAAGGTAATTCTAGTCTTCGTAGCAGAGGATAAAGGTCACCGTTTTTTTTAAGACGAAGATTGATAAACATTTTATTTATTTTTAATTTTTATTTATTCAGGAAACATACAGATCTTAAATCATAATAACAACAATTCTAAAAGTTACACAATCCAGCAAAGTTAATCCAATAATAGTAATCAAAAAGAAATAATTCCAATTCCAAGCATTCCAATTATGATTCATTTAGATAATATTATATTAATTTCTTTTTTTAAACCTAGCAACACTAACACTGAACAAATCAATATCACCGAAATTTTCATTGTAATTTAGGCATGATCTTAGCACAAAGGAGTTTTTCAAGTATTTTGTTCCAGCAAATCTGATAGCAAATAATCGGATCTATTCCTTTTCCTACTACAATTCAAGTTTATTTTACTTACGGCGAGCTAATCTTACAATTTATTATCTTATACAAGAAATGATACATCAATGATATGACCCCCTGAAGAGCCACCTCGAGAGGTCGCATGCCCGACTCACCATTAGGCCTCATAAGGAGACCCCAAGGCGCCTACGAACTAATAAACCGTCTGTCTCTCTTTCACTGTTAGCCCTGCGTGCCTTAATGGTTGTAGCTACGGAGTGAAGGCACTAGTTCGCCCCGTGGATGGTCGCTCCGTTCAATGCAACGTCTTTTATAGACTCTGTTACCCCATTAATCAGTGTTCGCTGGTTGCCCGGTTGTCAGCCAATTAGCAATAACACTTGGTAAATCATCGTTAGTAATTTATTATAAATTTGCGTCCCTCTTCTAACCTTTTATATTTAGATATTTCTATAATTAGAGAAAACTCACGCTACCATCACATGTCATCTCTTATCCAAGTACCAAAGCACAGATTAAATAAAATATCAAAAAGCTTCTTGTGTCAATGTGTCAAATTGTATAATAAATCTCTGTAGACACAAAAAACTTAGATTATATATTAGATAGATGTACAAAGACAGAATTAAAACTATTCTAATCAACAAATCATATTACACCATAGAGGGTGTTTTAAAAGAGGAATATATTAGGTGACATTCTTTCATATTTTTTATTTATTATTATTATTATTTTAATTATGACAACCTAAAGGTTACTTTGATAACAAACATAAGTTTTTTATATAATATATATATATATATTTAGTTTTTAAGTGACAACGCCCTTTTACAGCTGCTTATCTTACATAGTGTAATATTTATTAATATATTTTGTGACATTTACTGACATCTAATTTAATAACGTAGGTTTAAGTAGTATAGTAACTGACAACGCTCTTTTACAGCAGCATCTATATTTAGGGAGTGTATAATTTACATAGTTTTAATTTAATGGTCGATCTTTTGCTATCCTTCCATGATATGTAAACTGTTAATTGTATAACTGACAAAACCCAAGTGTACGTCATGTATCTTATGGTGAATAAATGAATTAAATTGAATTTTATCTCTTTGAAGATAGTTATTTACATACATTCAGTCACAATTAAAGTTCTAATTATTACGGCTATGCACAATCTTGTCCAAGTCACTGTGCACAAAGTGGATTAGGAATTAGGTTAAGCCGGGTTCAATCACGCAAACACAATGGTGAAATCTAGTTACTACAAATATAGTCCATATCAGTTTTCCTCGCTTAGTATAAGCTGCTTGTTGTACCAGTACAGGGTACGAAGACATTACACTATAAAACTACGTCTAACTGACGTACGAGTGGCTTCACTCCGTAGCCATGACTCAGACGTAGCTGTTAAGAAACGCAGGGCTAACAGTGAAAGAGAGACAGACGGTTTATAGAGTTTTAGTCCGTAGGCGCTTTGGGGTCTCCTTAGGAGGCCTCACGGTGATTCGAGCATGCGAACTTCCGCGGTGGCCCTTCGTCAGCGATTTTCCGATCTCCGTCTTTAAAAAAATAAAGTAAAGTATCATCACAACCGTTTCCCTTTCGAGGTAGTCAGAAACCACGCTTATAAATAAGCGGATTCACATTTACTATAGGCCAATCATGACAAATGGCAAGCTCGTCGATGACTCCAGCGTACCAAACTTAAGAAATTTCACAATTAAATTAGCAATTAATTAAATGTATTTATTTACATTATTAAATATTTTTGTATCCCGACCAGCAATCGAACCCGGTACCTCCGAGTCTAAATCCACGGACTTAACCGCTAGACCACGGAGGCAGTTATTTAAAAGAAAAAAACAAAAAAAAAACTCATTTAAATCTGTAGTAAGCTTGCTATCGAGCCGTAATTCCGCCACAAGAGTCTCGCAAGACTCTTGCTAAGACATTTTTTTCCTAAAAACGTTTTTTTTTTTGTGGGTATAGAGTTTTTTTAAAATTGTATTTGTGTAAAACTATCTACCGTTCCGATATGGAACAGACGTTTTTTTTCGCTCTGACAAACTTGTTCGTATTGATGAACATCATGAAGGCGTCATACAAAGATTTTTGTTAGAAACTTCTTAAAAAAGTTTTGGATATTATTTTTATTTTTTATACTTACACTATATGTAACCTTGCGCCCACCTGATCAACTGGAATGAGACACTCATGACTGACATCGGTCCCTAACAGAATGCCGGCTTGACTGGGCATGACAACAATTCGAGCCTAATCCCGGAACGCGTAGATACACTTTACTGGGTTTATCGGCACGAACGGTGGATACTTCCTCGCCCTGGCAGACTGGGCAATTTACCACCATCAGTCCGCCCACCACCTATTTGTTGTTCTCGTTGAAAGTATGTGCCATTTGCCGAAATAACCAAAGTGACAAGCTAGCTACTGGCGTATATCAAAATATTGATCAGAAATTATTTCTACTTTCTGCAACTGGCAATTACCTACGTATCTATATATTTATTAATTATTATATCTTGATCTTTTTGTATTTATTTTTCTTACTCTGCACCCATAATATTCTTCTCTCACTCTCCCAAATGTTAGCTGGTAGAGAATACCTACATGATATTATCCTTGCCTACTTACCTATATGTACATGTATTTATATATATATATATATGTATTTTTATGTGCAATTAATAATTTTATTATTATATTCTGCTGCTCTAGAAAATCATGACAGCCTCAATAATGCCCTAAAACCATTCATACGTCTCAATCGTCTGGCTCAATTCAAATATGTATATTATAAAAGGAATTTGTCCTAGAACACTTTAGAAATGAATTCATCGTTAATTTAGGGTAATATTTTATAAAATGTATAAACAATTGAAAGAAATATAAGCTATTGGGCATTGTTATGATTACATACATATCTTCAAGCCAAATCCCTTGCGGGGTAGGCAGAGACAATTAAGTGCCACTTGTCACGGTCACGACATACCTCTTTCGCTTCTTTGACATTGATCATACATGCCCTTTTGTTTAGACGGATTTTCAACGCACCTTCAGCTATTATTAATTTATTTATTGATTTGTTATGATTAACTCGTATAATAAGGACTTGCGACTGGAATAATTTATTTATTTTTATTTATTTAAAACTTTATTGCACGAAGTACAAAGGCGGACTTAATGCCCGTAGACATTTTCTGACAGCCAATCCTTGGGGACAAATTTGAACTATTATAGGTGCAATAAAAGAAATATAAAAAAAAAATGGAAGAAAAATTAACAGCTTAATTATACACTTACATATTATATATATAATGAGGAATGCGAGAATAACCAAGGTACTAGTGTTTGAAAAAAGAAGGATGACATGACAACTGTGACGATAAAGATTGATGATGAAACTCTAAAACAAGTAAATTTAATTATATATCTAGGTAGTGTTTTCACTGCGGATGGGAAGTATGATAGGGATGTTGAAAGAAGAGTGAAATAGTGTAACCGGTGCCCTGGGGTCACTGATCGCCAGTCGAAATGTTAGTGACAAAGCTCGGCTCGCCATACACAATGCTATGGAAGTTGTATGCCAACACTGATGTATGGAAGCGAGACGTGAATATGTAAGAATACGCATGAGAGTAGGGTTAATGCAGTAGAAATGAGGTCGTTGCGTCGGATATGCTGTGTCACATTGGTGGACCGCATACGTAACAAAGGGGCATGTATGAAGAGATTGATGAGTGTCGACGAAGCGAAAGAGGTATGTCGTGATCGTATTAAGTGGCGCTTAAATGTCTCTGCCTACCCCGCAAGGGATCTGGCGTGGTGAAGATATATATTTATATTTAAAGTATATATATTTAGTATAATGGCTAATATTTTAATAACCTTGTAATAATGCTTGAAATAATTGACTTATGTTTAATTGTCAATTTGTTATTGTCATTGTTCCTTGGTCGTCAATTTTAAGGTATTTTACACTACTTCGTTCATTATCAGCCTTTGTCTCTTCATTGCTAAATATAGGCCTTTCCACAGTATTTTGAAACCCTCATCTAGACTCCACCAATGACCTTTTTTAGGTCATCCGTCCATCTGTCTTCTCAACTCTAGAACACAATCGGTACTACGCTACATCCTTCGTCGGATATAAGGCAGATGTGTCCGGCCTACCGCTACTTCAGGTTGCTAATTTTGAAAGCTATATCATTAACTATGGTTATTTTGCCACCCTCATCCAGCCACCACCAGCGCACCTTCTTTAGCTCATCCGTCCATCTGGCAGAACGTTAAGCACCAATAAATTGTTAAAAATCATTTATCAGCTCCTGAAATACAGACTCTTAGACCTAAATTCCTAAGGATGTGCTTTCGAGGACATATTTATAATTAATTTGGCATTCTTCCGCCACGAACAGCGTTTCATAACTGGACCACTGCTTTCACCATGTGTGACATCCCTAATTACAAGCAAAGCAAATTTTAAAAACATCACATCGATGCAACTTTATCAAAGTGTTGCGGGAGAATATATCCGCAACAATATTTTAAATAAAGTATTTTGATTTAGTTCAACAGTTCAGAAAGTTTTACTAGTAAACAGTAAATGATAGTCCATTCGCGTTAAGAAAATAGTTGCTACATTTTACAGCACCTACTCAAGACGTTATTTATATATATACATGTATGTATGTGTGTTAAATATATAATAAATCAGGTAATGATATGAACCATGGCCTGAAACACACACACACACAACCGGGTTGCAAGTGTAGGCACTGTTAGTCACCATTGTCTGCCGGCCTAGTCCGACCAATCACGTCGTAAATAACAGAAAGTCAAGTTCACAGTGTCTTTAGCCCAGTTATTATCGAGGTCTTTATCCATCTCAATTATCTACAGGAAACGAAATCGTTTCGTCAAAAAAAACGTTTCAACGTCCAACTTCGAGTTTGGTAAACCACTGCTTAGAAACTGAGCGTCTTTAGTGAAATACAAATAATTGAAGTCTGAAAGTTTTTTTATTAGAAAGTTTGATACTTGTCTTAAACGTCACAACTCCAGTGATCCCGTAGTCATATATACACGAGAAAACTAACCGTACCTGTATGGAAAGTAGGTACGAGTATATCTTAGGATTCTCTGTATTTTATTCCCTGTCCTCTATACCTTCCTTACCTAAATCTATTAAAATATTGTTTTTAATTTTTTAGCTTTTTTCATGATAGGATTCTCCTCTCTAGTATATTCATTAATATATAATATAATTTGTTAATGTAATGTACGAGTAGTTGTATAATACATACATACATATCTTCACGCCAAATCCCTTGCGGGGTAGGCAAAGAAAATTGAGTGCCACTTGTCATGATCACGATATACCTCTTTCGCTTCTTCTGTATAATACAAGTAATTGTTTTCTGTTTATGTATATACATATATAATTTAATATATACATAGTTTAAATTAATAATAAGATTTTTTAATTAACTTTTTAAAACCTACTTAATAAATAAAAATACAGAAAAAACAAAATAAAAAATATTATAAATAAAAAAAATGCTCCAAATCACTGCCAATGGGCGAAGTGCCAAGGACACTGGTTGAATGGCAATGCTGATCCTTTGGCCCAAATATTGCCGAGCCCTTTTGTCTCCCGAGGTGTTGAAGAGCTGTTTTGACAACGCCTTCACGTGCACTTGGTCCCCATGGGCCGAGAGTTTTAACTCCAAACGGCGCAAAAACACATCTCCCTATAAGCTGAGTGTATTTTCGCCGTTTGAAGTTCCTGCTTGTAATGCAGCAGAGCCTGGGTCCTTAGAGGTCAAGGACAAGTGGGAAGGCGCCAGGGTGTCCACACAGGTGGCATACCACACTTTATTTTGATTAATAGTAATTTATGCTATGTTATTTATGTTAAATGTAAGTTATTAGTTTAATTAATTATTTAGTTTTTTATTATCAAAGTAATATGTTTTACGAAAAACTTATACCTAAGTATATACTTTTTAAATATATTAATAGACGGCGCCCGTCTGATACCTAAGGAAATACATTATGTATGTATAATATTTTATGCAGCCAAAAGTAATAATAATAATAATAACATTCTTTATTCCACACAATATATAAAACATAAAAACATGTACATAGGCAAGCATAATACCATAAAGGTATTCTCTACCAGCTAACCTTTGGGAGAGTGAGAGAAGAATATTATGGGTGCAGAGTAAGAAAAATTAACCAAAAAGATCAAAATATTATAATAAGTAAAATGAATATATATATATATGGGTACGTAGGTAAGTATATGGTTTAAACATCTAAGAGGATAATAAATATATACTGTGTAATATATATATACATATATATTGTATTTGTCATTTTTATTTTTATTATTTATGTTTGTTTTAGTATATAGTATGACAACGCCAATTTACAGCTGCAATATTATATTATTAAATAAAATTCTTTGACATTGTTATTATTATTATTTAAATAATTTTTATTTTGTTTTAAATATTATTATAACTATGGCATTAGAGTGACAGTAACGTTTTGATTTTTATGTATTTTGTAAATACATTAGTATTGAGTTGTTCAGTTTATATCATGTTTAATTTTTATATAGCTTCATATAATTGTATAAAATGTATCTGACGTGTAAAAGTGCTTGTAATATTGCCAATTTACTGAATAAATGAATTTGAATTTGAAAATATAAATATCAAATAAAATACATGCATATTTAAGATAAATAAATAAATAATGATTCCTATCATTACATTACATACTTAAATCTCTTCTCTTCATAGATCCGAGATCTATCTAAACGATGTTTAGACTATTCGATATATATGTCTATGAGAAACAGTAACTAACTGTGAATATCGAAATAATGCCAAGTTGGTATTGACTAATCCCTTGTCGACATTTGATATTCACCAAAGCTTATCGAAATAAATAAACCACTATTTTCTCAAGATCTTATAACTTTTGAAGTAAATTTAATATTGACAATATCATTTTCAGCCTTTATATCTACACTGCTAATATTGGTATACAATGAGACAAAAAAATTTATTATATGTAATGGAAAAGTAAAATAAATTCAAAATAAACATACTTAAAATCTAGGGTTGCCATATATATATATAATACACTCATTATTTTTTTATTTTGTTTATATATTTCACTTACAGTTGTATTTGAATTATTTACGCAAGCAAATAATAATTATATGTAGGTAGGCACATTAGACAGATGTGTCCCTGCTAGCTAAACTAATAGCCTTTCTACAACTACTGTTAAATATAACTAGCAGAGAATCGATAAAAATATTAGGTTTATTGCTGAAATAAAATTCTTATCCATAGAGATAGTTTGTCCGCAGTTTCCTTAGTAATTTTAGTTTCCAGTCTAAATTGTCTGTTTTTTACAGCACATCGTCGAATGCGGACTGTGACCAACTGTTTTCTCGTGAATCTGGCAGTGGCTGATCTACTGATGGCAGCACTTAATGGTGCACCTAACTTCGTGTTCCTCGTCACTGCTCACTGGCCCTTCGGAGCTGTGACGTGTACCGCAAGCAACTTCACGGCAAACCTTACCGTATCCGCTGGCGTCTTCACACTCGTGGCTATTACTGTTGATAGGTATTATACTAATAAATGATAACTTTTAATAGCACCTAAAGTCGTATTCCTCGTTACTGGCCCTTCGCAGCAACTTCACAGCAAACCTGTCTTCGCTGGTGTATTTATACTCGTAGATATTACTGTTAATAGACATGTTTCCTGGTTCGGTAGCTTTGATTAAAAGTGGATTAAAGGATAAATATAGTGTATAGATTCTCTTTGATTAAAAGTGGATTAAAGGATAAATATAGTGTATAGATTCTAGTTGTTCATCTTGTTTGTTCTGTTTTATATTTATTTATTTATCTTTTTACATTTATCTCGACTCGCCATACACAATGCCATGCTGGTACCAAGGTAAAAGGTACGTAGGCTTTTCTGTTAAATAATCTATGTTCCCTGACATGACAGCTTACTAGGGTTGACAATATTTTTGGCTTGAATAATTAATTATATTTTTTACGGGGTGCTCCGATGGTTCGGACATGTTGAAAGGATGAATGTGAAAGTTGTGGGTAAAAGAGGCCCTAGCAGACCAAGATTCACATATTACGACCAAATAAATAAAACAATAGCTGCAAGCTACAAAAAGGCATGTATGAAGAGGTTGATAAATGTCGAAGAAGCGAAAGAGGTGACCGTGACAAGTGGCGCTCTATTGTCCCTGCCAACCCTTTAAAAAAAACTTTTACTAGCTTAAATAACAGCTCTCAATATATGGAATGGAACGAACTAAGTAGCGGGAGATTTGGCAATGTTGGAGCTAGTTCAGTTAGAGCGCTTTTTGGGACTAGTTAGTTCGCGAACTACACGAGATAAAAAGTAATTATAATTTTTATTTCAGATACGTAGCGATTGTAAAGCCACTTCAACATCGGTTGAGTCGCGCCGTGGCCAGAGCTGCCCTGTTCTCAGTGTGGTGCGCAAGTGCCCTGCTCGCCCTACCCAACCTTCTCTATTCCGACACTTATAAAAAGGAGTAAGTATCAGATGTTTAAATGCTGCCATTCAATCCTAATTCGCAGTTAAAACCACATCATCATCGTGGGATGAGAACTCGCCAACATGCTCTTTCTGCTCTCGTTTTTTCGTTTCTGCTCTGACCTCCTCGCATTTATATTCTTTATACTTTTTTCACAATAATGTTATTGCAGTTATGTTTTTTTCTCTTGCTCTTTATTGTATAACATTAAACTTATATGTAAAAATCTTAGTTTTAAAATAAATATATGTCTGTGTAAAGGATATGACCCAACCCTAACGCTGTTACCTATACGCGTTTGACTGTTTTAAATCCATTTTGTTAGAAATAAAATAAAATGCATTTAATTAATGAATGTATGTATTTTACTATATTTTTGTGTCCCGACCAGGAATCGAACCCGGTACCTCCGAGTCTGAATCCACGGACTTAACCGCTAGACCACGGAGGCAGTTTTATAAAAAAATTAACTACTTATAAATCCTATTATAATAATACCAATATAGTCTGTTGAAAAGAATACGTAAGTTACCTAAATATTCATGCGGGCTCATACAATCAGCTTCTTTGATATTTGGAAAGAAAAGTTGATGTTTGACAAAAAGGTTTCGCAAACAAGTCCGAACTAAACTGACCCTGTCTGCAAAATTTTCCATGATGATATCTATTGAAAGTATCCTTTTCACACTTTGAAGTTAACCTATTACCAAAATATTTCAGAGTAAATAATAAAAGGCGTGTTGAGTAAATAAATCAATAAAAATACTTATAATGATTTTCCTTTGTCATCATATTTCCTAGATTAGGCACTTGTTTCATCACCGACGATGATCGAGAAGCGAGTAAAGCTAGAATATATATACACGTTTGCGAGCAACGTGAAGCTAATGCGTAGTTCCGATAGTTTGATAGCTGGGCTATAAGCGAGTACCACTCGCTCGAGGCAGCCGTGACATACATTCCTGCGCTGGTTGTTCAGACAGACAGTGGGGTCTGGGTTGTGGATAAAAAGAAGAAGTATCATCCTTTCGGGGTAGTCAGACTATTATGAATAAGCGGATTCACATTTAGCCAATTTTACTTTAGGCCAATCATGACGAGCTCGTCGATGTCTCCAGCGTACCAAACTCGAGAAATATCACGAGAACGAGACCACGGAGGCAGTTGGAATGTGGATAAAGACGTTAATTATACAGCACTTTTGGTGCTGGGCTCCGTAACTGGTATAACAGGTTCGACTACTTCAGCTCTCCTCGACTCTGAGCGATATGTTCTGCTGACTTTGGATCGCGTCCCTGTTGGCCTTCGCCAGAAGGTGATGACAGGCTAGCAGGGAAAAACATCTTGTAGGTCTAGACCTTGCAAGCTGGAATTCATAACAGGACGTAACATGGCTGGCCGCCTTTGCATGATTGATTTGCTATTTCACAGCGAAACGCCAAGCGAGCATTGCTCAGCAATTATTATATTTGATAGTTCTTATCGCTGCGACAGAGAGAAACTCTTAGCCAGGTAGTGTGAACAGTCAGCTAATAACTATTAATATATGTATAGCTATATATCTTTCTTCTCTACACGACAGGTCGTTACGGTCATCGCATAACTGTGTTCTTTCTATTCCTTCCCATCATTCTAGCTTTATGTCCAACTCTTTTGCAGTTGTTGCCGCAAACTTGTGGAACAACCTGCCTGTAGATGTCCGACAAGCGCCAAACAGATCGTTATTTAAAATAATGGTTTTTACACGTTTCCTAAATAGCTCCATTACATAGATATATAATTATATGATATTGTATTATATAAATATATATGTATTATTATTCATATGTACATATGTATTCTATTTATATACAAGTATAATGATAGTATGTAGTCTATTTAGTGTATACCTACTGATTAATATATAGTTTTGTATATAGTACATTAGGTTTAGTATTTAAGTTTGATTTATTTTGTTTTTTTTTTTTCACAAATCTTAATGCTCCTATTATATTTTGCACCTGCCTCACATAACAAATGCTCTAAATTGTCCCTAAGATTGACTAGTAAGAATGCCTAGCGGCATTAAGTCCGCCTGTGTACCTAGTGCATAAAGTTTTGAAATAAATAAATATATCTATTGTACGTTTCTTGAGCGAGTAAATAGTCTATACTCTATAGTTAGTCGCTTTAGTTATTCGGCAGTGGAACAAGTGCCTTATAGTATATTTTAATATTTATTTGTGCTGAAAAAGGCAACGTTGCAATGAGTTTGTTAGCAATGGCTACGTTTTTGTTTTATTGCGTCACTACGAATGATCGTGAACAGCGGCTGAAGTCTATTTTAAGTAACAAATAATGTTAATATTTGCTTATAGGTATGTAAACGGGGAGAGAGAAATTTGCTTCATAAAGTGGCCGGATGGAAGTTATCCTACTTCAAGAACAGATTATTGGTAAGAGACTGCTCTAGTTTATAACACAAATAACCACAAGTGATCGACACAGATTAACTGGGTTTATACACTTTGCATCCTTCTCTCTCGCATCAATCATCACGCCCCATACACACAGTTGTAGATCTCCGCTCCTAGAGATGGATCTTCCAGAACATATTTCTGGAGAATTTTGGCCTACACTCGCTATGCTGGCCAGGCGGTTTGTTTAGACAAATATGCTTTTCTATTGATAGAAACAAACACTTTTCTTAAGAAATCATATGTCGGAAGTGACAAACTTTTTTTTGATTCTCCATACAAACTGTTAATTCTAAAATAGGCAATTTGTAGCAAAGCCACAAAAAATCATTTCCGACATATGAAAACATTCCGACTTAGGAAAAAATATTTCTTTCTATCAATAGAATAACATATTATACAAAATCACCCCTTATAAAGTCATTTTTTTTTATTACAACAACACTACTTTTGACTAACAATATCCACAAGAAAATTACAATTAACAAAACAAAAACTTGCACTTTTCGTGAAAAATGGCGCGAAGAACTCCTGTTATTTTTGTTCCATTCTCTCTTGATAGAGTAAAATTATGTTTTTTAATGTTTTTAGTCAGAAAGTAGGTCAAAGTCTGTCCAAAGAGGTTAAAAAAGCCGCGATATATATAATTCATAGTTTTCACATACCTTCCTATTCAGCACTTAGCTTGGGATTAGATTACATTTTTTATTCTTAGCAAGTTTTCTTTTTTTTTTTTTTGTTAGTTTCTTTATTAAAAGAAATTACGGTACTCGCAAATGATAAATATTAAATTAGGCTGCGATATACAGGTTGAATTATTCAAGCGCTGTGGTGGTTCGGTTGTTAGAATGCGTTCCTTATAACAATGAGAAATAAGTAGTTCTTAATTTTCATTCTAGATTAAAATATAAAAATATTTAACAAATTCCAAACCTTAACATGGATGTGGGGTCACGTATCGAGCTTAGTGACGTCATATAGCCTATATGTCTATATATTTTCGACTCCTGTTTGGCGCGGTGGTGGCTCGGTTGTAAATGCTTTTCTTAAATCCTACAAAGGTTGGTTCAAACCCCCCCGACATGTACCAATGAGAAATAAACTTTTCTTACGTACATTTGTCATAGATTTAAAACATCACCGTTCCCGTGCCTCAGAGAGCACGTTAAGCCGTCGGTCCCGGTTCCAACAATACCAACTTGTGGAATCGTTAATAAATTGTCATTGACAATTGACAAAATTCAGATTCTCGCCAACCCGTCTGGCCAGCGCGTGGCGAGTGTAGGCCAAATTCTCCAGATATATGTTCTGGAAGGCCCATCTCCAACAGTGGAGGTCTAGGACGCTGTGACCTAGGGGCTGTAATGAAATGATATATATTTTATGGCGTAAAAAAATACTAACGATATTCTCTTAAGCTGATCATATTATGGTTATATTATTATTAAGAATATTAAATTTCAACAGCTACAACCTGGTATTTCTGTGCGTGACGTATGTCATCCCGATGATAGTGATGGTGTGGGCTTACGCCAGAATGAGCTCAGCGCTGCGTGCTCGAGCCATCGGGGAGTGCACGCACCATCAGATGCAGGTCGTCAAAGCAAAACGAAAGGTAAGTATTATGAAAAAGTATAATCACAGTTGTGTCACATTATTAAATAAAACAAGACAATTATTGACTAACAATATCCACAGTTAAGTATTTTATAAAACAAAATACCTGTCCGTGAAAATTGGCGGGAAGAATTCTTCTTTTTTATAAAGTTAAAGGACTGCACTGAATACATCAGTCCTAAACCGGATATTAATTTATAACTGCGTTATTATTTTAAGTTTATAACTGAGTTGGGATCATCCTTTTTTTTTGTTGCTTTTCTTGAACTTATTCTCGGCAATATCGCCGAAAGAAGCAAGGTCACATTTAGCCAACTTTACTATAGGCCCATCCATGACAAGTGGCAAGCTCGTCAATGACTCTAGCGTGAAACTCGAGAAATATTACAAATAAACTATTGTGACCCGACCAGTAATCAAACCCGGCACCTCCGAGTCTAACTACGGATACAGTTAACAGTTTACGCAGTGAAAGTCACACCGACCATTGCATAAAGCTGAGTTTTGAATCCATCTATAATAATTTATTCTGTGTGTTTATGTACTTTTATCATACAAACAGGTCCGTTTTTTTTTTAAATCCTAATCTAAAAAGGTTTCGGTTTATTTATAAATCTGTATAAGCTTTAGGTAATATTTTTCTAAAGTTCTATCCTTTTTAAAAAGCTCTGTATTTTTCATGTAATTGTTGTTCCTTTAATCAGCGTCAAGAAGGCAAACAACGTACATATTTTGTTGAAATAAAATAATTTATAATTTATTTGTCAGAAACATGGTGGGTACAGGGATGTAAATTATTATATGTGATTACAAGTATATCACATGACTATGTCGAGCTAGTGTCTAGGTATTCTTTTGTCGAATAAAAACATTTATTAAACAGCATTTGTTTGACTCTTAATTTAAACAGTTTTAGTGGCAACTCCCTTATTACTGGAAGCTTATTAAATATCTTTGTTGCCATTGCATAACAATTTCGGCTTTTACTAACTTTCCTATGCTCTCGGTAAATCGGTTCATTCAAAGAGATTGGTCAAGAAGTGTACATTGCTATGGAATGCAATCCAGAACTACTGTCAAATTTTGTGTATATATCATGTAATGATTGGAGTCTATTTGTTGTACCTTGAATAAATAAATGCATGCTATTTATTATAGAATTGGGATTGCTTGTTATTTTTATATTATTAAAGTATCATCACCACCGTTTCCCTTCCGAGGTGGTCAAAAACCACGTTTATATAATTGCGGATTCACATTTAGCCAACTTTACTATAGGCCAATTATGACAAGTGGCAAGCTCGTCGATGTCTCTAGCGTGCCAAACTCGGGAAATATCACAATTAAATTATTTATTTAAATTAATAAATATTATTGTGTCCCGACCAGGATTCGAAGCCGGTACCTCCGAGTCTAAATCCACGGAGCCAGGCAGACTATTATATACCACGTAATTTTGTATGTACTCTAGACTAATATGTAATTCTATTCATAAAAACAAAGAAATTTTCCTAAGGAACCACATGTCGGAAATGACAATTTTTTTTGGCTTCTTTCATACAAATTGGATGTTTCAAACTCATAACGACTACACTATTGTGAACGAACTGGTTCCATAGAGCGCTCCCAAAGGAACTACCGGAACTAGTTCCAACTTTGCCAGACATCCCACTCTTTTATTTATTCTATCATGACCGACTTGTTTTTTTCTTTAATGCTTCTATGGTTCGGGGATGATGAAAGGATAGGTCAAGAAAGATTGATAAACCAGATATATAATGCGAAAGTTGTGGGTAAAATAGGCCCTGGCAGATCAAGACTCACCTATCACGAGTAAATAAATACAACACTAGCAGAACGTGCAATAAAGAGTATATAAAACAAAAGGGCATGTATGAAAAGGCTGTTGAATGCGAAAGTCGAAGAAGCGATAAAGGTATGTGTTGATCGTGACAAATAGAGCTCAATCGTCTCTGCCTACTGGAGTGAAGATATGTATGTACGCTATATTATAATTTCGGAGCTGGGGAACTAAAAGTAATCTACTTCTGTTAGTAGAAGACTAAGCAGCAAAGTGGTCCAATCAGTAAGCTGTTAGCAGAAGACCAGCAGCTTAGCAGATTCCAGTGACCTGTTAATGTTTAATTTGACTGAGAAAGGAATCTGCAAGGAAAACTCAGCTATATCAGATTTACAAAATAAAACATATACAGAACTGCACCACAACGATCAATTAATAACCTTTCAAATTTAGTTATCAGTACCTATGAGATTACAATACCTGGTACAGCGGTAACCCACCCACCAGGCAAGTCAGAATTAAGATAGACTACATGCCCATGTGCAACCCGAAAGTCAACAAAAAGAGCGACCTAGTTCACTAAGGAGCGGCGAATTAAACTGAGCACTCCAGGTCAGGTGCTACGACACAACTCTAGCGCGCAGTTACTATAAAAACAATAACTCAATAAAAATAGGATACGAATTCACTGATATGGATATTCCGACAATATTGAATCCGACAATCCATTAGCTTCTTATAGCCTTAGTTCCTAGCGCTCTTTATTTCGTATCTTCGTTCTTGTACGTGATCTGATCTTTTATTGCTTACGAAATTTCAAATTTAGCTCCGATATCTGAAAGAAAACCGTGTGAAATGTAGTCTAATGGGCTTTGTGAGGCAGCTTTGGAAATATTTATATATTTTGAACACACTTTCACGTAAAATGGCTCGTATTGTAGGTATTTTACATTCTTAATAATAAATCATATTATGCAATAATGCGGTTATAAACTTTGAATGAATGAAACTAAGATTTTTTCTAAGACTACACAAAAATATTTATTAATGTAAATAAATACATTTAAATAATATTTAATTTGATATTTCTCGAGTTTGGTACGCTGGAGACATCGACGAGCTTGCCACTTGTCATGATTGGCCGGCAGTAAAGTTAGCTAAATGTGAATCCGCTTATAAGCGTGGTTTCTGACCACCCCGAAAGGAAAACAGTCGTGATGATACTTTACTTGTTTTACTTCTATTCGATGATACCCCACTCAATATAGTTCACCAACCTTCCTTTTAAACAATATGGCATCTGGCTGTCGCATTACTAAACTGTGATTAATGTCATATCTTCAGTGGCACTCGTATGATTAAGACGAATCGATTGTAGTACGAATTATAAAACTCGAACCACGCGTTTGGTTCCCAGTGGCCACCAAGGAACAAATATACAAGTATACATAAATAGGCAGTGGCGGATTTGTAGACTCGGCCGCCCGAGGCCCCAAGCCATCAGCTGCCCCTTTCTCAGCATCCAACATATTGACTACCTAATGAATTAACTTGTTAGTTTTTAATTGTATAATAAATTGTAAGTTAATAGTAGTACGGAATTGCACGGTAACATTTGGGTAGTTAGGAAGTAATTGTTATGTTTATGCTTGTGTGTGTCTCGAAGGTATTTGTTAGTGTTCAGGTTCTCATGTTGTGGCGTGTACGGTGTGTCGTGGTGTCAGGTCATTGCAGTGGTGGCACGTATGTCGGGTACCGGTCCGCACCCTAAGGGCCTGGTTGAGCGGGGGGATGACTGGCACATCCCCCATTACGTCCGTGATCGACTGCTGCTGTAGGTACCTGGGACCTCTGCGGAACACGTTCAATTTATTGTTCTTAAATTAGTAGAGGTTTTTGTGTTTTGTCGACTTTCGGGTTGCACATAGGCATGTAGTCTATCTTAATTCTGACTGGTCTGGTAGGTTACCGCTGTACCAGGTATTGTAATAACTAAATTTAAAAGTATCTTCACGACCGTTTCCCTTTCGAGGTGGTCAGAAACCACGCTTATAATTAAGCGGATTCACATTTAGCCAACTTTACTATAGGCCAATCATGACAAGTGGCAAGCTCGTCGATGTCTACAGCGTACCAAACTCGAGAAATATTACAAATCAAATAAAATATTAATTAAATGTAGTTATTTACATTAATACATATTTTTTTGTGTCTCGACCAGAAATCGAATCTGGTACCTCCGAGTCTAAATCCACGGACTTAACCGCTAGACCACGGAGGCAGTTAATTTAAAAGGTAATTATTGCCATACGCCAATAGCGGATTTAAATCCGCCACTGTACATAGGTTCAAAGTCAAATTCAAAATATCTTTATTCGCGTAAACCTATTACAGGCATTTTTGAAACGTCAATTATTTAATTATTTTTAATGATTCTACTCCTGCTAGTAGAAGACTAAGCAGCAAAGTGTTCCAATAAGTAAGCTGTTAGCAGAAGACCAGCAGCCAGATTCCAGTGACCTATTGTCTAATCTGACTAATGTTTAATCTGACTGAGAAAGGAATCTGCAAGGAAAACTCAGCTATATCAGATTTACAAAATAAAACATACAGAACTACACCACAACGATCAATTATTAACCTTTTGGATTTAGTTATGAGATTACACTATCTTGATGGTTGACACTCGTCAACACAACTCTTCTTTGCGTCGCGGAGTCAGGTAAAAAGAAATATTTTACTGTTCGGCTCGTCAGTCTTTCGAAACGGCAGGTATTTTTTATTTTTTATATTAGCACGACATGTGACCCTGCGCCCACCTGATGGTAAGTGGCTCGCAGGGTCCATGAATGTTAGCAACTGAAATCAGACCCTTATGTCCGACATCAGTCCCTAACACTATGCCGGCTTGACTAGATGCCTTTTCACACTTCGCTTGAAGGACTCCAGGTTATAGGAAAGTGGGAACACATAGGCTGGAAGAACATTCCACATCTTTATTGTGCGACAGATGTATGAGTCACCAAATTTATAGGTACGCGAAGGAATAGTGACTTCAGGTAAATAATACGAGTATATTGGGGTAACACTAGTGTTGCCCAAAGCAAGCCTTAGCCAGTCTTGGTCTGGCGCAAGAGTCTCGCAAGACTTCTGCAAGACTCTTTCTTACTCTGACTCAATATACATATATTTAATTTTCCAATTGTACTAAGGAAATCTAAAAAAACATCGCGGTCTTTAGGGTACCAAACTTGAGAAGAATAAATTTAATAGTATATTCTGTCCCGACCAGGAATCAACCCTGTAGGTACCTCCAAGTACATATCCACGGAACGGCTAGATCTCGGAGGCATTAAGTATAGGTAGGATTTAGGTATACTAAAATAAAATTATTTGCGAACGAGCTCTCCCAAGTTCCAAATACCTAAACGTTATTTTTTTTCCTTAGGAACAAAAAATATTAAAAATTACTGACACGACGCAATTAAAATTTATTGAAATGAAATGAAACAAATTGAAATTATTTATTTGCATAGAACATGGTAATAGTAAATATTAATAGTAAGTAATCGTAAGTTGAAAACATAAACCTAACCCCAAAAAAAACACTAGCAAAATTTGGAAAATAAATCTGTGCAAGAGTCTTCAAGACTAGGGGATTCTTGGTCTTGCAACCATGTCAGTAGTCTTTTTTTTTTGGGCAACACTAGGTTACACGTATATTTGTATTATTTTGTATATGAAATACGCGTAGTATTTCCTTTATTAATAATTCCGAGTCATATTGAATACGTTTATCCCTTGTCAAATTAATGTTCATTCAGACGTAATGGATTCTGCGATTCACTAAATGTTCGCCTTTCTTCACTATCGATCTCTGTAACGGTTGTCAATAACTTATATAATATAAGTTAACCACAAATATTATCATAACATTGAATATGATTGACATTTACCTACAAACCCTACGCCAAGAACAAACATCTCATGTTTGTTTCGCGTTACGTCAACCATAAAGTAAATAATTTTTTTAGTTGACACGGCCACGAAATTATTTTGTTATTTATTTTTTTTTTACTTTAAATTATAATTATTTAGATTGTAAGTTGACACGGCCTTTATACAGCCACGAAATTAATTTAAATTTATTATAATTATACATTATGTTATAATTATTTAGATTATAAGTTGACACGGCTATAATGCCTCGAATTTGTTTATGGCAGCAATGTCACTTACTTATTTCGGTCTATCCATAATTTAATTTAATCTTTTTACACAGCGCCATCTAGTTTCCGTGGTAAGCTTAGGTAAGGCTTGTGTTACGGAAACTAGATGGTTGATAAACTACATATTATATATTTTTTATGTTTTTTAAATATATACATATTATACATATAAACACCCAGACCGAGACAAATTATACAATGTACAACTTGCCCCCTGTGGGAATTGAACCCACGACCTCCCGAGTTCACGGCAACGTTTGTTACCACTACCACAGAGGCGGTCAAAGTTACACAGTTTTAAGTAAGTTTTGTTTCAAGTGGTGTTATTTTAATATATGCGCGACGCGATGAAAACCTTAGCTTTTTTTATTTTTTATTTAATTCTCTTTAGTTCTTAATTAAAGTAACTTTTTTACGTAGACGGATTTTTAATTTCATTATGTAGTTACGAGATCAGCACATGCCTGGAAGTGCACTTCTATGTAAATTTTTTTTCCTATGGTTTTTTTCTTTAATAAGTGAATTTTATTTATTTTATTTTATTTTGACAACAAACAGTCATTTACATCACATTACAAACATAATTAACATTAACAAGACCTTGACTGTCGAGAATTTACACAAAATACAATAAACGAAAACCAAACAAGCATAGCAGATTAACATCAAAATTGATTTGACGTACTAAGTTATATCATATCAGAAACATACATACATACACATATCTTCACGCCAAATCCCTTGCGGGGTAGGCAGAGACAATTGAGCGCCACTTGTCACGGTCACGACATACCTCTTTCGCTTCTTCGATATTCATCAACCTCTTCATACATGCCCTTTTGTTTCGATGGCTTTTTAATGTACCTTCAGCTATTGTTTTATTTCTTTGATCGTAATATGTGAATCTTGGTCTGCCAGGGCTTCTTCTACCCACAACTTTCGCATTATGCATCTGGTTCGTCAATCTCTCTTCACTCATCCTTTCGACATGCCCGAACCATCGGAGCATAACTTTCCTTATTTTTGTCCCTATGCTTTCTTTCATACCTACCCTTATTAATATTAAGAAACAATATTAATAAGACAACATATATAAACAGCTTCACATTAGAAATATTATATTATTTTAATTTAGAGAACATATAATTGTAAAGACATATTTTGTGCAAAAAAGGTCTAGGACTCTGTGTCATGGTGATTATGAAATGAACTTATAATGCAGAATTATACGAATTTAGATTTGAACGCTTAATTAAAAGTTTTAAACTTTTCAAACCGCACTTTCAAAACAAATTTGCCTTTTTATTTGTCTTCTAAAACAGCATATCCATCGTTTATTCATTAACCAGCGTGAAATGTCGTTTTTGTTAAGAAATACAACTTTTTTAAACAATCGGTGAGGCTACTTTTTGACAAGTATGATAAGTAACAAATAATAATAAATTTTTAATAAATATAATACATTTTAAATAAATATAATATAAACTATAAAGTATACAACAATGTAAACAAACCATTTCTTATGTTAAATGAAATCTGTCAAAAAGTAACATAAATAACCCTCCTTTCAACACGGTACTGACATACCAAATTAGCATCAAATGTTAGAATTTTTATTAAACGAAGGACTTGTGCTAAAAAAAATGGTATTTACATGCTAACATTTCTTAAAACGAACGCGGCCTTAGGTTTAGTTTATATACCGCGTGATTTTGTATGCCCTTACGTTACACTAATATTTTTGAAAGATAGATAGATAAATTCTTTATTGCGCAGAAAATAATACATTTTACAGTACATAGGCGAGTTTAATGACTAAAAACATTTACTAACAGCTAACCTTTGGGAGTTGTGAGGATTGTAAGGTGCAAGACCGCTTATATTTGAGATAAAGACATTTATTAAGTCAAAAAGTTATAACTAAAAAAATAACGATACTAAAACTATAATATAAATACATACAATACATAGATAACACATACTACATATACTGGTTACATTCTATATTTATATATATACAATAATATACCCATTTAGTTAAGTATAAAGTATAAAAAAGATTTTTTTTTGTTGTTGGTCTGTGCGAGCGAGATAGATGCAAAGCTTACCAACCTGCTAAGACCTGTGTTTGTTTTCAGGTTGTCCGAATGTTTGTGCTAGTGGTGGTGGTATTCGCCCTGTGCTGGTTGCCATACCACGCGTACTTCGTCCTGGTATACCACCACCAATCGCTCGCATCAGCCCCGTTTGCTCAGCACATTTACCTATGCTTTTATTGGCTCGCCATGGCCAACTCCATGTTCAACCCTTTCATCTATTACTGGATGAACCACAAGTAAGTTTATCCATAAAGGAGAATGCAGACATTGCCCCAGCACACCCAGTAAATTCTCAGGTAACCAAATCCGTCATTATAATTAAATATTTGTTTGAAAAACAACAACGCGGAGGTACCGGGTTCGATTCCTGGTCGGGACACAATAGTTTATTTAATTTACATTGGTGGTATTTCTCGAGTTATCGACGATCTTGCCACTTGTCATGATGGGCCTATAGTAAAGTTGGCTAAATGTGAATCTGCTTATTTAAAAGTGTGTTTTCTAACCACCCCGAAAGGGATACGGTCGTGATGATCTCTCACCATCCCAAAGGTTAGTTGTCAGAGAATGCCTCACAGGCATTAAACTCGCCTATGTACCTAATTTTAAGTTTTATAATACAGAAAACCGAGGAGTATAATCTGCCGCTATGTCTGGCGTTTGTGGACTATGAGAAAGCCTTCGACTCAATCGAAACCTGGGCTGTTCTGGAATCCTTGCAGCGATGCCTAATAGACTATCGATACGTTGAGGTGCTGAGATGTCTTTACAGTTCTGCGACTATGACTATGACCGTCCAGCTACAGGGTCAGCATACAAAGCCTATCCAACTGCGCAGAGGCGTGCGACAGGGGGATGTCATATCCCCGAAACTGTTCACGAACGCGTTGGAAGATGTTTTTAAAATGCTAGACTGGAATTACTGCGGCATAAACATCAATGGAGAATTCATTTCACACCTCCGATTTGCGGATGACATAGTCATTATGGCCAGTTCACTCAAGGATCTTAGCGGAATGCTGAATGGCTTAAACGTAGCATCCCAGCGGGTTGGTCTCGGAATGAACTTAGACAAGACGAAAGTCATGTTCAATGATCATGTCAAGCCGAGGCCAATCTGCATAGGAAACGACACTCTCGAAGTTGTGCAAAATTACGTTTACCTCGGGCAGACTATCCAATTAGGAGCAGCCAACTTCAGCAAAGAAGCCGACAGACGCATTCAGCTAGGTTGGGCGGCATTCGGGAAACTCCGGCACATCCTCTCATCGTCTATACCACAATGTTTAAAGACTAAGGTCTTTAACCAGTGCGTCCTCCCGGTAATGTCGTACGGAGCAGAGACGTGGACACTAACAGTGGGTCTGGTCCATAAATTCAAGGTCGCTCAGCGAGCCATGGAGAGAGCTATGCTTGGTGTATCTCTGATGGATAGAATTCGAAACGTTGATATTGGTCAGAGAACGAAAGTTACTGACATAGCTTTTAAAATTAGCAAGCTGAAGTGGCAATGGGCCGGACACATCTGCCGCAGAACCGACGATCGATGGGGCAAACGGGTTCTAGAGTGGAGACCACGTACGGGAAGACGCAGAGTGGGACGACCCCCCGCCAGATGGACAGATGACCTAAAGAAGGTCGCTGGTGGGGGTTGGATGAGGGTAGCGAAAGATCGCGTTAAGTGGCGAGCCTTAGGGGAGGCCTACATCCAGCAGTGGAGAGATACAGGCTGATGATGATGATGATTATTAATTTAATTTACATTGGTGGTATTTCTCGAGTTTGGTACGCTTGAGACATCGACGATCTTGCCACTGGGCATGATGGGCCGGGCCTATAGTAATGTTGGCTAAATGTGAATCTGCTTATTTAAAAGTGTTTTTTCGGACCACCCTGATAGGGATAAGGTCGTGATGATAATTTACTTTTAAAAAGGTTCCTGGCAAAAACAGCGGTTTCCAAAAAATACTATTTTAATTGTTTTTTAATATTTTCTTTTCATTATAACGACAATACCTACAAATTTTATGTTTTTTTTGTTATTTTATTTTACCTTAACCAAATGCCGAGTAACTGTGGGTAGGTAGAAAACCATTGAGTTGTGTCTACTCCCTCAAACCCTGCCCTCAAATTATAAAAAAAATAGTATGGCATAAGGCGTGGCATATATAAGTGCGGCGTTTTCTGCTGAGAACCGCAAGTTGCGCAAATACGCCAAACTTGGTACCGGTTGCGAATTTGCGCCGTTTGGGGTCGAGATGATGAGCCCATGGGGACCCTCAGCAAAACGCGTGGCCACGGAGTTATCAAAGCGGCTGACGCAACGGTACGGAGACAGGAAGGTTGGCAATTATTTCTGCCAACGTATTATCCTTGCTATCATCATCCTCTCCACTGCTGGATGTAGGCCTCCCCATGGCTCGCCACTTCACACGATCTTCTGCCACCCTCATCCATCCCCCACCAGCGACCTTCCTCAGGTCATCTGTCCATCTGGCGGGGGGTGGTCCCACTCTGCGTCTTCCAGTACGTGGTCTCCACTCCAGAACCCGTCTACTCCATCGTTCATCGGTTCTGCGGCATATGTGTCCAGCCCATTGCCACTTCAGCTTGCTAATTTTAAAAGCTATATCGGTAACTTTGGTTCTTTGACGGATGTCAACGTTTCTGACTTTATCTTTTAGTAGCTCGCTGAGCGACCTTGAACTTGTGGACCACACCTACCGTCAGTGTCCACGTTTCTGCACCATACCATATATCCTTGCTATACAGAGGGGAAATGTCTCCATGGGGCTATCTCGTATGGGACGTCTCTAGAGATCATTTTTTATTTATAATTTATTTTTATTTAGGTAGCTTTAAATTTAAATTTAATGTATATTAATTTAATTATATTTTGAGAAATTTGAGCATACAGCTTGACACTTTTACAACCATTCCAATGCCAAGGTTAGGAGGGGTTTTCTTTATCATATTGCAGTTTTTTTATATATACACATATATATGATTTCGAAACCGACCTCTAATCACAATTTATTATTATTATTAGGGTCCAAATAGATGCAATGCATTGAATATGCACTTAAGCATAAATTTCGCCGGGTTAGAGCGAAAACCAACTAACATTTTTTTTTTAGTAACCAATGGGGTGTATCACTAACTTTTTATCACGATAGATGGCGCATGATAGATTGTACCTAATGTAACTGTCAGTTGCATAGAAAACTTGTATTTTTATCACGAAATTTATTATTTTCTGAATATTATGCCGAAGTGAGCAGCTTTTTAGTGTACAAATCGAGATTTCTAAGCGAAATCAAAGATATGGTGATCTCATAATTGCCGTTGTATTAGTAAAACCTTTTTTCTTTTTAAAGACGGTGTGCGCTTTCTTAACTCGTATTTTCGTAGGTAACGTTAATTTTTAAATACATTTTTCTGTTAAAAAACTAAAAAACTACAAAACATTAAAAAAATGATGCGACATAGGTGTAGAACAAGGTACCATCGCCGCTAGCGACATCTACAAAAAGCTTTGCCTGATACACCCCATTGAAGATCTATTCTTGGATACTTATCTTAAGGTGCACAACCCTTAAGTCATATACGTCTACATGAAAGTCAAATAGGTCTACATGCAAGTTAAAACAGCTAGAAATATTATAAAATTCTGATTTCGTACGTGGTTAAAATTAACTTTCCTGACGTAGGTACTGGTATGTAAATACAAGGGATCAAAGGATGTGCCGACTTCAAACCCGTGAAACCTTATCATGACTTGCAATTTATTTTTTACCGCACGTAATTTATCAAATTTTCTCCACAAGGGTACCTTATTTATAAAGATGACGACCGTATGTTATGCCGGAAATACGCTTTTAACGGTCATTTTTAACGGAGATTTTTTGCCTACACATAAATTCTGTGCTAAATTGTGTTGCAGCCGAATTCTTTTTTTTTTAGTTGTTTTAAATATTATAGACTGCCCGCGTGGTCTAGCGGTTAAGTCCGTAGAATTAGACTCAGAGGTACCGGGTTCGATTCCTGGTCGGAACAGAATAATATTTATTAATTTTAATAAATAAATTATTATTTAATTATTGGCCTATAGTAAAGTTGGCTACAAAACAGGCTTGGAACAATGGAGAAAGATGGAGAAATCTGGAGACAGGAATGCTGGCAATTATTTCTGTCAACGTATTAGCCTTGCTATACAGGGAGGAAATATTGTCATTGTTTTACTAAAAAAATACACAAATATATTTATTTGAAAAATAATATTTACAAACTACTTAAATAATAAAATAACTAATAACTAAAAATAATTGGGACTATATACATATATTGGTCTCTTGAGGTAATTTTTATTCTTAGTTAATTATTTATTATAGGTTTAGATTTTAGTTATTTCATTTTATTTAAATTGTTTGAAATTACTAATTTATATTTTGTAAATATATATTTTTGTCGTATAAACATGCACGTATTTTTTTTTTACAAAAAGTTTGTAAGCTTTTGGGTTCACAGTCCTAATCTGTTTTCGCTTCCTCCAAGTTTCAGAAATTGGACAGAGTGTTGTGATAATGAGGCAATTTAAGTTAGACGCACACAGAACACGGCGTCTACATAAATTTTCACAACTGGGTTAGCACGGCTTACGACGTTAAATAGCAAAAACTTATTTATTATTATTAGGGTGTGTCCAAAGAGAGCGCGGCATTCGTGAGCGGCTTGCCATTTGCATCCAACCGTAGCGGTGGGTCTGGTCCACAAGCTTAAGGTCCAAGGTGACACTGAAACCAAGCTGTAAGCTCCTAATATTAGCATCATATAATTGCCCTAAAATTTAATTATTATGTTTTTATTATTTTTTATTATTCATTAAGGTTAGCACCGATCATGGCCATCACACGAACCTTGTTTTCTATTTAAGTATTTTATTTATAAGTTGTTTTATTTATGTATTGTATGATTTATGTACTGACTATTTTATATTTATTTTATTATATAATTATTATCTTTAATAGTATAATTTATAGTATATTATATACAACATTTTATATTCAGGTTTTATTTCTTTGTGTCTTTCGTCGTTTTCTTGATGCCCCTTGTTAATAGATTTTTATAATTTTAACGGGTCTTGACGCGATTTACGATATATGTACGAGACTACACCGTCCAACTTCAGTCAACCCGTGACCACGGCCAAAGCAACTTGGCTGAAACGTCGGGAGAAATATGTCTCTAAGGTAAATCGCGTAAAGACCCGTTAAAATTATAAAAAGCCCCTTGTTAATTTAGTTAAACCTGTACGTGAGCTAGGGTTTTGGCATAAAAACAGCGTTAGTTGGTGCACTACCACATTATGTGATGTACAGCTGACTAAAGCTGAGCCAAGACCCTTGCCACATCATATTAACTTATTTTAAAATATTGTGCTCTAGTTCTTATATTAATTGATATGGCAATAAGCGTTTTTATTCTATTCTTATTCTTATTCTAAAGGTCGCTCAGCGAGCTATCGAGAAAGCTATGCTTGGTATTTATCTGATAGATAAAATATGTTACGTTGATGTTAACGTCAGGCTGACCAAGTCACTGACATAGCTTTCAAAATTAGCAAGCTAAAGTGACAGTGGGCCGAACACATCTGCCGCAGAACCGACGACCGATGAGGAAGGACTCCTAAAATTATTATTTAAACAATAAAATGCTAACGTTATAATGTGAAATTTAAATTAAATCATATTGCGTAGACTTTTTTGATGCGTGTATTACAATAGACATGGCTGTATGGGCTAGATTCCTTTGCCTTCCCTATTATCGCATTCATCATCCATTAGGAGAATGAGACAAAAAATTTGGTTGCTAGTTCCAAGAATAGGAGCAACTGACCATCCCAGGTTATAAATAAATAAAAATAAATAAATGAAGTTTTATTTCAGGTATGCACCCATATCAAACAAATTTTACAATATAACTATAGTACAATTATAAAATATAAATTCTCCCGACGTTTCAGCCAAGTTGCATTGGCCGTGGTCACGGGTCGACTGAAGCTATGCGGTGTGGTCTCGTACATACTGGGCGGTAGATGTAAACCTACCCACTTATCACTTCAAAAGTTTTTAGAAATCACGACACACGACACTTACAATATCCTTGGCGACACCGGGCGATTTTTCCCAGCTTTGAAACCTATTGATTACTGGATTCCACGATGAAGATAGCTTATAACCCCCCTCTCGATTGAAATGTTTGTGTTTCTTTGCTGAAACGTCGGGAGAAATATGTCTCTAAGGTAAATCGCGTAAAGACCCGTTAAAATTATAAAAATCTATTATGAATGTGCGCGAAAGTTTAAAATAAAATATTTGCCAAACACTAGTGAGTGCGCACGACTACTCTACTCGACTTTACCGAGTCAAGCTCTCGGAAGGAATCGAGCAGAATACCCACGCCCACTCACAAGCGCCAGGATCGACTCAAGTTCATTTACGGTTTGGGCTCTGCTGAACAGACAGCCAATGTGAGTGTATTTTACTGGGGATCCCGTCGCGAACCGCTCTCAGAATATATTATTATAGAAATGAGGAAACACACTGGCTGGGAGGTGGGAAAGACATCTTCAATAAATAGTAGGATTCGCTTGATTGTTTGTTTTGTTCACAGATTTCGCATTTACTTCCGGCTAGTGCTATGCTGGTGCAGATCTCCAAATACAGATACACCAAGCGAGATTAAGAAGCACTTTGAATTGAACAAGTCATTTTCTGGTACGTTTAAACGCACAGACCCTAGACAATAAAGTCTTAGACCTCCACACACTGACTGGATTGCCTTCAAATTTGATTATTATTGATGAATTGACTGTTTATTTGTTGCTACCTTAAGATATCTTTTCAGTTTTATTTATATGTTAACCAACATGTAAATATATTTTGCTTCTTGTATAAATCATGTTAGTACTATGTGGAAATTGATGCTGATTGTACTAAATTTACATGTGTTTTTTAATTTAGTAATAAGTCTTATTTGTACAATTGTTTTTTTCCCTAATAAATAAAAAAAACTGTAATTGTAACAATTACAGTTAAAAATGGCGTTAAATGTACTAGATTAATTTTGAAGGTTACATAGGTTGTCTAAACTATCATCGTCACAGAGTCCTAGGCCTCCACTGCTAAAGGGTATTCTAGAACATATAGAAGGAAAATGTGGCCTACACTCGCTGGCTATGAACAATATTTCAATTTTATTTTATTGCAAAACATAAAAAAAATGTCAGCGCTCAAAACATGTGCCGTTAGCTTTAATTCTGTATTTTTAAGGAAATACGCCGTTTTGTTTATCTCTTTTATAGGTAATAAAAGAATTAAATGTCCTTTTTCATGTGTATTTAGGATTCAATTATGTCGTCAGAAGGGATTGTTTTTGTCCTTTTGTGTTTTTTTTTATAACACATTTAAATTGTACCATGTTAGTGCTATTTTTAGGAGCTATTTCATATTCTGAGAATGCTAACATAATACTTGAAAGCCATCGAAACAAAAGGATATGTATGAAGAGGTGGATGAATGTCGAAGAAGCGCAAGAGGTATGTCGTGATCGTGACAAGTGGCGCTCAATTGTCTCTGCGTACTTATTGTATATTACGAAATAAATTTATTGGATGAAGAAATTACTTTTAGAAACAAATGTTAGTTTGTAATAGGTGATAATTATTAAATAAAATTTGTTATACGACAAATTTATTTATCCACAGTTCACACGATATACTTCAATTTTATTAACGAAACAAGTTTTTCACTGTTTCGCGCAGCTTTTACGTTAAAATAGTAATCGCGCGTCATATTTTTATTCGGTTAGGGCCGATTTATATAAAAAACTAAAACTTAACCATAATTTATTGAAAAAGGTTTTGAATTCTACTACTTCCTAAAATTTAATAGGTGGTAGGCGGGGAAGTATCCACCGTTGTTGCCGATAAACCCAGTAAAGTGTGTCCACACGTTTCGGGATCAGGCTCGAATTGCTGTCTTGCCCAGTCAAGCCGGCATAGTGTTAGGGACTGATGTCAGTCATGAGTCTCTGATGCCAGTTGCTAACATTCATGGACCTCGCACGTCACTTACCATCACGTGGGTGCAAGGTCACATGTCATGCTAGCATAATAAGAAAAAATTTACCCTTATAAGCGACTCTATCAGCTAGTGTAATAAATAAGGTTTTTTCCCATATTTATAAACAATTATTTCGTTCTTTTCTCTAATTGGCATACGGAGGCTCGCTCGGTAAGATATTAGACTTTTGGACGTATTTTAGACTTTACGTACGTACGAATATGTGTACCTAATGGACAAGTAATATGACGAGAACTACATTATGTAAATATATTTAATTAAAAAAAAGAAAATGAATAAATGTATAATTTTATTTTAGAAGTCATATTTTTATGTTATATTTTGTAAATTTGTTATTTTTTGCTAAATTTATTTTTTTGTTTTAATAAGAAACTTATTATCTAATATCTTCTTCTTTTTGTATCGGTGAATGCTGTGACACCTCATTGGTAACATATATTAGATAAGTTATAATTATACTATGTTATGTTTGTGATAATATATGTACTGCTGTGCTGTACTATATAAATAAATAAATGTCTGCCACTTGAGATGTTGGTAGATAGCACACTTTTTTCCAAATTGTTCCCAAAATGGTAGCCATAGTTTTCATAAAGCCATGGCCTTAATCTGAAGTGTATTTGCAGCAAACAAGAATTGCCGTGATGCGTCCTTCTTCAGCCGTACATGACATTCGCGATCCCGGAGCAACTTGTCAAGAACAGCCAAGTCTCTGGGGCCAGGTAAGCCGCTACAAATCTCACAGAATACACGATAGCTGTAGCGATTATTATTATTATTATTTATTATTAAAATCCTAAATCGTAGTCTAGTGGCAACAAACGTTGCAGTGAACTCGGGAGGTCGTGGGTTCGATTCCCACCGGGGGCAAGTTGTACATTGTATAATTTGTCTCGGTCTGGGTATATGTATATATTTACAAAAAAAAAGTATAATATGTAGTTTATCAACCATCTAGTTTCCGTAACACAAGCCTTGTAGCTTACCACGGAAACTAGATGGCGCTGTGTGACCTGTCTGGAAATATTTATTTATATTTATTTATTATTTATTTAATACTTTATTGCACAAAGACAAAGGCGGGCTTTAATGCCGCAAGACATTTTATCATAGCCAACCATTGGGATAACTTTAAACACTTTACTGAAAAGTTGGTGCAAAAATAAAGGATAATAAAAAATATATTTAATAACTAACTAGATGTATAAATATATAATATACTACGTACTAATACATACTTATATACTCGTATAAACCTACATACATACATAATAATATACTAACTTTATTGCGATATTTTTTTAATTCCACAAGTTCCACAAATTAGTGGCGACAACGACAAACGAGTTTATTAGTCGCACAGTGAAAGATGAGCTCAACAGTATCAATTATTTTATCATTATCACAGCTCCTAAAACACAAAGTCCTAGAACTCCACTGTTGGAGATGGGCATTCCAGAAAATTCTGCAGAATTTGGCCTACACTTGCCACGCTGACCAGACGGGTTGGCGAGTTTCTGATGTCACTTTTCTAATGACAATTTATTAACGATCCCACAAGTTGGTCTAAATGGAACCGGAAGCTTTACGTGCTCTCCGAAGAACGGGATTTTATTTTTTATTTTTTTTTTTTTTATTTTATTTATTTTCAGAAAAATCACAGCTTATAACTAGGACATAAAAATTACAATATTATAAATTATTAGATCTTAAGCCAGGAAGATTTTATATTATTTGTACATTTCATTTCTCAAAAACAGTGGGTTAAATACTAAAAAAATAATAATTTACAAATTAAAAATAATAAACATTAGTAAAATAAAAATTAAAATATTTACAAATAGCTATATACAAGTAGCATAGGATTATGAAATTAGTTAGTGAAAATCAGTTAATCATTATATTATATAGAAATAATAGGAAACTAAGGGAAGATATGCATAGCTTTAGTAGATCGATCGGATCGGATCGGTGATAATAAATGACAAATGTACGTAAGAACACTATATTTTTCATTGGTACATGTCAGGGTTCAAACCGACCTATTTAGGTTTTTTTTTATGGTCAGCTTTTTTACTACCGAACCACCACCGATCTTTCAATTATTTAAGTCAGCAAAATAAATAAAATAACATATCTTATCAGATTCACTGTTAAAAAACGCGAGCTGTCTCTCACTCATGCGTTTGCGGGTGTACTGAGTGACGATTGACGCGTCTATTTAAAGTATGCGGGAGGAAGTATCAGATACCTCACTGTTCCCAATTACCCGTCGTTCTTAATTCCCCCACTCTCCCCTACTTGTTTTATTATACTTACTGCCATTTTTTAAACGTATTTTTGGTACTTAATTATTACTCAAGTTGGTCTAGCGGTTAAGTCCGTGGATTAAGACTCGAAGGTACCGGGTTCGATTCCTGGTCGGGACACAAAAATATTTAATAATGTAAATAAATATATTTATTTAATATTTAAATTACTTTTAAAAATTAACAGGTTTTTAAGTAATAATTAAGTACCAAAAATACGTTCGAGAAACTGGCTGTAATGGAACTTTTATTAGCAGGTAACTCGAATGGAACAGAAATCTTTACAAATGGAAACGTCGTGAGGATGGACCCACGCAGCGATGGACACGACGCACCCCAACACGAACACGTATGTGCTGAGAATTTGTAATAATTCGCGATTCTAATCAGACAAATTCTTGTTTTTTAGCTTAATCTCTTGTATATAGGTTTGATATTTATAAGAAACTTAGTAAGGCATTAATTTATTAAGCTCAAATCAAACCAACGCGTTCAGCTTGCGTCCGCAATGGCAGTCTAGTTGTTTAGGCACAAACGTTTTATAGGAATCGCTTTGACAGACACATGTCAACCTAATTCAAGTTCATATTTATAATATATTTTTGCATATCGTTGCTTAGCAAACAATACCGCACAACGCATTTTGACTCATCAATTATAACAAAGTGAGTTAAGAAACTGACGACCAGTTGCAGAAAGGTGATTAAAATAATCTCTGAATATTTTGATGTGTGTAACGTTCGGTTCTTTCGGCCAATGACGTGTCGCAAAAGCATACGTTAATCATGTCAAAAGATAACAGCCTGTCTGCAACTGACCGTAAGTTAGTGATACGATAATTAGGCGTGCGCGTCGTACAGTAACATAGGAATCCTTGTTTTTATAAAATTATTTAACACAAAAAGCACGCTGTTGTCCCATAAAACGCTTTATCGTGACAAAAAATCCATGATGCTAGTGGTGGGCGTTGCAAAGACGAACCGTTTATAGGACCGTTATTTTCTCTGCGACGAGAGAACCGATTTTGGGATTATTTATGGATATTTTAGGATTGAAACAGGCTTCGTTCTTAAGTATTTGGTACTATGTCGTCGCAACTCTTTCCCGTTTCTTCGTTTGCAAAATAGTTCTATAATAAAATATGTAACCTTTTTGCCAATCAAATAGAGTCCTTATTTTGTTAACAATAAAACTAGTTGTCGTTTGGAACATGATAAGACGTGTAAAACTGAAAACTTGAGTAGAATGGAATGCGTCCCCGTCTCCCACGACGCCCGCACAACACTGCCTTTATGTGGGGAATCGCCTGGGATTTTGATTGTTTTTGTCATTAATAATAGTAATAATATTTATTCTTGGGAAATAAAGCGCGCGAAAGCTAGAATAAAGTATTATCACGACCGGGATAGGGTTCCGGGGACCACCCCACAAAAACCACGCTTTTAGTGTTTTGGATTCATTTTTAGCCAACTTTACTATAGGCCCATCATGAGTAGTGGCAAGCTCGTCGATGACTCTAGCGTACCAAACCCGAGAAATATTACAAATAAATTAAATAATTTATTCTGTCCCGACCAGGAATAGACTATGGAAGCAGAATTTTATTTTAAAAAACGTATATATTATTTTTTAACTCTTTTCAAGAGTAGGTATGTGTTCAGTATGATAACCTCGTTCGTTTCTTACGACCGGCCGTCGCGTCGCTGCGTAAAACCCCGCCGTTTTAAAACAATTTGCAACCAGAACCGTTGTCGCATCTAGTTTTCTCCGTTCAAAAACGGTTGCGTCTTGTCTTCAAAAAAAGCGATAACGACCCACCACTACATGAAGCGACGCATAATTCTCCGCCACCCACTCGACCTCTTTTTTCTCGAACTGTTTTTGAGAAACTGTCTGATGCACTATATTGACAAATAAAAATAGCGGTTAAAGAAGCCACTGAACGCGTTGGTGTGAGTTTCTCTTAAATGCTCACGAATACAGGTTATCGTAACTTAAGTAACTACGAATTTGTTTATACAAATTAGTATAAGTTGGAAAATATTTTTTTAGAAAAAATCCTGCAGCCGGATTCTTTTTCTCCGCAATCGTTAGAGGACAGAAGACAAATTTCCAAGCATTCCATGGATTCACCGTGCGGGTGCCGGGTCCATCGTGTGTGGGTAAGAGATGAGAATAATGGTGTCTCGGGCTTGCGACCGACAAGAGGCTGGTTAAAGGAGGCCTCCCTTTTTTATTTTATTGCGCGATAATACGTTCACCGTCCACCATTCTACTCCTCTCCCTACCCAACCAAATACTGTTTGATTCCGGTAATGCCGTCAAAGAAATCGTTTATTTAACGCAAACTGACAATAATAAACGCTAATTTATTGCTTCAATTTAACCAAAATATGTATAACAAAATGGTCTCAGAATTAGTCAATGACGTGTAGTTACGGTGTTCGACGTGTATTTTCAAATTGATTTTGTTGTTTCACGGACAATATGCCTGCATGCTACGGAAGTGTAACACACGACAAGAGAAGAAGAAAAAAGTAGATGGCTAAAAAAAATTATTACAACCAATCATCGCTTTATCATATATTAAAATTTGATCATTTGATCTCTTTGCCATCTGCCTCCGTGGTCTAGCGGTTACGTCCGTGGATTTAGACTCTGAGGTACCGGGTTCGATTCCTGGTCGGGACACAAAAATATTTATTAAT
Organism: Tinea semifulvella; assembly: GCA_910589645.1. Taxonomy (NCBI): domain Eukaryota; kingdom Metazoa; phylum Arthropoda; class Insecta; order Lepidoptera; family Tineidae; genus Tinea; species Tinea semifulvella. The sequence goes on from OU342602.1 coordinate 11,691,537, forward strand.
GTAAATAAATACATTTAATTTATTTGCGATATTTCTTGAGTTTGGTACGCTGGAGACATCGACGAGCTTGCCACTTATCATGATTGGCCTATAGTAAAGTTGGCTAAATGTGAATCCGCTTATTTATAAGCGTGGTTTCTGACCACCCCCAAAGAAACGGTCGTGATGATACTTTTTACTATACTTTTGAAATGAGAGAGAACCTGAATATAATGGGTTCATTTGGATTAACTGAACTTAAAAATGATTTAGAAGCATTTATTTGAGATTCGTGCATAGGAAAATGTTCAAGGAGGTGTAGTTTATTTGAAAAATCTGGAACCCATTTGGAATAGTGAGATAATAATCCAATAGCTCTTTTGAGAGCGGCTGAATCATGAGGTACTGATAGTGTTCCTGATCTATATCACTTGTCGGAGCAAGATGTCGATTAGATACAGCTAATTCTTGTCGACCTGAGCGTCGAATACGACTGTAACTTAAAATTGTACTAGAATGACAAGAGACATTGATGTTAGTATTGAATATTATGACAACTTTACTGATCTCTTTGGCGTTATGATGTTAATGTATCTTTTGTAGATTTTATTGTATAATATTTTTATTGAAGTAAAATACAAACAGTATAAAATAATTACAATATAAATTAAAACTACTTAAAAGTAAAAATTAAAATAAATATAAACTAAACCTAATAAAAAATAAACTATAAGTTAAAAATGTCCTCTAGAGACGACCCTTCAGTGATAGTCCCAAGAAGACTGGCAACATTTCCCCTCTGTATAGCTAAGCTAATACGTTGGCAGAAATAATTGCCAGCCTTCCTGTCTCCAGACTTCTTTTTTCTCTTCATTTTTTCTTTTCAATAGAATGTATAAAATGTGAATAATATTTATGTAAATAATTATACTCATTGAAGTATTTAATGAAATTGCGAATATTTGTAAATAATTAATAAATATATATATTTAATTACAGTTTTAACAGAAATATTTTTATTATAATGTTAAGGCTGCGTTCCCAGTAAGCAAACTATTTACCGCCGACTGAGTTAGCTCGGTTTAGTTCGTCCTTCTATATCACAGAGCAGAATTGGACCTCGCGTACTCCTTACCATCAGGTGGGCGCGATGTCACATGTCGTGTCCAGTATAAAAAATAAAATAAAAAAAATATTTTATGATATGTTTACTTTAATTCTTACACCAAATCACAATGTTTATTCCGCAACGTACGAAGAGCAATTGGCGGCTGATTGCGCTCATATGTGCGCGCAACGCATTGTTTGCCACGACTATTGTTATTACTACCGTTCTATAGGAGTGGACAGCATTCTGTGCTCTGTGTTTTATATATAAAAAATGGAGTGTTCACAGTTAGCTAGTTTCGCTCACTTTACGTAGTTTGCAGTGTCAAACCGTTTTCGGCATGGCGGCGAAATTATTTTATTTCGCCACAAATTTGCGGCTCACTCAGTCGCCGGCGAACAGTTTGCCTACTGGGAACACAGCCTAATGCATAGTTTTATGATTGGTTATCAGGACGAAAAAAAATATTGCTGGTCTCGGTTCCAAAAGGGCATATCTAAAGACATTAAATATATATTTATATAACAGTAAATAAGTATTGTATCAAGCGGGTTTTTTAAATATCACCATGGCAAGCTTACAATATCAGTTCTCCTTGAAAGTAAAAATTGGCATTTGACATCATTGCAAATGGCACATACTTTCAACGAGAACGACAAATAGGTGGTAGGCGGACTGATGGTGGTAAATTGTCCAGTCTGCCGGGGCGGGGAAGTATCCAACGTTCATGCCGGTAAAACCCTGTAAAGTGTATAGGTACGTACACGTTCCAGGATCAGGGTCGAATTGCCGTCACGCCCAGTCAAGCCGACATAGTGTTAGAGACTGATGTTAGTCATGAGTGTCTGATTCCAGTTGCTAATATTAATGGACCTTGCGTGCCACTTACCATCAGGTGGTCGCAAGATCACATGAATGTTTCAGATTTTTGTCGTTCTATGCATTAATAGTCTATTCATATACATACGTCTGTATACCTAAATGAATATATCATAAAATTTAAAACTAAGAATCATGTAATTTAATGTGACAATATTTTGTAAATGCTAGGCCTAAATAGCTAATTATATATACCTATGTATATATGTAAGTATATCTTTAAAAAATCTACTTAAATAAAAGTTTATGTATACCTACGACTAGTTATTATTATTTACTTAACCTGCAGCCCTATTCTGTTACGTAGTCGCAAACGTTATTAGTGGATTTTGATATTTGCGTCAGAGCTTGCGTCATAATTACAAAATATTATTCAAATCTCAACTCTAAAAGCGTTCGACCTCGACAACAACCGTGCAATTATCAACTTTATTGTGATATATATATATATCCTCCTCCTTGCGTCGTTTTCCTCAATGCTGAGGGTCGTGACCCCCTCCTCGGATCACTTTGCCCCGGACTATGCTGCGCCATCCGGGTCTGCTCACGGCGGCGTGCAGGGCCTCGTGGACTTGGGTGTGAAGTGTGGTGCGGATCTGGTCTGACCAGCGTGTCGGGCTCCGGCCACGGGGTCTCTTGCCTTCAATTTTTCCCGTGATTACTAGCCTTTCTAGATTGCCAGAGCTTTTACGGGCTATATGACCAAAATACTCAAGGACTCGTTGCAGGCAAATGGAAGAGAGCCTGGTAGTGACTTTGAGCTCCTTGAGTATTTATTTATTTATTTATTTTTATTTATTTATTTATTACAGGATAACTAACGACTAATAAACACATAAAGACAAAAAAAATGGAAACATAAAAGGTCAATTAAAAGTTACCACAAATAGAGAAAAAATATTGATAAGTTTGTTCTGCGCGCTGTCCACGGGATGCGCAGCATACGCCTCCTGCACCACATTTCGAATGCGTCGACGCGGCTTCGGTTATTGGCTCTAAGAGTCCAGGTCTCGGCAGCATACAGGAATATGGAGAAAACGAGACTGCGAACAAGTCTTATTTTGGTCCTGATAGTGATGTTTCGATCCCTCCATATTCCCTTCATCTGGCTCATAGCGTTCTTTGCCATGCCTATTCTTCTGCTAATATGCTATATATATATATATCGGTTTTATCTAATATAGAAAACCGTTAACTAAAAAGCTATTACATTGTATTTTATCTGTGTAAGAAGACAAATTTCTAAGCATTCCATGGATTCACCGTGCGGGTGCCGGGACCATCGTGTGTGGGTAAGAGATGAAAAGAATGGTGTCTCGGGTTTAAACCCTACGACAATAGGCTGGTTTAAGGGAGAATATGTGATATATATATATATATATATATATATATATATATATATATATATATATATCACAATAAAGTTGATAATTGCACGGCCGCTTTCGAGGTCGAACGCTTATACTCGTAGAGTTGAGATTTGAATAATATTTTGTATGAAATCTGTTAACTATATATATATATATATACGGATTTCATTATATAACGTCTGCGCGAATAGGGCTGCTGCAGCTAAATATTGTATTTTCTCTCTTTCTTATAAGTAGCCTTATACTACTATATTTAGAAATAATGGATATTTTTCCATTTAATTTGAAATGGCTCTAAAATAATGTTTTGTTGTGAAGGAATTAAATATGTATGAAATACTTGTTTAATATTATGCCGTACTATTGTTATTTTGTGACATGACATCGTTGTATCTGTTAATAAAAAAAAAACATATTTATTTGTAGTTTTATTTATCTCACTCGTACTTCTTCTTTATAGTCGCTACACTCTTGGGAGAGTGGTCGTGGTCGTCACTACAAGCCAAGCCATCACCACACCTCTCGAACTGTAACTATTGGCGCACTGTGTAGGGGGTGATCCTTTGCTGCTTTAACCTGGTCGGTCCACCTCATCGGAGACCTACCACGCATTCTCTTGCCATCAACTTTCCCCTGAACTACCAGTGTCCGAAGAAAAAGAGAATGCGTTATTATACGATTGAGGAAAGGCGCTGTCTTATTCACACAAATTAGAAGGCGCTGTGTGACGTGTATGGAAAAAGAAATAATTAATAATATTTCCAGACAGGTCACACAACGCCATCTAATTTCCGTGGTAAGCTACGAAGCTTGTGTTACGGAAACTAGATGGTTGATAAACTACATATTATACTTTTTTTTTTTGTAAATATATACATATTATACATATAAACACCCAGACCGAGACAAATTATACAATGTACAACATGTCCCCGGTGGGAATCGAACCCACGACCTCCCGAGTTCACGGCAACCTTTGTTACCACTAGACCACGGAGGCTGTCGGTAACACAAAGTTATTATATTTCGTTAAACCCATTGCTTTTGCTGTGTGGATTGTAAATTATTGTCGATAGCTAGCTTACTAGTGACCTACTAATAATATTTCAGTAAGTCTTGTTCCAAGATGTGTAGTTTTTGAAGTGTATTTTTATATAAAGCACGAAAAAAAAATTGTTGGTCTCGGTTCCAAAAGGTCATAATTCTCCTCGAAAGGTGGTAGCTGGTAGGTGGTAGGCGGACAGATGGTGGTAAACTGCCCAGTCTGCCGCGGCGGGGAAGTATCTACCGTTTGTCTCGATAAACCCAATAAAGTGTATCCACACGTTTCGGGATCAGGCTCGAATTGCCGTCATAGTTTAAGCCGGCATAGTGATAGGGACTGATCTTAGTCATGAGTGTCTGACTCCAATTGCTAACATTCATGGACCTCGACCATCTACCATTAGGTGGGCGCAGTCATATATCGTACATGTATAAAAATAAATAAAAAATAATGCAAGTGTACCGTATCATTCCTATCTATTTTAATCTACGACCATATATGTGTATCCATAGACATGTACATTTGGGATGACATTTATCCATGCCTGAAGGAGCAATGAAATAATGGGATATGCAACATTGAAGACTACTCACCTATAGCGACATTTCGTTAACCGTTTATTAAACGAAACCATAAATATTGAATCTTTACACGAATTTTAAAGACTTTACTTTCTTTATCATCACGACCGTTTTTCTTTCGGGGTGGTCAGAAACCACGCTAATAAATAAGCGGATTCACATTTAGCCAACTTTACTATAGGCCAATCATGACAAGTGGCAAGATCGTCGATGTCTCCAGCGTACCAAAGGAGAGAAATATCACAAATAAATTAAATATAAAGGAGATTGCCAGATGTAAATGCATAATTACGATTCAATTTAATAAAAATATTCTAAATTACGAAGAATAATTATTTAATAACTAGGCAATTATTACTTATAGTAAGCTGGCCGCATTCCTCGTCACGCTGCTCATTATCCAAAGGGCTGTTGGCGAGGATCTAATATATTTTTTTTATGACAATTTAGTAACGATTCCACAAGTTGGTATTAGTGGAACCGGGACCGAACGGCTTAACCTGCACTTCGAGGTAAATGTTTGCACAATTTTTTAATTTAACACAGATATACCTACTTAAGAAAAGTGTATTTCTTATTGGTACATGACGAGGTTTGAAGCGAACCACTGATCTTTGTTTACTTAATTACGCGAATTACGCTCTAAACGGATTGAAATGGAAATTGTTTATCTTTTATTTATTATTGCAGCTAAGTACTGTAACGGGTACATGTAGGTTACAGAGTTTTATTGGCATTTTAAGAAAGAATAGTATTGTCAATATACGACAATGACAGGGTTGATGGGTTTTTTGTTTTAAAAGAAGAAAAAAAGGAAGATCGGGGGAGCTCGGGCCGAGAGGTCGACAGAGCGAGTATTTTTATAAAGATTAGAATTAAAATAATTATTAGTTAATGTCTACCGCGTAATAGTGTCCCACGTAGATAAGTGTTTAGTTTTCTACATATGTAATTATTTCTAAAATATAAAGTATAAAAAAAGTTTTATGCGTTTTTAATTAAAAAGAAAGGAGTTACGTAGAATCCTCTCCGTCCGTAACAATTAAAAGCAACTACATCCAACCGCAGGCGTTGGATAATCAAGTAACTGCAAAGGGCAGGTTACAATACCTACTTATTTATTATGTATATATCTAATTTGTTAAAATTTAGTATCTAACTGTTCTAGATTATAGTAAAAATTATAATCCTATGATCTTAGTTTTAGTTGTGAATAGTTTGTTTACCGTCCCAGAAATGCTTATAAATTAATGTAAATATTTGCTGGCGAGCTTGAATATTCCGAGAGTTCATTCGCTCTGAACATTGAGGGGCTAAAGGTTATGTGTGAAATTATTTACCTACAAGCGAATAGGTAGGCAAATAATATTTTATTTTTATTTAATAACCCGCTGACCCTTGTTAGGTATTAGGTAATAGTGTTACTTACTTATTAGGTACAATGAATATAAAATAAATATTATGGGGCTGCTGAATTATAAAGTAAGTCATCCACATCTTTATTCTTAGCCGCCAAAATTGCTCGCTGTATAGTTAGCGAGCTCTTCTTTCTATGAGACGACATTGCAAAAATTCTGAGGAGATTAAATCATCCGCTTGATTCGTCGACAGCAACACGGCCCAAACCCACAAACATTTTGTATGGGTGAATGTTTATTCTTTTATTTTATTAATTTCGTCTTATTTCCAATGCAGTATCAAGGCAACTCTTATCCCGGACTTGCAAATCCACGTCGCTTGCTAATATACGAATACTGCTATAATCGTATGTATAGTATAATTTTGCTACTGCCTCTCATTCATTCATTTTGTTTTAGGTAAATAATCATTAACCTATTGTTTTTTTTTTCTTTTAATTTTGCAAGTCAAAGTTCAATTGCACTATTAATTTAAATCTAATTACTATATTTTACTCTTATTTCTGTTTTAATTGTATTGTCTAAATAATAAAAAATCTCTTTGGCTTGTGTTCTACTATTGCTACTTTGTTTATATGTTTAATATACTTAAGCTGTGATTTTGTTTTAAATTCATAAATTATAGTTATTCTGATATTCGGGATGCAAAAGCGATACACCCCGGCAGCAACCCATTAGTCACGTCGGCGACGAGTTAACTGAATTGAAATTGTAATATATTTCCCTAATAGACATTCAGACTACTAGTGATAAGCGATCTAGTACGGCAAATTAAATTCCATCTGATTTACATGATTCAATTCTATCATGCGAAAGTAAGTATCAGGGCCTGGCAGATCGAAACTCACGTATCACGAAAAATAAATAAAACAATATAGGTTCAGTCTTGTTTACGTAACAAAAAGCATGCATGATAAGAATTATGAATGTAGATAAAGCGAAAGAGGTACAGATATAGAGCATAATGTATTTCTATCCGGTCTCAATCGGTATACGCGGCACCCAAAGAGTCAATCAAATATTTTTATATTTGTATAATATATGCTTTACAGCAGCTATAATCTTAAGTGACATTTATATTTTTTATATTTGTATATTATTTGATAAGATGACAATGCCTATTTACAGCAGCTATAATTATAAGTGTAGTTTTGTGTGGAATTATTATTGTGTATATAAATCACGTAGGTTTTTTTTTAAATGTTATTTTATGTTTGTATTGTAACGCACTGCTCTACATTTAAGTAAGGTTGTGTATTTTCATGGCGTTCTACCTGGTAGAATGCTGTGAAATTATGTAGCCTAATATTAAAGTATACTTATTGTAAATTTGACATGTAAAAGTGCAAAATACAATATTTTTTTGTCCTATTACAGAAATAAACGAATTGAATTGAACTGAATTATTGTATTAAATAAGTAATATTTTCATAACTATTAATATGCAACTTTATTATTTAGTGTCAAAGGTCTAAATGATAAATGTTATGTACTTATTGAGAGAGAACGACAAATACAAACTTTTGCGATATAATTCGATGGAAAAACATTATGCACTGCATCTGTATGTGGTGTAAGCAGTGGCAGATTAGCCCATAAGCAAATAAGCAATTACTCAGGTCATAACGGCTCGGGGGCACCAGAAACTAAATCACTAATAATATATTTGCTAGCACAATGCGGTGGTGGCTCGGTTGTAAGAATGCTTTCTTTAGAATCCTAAAAAGGTAGGTTCGAACCTATCTATCAATGAGAAAATTACACTTTACTTGCGTACATTTGTCATAGATTTACAATACCCCGTTCCCGTACTTCGGAGAGCACATTGGACCGAGTCGGTCCCGGTTCTATTAATACAAATTGGAATCGTTAATAAAATGTCATTAAAATTAACATCAGACCCTCGTCAGCGTATGGCCAGCGTGGCGAATGTTGGTGACCAAAGTTAACGACATAGCTTTTAAAATTTGCAAGCTGAAGTGGCAATGGACTGGACACGTCTGTCGCAGAACCGATGAAAGATGGAGTTAACGACCCCCCGCCAGATGGACAGACGACCTGATGAGGGCAGGAGATCAAGTGACGAGCCTTGGCGGAGGCCTATATCCGGAGTTGATTATTACAGGCTGATGATGATCATGTGATAAATTTGATAACTTTTTATATACCTATAAATTATACAAATACTTCACAAAATTCAAATTGAAATTAAATTTATTTATTTCAATTTGGTTCACAGGTAACACTCGGATATTGTCAATTTTTACAAATAATATACAATATTATTAAAATTAATTAAAATTAAATTATGGATGGACCAAAATAAGTAAGTGACATTGCTGCCAAGTACTGCAGCTTAACCTAAATTCGTGGCTTTATAAAGGCCGTGTCAACTTATAATCTAAAATAATTATAATATAATGTCTAGTTTTATTAAAATCCAATTAACTTAAATTAATTTCGTGGCTGTACAGTGGCCGAGTCAAATTAAAATCATAATAATATGAATGTCATAATATTATTTATAATAACAATAAGAACTTAATTCGTGGCTGTAAGGAAGCTGTGTCAATTTACATACTAAATAATAATATTAGTAATGAAAAATAAAATGAAAATAAGTTAAAATCGTGGCTGTAAAAGGGCCGTGTCAGCTTATGATCTAATTTTATTTATGACTAAGCATATATAGCTTTTCTATGCTATGGTATCCAAACAGAATAAGTCGCCATAACTTATTATATATATACGAGTATATATGTATTTTATATTTAGGTATATATTTATTTGTTTATTATTGTATATAATTTGTATTTTATATAGTAATAAATCATTTCAACTATCAATTATTTTCGTAACCCGCTTATTACAGTTCTCAGTCACAAAGGTTAGTTGGTAGAAAATGCATTTACGGCATTAAGCTCGCATGCACTAGTTTTGGTTTTGTACAATTAATAATTTATATATTATTATTATACCTAATATATGTAAAATGACACTGTATGTACACTAGTGTGTAGAGCTCATCTTACCCGCGTGACCTGTAACTCTACCAATTCCCACGTTTGAGCAATGTATAAGCGCTTTTCAGCCTAAACTCGAAGCAATCCGAATCTTCAATTTAATATTCAATTCACACCTCAGGGAATGGACATCGTATATTTTTGTTCGCATTGCCCCCAGGAGGTGAAGCCGACAAATTGCGCGGGAACAGACTCCAAAATTAGATGAAACTCAGAGCTTTATACACAGATATTTTTATAAACTTCTCAAATCTTAAACTTGGTAATAAATGTGTTATTTCTTTATTTTTTCTATTTGAGGGACAGATTTAATACTAATGCCTGCTGAATGTTGTCTTTAGTTGGGGATTTTACCTTGCACCATAAATACACTAACATATATACACACACGCACTCATTTACATATAAATACTCTCGCATACATATGCACATATACACTCAAGTATAAAGCAAGTATTTTTTAAATAATTTAACTGTTAGTAGGCTTGTGTCGTTTGGAACGAACTAGTTTAATAAGCGCTCTCACAGAGGAACTATTGGAACTAGTTTCAACTCTCTTCCGCTCCTTAGTTCACGTTCTATATCTATAACGAGAGAAGCGAGAGTGGCGAACGGAAGCGACGGACAGAGCGGCGTATCGGAGCAGTGAGCTTGTTACGTCACACTATAGCACAATCCAATCTCTCGTTCGTTTAGTTCGGCTGTTTAAAATCAAAACATTGTAAACTGAAATACAATAATGTTTGGAACCTTCGTCTTTAAAACAAAACGTCTTTAAATAATAATAATAAAAATCGTTTATTGACACTATTTAACAAATATGTTTTTTACACTTTAAATTTAGATTGGATGTCCTGACCCCTGTCGTAGATATTCTGAATGACAGAAGTCAACCTTCGTCTTTAAATATTGTGGTATAGACGATAAGAGGATGTGCCGGAGTTTCCCGAATACCGCCTATCCTAGCTGAATACGTCTGTCGGCTTCTTTGCTGAAGTTGGCTGCGCCTAATTAGATAGTCTGTCCGAGGTAGACGTAATTTTGCACAACTTCGAGAGTAGCTTTTCCACGCAGATTGTCAAATAAACAAAATGTCTAACAGTTATTATAAAGAATACTCATTTTTTTATTTTTTTTATTTTGTTTTTATTTCCATAGGTTATCTTGTAACAATTTGGATATTGTCAACACTAAAATTATATAAAACATAAAAAATATATAAACAAACATAAGTTAGGTAATCATGGTTGGACCGTAACAGGTAAACAATCCAGATTTATGTGTGTTATAATAGCATTATTGTCATAAGCAAGGTAATTGTAACTTAATAACTACTTAATATAAGATCGTGGCTGTAAATAGGCCGTGTCAACTAAATATAAATTCGTGGCTGTAAAGGGGCCGAGTCAGCTTACAATCTAACAATAATAATAAATATCAAATCTTAATACTAGTTCGGGGCTGTATACGGGCCGTTTCTCCTTACAATGTAAATAATAATAATATGTCAATTAAATTTTTACTACTACTATTATATTATTATTGTTTTTTGGTTTATATAAATATTTATAATTTTAGTTATATATAAAATATGTATGCCAAATTGTAATTTATATGTTTAAATTTAGATATTAATGTCTTTCTGTATTTCATTCTTGATATTGATTACTGCATGCTGTGTACAAGTGTTAGGTTGGCAAACTTACTACTTATTTATATCACTGTATTTTGTTAAATGTTTTGTCTGTTAACTGTTTTTTGTACCTTAATAAATAAATAAAAATAAAGAAACAGAATAAGGTAAAGGAAACGTATAAAAATAAGTCACAAGATAATCATTAATTTTAATCTACTAAAGTGTAGTTTAGGTTTAGTTTGGCGGATGAAACTATAACTACATTTATGGCCCCGAGAGACCGTGTTTTTCGTAGAAATTTTTTCCTGGAACAAGTGAAGCAATTTAGTGAATAAGGCTACTTATTTATCATAGTTGTAATAGAAAATGAGCAGTGAGCAAGGAAAGTATCCCACCAATAGTATTAATTTATTTACTTCATTGAATGTAATCATAAAAACTATTTGAAAAAATATATAATTAATTTAATACTACGGATACGAATACCGTGTTTAATTGCCAAAAGAGCATTTTTTTTTTATGATTTAGGTGTCATTAGTAGACTCTCTATTTAAAATATATAAGGTCCCCTTTCTTCAAAGATAAAATTATCCGAAAAACAAAACACTACAGCATGGTGAATACTATACTGCGTCTGAAAATATCCATCGCGATAAATACCTAAAGGCTGGGGAGTATTATTATTAATTGATCTCACCCACAGCCGAGAGACGAAATAGAGAGAGAAAGAATTACGTAAGTCAAAGTTCGCGCGGTCGTTGACGTCTGATTTTTTGATCTTGAATAGGCTCTATATGAGTGACGATATTTTTAGGACAACTTCTCTGCACCGTAACTTAAGATTTTATTACTGAATAATTAAAATAAAAAATACGTAAGTTTTTATTATTATTCTAGATTATAATATAAATTTATTTGTTCTTTAATAAATTCCACGTAATATAAGTCCGCGTGAAATGGTGGAAAAAACGGTGACAGCATTCCCCGCTGAATTGCAATACTGATTCTTTGGGCGAAGAACGAGCCAGCACTTATATCATTGCAGGAGACGACATGACACGGTGTTATGTATTTAAAAAACTATTTGGCGCTTGGATTCCATGGTCCTACACTCTCCACGCTGTCCAGACGTGTTTCGGGTCAATTTATATTTTAACAATTCTATAAGTTGATATTAGTGGAACCAGGACCGATGTCTTAACGTGCTCTCCGAGGCACGGAAACGGTGGTGTTGTAAATCTATGACAACTGAGTCACTACTGCTCTTAATTTAATGAATGCAAAACCTAAAAACTGTAATTAGGACAATTAGTCGGGTACCGTATACCAAAAAACGCTGCCAGAATAATTTCTTGCCCGGCTGTTAATTTGCAAATTTACATGCAAATTAACATTAGCTATTATGTTCACATTCGCTAAGTGAATATTTCGACATCAAATTTTAAACGTAATAATATGAATCTGTATATAATGGGATCCGTTAACTATATACTATATATCACGCTATTAAAGTTGATACTTGCACAGCCGCTGTCAAGGTCTATGCATAATATGTACTACGTAATTACAGTAAAGTCAAAGTCAAAATATCTTTATTCACGTAAACCTATTACAGGCATTTATGAAACGTCATTAATTTAATTATTTTAAATGATTCTACTCCTGCTAGTAGAAGATTAAGCAGCAAAGTGGTCCAATAAGTAAGCTGTTAGCAGAAGACCAACAGCTTAGCAGATTCCAGTGACTGTTAATGTTTAATCTGACTGAGAAAGGAACCTGCAAGGAAAACTCAGCTATATCAGATTTACAAAATAAAACATATACAGAACTGCACCACAACGATCAATTAATAACCTTTTAAAAGTTATCAGTACCTATAAGATTACAATACCTGGTACAGCAGTAACCCACCAGGCAAGTCAGAATTAAGGTAGACTACATGCCTATGTGCAACCCGAAAGTCGAAAAAACGCAAAAACCTCTGTTAATTTAAGAACAATAAATTGAACGTGTTCGGCAGAGGTCCCAGGCCCCCACAGCAGCACCCGATCACGGACATAACGCATGTGCCAGCCATCCCCCCGCTCAACCAGGCCCTTAGGGTGCGGACCGGGACCCGACACACGTGCCACCACTGCAATGACCTTCTAAGGAAGGGGCGACCACCGGACACGCCACACCATGAGAACCTGAACACTAAGAATGACTTTCGAGACACACACAAGCATAAACATAACAATTACTTCCTAAGTACCCAAAGTATTGTTTATTATTGACATCTGGCGTTTAAAATAAAATTGATAAATTCGACATTCGTTACAACAAAGACTTCGTTTTGGTGCAACTCAGCCTAAGAGTTAAACAACCTACGTAGAGTTTATTAGAGGTTATACAAGCCAGACCAGACACCTCGTCTTCCTTAAATACCTCTATCCAATATATTTACTGAGAAATTCTGCAAGCTCGAGGGTAATTTTATTGTAGCAAGTAGTCTATAATTGTGAGGTGGGTAATTTGAGAGCGACAAGATAATTAAAGGAGATTGACAAAAAGTCTTTGGAAGTTAAGCTGAACTTGCGTCTAAACCACGTTGTCGATGAAAGAAAGGAAATAATAATAATAATAAAGAGTGTTTATTAATTAAATAAGTGGTACATTATAGATGAAAATAACTCTTTGACATTAGGTACACTATCAATTGTTGGTTTGATTCACTGATACCTATACTGTACCTAACTGTCATACTGGTATCAGTGCTCTCCCCGTTACAGTAAAGACACATTTTTAATGTAAGTTTAGAGATTAAGATTACGCTTTCAATTCCAGAAGAGCAAAGGTGGTTTTAATTACGTATCAAAATGTTAGAGGAACTGGCTCAACTGGGTTGGAAGAAATAATAATAATAAACAAATATTGCACAAAGTTAAATAACTTAAAACTAAGCGCATTGGCGCGCTTTATGGGTTAAGGCATCTTCTACCAGCTAACCTTTGTGCAATGTAACCAATTACAAGCAGTGTCAAAAAATAAATAAATTATAGATAGAGAAGTATTATAAAATATCCTCCTCCTCCTCCTTAGTCGGTACCCCACTGTTGGGGGTCGTGACTCCGTCGCAGTTCATCCACTAGCCATTTCCAGTGGCTTTTGTTTCGTACCCAGAAAAAATGTATCAGAGCCTTGGCTGGGATAAACCAATGAGAAAGCTGCAAACCTATGTATATACAATTTAAATTACTTACTTCGACAGCCTTATATATTTACGAGGCATGTAATTTAGTTAAAGAACACCCTTATTATTATAAAATTAAAGAAAATACACATCCTCGCAAATGACGAAATAGATTCGAAGTGTACCCTTACATACCAATAAAAACGGCATTTTTTTGTAATCGTGTATATAATATGGCTGCTACATTGTTTAATAAGCTACCGGATGACCTTAAAAACAACAAAACATTAATATTCAAAACAAAATTGTATGACCTTTTGGCAAAAAAGGCTTATCTTGATGAGTACTTAGAAGATGCATTAAATTGACTTTTTCTTTTCTTTATTTTTGTTTGTTTCTTGTTACCTCATTTTGTTTTCTTATTTTATATTTTTATATTTAATAATAATAATAATTAACTTTAAAAAATGTTAATATTTATATACCTATCTCTTAGGTCGACTTTTGTAGCTCACAATCACCTGTTAGAACCTAAATAAATGTACCAAAAGTTAATAAATAAATTATTGATTTTGATTTTGAAAAAATAAATAAATTATTGCGGTCCTCGGCGCAGTGGATGGGTTGGTGTACTGGGATGTTTAGGTGGTCAGTCACCTGACTAGACCATCGTTTGGGGCTTCTTCCTCTTGTTCTTTTACCGTCTACTTTCCCGTTACTAAGAGTTTTTTCAGATTGTCGGCGCCTCTTCTAGCAATGTGGCTAAAATATTGCAGAATTCGGGTAAAGCCGGCAGAAAGTCTCTGTCCCTTGGCAAGTTTGAGCTCTTGGAGCACCGAAACGTTAGTGCGTCGTGCGGTCCAAAGAATTTTGAGCAAACGAGACGCCAGCACCACATCGCAAACGCATCAATTCTTGCCCTATCTGCGGCTTTTATAGTCCACGTCTCTGAACCGTACAGGAATATGGAGAATACGAGCGTTCTGACAATGTGGAGTTTGTCTTCGTGGATATGTTGTTATCGCTCCATATTTTGTCGAGCTGGGTCATTGCTGTTTTAGACAGTGCTGTTGTCGACTATAAAATATAAATTTATACTAATACTTACAAATATTATTATAATATTGGTACATTAAACTACATAAACAACAATACATTCTATACATACATTATACACACATACAATACACTACACATAATACTTACTGAAAGGGTAATATTTACATAGAATACATACACTTAAATGTTTTTAACTACAATATGGAATAGGAATAATGTACCAAGGATGTGTTCATCTTCTTAATTACGGTTAATATGTTCAAAAATATTTAAACCCACTGTAGTGCCATGTGTTATTAGGCGGTCGCTTATGACCATGTTGTTAATTAAAACCTTAAATTAAAATAATAATAATAATAATAATTTTAACTGGTATCATAGTTAGAATTAAGTTTATTTTTGTTGTAGACAACACTGTTGTGTTCTTGACAAAGTCGATGGTTGAATCTTTTTTTTACTATTATCATTATTCTAAGGTTGAATCGATAGCCGTGTGTTTTATGACACTAAAATTAAAGTTATTTCCAAAATCATTCCCTCTTTTATTCAGAAAAATCACGAAACAATTCATCAGATATACGAGTATGTATACTTAGACCTGCAGCCCTATTCTGTTACCTAAACGCAAACGTTATATAATGGAATCCATTAACTATATATGTTTCACGCTATTAAAGTTGATTTGCACGGCCGCTATCAAGGTCGAGCGCTTATAGAGTTGAGAATTGAATAATATTTTGTAATTATGACGCAACCTCTGGCGTAAATAACGAAATCCACTAATAACGTTTGCGATTAAGTAACAGAATTGGGCTGCAGGACTGTACTAATATTAACAAGTGATGGGCATGCTTGCTGCCAACATAAATAAGGTACATAAATCTAAATATAACACGCGAACTTGAAGGCTTTATGGCTGACCACTATGAAACATCAACGTCGGGTATAACAAAATATTATATATACTGTATAGTATACAAAATATTCCTTTTAGATTTGTATCTAAATAATACGTTGACAATGTTGACTTAGTAATGTTTACCAACTTGATGTGGGTCGATCTTAATCACTTCCATCTAAGGCCGTTTATTCACCAGAAAAAAAGGAAACGTAACGCTTACGCACTAGGTAATGTTATAAAGATTTTTTTTGGAAGCGAGCGTCAATAATTGACTCTTCCGTGCACTATAATGTTTTTAGTAAGTATATTTCTTATTTGCCTCCTCCGTGGTCTAGCGGTTACCGGGCTCGATTCCTGGTCGGGACACAAAAATATTTATTAATGTAAATAAATACATTTAATTAATATTTAATTTATTTGTGATATTTCTCGAGTTTGGTACGCTGGAGACATCGACGAGCTTGCCACTTGTCATGATTGGCCTGTAGTAAAGTTGGCTAAATGTGAATCTGCTTATTTATAAGTGTGGTTTCTGACCACCCCGAAAGGGAAACGGTCGTGATGATATTTTACTTTTTTTATTTATGTAATAGTATTTAATTATTTCTTAAGTAATTGTATTTATCTTAATGCACCCGCAATCCTCTGCCACACTCCCAAAGGTTAGCTGTTATAAAATGCCGGAAGCCATTAAGTTCGCTCTTGTACACTACTTTTGCAATAAAGAGTTTAAAAATAAATAAATAAATTTATTAGTGGCTTTTACCTATTATGTGCATTGCAGCCCCATCGAAACTTAACCTAAATAAATATACCAGTGTCAGTGTGCAGTGCCCGTCGAACGTCTCAGACACCATGGGCTTTCTTTTGACAAGTGCGGGCCGCATTTCTTGCCATACGGCTCTTACCGACATCATCAGAAGGGCTGTCACTGCTGAAGTACCGGCGAATCTAGAACCCTTTGGGACTCTGCGAAGCGATGACAAGAGACCCGACGGATTGACGGCGCGCTTTCTGCTGTGAACCTCAAGCTGCGCAAATACGCCAACCTTGATACAGATTACGAATTGCGCCGTTTCGGGTTCCATGGTGACCCCCAGCCAAGAGTCTCGCCAAGGAGTTGACCAAACCGCTGACGGAAAAGTCTAGGAGACAGGAACGCTGGCAATTTTTTTCTGCTAAATTTTTTTTTGCTGCCTTAGGGGAGATATTGCCAGTCTCCTTGGGACTATCCCTGATGGGTCTCTAAGAGGTTATTTTTTATTTAATTATTGTTTTACTATTTAATTAAGGTAAACTGCGTAAAGACCAGTGTTATCATAATACAATCTATCGCTGGCTTCTAAGGAAATTTCATAAAAAATCGGTTCAGTAGTTTAGCGGTGATGGCGAGATAAACGCGTTGTAGTTGTAGATAGATAGATAAATTCTTTATTGCGCAGAAAATAAAACATTTAACAGTACATAGGCGAGCTTAATGTCTAGTTGTAGACCGTTAAATATACGAAAAGGTTTCAGGTTCGATTCCTGGTCGGGACACAACATTTTATTATATTTATTTGTCTTATTTCTCTCTGTATATGCTTCAGACATGTACGAGCTGCCATGATAGATTTGATTAAATGTTTTTAACTACCCCAAAGGATACGGTCGTGATGATGTTACATTAACCTAAGTCTGTTTAATTGAGTCGTGTCTATAAACGCTAGTCGCATAGGTTGGCAAACTATTTGATCAAAAGCAAGACTTAATAATTAAATCTTGTATCTATCTACCCTTCTCGGTCGGGAGTTGCGAATAAATTATCCTTAATTAAATGTTATCATTGCAAGGTATTGGGCAAATAGTTAAACGTTCAATATGCATGTGAGGTCGGAAATCTAAGGCTGAGTTCTGAAACGCGTTCTTGTTTTTCACCTCCACCACTGTAGCTTCAGAGACAGAAGATCAAGTGGACTTGGACCGTCAAATACCTAGGCTGCATTATCCCTTTTACTTCTCATAAAAATATTGAAAATAATCCTTAACTAGCGAATTCCACCAAACCCCTTCCGCATATTCGTGCGTTGTCGTTTTCTACTGTGATAGCGCACTGTGGTTGCGCTGGGTAATATAGTGTAAATATATTCTACTAGATGAGGTAGCTAGATGAGTGGACGAACTATCGAGGTCGTTTCGAAGCGGCAAAACAGAATTTGGCGACCGATTTTTTTTTTGTATAATCACACGCTTGGTTCTGTCCGTGCTGAAAGGGTTATTAACAGGATGACATATATATGGGTGACATATCATAGGTGGCAAAATTTCACCCATCTTGTTTAGTTTAGTTTTAGTTTAGTTTTGTTTTTTATTTAACACCATACATTCCTACCGGAATTCGGTTAAGTCATACTCGTAATTTTCAATATTTTTTTTAATACATTTATCACTATAGATAGGTACATGACAAATAACAGAACTGGAGGTTGAAACATTTACAAAAACACTTAAATAAATAGAGGTTATTATTGCGGCTGTAAAGAGGCTTTGCCAATAACTTATAAGTACTTAATAAGTTATTGACAAAGCCAATATTTAATGTAATAACATTGTTTATTAATAGGTGGTAGGCGGACGATGGTAGTAATTTGCCCAATCTGCCGGGGCGAGGAAGTATCCACCGTTCGTGCCGATAAACCCGTTTAAAGTATAACACGATAAAAACACGTTTAGGGATCCGACTCGAATAGCCGTCATGCCCAGTCAAGTCGGCATAGTGTAAGGGACTGATGTCAGTCATAACTGTCTGATTCCAGTTGTTAACTCCAGGTCCTCACGGGCCACTTACTTTATCAGGTAAGGTAACATGTCGTGCTAGTCAAAAAAACAAAACAATTACGATAAATATATAATGAAGCGAACGTGCGAGGGACGAAATGGGAGGCGTAAAAATCTCCAATATTCTATATGCAGATGAAGGCTTCAGCGACAGCACTTCGATTGGACTTCGTTCATTAAATACCAGGCTGCATCATTTACAATGGGTGACATACCATAGGTGGCAAAATTTCACCCATCTTGTTTAGCATATACGATGAATATGTAATGAAGCGAGTGATGCAATTGGGGAGCCTCAATTGGAGGTGTAAAAATCTAAAATCCTCCATATGCAGATAACACTACTCTCCTTGTAGCAGACAAAAGCCGAAATGTAAACGTTGTTCAAGAGAATGAAACGGATCTGCCTGGAGCTCGGACTTTCTATAAATAGAAATAAAACCAAACTATTTATAGTTAACCGGTCCAATCGGAAAATTAAACCTGGAAACAGTAGAGAGCTTTACATACCCGGGTTTTAGCAACAACAATACTGGATCGTGTGAGGCTGAAATTCGAAGACGCATCGGAATGGCTAAGGACGCCATGTCTCAGCTATACAAAATGTTTAATGTATAAAACAGACCGGTCTATAAGTACTAAATTTAGACTTGTTCGTTCACTGGTTTCCATATGGTGCTGAGATATGGACCATAGAAACACATAACCCTAAAAAGTCAAATAAAGTATTAGTATATAATTACAATTTTTAACGAATATTTCGCGTGATGCTGTGCTAATGTTAGTTCTTGTTTTATAAGTTTTACTTTGTTTCATATAAGTTTTTTTAAGGGCTACTACACACTATACCGGCGGCACAAGTCGGGCGACGCACGCCCATTAATAAGGCTGGCGGTATTCTCTGCGCATATTTGAACCGGGAGGCAAACCTGCCGCACAAAGAGAAATGCCGATTAATGCCGCCATGGTTGGTTATAAGAACGCTTTTTTTTTAATAAAAAGGTACGTTATTCGAACCTGAGGTACGAATATTATTATTTTTATTTAGGAAAAAACAGTAATTTTATAATAAAATTAATTAAATTTTTCACATAAATACCTGGTTTCCATGCATAATTAACAAAGAATTGATTTAAATAATAATATTCTTTTCTTAATTCTTAGGCTGGCAAAGAATACATAAATACGAGTATATCACAATATTTAATGTTGTCATTGTAAAATCTTGTGCGACACGAATAAACACGGTGGAGACCGGAACGTTAAATAGATTGTCATTTCTTAGTTCACGTTATTTTGAAATTTTCTTACATACATATATACAACACATGTCGGTGAGCGGGTTATTCCGTTGATCCCAGCTACCACCTTATACAACTAGTCAGTCGAATCGTTAATAAATTGTCAACCCTTCTGGTCAGAGCGTGGCGAGTATAAGCTAAATTATCATCAATCACATCATGGTAATAATTGAAGGCTTTCCATCAATAATAACTAGGAACACAAAATAAACATTCTTGGCTGTCACAATTGAACCGATGCTCTGTGCATGCCGGCAAAATAACCGCGCAGCTAAGACCCGCCCGCTGTGCCGCCGGGAAAGTGTGTAGTAGCCATAAGCGTATTATTTAAGCATTAGAAAATTATTAATGTTACCCATTCATCATTATCATTATCACAATCCTTGTTTTTCGTGAGTAATATTCTGGTGGTGGTTATAATTTTAATCACTCTTGAAGTTGTGCGACAATACGTCTACCGACCATCTACAGGACATTCAGGCACAGCCAACTTCAGCAAAGAAACCGATAGACGCATTAGCTGGGATGGGCGGCATTCGGGAAACTTCGGCACATCCTCTTATCGTCTATACCACAATGTCTGAAGACAAAAGTCTTCAACCAATGCGAGGTATGGTCAGGTATGCTATGGTCAACAAGTTTAAGGTCGCTCAGCGACCTATGGAGAGAGCTATGCTTGGTATTTCTCTGATGGATAAAATTCGAAACGTTGATATTCGTCAGATAACCAAAGTTTCTGACATAGCTTTTAAAATTTGTAAGCTGAAGTGGCAGGCTTTTGCTGCAGAACCGACGACCGATGGGGTAAACGGGTTCTAGAGTGGAGACCACGTAATGTACGACGTAGAGCGGGAACGACCCCCGCCAAATGGACGAATGACGGCGTGCAGTGGCAAGCCTTTAGTGAAGCCTATATCTAGCAGTGGAGAGACACAGGCTGATGAACATCTTCATTTAACCAGGCAACTAACTAAAATGTTAACATTATTTATGAAAGTCATCGGCCTATAGATAATAAAGGGAGTAAAATGAAGTGGTAATAACATTAATAACGAAATAAAATAGCAAAGGAAAATAATTCGCGCTGCAGAACACCCGTCACATCACACCAGTCAGACAAGAGTTGAAAGACGCGAATTTTTAAATAACTTCCTAACACCTACTTGGACCCCACGGTCTCATATTGTCCCAAGATCGTAAGGCATGAACACGTAGTCATTAGCAACAGACTCGTATTTGAGACATTTGGATTTGCAGATGCAGATTGCAGCCCTGACAGATGTTCTCTGGCCAAGAAACCGAGCAAAGGTGACGGCACGAGTAGCATCCCACACCAATGCTCGACCCATGCTTTAATTACATGCCCAAGTTTTATTGTTATCCGCTCTCGTCTTAGCGGAATTAACGATACTTGGTAATCATAAACAAGTGGATTAATATTGATAATGATAACGCGTCGCTATGCACTTGTTGCCAGTCAAAATTATAATCAGCGGATTAATTTCAATCAATTTATTTATTTATCTATTATTTATCTATGATTTTCTATGATGTTTGGATGATGCCCGCTAGTGGAACACGCTACCGCTGGCCATTAAACAAGCACCATCTGTTAATGTTTTTAAACGTCTAGTTACTCAAAATCAACATGATAATTATAGATATTTGGCATAATATATATTTGTGTATGTGTAGAGTAGTATATGTAGTTGGCTCATATGTAGTATATGTATTAGTTTAAAAATCTTGTAATATATTTGCACCCTGCCCATGATTTCTGACTTTCCCAAAGGTCAGTTGTTAGAGAATGCCTAACCGGCATTAAACTCGCCTATGTACACTAATTTAAGTTATTGTGCAATAAAGTATTTAAATAAAATAAAGAATGCTGTTCATAGTAATAACATGATCCGAGAAATATATAAAAACCATAGATATTAAATAATAACAAGACAGGACAACTAACCAAAAATAAGAATAAAAGCTAGACCAACCGGTAGAGAATGAATTGGTGTATGACAGTCATTGGCGGTTATGGTCGTGATCGACATGCACTTTTAAATTGATTATATTGTTGTTTTACAGACAATATGCATAAACGAAAATGAAAACACATTTTTCTTTGACAAGAGAAGTGTTCGTTACAGTTTATTTTCGTTAGCAAATGTTGATTAAAGTTTTCAATTATAATAAGGTTGACATTGGCTCAAAATATTGCTCAATTGATCATTAGATAAAAAAGTTCCCCTAGTCAATCATAGATGGCGCTATTACAGTTGCATCCAAAATATAAACTTGAAAACACTAGCCGTAGGGTTGACATTATTTCCATGCATTTCAATTTAACAAATCTGTTTTTTATAAATGTCAGCAGAGTCGAGCATAGATTTTGGACTATAGCTTCGATTTGGACGCCTCTAGTGGTAGATCACGAAACTACTTCACGATTTATAGACGATTCTACCTTGGTGGGTTTTCTGAATTTAGGAATTAGTGTGGCTGTGATAAATTTATGTAGAATCATTATGTGGACGTTTCCCGCAATGATAATTTAACGTCCATACATTTATATAGGTCAATGTATGACCCAATTAAGTTATAATCTCTTACAACATGTTAATTGGTGTACCTTACTTGGCACCAGCAGTCCATAGCAATTAGTTGCTTTCGAGCGAAATAATAACTTCTAATGACTTTAAAATTATATTTGTCTACCTAATATAACACCATTTAAATCAGAGAGATAAAATATATAACAAGAAACCGAAACGATATGAGAATCAAAGCTAGACCAATCGGTACAGACAGTTGGAGACACATTAGTGCCATCTCACATCCAGGCAACCTCGTCCAGCGAGATGAGTGCGGTGGTTTCTTCTGAGAACTGAAAACGGCTGAAGGAGAAAACTGGGGACAGGAAGGCTGGCAATTATTACTGCCAAATGTTGCCAGTCTTCTTGGGACTATTACTGATGGGACGTCACTTGGGGACACTTCTTATTGTAGTTAGTTCATTAGGTTTAGTTTATAGTTTTTATTTTATTAAGTAGTTTGTATTTTAATATTTATATATATTTATTCGAAGTATTCAAAAAATATTAAAATAAAATAGATTAAAAAACTAATTATAAATAAAACTAAACTAAAAATGCCTATGAAATTAAAACTATTCTACAAAATAAACTAAGGGCTTACCACCGGGGAGGGTACCTAAAACGCTCGCCGCATTTCCTCGAATTAAGAATTATAATGGAAATATTTGTTTGTGATTTTATAAATTTATATTTTGTAAATATTCTTTACTTGACATCTCTGATCAACTGCTGATGATTGATAAGGTCACATACTACATCAAGCCCACCATTCGCTTTAAAGACCATCAACTACTAAAGGTTTAGGAAAAGGCCACAATACGGTAACGGCCTGTCAGGCTTCACGTCACCAGTTACGTTACAAAAGAAACATGTCACCAGTCTAAGTCTAATTTAAATCCCTTTTATTTTCTTGAGACTCATAAAGTCTCGTTACTAAAAGAGGTAACCCACAGCTGACAGTAAGTAGTTGACCCGTTTGCAGGTCAAAGGAGTATAATGACGTACGAATTCAAAACACGCTAAGCCAAATTTTAATTAGTTTATTGCACAGATAAAATATTTAAAATTATTCCAGCTGTATTCTACCATCATTACAGCCCCTAGAACTTTACTCCATTGTTGTATATTCCAGGATGTTGCGGCTTTTCCAACCTCTTTGGGCAGACTTTGACCTCCTTTCTGACTGACAACATTATATCCTTTATGATTGAGAACATACACGATGACGACGAAGAGAAAACGCAATAAATAAAAAATAAGATAACAAAATATGATTTTTATTTAAAATCGATAATACATACAAATATAACCTTCACTCACCACAGGGATCTGGTGTCAATTTTGTGTATATCTCATTAGCACATACGGGGTTGGTTCCCTTCCGCCTACAGATACCGTTAATTTATTAAGTTTTTATTTATTTATTAAGTCACTTGTCCCAAAGATTATTGTAAATTTTGAAACACAATCTCATTAGACAATGAACGAACGACTCTGCGGGCAGGAGGCAAGGGGTGCGAGGGTAAGGCGAGCGCATACGTGGCTGGCTTGCTTAACTTTTTTTTTTTAATCATAATACCTAATTAATATTACGTACTCGTATAATATAAGTAAGTGTGAAGTCGAATAAATATTATGATCTCACAGAAGAAATGATTAGGAAAGGGTTCAAGACTCAGCTTTACGCAGTGGAAGTTGGTGCGAGAGGAGTTCCAGCAAAATCTTTGCATCACTTACTGAAAGAATTGGGCCTAAGCAGGTCTGCCGTCAATACATTTATGGAGCTTCCAAGACGGCATTAACGGAATCATATAGTATTTTGTTGGGTAGGGAGAGGAGTAGAATAGTGGATGGTGAGCGTATTATCGCGCAATAAAATAAAAAAGGGAGGCCTCCTTTTCATAAACCAGCCTATTGTCGGTCGCAAGCCCGAGACACCATTCTTCTCATCTCTTACCCACACACGATGGACCCGGCACCCGCACGGTGAATCCATGGAATGCTTAGAAATTTGTCTTCTGTAGCCGTCTACCGCTACTTCCTGAACGCGAATCAAACAGTTATTTGACTGTGGAGTCAAAATGTCGTGGTCATATGGTTATATCATGTCATACGCCCGTTCCTAAAGTTTGTGTTTACCTCCAACAAAACTTAAAAAATATATTTAATTTAATGTGTATTATAGTTAGACGTCAGAATACCCGAAGTCAGTAACAAATTTCCTAAAGTCCTTCCTTCTTTAATGTCCTAAGTGAAATAATTCAGGGACAAAATCTTCTTAATTAGTACAATTATTGTCGGGGTACCTAAGTACCTAAGTCTTGTTGTAAACATTTAATTACTTCATAAATTTCTTAGTAAATTAATAAATGTGTCAAAATTTATTTACTAACTCAATTTAAAGCTATGGACCAACTCTGTGGTCTAGACTGTAGATAAACTTGTAGAAGCGGTGGCATTTTGTTCGATTCTTAGTTGAAAAAGCAAAGATATATTTACATGGGCGCTGCATTAACCCTAAAATAATAGTATTTAGGTGCTATAATTTTTTCCATTTCCATCCATTCATCTGACCGTCCATTCATCTATTTCTTTATGTAATATTTCTTAAGTTTGTTACACTAGAGACATCGACGAGCTTGCCACTTGTCATCACGTATAACTTCACGTCAAATCCCATACGGGGCAGACAATTGACACGCCACTTGTCGCGATTCCGACATACCTCTTTCTCTTTTTCGACATTCAACAACCATGCCCTTTTGTTTTGATGGCTATTTAATGCACCTTCAGCTATTGTTTTATTAATTTGATCGTGATAGGTGCTGCCAGGACCTCTTTTACCCATAACTTTCGCATTATCATATGTGGTTCGTCAATCTTATTACAATATCTATTTATTCCATCATAGTTTCTTAGGTGTATAAATACATATATCGAATCATACTCATTCCGCACTCAATGAATACTGCTTCCCGGAACACAGGTACTCTTCGTTCGGGTTGCAGGGTTTTACAAATACTGGTGGATAGTTTACGTCACTCTATGATCTGCGTTAAATGTTTGTCTTATACCTACTTCCTTATAAAATGTAAACTTGAACTCTTTGACTTCGAATAAAGATATTTTTATTTTATTTATTTTTATTTATAACTCGTCCTTTCAAATTGTCTGAAACATCGGCGCTTGCCGTTCCTTATTTTTGTCTCTATGCTTTCTTTAATACCTACCTTCTTGCGTATTTCGTCATTACGTATATGCGGTCTGTCAAAGTGACGCCGCATATTCGACGCAACGACCTCATTTCTACTGCATTAACTATCCTCTCATGCGAAATGCCACTTGTCAAGATATAATAAAGTTAGGCTAAGTGTGAATCAGCTTATTTAAAAGCGTGGTTTTGAAGAGATACCGTCGTAATGATACTTTTTTTTAATCTCTCTGTCTGGCCGGTAAAAAAACAATACGTTTATCATTCTTTATCTTAGGGTATTTCCGTTTAATATCGGAAAATATGATAAATTATTTGTGCTTGGGGTGAAGAAATATTTTTAATCTATTACGAAAAGTTGTTGAATAGAAATGTCAAAGAATACCTAAACAAACTATGAAGTCGAAGCAAATGTCGACTACAAAATAATGTTTTAGACTATGGACAAGTCTAGCAGTTTAGACCGTAGAATTTAGGTGCAGATGTATCGAGTTCGATTCCTAATGGACGGGGAAAAATAATTTATTTGTGATATTCCACTACTCAAGTATTTAAGGTGTATGATGCGACGTGTGTAGACAAATTAGCCCCATCTCACATTCAGGCAATCTAGTCCAGCGAGAAACTTTTAGGTGAGAACCTCAAGCTGAACAATACTTACGAGTTTTCGCTATTTGGGACCATGGAGACCCTCATCCAAGCATCTGGCCAAGGAGTTGTCCAAACGGCTGACGATAAAACTGGAGACAGGAAGGCTGGCAATTATTTCTACCGTATTACCCTCGCTGTACTGGAAAGAGACCGAGAGGCTGAAGTCCGGTACGCTGGTCCGACCAAATCCGCTCCACCGCCAACTGCCTCTGTGGTCTAGCGGTTAAGTCCGTGGATTAAGACTCGGAGGTACCGGGTTCGATTCCTGGTCGGGACACAAAAACATTTAGTAATGTAAATACATAGATTTAATTAATATTTAATTTATTTAATTACGTTAATTAATTAATAATATTTCTCGAGTTTGGTACGCTGGAAACATCGACGAGCTGGCCACTTGTCATGATTGGCCTATGGTAAAGTTGGCTAAATGTGAATCCGCTTATTTATAAGCGTGGTTTCTGACCACCTCGAAAGGGAAACGGTCGTGATGATACTAACATTTTTCTAAAATTATCCTGTATTATTACACTAGCTGATACTTCCTACCCATCTCTTATAGTTTCATGGGAACCCGTGAGCGTTAAATCAGGATGACTACTTAAATTTCTCCAATGACTTTTTTGCAGGTCACTATACTCAGTTCTTCATAAATGTCGCACACTCGCCAGGCATAGGCTTAGAAGTGTCAAATTTTGTACAATAATGTCAAACTTACGGAAACTGCAGAAATTCTGTCTGCTACTTTACTATAGGCCAATCATGACAAGTTGCAAGCTCGTGACATCTAGCGTACAAAACATAAATATTATTGTGAATCGAACCCAGTACCTCCGAGTCTAAATCCACGTACTTAACCGCTAGACCAAGAAGGATGTTTTTAGTTGATTAAAATAATCAATACCCTTAATTACATTGCTTTTGGTAGTGTATTTAACTATATAAAAAAGATGATTTCAATCGATTAACAGTTCGGTGACTAAACATAAAAAATATATATTTATGTTTTATTATATATATTATTTTAATTATATATCATGTAAGTATTTATGTAAAAGTATTTAATTATTCTTAAGTAATTGTATTTATCTTAATGCACCCGCAATCCTCTGCCACACTCCTAAAGGTTAGCTGTTATAAAATTCCGGAAGCCATTAAGTTCGTCCTTGTACACTACTTTTTAAGTTATTTTGTGCAATAAAGAATTTAAAATAAATAAATAAATGGACTACTATCGTAGATTATTAGGGTAAGATGGTTTACGTGATTATTTTGACTTTGGTACTAAAGTGTAGTGTACTCTGTAGGATTTAGTAACAGGATAAAGTCGAACTTGATTTGAATTGATTCTGTTCGTAGAATTTATTTGTGGCCGGATACAGAGACTGAGCCGCCTTGATCTTGACTGATAACTTAATTTTCCGTTAGTTTGACAAACAAATCGTACACCACAGACGTTAATGTTCGTAAAAGTAATACGGATTATTACTTTTTTTATACTAGTGACCTTGCGCCCACCAGATGATAAGTGGGGAGCGAGATCCATGAATGTTAGCAACTGGAATCATGCACTCATGACTGACATCAGTCCCTAACACCATGCCGGCTTGACTAGACATGACGGCAATTCGAGCCTGACCTCTAAATGTGTGGATACATTTCACTAGGTTTTTTTGGCACGAACGGTGGATACTTCCCCGCTCCAGCACACTGGACAAATTATCACTAGCAGCCTGCCTACCACCTATTTGTTGTCCTCGTTGAAAGTATGTGCCATTTGCAATGATGTCAAATGCCAATTTTTGCTTTTAAGGAGAACTAATATTGTAAGATTGCCATGGTAATATTTATATAAAAATAACACCGCTTGAAACAAGACTTACTTAAACTCAATGTCCTGCAGAGGCCATCTGTTCGAGTTGTGGACGAAGCCACTATATCTGGAACTCTTGAATCCCTGCAGCTTCGCTGAGATGTGGCTTCTCTGAGCGTGTTCTATCGGCAATATTATTATCCTTTCCTTTCCATCAATCGAACCATATGCACAGTTCAGAATATCCACCCACATAACGTAGTCCCCATCCCTACGCGTACGTATGTATTTAGGGACACATGCACCTGTCTCACAATAAAGATGTGGAATGCTCTTTCAGCCTCTATGTTTCCACTTTCGAAGTGTGAAATATATACTTGTATATAGTGCGTCCTTATAAATGATGTCTATTCGAAAATCTTATTACAACTGTTCGTAAAAGACGAAAATAAATATTTTCGTTTTATTCCTTTATCTGTGAGGATATGGAAGATTGACACTCGTTGGAACTCACATTATTTGTATTCACTATTAGTATTTATTATTAGGTGTGCAAACGGATTCCAGTCGGTTTTGGATTTGCCTTCAGTTCCACTTTCATAGGCTAGAGACTGGCATTCAAAGCACAACATGCAATTATATCCAAAAGCCCGTTTTTCGTTTTGTCATCCAGCGTTGCCCGTGTAATATTGTGATCCACGAAAAAAAAATTAATAGCCGTAGGACAACATGTCATATTTAGATGTTGATTTATATTATGATATAGAAGGGAGAATGCCAGAAAGTGGAATGTTAATGAGTCTTTACCAATGTACCAAAAATATTATCTTTTATTATATTCTTATATAACTTCCTCCGTGGTCTAACGGTTAAGTCCGTGGATTTAGACTCGGAGGTACCAGGTTCGATTCCTGGTCGGGACACAAAAATATTTAATAATGTAAATAAATACATTTAATTAATATTTAATTTATTTGTGATATTTCTCGAGTTTGGTAAGCTGGAGACATCGACGAGCTTGCCACTTGTCGTGATTGGCCTATAGTAAAGTTGGCTAAATGTGAATCCGCTTATTTATAAGCGTGGTTTCTGACCACCCCGAAAGGGAAACGGTGGTGATGATACTTTTACTTTTATTTACATTAATAAATATTTTTGTGTCCCGAACAGGAATCGAACCCGGTACCTCCGAGTCTCAATTCACGGACTTAACCGCTACCACGGATTCGTCTTTTCTGAAATTAGCCGCGTCTCGTGAGAGTTAATGTATCTTGTTTGGCAGCATGGGAACGCGCTATTCTATATGTATACCTATTTGTAAGAAAGGTGTTATCATGCCGGGGCTCGAACGTACACTCGCCATGACCGTTCATCTAACTTTATTGCAATAACCAAGAGTAATGATTCGCACATTTATTTTGTCTGACATTCGGAGATTTTCCTCGACATTTTCCGGCATCAACATTCTGGTTTATCGTTTATCTCTTCTGAAACTCATCTTTACCGATAAACATTTGTATTAAAACGAAGAAAATGCGATCAATTTTATCCCTTTTATCCATAGTAATAGGAGATTAGGGATGGTTCCGCCAAGTACCTCACAGATGTTCTCAATGTCCTACAGAGGCGATCTGTTCGAATTGTGAACGGTGCCACTATATCTGGAACTCTCGAATCCCTGCAGCTTCGCCGAGATGTAGCTTTTCTGAGCGTGTTCTACCGGCTATACTATGATGAGTGCTCTGAAGAGCTCTATAACCTAATCCCTCCCTCTCCATTCCGCAACCGAACCACACGCACAGGTCAGAATATGCACCCACATACCGTAGTCACCATCCCTTCGGGTACGTATAAATTTGGGGACTCATACATCTGTCGTACGATAAAGATGTGGAATGCTCTTCCAGCCTCTGTGTTTCCACTTTCCTATAACTATAAATAAGCATCTAGTCAAGCCGGCATAGTGTTAGGGACTGATAACAGTTATGAGTGTCTGACTTCAGTTGCTAACATTCATGGACCTTGAGCGCCACTTACCATCAGGTGGGCCCAAGGTCACATGTCGTGCTAGTATAAAAAATATATATAGATATATATAATCTCAATTAAATTGTAAGCCACCTAATAGCAAGCAGCGGTAAAAAAAAATCTGAAAGGTCCATCTTCAACAGTGGAGGTCTAGGAATCAATGTTCTAAGGTCTGTGATAATGGTGATGTACTTAAAGGTTAAAGGTTTGGCTGTCAGAGAATGTCTAACGGCATTAATGTGTACGGCATATATTTCATGGTCTCAGATTGAATTTTTCTACACAAACTAATTCATGGAATAACAAACTGCACACGTTTTTAGAACCAATCAAACTCAGTGTACCGACAGGATACCCCAAACACAAGATTCAAAACATTTTTAACATCATTACAGAACTAACCTAGGTATACATAATCCTCTTTCCAGTATACAATCAAAATACAATGCTCATGCTGCAACATTTCCAGAAATTGACATTTTCGGAGACTCCCAAAGAGTATTAATTACACTTAAACTTAAACATAAACTGCTAAAACAACTTGCCCACAATTTATAAGTCAATTTTATGTAATTTTTTTTTAACCGTGCCTGGTCGAATTCCCTGAAATTGTCTGAATCTCGGGATTTTATAAACTATTAAACTAAAACTGATAAATAAAGGAATTCAATGTTTTATCAATTTAACGGTTGAGCTAAACAGAATTTGGCCGCAGGTAAATGCAAATCCAGAACAAACAAATGATTGGAGAAAATTACTTCTAACTTAAACACTTGCGCATAAAGTCACATGCTGTTACAACACTCATTTTTCATTACAAACAGGGGTTACGTTAAATTACGTAATATTAACACGCGCTGCTAAGAAGAAAATTAAGTTTGTTTTGAAACAAAGTATGTGTTACTGTCGAAGCCCGAACTATGGTGCATCCCGATGTTTTCCAGGTTATGTTATGGCTGGGCGGCGGTCGTCTCCACACTGGTCCCCGCCGTCCGCCATCCAACACCGGGCGGCAAGAGGAACACCATCAGGTTTTAGTCGGTGCGAGCCCGACATAACCTCCCCCCTGTCCCCCGACTCTTGGGTATCTGGAAGGGATTTCCTGATGTAAAAAAAAAGGTTATGTTGTAGCTTTATTAGTCGGGATCCATTAAAATCCGAGACCGGCTTAATTTTTCCAACAATGGGTCCCGACTGCAAAGTTGCTATGTAACACATTAGTATAAAATTATTTTAATGGCGTTGATAAACGGTTATTAAACTTTTTGGCGATGGAACCGACGGCCATGCGCTTTTTCTTTTCTTGTAAATTTTAATTTATTTTCTTTCAGTTTTTAATTAAAATTATTAACATATGTTAATAACCATGCGATGCTTCAAGTACTCCAGAAATGAAAGAAAATCAGTATGTACCGGGTCTAGTATGGTATGGTAGTGAAAGTTTAAAATTAACGATATAATTACAGAACATTTGGGATTTAAACCATTAGGAGATATAGATAAAATATTTATTGTATTAATATTTATTAAATTAAAACCTTCATAGGCGAGCTTAATGTCTCGGCTTTTTGTAACAGCTAACCTATGATTACTATGATTTAAGTAGTTTGTAAATCTTGAGTAATAGATACTGGAAAATCTTAGGATTCACCGTAGTTTTGGCTTTTACAGTAACATATGCGCCAAACGGCATTGAATTAATCTACAACGTCAAATATTTACAAACAAGTATCAACATAACTGCCTCCGTGGTCTAGCCGTTAAGTCCGTGGATTTAGACTCAGAGGTACAGGGTTCGATTCCTGGTCGGGACACAAAAATATTTATTAATGTATATAAATACATTTTAATTAATATTTAATTTATTTGTGATATTTCTCGAGTTTGGCACGCTGGATACATCGACGAGCATGCCACTTGTCATGATTGGCCTATAGTAAAGTTGGCTAAATGTGAATCCACTTATATATAAGCGTGGTTTCTGACCACATAAATGGTCGTGATGATACTTTACTTTACTAAGTATCAACATAACCAACAAGTCCACACTGGAAGAACTTATTGAACTTTCGCCTACAATCATTTTATTTATTTATTTATTTTGGTTATATATTATAAAAATAAAGTACAAAAATAAATTATCAAATTAAAAGAAAACTTAAAGTTCCGATAAAGATAATAATGTAAGTATAGTATTTATTACGTTAAAATGGCAAAATCAACAAAAGCGAAAGACTTAAATGAAACCTAATCATAACCGTTACATACAAAGCAACTATAATATATATAATAATTGAATGATTTCATACATTAGCCAAACTAAGGGGACGACAGCCGAGAAAGTCAGGGAACTGGGACTCTCTCGGTTATCTGCTGAACACGTTGAACTTATTGTTCTTAAATTAGCAGATGTTGCGCGTTTTATCGGCTTTCGGGTTGCTCGCAGGCAAGTAGCCTATTTTAATTTTGACGTACCACTATACCAGGTATGTGTACTCATAGCTGAATTTAAAAAGTTATTTATCGTTTTTGTGTAATTCCGTATCTAATTTGTTTTTGTTTTTCTTGCAGATTCCTTTCATAAGCAGATTAAACATTAACAGGTCACTTGAATCTGCTAAGCTGTGCGTCCACTTTGCTGCTTGTCTTCCACTAGCAGGAGTATAGTCATTTACAATAAAGGCTTTTCACAAATGCCTGTAATATGTTTACGTAAATAAAGATACTTTGATTTTAAACTTATCTATAGCAGCTGTAAAAACTATTAAACCAATAAGTCAGCTATAGCAGAATTTATTACTAAATCGATTATGACTAAATTTGGCAATAATGATCGTTGGAATTAAGGAATGGATATTATGGATATAAGACGGGACAATCTAAATATGGCATGTGTGTGATCCTACGGCCACCTGAAGGTGTTTTTCGCGTATGTCATTATGGGCCGGCAGTAAAGAGTTAAATGTGAACTTGCATAGTTTTCCTCATTTCTAAGGGCTGTGACCCCCTCCACGGATCAGTTTGACTGCGCCATCCAGTCCCTATTCTATTACTTAAGCGTAAACGTTATATAAAGCATTCCGTTAACTATATAGTTATCACGCTATTAAAGTTTATATTCGCACGGCCGCTGTCAATGTCAAGCGCTTATAGAGTTGAGAATTGAATAATATTTTGTAATTATGACGCAACCTCTGGCGTAAATAATGAAATCCACTAATAACGTTTGCGACTAACTAACAGGGCTACAGGTCTACACACGGCGGCATGCAGTGCATTGTGAACTGGATATTGAGTGTGGTACGGATCTGGTAAGACGTTTCTACTGGGTCTCTTTTGTCCGTGATCATCAGCCTTTCAAGATTAGCCGTGTACACTTTTCTGTGCTATATTATATATCTTAACCTAATATGTTACAACAGTAATAAATTATTATTAATATTTTTATATATTATATATAGGCTTTGTGATAATGTCTTACTGAGCCTCAGCATGCAATGTAGGTATGACTTGATGTCAGCACCATGAGTACATTAAAGGGTACTTATGTCAGAGAATTTATGTAATGTCAAAACTTAAATCTAAATAGCTATATAATGTCAATATTTTATTTTAGTTTTTTATTTAAGAATTGATTTGTAGAATATAAACAAAACTCGCACAACCAGACCAGTGATCAAAATACTAGTTGTAAGCATATAGAGGAGCGCCTGGTCGTGATTTTGAGCCTAAAATACCTTGAGTATGAACTGACCGTTACGTAAACGTCAAAAGTATGAAACCATAACCTTAGCTTGATTCAGGGCACATCTACAATCCGGGGGTGGTCTTGGAAACTTTCCCTGAACCATTCCAAGTTCTTAATGAAATTTAACTAAGTTTTCAGAGCAATAAAGGAAGCCTTGAAACAAGTTGATAAGAATTTAAATTACACTCTTAACATTGCAATAGTTTTTGGGCAGACATTTTTGTTTGTTATAGAAATTTGATTTTTTTTATAGATTTATTTTACGAAACTTAAATTGTAAGTTTAAATAAATACATATTTATGTGCGACAATGGGCTTTAATCCACTGTTGCACATAGCAGGAGTTAAAAGGATATGCGGAATGATTTTGAATGGTCTTACGAAACTATATGTCGAAGGTGTCATTTTTTTTGGTTTATTCATATAAATTGACTATTTTAAAAGAGATGCCCAAAACCAGACCCCAACTTTTTTGCAGCGTGCCTCAACAAAGTACAATTCCAGAATCATAACAATTAATTGTGTTTTTTTTTAAATTTAAATACAACATCTCTTTTACCACAGCATTAAATTATTATTTAATTAAATAGTCAATTGGTTAAGATTTATGTATGAAATAGTTACAAAGAACTATTTATACGATTAGGTTCTTTCTTATGATCAGGTACTTTATTATAGATAAAACACTGGATTTCAAATCGGCGAGATCGAAACTATTAACGTAAAAAAAAGTTTTTGTCAATTGTTGTTATGTTAGGGTAAAATAAATAATATTAATTACAGATTATGCCAACACTATCAAATAAAAAAGAAATCATTATTGCACGAGAACATTTTAATGGGTCTATTTCTCTAAGAACAATGAGCATTCTCATTTAAGAGTTTGTATGGAGAAGCCAAAAAAATTTGTCCCTTCCGACATGGTTTCTTTGGAGGAGTTGTTTGTTTCTATTAATAGAATAATATAATAGTCTAACGTAAGAGCATACAAAGTCCCTATAATATTTTTAAAGCTTTTAAAGAAGTGGATTCATAATTATTGAACTTTACTACTATGTGTACTTTACAACTGCCTCCGTGGTCTAGCGGTTAAGTCCGTGGATTTAGACTCGGAGGTACCGGGCTCGATTCCTGGTCGGGACACAAAAATATTTATTAATGTAAATAAATACATTTAATTAATATTTAATTTATTTGTGATATTTATCGAGTTTGGTACGCTGGAGACATCGACAAGCTTGCCACTTGTCATGATTGGCCGATAGTAAAGTTAGCTAAATGTGAATCCTCTTATTTATAAGCGTGGTTTCTGACCACCCCGAAAGGGAAACGGTCGTGATGGTACTTTACTTACTACTATGTGACAAGTGGCAAACTCGTCGATGTCTCTAGCGTACCAGACTCTAGAAATATCACAGATAAATTGGAATTGAACCAGATACCTCCGCGTCTATATCTACAGTCTTCGTAGACTAGCGATTGCAGTCTTATCTTATGTAAATAAATAATACTTATCTTATAATACCTACTCGCAAATATTATCTAGAGACGTTATTAAATACCTAATTAAAAAAAAATAGTTTTGTATTTTTCACTACCTGTAAATTATTTTGTAACCTAGTGTTCCAATAGTTGACTATGGTGATTGATAAATAAAAAATATAAACATATTATAAAATATAAATTTATTCTGAAATTATGTTGTTTTATTATTATTAAAAATAATTAGGTAACTTTTTTTATATTTTCGGAACCCTTTTCTTTATTTACATAGTATTATCATCATCAACCCCTAGAGTCCTAGACCTTCACTGTTGGAGATGGGCCTTCCACAAATTTCTTGAGAATTTGGCCAACACTCGCCACGCTGGCCAGAAGGGTAGGCGAGGGTCTGATGAAAGATTTTAATGACAATTTATTAACGATTCTACAAGTTGGTATTAGTGGAACCAGGACTGACGGCTTAACGTGCTCTCCGAGGCACGGCAAAGGTGGTGTTGTAAATCTATGGCGCATGTACGTGTAAAGTGTATTTCTCATTGGTATATGCCGGGGTTTGAACCCACCTTTTTACGATTTATTTTTAGGCGTTCATACATCCGAGCCACCACCGCTCTTAAAATAAATTGTTTTTATTCCAGTTAGTAAAGTACTGTCACGACCGTTTTCCTTTCGGGGTGGTCAGAAACCACGCTTATAATTAAGCGGATTCACATTTAGCCAACTTTACTATAGGCCAATCATGACAAGTGGCAAGCTCGTCGATGTCTCCAGCGTACCAAACTCGAGAAATAACACCGAAAAAAATTAAAAAATTATAATGTATTTATTTACATTAATAAATATTTTTGTGTCCCGACCAGGAATCGAACCCGGTACCTTCGAGTCTAAATCCACGGACTTAACCGCTAGACCACGGAGGCAGATTTTATTCTGGTTAATTTATATATTTTAATTTGATCTGTAAAATATATATATTATTTTTTTCATCATTACTAGGGAAGCAGCATCACACAGCGTCCTAAACCTCCACTGCTGGAGATGGGCCTTCCAGAACATATGTATATCTGGAGAATTTGGCCTACACTCGCCACGCTGGCCAGACGGCTTGGCCCACGACTTGGAGTTTATGTAAAATATATGTCTACGTATCGACCTAAGTTAATTAATATCTTTTGCAATAATTCATTTGACGCTTCATTACCTTACTTTTACATTCGTCAGGATTATGATAGTGTCATTTTTGTTTTATTATGATCCATGAAAATAATAAAATAGTACTTACTAGGCTACAATTATTATCACGCGTTAAATCGGGTTCAAGGCTAGCCAACATTTCTAAGCCGCTTAGTAAAGAAAGATTTTCTGTCACATCTTTAGTCCTTAAGCTTAAGTGGGTTTAACGCCCTAGCATTCCTCTCGCTAGCACAATCCATATGTTTTAATGATTTTTCAAGTCTTAGTGTACTTTTAGAACTACCTATTAATTTTCTAGGAAGTTTTATTACGGACATTCTCGTATATTCACTTTTATATGGCTATGTTTAGACAGAGCAAAATGGTAAAAACATTTGCAACAATTATTCTTTACTAAAACACGTGTCTCGGGTTTGCGACTGACTGGGCCTTCCAGAACATAATATATCTGGAGAATTTGGCCTACGCTCGCCACGCTGACCAGACGGGTTGGCGAGGATCTAATGTCAATTTTTAACGACAATTTATGAAGTTGGTATTAGTGGAACCGGCACCGACGGCTTGACGTGCTCTTCGAGGCACGGGAACGGTGGTGTTGTAAATCTATGACAAATGTACTAAAGAAAATTTGATTTCTAATTAATTGGTACATGCCGGGGGGTTTGAAACGACCGTTGTAGGATTCTAAAGCAAGTGTTCTTACAACCGAGCCACCACTGCGCCATCTAAAGGGTATAAATACTTTTATGATACCATTGTTGTGATAAAATTATTATTGAATCGAACCCGGGTTTACCAGCTAATACGAAATAATCATATCAATTAAATTCTCAATTTCGTGTCGATAAATATTGCTGAAATTTCAAACAATAGATTTGTAACACAATATTATAGTTTGCTGCATGGTCTAGCGGTTAAGAGGTTATAAACGCATCGATTTCTGCTTGGGAACACAAAATGTATCAATTATTAATTGTTCTTTTTAATAACGTTAAATAAAATCCTTTCATAATAAAAATATTTGTGACATTTCTCTTCTCTGGTAGGTACGATAAGCTTACCACTTGTCATAGTAAAGTTGTCTAAAAAATCTGGCGTGATAATACTCGCCTTTAGCTTGGACGTCATGAAACTAAAATCACACCCGCATTATTTATTCGGATGAATTAATTATGAAACATGATCAGTGTTAGGTCAATCCACTGTATGGGATATTTGTTTAATGGATTTTATTTATTTATTTATTAAGGTACAAAAAACAGTTAACAGACAAAACATTTGACAAAATATAGTGATATAAATAAGAAGTAAGTTTGCCAACCTAACATTTGTACACAGCATGCAGTAAACAATATTAAGAATAAAATACAGAAAGACATTAATATCTAAATTTAAACATATAAGTAAACAATTTGGCATACATATCTTATATATAACTAAAATTATATATATTTATATAAACACAAAAACAATAATAATATAGTAGTAATAATAAGTATTCTTAATAACATTAAATCAAACAATAAAATCAGATTATATATAACTACTAGCTGTTTTACTCGGCTTTGCCCGAGTAAACGGCGACAGTAAATTAATTTCATTTAAATATAACAATGCCTCCATGGTCTAGCGGTAAGTCCGTGGATTTAGACTCGGAGGTACCGGGTCCGATTCCTGGCCGAGACATAAAAATATTTATTAATGTAAATAAATACATTTAATTAATATTTAATGTATTTGTGATATTTCTCGACTTTGGTACGCTGGAGACATCGACGAGCTTGCCACTTGTCATGATTGGCCGGCAGTAAAGTTGGCTAAATGTGAATCTGCTTATTTATAAGCGTGGTTTCTGACCACCCAGAAAGGGAAACGGTCGTAATAATACTTTTCTAAATATAACAAAATAATGTTACTAAAATATAAATAATAAATATATATAATTATTACTTGTCATGCGGCTCTGAACGACATCATCCGTAGGGCTCTTGTCACTCCTGGAGTACCCGCTCTATAACCCTCTGTGATTGCGCAGAGCGATAATAAGAGACCCGACTGCATGATCGTTGGGCCGTGGAAACTTGGCAGGTCCCTGGTGTGGGATGCGTTATGTGTAAACACATTAGCCCCATCTCACATCTAAGCAACCTCGTCTAGCGCGGGGAGTGCAGCAGTTTCTGCTGAGAACCTCAAGCTGCGCTAATACGCCTCAGCCAAACGTTTGGCCAAGGAGTTGTCCAAACGGCTGAGGGATAAATCTGGAGACAGGAAGGCTGGCGATTATTTCTGCCTCGCTATACAATTGGGTAAATGTTGCCAGCCTTCTTGGGACTTATCTCTGATGGGACGTCTCTTGAGCACTTTTTTATTAATAGTTTATTTTTTAATTTTATTGAAGTAGTTTGTAATTAACTGCATCCGTGGTCTAGCGGTTAAGTCCGTGGATTTAGACTCAGAGGTACCGGGTTTGATTCCTGGTCGGGACACAAAAATATTAATTAATGTATATAAATACATTTGATTTATATTTAAATTATTTGTGATATTTTTCGAGTTTGGTAAGCTGGAGACATCGACGAGATTGCCACTTGTCATGATTGGCCTATTGTAAAGTTGGCTAAATGTGAATCCGCGTTTATAAGCGTGGTTTCTGACCACCCCGAAAGGGAAAACGGTCGTGATGATACTTTACTTTTTTTTAGTTTGTAATTATTATTTAATTAATAAATATCTGATCAATGTAATATTATTGTTTTGTTTTTAATGTAACATTTACGGCCAGACTACATATATATAAGTCACTGTTTTTTATCTATATATTAATTCTTCTTCCTGATAAAAGATATATTATAAGTAAAAACTAATGTATTCAGGTTGTATTTGTTGTGATCTGTGAAGCAGTTATGTGGAGTGCCATTTTTGTTTTAACTATAGCGGGAATAGCTTCAATAGGGTAAGTGAATTGAAGGTTAATTTAACTATACAATCTCAATGCAATTGCAATGGAAACTGCAACATTAATTTGAATGTTAATTAATTCAATTGTTTAAGAAGGTTTAACGGTTTTTCATTCCTCTCGCTCGCACAATCCAACATTTTCATATATTTTTCAAGTCTTAGGGGTACTTTTAAGATATGTAGTACAAAATCATCATCATCATGATCATCAGCCCGTGTCTCTTCACTGTTGGATATAGGCCTCCCCCAAGGCTCGCCACTGCACGTGGTCTTTTGCAACCCTGATCCAACCCCCACCAGCGACCCTCCTTAGGTTACCCGTCCATCTGGCGGGTGGTCGTCCCACTGTGCGTCGTCCCGTACGTGGTCTCCACTCCAGAACCCGTTTGCCCCATCGGTCGTGTCCGGCCCATTGCCACTTCAGCTTGTGTTACTGACATAGAACTTTGGTTCTCCGACGAATTTCAACGTTTCGAATTCTATTCATCAGAGAAATACCAAGCATAACTCTCTCCATAGCTCGCTGAGCGACCTTGAATTTGTGAACCAGACCCACTGTCAGTGTCACTGCTCCGTACGAGATGACGGGGAGGACGCACTGGTTGAAGACTTTTGTCTACAAACACTGTGGTATGGACGGTGAGAGGATATGTCGAAGTTTCCCGAATGTATTTGTAGTTATATGTACGAGTATATTGTATATATAAGAACTATTTAATTTATTATGTAAATGTTTCATATAACCTTTCAACTTAAATGCTCTGTATTGTACATAGTACATAGTGCCTTGTACATAGTGCAATAAAGTTTTAAATAAATAAAATAAGAATAAAACTTTACATTATTTTTATATCTTTCTCTGTTTAAAACATGTCTAAAATGTCTTATTTCCTAGTAAGTTAACTGACTACATTTCTCAAAAGTACTTGAATATTTTTTTAAAAATGAATTTGCGAGAGAGATATGCAAAACGTTAAACCCTTTTAAATGTAAAAAATAACTTCAAAAAAACATGTGAATTATAATAACATCCCGAGGGTTAAAAAAATCTGATTTTCAAAATAAAGAAATAGAATCGAATATAAAAAAAAAAGTTTATTTCCTTTCGTTCGCTTAAATCTACTTGGATACAGTAAGAACTAATAAAATCAATAAAATTATTAAAACATATGTACTAAACAAAGTGGTAATAATGGTTCGACCGTAAACAGGCAATAATCCTTATTTATGTATGTTAGGCACAACATTATTGCTACAAGCAAGTAAAACTAACTAACTTAGAAACTACTTAAAAAAGATCGTGGCTGTTAAGAGGCCGTGCCAGTTTACATTCCAAATACTTAATAATTATAATTAACAGAAATTACATACAGATGTCAGATAATTAATAAAATAATATTTAAAAAAAAAGACGTGTCATCTATCTATATATCTATAGATCGTTGAGCGACTTTGAACTTGTGGACCAGACCCTCTGTTAATGTCCACATTCCTACTCCAAACGATATTGCTAAAAGAGTGCACTGGTTGAAAATTTTTGTCTTCAAACACTGGTATGATTAGAATTAGGTCTAATATATATATTTTATTTTAGAGCAATCAATTTCCCAATAAGATGTGATCCAAACTACCGGTTTCGGTCCATCAATGGATCCTGCAACAATCTTCAAAACCCGCACTGGGCCATGTCTAAGACTCCCTATGCTCGACTTTTGCCCAACAACTATGGAGACAGTAAGATATTTTTTTATTACATATTAAACTTTAGTTATGTTGTATTCAAAAAACTATTTACATAATATAAAATAAAATTAATATATACTAAGGATAGGGATATAAGTCCCGTCCGCGTGGAATGGTGGCAAGACCGCAGGCTATATTTCCCCGCTGAATTGCAATACTGATTCTTTGGGGTCAGCCCTCTTGTCACCAAAGGAGACTCTTTGCGCTTGGACTCCTTGGGCCAATATGTAATCTTTTAATATACTTACTTGCGCCGCTTGCTGGACTCCACATTTTCCGCCGCTGTCCCCCTGAGATGCGACGTGGCGTTGTATTGTATTTTATGCTACGTCCTTATGTAAATGTATTAATAATAACAATAGTATAGATTATCAGTCATCATCAGGACCATATTTCTTTTAGTGTATTTAAAAACCAGGATTTTAAAGTATTCCTCATCATGACAAGTGGCAAGCTCGTCGATGTCTCTAGCGTACCAAACTCGAGAAATATCACAAATAAATGAAATAAATTATTATGTCCAACCAAGAATCGAAGCCGGTACCTCCGAGTCTAAATCCAAGGACTTAACCGCTAGACCACGGAGGCAGTTATATACACATAGTATATATACAACATAATTAAACATATAAACACAATACTTAGAAATTAATTAAAGCATATATGTGAATATTTTAAAAAATATGAATGAACATTAAATGTTTTTTTTTCTGTACAGGGAAATACGCATTGCCAGTATCTGTAACAGGAGCTCCATTGCCATCAGCACGACATGTGAGCAACGTGCTGAACCCAGTAG
Organism: Tinea semifulvella; assembly: GCA_910589645.1. Classification (NCBI taxonomy): domain Eukaryota; kingdom Metazoa; phylum Arthropoda; class Insecta; order Lepidoptera; family Tineidae; genus Tinea; species Tinea semifulvella. The sequence continues at coordinate 11,734,068 of OU342602.1, forward strand.
GATCTCAGAATGATTACAGACACACACTTGGCCTCATGCAGTTTGGTCAGATCGTAGCCCATGATCTGTCATTTACTGGATTTGGAGAAGACTTTGGTTTGTTATTTATTTATTATTTAATAGCAGGAATTTAGGAAAAAGAGTTTCTATGACCTTAAGGAGGCATTGGTGGATACTATTGCATAAAAAAGCATTATAAGCTTTAAATACTTTATCATTGATAAAAAATAGATCTTGACAAGGCCTTTTTAGAGCCACGAATTTAATTTATTAAATTTAATTAATTTAAATTACATTGAATTTTTTGTTGCTAATATAATTTATTATTTAGTATGTAAATTGAAACGGCTTCCTTATAGCCACGAATTAAATTCCTAGTATTATTATTATAGTATGACATTCATTTTACTATTATTTTAATTTGACTCGGATTATTTTAATTTAAAATACATTTAAACACGATATTTTTTTAGGAAAGCCCGCAGTCGAATGCTGTGTGGACGGTCAATTTGGATCCGATGTAAACAACCCTAGATGCGCGGTTATCCACACTCCGCCCAATGACCCTATTTTCGGTCCCGCCGGTTATAGGTGCCTCAACTTAGAACGCACAGTCACCTCCCGCGATGTCGGATGGACCCCAGCTAGTGAAGTCGCTGAACCAGTTCGTATTTTTATCATTATTACAGTATACGGGGTGAATTTGTATGTTGTAATGGAAATGTAATTTTTTTAGCTTATCCATAAAAATTGGCGATTTTAAAATTAACTGTTTATATGCAGAAGCCATTATTTTTGGCATTTCCATTTGACATATGGTTTCTTGAAAAAAGTTGATTGTTTCTATCAATAGAATCACATATAAGTCTAATTTTGGATGGGATTAGTAAAATTTTTGGAGAATTTAGCCTACCAATAGTTGTCATACTGGCGAGACGGGATAGCTAGGGTCTGATGTCAATTTTAATGACAACTTTATAACAATTCCGCAAGATGATATTAGTGGAGCCGTGACCTACGGCTTATCGTACTCTCCACACGGAAACAGTGGTGTTCTAAATCTATAACAAATGTATTCGTCGCATACGTCGCATCTCAGCGAGTGTAGGCCAAATTCTCTAGAAACATGTTCTGGAAAACTTATAGGCCTATGTGTTTTAGATGCTGTGATCATGATGACGATAAGGGCAGCGTTATCTTGCAATCTAATGTGTAAATAAAAGCGAATTTAATTACTTTGCAATTCCTTATTATCATTTACAATGTTTTGTATGGAATATTTGGGACAGATAATTTTATTATTTAAGTCATAATAACATCAAATAATAATAGTAGATAAGAAATAAATATAATTAAATATAATGAAGATAATATACATATGTCTACAGCCGGGCTGCTAAGAAAATGCTATTATATATATTCTTGACAGCATAACACATTGATATAATTATTGTTTTAATAATCTGTAACACCGTTTGAATATTTTTCTCACCTGAAATTACATTGTTTACACATTTGTGACAACGCAGATAATTAATAATTAGCTTAAAAGTAATTATATAAATGTATTTATACACTTGCAATATCGTAAAGACGTGGACACTGACAGCGGGTCTGGACCACAAATTCAATTTTGCTCAGCGAGATATGATATGATAAGAGATATCTGATGGATAGAATTCGAAACATTGATATTCTTCAGAGAACCAAAGTGACAATGAGCCGGACTACCGCAACCCACGGGGTGAACAGCTTCTAGATTGAAGACCATGGACGGGACGACGCGACGTAAATAGATATAATAAGAGATATCTGATGGATAGAATTCGAAACATTGATATTCTTCAGAGAACCAAAGTGACAATGAGCCGGACTACCGCAACCCACGGGGTGAACAGATTCTAGATTGAAGACCATGGACGGGACGACGCGACGTAAATTAGGACGACCTCCCGCCAGATGACCTAAATGGTGGTATAAAGGGTTGCCATCGCGTGCAGTAGTGAGCCTAAGAATCCATCAGTGGACAGACGCAGGTTGATGATAATGTAGATAGTGATTATTTTGATTTTGTTTGGCTTGAATTTGACTTTATTGTTAAGAGATGTAATGTTTGTGAATATATAAATCTTTTGTTTTAGATTACTGTCGTAACTGGACACTTCGACTTGTCCAACGTGTACGGGCCTACCGACGACGTGGCCAGAAGGATCCGACTCTTCAGAGGAGGTCGTCTGATCACAGAACAGAGACACGGCCAGTCTTGGATACAAAACGCCAGAAACTCCACGGAAACCTGCGGCAGTGCCAATGCTAATCACGTGCCTTGCTATGATGGCGGTGAGAGCTTTTATATTTTTGTTTTACTTTTGCCATCATACTAGAAAATACAAATTTCTTAACAATTACACAGGCAGCGTGGTTTTAACTGATAACCAATCCGCCTAAATAGCGCGAATTTCAAGAATTGGATCAACTTTAGTCATTGACGATTGGTGTATGATATCTTCTTCCCCGAGGCAACTCTTAATGTTCCACCCAAATGTTGACGGCTGACGAATAGTAATTTTATTCGCAGGTGACGTGAGAATTAACCAGAACCCTCAGTTGACGATCCTCCAAACCACTTTTGTCCGAGAACACAATCGGCTGGCTGATGGTCTCGCAGCTATCAACCCCCACTGGAACGACGAGCGTCTCTATCAAGAAGCCAGACAAATCAATATCGCCAAATACCAAAAAATTGTTTACACTGAATATGTGCCTCGCATTATTGGTAAGTATAAACACTAAAAACAAAACAATATAACTTTTAGTAACAAAATTGAACTAGCGGAAATTATGTCTACACTTAACATTTTCTTTGCAATATTTTTCACATTATTTTAAACAATAAACTTTTGCTAGAAGTAGAAGCAGTACATGTACCTACAACTATAAACTAGAAAACTTGCAAAGTCTTGGAATGTTACGTAAAGCTGTTCAGCCTCTACCATCTTCAGTATAGATCCTATATTTAACTTAATCATACATTCAGTGTAAAGGTAAAAATACCACATAGGTAAAAAAACACTGGCTGTTTAGAAGTTTGAAAATATGTATACCTTCTTCAAAAAAAAAATTCAAATATATATTAGCTGTTTTTAACTTTATACATTTACTTTTACAAGGTAGTGTTCGTCTTCTTTATTCGACAAATATTTATCATTTAAAAAAATGTTAGGAATGTTTTTGCTTTGGAAATAATAACAATAGTTGCCTCCTGTAAAGATTTTGTAACTTTCCACCGACTATATGTATAATAAAATACTAAGAAAAATAAGGCAAAGCTGCGAAACAAAAAGGAAGTTCTTGTAGGCCAATTTAGGTGCTATGGCTAATATACGAATAGGTCATATTGATAATAACAAAATATATAATGAAAAATCTAAATAAAAACAAGATATTTAGACTTAAAGACTTTAGCTTAACATTAGCACCTAAATTGGCCTACAGAACTTCCTTATCGCCATTTTGTCTCTCATCAACATCACAGTCCTAGATGTCCACTGTTGGAGATGAGCCTTCCGGATTCGGTCTAGAGGACTGGGCTACACTAGCCAATCTGGCAATACAGGTTTTGTGAATCAATTTTGCTAATAATATTCATAAATCCTTTGATTTTTATAGGAGAGGAATACGCTCGTAGAATTGGAGCAATTCATGCTCCACAATACGCTTGTACCAAAGACTACGATGGAGCAGTCGACGCTAGCGCTGTAGTAGAATCTGCATCAGCAGCACTAAGAGCACTGCATTCACAAATCGCTGGAAGCTTGAAGTAAGCAGATATTATTTTTAACAAATAAACATAATTCAAAAGCATAAGTTTTTAATTGGTTATTGTAACAACCCTAACCTATGTAACAACTAAATTGTGATGTAGATTTATTTTGCAGTAAAGATTATTATTATTATTGATTACAAATTTCCACTGGTGGAAGAAGAAATGGACATTTGATGGTGCCATTTTTTTTATTAATCTTAATCTTTTCTTTCCTTGCAGTTTCATCAACGAACATCGTGAGGCTATTGGTTCAATCAGAATCACTGATCATATAAACATAAATGATGTTCTAGAACAGAGAAGTCCTGCTGGCAACACGTGTGATCTTAAATTTGATCTTCTCACCCGAGGCATGGGATACCAACCTACTAAGTACAACGATAAATACTTCGTTGGACAAATGAAACATTATTTATTTAAGTAGGTTAATTTTGTAACTTGTTTTAAACTAAATATAGTAGGCGGCAAATAATAGATCTTTATGTTTGTAAAATATGCCATTTTAAATGCCGCCCACTTATATTAAAACAAAGGGGGAATATGCGATACAATATTATTACACGTGGAACTAGCGAACCAGGTCTAACTGACACACTTTAATCCGCAGTAATGTCAGTAATAAGCTAGCTATTGAGCCGTAAGGACGCTCACGTTACACTTGTTTGCTTAAATTATTAATTCATTCGGATTGTATAGATGGACTGATTCTGGTAATACAGATACTACCGCCGAGATCAGGGTTCAATCATACATCTATTTATTTGTTGCACTAAAAGATTTTATTAGTACATGAGAGCCGATAGCCCGAAGGGATTTATGTAAACCATAATGTCCGTTTGATTTTTAGGGGCAACAGAACACTCGGAACTGATCTTCGTGCCATCGACATCCAAAGAGAACGAGACCACGGTGTGGGAACTTACTTGGAAGCCTTGTCATACTGCGCTATGCCTATTCCTAGTACATTCGATGACTTGAGAGGACGCATGCCAGACCAGGTACATCTTATACATCCCCTATTTTTAAAAAGTATTTATTCTACACACTTTTTTTTTCTTCTAAAATACACACGATAATAAATATAGAAATATCTGGAGAATATGGTCTACACTTCCCACGCTGCACGCCCTGGCCGGACGATTTGACGAGGGTCTCATGCCAATTTTAAGGACAATTTACTAAGGATTTCACAAGTTTGGTATTAGTGGCACCGAGACCGATTAACGCAGATAATTTATGCTCTTTTCGTGTTGGGTAACAGCACTGGTCGGCCTTAGACAAGCCAGCATAATGGCAGCGACGTCAGGGCGCAGGTTGCATCCCATTTTCCTCGCAAACAAGCGTAGGCCCTTCCATCTTTTGAAACCTTCACCGCGGGGGTTCAGCGACCTTACTGAGGTGGTCCGTCCATCTGGCGAGGGTCGTCCCACGTACGTATTCTCCACTCTAGAACCCAGGGTAAACGGTCATGGGATCTATCAATGGGAGATATGTCCTACACATTGCCACTTCAGCTTGCTCATTTTGAAAGCTGTACTTAACTTTGGTTCTCTGACGAATATCAACGTTTCGAATTCTATCCATCAGAGAAATTCATAGCTAGCTGAGTGACCTTGAATTTGTAGACCAGACCTACTGTCAGTGTCATGTCTCTGCTCCTTATGACATTACGATGAGGACGTACTGATTTACTTTTGTCTTCTAACATTGAGGGTATAAGCAGGGGCATTCCCTGAATGCTCTCCATCATATTACACTCGTAGATGCTAAAATTTGTTATGTATGTCTGGATGTTAAAAAAAAGATGTTAAATTTTCCCTGTTGAATTTTCCGGTCGTTCACATAACACTTTAGTGAAAACCCCGACAAGTGACACTTGAAATACCTGACGGGGTTTTCAACTCGAATGAATAGCGGGTCTACTTGTGACACTCGATTTGAGCAGAACTTAAAACAAATACAAAAATAATTTATATAAAGTAACAACAACAAAAATATGCATTTTGAAGAAATGTCCTCTAGACACGTCCGATCAGAAATAGTCTCAAGGGGACTGGCATTAGCCTTTGCGAGTTTTATACGTTAGCAGAAATAATTGCCAGCCTACCTGTCTCTAGACTTACCCGTCAGTCGTATGGACAAATCCTTGGCCAGGCGCTACGCTGAGGGTCCCAATAGTCCAATCTCGACCCCAAACAAGGTCACGAGTGTGTGACCTGTACAAAGCTTGGCGTATTTTGCTATCTATTAAAAATGATTGTAAAAGCTTTTAAACTTTTAATCTTTAGCCAATCTATATACTCGTAACATAGCAATAAATATTTTTTAAATTATCATTTTGGTAGCTGTAAGTTTATTGTTCACTGATAAATAAACAATAAACAGTATGCTATCATATGTATACTATCTAGGGGGGATTTGATATCTTATCAATGATCAGCTGAGTGCGTTTGGTCTTGTCAAATTCAAATTAATTCTATTTAATATATGATTTTATTTATATTTTATAAGCAGTGATAAAAATGTTTTTTGTTATGCCGTTATTAAAAAAAAATAGGGGACTTATTCGGGACCAGGAGCAGAAGTCTCGAAATTTAATAACGATCGTGAACTTAGCGGTTTAATGTGGCCATTGACGAACCTTCCAACAGACCAAATCGCGTGGTGGTCAATTTCCAAAATTTGTTCACGATTATCGTTAAAGTTTTTAAACGACGTCACCGCCTTGGATTATGTCTACGTTCATTCATTTTATTTGACGACGCGACCTCAGTTCATAATATTGTTGAAAATGGCATTGCAAACGCTGATTGCGAAAATTGATCAACAGTGTGCTAAACAATTGGACGCACGTCTATTCGAATAGTTTCATTAAAACGACTTCCGGTTTGGCTGTAATGGATCATAAATCATCAAAATAATGGATCGAATTTATCTGTAAAAATAGCCATTCCCGTAAACTATTTAGCGATTAAATTTGACAACCGGCAATGTTATCGAATATTAACTATACAGTTTGACCGTGTGACAGCAGCCAGCTAACATTTTGCCATTTGCTTCTAGTGTTGCAAAGAAAAAAATATTATTGTTCATTCATATAATAAGGCATAAAATTAGTTAATATGAAGCTGCCTCAGTTTTTAATAGCATAAGTTCTCATATTAAAACATAACCGTCCCTTGGATCTAATGGGGTGCATCACTAACTTTTTATCACGCCAGATGGCGCATGATAGATGGTACCTATTATAACTGTCAGTTGCATAGAAATGTTGTATTTTTATTACGAAATTTATTATTTTCTGGATATTATGCAGAAGTGAGCAGCTTTGAAGTGTACAAATCGAGATTTCCAAGCGATATGGCGATCTCAAAATTGCCGTTCTATTTATTCAACCTTTTTTTTATTTTACGTTACCTTACGGTGTTCGCTTACTTAATTCGTCTTTTAAGTTAGGTAACGTTAAGTTAAAATACATTTTTCTGTAATAAAAATAAAAAACTACAAATATTTATAATTTAAAAAAGGATCCGTCATAGGTGTAAACAAGGTACCAGTGCCGCTAGCGACATCTAGAAAAAGCTTTGCCTGATACACCCCATTATATTGACCAAATCAGCTTTTTGATTTTGTAAGTGGCAACATTTTTTTATGACTTAAAAAAAAAGATGCCAATAGTTACAAAGCTACCCTAAGCTACACTAAGGCGCACACACTGAGTCAAGGTATTTTAAAATCGCATTATTTCTTGAGAAACAGAATGTGTCTCTCGACGTAACAATGTTGTTTGGCATTTTGGATATATTTTATTAAAACTTAATCTATCTAGCATTATGTTTTGTAGTAAAAAGTTAATGTTCTGTCAGAGATGTCTAATATGTCAACATATAACAAAGCTAGAAAAGTATTACTGATATTCTTTATTATTTAAAACAGTGAATAATCTACAATGGCTATGCAGTTTTTAATATATTTTAATTTATAGTGTATGATTATATGGTATGTATGAGTTTTGTTTTTATATTGTATGTATAATATGTATTAAAGAGTGCGTAATTATGGTTATTTTTCTACATCCTGCCCATCACCTTTCATGATCCCCAAGGTTACAATTTTAAGATTACAATTTCGTCTCTTGAGGACATTTTTATTTATAGTTTTTTATTATTAGATGTAGCTTATAGTTATTTAATTTGATTATTTTTATTTAGGTAGTTTGTAATTATTATTTTATCATTTTTATATTTTGTAAATATTCTTTCGAATAAAAATACATTAATTATTCATTGTACAATAATAAAACTTGTAGATTACAATTAAAGTAGAAAATAGCCTTTAATTTAGGAATATATTTAGGTATCCAAAATGTTTTAAATATCTTCACGACAGAGCAGTACATATTTAATAACTTAATTGCACAGTAATATATAATAAAAATAACATTAGTCTTATCAATAAAATATCTAAACTACTATTTACAGATGTTTTATTATTGTACAGAAGTAGTTAAATAGTCCAAAATAGGTGATGTCATTTTTACATATTTTTTTTAGGATATTGCCGCCCTAAGACAAGTATATGCTGACGTTCGTGACATCAGTTTGAATTCTGGAGGACTACTGGAGTACCCGGCGCCAAATGCTCTGGTCAGCCAGACCTATGCCTGCATGTTGGGAGCAGAATTCCGAAGAGCAAGAACCGGCGACAGATTCTTCTACGAAAACTGCAATGTTTTCAATCAAGGTAAATTATTTGTCATATTTATTAACTCTTTTATTATTTATTTATTTATATTTATATAGTACTTACACGCAGCAGTACATTTCACACACATAACATAACATAATTATTATTTCAAAATAAGAATAATGTTTACTAAGTATAAAAAAATAATTACAAAATTGTGAAATAAAAAAATGTTAATTTAAACATAACCAAATAGAAAAGTTTACTATATATAAAAAAAAATACTATTTAGGTTGACACACATAATACAAAAGAAAGGAACTAAAAAAACATAAATTTGATATCTTAAAAGTAAATCCAAAAATATATATATAGGTTTTAAGTTTGAAACACGTAACTTATTTATATTATTTTTTCATAACCTAGTTGGGGACCATCAAATTCCAAGTATTGCAATGTCGCCCGAACACGTTGGGCATATGAAACTTTACAGCGCAGGAAAACCGTTTTCCATGACTATTCATATTGTAGCACGTTATTAAACATAATACGAATATCAATAATTTAATTTACATAACAAAAACCTTGGACTAGACATGTCCGTGCAAAAGGAATTTACTCAAACATTTGTTAAGACTTGTGTAATATTAAGTTGTCAAAAACATTTTTAGTTGGCCGTAAGTTCCCATGTTGTACTGTAATTACATTATAGCATACATAGGCGCTATATATAGGCGCGGTGGTGGTTCGGTTGTAAGAACGCGTTCCTTAAATCCTACAAAGGTCGGTTCAAACCCACCCGACATTTACCAATGACAAATGCACTTTTCTTACGTACATTTGTCATAGATTTACAACACCACCGTTCCCGTGCCTCGGAGAGCACGTTAAGCCGTCGGTCCCGGTTCCACTAATACCAACTTGTGTCAATCATTATATTATTTAAATTTTACACATTATATGAACGCATTCGGTGTGCCAAAGCTTTCAAAGTCAATTGAAAAAGTCATCGTTTTAAGATTTCTGGTAAATAAATAACATTGGTAGGGAATTCTCAATTGCTTGTTTGTTCCACTTGAAACTACAATTATCATTTGTTACGATTGACTTTTAATATTTGGAACACAAACTATATGACGTCATGATTAAAGCACGACTAGGTTGCATACAACAGTCCCCTCATTCCGAATCGCGCTCAGAGCGGAACGAATATGACACTGAACGTCCTCGTTCCGAATCAAATATCGCGATTTGGATGCTAGAGCGTGATATCAATTCGGAACGGTCTAAATCACATTTTCATTCATAAAATGTTAGTTTTTTTTTAAATGTATGGAAGATATTTATCTTCTTGCGGATTCCACATCTTTGAGTATGAATACTAACAAATATACATCTCTCGGTTTATTCATCCTTATATGTGTAAAGTTTAATATTATTATAAGTTGTTTTAAGCGAACCAATGGAAATAAAAAAAAACTAAAATATATAAATTAAAATACATGATATTTTCAGAAGTTGATGTTTTGTTTTATTTGTTGCAGCTCAATTGAATTCGATCAGACAAGGTTCCTTCGCTTGTCATATGTGTAGAAACGCTTATTGTGTAACCAGAATGCAGCCACAAGCCTTCGACACAGTTGGTTTTAAGTAAGTAATCATTTATGAGAGAGCTATGCTTGGTATTTCTCTGATGGATAGAATTCGAAACGTTTTTAAATAGCTACAAAATTAGCAAGACATTTATAAGAGAAACAAAGTTACTGTTACAGTTACATCATCACAGAGTCCTCGACTTCCACTGTTGGAGATGAGCCATACAGAAATTTTGCCTGCACTCGCCACGCTGGCCAGTTGGGTTGGCAAGGATCTGATGATTTTTTAAATGACAAATTATGCACAATTCCACAAGTTGGTATTCGTAAAACCAGGACCAACGGCTTAACGTGCTCTCCGAGGCATGGGAACGGTGGTGTTGTAAATCTAGGATACATGTATGAAAATTGTATATCTTATTAGTACACGCCTGGATTCGAACCAAACACCACTCCGTAGCAGCCTAGCAGACAACAGACCTGCTTAGGCGCAATTCTTTCAGTAAGATGTGCAAAGATTTGACTGGAATTCCTCTCGCACCAACTTCCACTGCGTAAAGTTGAATCTTGAATCCGTTCCCTTTCAATTCTTCTGTGACATCATAATATTTGTCCGACTTTATGTTGTGTTCTTTTGGAATATTAATTTACATGTATTTTTTACAGTAACCAACTGGAAGATTGCCAGCGGCTTTGTCCCTTCGACTTATCCCCATGGAGGGAAGCAAGAGAGTAAATTTGATAATGAGATAAATGTACAATAAAACTGACTGATATTACCAAATATTAGTTTTTTTTCCTTATTATTATTATTACAGACCCTAGAAGACAGCGTCCTAGACCTCCACTGCTGGAGATGGTTTTTCCAGAACATATATCTGGAGAATTTGGTCTACACTCTCCACGCTGGCCGGACGGCTTGGCGAGGATATGATGTCAATTTTTTATGACAATTTATTAACGATTCCATAATTTAGTATTAGTGAAACCGGGACCGATGGCTTAACGTGCTCTCCGAGGCACGGGAACGGTGGTGTTGTAAATATATGACAAATGTAGGTAAGAAAAGTGTATTTCTCATTGATACATGCCGGTGGGTTTGAACCGACCTTTGTAGGATTTAATGACCGCGTTCTTACAACCGAGCCACCACCGCGCCTTTTTTTTCCTTAGCAGCTATTTTTTAGGCTGATATCTTATGATAAGATATCTAATGCATTTTACTCTTAATAAATTAATTAGCTGGATTTCCTAATCTTGAGTAAAATGGAGTTAGATTAGGTATAATTCCAACTTTTTAAATCCGATAAAGGAGATCGGACAATTTAAATACGAATATTGATCGTACAATTTATTTTACCTCCGTAGTATAGCGGTTAAACCCGGACAATTTACAAAAAAATCGTTCGTTACACTGCCCCGAAACTTCGACGTAGACTTCCAGTTTTAGAGATGGGCCTTCCAGAACATTTTATGTAGAAAATTTGGCCTACACTCGCCACGCTGGCCAGACGGGTTTTTTATGACTAAAATATAGAAAAACTGCCTGCGTAGTTAGTGTTAAGTTCGTGGATTTCTGGTCAGGTCACAATAATTGATTTGTGATATTTCTTGAGTACTATTAGTACATTTTTTGTGGTCACAGCAGGAATGGAACACAGTAAATACCTCTACATAACCGGATAAAGCTGAAAATATTTTGTTTGCAGGATTTAAATAAAACGAAAAAGTAATTACAAAAGTTTATTGAAATATTTACAACGTTGGCTTATATTTAAAAATACATTTAAAAATTCAGAAATTCGAGCATAAAAAATATTTACATTACAATCGTTTAATCGCTCATACTGCATTATTATCTACTTAAACTTAACTGAAAGTAATATTAATGCGATACAAATTGACTTATGTATGATCTGGGCATTCATAAAATATATTAATTATGAAGCTTCAGCAAAGATGCCGACAGACGCGTAGGATGGGCGGCAATAGGAAAGTTACGTCACATCTGCCTATCGAACATACCACAATGTTTAAAGATAAAAGTTGTATGCAGAAACGTGAACACTGCCAGTGGGCCTGGTCCACAAATTCAACGAACTATGGAGAGTGATATATTCGAGATTTCTCTGAAGGTTGGTATTAGTGGAACTGGGACCTACGGTTAAACGTGCTCTTATCCTCATGGGAATAAAGGTGTTATAAATTTATGATGAGCGTTCTTACAACCTTTGACAATACGGAAATTTCGTGTGACAGCAACTATTGTAAAATTTACGCCTGTTGCATTACTTCTGTACAAAATTATAGGACTATCACAAGTGGATCATATAATATACAAGCCTTTGTATTGACATCTTTATATTGACATCGCCTAGGAAAGCCCGTCTGTCTAGCGTAGTAAGAATAGAACGAATGAAACAAAAAAATATTGTTTAATTTAAGCACAGATCAAAATACCATTTAAGAGGGTAACACTTTTGCATCCCTCTCGCACAAATTAATATTTTCAAAGATTTTTCAACTACGTACGCTAAGTACTTTTTAGAAATGTAATCTATCAAGTCACTAGGGAATAAAATTACGAACAATTTGAAGATAATTTATCAAATATTTATTTTAGTAAGATGGAGGAAAACCGTTATACTCGTAAAGGTTTTTACTATTTATATCTGTCTAAAATTAGGTATATGATAGTAAAAATATATCCAAAATGTCCGTAATTTTATTTTCTAAAAAGTACACTCAAACTTTGAATCTGAAAAGAAAAAAAAATCTTTGAAAATATACGAGCGGATGCAAAAGCTGTAAAAAGTTGCACGAAACGCAATTCTTAAGAAAACAGGAATATTGAATGCCCCGGTCCTACATTTAAGTCAATGTAACACGCTAAGTTATTTATAGTTATGGCTTATATATGAAAAATCATAACGTACGTTTATTAAAAAGCTACTTATAAGAAGCTGTTATCAATATTTTTGTGTCAAAAATATAATAAATATTCTTAATCAATGCATGATTTGATGTCCACTAGATTTTTTTGAATGTTGAGCACGACGACGTGATTGGCTTAAAATACAATTTATAAGCTATAAAGCTGATGGTATGTACCCCAGGTATGTACCCCAGGTATGTACCCCAGGTATGTACCCCAGGTATGTACCCCAGGAATATTGTCAGTCTCAGGCCCGAGTCACCATTCTTCTCATCTCGTAATCACACACGATGGACCTGCACTGTGAATCCATGGAACGCATATAAATTTGTCTTTCTTCCACCACCGTTCCCATGCCTAGGAAAGCACGTTAAGCCATCGGTCCCGGTTCCACTAATACCAACTTGTGGAATCATTAATAAATTGTCAATAAAAAATACTCAGATCTTGGCCAGACGAGGAAGTGTAGGCCGAAGACTGCAGAAATTTCTGAAAGTCCCATGTCCAACAGTGAAGGACTCTGTGCTCTAGAGTATGTAATGATAATGAAGCTATAACAACCAATCACGTGGTGTATTAGAGAATCTTAAACATGGATTATTTTAATCATTCTTTCGGAATGATAAGATTTATTACGTCATAATCTAAGTGTTATAAATGATAACATCTATAGAAAAAGTATTGAACTTGACCAAATAAATGAAGAGCGCAGGGAAACATAAGTGTCGTAAAAAAGTAGGGTGTAAAATTTACTGTACCTACCAGAAATGTTTTTACGCAACCAAAGAATATCTAAACTGCGACAAGCTTATAAAAGAGCAAAATAGGCTTTTGTTTGTAGTGTGTTCCTTGCTTTCTCGTATTTTTCTATATTGTATTAATTACATTGCATAAAACTTTGACAAATTCAAGTGTTCCCAGAACAACGGATTCCTATGGAAAATTAATAAAGAATAAACAATTGTGGAGAAATAAAGGCCGAAATAAACACCATGACTGTGGTAAATTTATATAATAAAATACACAACACAAATTAAGACATTTTGTCGAAAGCTACATATTTGATACTCGTCTCTATGACAACCTTCTGTCATAGAGACTTCACAAATCTACTTGTTCCGCAACAACAATATTGACTAAAGGTATTTTGTGTTCTGTTTTTTTGTATAATATTTATGTTAGATAGTTTACTTTAAGGGTAGTTTTAAACTAAAATGTTGTATGCCAGAAATAGCTAAATCTGTCGAGCCAAAACTAACCTACCACCTGTATTTCGATACCATGTTTCATACATTTATATTCATTTCATTAAATAAAAACTGAAAACTGCTTGTTTTATATCTGTGCCCTTCAAATGTAAATTTGAACTATGTATATTATATATATATATTCCATGTTAATTATTTTTTTATGTATAATTTTAGTATGGTCAATATTAGTTGATTTAAATACATTTTTGACACAAAATAAAAAAAGAACGACCGGTTGTAGAAAGGCTGACATGTTTAACGTATAACGTAGGTACGTCAAGTCAGGTACGTCAAGTAACTGAAGTGACAAGCCAATCACGTGGCGTATATAAAAAACATATTGATTATGGATTATTTTTAACATCATTTCTGCAACCGACCGTAAGGCTGCTTGCACACGCTAATATAATTCGCAGGAACTACACAATAATCCGTGTCGTTTCTAGATATTAACTGTGTACGTACACTGCAAAAAGAAAATAATCAAGATATAAGAAACATATCGCCGGAACTGTTGCGACAAGTTATGAAAAATCTCATGATTAGGACTTAAAAAAAATCACAATTTAAGCGATATCATTTTTAAATCGTAATAATATGAAATTTCATGGTTCAAGTATATATATAGTTCTATATAGGTTGTTTCTTTAAGAGCTTGAGAACTTTTAATAATAATACAAGACAAAAATATTGTTGAAATGATTTTTTTATCTGGTAGATAATTTCATGGCATTTATTTTTAAATATGATTTCCAACATAAATCCGCCGCGGCTAATAGTTACATAGTCTATTCGATCGGTTCATTAGTATATATTGTATTTTTACGAATTCTAGCGAACTTTTTTTAGCGTGTATAAGCGGCCTAAAGCTGTTTCTCTAACTACGAGGAAAATTAGCGGTGAGCGAGGATAATATCCACCAATAACATGTCGTAATATGATATTTATCACATTTTTCTCACAGTCTAGTGATAAGGCTGAAATAAATAATATCTAGGTATAATCACAATCTTATATTGGTAACTCTGAGTCTGGTTTTTCCATCTCTATCGCTAGCACAATCCAATATTTTCAAAGATTTATCTTGTCACACTGTACTTTTAACAAATGTAGTCTATTCCCTTTTAGGAATTAAAATTACGAACATTTTTAGACATAGATTTTTATAATTTTAACGGGTCTTTATGTCTTATCTATTATGAATGTGCGCGAAAGTTTAAAATGTTTAATTTTTAGACATATTTTCACTTTCATTTACCTAACTCTAGACAGAGAAAACTTGCAATAACATAACGATTTTACTCTATTTTACTACAAAACAAATCTATGATTAATATATCTCTAAAATGTCTGTATTTGTAAATATTCCCCAAAAAGCTAATAGACTCTATTTCTCAAATGTACACTCAAACTCAAATAATCTTTTAAAATGTTGTATTGTACGTGCTGGAGGTATGCAAAATCGTAAAACCCTTAAAATGGTAGTTTATGAAACTGTTGCATAATAAGGGGTATTATACACGAGTGTGTTTTTAATAGTATCACACGAGTGTTATAATACCTAGTTATGTGCAGTTTCATACACTAATTTATCTACTCTCATACATTGGGATTGAACCCATTGAAATAAAAGATAAAAGTTAAAAGAGTAAGAGTAAGAAATAACGTATTGAATGGCGCCAATTTTTATTTTTTTTAAATGACCATGGTACAGAATACATAAGTCCTAAACAATGAAATGGCGCCAAAACCTAGCTTATGACCGCGCACGCGCGACAAGTAAAAATTGGAATCAAAACTTTTTGTAATGGAACCTTTGCCTTAAAAAAATAAGTGTTATATAATATGTATGATTCTATTATTAAAATGAAATATAACATTATTTTCTTAGAGAAAAAGTGTTATAATTGTTATGATTTTATTTTTAAATTTGAGCAGTATGTTTATAAAGTATGTCAATATAAATTCGTTTTGAAGTTTGTAATTCGCATTTTAAGATATGAGAGTAGATAAATATTATTACTAAACTAAAAATACAAGCAAAGCCAAAGCAATAATTTTACAAATCGTATAAAAAAATATATAATAAATCAAATTTAATTTAACACACTAGGTACTTATATATACATATGTTTTATGTTAAAACTGTCACATCCAAAATGTCGGTAATTTTTCTTAGAGAAATGGGCCTAAGAAAATGATTTCTTTTTTATTTCATAGTTATTATATTGTGATTTCATAATCTGTAAATTTATTTTATTTATTTTACCCTAGCATAACGACAATTGACAAAAACTTTTTTTTATTACATAGTGTCTATACCGCCAATTTGAAATTCAGTGTTTTATCTGTAATAAAGTACCTGTGAACCTAATCGTATAAATAGTGTTTAATAACTATTTTAAACATAAATCTTAATCATTTGGCAATTTATTGAAATGATATTTTAATGCTGGGGTAAATCAGATGTTGAAATTATTTTTTTAAAAGACACAATAAAAAGATATGATTATTGAATTATACATATTTTGTTGAGGCACGCTGCAACAAAGTTTTGGGCAATCTCTTTTGATAGAAAACATTTCTTATAAGTGCATTCAGCTTTAAAAAATCTTTGAAAATATTGTATTGTGCAAGCGAGAGGCATGCAAAACGTAAATCCTTCCTAGAGTGTGGGTGACTCTACAATTTATAGTTTGTTCACAAAGTTTGCTACCCTATATAATATAGAGACAGGTTTACCGACATTTAAATCATTGTTGAGCTTATAAATTGTGTAGATTTATTTGTAATTCGTCCTCACGTCTTGCCATAACGATAAATCAATGGTCGGCAGTTGTTGGCATGGCACCAACTTGTTTCTGAAAACATAAATAACTTTAATACACATATAGGGGAAAGTGGAGTAATTGGGAACACCTAACTTAAAATGCTTAACTGTCATTGTAAGAGTTATGTTCTGAATATGTTTTATTTTGTAAATCTAATATAACTGAGTTTTTCTAGAAGATTCCTTCCTCAGTCAGATGAAACATTAATAGGTCACTGGAATCTGCTAAGCTTCTGATCTTCTGCGAACAGCTTAATCTTTGGACCAATTTGCTGCTTAGTCTACTAAGTAATAAAATTATGTATATATATATATATCTTAGTCTAATAATGTCTAAATGGCCTTAAGTTCGCCTTTGTACATACTTTTAAGTAAAGTGCAATAAAGTATTTAATAATATTGTATAAGTATGTTGGGTAAATAATAATAATTAATTAATGAATATTATATGCACTTAGATATAAACGAGTATATATATATATAGTATTTTGTAGTATAAGTTTGTATATACTATAATATACATATATGTAAGTCGAACCAATGATTTTGCATGCTGTATTCATGGCTAAATGTTCTGAGCTATTTTTTTTATTGTCAAACATATTTGTTACCACATTTATTGCAAATAAATATTTTCCATTGATTTCATTTGATTTACAGTCCTCGGAGTTGGCGATGGTTTGATGGAATAGGATGTTTAGGTGGTCAATCACTGGACCAGTGTTTGAGTATTGCTCTTGTTATTTTACCGTCTACCTTGTCTATATCTCGCAGTAACGATATACACGATAATGATAATGAATTAGTAATAGATTCAGATTTTGAAAGCGAAATGAACTTTGTGTGTCTTTAGTCCCGAAGTTCAACAATAGTGTGTTTTGAGAGTCAACAAATTGTGTTAGGCCCATTAAATACGGAGCCCGAACAAATATTTGGCTCGGTCGGAAATTAACCCGGAAACACAAACCGGACAACGAAATATATAAGTTTACAAATACACGCGGCCATATGAATTTATCAACAATGTTGTTGCTGATAATTTTAAAAATTGACATCATAGCTGTAAAAGTCAAAGTAAAAAAACTATAAAAAAGAACATACTTAACACAAAAATAATACAAATTGACATATACAAAGAGAAATCTCCAAAAATATGTATATATTATTAAAATAGGTGGCTGATGGTGGCAATTTACCCAGTCTGCCGGGGCGGGCTGATGAACCCAGTAAAGAACCCACACGTTTCGGGATCAGGCTCGAATTGCCGTCATGCCCAGTCAAGCCGGCATAGTGTTAGGGACTGATGTCAGTCATGAGTGTCTGATTCCAGTTGCTAACATTCATAGACCTTACGCATTAATTAACATTAGATGTGCACAATGTCATTTATGAAACGTTATGAATTAAATTATTTTAAATTTAAATGATCCTGTTAGTAGAAGACTAAGCAGCAAAGTGGTCCAAAGAGTAAGCTGTTAGAAGAAGACCAGCAGCTTCTTAGGTACTGATAACTAAATTTAAAATGTTATTAATTGATCGTTGTGGTGTAGTTCTGTATAAGTTTTATTTTGTAAATCTGATATAGCTGAGTTTTCCTTGCAGATTCCTTTCTCAGTCAGATTAAACATTAACAGGTCACTGGAATCTGCTAAGGTCTTCTGCTAACAGCTTACTTATTGGACCACTTTTCTGCTTAGTCTTCCACTAGCAGGCGTAGGATCATTCAAAAGATTTAAATTAATGACTTTTTTATAAATGCCTGTGATAGGTTTACGTGAATAAAGATATTTTGACTTTGAGCTTATCAGATTCCAGTGACCTGTTAACAAGGTACAGTTTAACTTTAACATATACAGAATTACACCACAATCTATTAATAAACTAAATTTAGCTATGAGTACCTATGAGATGAGTTGTTTATCCAATTATATATATTTTTGTAGTTTTTAAATTATAAACATTGTCTTTTAATTAAATTTTATTTTAATATATGTATAAACATAAATTACAATTTGAAGACTATTATTACATCTGTGGCACACAAATGCCAGGTTATGTTGATGTGTCTGTCGATGCCTGGAAGATATTGACATCCATGTGCGAGTGTTAATAATTGCTTTTAATCATGATTTGTAATGACTTCTTTATTTTTGTTTTAAGAATTAGAATTGTATTTGTGGCATGACTATAATTGCTGTAATAGGGTTTACCCGTGTAATTATTATGAATAATTACATAAATGTATTTTTCTTTTATTTGAAACGCTTTGAGAGTGGTGTAGAATAGCTTCTCATTATGAACTACTGGTAAACCTATTAATTTATTTATTTCTGACTCTTTTTAATTTTTCCTTTCTTTGATTTGTTTCTTCTTTACTTCTTACATTATGTTGGTCATTCTCTCTTTTAATCCTTTCTTCATTCTTCTAACTTCTTATTCCTTGCTTCCTGCTAAAATAAGTCAGACAGATAAACTATCAAATGTTACGTATACTTACGTAGGATTTATTTGTTGGAAAGCTCTGGGTTGCATCAGATGTACTCCATCCGCATTATCACAGAGAATCCTGGCCATCGACGCACCTGACTTTATCGCTTGCAATTGACCTGGACAAATAAATTTTACATGATTAGAAAATTAACCTAAAGCAAATTGTGACCCAGTAAACAATGCAATTTTTGTTTTTAAATATATTTTTTATAACAGAACTTACGGAACTGCGTCCGTAGTGGATTAAGACGCGGAGGTACCGGGTTCGATTCCTGGTCGGGACACAATAATTTATTTAATTATTTGTTTTATTTTTTGAGTTTGGTGCGCTAGAGACATCGACTAGCTTGCTTTACTTGACTAGCTTTACTTGTCAGGATGGGTCTATAGTAAAGTTGGCTAAATGTGAGCCCGCTCCTTTAAAAGCTTGGTTTCTGACCACCCCGAAAGGGATACGTTCGTGATGATACTTAATATACAATTAAGATATTTATAGTTTTATACAAATAGATAACTTACAAACTAGTAATGATATTTTGAATTTGCCAATCTACATTTTCAGAGGGTTTAAAAGCTTGGTTTCTGACCACCCCAGAAGGTGTACCGACGTGATGATACTTTACTTTTATTTATTTATTTATTTATCACCATAGGGACCTATCGGAACACTTGGTTACGTCCTAATTTACGTTAATTACAGAACAATGAAAAAACCAAAAAAAAAAGAAAGAAACAATACTAGAAAACAATATGATAGTCGAAAACCTGACCAGATAGTGATGACATCATAAAGTTAAATTAAGGTTTGTCTGAATTGGCTGTAAATGGGCCTTGTCAGTTCTAATAAAAAAATATTTAACAATAAAATAGAAATATGTCACTAAAAAAATATCATTGAACTCACAAAACTCTTTTCCAGGGTCCAAAGAAAACACAAGTGCTAACGGTACATATAAAACCATTTCACGTTTATGTGCTTTAAAAACTGCTGCTTTATTGTATATTTATTAATATTTATTGTTTGCTTGTATGTATATATTTTAGCTATTTATTGTTATTGTTAAGTATTGATATTCACATCTATTGTTCTATTGACTTATCGTTTATAAGCACCCTATAACCTAACTTATCACTATCACAAAGGTTAGCTGTAAGAGAATGCCTACGGCATTAAGTTCGTTCTTGTACACTACTTTTGTAATTTAGTGCATTAAAGTACTTTATTATTATTATTATTATTACACGCGTGTTGTAGTGCAGCTTTCATAACAAATTCGATCCATTGAAAAATCTTACTTGGTGTAAATGAAATGTCAGGATCAGCTCCGTTCTCGTAGAAGTATCTGTCTCCAGCCCTGGTCCTGTAGAACTGCTCAGTAAGGATGCAGAGGTACGTGGGTCCTGCCTGAGCGCCTGGAACATTCTTCTCTAGGGACCCGGCGACCACCACCTCAACGTCAAGGGGACTCTCGTAAATTGCTTCTAGTACTCGAACATTCTGGCAAATATTAAGTGGATTAAAATAGATACCATCATCATTAAAATTACAGTTAAATTGGCTTAATTTCCGCTTTTGCAGGTCAGCACATTTTCTTTACTTTCTATACAATATTATTTACAACCCTATAGCTCCCTGTTATCTTAAAACATACTTCGGGGGTTCTAGGGGCTGTAATGATGAAATTGATGATGTAAATTGTTTGTAGATATTGGTATGTATATATTTATATTAATTTACTGTTTTATTTAAATTTGACCTAATTTTTAATTGCAACTACCACCAATAGAACACAGCGTCCTAGATCTCCACTGCTGGAGATGGGCCTTCCAGAACTGGAGAATTTGGCCTACACTTGCGACGCTGGCTAGACGGCTTGGCGAGGATATGATTTAAATTTTTTATGACAATTTATTAACGATTTCACAAGTTGGCATTAGTGGAACCGGGACCGACGGCTTAACGTGCTCTCCGAGGCACGGGAACGGTGGTGTTGTAAATCTATAAGAATGAACGTAAGAAATGTGTATTTCTCACTGGTACATGCCGGGTGGGTTTGAACCGACCATTGTAGGATCCAAGGTACGCGTTCTTACAACCGAGCCACCACCGCATTACCTACCTATCATGTCTAAATGTCCTAAAGGTTTGGCTGTCAGAGAATGCCTACCGGCATTAAGTTCGCCTTTGTACATAGTGCAATAAAGATTTAAAATAGAAATATATATAAATATTTATCATCATCACAGTCCCAGAGCTCCACTGCTGAAGATGGGCCATTCAGAACATATTTTTAGAGAATTTAGCCTACATTCGCCACGCTGGCCAGACTTTTAAAATATAAGATTTATTGTAATTGTACATGAAACAGGGGATTAAGGGGAGAACGGTATCAACATCTTAATCGGCCCAACTGTCAACCTCACCTGCACCTGGTGCTCTCTGCTGGATAATGGACGAGGCTCTGGCGACCGAGCCATGGCGGTATAACCATAACCCTGATCGGGGAACCGGTTGGAAGAGGCTACCGAAAGCCTTGGGGTCTAATAACCCCTGAAAAATGTGGTGCAGAAGGCAAGGGGAAAACTCTGCATTTTTTTTTTTTTCAAATTTAAAATCGTTATTGCACAGAATACAGGTAATAATACAATTTTACAATTCAGCTGTATCCTACCATAATGGTATGCAAATAATAGTACATGTTAAATTACAACTAAAATTATATTTGTCAACACTAATAATGTAAAAATTCTTGGATACTATAAAAACATTGTTATTTTATAGTATCCAAGTTATTTTATTATTATTATTATTAGTTTATTATCCCAAGAAAGGCGCCATTATTCGTAGATTAGCTTAAACATCATCGTTAACACTTTTCATTTTCTTTTTCAACATCCCATCATAAAAGGACAGGGCTTCGATAGTGTATAATCAGTGTCAAAATCTATTCAGAACGACAGAATTGCAAAAAACTGCGGCATTCCAAAAAATATATAAACTTTGTATTGTTTAATCTCGGAAACTATTTAGTCTATGCGAGAAACATTCGATCGGCTTAAATTGACTTTCGTTGGTCATTTATGAGATACACAACGCAATGACCCCACATTGCTTTACAAAGGACGTGTTGTCAATATCACACACACATTACACCCATCTATCGTACAGTGAACCTAATGTGAATATTATGCTCGGTCAGGCACCCAAGTTTTGATAAACCATATACCATTAATTGGGGAACATAGCCATCGTCATACATACTCGTACAAGCCTATCCCTTTTATGTAGGTAATCACTAGCACTATCATCACTATGACACTATCATTCTGTCTGTTTGTTCGCAATAAACTCAAAAACTACTGCACCGATTTTCATGCTGCTTTCACCAATGGACAGAGTGGTTTTCGAGGAAGGTTTAAGTATGTAATTTGTAAAGTTTTTGTATACATTAACGATATTTGTTGGAGGTGTCGGAAACATATTTAAAGGTGGTAGGCAGACTGATGGTGGTAATTTGCACAGACTGCCGGGGCGGGGTAGTATCCACCATTCGTGTCGATAAACCCAGTAAAGGGTAACCACACGTTTCGGGATCAGGTTCAAATTACCGTCTTGCCCAGTCAAGCTGGCATAGTGTTAGGGACTGATGTCAATCATGAGTGTCTAATTCCAGTTGCTAACATTCATGGACATCGCGCGCCACTTAACATCAGGAGGGCGCAAGGTCACATGTCGTGCTAGTATAAAAAAATAAAAATAAGCCCTTAGGGAGTTTTCAACGAAGATATAACAAAATAATCTTAATGTGGAATTGTGTATCTTATATAGGTCTACAGAAAAGTACCCGATGTATCTTAAGGATAACATACTATACTCATTTTAATACTTTAAAAAAAGGGAAATAATAAACCGGTAATTGGAAAGCTATTTACACAAAATCAGTATTAATCCTATATGAAGGGGTGGCTTGCAATAAAGAGGCACCACCAATTTAGTAATAAGCAAATACGAAGAAAAAAGAAATTAAATAATGTCGATCTTTATCAAACGTGATATTATGTTATAAAGTTAGTTGTTTACCTCTGGTGAGATGTAGTCTGTCATATCGTGGAATGTCTGTGGCACTGGCAGACCGCACGCAGCTCTGGTGGACACGTAACTGCCGAGTCCGTGATCACGTCCGCGCTGGATGTCAGTAGCTCTTAAGTCTCCTCCAAAAGTATTATTACGTCTGCAAATTAAAAGTAAAAAAATCGAGATATATACGAGTATACCGGGTTCGATTCATGGTCGGGACACAAAAATATTTATTACAAGATAAATACATTTAACTAATATTTAATTTATTTGTGATATTTCTCGAGTTTGGTACGCTGGAGACATCGACGAGCTTGCCACTTGTCATGATTGGCCTATAGTAAAGTTGGCTAAATGTGAATCCACTTACTTTTAACCGTGGTTTCTGACCACCCCGAAAGGGAAACGGTCGTGATGATACTTTACTTTTTTACTTTACGAGTATACCCGTAGATTTTTCATCATCATCACGACCGTATCCCTTTCGAGGTGGTCAAAAACGACGTTTTTAAAGAAGCGGATTCACATTTAGACAAACTTAAATAAACGTTTGTGTCTCGACCAGAAATCGAGCCCGGCACCTCTGTATCTAAATCCACGGACTTAACCGCTAGTCCACGCTGGCAGTTTTTCAACGTATTATTTAAATAGTACATATTTTCCTTTAAAAAACTTAATTTGCCTAAAATGGAGCTGAAGGAAATAAGGTCAGTAAAGTTAGTATGAAGAAAGAATATTCGTTTATTACAAGATAAATTTTCTTCTAACACCTTTTCCTTAAATAAATGATAACCATTTGTAAACATTTCGAGTATTCAAAATACCAAGAAATTAAGGAAATTCCATTTCTAATCCGTACAACAAATCGGAATCCTCATTTTCGGTTCGGCTTTAAATTCCGATTGTTAATATTAATTAAGGAAACTCATTAAAGTTCCGTGAACATAATTTATGTTCGAGGACTGTTACTGTTGTAATAATGGTTTGATAAATAACATCTTGGAATATTATATTGTATAAGATATTATTTAAAAAAACAATTCTTGCATTTCGTTTTATAATCGTCACAACCCCTAGAATACAGAGGTCCTCCTGTTGAAGAAAACGTTGACATCCGTCAGAGAACCAAAGTTAACGATATAGCTTTTAAAATTAGCAAGCTGAAGTGGCAATGGACTGTACAAGTCTGACGCAGAAACGATAAACGATAGAATAGACGGGTTCTAGAATGGAGACCACGTACTGTAAGATGCAGAGTGGGACGATGGCCTAGATAGGTTGCAGGTGTGAGATGGATGAGGCTGGCAGAAGATCGTGCCTATATCCAGCAGAGGCGAAAGACAGACTAATGATGAATTAATTGCGGATGACACAAGACTTTAGTTTACTGCTACTCTCACTGAATTCTTCAATACTAAAAGGTCGCGGTTCGAAACCCCGTAGCGATGAGAAAGAGGTACACTTTTATTAATTTCATTTGTCATTGACACCGTTCCCGTAAGAAGAGCACGTTAAGCAATTGCCCCCCGTTCCACTAATACCAACATGTGAAATCTTTAAAAACTACATCAGACCATCAGCCAGCGTCAAAGAAAAGGTCAAATCCAGAAATATATTCTGGAAGGCCTATCTCCATAGCTACTATGATGATGACGAAATTAAAATATCAGTTACCTACATTCGACACCGCAGAGTCTAAAACTCTCGAATCAATGCAGCTTTTCCCGTTGCCTCTGTGAACGTGTCCTGCGAGCTATACCACTGTGAGTGTTTTGAAGAGCTCCATAACCCTTATTCTCTATTCCGCAACTGAACCACACGCACCCTCTTGCCTCCAACTTGCATCCTCATATCGTAGTCAGTAGTCACTATCCGCGTACTCATATATTTCAAGACTCTACATCTTTCGCACGCTGAAGACAGTGTTTCTCTATTCCTACAACCTGGAGTTCTTCTCGACCCTAAAAGGTAATAGATAAACAGAATAAAAACTAACTTGAACAAGAACTGTGTGATTTCGCTATCCCAGAATTGGTCGCTGAAGTCTTGTTGCTGCGTGGTGAGGCCGCGGGTCAGCTTCTCGAAGGTGTCTCCAGTTTCAAGCAGCAATGGACGGTTGAACCAATCACTCATACGCACTGCACCAACCAGCTCGCGGCGCTCAGAAATCAAACTAAAAATAAAAGAACAATAAATATGCATAATCAGGCAGATTCCCTACATTGACTTGATGGTATTTCAAAAATTTTATTGTTGTGTATTTTTATACTTCCCAATCAACTGTTTTTTTTAGTAAGTTTAACGCTTTCCATCCCTCTCGCACGTAAATATTTTTAAAGATTTTTTAATTCTTAATGTACTTTTTCTAAATGTAGTCTATCAACTTACAAGTGTCAGGGTTTTTGGAGCTATGATATTGATGAAAATCGTTATAAATATGGTTTGCTATTTATCTCTGTCTAAAATTATGTATAAAAAGACCGTAATTTTATTTCCTATGTAGTAGATAGGATACATTTTTCAAAAATACTTTTTTTTTCATACCCACAAAATTCTTTAAAAATATTAGATTATGCGAGCGAGAGGTATGCAAAAGCTCCTAAAAGGATGTAACATCCTCCTAATCTGAATATTTATATATATTTTTATTACACACAAAATATAAAATAATGTACATTGAGAGTCGTGACCTCCTCCACGGATCACTTTGTCCCGGACGATGCTGCGCCATCCGGATCTGTTTACGGCTGCATGTCAGCCCGGTTACTGGGTAGCGCCGAGCGTCAGTCGGATCGCATAACATCTCATCGTTTGACATTGGTACTTCCATGGGGGAGTTTTCTTGGGAAAGTGTTAAGTGGTGGGCTCCCACGTCCTTCCACTTAAAATTTAGCATAACCGAGTCCAAACAATAACAGCCACCGTAGTGGGTTTCCATGAAGTATCATTTTTTAAAAAAAACAAGAATAGGCCTCTGGTAATGCGTTGATGTAAGCGTAATAGGGAAGCCACTATGACAAGAGCATCATGTAATGTAATTATAGGGAAATTGTGTCATAAAACAAATGGAGCAAGCGTGATTATAATTTGTTGAATACACGAGTATAATACCGTATGGTATTCTCTACCATCTGACCTTAGGGAGAGTTGGAAATTATTATAATGGGTGCAGAGTTCGAAATAAGAATAATAATAATAGTTTAAAACAATCATAAATATACCATAATAGTTTTTAT
Source organism: Tinea semifulvella (assembly GCA_910589645.1). Taxonomy (NCBI): domain Eukaryota; kingdom Metazoa; phylum Arthropoda; class Insecta; order Lepidoptera; family Tineidae; genus Tinea; species Tinea semifulvella. The sequence goes on from OU342602.1 coordinate 11,760,994, forward strand.
AATTTTAACGGGTCTTTACGCGATTTAAGGCTAATTCAACTTGGCTGAAACGTCGGGAGAAATATGTCTCTTAGGTAAATCGCGTAAAGAGCCGTTAAAATTATAAAAACTATTATGAAGTTTAAAAAGTTTAAATATATCAAAGTAAGTATACATAACATAACAATATATAAATATGTCATACGTTATAATAAATACTTTAATACATTGATTTGTAACGGACTAAAAAGTAATATTTTTTTTCATTGTGTAGTTTTTGGTTCATTGTAGGTTTATGTGTGTTTTTATCAATTAGTTTTAATCCAAGGTAAACCGATATTTGTTGTAAATACATATTTTATTAATTAAAAAATATACAGTAAAACGCAGCGAGTGTTCTTTATTAAATGTTTTAATCCGTTCTCTGAAATGAAACCTGATATAGCGCTTACAAATTTATTTAATGCATCGTAATTCTATCGATAGATAGCTACAAGCATTTTGAAAGTCATTATTTTAATTAATTCTACATTTTTAGTAGCTTATCATTTCGTCTTTAAATATATTTAAACAATTATTAATTACATACTTTCTCAAAAAACAAAATTATATCTAGTATCTTGACATAGATTATTATTATATTAGGCTGGCAATTATTTCTGCTAACGTATTAGCATCGCTATACAGAGGGGAAATGTTGCCAGTCTTCTTGGGACTATCCCTGAAGGGTCGTCTCTAGTGGACATTTTTTTATTATAGTTTATTTTTTATTAGGTTTAGTTTATTATTTTTTTATTTTTTACTTTTAAGTAGTTTTATTATCATTTCATTTAAATAAATCATGATATTACAACAAAAAGAAAAGCAAAAAAAAAAACTATATTAGGCAATGCCGTATCCTTTATTTTTATTATTCATCATTCGATAGCAATTTTCATTATACCTCTTCTCATAGAAGGAATGAAGTTTATTTGTAAATGTTGAATTTTAAACAATTCAGGCGGTAGCTTTATTGGTCATTTTAGTTTTATATGATTTACGTTTTATCATTTCTTTAGTGTTTTTACCTGACCAACATTTTTTGTGATATTCGCTGAAGCGACATCTATTTCGTAAAATACAAGACCAATACTTGGTTTTACATATGGCAGATTAAACAATTGTATTTTTTTTAAGTTACATGAAATTACTGCTCATACAAAACGACTGAACTAATTTATTACGACGAAACTATTTTTACTGTAAAAATCTAAATTGGCACTTTAGTATTGTTACCTTTATATATATATATATATAACTTTAATAATATCTATCATAATTAGTTTTTACAAAAAAATGATAAATTTACGTACTGTAGGTATCCTCGGATGAGCGTGTGGAAATGTCTGAAAGCAGCTGTCGCGTGTTCGTCCAGGACTGTCGGGTCGACTGATGGATTGTAATCATTTACGTAAGATTGGGCACCGGGGTAAATCAGCTTGTTCTTGATCATGTTTTCGTAACCTAAAGAAAATTATTACACAAATATTATATTAATAAATAAACATGACGCATTTACCTTACAGTTACAGCTAAGCTGCTGGTCTTCTGCTAACAGCTTACTTGTATAATTTGTCTCGGTCTGGGTGTTTATATGTATAATATGTATATATTTACAAACAAAAAAAAAGTATAATATGTACTTAATCAACCATCTAGTTTCCGTAACACAAGCCTCATTGCTTACCACGGAAACTAGATGGCGCTGTGTGATCTGTGGAAATATTTATTATTATTATTTATTACTGATTGGACCACTTTGCTGCTTAGTCTTCTACTAGCAGGAGTAGAATCATTCAAAATAATTAAATTAATGACGTTTCATAAATGCCTGTTTACGTGAATAAAGATATTCTGACTTTGATTTTGACTTTGACAGCTTATCATTCACAATGACTCGGAAAAGTTGCATCGACCGTGGAATTGCGTAAAGACCCGTTCATTCTATAACTATTAAACTTCGCGCTAAAACCAAAATGTTTATAGCAGTTAAACAGAGAATACGAGTACATCATTGTTATCATGATTCAGAAATATTTAATGCCTGGAATAACTCTCTGGATCTACTCCATACTGGCATTAGTCAAATGCATTCGATTGTCTCGATTATCTATGCTGTTTATGGAGAAGTTATTTATGTAGTCAATCCTAAAGTCGTGATAATACTTTTATGTATAGAAAAAAAAATATTTTCTTAAAGTATATCAAAGACCATATAAATACCACGAAAATAAAAGCAAATTTTACTTACCAAGGAAAATAGGCAGGTATTCATAATAGTTAATATGTTGTATTTGAGCAATATGGATTCTTCTGGCTTCTTGGAAGATGATCTCGTCGTTCCAGTGAGGGTTGAGTTTAGCGAGAGTATCAGCAATGCGGTTATGTTCACGAAGCAGAACGATTTGCAATATGGTCAGCTGAGGATTTTGGTTTACTCTGATGTCACCTGAAAAAAAAACGATCATTAGCATCCAGCACTTGCTACAACGTGCTATCTGTTTCAAGACATAAACAATTTTTAGTCTTATTTGAGTAAATTGTATTGTTGTATTACAAATTACAATTTAAAGTCACAAGTAACTAAAGGTTTTGAAAGACTATATATACTAAATGTGGCATTTAAAACACACGTGTCAGTTTCCTATACACTGTTACTAACACTTAGAGTCTCGTCATTCCTTGACTGCGCTGCATCTTCGTCACCGCGTTGCTCAAGACCCTAGAGTCTGCGATCTACTTGTACCTGCTCTGTGCTCTGATTATGATTGGCTTTGTAGCATTTTATAATATTTATATTATAGTGCATATCCCTTCCTTTATCTGTGACTACTATTATTTTAAATATGATTCCCAGTGGTTTGAAATAAACGAATTTATTATTAGTATTATCAATTTTACATAGACACATAGCACGACACCTGTAGCCGCTCTCATAAAAAAGCATTAACATAACTTTAATTTGCAATTTTACATTCGTACAAAAATCACAGACGGCATCGTATGTTTAAATCTCTGAATTCAAAGCGACTTGGCAATTGCTTATGTTTGCTTCATGCGATGATGTATTATATATCATAATGGCGAATCTGATTCAGTGGACAACTGCAATAAGGATTACTAAACTTAACAATTAAAATATAAAAATATATACCAGTTAAGTAGCATGGTTCGTTGGGCGAGGTAGCCATTTCGCAGGTAAGAGTAATATTGGGGTCCTGTGGGGGCCATTCACGTCCTCCTCTGAGGATGGTCAACATTCTTCCACCAGCTCCAGCACGGATCGGGGCGGCCTGACCAGCACTGTTGCCGTACACCAAAGATAAATCCATGTAAGCTGTCACAGTCGAGAGCTGAGAAAAAAACAATATGTTGAATTTGACGATTCCAATAAAACTGAGATCCAAATTTCATTATCATCACAGCCCCAGCCTCTCAACGGCTCCTCCACTCAATTATTCCTTCCAGCTGTCAAAACAAAAAAAAAAACTCAACGCATATCTAATAAATTTTCTATGAAGCACCAAGATATAATTTAGCATAGGTGATTTAGTATGCTAAACAGAAACCTAGAGTTATGTTCCTACAATATACCTTCTAAGACCCAGAGCTTTGTCAACGTAGCAAGTTCATTATTATGGTTCACATAGTTGGTTGATGTTGCTCATAAATAGTGCCGTAGTTTACTATGTTCAGTTATATTATCTAATGATACAACAACATACTGAGTTAAGGCTAAGTTTGACAACAAACGGGGGAGGTATAATATTTATTTATTTATAAAATCACATTCTCCTAATATTACAGCCTAGGCCAATGCGACTTTATATGTATATTATGTATATATATATACATATAAAGTCGTCAGACCCTATTCTGTGCTGCTAACCACGTAGGGATACTGCTGCAGGTTTTCGATGGCTCAATTAAAGATTGTTTAGCGGACTGTATATGGTTTATTGCAGCAGTAGAAATTCCAGTTAATTACTTGAGTAAAAAGGCTATGAAAATTGTGAGAGAAAAAACGTGTGACCGCTCGGTGCGCGGATTGATTCGTCTCTCGTGGGCGCCGCTCCGAGCGCTGGCCAACGATCAAACGGTGGTATTGGCCGAGTGGCAATAATGTCGCTCTGAACGCGATATATATATGTAATTATGTATTTGTTTTATATTATAAATCTGATATGGCTGAGTTTTTCTTACAGATTCCTTTCTCACACAGAACATGATATTGAATGACAATAACAGGTCATTCAAATCTGATAAGCTGCTGGTCTTCTGCCAACAGCTTACTCTTTGGACCGCTTTGCTGTTTAGTCTTCCACTAACAGGAGTAATAAATATATTTTGAATTTGACTTGAAGAAGGTCGCTGGTTTGGGTTGGATAAGGGTGGCAGAAATTTGCAGTGCGCGACTGGCGAGCCTACATCCAGCATTCGAAAAACACAGTTCATATAAAATAATAAAATTACCGGTTCAGCAGGAGCATTAGGTGGCGAGCAGTTTCTATCCCTTGTAGTTGTCGTTCTGACGAAGTTCATGCACTGGGTTCCTTGAGGAGCATGCACGGGGTCCTTCGGAGGTATGATGATAGGCGCGCACAGAGGATTAAAGCTAGCATCCGGAGACAGCTGCCCGTTGTCGTCGCAGCACGTCACTTGGTCCTTGTCTAAAAACAAGATTATTGTAAAAAACGGATTTATAAAATTAATACCCAGATGGACATATGGTTGAGCAGCAGGCTCAGTGATGATTCAGGTGGGTTATTCTTACATGCATTTGTCATGTGAAATATCACTGTTCCCTTGCATTTTTAATTTATCGCCAGTTCCACTAGTACCAACTTACTAATCGTTGAGATTTTGTTTTTAATCAGCTCCTGTTTGGCTTACTAAACCAAGACCTAGGTTACTTCAATACTTCAAAGAGCACTTCTCGTTGAGTGGCTGACGGTCGTACACAAGACTGATGTTCTAGAGATGAAGTCTTCGTTCTCGGATGGAGCATAGTCTATACTAAGAAGAATGGATCATCTTTATCATCACAGCCCCTAGAACACAGAGTTTTAGACCTCTACTTCTGGAGATGAGCCTTCTGAAGAATAATGTCTACACTAGCCACGCTGGCCAATACAGGTTTGCGAGGTATGAGAATAATGTATTTAACATATATTTTGGACATACATATACATACATTCACTTTGACGGACTGCATACGTAATGACGAAATACGCAAAAAGGTAGGTATTAAAGAAAGCATAGGGACAAAAATAAAGAAAGGCATGCTCCGATGTTTCGGACATGTTGAAAGAATGAGTGAAGAGAGATTCACGAACCAGATATATATATAATGCGAAAGTTGTGGGTAAAAGAGGCCCTGGCAGACCAAGACTTACCTATCACGACCAAATAAATAAAACAATAGCTGAAGGTGCATTAAAAAGCCATCAAAATAAAAGGGCATGTATGAAGAGGTTGATGAATGTCGAAGAAGCAAAAGTGTCAAGTGGCGCTCAATTGTCTCTGCCTACCCCGCAAGGGATTTGGTGTGAAGATATGTATGTACATTCATAGAGAAAAATAGCTAAAACATTTATAACGATTACTCTTCACTTAAACAAATATATGAAGACAAATATCTAAGCATTCCATGTATGGGTACGAAATGAGAAGAATGGTGTCTCGGGCTTGCGACCGACGATAGGCTGGTTTACAAAGGAGGCCTTCTTTCTTAATTTATTGTGCAACAAGACGCTCACCATCCACCATTCTTCTCCTCTCCCTACCCAACCAAATACTGTATGATTTCGTTAATGCCGTTTCGTAAGCTATTTCCATAAATGTATTGATGGCAGACCTGCGTAGGCAGTAAGTGGTGCAAATATTTTGCTGGAACTCCTCTCGCACTAACTTTCACTGCGCAAAGCTGATTCTTGAATCCGTTTCTGATCATTTCTTCTGAGAGACTTCATGTTGTAGTCTTTTGGAATATTTGATTCCCACGGAACAGTAAGTTCAATAAGAATTTTTTTTTTCAACTTCCGAGAAAAAACATTACAATTAAATCGTAAATAAATACATTAATTAATACGAATAGAATTTAATTTTGCCCAATTTATACGAGTGAATTGTTTTTTCGGCAAAAGAATATTGATTTTAAATATAGGATTCAAGTTAAAATTATGTACAAACAGTTAAATGAAATGAAAAAACGTTGTATAGGTATAATCTTTCGGATTAATTATTTAATGTCTTCGTCGCTTGTTTATCTTATAATCAAATTAATATTTCTAAATATAAAACAGGCCTAACTTAGGTGAAACAGTTTCCAACCCGGCATAGTCCTGAGTGTCTGATTCCAGTTGCTATTCAGACCTCGCACGCTACTTACCAATAGGTGGGTGCTAGGTCACATGTCGTGATAGCAGAAGAAAAAAAAATGCCTAACGTGAACTTTAGTTAACTAAAGTTAAATTTACTTATATCATAATGATTTACCATTAAGCGATGGTGGATCGGTTGTAAGAATGCTTTCTTTAAAATCCTAAAAAGATCGGTTCGAACCTCGGCATGTACGAATGAGACATGCACTTTTCTTCGTACATTTCTCATAGATTTACAACATCACCATTTTTTTGCATAAGTTCATTGGTTTTCATTGAGCAAAATCAATTTGTTTATGTACTTACGAGATTGCGCGATGCCGGCTGTGAGGGACATGTCGTGGGTGATGATCTGGCCCCATTGCTGGGCGTTGAGGTTCCAGATGGGGTCTACGAGCTGTCGGTCTGGGAATAGCAAGAGACTGATCTCGCGAGGGTTCGGCAGAGGACGACCAGAAGACGAACGGGGCCAGGCTGCCACACCTAAAATAATGTTAAAGCTATAGTACAAGGTTCGTAGAAAAGCGACGTTTACCGATATAAATCTATTTTATATATATATATATATATATATATATATATCCTGGTATAGTTCATGCGTCCTTTGCCAAAAAATTCTATAGTAATACTGCGTCCACCGACTTATGGCGTCCGATATACGGACGCAAGATTATTTTCCCTCCAAATCACCACCAATCGATATCTATAGGTACATTGTATCTGTAGTAAAAAAAATGTGTGGAAGCATTTTTACCTCTAGAACGTCTGCACGAGTATAATGTAATGCGCCGATTTGTCGTGAGTGGCGCTGCATTTCTGTATATTATTTTGCATGAATATTTTTTTACATTGCGCCGATAATCTTACATCCGCGGCTTTTTTTGGGATGTTGCCGATTTTCGAAGAGAGCGTGCTGTGCGTACGACGCGACGTTGCCGCTTAGTGTTACTTGGATATTTAAAAATTAAATTGTTTTCGTTTCACTACTCGTGGATCGACTGCTTGGACGCGCGTTTGATTGAATGAATGGAAGCAATAATATTTTGTATACTAATATATGTCTATTTACTATCTTTAACGTGAATATAGTTTCACGATGAAAGCCAACCTAAGGAGCCAACGGATACTAAATTTGGCATCAAATAAAGTGATTTAAATTTCAGTACTGGTATTTTTTCAATTATCGATACTTAGGTACCTATCGGTAGGTAATTGACGAGCCTGTATGAGAAGACTTATACAAAGTACCTACCTACTTAAATAACGGTTTTATCACGTGTATGTATGGTGCACGGGAAGGTTGGTTTCCACACTTTACCATAAATTCAAATTTAGTACAAAGGCATAGAGTACGAATCAGGTTAGAAACAGAGGATATCTTAAACTTCGCTGAAATAGAAAACAACGAGGTATCTGCATTTCAAGAAATAGAAACTGTCATGAGCACAAACATGGCTACTACATCTGCCAATGAACCGTTAGTATTCAACATAACTTCGGCTACGACAAAAAAGAAAAGAGTCTTGGTGCCTTGGACAAATGAACAAAAGAAAATAGTAACAAACTATTTTAAAAGAAATATTAATACAAAAAAGCCTCCAAAGCGTAATGAATGTGACGCTTTAAAAGCTTCCCATCCAGAGTTATTAAAATACAAAGATTGGCTTAAAATTTAAGTTTTTGTCCAAAACGTTTATAGCAAAAGTTAGAAGTTTTTGTCGTAGCCGAATTTATGTTGGATACTAACGGTTCATTGGCAGGTGTAGTAGTAGTCATGTGTGTACTCATGAGAGTTTCTATTTCTTGAAATGCAGATGCTTCGTTGTTTTCTATTTCAGCGAAGTTTAAGATATCCTCTGTTTCTAATCCGTCACCTTCTAGTTCTTCTTCCATGTTAAGATTAATATCATCTAAAGATTTACCTAAACATTAACTGCTTAATTCAGAACCGGTTCTCTAAACCGCTGCAGTTTAGTTAAACAAGGGAACCAGTGTGATTTTTCTCTTTCTACGCCTAAAGAACTAAAAAGAAAAAAAAAACACACTTATTCACTGGTCTAACTAAACAGCAGTTTAGCGAAACGTTGCTGAATAAGGTAGTTATGGTTGCTCGAACTGTTTCCATACAGCGTAGTTTGGTTTTCATTGAATAATGAGAACGTGAATGTCGTCAGAAACTTTGGTATGGTTTTCACAGTATTTACAAGGGCGTCAACAACAGGTTCACATTGGTGAAAAGGTCTCAAGCTGGTGTGATATGAGTATAGGCGTCCCACAAGGTGGCATACTCTCTCCTTTACTTTTTTCATTATTCATTAATGGAATCACCTCCACTCTTTATTGTCACTACCACCTGTATACTGATGACTTGCAACTCTACGTGCAGACAGGTGTCGACACTCTTAATAGTGCTATAGCTTGGCTTAATTCCGATCTTTGTAGTATACAGTCTTGGTCTGCGTGTCGTTGTCAACCCGAAGTCAATTATTGTTGGCAGCTCTCGACTCTTGTCTAAAGTCAACTTTACTACAATACATCCTGTTCGGTTTGACAACGTGCCCATTCCGTTCTCCAGTGAGGTTAGGGATCTGGGTATATATCTGGATACTTGTCTTTGCTGGAGACCGCAGATCACTAATATTAGTCGTAAAATATTTTCGTCGCTGCACTCTCTCAATAAATTGAAAAACTTTTTGCCATTGAAAGCTAAAATTACGCTCGTATAATCGCTCCTACTGCCGTTACTCGATTACGGTGACGTGTGTTGTGTGGATCTTACTCAAGAATTACTTAATAAAATGGAACGTCTGCACAACACATGTATTAGGTTTATCTTTGGTCTACGTAAGTACGACCATATTTCTTGTTTTCGGGATAAACTTAAATGGCTACCTATCCGTAAGCGTAGAGATCGCAGACTGCTTTGCTTACTATTCAGCATCCTTAACGAACCGGACACACCGCAATACCTGAAAGACAGTCTTACTTTTCTAGGCTCAATCCATGATCGAACTCTTCGCTCTTCTTCTAACTCAACCCTTTCCATCCCTTCCCATCACAGCTCTTTTGTCTCTAATTCGTTTGCTGCTGTAGCTGCAAATCTTTGGAATGACCAACCTTTAGGTATTAGGCAAGCTCCAAATCGAGTCATCTTCAAAAATATGGTTTAGAAACACTTTCTTTCTAACTAGATTGTCCCAAATTTATGTCTCTTTTTCATGTCCTCACTATCCTCAATTGCAGCAATGTCATATTTCAATTCCCTCATCATGTAAGTAGTTTTATTTTTATATTATTGTTTATTTATGCTGTAATTTATGTTTATATATATTTATATATTACGTATTTGTATTAGTATGTAATATTGTTATGTATGTATTAAGATACTGAAGTATACTGTTAAGAATAACTTAATTAATGATTGCACCTACCATCTATACTGTCTAAATGTCCTAAAGGTTTGGCTGTCAGACAATGCCTAGCGGCATTAAGTCCGCCGTTGTACATAGTGCAATAAAGTTTTTAAATAAATAAAACGTGTATTTAAATAATATTTTTAATATCCTACTTATATGATTTTTTAAAATATTTTCAAACATTTAACTATAGGTCTTTACAACAAGGTATTTATAAAATAATTTGGTTAGATTTTATAGCATCGTATCGGAATCACACTAATCATGTCATTCGATATTATAAATAAGTGTAGTTTCGTTTTTACGTCTCATCTACCTTCAGTGACGAGAATTCAGCTCAGGCACAAAGTAGATCGACGTGGTAACTTGGTGGCTTAATAACTTGTACAAATATTAGATATTATTGATTGTTAAGCATAGTAGACCGCCTCCGTGGTTTATAGTGATAACGGTGCTTGCGTTCGTCGTGGGTTCGATTTAGACTCGGGGCTAATTTTTTGTACGTTTTTCTGTACAATTTGCTTAGGTCTGGGTGTTTATACTGGGTGACCTTGAATGGTTTTACTTTAGGCTTATATGATACTCGCCTGATCAAAACCAACAACTTTTCCCATGAAACCATATGTCGGAAATGACAAAAAAAATGGCTTCTCCATACAAATTTGCTATTTTGAAATTACCACTTTGTATGGAGAAGTCAAAAAAATATATAATTTCCGACAAATGGTTTCTTGAAAAAAGTTTTGATCAGGCGAGTATCATATTAGCCTATTGTAAGACCATTCAATGTCACCCAGTATAATATGAATTTATTGAAAAGCAATACATAGGTAAACCTGTCTACAAGGTAAATTAAGGAGAGAGCATCAATAAACTTATTTTTGCAACTGGTATGTTCCTGTCATAAAGGATGTCAAATTGGTATCAGAGTGGATTGTTAAGATAAGGTGTATATTACGGACGCGAAAATAACTTGAAGTTGTAATTGCGCAAGAAGTCTACTAGTGTAGTTAGAAATATACAAAAAATATACACCTGGACGTAAAAATGTACGTGACAAGGACACTAGAATGTATGAAGTGTGAATATCGACAGTTTTGAACTTTTTGAAAATATAAGTTGATTTTGACATACGTATGATAGATAAAAGTATGTATTCACTGTAACATTGACAATATAACAAGTAGAAATGATGGACGCCATAAGTCGTTTTCCCAGCCAGGACGCATGAACTATACAAGGATGTATATATATATATATATATACATATATATATAACAAAAGCAATAGTAGGTAATGGGTTACCTAACGAAATGTGGCTATAATTATTTTCAAGTGTGGCGTTGATGGCTACTAGCTATAGTATGACAGTGCCACTTTACAGCAGCTATGATTCTTAGTGTATTTATTTTATTTTACATTTACAGCAGCTATAATTTTAAGATTAATGTTTATTTGTAAAGTGCTGCTCCAAATACAAGCTATTTCCCAGAAAATATTAAATAACCTATTTATTTATTTTTTTACATGTAAAAGCGAAAAATACATGTATTTATTGTCCTATGCCTACTTGCAGAATAAATAAATTGAATTGAAATTACTGTCTAACCTACGAGGAATATCAAAAATACTGAAAAAAGTGTCCGTTCCGATTTTGTTAATCAATAAATCTTTTTTACTTTAAGTGACAGCTAGTGTGGATACAGGATGGCAAGCACGTCGATGTCTCTAGCGTACCAAACTCAAGAATACCACAAATAAATTAAATATTAATTTTAATTATTTAAATTAATAAATATTAGTATCACCTGACCAGGAATCGAACCCGGTACCTCCGAGTCTAAATACCTACTTTAACCGCTAGACCACGGAGGCAGTTGCTTTATTTTTATTCTAGATTATAATATTAAAATATTTGCTTTTTAATAAATTCCACGAAGTATAGTTGTGTTTATAATTATAAATGTATTATTTATGATAACAAAAAAAAATTACAGTATAAATTAAAATCGATGTAGTCACTATAAATAACCACTCTATAAAATTACCACCTAAGCCTGCATGATAAGATACTCGTAGGTGCTTATTTTTGTTCCAAACGATAAAATCTAAACTCCTGCTAAACACGAACCCAGATGATATCTATAAAAATGCACAAAACCTGTACAGTCAGCTATTGAAATGAAATGAACTGAACCGAAATATTTATTAGCGATTGTAGGCTTACAAATAAATGATAATATTTTTTTCCCCCTGGCTTAAGCAGCGTACAAATAAGTCCTAACACAAATTAACAATTATTCTAAGACTGTAACAATTTATACATTAATCTTACTCGTATGGGTTAATTAAATAATACTATACTCATATTTTATACTGATATAAATAAATGTCAAAATAATAAGCCTAAATACGAAAAATTACATATTAATATATATATGTATAGTATGTATTTAAACATGTATTTATTATTAATAATTAGTTAAATTCAAATTAAATCAAATAGTCTTTATTTTCAATCAGTTATACATGAGTTTCAATCAGGAACCTGAACAAGAATTTCTGGGACGCCTGAATCTCTGAACACCCTGCACTTCCGGTCACAAACAATATTGCAAAACATTAGGCGCTTGCGGGTAAAAATACTATACAAATTATATAAAAAGAAAAGGTTAAAAAAATGTTTTTTATTGTTTTATTTATTTTTTATCTTAGAAGCACATTTTTAGTACTATCGTAGTCAAGAAGAAATAGCCAATGGGGTGTATCAGGCAAAGCTTTTTGTAGATGTCGCTAGCGGCAATGGTATCTTGTTTTACACCTATGTCGCATCATTTTTTAAATGTTTTTGTAGTTTTTTATTTTTATAAGAAAATTACTTTGCCTACCTTAAAAGACGAATTAGGAAAGCGAACACCGTGTTTAAAAAGAAAAAATAACAGAACAGTTTCATTAACAGAACAGCAATTTTGAGATCACCATATCTTTGATTTCGCTTGGAAATCTCGATTTGTACACTTGAAAGCTGCTCACTTCGGTAATATATCCAGAAAATAATAAATTTCGTATTAAAAATACAAGTTTTCTATGCAACTGACAGTTCTATTAGGTACCATCTATCATGCGCCATCTATCGTGATAAAAAGTTAGTGATATACCGTGATTAGGACAGTCACAGCAATTTTTACATCTCGTAGCGTCATTGTATAAATCCCGAGATTTGAGTTAATTTTGTTATACAAGTACGCCAATTGATTCGGGTATTGTCTTTTCACAAAAGCAGTTTTACACTTAGGTTCACTTGGTTCCTTTCCGTTACTTACTTATTTTAGTTCAAAAATTAACATACGAACATCTTTTTATACTCTTAAACAAAACAAATTGGAAAACTCATTGCAATCTTATATTATCGGAAATATTTAAAATAAATTGTAACATTTATGCCTTTCGAGGTGTGAAGAGTTCACAACTAAGAATACCTTAAGTGAACTCGGCTAAGAAAACGTCATTGAATATAAATAAATAAATAATAATAAATAAATAAATATTTCCAGATTAGTGTGTGCCCTACACAGCGCCATCTAATTTCCGTGGTAAGCTACGAGGCTTGTTGAAACTAGATGGTAGATAAACTACATATTATACTTTTTTTTTTGTAAATAAATACATATTATACATATAAACACCCAGACCGAGACAAATTATACAATGTACAACTTGCCCCCGGTGGGAATCGAACCCACGACCTCCCGAGTTCACGGCAACGTTTGTTACCACTAGACCACGGAGGCGGTCATATATGGGACTGTAGAAAGCTGATTTGATAGATGAATTGAGGTTAGTGTGTTAACGTTTACGAAATGTTCGGTTTAAATCAATACATTTTAATTAAAGAAAATTATATGTTACGAGTATTTGATATGACAGCGCTATACAAATATATAAAATTGAAAATGATAATTTTAATCTAAAATATAATTGAGAACATGTCGGCAGGTAATGATATTAATAGCCTTAAATTTATATTTCAACTAGTTGTGTGTGACCCGGCTTCATCCATGCAGTAAATCTGTAAATTTGTATTAAACTTAATAGGTCAATCAAACAGATTGTCACACATGTCGTCATTTATTTATTTAATTTCCTTTAAGAAAAACTCACAGCTTCCAACAAATGATAAAGAAAATATTATTATGACAGTATCCTTTGCAGAAACCACGCTTTTTGTGCAAGCCATTCATATTTAGCTAACTATACTATAGGCCCATCATGATAAGTGGCATGCTCAATACTTCAATTTAAAAAAAGGACTTAACCGCTGGAAACAAAGCACGAACCAACAAATGATTACTTATAAAAAACAAGACGCCAATTAAAAGTTTCCACAAATACAACAACAAAATATAAAGTTTAAACAAGAAAAAATGTGTGCATACGGAAATGAATATATATGTATGGAAGAAGTAATATAACCAGAGGCTTAAATATCTAAAGTTGACAAGTCTCAATTTAAACTTCTAACAGGCAGGTGTAACTAGCCATTGTTTAGGTTTAACACAATATATTCCCTCGTGAAACTGGTAGGAAAATCAAGCAATACAAATGTGGGATATCACTTAACAGTTATAAATATGTGGAACAAAACACCAGAAGACATATTGAAGTCCTCAACTGTAAAGACTTTTATAAACAAACTGGACAAGTGGCGAGTGATAACAGAAATAGACTAGGGTGATAATAGTCAATTTTATAAACTTTACACCATTGCCTATTTATCAATAATAATAATAATAGTGATGGAATTCATTCGAAGGAAATCATGTTATTTTTAATTCCTTTATGATTTGCTTCCTATTAAAAAATATTCGAAATATGTATATGATTTATGTAAATTATAATTTTGTAAGAATGGTGTTAATATTTCTCATTTAAATTTGTTTTATGTGATTAACGGACAGTTACACAGAGGCTGATTATCTTTTTACATCTTTAACTTATGCCTATGATTCACGTCATTGGATGAAATAACCAAAGTGACAAGCTTCCAATCATGTGACGTATATCAAAATATTGTTCAGAGCTTATATTTTAAGCATCCTTTCTGCAACAGGACGGCCTGTTGTTTTATTAAACGGCTGATGTTTTTCTCCTTAAGTAATAATAAATAAAAAAACTGACTACAATTTAAGCAAATCTAATTCAAACAAAAAGTAATATAAGAAATACTATAAAAACTTAAACAAAAACATAGAAATAATAATAAATAAATTAGTAAAAAATAAAATAAGAAACAAAATTAAATAATTGTTAATCATGTATTATTTATAATAACTAAAAGCTGTGTAACTCTTTCAAATTTGTTTAGTCACTATTGTTATTGTTACTACTTATTACCTAGCTTTAGTTACTTCTTTTAGTTTTTAAATATGTTGTCTTTCGCCTTCTGCTAATAATTAAATTATTTAAAAGTTGGCCATAAATATCGGTTTTATATTTTTATTATAACTTCATTTATAATGACTATTTGGGCCATAACGAAATAAAATAAATAAATATCTCTGCTGTGTCATGCTGTGAGTAATACATAATAAACTAATTTAGGCAATGTACAGAACACGTCAATTTCCATGTTTTCAACTAGGTGGTTATGTTCCCTTGATGCACTATCGTTAAAATTAAGTTTTGACAGTAGTTGGTCTAGATCAAGTAGATCATATGTCCGTCTAGGTTGCAAATAATCCTTTTTTTTAAACTCATTCAGTTGAGACAAACAGACATAGAGACAGACAAAAATTATACACACATGTATTATATCGACTACTGAAATTTCAATTGGGTAATTTTAATCTGGTTTATATTTGACATGAAACTTTAATAGCTCTATTAAGGAACGTTTCGCAAAACCAGTGCTAATTTGACAGATTACATTGCCTGACACAGTTCAAAGATCGAATTGATACTATAAAAGCATCCACCTTAACGATTAACATATCTTACCATCGGCATAGTTATAAGGTATCAAGCGTCCATAAGGAGTTTGTGGTGCTCCCCACGCAGGTCTGGCGAGGTTATTGCAAGTCCCATCCAGAGCTCGATATCTAGATTTAGCGCAGAATGGCGGAGCGAGCCCGCAAGTCTGCGCGCCTGGGTCCTGACCCGTACCAAGTGGTGGGGGTGGATTGCTGAAACTGGTAATAATAATGTTATATATTTTGTTTCAAATCTACGTTTTATGCAATATAAATTATATATTATTAACAACTACTTAAGTATTAAAATTAACCTAAAAATAATATAAAAACTCTACTTTGGAGAAATAGCAGCGAGGTTACTTTGGCTGAAATAATTGCCAGCTTTCCTGTGTACAGACTTTTTATCAGCCACAACTCTCCGGCCAGGCGTTTGGCTGAGGGTTCCCATTGACTCGATCTCAAATGGCGTGAATTCTCAATCAAGTCAATTCTTAGCAAAAATCCCATTTTGTTTTGTTTTATACATTAAGCATGCTTTTATAAATATTAAAACCTATATAATGATGTATAAATATTTTAGCTATTAAAATTTCTCATGTGTGCTTAGGAAACATCAGTTAGACACAGTCATAAAGTTCCCTACATTATAACTCCAAAGAATGCATATTGTTTGACATCATATACTCGTACATCTGGCGTGGTCAAGTCTTTATAAAGTTCCGGACAACCTATTAGGAAAAAATAATTAAATTTTCAAGCACAATGCTATTTCAGGCTTAGCCGGCCCAAAGCTTTATTATGCCCTAGGCTGTCATCGAAGTTTAATATCCTTTAGTTAAGCGTGTAAAGCGTACCTCAAATCCGGACCTCCATCTAAAGCATATAATTATATCTCCGGAAGGCATAGCTTGCAACATTTTAGTTAAAAAAGATTAAAAATAGTTTTTTGTTTCTGTTTTATTGTCTCGATAACATTTGACCATGAATCAGACACTCATAACTGACATCAGTGCCTAACACTGTGCCAACTTGACTGGGCATTACGGCAATTCGAGCCTGATCACGAAACGCGTGGATTTATGTATATTGTATGTGTTTATCGGCACGAACGGTGGATACTTCCCCGCCCTGGCATTCTGGGCAAATTACAACCTATTTGTTTTTCTCGTTGAAAGTAAGTGCCATTTGAAATGACATCAAATGCCAATTTTTATTTTCAAGGAAAAGTAATGTTGACTGAAAAACTTTGAAAATATTTGATTGTGCGAGTGAGAGGGATGCAAAGGCGTTAAACTCTGCTAAGTGATATCTTCTAACAGTAAGCTAATGTTCTACTTAAAGGACCTTATTCAAGAGTGGATTTCTAGGACTTTAATTTCTAGGGGCTGTAACATATAAGATTAAGTTGTTGAAGGGCTTTTGTCACTACTGGAGTACCCGCGATCCTAGAACCCTCTGGGATTGCGCGGAGCGATGGAAAAAGACCCGACGGCATGACCGTTGGGCCGTGGAAACTTGGCAGGTCCCTGGTGTGGGATGCGACATGTGTAGACACATTAGCCCCATCACACATCCAGGCGACCTCGTCAAGCGCGGGAAGTGCGGCGGTTTCTGCTGAGAACCTCAAGCTGCGTAAATACGCCAACCTCAGTACAGGTTACGAATTTGCGCCGTTTGGGGTCGAGACGATGGGCCCATGGGGACACTCAGCCAAGCGTCTGGCCAAGGAGTTGTCCAAACGGCTAACGGAGAAGTCTGGAGACAGGAAGGCTGGCAATTATTTCTGCCAACGTATTAGCTTAGCTATACAGAGGGGAAATGTTGCCAGTCTTCTTGGGACTATCACTGAAGGGTCGTCTCTAGAGGACATTTTTTACTTATAGTTTATTTTTTATTAGGTTTAGTTTATATTTATTTTAATTTTTACTTTTAAGTAGTTTTAATTTATATTGTAATTATTTTATACTGTTTGTATATTACTTCATTAAAATTTGAAAATATTTATTTTCTTACGTTTTAGGCGCCACATCTACTAAAACGTTGAGTTACCTATAGTAATTCTATGTATATTCAAGGCAACGTGAAAGCGACAAATAGGTAACATACAATAGTAATTCATTGCTTCTATTCCTGGACATTTAAAGGAGAAATTGCTCGAAATAGGAGGTAGTATACAAAAGGTAGTACTCGTACAGTTGAACGATTTTTTATTAACAACTATTACTGTAAGTATATTTCATATTGTTTGGAAAATTGGAATGCTTTCATACGATTTGTCTCCAAATTGATATACCCGTAGCTATTATTTATAGCAATTTTGGTACTAAAGTAAAAAAAGTATCATCACGACTGTATCCCTTCCGAGGTAGTCAGAAATCCATTTTTTTTATTTTATTAAAGCGGATTTACATTTAGTTACCTCCGAATGGAAATCCATGGACTTTACCGCTAGACCACGGAGGCAGTTATTCTGGTACAATTACCAAATATTATTTGA
This sequence comes from Tinea semifulvella, assembly GCA_910589645.1. Lineage (NCBI taxonomy): Eukaryota > Metazoa > Arthropoda > Insecta > Lepidoptera > Tineidae > Tinea > Tinea semifulvella. The sequence continues at coordinate 11,779,280 of OU342602.1, forward strand.
GAAGCGGTCCTACATAATTTTCAAGGACTATAATTTCGTATTTGTTAATTCATTTGTATTTTTTGTTATACGAGTATTATATTTATTAATTATATTAGACCTTTATATATCCTTCAGAGATTTTAAAACACGTTATAACTTGGTCTAAACTAAAATCATTTTTTTAAATAAAATTTTGTATTTTTTTATGTTAACAGAATAGAAATTTAATCAATTGCTATTAGCACATTATTCTTCATTTTCACCTAGAGACATTAAGGCTGGGTTCTATCATACCGAAGTCTCTTTAAAATAACGATTAAAGTTAAAAATGGCGTCAGGTAGCGGATAACTATCAAAATAAAACTGATACATACGACGCCATTTTTTAATCCTTACATATCTACAGAGACCTTATTGTGTGTGATGCAACTCAGCCTTACCTTATCTTTCAAAATGCGTGAGCTCAAAAGAGCAAAACTGAGAAAACATTTAAATTACAAAACATTATAGGAATATCAACTTAACTAGCGTAATCAATAGGCGTCTGTTCGTAGGATTCCTATATATTGTAACATTTAAGCTAAAATAAAATACTACATCTTATAAATTAATAATTAAATATAATAGTTATGTACATATAATTATACAAAAATATGGTTATATTACAGAGTTAGTATAAATTAGTTATTTGCCAAATATTTGTATTTTCTTCATGTCCTGCCGTAAATTTTACCAAACACGTGTAACAAATTCATTTAATAGTTAACACTGACAATTTCACTTAATAATTTACTTTACAACACCCACACGTATTCATTACCGTTATATAGCTTTATTAGATGGGTAAATTGAGAAACATAGAACTTTAATAACGCCTGAAAAGTTAATATACGAGTAGCAAAAACAAATGTTTATATTAGGTTTCTATTAAATTTTAAGGCATTCATAATTACGAGTACCACCTCGTATTTTAATTTAAAATTTTACATGAATAGACGGTATGGTATATTATACAGATTTATTAAGTGAGTAAATTGCATTTTTCACGTCACAACAAGCGACAAGACACCTAAACACCTGGCGCCAGACACTGATAACCGACTTCAGTTCCTACTATAGGCCTATCAAGATGCTTTTTCACACTTCGCTTAAAGGACTTCAGGTTATAGGAGTGGGAGAATGGAATGGGAACTGGCTGGGAAAGCACATCACTCACATCTTCAGCGTCCGACAGATATAAGAATCTACATTTTTTTATATGTATGCGTAATAAAAAATGGCTACGGTATGAGGGTGTATATTTTGGCCTGTGCATGCGTGTGCTTCGGGTGTGGAAAAGAAAAGAAAGGACTTTGCAGGACATTAAGAACATATGTAAGGTACTGCAACACCATCCCCGAGGTGCGAACATTATTCCACGCATGACCTTATTTGTGCTTTATAAAGCATAAGTCTTGAGTTAGGGAAGAAAAACCATTTCGCCTTGTTCAGTATTCTGGACGTTTTTTGGACGCTGTTTTGATGATGCTCTCAATGTAGTTTCGGTTGTGATCTGAGGTTTTGGGAGACATGGGCTATAAAAGTTGCAGATAAAGCAAGAATTAATGCGTTTGAGATGCGGTGCTGGCGTCGTTTGCTCAGAATTCATTGGACTGCACAACGCATTAACGCTTTGGTGCTCGAAGACTTGCCAAGGAGCAGAGATTTTCTGCCGTCTACTTTACCCGAATTCTGCAATATTTTGACCACATTGCTAAAAGAGGTGCCGACAATCTAGAAATAAAAATAGTAACGGGAAAAGTAGACGGTAAAAGTATGAGAGGAAGAAGCCCCAAACGATGGTTGGACTGCGACGAAGTCACAATCCCTACCAGTAGGGTACCGCTAAGGAGGAGAGGAGGTTTTGGGCAGCACACAAATAAATTTTGCGAAAGGCGACGTCCAGTTATTCTTAAATCTTAACTTTTATATTCCTATAAAGTATCATCACGACCACATCCCTTGCGGGGTGGTCAAAAACCACGATTTTTTTAAGATACGGTTTCACGTTTTGCCAACTTTACAATAGACCCATCATGACAAGTGGCAAGCTCGTCGATGTCTCTAGCGTACCAAACTCGAGAAATATCTATACTATATATATTTTTTTTGTGACCAGACCAGGAATCGAACATGGTACCTCCGAGTCTTAAATCCACGGACTTAATCGCTAGACTGCGGATGCAGGTTTTTATTGCGTATAATTTATAATTTATTTATCAAGTATTAACGCCTGAAATGCATAATATCAAATACAAAATATTAACGCTAAATGTGCATTAATATGTGCATATAAATTTTAAGGCACTCATTAGAATATACTACGAGCATTTTCAATAGTATTTTTACAGCAGGACATTTTCGAAAAATAGTTAAATTGTTAGTTGTACTGGAATACAAATTAACCTTGTTGGCGGACGGCTGGCTTGTGCATTCAGGGAAGCATATCTCTGGTTGTCACTGGGAACAAAAATCGGTGTATCTTACATTATCATACAGGTGCGTGTTTTATATACAGCAGGCATAGTGCGGGGTACATTGGCAGGCAATTGGCAGATGCTTACAGGCTATTTAGCAGGCACTTAATTCAGATTTATACAAAACTTTGAGAACCCTCCAGTTTCTGTAATAAATATTATTTTAATAGACATTTAAAATGTATGTGTTTGGTTTATTAACCAAACACATACAGTAGTAACATTCTGCTTGATTAGTAGTTATATTTATATTTAACTACTAATGAAGCAGAATGTTACAAATTGTTAAATTATCGTTTTTTTCGAAAACTGGGAGAAAGTATTTCATTGTGATGATTTAGTTATTGCAACTTTTTGGAATCAATAGCCACGCTTATTGATTTTTTAATTAAATAGATTATATTTTACAGAAACTTACACAATTTATAAGCAATTATTAGCGCCGGCCCTGACGTAGAGGAGTGGATCTGGTAGCTCTATGCAAGAGCCGTCAAAACGCCAAATACGAAAATCAATTGCAAAAAACAAGAAACAGGAGTATAACAATTTATAATATAATTAAATTCAATAAGTGTTGATGTTTGCTATAAAATATTATTTATTTATTTAAAACCGAAATACAAATTAAAATCGTCGATCAAAAGTCGCAGAAATATAGTTAAGAGCTGGCCATTGATATGTGCAGAGATAAACAGTCAGCCACAGACTCTTACTGTTAAACTTTTTTATACTGAGCACTATATGTTGAACCGCATCATCTAATGCTAAGCGGTACGCGTGGATGAAAACACAAGAATGGAAGCTGCCACCAATATTTTTTATGCACCAGCAGTATTTCTTTAGCGCAAACGTTACATGTCAAAATAATGGATTTTGTTATTTACTGTGACTTTAGCCCGAGTTTTGCTGTTCATAGCTGAGTTTACGTCAAAATACCATCTACTATTTCTAAGGTGTTGCAAGTTTAAGACCATTGGGAAAACTTAAATTAAATATTGTCCGCAGCGAGTTTATAATAATGTAAACAACATTTATATTCGTAAAAATAAGATCATATATTTTTCAATAAACATAGATTTATATCACACATAACGTTATTTGATGTCATCTGTAGTGAAAACCTTTATATATCAGAATAGCAATTTTAATACAATTTCACACTGACAGTTTTCGTTTTTAAGAGATTCCACTATATTAACGTTTGCGGTCAAGTAACATATATTCTGTTAGGGGCTGCTTCAAATGACTCTACTTAAAACTTGTGACAGTATATTAAATTGTATTTAGCCAAATCTGCCAACTTCTAATTCTACCCTAATTAAAAACGAATAATCAAAAAATATTCAATCTGCAGACAGAAGCAAAAAAGTGCGGATAATTTAGATATTTACATAACGAATATTTTTGTGCTTAAAAGTTTATTCAAGGAAAAGTCGATGGCAAGAGGATTTGAAGATTCGAGGATTCCTTAAAGGAATATGGATAAAAGAAGAAGAAATAGTTTTATTCTTTATTTCATATCTCACCCAAAACCAGCGACTGGAAGTCTCTGTGGTGGAAGTCCAGGAGCTAGGACCTTGGCGTACTGGGCTGCAGGTCCGCCGACCTGGAAGCCAGGGGCTACGTGCTGCAGGAACAGCTGACCAGGACTGGGCGTCAGGTTCACGTACACCCCGTGGACGAAGCCGCATAGCACCGCTAGTGCTATGTTCACGCGCAACATTTTATCTAGAAAGACAAAAAAAAACTACATTAATTATCATCACAGCTCCAGAAACACACAGTACCTCCACTGCTAAAGACTGACTAGGAAATTTGACCTACATTCGCCAAGATGGCCAGACGGGTCTGATGGCATTTTTAATGCCAATTCATTAATGATTCCACAAGTTGGTGTTAGCGAAAACGTGATTGACGTGCGACGGCTTATCGTGCTTTCCGAAGAAGCATTGGTGAAGGCATATTAAGTTTTTTTTATTTGAGTATGACACCGTGCTAACCTGATGGTAAGCGGTGCGCGAGGTCCAAGAATAGGAACAACTGAAGCCAGCCACTGACGACCGACATCAGTCTCTACTATTATGCCGGCCTATCAAGATGCTGTTTCATACTTCGCTTAAAGGACTCCAAGTTATAGGAATAGGGAACCACAATGGCTGGGAGAGCATTCCACATCTACCGCATGCGACAAAAGTCTCCAAGGTTATATGTACGCGTAGTTGGCTACGATATGGTGATACATATTTTGGTGAGTGCGGTTCGTTACCTCAGCCTAAGTAACTATGTATCTACGCACGTATTACGAGTAAATAATTTCATACATTTCCCATTTTCCACTAATCTCGAAGCAATCATTTTTCTCTTTTAATTTCTATTATATTTAAAGACAAAAGTTTAGAATTCTTCTGGTATAATAATAAATGTAATATGAGATGTCCCAGTCATGATTTAATTAAGTACAAGCTTTAAGATCCAGTAGCATCATGAACACTGTTAAACAATATTTCTTTGTAATCTTTACGCGATTTACCTCCAGTGACCACGGCCAATGCAACTTTGCTGAAACGTCGAGAGAAATATGTCTCTAAGGTAAATCGGGTAAAGACCCGTTAAAATTATAAAAATTATTATGAATGTGCGCGAAAGTATAAAAAGTTTAATATTTATTTGTATTGCAAAAACATGCAGACGAATAAAGAAACACAAAAAATTCAATCCAGAGAGGGATTATAAGCTGAGTTTTCCTAGCAGATTCCTTTCTCAGTCAGATTAAACATTACCAGATCACTGGAATCTGCTAAGCTACTAGTCTTCTGCTAACAGCTTACTCTTTAAACCAATTTGCTGCTTAGTCGTCTACTAGCAGGAGTAGAATCATTAAAAATAATTTAATCAATGACGTTTCATAAATGCCTGTAATAGGTTTACGTGAATAAAGATTTTTTAAATTTCTACCCTCACTTTGTAAGCTATCTTCATCGTGGAATCCAATAATTAATCGGTTTCGATGCCGGGATAATACGCCCTGGTGTGTGCAGTGATAAATAGGTAGGTTAACATCTATAGCCCATTATGTACGAGGCTACACCGCGCAGCACCAGTCGAGCCGTGACTATGGTCAATGCAATTTGGCTGAAACGTCGGAAGAAGTATGTCTCTAAGGTAATTCGCGTAAGGCTCGGTAGAATTATAAAAACTATTATTAAAATGCGCAAAACACAGCACCTACATTATAGTTATTAAAAAAGTACGGTCCACAATTTGGAGAGAGCTATGCTAGTTATTTAGATGGATAGAATTCGAAACATTGATATTAGTCAGTGAACCAAAGTTACTGACATAGCATTCAAAATTAGCGATTTAAGTGGCAATTGGCCGGATACATCTGCTTTAGAACTGACGATCGATAGCGAAAACGGGTTCTTGAGACCGATGATAACATCATTAAGTGAACTTATATGTGAAAACCTTTAATAGTTTTTAATTTATTTACTGTTTAAAATCTATATTTATATCTGTCAACTATTGGTTTTCCAAAATAAATAAAATTATAAAATAGTTTGTTGCGTCATCAGACTTTTGTTGTATGCTGATATCCACCAGCGACGTGGTTTTTTTATTACTTTTACTAGATCGCATAATTTGGTAATTGTTAATTAATACCACAGCCGCAGCTGCAGCGACGATACTTCTCTTTCACTTTGCATTTTGAAATGAAGCTATCAAAAGATCTACACAGACCGACACGCACCGTTGAAAGAGCCCTGTCTGTGTGCGTTGCCGTCCGTGGTCGTCGGCTGTGCGTGATGATCCACAGAATCACGCACCGTGGGAACCCAGCGTTACGCACCAATTTTAGATTTAGTAGTTTTTGGCAACAATTTCAATTATTTTTATCATAGCGGTGTACTATCCTCTTCTTGGAGTATATCTTTTCGTTTGGAAACTAAAACGTTTATTGGATTGGGAAAATATCAAGATGAGAATCCTTCATAGTCGTCTGATACCGTCTCTTAATATTTTAGCATTTATCTTCATGGTAGATATAAAACGGTATGACTGGATTTTGGAGATATGTGTGTATCATGAAGTAAAGTAAAGTATCATCACGACCGTATCCCTTCCGGAGTGGTCAGAAAACACGATGTTTCAAAGAAGCGGGATCACACTTAGGCAACAGACAACATACCGTACCAAACTCGAGAAATATCACAAATAAATGCTACTTAAATTTAAAAAATAAAATGTTTAATGTCCTCTAGAAACATCCTAGATAGTCCCAAGAAGACTGGAAACATATTTAGGCAGAAATAATAGCCAGCCTTTCTGTCCCCAGACCTTTCCGTGTTTCTTTGATAACTCCTTGACCAGGCGCTTTGGTAAAGGTTCCCATGGGCCCATCGTCTCGGCCCCAAACGGCGCAAATTCGTTACCTATACCAATGTTCTCAGCAGGTCGCCTGGATGTGAGATGGAGCCAATATATCTAATACACACGTCGCATCCCACACCAGTGACCTTCCAAGTTTCCACGGCCCAACAATCATTCCATCGGATCTCTTGCCATCGCTCCGCACAATACCAGAGGGTTCTAAGATTGCGGGTACTTCAGGCAGTGACAAGAGCCCTTCGGATGATTTTACGCGACGAGAAATACGGCCGGCACTTCTAGAGTCCGGGATGATCGACTGGTTCTCCACATCGATACTGATGCAGGTGGACAGTCAGTACATTTCGATCAAGAAGTGTGCCAACCGATGCCAAGGGAAAAGCTTGCAACCAAAGATCCGACACTCTAGTGGAAACGGTCACGTTCATGTAACAAATAAATTAATTAAATTATTGTGCCTGACCAGAAATCGAACCCGGTACCTCCGCGTCTAAATCTACAGACTTAACAGCTAGACCACAGCGGCAGTGGGTGTGTTGTGTGTATCATAAACTAGAGATAATGCTAAGTGGGTCGTTAGTCGAAGTTATGGTATACCAATTAACACCAGACAAGGATGGGTCGTTCTTACACCAAAGTGGTTTGGGATTAGTAGACGAATTTTTATTTACTAGAGTTCTCGCTTGCACAATCCAATAATTTCAAAGATTTTTCATGTCTGAGTATTTATTTATTTATTTATTCAAGGTACTTACAACAAACAAATTACAACCATTGCACGATATGAACAATAAAATATTTTGTATTTGTATTTTGATATATACACACTATTTGACAGCAGTTCTGGATTGCAATCCACAGCAGTGTATACTACAATACAATCAATTTCACATTTCTAACTTATATATAAACTTATTACGAGTATAAGAGACAACCTAAATAGAACGCGAAATAGAAAAAAAAGGAGGCCTCCTTTTCTTAAACCAGCCAATTGTCGGTCGCAAGCCCGAGACACCATTCTTCTCATCTCTTACCCACACACGATGGACCCGGCACCCGCACGGTGAATCCATGGAATGCTTAGAAATTTGTCTTCAAAAAACATTACACCTCGGATAGACGGGGACACTAGCTGAAAGACAGCCGACAGCGGGAGAGACTGCTGACAGCAAGAAAGAATGCTGACAGCAAGAAAGAATGCCGAGGGTTAAGGCCCAGCAAGCCATTCCCTCGTATTATATCGCTAAAAAGTCTAAAAAGAATAATACCCCTGGGACAGTCCGAGAGGGGGGGAGGATGAACTGTCCACTGGTAGATAATAACAACGACCCTGGCGATAATATGGACTTGAAATGCCCAACGTGCGGAAAAATACACAGAAGACAAGCCTGGTTCAAGAAACACTTAAAAATACATGAAGGGATCGAAGCACAGATGGTAAGACCTTCGACTAGTACTGCGGATAGAGTTTCCCCTCACATATCCCATGGTACACCTCCATGTGAATTCAACCAGGAGTCCATGACCATCAGGACACGTCTAAGCATCCCGACCATAAAAGAAACCACCTGGAAGGTTCACGACGGAAATCTGGCTGTCATGCTGGATTGTCCTGGTACAAAACAGGATCTTGATAGCCAAGTTCGTGCCTTTCAAAATACTGTCTATGAATATGAATTCAGTGAGCACTATCCACCAACGACCACTCATGCTCACACCAATAAGGAAAACACTTTTAAGCTGAAATTGAGGCGAAAGAAGAGGGAGCTAAGAAAGAGACTTAGATGCGCCAAAAACATTGGAGATAAACAGCAGTGCCATCAAGTGGCTAGAGCACTTAGATCAATTCTCAAATTGATCCAAGGAATATCGCTCCAAATTAAAGATAACTCCAATCAATACAATAGAGCCAGACACGAAGTCCTCTTTGACAAAAACCCCTTCGTCTATGCCAGAAAGATATTCAGCGAAAAAAGTGGTGTACTATCGCTGACCAGAGATCAAATATATAAATATTACAAAGAGACATACACAGAAATACATAAAGAGGAACAATATCTGGACCCACCCTCGCCTCGACCCGTCAGACCTTTAGAGGACTTCCGATGCCTTCCACCAAGCATGGAAGAAATGGAGGAACAAATCAAAAGAAAAAGTTCCAAATCGGCACCAGGCCCAGATGGCATTCCGTACATTGTATATAAAAAATGTCCTCACACCCGTAAGCAGTTATATAATATATATCGAAAAATCTGGTCTACTAATCAAGTTCCAAAGGCATTTGGCGAGGCAGTCTTCGTTCTCATACCAAAGAAAACTGAGGTAAATGATCCCAAAGATGCAAGACCGATCGCTTTGACGAATGCAATGTCCAAAATCTTCTTCTCCATAGTACAAGCAAGAATGTCCCGATTTATGATCAAGAACGAGTACTTCTCACGCCAGCACCAGAAAGGTTTTTTGCCGGGAGTTTCTGGCTGCTTAGAACACAACACCTTACTCGCTGAGTGTTTGAAGGATGCCAGGAAACAGGAGCGGCAACTAAGCGTCTGTTGGATCGACTTGGAAAACGCATTTGGGTCGGTGCAACATGAATTGCTGCAAACTGCGCTAAAATGGTATAACTTTCCAACACTAATCAGAGATATAATTGCCAATTATTACAAGAACTTGAGATTTGTCGTAACAAACAAGGACGGCTACACAGACACACTAAAATACAATGTGGGCCTGTTCCAAGGCTGCTGCCTATCACCTGTAGCTTTTAATATAATTATCAATATCCTAATCGACAAACTTAAATCTCGTGAGAAGAAGTGGGGATATAGATTCAAACAAAACAACATCTATACGGAATCCGTCTTAGCTTTTGCAGACGACTTGGCGGTGCTAACAAGAAATCCCAAGCAATGCCAGGGCTTGCTGAAAATAGTGGATGATTTCTGCTCATGGACAAAGGGAATGAGAACGAAACCATCAAAATGCTTCAGCCTATGTCTGGCTAGGCGAAACACTACATTTACGTCTTATGATCCTGGACTGAGTATAGCAGGGCAGAGAATAGCTCCGGTAAATGAAACCATGCCCTTTAAATTTCTTGGCAGAAGGATAAATTTTCAGGGAAAAACACCATCCCTAGAAGTAGTTGTAAAACAATTCACTGACGACATGAATAGGGTTACTCAACAGCCTATAAGCAATGTCAAAAAAGCTTGGATATATGACAACTACTTAGCATCTCGCCTCACTTGGCCTTTCCTAGTATATGATTTCAACAAAAGCCTACTATCAAGTCTGGACGCGGACGTCATAAGAACATTGAAGTCTTGGCTTGGATTAGCCCAGGGTGCTGACTCCTCAACATTCTTTAGAGGACGGAGAAACTTCGGAATGGATCTGAAAAGACCATCTGAATTATACAAACATCTACGTATAAGCAAATATCAAATTCTAACCAGCTCCCAGGATAATACAATTTCATCCCTTCCAAAAGACCCTCTGGTCTCAGATATGGAACCGAGACTACTATTCTTCAAGAAATTCATGACAGGTGCCCAGACTGACAAAAGAGGCATTGGCTGGAAGAAAAAAGAAAGTGACAAAGAGGTTATAAAATCCTAAGATGAAGAGCATGAATACAGAGTGCACGCGATGACTCTAGAAGTTCAAAATGACTGGCTAACTTTGGGCGATTTTTGCATCCCTCCAGCCCTAAAGTGGCGCACACTAATGTACGATTGGTCTCCGGCGTTGCTAAAGTTCTACCTAAACGCTTTTCAAATGTCCCTCCCGGACCAGAGTAATCTGGTAAGGTGGGGAAAAGCTACGGAAAAGAACTGTACATTGTGTGGTGCTGCCATAGGAACTGCTAGACACACACTTGTAGGGTGCGTTACTCTCCTAGAAAAGGGCTATTACTCACGCCGACATGACAAAGTCCTAGGTGTTATCCGTGAAGCAGTAAGTCTTTCTATTGCAAGAGCCAGAAAGGGACTGACTACAAATAAAACTTTGACCACATTTGTAAAGGAAGGGCAAAGCACGAAAACTAAATGCAAGCCCACCTCGATCCTTGGCGCCGCATCAGACTGGAAAATTCTCATGGATACATTTGAACACCATTATAGGATCCCAGATGAACTAGCTGTATCAGCCTATAGGCCAGACATCTTAGTGTTTTCTCGGAACTTGAAAAAAGTTATCCTTATTGAACTTACCGTTCCGTGGGAATCAAATATTCCAAAAGACCACAACATGAAGTCGAATAAATATTATGATCTCACAGAAGAAATGATCAGGAACGGGTTCAAGACTCAGCTTTACGCAGTGGAAGTTGGTGCAAGAGGAGTTCCAGCAAAATCTTTGCATCACTTACTGAAAGAATTGGGCCTAAGCAGGTCTGCCGTCAATACATTTATGGAACGAGCTTCCAAGACGGCACTAACGGAATCATACAGTATTTGGTTGGGTAGGGAGAGAAGTAGAATGGTGGATGGTGAGCGTATTATCGCGAAATAGAAAAAAAAGGAGGCCTCCTTTTCTTAAACCAGCCAATTGTCGGTCGCAAGCCCGAGACACCATTCTTCTCATCTCTTACCCACACACGATGGACCCGGCACCCGCACGGTGAATCCATGGAATGCTTAGAAATTTGTCTTCTTCTCTACAAGTCATTAAAAACAGTATAATCGAACTAATAATAACTTTTTAACTAAATTAAAATAAATTACAACATCAAAAATTTCAATTATCCTAAATTAAACCATTTATGTAAAATAATTGTAAGATTAAATAATAAAAATATTAATAAAATCAATACTGTGATTAATAATAAATAATAATAAAAATTAATATAATTAAAAAATATCCGTGATTAAATTAGTGTCAAACTATAACGCTTGTAGGTTTGTTATATTTTTATTAATATACTTAACTAACTGCCTTCGTGGTCTAGCGGTTAAGTCCGTGGATTTAGACTCGGAGGTACCGGGTTCGATTGCTGGTCGGGACACAAAAATATTTATTAATGTAAATAAATACATTTAATTAATATTTAATTTATATGTGATATTTCTCGAGTTTGGTACGCTGGAGACATCGACGAGCTAGCCACTTGTCATGATTGGCCTATAGTAAAGTTGGCTAAATGTGAATCCGCTTATTTATAAGGCACCATTCATCTCCTTTCTCCCCCACACACGATATGCCCGGTACCCGCACGGCAAATCCATAGAATGCTTTTCATTTTATAATAATATTTTTTCTTGTAATAGAAATTGCCTAATAAATTACTAAACAAATTAAAATTATTAGAAAAAAAAGTTTTTAAAAATCAATTAATTATTTGGTTAAAAGAAAAGATGTTTTATAATTTAAAAGAATATTTTGACAATTGTAATACCTAAAGTTTAAGCTGACAATATTGTATGAATACCTACATGTAAGTTTTTGGACATATTTTATTTAAAATTTATATTAATGTTTGAAATATTTACTTGGCAAATGTTGTTACGTTAAGTTAGTTTACTATTAGACCTGTAAATTAGACTAACATTTATGCAAATAAAGAATTTTTATCTTATCTTTTCTAAGCATATGCTATGCAAAGTCCATGCATGCATCGTAGATCTCAGCCCTAGATATTTGCACTTAGTTTAATTATTATACTGCAAAGTTGTTTAATTTAGAACTTCCGTAATTCCAAATGCGAAGAGGTGTAGTTAATCTCATGTCAAGAGCTCAGGTGTTCAATTTAAAAACTTGGAATCTAACTGGCAACGACTGCAATGAAACCTGCTGCAGAAAAGTAGATGGACCAGATCGAAGTGGAAGCAATAGGAGATAATAATAATAATAAAAATGCTTTATTGCACAAAAACTATAATAACTTAAAATTAATGTGCACAGGCGAGCTTTATGCCGTGAGGCATTATCCACCAACTAACCTTTGGGAGTTTTGAAAACATATGACAGGCAGAGTGCCAAGTAAATATTAAATAAACAATACATACTAATACTACATATACAATACGTGTTATACTTATAATATCCTCCGTGGTCTAGTGACCGCCTCCGTGGTCTAGTGGTAACAAACGTTGCCGTGAACTCGGGAGGTCGTGGGTTCGATTCCCACCGGGGGCAAGTTAAAGGTACATTGTATAATTTGTCTCGGTCTGGGTGTTTATATGTATAATATGTATATATTTACAAAAAGTATAATATGTAGTTTATCAACCATCTAGTTTCCGTAACACAAGCCTCGTAGCTTACCACGGAAACTAGATGGCGCTGTGTGACCTGTCTGGAAATATTTATTATTATTATAATAATACATATCTAGAATACAATACATATAATTAAATAATAATTAATGGAGATAATTAGGTAGGGCTGTCATTTGCGATCATTATGCTCCGATTCCAAGTCGAGAACAGGTTTCTTTAATATTTGAGACCTTTCTCTTTCTGGTACGCTACAGATATTGACGAGCTTGCCACTAGTTATGAAGGGCCTCGGGTTTTGACCACCCTGCAGTAAAAGATTTGCGGTGAAGATACTTTATATAGGAAAAGATAGTAAAAGACAACAACATTGGATGGACGATGCAGGAAAATAAAGAAGAACTCTTCAAAAGGGCTATTTCCACATTTCATAAATGTTTAAAATTCTTATTATCGTTGAATGTTGTGGTTCGATCAAAACAAATATTTTATTTTATTTTAATTAGAAAAAAAAATACCTATGCTCTGTTTTTAATAAAATTTACAGCAAAATGGAAAAGTAATATCCCCTTTTCAACAAAAGTCCCTTAATTAAATTAAAAAACAATGGTAAAAGTACCATCACGACCGTGTTCCGTTGCGACTAATAAACGGTTTTTCTTATTTAGCCAACTTTACTATAGCATCACAACAAGTGGCATACTCATCGATATCTCAAGCGGGGAGAAATGTCACAATTAAATAAGTATTCGAATTCGAAACCTCTTGAAATAATATACCTTTATTTGTAAGTAATATAAAAACTTATTTGTACAATAGATACTTGGTTTTTAAATTGTACAGCGAGAACTAGGAAAGTCTCAACCTGCGCGTGTCAAATGTGTGGTTTTACATGATATTTAATATTGTACTCGTACAAGGTTGCACTTTATATAGAAACTTTAATGCAATTTCATGTATATTTGCTTCACGAAGCAATTGAAGCAATTAGTGTTTTTTTAAAACTAGTAGCAAAAGAAAAAGACTACGCCACATAATATAAAAAAATGATGACGTCCACATTGAATTTAATATTTTTTAATTAACCTTTTGTTTTGGATGATATTACAGGCGCCTATTATATATATTATATTAGACGATATTATCTGACAGGCGCATTCTCTAAATATATTTTTTTAAACTTTCTCCTTTCTTTGACATATAGGTATTATTATTTATTTAAATTTAAAAAAAATATGTATTTTATTTTATTTATACACAGTATTTTGCAACATTAAATTATTTACATTACATTCATTTATTTATTTTTGATGCAAGCTCAATAACGGAATTCAATGTCGTAATGTCGTCTGGCCAGCAGCGTGGCGAGTGTAGGCCAAATGCTCCAGATATATTTTCTGGAAGGCCCATCTCCAGCAGTGGAGGTCTAGGACGCTGTGTTCTAGGGGCTGTAATGAAAAATGAAATGAAATGTAATAAAATGACACCGATTTATACAGCAAAATCTGAAGAAAAACACAATGTTGTCACGAGTGGGAGATGAAAAGGATGAAAACATTTAATATACATAGGTCGGCGAAGTGTGGCATACATATTTATTGGACGTTTGAACTTCTTACAAGTACTTCCGGGTTCAATAATAATAAACACATATATTTACATAAAAGAAATGCCAGGCGACGACGAATGGAAATACAGTGAAACCGGGTTAACTGGGATCTCAAATAACCTGATTTTATATTATTGTTATTTTTTAAAGGCATTAAACTATTTTCTGACAACTAACCTTTGTGATGATGGTGAGAAATTACGAGAAGGGTGCAACAATCTAAATGTCCAATTTATAAATACACTACATACCAATAAATTACATAAATTACTATTAGGAGGTACCTGGTTCGATTCCTAGTCGAGACATAATAATTAATTTGTTTCATCTGTGATATTTTTGACTCTGGTACGCACATGGTAAAGTGAATAATAGTTTTCTGGTGGTCCGGAAGGGATATGATACTTTACTAATAAACCAATAAGATCATCACAGCCCTAGAGACATCAACACAGAGTCGTAGACCCCCACTGTGAGAAATGAGCCTTCTAGATAATTCTGGAGAATTTAGCCCACACTAGCCACGCTCTGGCCAGATGGGTTAGCAAGGGTCTGATGTATTTTTTAATATTATAATTTATTAACATTAAGATAAACAATCTACACCTAAATAGCTTTTAACAATGTTAATAGGTATATATATGTATGTATGTAGGTATGTTTATGTTTATTTTTGTGTATGTATTAGTATTTAGTATATTGATATTACAGTATATATAAAGGTATATTATATAAAATATAGGTTGCAGCGGAACAAGCGCAGATCAGCAAGCGTCGAAAATATGAAACTATTTGCAATAGTTACTTTTTTTCGATGTTTGCTGTAGAAACGATGGGCCCGTGGGGATCGGAACTTAAAGCCTTTTATAAAGAAATTGTTCCAAGGCTCATTGACGTCTCTGGTGACAATAGGGCTGGCAGTTTTTTCTCCCAAAAATTAAGTATCATCATTCAAAGGGAAAATGCTGCTAGTGTATTGGGCTCCATGCCACAAGACAGCGATTTGGAGGAGCTATTTTTTTGTAAGTATTTAATTTTTATTTTCTATGTATTATTATTATTATTTTTTTAGGTTAGATTTTGTTGTAATATAGTTTATTTAATATTGTAATTCTTTTATATTGTTTGTATAGAAGTAAAGTATCATCACGACCGTTTCCCTTTCGGGGTGGTCAGAAACCACGCTTATAAACAAGCGGATTCACGTTTAGCCAACTTTACTATAGGCCAATCATGACAAGTGGCAAGCTCGTCGATGTCTCCAGCGTACCAAACTCGAGAAATATCACAAATAATTTAAATATTAATTAAATGTATTTATTTACATTAATAAATATTTTTGTGTCCCGACCAGGAATCGAACCCGGTACCTCCGAGTCTAAATCCACGGATTTAACCGCTAGACCACGGCGGCAGTTTGTTTGTATATTACTTCGAATAAAAAAAATATGTTTATATAAGTATTTATAATTATGTTCTAATTTGTCCTCAAGATTTGGCTGTCAGAAAATGTCTACGGGCATTAAGTCCGTTTTTGTACTTTGTGCAATAAAGTTTTTAAGTAAATAACAATTACACAAGTTGATATTAGTAAAACAGGGACCGAGACGATCGGCTTAACGTGGTCTCCGAGACACGGGAACGGTGGTGTTGTAAATCTATGATAAATTGTTAGGACTAATTTCTCAAATTAAACCAGTCTTCAATGTTGTATGATTTATTTCCATTTCCAATAATTATTTACAACCTTCACTATTTTAAAGGCGCGCAACGACCGACTCGTCTGCTGTGTTCTTGTAATCTGGCGCGATATGATTCGCGCCATTCATTAAAGCGACTCGTAACATCGTTATTGAACCAATCAGAAATCAGCACACGACTACGTTCGTACACAACGCCACCTACTTTACAAAACCATATTGCTAATCATTCTTAACTTATGTTTAAACACTGAGATAATAATGTAATAATAACTATGTTACATTAAAAGATAACAAAATGTACATAAGAAAAGCGTTTTAGCCATGTTCTACTCTGATACATCTAACTAATCACCGGAGGCAGTACCAAGACAACTCTTATCCCAGACTGACTTTGCAAATCCACTTCGCTTGCTAATATACGAATATATACTCGTATGTATAGTATAATTTTGGTCCTGCCTCTCATTCATTTATTTTGTTTTAGGTAAATAAGCATTAACATGGTTTTCACTTATTTATTATTATTTTTCTTTTACTTTTGCTAGTCACAGTTCAATTGCACTATTAATTTAAATCTAATTACTATATTTTACTCTTATTTCTGTTTTAATTGTATTGTCTAAATAATATAAAATCTCTTTGGCTTGTGTTCTACTATTGCTACTTTGTTTATATGTTTAATATAATAAGCTGTGATTTGTTTAAAAATTAATAAATAAAACAAAGTGTATTTCTCGTTGGTACACGCCGGGATTCAAACCAAAGCGTTCTTTGAACCGAGCTACCAATTTCTTTAAACCAATAAGATACGCGTTACTAAATCTTAAGTCAAAGTAATTTATATTCAATCCTAAATAAGCTTTGAGAACAATTCATTGGTTTTCGATTACATCTTCGTCAGATTTTCTCATTAACATTTACATATTCTATAGTTGACTGGTATCTTAATCAGGATATCGAATGAAACCTCTCAATCCAAATTAACGAAAACTTACACCCTATTATTAACTACAACGCATTATTGTAATTGATTCCAATATTAATATTCAAACGATTTTATTGGGCTTCATACATAGACGTGTATACAAGAAACGGTCCAAAATACCCGCTCAGGCGAGTGTAGGTCAAATTCTCTAGTAATGTCTGTAAGGCCCATTTCCAACAGTGGAGCTATAGGACTCTTGTGTTCCAGGGGCAGTATTTATTACCTTGAGACTATTTTTGAAGAGACGTCTCTAGACCTCTATATTTTTTATTTACGAATATATGTAGATTGTTTTAAAAAAACATCTGGGATTGGCGGAGCGATGGCAAGAGACCCGACGGAATGACTGTTGGGCAGTGGAAACTTGGCATATCTCTGGTGTGGAATGCGACGTGTGTAGATACATTAGCTCCATGTCACATCCAGGCGACCTCGTCAGGCGCAGGAAGTGTGGTGTTTTCTTCGGAGAACCTCTAATTGCGCAAATACGCCAACCTTGGTATCGGTTACGAATTTGCGCCGTTTGGGGTCGAGACGATGGGCCCAAAGCGGCTGACAGAACGGTCTGGAGACAGGAATGGCTGGCAATTATTTCTGCCAACGTATTAGCCTCGCTATACAGAGGGGAAATGTTGCCAGTCTCCTTGGGATTATCTCGGATGGGACGTCTCTAGAGGTCATTTTTATTTATAGTTTAGTTTATTTTTAATTTTATTATTTAGGTAGTTTTTAATTTATATTTATTGCACTATAATTAACTTCGAATAAATCTTCATAGATAAAAAAAATACAATTAAAATACTCGAATATACGAATATGTATGGACCCATAAATTCAAATCTTTTTTGAACAAGTTGTGTTATTCTACCATGTTATATCTGTAGTTTTTTTTTTTGTTATTAGTCTGAGTATTGTACGTATCGTATTTTTATTCGAGAGTCGATAACAATTTCCCTTTGATATTAGCTGCCTCTGAAACCTACGTGACGGCGCCGATTTTAGATGAATCACATATTTACTGCGAAACGCGCTTAATATAAAGTTTAATAAATTAGAGAAGGTAAAAAAATGTATTTGATAGTTAATATCCTCCACTGTTGGAGTTGGGCCTTCCAGAACATATATCTGGAGAATTTGGCCTACACTCGCCACGCTTGGCCAGACGGCTAGGCGAGGATATGATGTCAATTTTAATGACGTGAACGGTGGTGTTGTAAATCTTTTCTCATTGGTACATGCCGGGGGGGTTTGAACCGACCTTTGTAGGATTTAAGGAACGCGTTCTTACAACCGAGCCACCACCGCGGCTTACAATTAACTAAAACTTTTTTTACGTTAATAATTATACCACGTGGAATTTATTAAAGATCAAATATTTTTTTAAATCTACAATAAAAAGATAGGACGTCCTTTTTAAAAAAAAAATTAGGTAATAAATTCTTCAGTTAATATCGCCACTCGCCTAATCAAGTAGGTAGGGAAAGGTCGACAATCGCGCGGACTTTGACTTACGCAAAAAAAGTGCCTTGAGATTCGAGCGAGGTTGCCGCCCCGCGCCGTCAGGGCGAACCTTTGTGCTTAGTGTAAAATGCAAGTTTCGGAAAACGTAACTGCTGTAGTTACGTTTTTTTATTTTACATTGCGTGTTATTGCAAGTTTGGCTATAATAACAGGCAATGAACATCGAAAATTCAGTAAAAAAAACTCTACTACTATAGTTGCGTTTACGAAACTGTCACACTAGGCATACTTGTCACACTCCCCAGCCTTTAGGTATTTATCTCGATAGATATTGTGATTTTTAGACGCGGCCTTATTCACCACACAGTAGTGTTTTACGGATAATACATTTTGATCTTTAAAAAAATAATACATTTTTATTTCAAATTGTATCAATGACACATCAGGTGCCTAAAACATGTAATTGCTCTTTCTGCAATTACACGTAGTATAGTTTTGATAAACCCGATATAATTAGAGAACTTTGAAATCCTGTACTTTTATACATAAATTTTAACCAATTGAACTATTTAATTAAATTATATGTTATTCAAATTTTCGGGTTCGATTTCCGTTTAGTTTTTTTTAAAATATATTGTTCAATTATTTTCTTTAGCAAAATCGCCCTGGAGATTTTTTCGGCGTTTTTCCATATACTTCGTAGTTAAGACAGTAGCCAAACATTTTTTTCATACTTAACATGTGACATCGCTTCCACCTGGTGGTATGTATACACTAGGTCCAAGAATAGGAACAACTGTGCGAGAATGTACAATCTTTTAATAGAAGTAAATTTGAAGGTTGTCATCACATGTCGTAATGTTTTGTAAGTCATGAAAATTGTTTAATTGTACAATTTCTTTATGTTGTTGAAGGTAAGTAACCTATTATGTATTTCATTCCGAGTAACCTGGAGGGCATAAAGATGAAGTGTTATACGCTAAAGCTTCTAGACTAACGACCGACATAAGTCTCTACCACTATGCCGGCCTAAAAAAATGTTTTTTTACACTTCGCTTGAAGTGCTCCAGGTTATAGATCCGGGGAAACAGCTGGCCGGAAGAGCATTTCACATCTTTAGCATGCGACACATCATCTTGAACAATGTTTATTTATTAATTATTTTGGCAACCCATCATCGCCGTTTTTGTTAGTGTATTTTACTATAAGTATAAATCGGATCTTGTACTATCACGTCAATGATATTATTATTTATTTATCCTTATATCTTAACATTAAAATTTAAATAAGTACAACATTATTCTGCCAAACTATATAACAGTTTATAGATATACATTTTAAGTCAAATAACGTTCTGTGTAAAAAAAACTAACAAAAAAACAATGTGCTAATGAAAGTCCATTGGTATTGGAAAAATATACATTACCCGTATCTAGGTTAACGAAAACAGCTGTCTCCGTAGTCTAGTGGTTACAGCCGACGACGCGGAGGTGCGGGTTCGATTTCTCGTTGAGCATAAAAAAATAATTTTGCTATAATACGGTGAGTGTCTAAAGAGCTCCACAAGCTTATCCTATCTTTACTATTCTGAGTCTTACTCTAGAGTCTAGACTAATATTGATAGAAACAAACAACTTTTCTTAAGAAATCATTTATTTATTTATTTAATACTTTATTGCACAAAGACAAAGGCAGGCTTTAATGCCGCAAGACATTTTATTATAGCCAACCATTGGAATAACTTAAAACACTTTACTGAAAAGTAGGTGCATAAATAATATGTCGGAAGTGTCAATTTTTTTTACCTGCTGATATCATGCTGAAAACATTAGTACCGGGTTCCATTCCTGTTTGGGACACAAAAATATTTATTAATGTAAATAAATACATTTAAATAATATTTAAGTTATTTGTGAATTTCTCGAGTTTGGCTGGAGACATCGACGAGCTTGCTACTTATCATAATTGGCCTATAGTAAAGTTGGCTAAATGTGAATCCGGTTACTTATAAACGTTGCCATGAACTCGGGAGGTCGTGGGTTCGATTCCCACCGGGGGCAAGTTGTACATTGTATAATTTGTTTCGGTCTGGGTGTTTATATGTATATATTTACAAAAAAAATATGTATAATATGTAATTTATCAACCATCTAGTTTCCGTAACACAAGCTTCGTAGCTTACCACGGAAATTAGATGGCGCTGTGTGACATGTTTGGAAATATTTATTTATTTTATTTATTAGCGAACCAGGCTTGGACGACCCCACTGTCTGTCTGGTTTCTCACAACTCTGCAAGCTTTTACAGTCGTAACAATACTTTCGTTTACGTTTAAGGAAGTAACGCCTATAAACAAGAGGAATAAATTTAAACAAAGGTAAAAACGTAAGGTTGAAAATGTTTGTCCTAATTTGTAAGAAACGATAATAATAAATAAAAAATACAAATAACTAGAAGTAAATTAGTTAAAGGACTTTAAATTAGGGGTGTGTGTCTGTGTGTGTGTGTGTGTGTGCACGCGCTTGTTTACCTATGTGTGCACTATGTTTATAAGTTTCTACTACTTACTGCATAGGTGCACATGCAGATGTTGCTGTTCTTATGGCATCGTCTGACCAACAAATGCAATCACTAGTCACAGAAATGAAAGAGCAATGTGCAGAAAAAAACTCCATTTGAATGCGAGAAAAACCAAAGTACTAGTGTTTGAAAGAAGGAGGATGACAACCGTGAAGATAAAGATTGATGATAAAACTCTATGGAAGCGAGACGTGGATATATTAGAATACGCATGATAGTAGAGTTAATGCAGTAGAAATGAGGTCGCTGCGTCGGATATACGGCGTAACTTTGACGGACTGCATTCAAAATGACGCCTCGCCAAGCCGTCTGGCCAGCGTGGCGAGTGTAGGCCAAATTCTGGAAGGCCCATCTCCAGCAGTGGAGGTCTAGGACGCTGTGTTCTAGAGGCTGTAATAATAATAATACAAAATGACGTATTACGCAAATAGGAATAAAAGAAAGCATAGGGACAAAAATAAGGAAAGGCCATTGGGGCGACACTTAGAACAATAGAAAATGATGACTTTTTTAATATATACCAACATAACAAATAGAAAATTGACCAATAGCGTTCTCGATAACTGGATTTGTCTCATGTGCTTAAAGGTAAGCCAAGCCATATTATAATTAACTATGTTTAACTCACCAGTAACTTACAAACCTTATTAATCCGTTAGAGCAACGATTTTTGTATAAATAATTTATATTGCTAAAATATATACTTATTAATAATTGTATAATATTTTTTTTATATCAATGAACTGTTTTTTATTTAGTATGCTGCTCATACGAAACTCAACACCCCACAAATGACACCAATTTTACAAAAACTAAACTCTTTAATTTAATTGTTGATTGTGAAGGGTATTTAAGCACATCCCTAATAAAACCTCGATATCGATAATACGTCGTATTGCACATCACTATATTTTTTATTGTAAAGTTGGTATTCCGTTAAAGGTAAATAACAAGATTAGCTAAAACGTTTGTTCAAAGTGGGGGTTCTTATGGGGAAAGGCATGCTACGTTGGTTCGAGCATGTTGAAAGGATGAGCGAAGAAAGCCATCAAAACAAAAGAGCATGAATAGGTTGATTAATGTCGAAGAAGCGAATGAGGTATGTCGTGGTTGTCCCAAGTAGCGCTATATTGTCTCTGCCTACCCCGCAAGGGATTTGGCGTGAGGATATGTATGTATGTAATGCCATCATCTGACCACGACATGTGATTCTGAGGCTATATCTATCTAAACTGTCAATCTATTTAAACAACAATAAACATTCAGACACATACATCCTCACAAACTTTCGAATTTATAATACTAGTAGGAAGTAGAATGATTTTATAAGTAAATAAATTAAAAAATAGATCAGATCCTAGTACTAGGTCAATTATTTGGCCCCATTTCTTAAGATTCAATAAACACGGACATTACTGGAGCTCTCTTATTTCTTGACGAAGGTTTTGCGATTTCTTTTTGCTTCAAATTGAATATATTAAAAGTCCTTTTAAAATTAAAAAATACAAATTATTTGAATTAATTGTCGCAGTAAATAAGATAGACAAATTCTTAGTTGCACAGAAAATAATATATTTTACAGTACATAGGCGAGCTTAATGTCTAAAATCATTGTCTAACAGCTAACCTTTAGGAGATGTGAGGATTGTAAGGTGCATGACCGCTAATATTTGACATAAAGACATTTATTGAGTTAAAAACTTATAACTAAAAAAATAAATAGTGAGCAAATTTTTAAAACATATAAGTGATGGTGCTTTACGAATATGAAGAGGGAGTCGGTTCCACTGGCGAGCTGCTGATACTGTATAAGAATCTGAATCTCACCAGTTGAATGTCAATTCGGAAGGAATATTTGGTCAATACTATGAGAAAATAAGCTTATTTTATTTTAGTTATTAAAATTACCTATGTATCGTTATTTGATTATAAACCATATTTATATTATAAATGTGATATAAATTAAGTAGGCACACAAAACATATTTAAGTATTACGATTTATTAACGATTCCACAATTTGGTCGTAGTGGAACCGGGACCGACGCCTTAACGTGATCTCCGAGGCACGGGAACGGTTGTGTTGTGAATCTATGATGTACCTACGTAAAAAAGCTGTATTTCTCATTGGTACATGCAAGTATCAGGAAGTCAGATGATTTTGTTACATTAAATATAATTTAAAAGCTACCTATATAATAAAATTAAAAATAAACTAAACTATAAATAAAAAATTACCTCTAGAGACGTCCCATCCGAGATAGTCCCACGGAGACTGGCAACATTTCGCCTCTGTATAGCGAGGTTAATACGTTACGTCTCGACACCAAATGGCGCAAATTCGTAGCCGGCACCAAGGTTGGCGTATTTGCGCGACATGAGGTTCTCAGCAGAAACGCCAAACTTCCCGCGCTTGACGAGGCCTGGATGTGAGATGGAGTTACTGTGTTTACATACGTCGCATCCCACCTCAGAGACCTGCTAAGTTTCCACGGCCCAACAGTCATTCCGTCGGGTCTCTTGCCATCTCTCTCTCTCAGAGGGTTCTAAGATTACACCATCAGTGACAAGAGCCCTTCGGATGTTGTAGTTAAGAACCGCATGACGAGCAATGCGGCCAGCACTCCTAGTACAAGAAAGCCCGTGGTGTCTGAGATGATCGACTGGTTCTTCATTTCGACACTGTTGCAGATAGACAGTCCGGTCTCCGAGACGAAGCCACACCGCCATGGTCAGGGTTGTGTCTCAAACTTTATCGTCAGTTATTTAAAGAACTTTTAAATCAAACAAAAAAAACATACTAATATTCTTACATCATGTCTAACCGTCCTTATAGGCCTTCAAAAATTTAACATTGCAACTGCCGTAAGTTCCTGACATTGTTATAATAACACGTTGTTAACACCCGCTCAATGAGATATTTTAATTCATTTGTAACTATTTACGCAATCGATTAGTCACCGGATATGGCCTTGATATGATTTATGGTTATGTTTCAGACGTTCGTCCAGGCCCGGATTATAAATGGCCCTGGGTTGAGTGTCTTCATCATTTCCCCGTTTCCTCGGCAGGATCTCAGTCAGTAATGCATCCAAAACTGAGCTTTTATTATTATACTAGTACGACATGATGGTAAGTGGCCTTGATATGATTTATGGTTATGTTTCAGACGTTCGTCCAGGCCCGGATTATAAATGGCCCTGGGTTGAGTGTCTTCATCATTTCCCCGTTTCCTCGGCAGGATCTCAGTCAGTAATGCATCCAAAACTGAGCTTTTATTATTATACTAGTACGACAT
This sequence comes from Tinea semifulvella, assembly GCA_910589645.1. Classification (NCBI taxonomy): domain Eukaryota; kingdom Metazoa; phylum Arthropoda; class Insecta; order Lepidoptera; family Tineidae; genus Tinea; species Tinea semifulvella. Next base: position 11,804,021 of record OU342602.1, read on the forward strand.
GATGGTAAGTGGCGCGCGAGTTCCATGAATGTTAGGAACTGGAATCAGACACTAATGACTGACATCAGTCTGTAATAATATGCCGGCTTGACTAGGCATGACGGCAATCTAATCCTGATCACGAAACGTATGGATAGACTTTACTGGGTTTATCGCCACGAACGGTGGATACATCCCCGCCCCGGCAGACTAGGTAAATTACCACCATCAGTCCCGCCTACCACCTATTACTGGAATAACAGCGTCCATATTGCTTACGAACCCAGGATAATATATATTTCAACATCATCAAAGTTCTTATAATACAGATTCCTAGATCTCCACGGCTTCCCCCCGGTAAAACCCAAAGTTGAGTCTTCCAAAACAAATTACAGCCGATTTTGGCCTACTTCTTGCCACGTTGCTGACCAGAAAGATTGGCAACCCTCTTAATAATCCCACAAGTTCGTATTAGTGGAATAAAGACCGATGGCGTAACATTTTGTCCGAGACACAAGGTGGTGTCGTTGAGTACGACAAATGTTCGTAAGAAAAGTGTGACAAATCAGTACATGCGGGGATTCGAACCGCAATGTTTAGGTTAAAGTACAGAAACCATTTTTACAATTTGTCCACCATTGACAATTCACGACCAATCTTTGACTGGCGATAAATCCCTTAAATCTTTATCACAGCCCCTAGATCATACAGACTTCTCGAGCTTTACTGTTGGAGGTGGACCTCCCAGAGAATCTGTCCTACACTTGCTATGTTCTTTAAGGCCCATCAGGCAGTGTAGGCTAAGATTTTTTAGATAAAAGGAAAAAAAAAACAGTCCTCATGACACATTACTTTTTGAGTATTTTATGTTGTCTCATAAAAAGGATGTGTTAACTAAATGGTGTTAGGTAATAAAATGTATATAATAATAAAAAAAAGGAAAAGAGTATCATTACGACCGTAATCTCTTGCAGGCTCGTCAAATATCACTGTTATAAATCAAACTTGTAAGAACGCTTTTCTTATAAACCTACAAAGGTCGGCTCAAACGCCCGACATTTTCAAATGAGAAATACACTTTTTTACGTACTTGTACATTTGTCATAGATTTACAACACCACTGTACCTAATAATACCAACTCGTGGAATAAATTCTCATTAAAATTTACATCAGACCTTCGTGTAGGCCAAATTCTCCAGATATTTCTGCAAGGCACATCTACAACTGTGGGCCTTTCAGAGGCCGTGATGATGAAAGTAACTTTGCTATATACGGATATGTCATGACCATGACTCAAGCTCAAGCAAGCTCGTCTTTAGCGTATGAAGAAAAACCTCACTTTTATTTTTACTCTGGCGATCGAGAATCGATCCCGAAACCTCCAAGTATACTACGGCTGTAATTGTTAACCCACAGAGGCTGCCAGTATATGATGTACCTAAACATATATACTTTTGTGTGTTTTTAAATGTATGTCGCAATAATATATATATATATAAGCACCTTGTGGTTTATTTCCTCATACATTTTTTACGTTAATTATAAGGATAAATTCCTCGCGAACCCGTCTGGCCAGCGTGGCGAGTATACGCCAATTTCGCCATCTCATGTCAACAGTGGAGGTCTAGTACTCTGTGTTCTAGGAGCTGTAATAAATAATGATAAATGGGTGCCTTCATAGTCGGTCGCAAGCCCGACAGTAGGTGCAGGAAACCATAGATAGATAATATTGGGTAAACAATTAAATTGAGTAATGGATATAAATATATAACCTATCGTATATATAAATTTTTCAAACATTTATTCATTCATCCGTTTAGATTACTGTAAATGACTTGTCTATATTAACGTTTTAGCCATGTTCTACTCTGATACATCTAACTAATCACCGGAGGCAGTATCAAGACAACTCTTATCCCGGACTGACTTTGCAAATCCACTTCGCTTGCTAATATACGAATACTGCTATAATCGTATGTATAGTATAATTTTGCTCCTGCCTCTCATTCATTCATTTTGTTTTAGGTAAATAATCATTAACCTATTGGTTTTCACTTATTTATTATTATTATTTTTTTCTTTTACTTTTGCTAGTCACAGTTCAATTGCACTATTAATTTAAATCTAATTACAATATTTTACTCTTATTTCTGTTTTAATTGTATTGTCTAAATAATAAAAAATCTCTTTGGCTTGTGTTCCACTATTGCTACTTTGTTTATATGTTTAATAAAATAAGTTTATTTTTTACTATATGTCATCATTAAAATCTTTTCGATTGTGGTAGGCGGACTGATGGTGGTAATTTGCCCAGTCTACCGGGCGGGGAAGTATCCACCGTTCGTGCTGATAAACACAGAAAGTGTATCCACACGTTTTGGGATCAGGCTTGAATTGCCGTCATGGCTAGTCAAGCCGGCATAGTGTTGGTGACTGATGTCAGATAATAAATATCTTATTTCAGTTGCTAACCAGTTACAGTTACAGTGCTAGTATATTTAAAAAAAAAGGTAAACGTGATGGCGATACAAACACACAGTACAGACAGACAAACCTTCTTTTCCATTGTAATATTAGTATTCATTAGTAACTTACAATTAAATAGTTAAAAATTTTAATTTATAACCAAACAAAACTTATGAAACTAAGTTGAAATAGTTCCAATTTGCTGGATTTATCTTGTATAACCTAGTTTAAGTTGTTCTAGACTACTTCGATTACACTCGAAAGCAATGAAAACGGGTCAATAACATTCCTAAAGCTTATTTACTCACTAAGTTCCGTGTGCCATTATGACAAACACAATTAAGGAAATGATACACCGCATTATCCGAAACTTTAACTTCTTTAATACTTTGGTAATAAATCTGAAAGATTGAAGTCAAAATACTATTAAAAGAAATCTACCCACCATCGAGGTTTCAGCTCTTTTGGAACCTGATGGAGTAATCCGAGATGATGGCAAGACCACATTGTTTTCATAGGAAAAGGCACTTTTTTATACTAGCACGGCATGTGACCTTGCGCCCACCTGGTGGTAAGTTGCGCGCGAGTTCCATGAATATTAGCAACTGAAATCAGATACTCATGACTAACATCAGTCCCTAACACTATGCCGGCTTGACTGGGCATGACGGCAATTCGAGTCTGATCTCAAAACGTGTGCATACATAGGCACGAATATTAGTTATATATTTTAAATATATATTTTTAATAAATGATGAATGAATGAATAAATGATATTGTAACGAAAAATTATTTGTCACAAAACCAGCCTATTGTCTGTCGGTCGCAAGCCCAAGACATTTTTCTTCTCCTCTCTCCGGTACCCGAACAGTGAATACATAAAAAGTAAAAAAAAAATAATCGAGATGTTAATATTTGTGTCAACATGTTTAAACTTTTAGTATTATTTACGGTGCGTGGTCGTACCAACTATACCTTGTTGTATACTTAAAAGTTTAAATTAAATTAAATATAAACTAAACCTAATAAAAAAATATATATATAATTTATTTTTATTTATGCTATGGAGAACTATCGACAATAAAATAAAAAAAAATACGTTAAAAAATAATTAGAAACAAAGTGTCATTAAAAAGTTCTCACTAATACTAACAATATACCTATAAAAACAACAAGTAATATTTTAACCTAAGATAATACAGCACTTACATACACATACATAATAACAGCATAAACAATACATACATGACAGAATAGACTGAAGATACGATACAATATTAATGTATTATAAATTAAAGAATAAGTTGTTAAGCTCATGTCTCACCGTCCTTATATTTGTATAAAATATGTCGATATCGCACTTGAGTAACAGCTCATTGAATGACCTACATGCTCTATTTAAATATGAATTTTGTCTATAAGAGTAAAAAAAATCCTCTAGAGACGACCCTTCAGGGATAGTCCCAAGAAGTTACACCACGTTGTGGTGCAGTTCTGTATATGTTTTATTTTGTAAATCTGATTTAGCTGAGTTTTCCTTGCAGATTCCTTTCTCAGTCAGTGTTTGGTTACGCACTAAACTCGCGAAATTAAATTACTGATTTTCTTAACGCACACTTTATTTAGCACACACACATATACAATTAAACTACACAAGTATACTTAACAACTTAACAACTCAACTTAACAACAACATGAGGATAAATATTCACAGTAGTCTATTGACGTTCACGCCGAACCAGTGTACGTTCTTAAACTATCCTAACGCCATCTATTATCAATTGTGTGAACTACTGGAATTCCGATAATCTTTATTTCTAAGTATATGTGATTGTACATGCCGCGGCCCAAGGACGAATGGTCCTTCAAACTAAACAAAAGTAAATATAACACAAAATATCATAACAATAACAAATAACGTGGATTATGTAACCTGAGGAAGTGGACAAATCTTAGTAACAGGTCTTTTGAAAAGCCTGTCCCTCATTTTCAAAGTGACAACGCGTGTCAATCCATCTTTACCTGGATGTTTAGTTACAATACGTCCCAAAAGCCATTTACCAGGAGGTAATCTTTCATCGACGACTAAAACAACACTACCTACGTCAGGTTCCGGCATTTTAGCAGGCCAACGATAACGTTGGTTCAAGCAGGTAAGATATTCGAAGCTCCAACGCTTCCAAAGATCTTGTATCATACGTTGGATTAATTTCCAACGTGTCAAATGAGATCCAGATAGGTTCTCCTCTGCAACAATAGTGGGGATCTCTCCAATCAAGAAATGTCCAGGAGTTAAAGGTAAGTCGTCTGATGGTGAAGTACTAATGGGGGTTAGTGGTCGAGAGTTGACGCAAGCTTCAACTTGACATAATAGTGTAGTGTATTCTTCAAAGGTAAGTAAAGTTGATCCAATAACTCTTTTCAAGTGTGATTTAACTGACTTCACGCCAGCTTCCCATAAACCACCGAAATTAGGTGAGCCAGGAGGAATAAAATGCCAAGAAGTTTTATCATTGGCAAGTAATTCAGAAATTTCGTTAACTAATTCAGATTTACGGTTTTTAAACATAAAATCGAGTTCTTTAGCAGCTCCAACGAAGTTTGTGCCGCAGTCACTCCAAAGTTCACTGCAGTGACCACGTCTGGATGTGAATCTCCTAAAAGCAGCCAGAAAGGCTTGTGCAGACAGATCGCTAACTAGCTCCAGGTGAATGGCCTTTGATGACATGCAAACAAATAAACAAATGTAAGCCTTACTTGTTCTTTGGCATCTACCTGGATACAGTTTCAATGTTACAGGACCTGCATAATCCACACCACTCCGATTGAAGGCTCGAATGGGCGTCACACGACTAACAGGTAAGTTACCCATTCTCTGATTGATAGGTGCAGCTGTTTGGCGAAAACATCTTAAACAGGTACGTATAACTTTCTTAATTAGGTTCTTAGCACCGATAATCCAGTACTTACGGCGCACAAGATTCAAGGTAAGTTGAGGACCACCATGTAAAGCTACAATAGTATGTATATCTTCTATAATTAATTGTGACAAGTGACATTTGTGTGCTAATATTATCGGATTCTTACTTTCGGTATTAATATTAGCATTACAAAGCCGTCCTCCAACACGTAATACAAATTTATCATCGAGGTAAGGATTCAAAGTGTATAATTTACTTGATTTACTGATAGTGCGATCCTTAGTTAAACATGTGATTTCTTCAGAGAAGTAAATCATCTGTGACATTTTTATACAAACTGTCAAAGCATTAGTAAGTTCGTTGGAAGTTAAATATTTCGGTAAAGTTTCTTTGTATAATTTTGTAAATCTGTAACAATAAGCTACAATTCGAACCAACTTACTAAGTTTAGAATATTTATTCAGAATTGAAATATGCCAATCGTCATTATCTTTAGCCAAATGAACATTAAGTTTCATCTCTAATTCAGTAGAATTAACATCGTGTGAGAGGGAGACGCGTGGTATATTTCCGTTCTGTCGTAAAAATAGTGGTCCGTTCCACCACAATTCATGATTTCTCAAATCATCTGGGCTTAATCCACGCGAAGCGCAGTCCGCTGGATTATCATGAGATCTAATGTGTTGAAACTGATCACATTGTAAAACATTTAAAATTTCAGATGTGCGGTTAGCAACAAATGTTTTCCAAGTATTTGGATGCTTACGCAACCAACATAGCACAATAGTGGAATCAGTCCAAGCATAAATGCTTTGATCATCAATCTTTAAACTTAATTTTACATTTTTAATTAGTTGTGACAATAATAGTGCTCCACAGAGCTCAAGTCGTGGCAGCGAAACTTGTTTTACTGGTGCAACACGAGTTTTAGCGACAAGCATATAAGCTTTACTGTCCCCACTATTGCCTACAAGTCTTAAATAAACAACAGCGGCGTACGCAACAGTCGATGCGTCGCAAAAACCATGCAACTCAATATCATTGTGTGTGGATAAACCTATCCATCGTGGTAATTCTATAGTCTTCATTTCTTCAAGTTGTGAACGATAATCCGACCATTCTTGGTGTAATTCTTCTGGAAGCTCATCTTTCCAATCTAATCCTAGAAGCCACAATTTCTGTAGAAACATCTTAGCAATAATAACTGTCGGTCCCAACCATCCAAGAGGGTCAAAAATCTTCGCGATATCTGACAACACAGTTGTCTTAGTGTAATTTCCATTAGAAGGCTGAACATCTAGCCTGAGCTCAAAAGCATCCTTGATTGGATTCCAGCGTATTCCTAACGCCTTTATAGAATCCATTCTAATAGTGACTGCCTGATCAATAAGAGTATTATTGGTAGGAATCTCTTCTAATAAAACATGACTGTTAGACGACCACTTGTGTAACTCTAGTCCTGCCTTGTTCAAAAGGTCAGTGAGTTGATTCTTGAGTACGATAGCTTCACTCTCAGTCGTGGTTCCGCTTAAAAGATCGTCCATATAGAAGTCTGTTTGTAATACAGCACATGCTTCTGGATAATTTGCTTTCTCGTCATTTGCCAGTTGCTTCATAGTGCGAATCGCAAGATATGGGGCACAAGACGTACCGTAAGTGACAGTTCGCAAACGATATTCCTTGATAGTGTCTTCCGGGTTTGTCCGCCAAAGTATTCGTTGAAAGTTTGTATCTTCTGGCGCAACTAATATTTGTCGATACATTTGTTTCACATCTGCTACCATGCATATCTTATGTTGTCTCCATCTAGTAATTAAATCACAAATGTCTTGCTGTAGTGAAGGTCCAATCAAAAGTTCCTCGTTAAGTGCAGTACCAGTTGTAGGTTTGGCAGAGCCATCGAAAACCACTCTCAACTTGGTTGTAACACTGGATTCTCTCAATATAGCATGATGAGGTAGATAATAAACTTGTTTAGAATTCTCCTCAGTAGGTAGAATTTCTTCCATATGTCCTTTCGACAAATACTCTTCCATGAATTTTGTGTATAGTGTTTTAAATTCAGGTTTGTGTATAAATTTTCTTTCCATTTGTGTAAGGCGTTTGATCGCAATCAGTCGTGTATTTCCTAGCCTTTCGTCAAAATCTTCTTTAAATGGTAGACGTACAACATATCTTCCATCTTGGTTACGATAATGCGTCTGTTCAAAATAGTGTTCGCATTCTCGTTCTGAGTCAGTCATCGGTATCTTGTCATGTGTAAATTCTTCAAGTTCCCAAAAACGCTGTAATGTTGTGATAGTAATTGGGTGTGCAAGACCGTGATTCTTGTATTTTGCTCGTTAGTGTCGCAGCCAGCTTGTCCTGAGATTAGCCAACCGAGTCGTGAATTCTGAGCAATCAATTGGTTGTGTTTGTGTAATCCTTGTAATATAATCTGTGCGTGTACTTCTGCCCCTAGTAAAACGTCTATTTGTGATGGCTTGTGTAAATCTGGATCTGCTAAATTCAGAGTTTCTAGAGTGGGCCATTCGGTGATGTCGAATCGATGTGAAGGCAATAAAGTCGTGAGAGATTTCAATATATATGCGTTAATCAGTAATTTATCATTGTGTGTTATGGACTGTATGTGAAATTGAACCAGTGATTTTGTAGTAATTATACCATTGTCTATGCCAGTGATTTTGCCTAGTACTTTTGTTCTTTTCAGGCCTAGTAATTGAGCAGCTGATTCCGTAATAAACGATCCTTGAGACCCTTGGTCTACAAGAGCTCTCAATATGTAAATAGATCCATTAGCAGCTAGTACTTGTATTTTTGCTGTAGCAAGAATAACCTGATTATTTATTTGAGTCTTCATTGTAGTGATAGGTAGAGTTTCTAAAGTTGTAACATCAGTAGACGTCGTAGCTTGTTCTTCACCAGAAACAATGGGTTTGTATGGCATAATACTTGCCTCGTGCAATAATGTATGATGTCGTTTGTGGCACTTGCGACATGATGTTCGCTGACGACAATTTTGTCGTGTATGCCCTTTAGTAAGACAATTATAACATATACCCTTGTTTGTGACAAATTCTCTTCTTTGACTGATATTTATTTCGGCAAAACTTTTGCAATGACTCAAATAATGTGGCTGTGTACAATAAGTACATGAAGTATTTATTTCTGTGGCAAACGATTTAATATTTGTTGGTTTTCTGTGGTCTTGTTTTGATGTAGTCAAATGTGATTTAGGTTGAGCGATTGTAGCGCTCTGAACCATTTCTAGTGCTCTAAACCGACCTTCAATGAAACTAGAAAGTCTCGAAAAAGAGGGTAGCTCGTGAGTTGAACCGAGTGATTGCTCCCAATCTTTTAGTGAATCGGCATCGAGTTTCGACGCAACAATGTGTACCACCAGAGGATCCCATCCATCAATATTAATATCCTGTGATTTTAGTGAACTAAGGCATTCGTTGGTATGATCAAGAAGTTCCTTTAAGTATTTAGCGTTCTCTGTAACAATCCTTTTTTGGTTAAGGAATCGTCTTAGTATTGTTCCAATAATTATTCTTGGGTTGTTATATCTTTGGTCTAGGGTCTGCCATGCTACTTCATAATTAGTGCCTATGAGCGTAACGTGCTTAATCAATTGTTCGGCTTCTCCTGACAAAGATGTCTTTAAATAGTGAAACTTTTCTATATTCGTGAGATGTGTATCTTTATGTATAATTGATGTAAATAATTCTTTAAAACTTGTCCAATCTTTGTATTCTCCAGTAAACTTAGGTATTTGTATAGGGGGTAATTTAGTATAACTTTTTGTTCCATCTTGAGTGAATTGTGTAATATTTGAGCTTGTATTATTATCGGAATGTAGTAAAAGACTTTCTTTTATTGTAGTTTTAAATTCTAAGTATAAATCTTCTGTTTGATCATAATGATTTTCTGTATAATATTTATTAGTCTTTTGTTCTGAACCTGGTACTAATTTTCGTATTTCTTCGTGTTTATTTATGTAATTATTCCAATAACCTTCTAATAATTCAAGTCTAGTCTCCAAATAAGGTAATGTGTATCTAGTTTTCTTGTAGTTAGATTCTAAACGCACGATTTGATTGTATATAGAAATCTGTCCATCAATTAATAGTCCCGCCATCGTAGTTTAGCAATTAAACCACTTAGCAACCACTAACATAGTCCACAAGTAACTTTAACACTCGTAAATGTCCCCATTTAATATAGTTCAAGAATTTTCAATTTTAGTTTTTGCAAATTTTTGAGGGTACTTTGATAAATACTTTTTATTGTTCAATTATTCAAGTCTTTCAATTTTAATCACTTACTAATGTTTTTTACTCACTGTTTTTTTAATCTGGCTTCGAAGATGACCAAATGTTTGGTTACGCACTAAACTCGCGAAATTAAATTACTGATTTTCTTAACGCACACTTTATTTAGCACACACACATATACAATTAAACTACACAAGTATACTTAACAACTTAACAACTCAACTTAACAACAACATGAGGATAAATATTCACAGTAGTCTATTGACGTTCACGCCGAACCAGTGTACGTTCTTAAACTATCCTAACGCCATCTAGTATCAATTGTGTGAACTACTGGAATTCCGATAATCTTTATTTCTAAGTATATGTGATTGTACAGTCAGATTAAACATTAACAGGTCACTGGAATTTGCTAAGCTGCTGGTCTTTTGCTAACAGCTTACTTATTGGACCACTTTGCTGCTTAGTCTTCTACTAGCAGGAGTAGAATCATTCAAAATAATAAAATGAATGACGTTTCATAAATGCCTGTAATAGGTTTACGTGAATAAAGATATTTTGACTTTGACTTTGAAAGACTGGCTACATTTCCTCTATGTATAGCGAGGCTAAAACGTTGGCAGATATAATTGCCAGCTTTCCCGTCTCGAGACTTTTTCGTTTTTTCAGTTTTATAATTCTCAAATACTCGAACAAAACAGTCGTAGTTTTATCAAATAATTATATCGTATTTTATAGCTGTAGAGCCAAACCGAATTCATTTTTCGTAAAATCCGAACAGTACTACATTTTTTACAAAAATATTTTTAAAGGTATTTTTTATAGGCTGAACGAAAAAATATACGACGATGTGCTAGCCTCAGGAGAAACTATGAATATATTTTTTTTGTTTGAAGATTTAAAAGTGTAATAAAAAGGTGTATTAACTAATATATATTTTAAGTAACAGACCTTATGTCAAGCTGAGGCAATCTTCGTAGGAAACGCTACTCTCGAAGTTGTGCAAAATTACGTCTACCTCGGGCAGACTAATTAATAATAATTAGGCGCAGCCCACTTCCGCAAAGAATTCGGAAAACACCGGCACCTCCCTTCATCATCCATACGACAATGTTTAAAGACGAAGGTTTATATTTACTATGGAAATAGCTATGATTGGTATTTCTCTGATGGATAAAATTCCAAACGTTGATATTTGTCAAGGAACAAAAGTTACTGACATAGCTTTTAAAACTAAGCAAGCTGAAGTGGCAATGGGCTAGACATATCTGTCGCAGAACCGTCGAACGATAGAACAAACGTGTTCTAGTTCCCCCCCCCCCCCCCCCCCCCCCCGCCAGAAGGACGGATGACCTGAAGAAGGTCGCAGGGTTGGATGAGGGTTTCGAAAGATCGCGTTAAGTATCACCCCTAGGGGGAGGCTTAAATCCAGCAGTGAAGAGATACAGGCTGATGATGATGAACAGCCCTTAAAACACAGCGTGTTTTTATTGATACATGCCAGGATTCAAACCTATACAACCTTAAGATTGAAAGACAGTATCGATCATCACCGCTCTCAACAAACTATTTGCATTTCAAAATCTTGTTCGAAACGGCAGATAAACGATAAAAATATTAAAATGTTTTTATAAATTTATTCATTGGTACTCGTGACAGAAACTAAGTCATAATAGTTAGACAAAGGACACGTTAATATATTCCATACGTTTAGACAATGAATCAACTAAACCTTGATCCGAATAGTGCTTGTTAACTTTATTCAACAACAAAATTGCGCCGCTACAAAATGGCAAAACGCAGTAGGCATTTGACAGATCATCATTATCATCACAGCTCTAAAAGCACAGAGTCCTAAAACTCCACTATTGGAGATGCAAGTGTCTAAAACTCCACTATTGGAGATGCAAGTGTCTAAAACTCCACTATTGGAGATGCAAGTGTCTAAAACTCCACTATTGGAGATGCAAGTGTCTAAAACTTCACTATTGGAGATGCAAGTGTCTAAAACTCCCGAATCGCTGCAGCTTCGCCAAGATGTAGCGTGTTCTACTAGCTATACTACAATGAGAGTTCGGAAAAGCTCCATAACCTTATCCATTATTCTCTATCCCTATCTCTCCAAACTAGTTACACGCATAAAAAAACTCATGATCTGTAATGCTCACCGAGGCAGTGTGTTTCCCTATTATATATATAACCTGGAGTCCGTCTAGTGTCTTAAACTGGAATCTGCTGGTCCTCTGCTAAAATCTTACTTATTGGAACATTTTCCTGCTTAGTCTTCCACTAGCAGAAGTAGAATCATTCAAAATAATTAAATTTATGACCTTTCATAAATGCCTGTAATAGGTTTACGTAAATAAAGATATTTTGACTTTGACTTCGTCTTAGTCATATTGATAGGTTGGCTCTCTACTGCTAGATATAGGGCTCCCCTCAAACTCGCCACTGCATGCGGTCATTTGCAACCCTGCAACCCTCACATTGCAGTAATAAAAAGGGTATTTAAAGTTTACACACCCTCTTACACACACTCACACGCTTACATCATACAAACGAGGATCTCAATAATTTTTATTTTTATTTTCGTGAACATTTTTATTTTTTTATTTTACTAACATGTTTCTTTCGTTTTTGAAATAGAAATATATGCCTTAAAATTGAATGGGCGTTGACTGCGGACGGACAGACCAATAATATAAATATATATTTTTATTTTATATTACCAGTGTAGTTCTCAAATAAACGTATTTATTATTATTATTATTTGCTTTACGCAGAACCAACGATGTTCCTGGGTCCCGCGCAGCACCTACTCCCTCTGCACCACCCCCAGCAGGGACGCCGGCACCGTCCACTGAAGCTTCTCGTACTCCTCAGAAGGTGGTCACAGTACCTGATGGGTACTTCTATGACCACAAGAAGAAGATACGGAAGCTTTAGATTAATTAATTTTATTATTCCTAAGTTAATGATATTTTTATATGTATTTTAGTTGTAAGGTATTTATCTATGGGCCATCTGTTGCCTGATAATAATAATAAAAATAAAAAAATATTATTATTATTATATATATAGACTTAGTTCAGCTGCAAATGATTGTTTTCTGTACCATAATGCATGATGTTATACTCGTACTATAAACATAATTTCTAAAATATTCATAAATAATATCAGCCGTGATGGAACTGCACTTATTTTAACACAGTTTAAGAGGTAATTATTATTTAAAGAAACACTCATTACTTTGTTTTGACATCTGACGGCCACTCGGACATTTTAATCTAACGAAATCGTTCATCGGTGTAATTAAGCGTCGTATAGGCTTAATTGAGGCTTTACGGGTCCCGTCTTCACAATAAAACTAATTAATATATTGTATTATTTTATTTCGTCATATATTTTAGTAAACAGTGACCCTGGTATTGTCATTTTGGTTTCTAGCATTTGGGAACTATTTAGGTCTTTAATTTTGGGGTGCAGTGGTAGCTTAGTTGTGAGAAAGCTTTCATTTTAAGGTATTAAAAAGGTATACGGTTAGAACACCGGCATGTACGAATGAGAAATACTTTCCTACGTACATTTGTCTTAGATTTACAATACCACCGTTCACTTGCCTTGGAGAGTACGTTAAGCCGTCGATCCCGGTTCCACTAATAACAACTTGTGGAATCGTTAATAAATTGACATAAGACCCTCGCAACTCGGCTGGGTGTCAGCGTGACGCGTGTAGGCCAAATTCTCCAGAAATGTATTCTGGAAGGCCCATCTCTAACAGTGGATGTCTAGGACTCGTGTTCTTGGGGCTGTGATTATGAACAATTCTGGTTGTCTGTATCTGTTTTATACTGACCACAACATTTGACATCGCGTCCACCTGATGCTAGCCAAAGACGGCCGACATCAGTCGTTACCACTATGCCGGCCTACCAAGATACTTTGTCACACTTCGCTTGAAGGACTCCAGGTTATAGGAATGGGGAAACGCACTAGCATCAGCGTACGACAGATGTAAGAGTCACCAAATTTATATTTACGACGGTATGGGGGTGCAATTTGTGCGTGTGGTTCGGTTGCAGAATAGAGAAGAAGAGATAAGGTTGTGGAGCTCTTCAGAATACTCACCGTAGTATAGCTTGTAGAACACGCTAAGGGAGGAAGAAAGACACGAAAAATCTTTTAAATTATTGCAATGAGAGGGATACAAAAGCTTAATGTAATAGACTATTTACTACTTACTTAATTAACATTGCACCTACCATCTATTCTGTCTAAATGTCCTAATGTTTTTCTGTGGCATTAAGTCTGCCTTTGTACATAGTGCATGCAATTAAGTTTAAAAATAAATAAATATAATTAGATTTGTTATTAATAAATACATAATCGTGATTATGTTAAGACAATGGTGATAGTTTGTACCTTTGGAATTTAATTTATTTATGTGAACAGTGAATGGGCAACAATTCGCACGCTCAACTCGTAGGTACTCGTACATATTGAATACCGACTCCGATATCTCTATTATAAAAGATAAAGTCCTGACTGACTGATTGTGTATCTCCACTTCTCGATATTGGCTTAGAATAATAACGTCTAAAAACAAAGTACGCGCATGATAAGTATGGCAAGTAAAACAGAGCCATAAGGGCTCGTACTAAACAACACGTCTCAGTCTCAAGGTCAAATAATTGAGCTACGAGTAACAGCTTTCGGGATTATTATTTGAATATGTTATTTTTGTACAATTATTAGGTGTCACAATGCATCAGAATAAAATTATATATTTAACATGCAACGGCTTGACCATTGTCCTTGGAAACTTGGCAGGTATAGCCACATCCAGGTGACGTCGTCCAGCGGGGCAGTTTCTGCTGAGAATCTCAAGCTGCGTAAATATGCCAATATTAGTGCAGGTTACGAGATTGCGCCTTTTGGGGTCGACACGATGGGACCATGGTGACCCTCAGCCTGGGTAAGAAGATGTACAAACGGCTGACAGAGAAATCTGGAGACAGGAAGGCCGGCAATTATTTCTGCCAAATTTGACAGAGGGGACATGTTGCTAGCCATGCCAACTAACTCTAAAGGATATTTTTTGTTTATAGGTATTTTATGTTTTATTATGTATAGTTTATATTTAACTTTATATCTGTTAAATAGTTTTAAAATAAATGTTTATTATTTTATTATCATTTTCCATCGAATAAATGTAACACACATATTTGCTTTTACATAACGCGCCTCAGACAACACAATAATATTATTTATAATAAAAAAATAAGTATAAAATCGTATAATTTTAAAGCGTGACTTAACCAAACTCCGGTAGGAATGTACGAGTATGGTGATAAATTAAAAATTACTAAAACGATATTTTGCTGCAATATGTACAACTCCTATAACATATATTTTGTCAGTTTTTTTTGTATGAAACTATCGTTTTACTATGCGTTGTTATTCTAAAAATAGGTATTATCCACTTGCAACCCCCATCAGCAACCTTCTTCAGGACATCCGGCCATCTAGCACACTAGAACTCGTTCATTGGTTCTAAAGCAGATGTATTCAGCTCAGTGTGACTTCAGCGTGCTAATTTTAAAAGCTATGTCAGTAACTTTGGTTCTCTATCGAATATCAACATTTCAAATTCTATCCTAAGCTATAACTAAGCATAACCGACGTTTTAATATCTAAGTACAAGTAGAAACTCTAAATGAAATTACACACATTACGCGACGTGCCTAATACAATGGAAAATTAGGGAATTGGGATTTAGTACTGAATTTCAATAAACTCGTATCGTAATAAACTCATTAATCATAATAAAGCTCCAGAATGTAATACGACAGTGTGTCTAAAACTTTGACTTATGTATATCCCGGGCTAACGAGACTTGTTTGGAAGGTTCTATCAATCTTATACAGCCCCTAGCACTGTGTCATAGACCACCATTGTTGGTCGCCTCGCAGGACAATTTTCTGATGACAATTTAATAACGATTCCACAAATTGTTATTAGTGGAACCGCGACCGGGACCGACGACTTACCGTCCTCTTCAACGCACGGAAATGGTGGCGTTGTAAATCTTTGACAAATGTTATTAAAAAAACTATTTCTCATTGGTACAAGCCGGGACCGCGGACCCTTTTTGGATTGGTAAGTGTTCTTACTAACAAACTTATACAATGAAGCTGTTAATATCTAAGTGCCGGAATGAATTGAAAAATTATATATAGAAGCTAACATACAAAGAAAGCAAGAAAACCTTTTTAAACAATAAAGTAAAAAAGGTATAGATCACATCTGCCGCACTGAAGATATATAATGCTTTTTCAGTCAGTGTGTTTCCAAATCTCAATAACCTGGAGTACTTCAAGCAAAGTATAAAGAAGCATCTTTTTAGTGGGACGACCCCCCGCCAGAAGGATGACCTAAAGAAGGTCGCTGGTGGGGGATGGATCAGGGTTCGTGTGAAATGTCGAGCCTTGGAGTAGGCCTATATCCAGCAGTGGAGAGACATGTGATGATGATGATGATCCAGACCAGAAATGTAACCCCGAAGGTACCTCCGTGTCTAAATCTACGGTCTTAACCGATAGACCACGGAGGCAGTTATGGGTTTTAAAGAAAATGTTATTTACTGAATGCCCGAATCTTATGATTAGGTCAAAAATCTAGACATTATAACAACTACCCATATGTTATGTTATCTCGAAACAAAAAAACAAATCGATCAATCATTGCAAAGTGGATTGAAATGAGAAAATTTGCTTCTTCTTTACAAAATCTGTAGGTACTTTATAATATTGAAATAAGTACGTACTTACTTGTATGGTACTTTATTTAGGTATACAAGATGATTTTTTTAAATACGAGTGGTTTTATTTTTTTTTAAATAAATAAATATTTCCAGACAGGTCACGCAGCGCCATGTAGTAATTTGCCAGTCTGCCGGGGCAGGGAAGTATCCACCGTTCGTACCGATAAACCCAGTAACGTGTATCCACACGTTTCGAGATCAAGCTCGAATTGCCGTAATACCCAGTCAAGTCGGCATAGTGTTAGGGACTGATGTCAGTCATGAGTGTCTGATTCCAGTTGCTAACATTTATAGACCTTGCGCGCCACTTACCATTAGTTGGGCACAAGGTCCCATGTCGTGCTAGTATAAAAAAAATATGCTGGCCTATCAAGTTGCTGTTTCACACTTCGCTTGGAGGACTCCATATTATTGGAATGGGAAAACACACTGGCTGGGAGAGCATTCCACATCTTCAGCATGCGACAGATGTAAGCCCCAATAGATCACTCCTTAAAAAAATGGTATATTCACATTACTTAAAATACACATACCAAATGTGTATGTAAGATATATTGTATATAGTATATATATATAATGTGTATTACTGCGTACATATATGTATGTATTGGTGTGTATATTAATATGTATTGTTTTATCTTAGATAAAGTTTATTTAATATTTTTAATAAGTTTCATATTTAAGTCCGTCCTACCTTATAATCAAAATTCTCTGCATTGTCCCAAAGGTTGGCTGCTAGAGAATGCCTAGCGGCATTAAGCCTGCCCCTTGTACATAGTGCAATGAAGTTTTAAATAAAAATAAAAAAATAATAATAAGTCTCAAAATGTTTATGTACGCATAGGGATTACGGTGCATATTTTTTAACCTACAGAATAAGGGATTATATTTAGTTTGTTGATTGCGACCGTCTCAACGTTCATATGTCTATTATTTCCTTGACATTTTGTCCCAGTCTCTTGCAAAAGCTAATGTCACAGAAGTCTTGGTAATCTACATACGAACCTTTTCCTTTTATTTAATATCTGTAAATAACAAAAAATATTTATACAAGTTCAATTCAATTCAATTTATTTATTTATTTATTTATTTTTATTTAAAACTTTATTGCACGTTATACAAGGGGCGGACTTAATGCCGCTAGACATTATCTGACAGCCAACCTTAGGGACAATGGGGACCATTTCAAATGTAAGGTAGGTGCAAATATTTATAATAATAATAAATAAATCTATATATATGGAAATACAATGATACTACTAAATACATACTAATAACTATGATATATTAAATACTAATAATACATATACTACATATGATACCATTAAATAACTTATGAACCATTTAAATAATACGATGACACCATTTTTTTAAACATTTTTCGGTTGGATGCTTGTCGGATTTCTACCGGTAGTTCATTCCACAGATTTGCGGCGACAACAGCAAATGAGTTGGCCATAAATCCAGTATGGTGAGAGGGAATGGAGAGAATAGAGTTATGAGAAGAGCGAAGAGACTTATCATGGAATGAAGAGAGATAGGCAAATTTACTCTTGAGGTATTTCGGTGTCACAGGCTCGTTAAGTATAGAAAATAGTAAACAGAGAATTCGAAGATTCCTGCGACAGCGAATTGGTAGCCACTTTAATTTTGTTCGATACTCAGAGATGTGGTCATATTTGCGAAGGCCGAAGATAAACCTGATACAGGAGTTGAGTAACCTGTCCATCTTATTGAGCAACACCTCTGATATATCGACACTACACACGTCACCATAGTCGAGAAGGGGAAGGAGAAGGCTTTGCGCTAGGGTAATTTTAGCTTTTAACGGCAGAAAATGTTTGAATTTATTGAGAGAGTGCAGTGAAGCAAATAATTTACGACTCGTGTTGGAGACTTGAGTTGTCCAGCTAAGATTAGAATCTAGGTGTACACCCAGATTCTTTACATCGCGACTAAATGGAATTGGGATGTTGTCAAATCGAACAGGGTCAATATTTATTAAGTCAACCTTTCTTAAGAGCCTAGCACTCCCTATTATAATTGCTTGACATTTGTTCGGGTTGACAACGACCCCAAAACGTGATGACCAGGAGTGTATGTTACAAAGATCTGAGTTAAGCCAAGCTATTGCACTACTAAGTGTGGTGATGTCAGTCTGCACATAAAGCTGCAAATCATCAGCATACAGGTGGTAGTGACAGTGAAGGGACAAGGTGATAGCATTGATAAATACAGAAAACAGTAATGGAGAGAGGATGCCACCTTGCGGGACACCAGTAGCCAGGTCACACCACCCCGACGACATCTGATCAGCTTGAACCCTCTGCTGACGACCGTGGAGATAACTAGAGAACCATTCGAGGGCCGCAGGTGAGATCTTTAGACGAGACAAGATAGAGACAAGTAAATCAGGATCTACTGTGTTAAAAGCATTTGTGAAGTCGATCAGTACAAGGACTGTAACCTTGGAATCTTCCATGCCACATCGGATATCTTCAGTTACTTTAAGTAAAGCTGATGTTGTGCTATGACCGGGACGAAAGCCAGACTGAAAGGGATTAAGGAGATCATTAGAATAAAGGAAATAGGATAATTGTTGATGAACGACGGACTCAAGGACTTTAGACAAGAAAGGTAATATAGAAATGGGACGGAAGTGGGATGGCAGTGTAGGTGATGAAATCTTGGGCAGTGGGATAATAAAAGCTTTTCGCCATTGGGAAGGAAATTGGCCAGAGGTAAGGGATACATTAATTATATGTGGGATAATAGGTAGGAGAAGGTCAATAATTGTAACGATCATAACACGACTAATGGAGTCACATCCTGTTGATTTTGAAGTTATTGAATTAATCGTCTTAAAGACCTCATCCTTAGACACCTCTGCAAAGACGAACGGCTCAACAATGGCAGGCATAGAAATCTCCGCAATCTCAGCAATGGTTTTGGATTTAGTGAGATTGTCCAGAACTGGAGCCGAGGAGAAATGAGCATTTAGCTGATCAGGTGTCACGGAACCTAGGTTAACCTGGTCACGACAGCGACCCAACCCCAATGAATTAAAGAATTGCCAGATTTTAGAAGGTGATTTGTTGTTTATATTATCAAAGAAATGGTGACGCTTGGCAATTCTACACACCTGATTGCAGCGATTACGCGCAACCTTATATACAGACCAGTCATCATCACACCGGGTCCGTCTAAATTTTCGGGATGCACGATCTCGTTGCCTCATTGCCATTCGAACCTCATCATTGATCCACGGCGCCGGTGCTCGCTTTAGTTTAGTGGATCGAAGCGGAGCATGAGCGTCGTACAGTTTTAACACCTCATGATTAAAAGTGTCGACAATAAATTGTAAATTGGTGGCTTTGAGTATGACAGTCCAATCGATACGCGCCGTGTCCTCCCGCAGTTTTTCAACATTCATGCGACAATAGTGGCGTATCAACATTGTAGGTGGCCGATACTTTGGCGGTTTTACTTTATACGAGGCATAAACGAGATCGTGGTGGGAGAAGGGAGCAAGTAGTTGACCGTGGCTGGCAACAATATCTGGGCGTGACGTAAGGATCAGGTCAAGGAGTGTATCCGATGTGGAAAGATGGTGAGTAGGCCCAGAGGGCAACACAGATAGATTAATTGAAGAGATGATATTCAGGAGTTTAGATGCCCTTGATTTGCCAGGCTCACGGTCATCTAGAAGGCACGTATTGAAATCTCCCATGATGACATGATGGTTGTAAAATGGTACTACCTCCTCAAGAGCGCCTTCGAGGTCAGCAAAATAATTTAAAGTGGGAGGACAGTAAACCACACCGACTAGCACCTGAGATCCTGCAAAATTTACCTCAATAAACAGATACTCCGCAGATGCCGAGTACTGATTGGGTGAGGAGTCAACAACTTTATACGGAAGATCAGCACGCAGGTAGATGGCAACACCACCCGCCCTTAAACCGGTGCGATCGTTCCGAATTAAAATGTAGCCGGGAAGAGAGTAAGAAGTAGAGGGTAACGTAGGTTTAAGCCATGACTCTGAAATGAGTATTGCATCCACTACATCTGGAGAAGAAAAGGTATCAAGGAGATCCGAATAATGTGCCGGAACACTCTGCGCATTGATATGACAAAGATTAAAGTTCTTTTTGTGGAGTGAGAACTCATTTTTTAACAAAGCATCCAAACCGATTATATCGTAAAATGAGCCAGAAGATGTACTACTTGCTATGGAGTAAAAGGAACCATCATCATCACTAGAATAGTTCATAATTATAATAATATACTATTTAAAATATAAATAATATGTTAAATATATAAACCAAATAATAAATAATAATAATAATAACTATGTTAATACAATATATAAAGATAAA
Organism: Tinea semifulvella; assembly: GCA_910589645.1. NCBI lineage: Eukaryota > Metazoa > Arthropoda > Insecta > Lepidoptera > Tineidae > Tinea > Tinea semifulvella. The sequence continues at coordinate 11,824,867 of OU342602.1, forward strand.
AATATATATATCTTTAAATAAAACTGCAAGTCCTGCTGGCTGAGTAGTCCATTACAACGCGGTTCCACAATTTACCGCTTAATCCTTAGACTAATGGCAACGTTTAATCACATAGGTGGCGGCGGCGAACTGGGGGGCCTGAAGCTGGTATTAAAATAGGTATTTTTGTATGATCACCACCGTGACGGACGCCGCCTCCCATGTGAGCGACGACGACGGCGACATTCACAAACAAGAGACTCATGAATAATGTTACAAAACGTTAACCATTTGCAAAAACCAAACGTTACTTGCACCCAAAAGGTGAAATCGTTGCCAACATAAAACAATAATGTCACATTAAGCTCTCGACATTAGAACAGTTTCAAAACTATAAATAATTCCTCTGTCAGACAAATATTAATTTAAGAAAGAGACAGACCTATTGCTGTCAAAGGTGCCAAAGCGAGTAGAAATTTGATCGAATAAACAATTTTAATATGTACCGGATCGCGAACCAATTTCATTAATTTATTAATTAATTTGTCCGTGACTATCGCCGTCTGCCCTTTAGTTACATTAATAAAGGAAAACCTGCTATAACACAACACAATGCCAAACTATCATGCAAATGCATACACTCTTTAATACTAACAGTAACCTGAGGTGAGATATTATGCATTACACAATGCGCAGTCATGTATTAAGTATATAAAATGTATTTGTGTCTCCAAATGAGAGTGCCAGAAAAAGTTGTACAGGTGCCCCAAAACTATAGTGAATCTGATATACCAATACAATTATGCTACATGATTACCTAGAATGCATACTTACACCATTAAAGTTTCATGTTATATAGCTAAATTGAGATTAATTTAATAGTTTTGTGATGTAATCCGAATAAACTTAATTGTATTTAAATGTTAATCACTAAAGTTAAATTAAACTTGCTTTCTGGAGTCAGCAGTACCTGATTGTGAGCGCCAAGAATCGGAGCAACCGACACTGGTCATTGATGTCTAACATTAGTCCGTACCCTTATGCAGACTTGAAAATAAGGCACACAAACATTCTATTACATACTGTTACAACATCTGGCACCATCACTTAGCACAACATCAGTCTCCTTCAACCAAACCTGCTGTCCAGGCCACACTTCACTGTCACCTGCTTGTCCCGTCATGGGTGCCTACACGCAGATAAGGGCTTCCCGGTTCCAATTTGCCAGTATAGGTCCACCCTTATTAAAAACAATTATGTCTATAGTCTGTACTGCCAATATGGGTTACTATACTGCACCAATTGTCACCAACTTGACTGCACCGGTAGCCTGCCAGCCTGCCCCGGCCCCGTCATGCGAGCAACCCTTTACACTAGCAACATAATACTGAACATATAAAAACTGTAAATAAAACATTGTAAATAGAAAAGGTATTCTCATGGCCAGTACATGTGTGGAATAGTCGCAAACAAGGCAATAACTCACTAACTATCATTAAATGAAAACAAAAAAAAAATAAAAAAAAATAAAATTAAAAAAACCCATACTTCCAGCAAACATGTGACTTGCATCCCACCCAGTGGTAAGGAGTTAACAAAGACCAAGAATAGTGGCAACACAGACCACTATTCCTGCTATATAAGATTATTTTATAGCATGTATAACTTATTGGACAAAGGGCGGCCCGGACAACTATCTTATTGTGGACAACTAGACAACAAAACAATAACGCAAAGTCACTACAATTATAACACACTACACTACCACTTTAGACCTGCAAAATAAGTAACACAACACTGATAGTTATTTCCTGGCGACAGCTCTTCTGTGACGCTCCCTGTGCACTGGCTGCTCACCCTGTGGTGGCGCTGGGTCTGTCCTGGGTAGGGCCGCAGAGAAGGCAGCAAGGTCAACCTGATGTAAAATTTTATGCCTGGAGCCATCGGGAAGCTTTATCATGACACTGCCATCTTGAGTCCAGCTATTGCGTACACCAAATACCTTCCGCGCCTCCATAAACAGCTGTTGCCTACTTTTAATGAGAAACTCCGCGCAGCTGAAAGATGTGCCCTTGAGCTTGGTCTTGTTGTGCCATACTAGTTGGCGCAGCCTGTAATCGAAGAATCGCACCAGTATAGCCCTAGTAGTACCCCTTTCACTGTACCTTCCGAAACGATAGCAGGCTCGAAAGCTTTGGTCAGAAAAATCTGTAATACTAAGTTTGTCTCTTAGCAATTCCATTATGGTCTGGGAAACATTCTCGCCGGGTTTCTCTGGAACACCCTTAAGCAGCAGGCAGTCCTCTCGGTTGCGGGTTTCTAGATGGTCAACGGTGGACTGTAACTGAGATATCTGTTGCCTAAGCAAGGCGAACATTTCCACCGAAAATGATTTGAAATCCTGATACTCCCGTACGAGTGCCTCCAGTCCCATGTTCAGCGGGTTCTCCTTGACCACTGCAAGCTGAACCTCAAAATCAGCCATTCTTTTGGCCAGCTGTCGTTCCAAAGCGTGTTGGGTTTCCTCGATCTTATCAGCAGTTGCCATTGTATTTGTTTGCAGGTTATATAAATAATTGAAAAAAAAAAAACAGAAGTCAGCAGGATTTGTGCAGTAAGGTAAAATTAAATGTTAATGCATATAATTGAACTATTAATATGCTTAATTGGTCAAATAAAGGTCAAACTTAGCACTATTTCACCACTTTATTGAATTATTAAATATTACGAGAATTAAACTTGTTTACTTGCACACTACCCTCGCAAAAAAAAAAAGCGCTATTTTATTGCTTTCAATGTCAACTTGGCGTTCCTTCCTATATAATGAAAACCATTAAGGAAAAATTCGGTAAAAAAAAAATTACCATTAGATACATAACGTAGGTACACTTAGTTATACAAGTGACAGTTTACATATACATATATGGAAGGATAGCAAAAGATCGACCATTAGTGCAAAGAACAGCCATCGTCATTACCGAATTAAAACTATATAAATTTAAAAAAAAATGTGTCATCGCATTATGTATATGGTTCATAAGTTATATAATCGTATTATATGTAGTATATGTATTATTAGTATTTAATATATCATAGTTATTAGTATGTAGTTTAGTAATATAATTGTATTTAAATGTATATAGACTTATTATTATTATAATATTTACCATAAGTTGGAACTAAATATTTGCACCTACGTTACATTTGAAATGGTCCACATTGTCCCTAAGGTTGGTTGTCAGATAATGTCTGGCGGCATTAAGTCCGCCCCTTGTATAACGTGCAATAAAGTTTTAAATAAATTAATAAATTAAACACCACCTAAATGTAGATGCTGCTAATTTTAAAAAATATTTGGTCATCAACGCGTCAACAACTTTCTTGGAAAAGAAAATTTCAAACATTTTATACATACTAGTATATTAATCATAGATTTGATTTATAGTAAATAGAGAAGCGCGGTGGTGGCTCGGTTGTGAGAACGCGTACCTTAAATTCTACAAAGGTCGGTTCAAATCCAACCGGCATGTACCAATGACAAATGCACTTTTCTTACGTACATTTGTCATAGATTTACAACACTACCGTTCCCGTGCCTCGGAGAGCACGTTAAGCCGTCGGTCCCGGTTCCACTAATGCGTTAATAAATTGTCATAAAAAAATGACATCATATCCTCGCCAAGCCGTCTGGCCAGCGTGGCGAGTGTAGGCCCAATTCTCCAGTTCTGGAAGGCCCATCTCCAGCAGTGGAGGTCTGGGAGTCTGTGTTCTAGAAGCTGTAATGAAAATAGAGAATACTCGTTATAAGTGTTTTTGATATTTTTTTGTCGAAAATTTGATATATTAAAGTAAAAATATGTCCAAAATGGCAGTTATTTTATTTCCTAGAATATTTATAGAATTTCTCAAAACTTGACCATTGTCATGTTGTAATTGTCAAACGGCGCAAGTATGTAAGTATATTAAAAGATTACATATTTATGCCGCTTGCTGTAGAACCATGGAGTCCAAGTGCAAAAACGTTTTTAAAAGATATAACACCGCGTCTTATCGTCTCCTCCGGTGACAAGAGGGCTGGCTCTTTCTTCGCCCAAAGAATCGGTATTGCAATTCAGCGGGGAAATGCAGCCAGCGTTCTTGCCACTATTCCACGCGGACGGGACTTATATCCTAAGTATTCATATTAATTTTATTTTATATTTTGTAAATTCTTTTTTCGAATAAATGTTTTGTTTTAGTTCTAAATAGACACATGTATAATCCGACCAATTGTCAAATGTTTGGATGGCATTGAGGTGAAATATATGAAGCCAATTCACTAGCTATAAGATCTTGCAATGTAACCTTCATCATAATTACAGCCCGTAGAACACAGGGTCCTAGACCTCCACTGTTGAAGATGGGCCTTTCAGAAATTTCTGGAAAATTTGGGCCTACACTCGCCATGCTGGCCAGACGGGAGGGTCTGATGTCAATTTTAAACGGCTTAACATGCTCTCCTCACGGGAACGGTGGTTTTGTAAACCTATGACAAATGTACGTAAGCAAAGTGTATTTCGTACCCACATGTTTAGAATGTTAAGGGAAGCGTTTTTCAACCGAGCTACTGTCGCGATATAAATATATAATGTCATATTTTTTTGCAGCTGTCGTTTGGCATTGTATATTTATAAATTAATATTAAGTATAATGTTAGTTTAGTAAATAGTTTCGGGTTTGTTACCAGGGTTAAGGGAGCCCCCTGTACATCATACATTTCAATCTTCTTTCTTCACTCCACTCAAACAAATCGCTTCAGTAATGTGCCTACATCTTTAGATTGTAAATAAAGTTAATTTTGTATAAATTGTCATCGATATTTTATAAGTGCTGAAGCCCTTAGCTGATGAGCGGTATATTTAGACAAAATTGTCGCCCACAAAAAATATGTTAATTTGACGAATGCCTAAATGTTGCCTGTGTGGTTTAGCGGTTAAGGTTGTAGATATAGACAGGGTTCGATTCCTGAAGAACACATTTATTGTAATAATAGCTTAAATCTTAGCAAAATCGTTGATTGAAAAATAGAACCCGGTACCATCATTACTAACTACTTAAGTAAAATAAAATTAAATGACAATAAACTTAACCTAATAAAAAATAAACTACAAATAAAAAAACACACTCCGAGACATCGACGAGTTTGTCACTTGTCATGATGGGCCTATAGTAAAGTTAGATAAAAGTTAACCAATAAAAGTGAGGATTTTTCCGAAACCGCTTACGCTCGTACTGATACTATACCTAAATGTCCTTATCGCATTTTCTTCCACTTTAAAAGAGCCAGACTCGAAAAAAGCCCTTTTTCTCGTGGAATATAAATGTGAAGGAATTCTTAAAGATACAAAAGTGACCACAACTCCATTGTCATTTTAGACGTTTGTCAAACTATTGTGAATAAAGGAAAGTATCATCACGAACGTAATTTTAAAATGGTCAAAAACCACGTTTTTTATTTTTAAGTTAAATGTAAGTACTTCACCATAACAGTTCCTGGAACACAGAGTCCTAGACATTTATAGTTGGAGATGGGCCTTCCAGAGCGTATACATATCTGAAAAATTTGGGCCAAAAATAGGCTTTAACATTCTCGGTATGGAAATACGCTCGGACCTTAACCACCAGAACTACATTGAGAGCATCACCAAAACAGCGTCAAAAAAGCTCGGAATATTGTACAAGGTTAAGCAGTTTTTCCCGCCTTCAATCTGACTGTTGCTGTACTTAACTGTTGGAATATTATACCTTTGGGATGGTTTCGCTAAGTACCTCACAAAAGCTTTCAATGTCCTCCACAAGAAGCTGTTCGAATTGTGGACGATGCTATCTGGAACCCTCGAATCCCTGTAGCCTCGCCGAGATGTGGCTTCTCTGATCGTGTTTTACCGGCTATGGTGAGTGCTCGGAAGAGCTTTATAACTTAATCTCTTTCTTTGCACACGCACAGCTCAGAATATGCACCCACATACCGTAGTCACCATCCCTGCGTACGTATAAATTTGGGGACTCATACTTCTATCGCAGAAAGCTGTAAAAATGTGGAATGCTCTTCCAGCCAATGCTTTTTGGATTAGAACTACACATTGCATTATGTGTACACTGAACTGGTTGCAAATCAGAATATAAAAAAATATCGAAAAAATATTTACTATATAAAATAAAATTTATACCACGGATATTAATCCGAAGTCGGCGTGGAATGGTGACAAGAACGCTGGCTGAATTACATTACTTGGGGGGTCTATAAAAAACTTTTTGGCGTTTGCACTGCATGGACTCAGAGTTTCTACAGCAAACGGTGCAGACATGTAATCTTTGTAATAATTGCTTGAAATGTATTAATTCTAAACTGTTAGTCTATCTTAAATAATAAATAATCTATTATAGATATAAATCCGTCTGGCCAGCGTGGCGAGTGTAGACCAAATTCTCCAGATATATGTACTGGAAGGCCCATCTCCAGCAGTGGAAGTCAAGGACGCTGTGTTCTAGGGGTTGTAATGATGATGAAAGAATTTATATTAAATTACTGTAGTAAAATCGTCGATAAAATAAAAATAAATAAATAAGTTATTTATTATCTCCCAGTAAGCTTAAAATTAGTAACAATATTTTTAAAACATTTCTGTAGGAGACTGGAGGCAAAACTAAACTAAACGAAATCTTAGATTATATATATCTAGAGTTCGTTTTATTTATATAAAACACTCTCGATTAGAAATAGAACCGAGACCATCGCATCTAAATGTACTGTTATCCGCTAGAACATGGATACATCCAGCTGAATATTAATAATATACCTTTTACACGCAAGAAAACGCTCCAAGTACTACATTTAGCGGCGGTCACAAAAAGGACAACTAAGGGTTTATATAGCTAAAGAAAATTGCTATTTACTGGACCCAAAGCTATTTATCTTTTATTTGTTTATTTATTCATCATCATCATCAGCCTGTATCTCTTGTTTGCTTATGTGTTAGAAAAGACAGCGACATGTTTAGAAAGATTGAACATTTCAGCGCTAGAAGTAGGAGAAACCCCTATGATCTTATTGTAGATATAAATCCTAAGCAAACTAAATGTAATAAAAATAATAGAATATAATAAATCACCTAATAAATTTAAATTGTTAGGAAAAAATGTTTTAAAAAATCAATTAATAATTTGGTTAAAAGGAAATGTTTTATAATTTAAAAGACTATTTTGACAATTGTAATACCTAAGGTTTAAGCTGACAATATTGTATAATACCTAGATGTAAGTTTTTGGACATATTTTATTTAAAATTTTAAAATTTATATTGGTCATGCGTGGAATACTGTTCACACCTTTGGGATGGTTCAGCCAAGTACTTCACAGATGCTCTCAATGTCCTACAGAGGCGAGCTGTTCGAATTGTGGACGATGCCACTATATCTGGAACTCTCGAATCCCTGCAGCTTCGCCGAGATGTAGCTTCTCTGAGCGTGTTCTACCGGCTATACTATGGTGAGTGCTCTGAAGAGCTCTATAACCTAATTCCTTCCTCTCAATTCCGCAACCGAACCACACGCACAGGTCAGAATATGCACCCACATACCGTAGTCACTATCCCTTCGAGTACCTATAAATTTGGTGACTCATACATCTGTCGCACAATAGAGATGTGGAATGCTCTTCCAGCCTCTGTGTTTCCACTTTCCTATAACCTGGAGTCCTTCAAGCGAAGTGTGAAAAGGCATCTAGTCAAGCCGGCATAGTGTTAGGGACTGATGTCGGACATAAGGGTCTGATTCCATTACCATCAGGTGGGCGCAGGGTCACATGTCGTGCTAGTATAAAAAATATATATATATATATATTTTTGATTCGCTCGCTAATTTACTTGGCATATGTTGTTACGTTAAGTTAGTTTAATAAGACCTGTAAATTAGACTAACATTTATGCAAATAAATATTTTTATCTTTATCTTATCTATCCACTGCTGGATGTAGGCCTTCCCCAAGGCTCGCCATGAACACAGCGAACAGAGTCCTAGAACTCTACTGTTGGAGCTGGGCCTTCCAGAAATATCTGGAGAATTTGAACGAATGAATTTTGGAACGTAATTGAAATTGCTTGTCAGCTCCATATAACCTGTATATCAATTAGTTGATTGGATTTGGAACTTGGCGGGTCCTATACACAGTTGCACCACCACATTAACGAATAATTTGTCACAGTGGGACGCGAGTGAGACAGAATACGCGCGAATGAAAGAAGCACGATAGTCGGTTAGACCTAGTTTGCTAGTTCCACGCGTAATGTTCTTTTCAAATCAAATCAAATCATTTATTCATCCTTAAGTATAGGTACATACATAAATAAATTTTGGTATACAAACACAAAAGAAAAATATATAATTAGTGTCCTATTTTAAATAATCTATGTCAAATGTGAGATCATCGTCAGTCAGAAAATCGTCAATTGTATAATAACATTTTTCCAGTAAAGCTTTCTTTAGTTTTGACTTAAAAATGGCAGAGGCAAGTCCTTAAAACCATCCGGCAGAGTATTGTACAATTTAGGGGCCATACCAAAAATACTTTTACTCAAGAGAGCTGTTTTATGTTTAAAGGAGTATATTTGGTTTCGTGGACGGGGACGAAAATCTATGTCAAATGTGAGATCATCGTCAGTCAGAAAATCGTCAATTGTATAATAACATTTTTCCAGTAAAGCTTTCTTTAGTTTTGACTTAAAAATGGCAGAGGCAAGTCCTTAAAACCATCCGGCAGAGTATTGTACAATTTAGGGGCCATACCAAAAATACTTTTACTCAAGAGAGCTGTTTTATGTTTAAAGGAGTATATTTGGTTTCGTGGACGGGGACGAAAATATTTATAAGTTGAGGATTTTACAATATTGAAAAGGTTAAGATTAGTTTTTGTAAAGACCTCGTATTTATAAAGACAGGGAAATGTTAGTATTTTGAGTAGCTTAAATTTTGGTAAACAGCTCTCTGTTGAGTCCATAGCGCACATTGCCCTAATACAACGCTTTTGTGCCTTGAACACCATGTCTCTGTTTGTCGAGTTTCCCCAAAATATGATACCATATCGTAATAATGATCCCATAAATGCGTGATATGCAATTTTCGTGGTCTAAATGTTCGATATTTTGGATAATGTCTTTAACGCGTATGAAAATTGGTGGATTTTATTACATACGTTTTCCACATGCTTTTTCCAAGTGTATTTCCTATCTATTTGTATCCCTAAGAAATTTGTGTCCTCTACTGATTCTATAATGTCATTTTGAAATGTAGTTAAAATGTTTGTTTCTAATCTCCAGACTAAAATTTATTATTTTTGTTTTTCCTGTATTTATGATTAAATTGTTATTTGATAGCCAATCAACGATCGACCCAATCGTTTTCTGGATTTCATCACTATAATTGTTTTGATCAACGCATTTTACAATAACTGTGCTGTCATCAGCGAACAGAACCATGTTCTTGTACCGTATCTTTTATATTTTAATATTAGTAGGTAAGATACAAAGTAATGCTAGCATAATAAGGTTTAGCTGTAAGTACATATCTCCTGATACACAGCTACTTTTTCGGGAGATGAGGATCAAAACAAATGACAATTTTTATTTGTAAATTTTTTTTTTAATTATTTAAAGGTTAGCTGTTAGAAAATGTCACTAGACATTAAGTTCGCCTATGTACATTTAAATGTAAAAGTAAAGCAAAGTATCATCACGACCGTTTTCCTTTCGGGGTGGTCAGAAACCACGCTTATAAATAAGCGGATTCACATTTAGCCAACTTTACTATAGGCCAATCATGACAAGTGGCAAGCTCGTCGATGTCTCCAGCGTACCAAACTCGAGAAATATCACAAATATGAATTAAATGTATTTATTTACAATAATAAAAAAAAGTAAAAAAAATAAGGAAAAGCATGCTACGATGGTTCGGGCATGTTGAAAGGATGAGCGATGAAAGATTGACGAACCAGATATATAATGCGAAAGTTGTGGGTGAAAGAGGCCCTGGCAGACCGAGACTCACATATCACGATCAAATAAATAAAACACTGACTGAAGGTGCATTAAAAAGTCTTCGTAACCAAAGGGCATGTATGAAGAGGTTAATGAAAGTCGACGAAGTGAAAGAGGTATGTCGTGATCGTGTCAAACGGCGCTCAATTGTCTCTGCCTACCCCGCAAGGGATCTGGCGTGAAGATATGTATGTAATAAATATTTTTGTGTCCCGGCCAGGAATCGAACCCGGTACCTCCGAGTCTAAATCCATTAAAATGTGTTTTTATTTATTGTGCAATAAATAATTTATCTATCTATTTTTTACCATGAATTGTATTTTAAAATAAGTTGTTTAAATAATGCTATTCTCAATAAAGTACTTCAGGTCTTTAATTGCTTACTAGGTAATAACACAAACAAAAAGCTATACATAACTTCCCATTATATACTTTGACACTCTGTGATAATCGCTCATTGTGTCTAGACTGGCCGCACACCGAACATATTAGGTACGCGTTTACACATTTATTTATTATTATTATTATTTTTTTTTTTTATATGTTACTGTAAATCAGAATTATGAGTGACTTTCCAGCAAAACTCGGTAAATCTTGGTTGCCATTACAGTATATGCTTAAACTATTACAGATCTTTTTAAATTCTAGTAAATGTCATCACATCGTCACAGCCCTTACTACTTTGTGTTTACAAAGTCATAGACCTCCACTTTTGGAGATAGGCCTTCCAGATTTATTTGTAGAAAAAAAAAAAAAAAGATAATATATTATCAATTCCACAAGTTGGTATTAGTAGAACGGAAACGATGGTATTTTAAATCTGTAATGAATGTACGTATGAAAAGTGTATTTCTCATTGGTACATGCCGGGTTCTCTCATTGGTTCATAGTCTAACAAATCTTTTTTTTTTTTTATATTTAAGGACAACTTACAGCTAGATACATAAAATATATGTGTCTAGACTGGCCGCACACCGAACATATTAGGTACGCGTTTACACATTTATTTATTATTATTATTATTTATTTTTTTTATATGTTACTGTAAATCAGAATTATGAGTGACTTTCCAGCAAAACTCGGTAAATCTTGGTTGCCATTACAGTATATGCTTAAACTATTACAGATCTTTTTAAATTCTAGTAAATGTCATCACATCGTCACAGCCCTTACTACTTTGTGTTTACAAAGTCATAGACCTCCACTTTTGGAGATAGGCCTTCCAGATTTATTTGTAGAAAAAAAAAAAAAAAGATAATATATTATCAATTCCACAAGTTGGTATTAGTAGAACGGAAACGATGGTATTTTAAATCTGTAATGAATGTACGTATGAAAAGTGTATTTCTCATTGGTACATGCCGGGTTCTCTCATTGGTTCATAGTCTAACAAATCTTTTTTTTTTTTTATATTTAAGGACAACTTACAGCTAGATACATAAAATATATATAATCGTTCTTACAACCGAGCCACTACCGCTCTAGTAAAATATTGAGATTTTATTAAGAGTCTTTATTGATTTTAATATCCTCGCTTTTGGACATTATTTTGTTCAATTTCAATTCTGCAAAAATAATTCATTGTCCTAATTTAAAGTGAAATGTGCGATCATACGAATTAATATAGTAAAGGCAATTAGGACATTGCCAGTTCGCGTTAAGATACCTCGCGCGAACCTGCTATAATCGTATAGACGCGTTTAACACTTTGTTGAAAATATTGTGATGTCACAGCGCATAAAACAAACAAATACATTATACACTCAGGTGCCTTTTTAGTGTTTTAAATTTAGTTTTTAATTAATAATTACGGAAGAACTTCAAAATATTTCCGGAAAGGGGAAAGTTCGCTTGGTTGTCACAAAATAAATTTTAAACAAAACATAAACTAACCACTTGTTTAATGTATTGTGACGTCACAGAGAGACGAGATAGATATCGTTTTTGGATTTAATCATCAATTTAATCAAAAATATGATATATTTTCGTAGTTTACTTTCATGGTATGATATATTTTTTAAGATATATATAATGTATCTTTAAATGCAATAAAAAAAATTCGTACATATTCTCTTGTTGATCATCCAAAATAAATAAACATACTAAAAGACATCATTCATCTTGTATGGAGATTTGGGCAAAATTGTATTCACAGTTGTATATGCATTTTTAGATAAAATATATTATATTTTTAGATAATTCTAACAAGACTAAGTTAATTTAAGTAGAAAATTCTTTATTTAAAATAGTTTAGTTGTGCAAAATATTTAAAATATCACCATGACAACTCTAGTACTAAAGGACTTGATACGAAAACTACATATTTTATATTCCAAATAACTTACTTGCACAGTAAAATATAGTAAAAAGAACATTAGTATTATTAATAAAATATCGAAACTACTATTAATATTATTTATCATTGAATTAGTACAAAAATAGGCCAAAATGGATAACGTTTTTTATCAGGTTATATTAGTGTAGCGGGTCGTACTATACAGAGAGTACCTATGCTCTGGTGTGCGACCTGTTTTAGATTATGTCGTGTCGTGACACACAAAGGTCACTTACCTAGCTAACCTCTTGCCTAACAATCGCTGAGTGAGCATATAAGTATGGGAAAGACTACTGAACTTTTGTTTAAGTGCTCAAAGTACGCGAAACAATTGTAACACACGACATGACGTATGATCGTTCTAAAAGCAATTGGGTAACTGTTAGGACCGAAGCCCACTGAGCGGGATGAAACAGCATTTTTTTACCTAAAAACTAGTGAAATATATTTATTTGATTATAAAGAAGATTGACAAAAAGTGAACGGAAGTTGGGCTAAACTTCTGTCTGAACCTAATTGTCTACAAAAGAAATAAAATGTACCAAATGATTATTATAAAAAAAACAATCGTTAATTCAATCATCACATCCTTTCCGGGGTGGTCAGAAATCACGCTTTTAAGGAAATGGATTCACATTTAGCCCACTTTACTAAAGGCCTATCATGACAAGTGGCAAGCTCGTGTCTACGCTCTAGCGTATCAGACTTGAGAAATATTACAAATTAAATAAATGATTGGGTTCCAATAGTCTGCCTCCTAGGTAGTCTAGCGGTTAAGTCTGCAAACGTACATAATCCATAACACTTGATTGTTTTTATTTGTGATATTTCTCGAGTCTGGGACCCGATTCGCTCGATTTGCTCGAATGAAACTGACAGTTTTCTATGGAGATCTGTCATTGAGCCCCTGGTAGGTACGCTAGCTGTAGGTCGAATTCTCCAGATATATTCTGGAGAGAATTTGGATAACACTCGCCACACTTTTGACGGGTTAGCGAGAATATACATATATATATATATGACTAATAACAATATGAAGTCGATGGGCGTCAGGCTTAAAGCTATTTAATTTAATTATCTTGCCATATTGGTTAATGTAACTGTACTCACATTTTCTACCAACTTTTACACAATTTTGATGCAATACAAAAATACGCGATGAAAATTTAATCCAATGAGTTGACGCCTCATTATATCAATTATTATTGACTAATATTAAGGACCCGACAGTATATATATATTTTTTTAATAAGTTTTTTTGCGCCACTTGTCACGATCATGACATACCTCTTTCGCTTCTTCGACATTCATCAACCTCTTCATTCATGCCCTCATGTTTCGATGACTTTTTAATGCACCTACAGCTATTGTTTTATTTATTTGATTGTGATAGGCGAGTCTTGGTCTGCCAGGGCCTCTTTTACCCACAAATTTCGCATTATATATCTGGTTCGTTAATCTCTCTTCACTCATCCTTTCAACATGCCCGAACCATCGGAGCATGCTTTTCCTTATTTTTGTGTATTTCGTCATTACGCATGCGGTCCGTCACAGTTAAACCTGTTGAATTATCTTTGTATAGCCGCATAAGTTATATAAAAGATTCCTAAAACGCTATTAGATTATTTTATTTTATATTTTAATATTAATTCGTTAGGACATTGACACTGACAAACGCTATTAGAGTTGATAATTGCATATGATTATGAAGATGACGTCGTCACTGCGGCAACGCTAAGCTGTGACGTCGTTTAAAAAACAATATATGTTTTTGACAATCGTGAACAAATTTTGGAAAGTGACCGCACGATTTGGTTTGTTAAAAGACTCAAATCAAATCAAAAAAAAAAAAATGAATTTATTTCTTTTAAAATAGTTTTTTACAAAATGACACCGAGGCTCCCGTACAAGGCCGGTTAGGACCCGTGCTACAGGCAGCCCCGCTCCTACTTCCAGAGTTTATATAATGAAAAGAAAATAAATAATAATAAATTCGATTTAAAAACTTATAACTATGGTTAAATAATAAAAAGAAAATTAAATATATATACTATTAATATAATAATATATTATTAATACATAACACAATTATATAATATACATATAATTATTAATAAGTAATAAAATATAATAATATGTACTCGTATTTATAAATAGTTTATATCATATATATTTTCATGTAAGCACATCAAGTAGCTGTTCTGTAGCTTTATAGTCAAATGCCTTAAACCAATCTGTTATCTTAACTTTAGCTTCTGAGTGCACATTAGGGTATATATTCAATGATTGTAAATGGCTACCTTAAATCGCTAAGTTAGCGATCGTTATAAAATGTCGAGACTACTGCCACTGAGCTGCAAGCCGGAATTCATAACAGGACGTAACATGGTTCGGGCGGCCGACGCCTGATTAAAAGCGTTGAAACCTCTTAAGTAATGGAATACAGCTGCTGAGCACCCAATAAGTTAAAGACGGCTTGGTGTAGGTGTGCGTCTATATCTGTAGGTATATATGTGTGTGAGAAAGAGTGTGTTGGTGTATGTTTGTGACTATTTATGTAAAATAATAAAAAAATGTATCTAAAGCAAAAAGTGTACGTACTTTTTATTTTGTGATTAAGTTCCGTGTGTAAATTAGGTATACAACATTTGACCTTCTACACTTGGAAGCAATGATATTGGGTCACTATAAAAAGAACCTTTAACATCGTTAATACCTTGTAAAAGCTCTGGCAATCTGCAAAATTGAAGGCAAGAGGCCTTGTGACCGGAGCCTGACACTCCGCACCACACTTAACCCCAAATACACGAAGCCCTGCACGCTGCCGTAAGCAGACCCGGATCGCGCAGCATCGTCAGAGACAAAGTGATGCGAGGAGGAAAACGACGCAAGGAGGATACGGTCACTTAACAGTAAATTTATTTATTTAAAAAACTTTATTGCACAAAGTACAAAGGCGGACTTAATGCCCGAAGACATTCTCTGACAAAAAAAAAAGGAACAAATTTGAACAATAATACTATAATTATAAAAGTTAATTTAATAGGATTAATATATACTTACATCATATATCTTCATATATATCATAATAGCAATATACTAAAAACTAATAATACACATTATTTTACATAAACATACATATATACTACTTACTAACGCTGTCAAGAGCTATTTAAGAAGTGTGAATACACCAGTTTTTTAAAAGCAGGTCATCTTGTGTAGTTAAAATATGTTTAACATGTTTTTTTTTTGTTGGCGTTCCGTTTTCATTGCTCGCGAATGTACACCGCACAGGCCGACGACGGAAGTGTGTTCGATTGGCCACGGCAATACCTTTGTCTCACTGCTATTTCGGTCAGTTAACAGTCTATCAATTTTCCCATTGACCTAATTTCTCAAACCAGTCTATAAATACAAAATTATATGATCATCATCACGGTCCCTAGAACACTTTCTAGGGTTCTAGACTTTCACTATTGGAGATAGGCCTTCCAGAAATTTCCGGAGAATTTAGCCTAAACTCGCCACGCTCCTGGCCAGACGGGTTAGCTGGTGCCAATTTTTAATGATAAGAATATATTTAAACTAAACAATTTTTGCATGCCACAACAATGTGTAGAGCCAATTTACTAACCATATTACTGTACCACATTTAAAGCAAATAAACGATTTTGAATTTTTTGAATTTTGAATTTTGAATGACAATTTATTAATAACGATTCCACAAGTTGGTATTAGTGTTACTGGTACCGACGGCTTAACGTGATCTCCGAGTCACAGGAACGGTGGTGTTGTAAATATATGATAATTCTCATTGCTGTACATGCCGGGAGGATTTGAGTTTGAGGGTTGCGTTCTCACAACCGAGCCACCACTGCCATAAGAAACTGCACGCCTTAAACGCAACAAATTATTTTATTTTTTATTTTATTCTAGCAGGATATGTGCTTCTATCTGATGGTAAGTGGCGCGCGAGGTCCATGAAAGTTACTGGAATCAGACACTCATGACTGACATCAGTCCCTAACACTATGCCGGCTTGCCTGGGCATGACGGCAATTTGAGCCTGATCCCGAAACGTGTGGGTACACTTTACTGGGTTTACGGGCACTAACGGTGGATACCTCCTCGCCTCAGCAGACTGGGCTGATTATCACTATCAGTCCGCCTACCACTTATTTAAAAGTACTTGGAGATCAACATTATCGTGAAGCGATAGTTGAGAAGAAAAAGATTTTTAGAGAAGGAGCCTGTCTAAGAAATTTAAATTAAAAGAAGGTATAAGTTAGGTACAATATAAGTTTATTTACAGAAAGTTTAAGTGATGAGTGAAGTAGAGATGTGAGATCGGAGAGCACGGAGAATAAGTTTCGGGTCGTTGATGAAGGTCGACGGCGTTCCAGAGGCGAAGTCGGTGATGAGTTTTAGCGCTGCCGACTTCGTAGACTCCCGGGTTGAGTAGTTGTAGGAGCGTAGAGGTGAGGTAGCGTTGATTGAGAGCAGCACGTAGAGATGAACAGCGTCTTCAAAGGTGAAGCGTGAAGAAAGTCTTCGGTGAAGTGAAGAGTTCAAGAGTCGGTGAAGCGATAGTGGTCTTCAGAGTCCGAAACTTGAACGGTGCAGAGTGCGGTGATGAATTCTTCAATCAAGAGTTCATTAAGATTTCCGAACTTGTAGATGACAGCTTCCTTTGAGTCCCAAAATTGAAGATAGCCTTTCTTGAGTCCCGGGGCAGTGGCCCCGGGATTAGGCCTTTAGGTTGAGTTCTTCTTTTGGCTACTCCAGCCGAATGAATGAATGAAATGGGGTGTGGTATGTCTTATATACTGTTTGAGATGTTCGAAAAAATGAATAGAGAAAATTTAAAATAATGAAGTTTGTGAGTCAAATATGTTTCCAAAAATATATAAAAATGTGTGTTTTAATAAAAATTATTGCCGAAAGGAATGGATGAAGGACGTTAGAAATAATTTTGCATCTGAATTAAATAAATATTTGACAATGTTGCCTTAGCAACGACGAAAAACAGAGTTGTCAAAGAATAAAAATATTGCAAAAAGTAAAATTGAACAAATATGAGTAAAATAAAGTTTATAGAAATGAATAAAAAAGTGGTGTAGAGATATAAGTAAAGTATGAGGAAGAAATGTTGTGAACAATGGAAGCTGAATTATGAAAAATATGAATTTTAATGAGATATGATGTATTATGAAGCCAAAAGACGAGGAATTCCAGGTATTTATTGAGTAGGGATAGTGAAACGCTATATTTTCCCCCACAACCCCAGAAAATTTTCGACTTGGAGAAAATTTTGAAGTTAAGATCGAAAGAACCAGAGGAACATTACTTTACAAATTCAGGCCTCACCAAACAAACACATTCATTCTTCTTCTAACATACTATCATCTACATTAAGGTAAGGGTGAAAGTTCACATTCAATGACTATCACTCTAAAAGAATGTTCCATAATGACGATAAGGCATATTTAGGGAGTTGTCAACCGCTCCATATATGGAAAATAAAAGTTTTGACTTAAGGCTTATTTAACGAGTAGTCAACCGCTCAAAGGTTAAGAAATTTATAATGATTTAAGGCTTATTTAAGGAGTAATCAACCGCTCCAAGAACCTATAGTAAAGGTAGTTAGCTAAGAGCGGTAGGGCTCAAAGTTAAGATATCAGAAGTAGTATTCTGATTACGTTTGTAGAACGTATTTAGAGTTTTAAGCAAACGTCTTAAGACGTTGAAGAGTGAGCTTAAGAGCTCGAATTAAAAAATAAAAAAAAATTTAGAAGTAATGGGACATGAAATTAATGAAATGATAATGGATAAGATGATTTAAGAATGATACAATAGAGGATGAAATTAGATTTTAATGTCCTTGATGTGCCATTTTCCTTTATTGCCATTAGTGTCTTCTAGAATGTACACTAAAGGTGAAAGCTTTTTAAAGACTTTGCTTTTTAGAAATTTAGGGGCAAGTTTAGCACTGAAGTAAGAACCAGCGTTGCTTTGTATATAATTCTTACGCCAAACTGTATCACCGACATTAAATTCTTTGAAGGTACGACGTAGGTCGTAGCGATCGCGATTTTTAGAGTGAGCTAGGTATAAGGTAGTCTGTACTTTGTCAAAAATAGAAGAGAGGAAACCAGAATTTTCAGCGTAGATATCACGAGGTAGAAAAGTATATTCTTCAATGTTTTCAGTTGGAGTATAGAATGAGCCACTGGGAATAGTTTCCCTACCAAATACTAAAAATGATGGAGTAAAACCAGTTGTAGCATTAACACAACTATTCATTGCAAATTGAATTTTAGGGAGATAAATATCCCAGGATCGGTGATCTTCATTCACTAAAGCAGCTAGAGCGGTACCGATTGTCCTGTTATATCTTTCTGTAGGATTAACTTGAGGACAGTATAATGGAGAGTAGGATTTAAAAGGTACTTTATATTTATTTAAGAATGAGTTAAATTCGCGAGATTGAAATTGAGGACCGTTATCCATAATAATGGATTGAGGAACACCATGTACGAGAAAGACAAAATTTTCTAGAATAGTAATTATATTAGGTGCAGTAGCACGTTTTAAAGGATAGATTAAAGTATATTTAGTAAAAGTACAATTAACAACTAAGATATGTTGATTACGCTTTCTAGTCATGGGGAGTGGTCCCATAAGATCAAGAGATATAGATTGGAAAGGTCGAGAACAAATTTTAGGTTTACCCATAGGGCCATAAGGTGAATGATTAGGATGTTTATAGGCAAGGCAGGTGTCGCAGTTTGAAATGATTTTGGAGATGTCTTTAAACATTCCAGCCCAATAGTAGCATAATGAAAGTTTTTTGTAGGTTTTAAAGATTCCAAGATGAGGTTCTTGAGAGGAGCCATGATTTGTTTGGATCAAAGCATGTCTTTCGTTTGGTAGTGGAACTTCTTTCCAGATAAAGTCATCGTTTAGACAATGAGAAGAATGGATGCAACGATAAAGTTTGTTGTTTTGAATAGTGTAGTTTGGATAAGAATCAGGATTATTTTGACAGCCAAGTAAAATCTTGTTGTAGTGATCAAGCTCACGATTAGAGTGTTCGTCCGTAGAAATAAGATGTACTCCTTGAGGTGAAGGTTTTTTAGAGTCCTGAATTCTAGCTCTGGATAATAGATCTGGGACAACATTATCTTTGCCCCTTTTATGTTTTAGAATGAAGTTAAAGCAAGAAAGGCGTAGCGTCCAGCGAGCAAGTCTTCCTGAAGGATTAGTAAGATTCTGGAACCATTTAAGTGCAGCGTGGTCCGTGTATATAATAAATTGTTTACCATTATCCAGGTAACAACGCCAATGTTCAAGAGCAGTTATAACAGCTAAAGTTTCTCTTTCTGTAGTTGAGTAATTTTGTTGGTTTTTGTTAAGCGATTTACTCATGTAGGCAATAACAACTTCTTTGTCGTTCTGATGTTGAGTTAACATTGCTCCTGTACCAAAATTTGACGCATCACAATGTACTGAAAAAGTCAAATCAAAATCTGGGCAAGCAAGAACAGGAGTAGTAACAAGAGCTTCTTTAAGTTTAGCAAATGCTGAAGCAGCTTCAGAGTTCCAGATAAATTTAGGTGCATTCTTTCCAGAAGAAGTTAATTTGTTGAGTGGAGAAGCTATTGTGCTGAAGTTTGGAATGAATCTTCGGAACCAACTACAAGTTCCAATGAATCTTCGTACATCTTTTCTAGAGGTAGGTGTAGGATATTCAAGGATAGCTCGAATTTTTTCAGTATCAGCACGCAGACCATGTTCATCGACGACGAAACCAAGATATTTTAGTTCATTTTTAAAGAATTGAGATTTTTCATAGTTTATAGTTAGTTTAGCAAGAGATATTTTTTCATAAACTTTCAGAAGAAGACAGATGTGTTCATCGAAGGTTTCGCTGATAATGACGATATCATCTAAATAACAAAAGACTTTGTTATCAAAATCTGGAGTAAATAATTTATCCATGAGTCTCTGTTGAGTAGCAGGAGAGTTAGTTAAACCAAAAGGCATTACTTTAAATCTGTACATACCTCTTCCAGGTACATAGAAGGCAGTCTTGTCTTTGTCTTCAGGGTTAAGAGGAATTTCCCAAAATGCCTTCGCAATGTCAATGCTTGTAAGGTATTTTGCATTCTTAAGATTGTCAAGAATTTCACTTATAAGTGGAAGATTGTAGGCGTCACGACGAGTTATAGAGTTAAGTTTTCTGCTATCGACGCAGAAACGCCATTCGCCGTTCTTTTTAGGTGTAATTAGCACTGGAGATAGCCATGGACTTTCACATTGTTCAATGACATTCCATTCCAGCATTTTATCCACTTCGTTAATTAGTGCTTTTTGTCTTTCAGGAGATAATCTGTAACATCTTTGTTTAATAGGAAGAGAGTTACCTGTGTCAATTTTATGAGTAATTAAGTCAGTACGTCCTAGTATTCCCTTTTCTTCAAAAGAGATACTTTTAAAGCGTTGGATAATATTATCAGCAATATCCTTTTGATTTGTAGTAAGATGTTCATAGGTTAAGACTTGTTTAGTAACATCTTGTATAGTTGAGCATTCTAAGTTTGACAGAGTAGTCGGTGACAGAATACTAGGAAGAAGGTTGAATTTTTTCCAAAAATCAATGCCCAGAATTAGTGAAGGAAATAATTCAGGAAATATATAAACCGTAAGCAAATGAGTCTGATTGTTAAAGAATATAGGCAATTCGAAGTAGCCTAAAGATTTAATTTTTTGGTTACTAGCAGTAGAAATTGTAATATAGTCTGACTTGAAAAGTTTGTAACCTAATTTAAGAATTTCTAAGTGAGAATTGTTACCAAGAATAGTAATTGAACTACCAGAATCAAGTAATCCAGAAATGTTTAAATTATTTATTCTCACTTTAATAAAGGGCCGCTTAAAATCATTTTCATTAGAATAATATGTTGAAGAAATTTTGTAACACGAAAGGAAATTTTTAAGAGTTAAGAGCCAATTGTTCCAGTCGTTAAGATCAAAATTCAAATTACTTTTCAAGTCATTTATTAGTTTTTTGAGCTAGTACTAGGTTTAGGATTGCATTTTGGACAATCTGCAGT
Source organism: Tinea semifulvella (assembly GCA_910589645.1). Classification (NCBI taxonomy): domain Eukaryota; kingdom Metazoa; phylum Arthropoda; class Insecta; order Lepidoptera; family Tineidae; genus Tinea; species Tinea semifulvella. The sequence continues at coordinate 11,846,366 of OU342602.1, forward strand.
CCTGAAGTCTTTAAGACCACATTTAAAGCAAATGATGAAGTGAGGTTGAGAACAAGTAGAAAGTGAGTGACCGTATACACGGCAACGAACACAGAATAGATTCTGGTAAAGAGGTTTAGGATGATTAAGAGTGTTAACTTGTTTAGATGAAGATTTGTAGGGTTGAGTGTCATGATTAATGTAGGGAAATGATTTTTGATTAGTAGGTGAGATATTAGATAACGGAGTATTAGGTTTGTAACTAAATTCAGCCGCTAGATCATGTTTTTCAATATTTGGTTCTTTGAATTGTTTATCTCTGTCTAAGATTTTTTCATAGTTTTGGCAGACACTAAGAAGACTGTCAATAGTAGTACATTCTTTTAGTGCAACAAAAACTGAGTAGCACGGTCGAATATTTCTTAATAAAATATTCAGTTGTTCAGAGTCAGCAAGCTTTGTAGAAAGGCGAGAAAACATTCCAGACATTATAGATATGTAGATTGTTATTGGTTCATCTAGTCCTTGAGTTCGATTCCTGATGGCTTCAAGTAATTTATAATCAAAATCGAAGGTACCAAAATCATTAATTAAAAATTGAGAAATTTCGATCCAAGTTAAATTTGGATTACGATTTATTTGAAATCTGAACCAGTGAAGTGCATTATCAGTAAAAATTTCATAAGCTTGATTAATTAAAAGATCTTTGTTTAGATTCCGAGATATACAGTATTCGTCAATATTTTGTAGAAAAGATCTAGGACATGATTTTCCGTTGTAGGTGTGTCTTTTGAGGTCTTTAAAAATATTAAGATTAGCAGACTGTTGTAGAGGATTTAAAGAGTTAAGTTGTTGAGGAAGTATTAGCTGTGAAGAAGGAATAATATAAGGGGAAGGTTCTGATAAATTTTGAGATGTAGCTGAAACAGCAATAGGGGTAATTGTTTCAGTTACTTGGGAAATAAAAGGTTTAAATTTGTTGGTTAAAATATCGAATTTGGCTTTTAGGTTATCAAATATTTCTTTTAATTCTGGATTTATATCAATATCGATACGTTCGAATCTGAAATATAAATGATTAAGATATGTTTCTATTAAACGAGTATATTTAGAATCACCTTGTAGTAATTTATTAATTTTTACTTCTAGATAATTCAGAGTAAAGTCAAGTTGTGGAAGTTCTTCATCAATGGAAAGTGAAGAAGTGAAAATTTCCTCAGATGGAGTATTAACAGAAAGTTGAAGAATTTGTTTTTTTAGACGTAGTACAGTATCAACTGGTTCCTCTAATCTAATTTTTATTTCATATTCAAGTTCTGGTTTATTAAGTAAATCAAATTTAATTATTTTAGACATATTGAGAATTAAAATAAAAAGAGTAATTAAGTTTAAAGAAATTAAAGTAAATAATGAGATAAAAAGATAAAAGTAATTAAGTTTAAAATAAATTAAAGTAAAGTAAATTAAATTGAAATAAATTGAAATGAAATTAGGATTAATTAAAATAAAGTGAATTAAAAATAAAGTCCAAATACCTTGTTTCCTTTTGATGATAGAATGAAAATGTTTAGATTAAGATAAGTGATTATTAGATTAAGATTAAAATGAATAAATGAAGTTTATGAGATGTTTTGAGATGTATGACAGGAATATGTGTATATAAATAATATTGGCCAAAGAATTTCAAAGGGTTTGCACTAGAAGAAGTGTTTTTTTTTAGAATTTAGGGACAATGTGTAAAAGAGATAAAAATAAAAATAAATAAGCTAAAGAGAGAGAATAGAGTTGGGCGCCAAACTATCGTGAAGCGATAGTTGAGAAGAAAAAGATTTTTAGAGAAGGAGCCTGTCTAAGAAATTTAAATTAAAAGAAGGTATAAGTTAGGTACAATATAAGTTTATTTACAGAAAGTTTAAGTGATGAGTGAAGTAGAGATGTGAGATCGGAGAGCACGGAGAATAAGTTTCGGGTCGTTGATGAAGGTCGACGGCGTTCCAGAGGCGAAGTCGGTGATGAGTTTTAGCGCTGCCGACTTCGTAGACTCCCGGGTTGAGTAGTTGTAGGAGCGTAGAGGTGAGGTAGCGTTGATTGAGAGCAGCACGTAGAGATGAACAGCGTCTTCAAAGGTGAAGCGTGAAGAAAGTCTTCGGTGAAGTGAAGAGTTCAAGAGTCGGTGAAGCGATAGTGGTCTTCAGAGTCCGAAACTTGAACGGTGCAGAGTGCGGTGATGAATTCTTCAATCAAGAGTTCATTAAGATTTCCGAACTTGTAGATGACAGCTTCCTTTGAGTCCCAAAATTGAAGATAGCCTTTCTTGAGTCCCGGGGCAGTGGCCCCGGGATTAGGCCTTTAGGTTGAGTTCTTCTTTTGGCTACTCCAGCCGAATGAATGAATGAAATGGGGTGTGGTATGTCTTATATACTGTTTGAGATGTTCGAAAAAATGAATAGAGAAAATTTAAAATAATGAAGTTTGTGAGTCAAATATGTTTCCAAAAATATATAAAAATGTGTGTTTTAATAAAAATTATTGCCGAAAGGAATGGATGAAGGACGTTAGAAATAATTTTGCATCTGAATTAAATAAATATTTGACAATGTTGCCTTAGCAACGACGAAAAACAGAGTTGTCAAAGAATAAAAATATTGCAAAAAGTAAAATTGAACAAATATGAGTAAAATAAAGTTTATAGAAATGAATAAAAAAGTGGTGTAGAGATATAAGTAAAGTATGAGGAAGAAATGTTGTGAACAATGGAAGCTGAATTATGAAAAATATGAATTTTAATGAGATATGATGTATTATGAAGCCAAAAGACGAGGAATTCCAGGTATTTATTGAGTAGGGATAGTGAAACGCTATAACATAAATCACCACTTTATTTGCAGTTGAAATGATGGCTCCGCGGTTCGAGGAGGCTCTGGCGTTCTTTCGTTAGCTTGGGAAAAAACTACGCTTGGCGAAGGGTGACCCTTTGAATAACGAATATTTTGTTCAAAGCCTCACCGTTGAACGGGGGAACGCACACTATGACCATTAGACTGTTATAATTTTTATTTCTAGTGTAGTTTAAGTATTTATTTTTATTATATTAGATTCCTGGTCTAAACATAACATCAATATTTTTTCCTCTAAATTATTTGTATTTATACATGTCACGGTCACATTTATCGCTATATCACTTTTATCGTTATTCATTAATTAAATAAAATTGTTCAAGGTTGGTTTGAGCGCTGGTGGCTTAGTTGTAAGAACGCTTTCCTTAAAATCCTACAAAGGTTGATGATGAAGGTTGAACCGCAAACCCCTGCGGCATGTTCCAATGAGAATACACTTTTCTTACGTACATTTGTCATAGATTTATTTGTAAAGGAAGGGCAAAGCACGAAAAATAAATGCAAGCCCACCTCGATCCTTGGCACCGCATCAGACTGGAAAATTTTCATGGATACATTTGAACACCATTATAGGATCCCAGATCAACTAGCTGTATCAGCCTATAGGCCAGACATCTTAGTGTTTTCTCGGAACTTGAAAAAAGTTATCCTTATTGAACTTACCGTTCCGTGGGAATCAAATATTCCAAAAGACCACAACATGAAGTCGAATAAATATTATGATCTCACAGAAGAAATGATCAGGAACGGGTTCAAGACTCAGCTTTACGCAGTGAAAGTTGGTGCGAGAGGAGTTCCAGCTAAATCTTTGCATCACTTGCTGAAAGAATTGGGCCTAAGCAGGTCTGCCGTCAATACCTTTATTTGGTTGGGTAGGGAGAGAAGTAGAATAGTGGATGGTGAGCGTATTATGGCGCAATAAAATAAAATAAAATGGAGGCCTCCTTTTCTTAAACCAGTCTATTGTCGGTCGCAAGCCCGAGACACCATTCTTCTCATCTCTTACCCACACATGATGGACCCGGCACCCGCACGGTGAATCCATGGAATGCTTAGAAATTTGTCTTCTCTTCTCTACCACTAGAGCACGTCAAGCCGTCGGTCCCGGTACTACTAATACCAACTTGTGAAATCGTTAATAAATTAGCATTAAAAATTGACATCAGACCCTCCTTAACCCTTCTGTCCAGCGTCGCAAGTGTATGCCAAATTCTCCAGATATATGTTCTGGAGGTGGATGTCTAGGACGCTGTATTCTAGGGGCTGTAATTAATGAAAAATACTAAAGTATCAAGATTTTAGTCAATGACGAGCCTTATAGGCAATAGGCATACCGTAAACATGTCAAAATATAATCAGCCTTTCTACAACCGGCCGTAGGAGTACCTACAAATAAAAGCTTATTTTAAGGCGCCTATAAAATTAAATGTGGAATTCACAATCTGAGCGCCTTTACGACTTTTATACCGTAATTCAGATGTGTTTGTTTTCTCGGAAATTTCCACTCCTTTAGCTTTACTTCAATGAAATTTTAATAACACAAAAATTAACAAAATTGTGGTATCAATTACTTGAAATATCAAGTTTTGAATTTATTCATGAAAATTCTAGGCTCATTTTAATGTCCGTTGAACGATTGACTCAAATTTAATGCCGGGTATTTGAGTAGCTCAATATGTTTTAATAAACGCTATTTTTTTAGGTTAAGACTGTAGATTTAGACGCTTAGATTAGATGTATCGATATCTGGTCGAAACACAATAATTTATTTATGATATTTCTCGAATTTGGCACCCTAGAGACATCGACGAGCTTGCCACTTGTTATGATTGGCCTATTGTTAAGTTGAGTAAATGTAAATCCGATTCTTGAAAAGAGTGGGTTCTGACCACCCCGCAATAGATACAGTCGTGATAATACATTACTTGTTTCATTACCTAGAGCACTGCGTCCTGTCGGAGATGGGCCTTCCGGAATATATATCTGGAGAATTTGGCCTACACTTGCGACGCTAATCAAAAGGGTTGAGGAAGGTATTATGTCAAGTTTAGTGACAATTTATTAACGATTCCACAAGTTAGTATTAGTAGAACCGGGACCGACGGCTTTTAACGTGCTCTGCGAGGCAAGGGAACGGTGGTGTTGGTAATGTACGAGTATGTTCGATATTTCGTTAATTGAGTCATTTGATTTGAATATTCGCGGTAACGCCTTTGTGCGCTCTCTGGTAGTAACTAGCGGACTATGCTTGGGGCACTTCCAGTTAATGACGTTTCCACCGAAAACAACGCTCTCTGTCGGAGAGAGTCGAAGCGCGGTCGCCGGTCGAAGCATATCGTTGCTCCCAAAATTAATTCGCAATTATTCGCTGTGATTGTGCCCTGGACCTACAGCTATTTGGGCCGTGATCCTTATCGTCACAATTGATACCGCGACCCGTTGGCTATCAAAACCACCAAGGAATTCAATTCTTTCGCTCAATTTCGGAGTACTTTCACCAGCGCCTATTCGTTTCCCGTTCAATGTACGATATAACAAATGTCGTTAGAAAAGTATTTCTCATTGTACCGGGTTCAAACCGTGAACCTTTTTGGTTCTTACAACCGAGCCACCACTGCTCTACACTTTACTTTACGTAGTTAATGTAATATAATTGTCATTGTCTGCCTATAGTATAGTTGAGTGAATGTGAATCCGTTTTTTTAAAAGCGTGGTTTAAATGTAGCTCGAGAGCCAGTGCCACATCTAAGTCAATATTTTAAACAATTTTATCCAATTAATTAAAAAGTTTATCAGCTATTTCAATGTTACAAAGCTGCGGCGGTAGTCTATTACATTAACGCAAACGTTAGATCGTTAAAATAGTGTATTTATTTATTTAATGTTAGATAAGCGAGAGTTTAGCCAAACTTAGCTGTGCTTGTTTCAAAATATTACGCTAATCAAACTGCTTCTGTGGACTACCGGTAAGGTCTGTGGATTTAGACTCGGAGGTACCGGGTTTGATTCCTGGTTTTATTAAATTAAATTAATAAAATTTATAAATATTTAATTTATTTATGATATTTCTCGAGTTTGGTATTTTGGAGACATCGACGAGCTTGCCACTTGATATGATTGGCCTATAGTAAAGTTAACTAAATGTGAATTCGCTTCTTTATAACGAGGCATTTGTTGTCGGCCTAGCTAAACGTATGTTTTACCGGGCTGACAACGGATCCTACTAGCATCTTCAGGATATCGCAGGGGAGGCCACTACCTAGGGAGGCGCTCTTGGAGAAGAACTAAAGTAGACAAATCTAGGAGACTAGATTCGCGAGCCACAAGGGTGGTGTTGTAGTAGGAACAGCGCCCAGCACCAAAAGTGCGTTGAATCACCGGCGGGTAGTTAGCCGCCGAGTTCCTGCCGTGGAAAACGGGAGATTATCCCATCCCCAACCCAGACCCATTAAAAATCCGGGCCTGGATGACTCCGCTGTCTGTCTGTTCCTTATAAGCATGGTTTCTGACCACCCCGGAAGGGAAACGGTCGCGATGATACCTTACTTTATACTTAAATTTTTCTTCATCTTAAGATTTTTATTCATCTTTCCTCTATTTGTCTATTGTCCGGAAACAAGGATCGGGTGTTCTTAATAATAATAAAATTCTTTAATGCTTATAATTTACAAACGTAGTACCTACATGGGTGAACTTAATGGAAGGCATTCTCTACCAGCTAAATTTTGTGATGGTAAAAAGTGAGGTAATATTGAGATTGAGGTTGGAAGTGATAATAATATAGATACAACACGTAACAGTCTGGAAACCGGAGGACTGGCAATTATTTTAATCAACGTATTAGCTTCGCTATCATAACAGCCCCTAGAACACAGCGTCCTAGACCTCCACTGCTGGAGATGGGCCTTCCAGAACATATATCTGGAGAATTTGGACTACACTTGCCATGCTGGCCGGCTTGGCGAGGATATGAAGTCATGTTGGTATAAGTGGAACCGGGACCGACGGTTTAACGTGCTCTCCGAGGCACGGAAACGGTGGTGTTGTAAATCTATGACGAATGTACGTAAGAAAAGTGTATTTCTCATTGGTACATGCCAGGTGGGTTTGAACCGACCGAGCTTCGCCATACACACACACACCTGATACTATATTCGCTATACACAGTACCTGATGGGTACTTCTATGACCACAAGAAGATGAAGATACGGAAGCTTTAGATTAATTAATTTTAATGTTATTTTTATATGTATTTTAGTTGTAAGGTATTTATCTATGGGCCATCTGTTGCCTGATAATAAACAAATTATTATTATTATTATACAGAGGGAAAATTGCCAGTTTTCTTGGGACTGCAAGACGGTTTCGTTTCTTACTCTGTCCTTTCATGATATCTTCAACATTATTCTGTATAAATGGTCATATTATAGCTTGTTTATTGCTTTAGTGCTAATATATTACGTTCTATTCTTTATTTATTTTATTATTTATGTTGTCTTTTTAGCTCCTATTATTTACGTATTTTATTGTCATACATTGGTTGGGATTGGTTGGGTAGGGAGAGAAGTAGAATGGTGGATGGTGAGCGTATTATCGCGCAATAAAATAAAAAAAGGAGGCCTCCTTTTCCTAAACCAGCCTATTGTCGGTCGCAAGCCCGAGACACCATTCTTCTCATCTCTTACCCACACACGATAGACCCGGCACCCGCACGGAGAATCCATGGAATGCTTAGAAATTTGTCTTCTCTTCTAACATAAAACATGAGCCTAGTCCAGCACGTTTATACATAAAGTATCATTACAACCTTTCGTGGTGGTGAGAAACCACGCTTTTTAGTGAAGCAGATTCACATTTAGCCAACTTTACTAAATGATAAGTGGCAAGCTCGTCGATGTCTCTACGTACCAAACTCGAGAAATATCACAAATAAATTAAATAAATTATTGTGTCCCGATCAGGAACCGAACCCTTTACCTCTGCGTCTAAATTTTAAACTTAACTTCAAAACCTTCTAAATTTAAGATTGTGTTTACACGAATGTCAACTCTAATAGCGTTTGATACTGACAGACATTTGACAGACAACGACATAAAATAATATCAGTGTTTTTGACCTTTTTGACATACTTTTACTAAATGTAATTTGTTATTGAGTGTCGAAAGGAGCCCTAAGATAAAAAACCTATAGACTTTTATCTTAGCCTAAAACAAAATAGTCTTTTTTTTATTTCGACGTGAAATTTTCTCAAAAGAAATGTTCAACATAATTCGCACAGCACTTACCGTAATTTGTTCTCAGCCTTCTTGATACCTGAAGCAAAAATATTTAAAATTAGTAAATTGACTAGAAGTATTTTCTTTCAAGTACTGCCCCCGTGGTCTAGCGGTTAAGGCCGAAGTGACGTTAGTAGATGTCACTTTTGGTGTAGGGAATGAATAAGCAACTTGAGGAATCTGGATAGGATACCAAGCCGTAACACAGATTTTGTATGATCTTGTTCTCAGATGTTCGCAGACGGCCAAGGAATGACGCAACTCTTTGTCTCATCATAGCATCGAATGTGTTTACTCTGGCTTCAAAGAACATGCCAGAAGCGAGCTGTCTGAAGCAGTTGTTGTACTGTACTTTATCACATAGCTGGTATACACTCGGAACCCATTAAAAATCGAGACAGGCTCAAATCTTCCCAATAATAAACGTAGAAGGTAGACGTCTGCCTACGTACCCCTAACGCTTATGTTATTTAATAACAAGTATTATTACAATTTAATCCAGTCATCGTGCCAGAATCGAAACTTATTGTTTACATAGTTATTTTTGTCTAATATAACAGCAATTACCGCAAATTTATGCTTCATAAAACCGAATAACGGCCGTAATGGAGAACGGATAGGGCACGATGAAACAATCAAGAGACTTTACTAATGGCCTTATATATTATATCAGCAGGATTAGCACGGGGAGGAGACAAAATAGATCATAATTAAATATTGATAATAAATCTGAAGTTAACTTAAAAAGAAGGTTACTTCTGTCACTATACTTACATATGGGTCTACAGTTTTTGGGCACTGCAGACGTTTTTTAAAAACTTTTATACACGACATCTGACATAGCGCCCAACTGAATGAATGTGAATGAATCCAAGAATGGGAGCAACCGACGCCAGCCTCAGACGACAGACATCAGAACCTACCACTTTGCCGGCCTATTAACATGCTTTTTCACACTTTGTTTGAAGGACTCCAGGGTATAGAAATAGCATAAACTGACTGGGAGAACATTCCACATCTTCAGGTATGTAAGGTATAAAAAATATTAAATATATATAATTTAATATTAGTAATAAAGTTGTACCCCCTCTATTTGGGGTTCAACTTTCCAACTGTAACTTCGTCTTTGCAACTGCACTACGCGCCTGGATTCAAGTCGACCTCTCCATCTGCACTACGACCAGCCCCCGCCTGCACAACGCCCAGCGCCCCAGATCCTCACGTCGGCGCGGCACAACGAGTTGGCCAGGGGAGAACCGCTCCGTGGCATGCCGGAAAACTCTTGTACTGACCACCTCTTTTTATAACCACGACCCTCGGGTAGAATATCGTAATATCATTTTTGTTGAAAATATTGTGGATAAGAAATAATATAAACTCGATGAACTATATTGAGGGGTATCATCGAATAAGTATTTGAAATTCATATTGAGGTTTCTCTTATATTTTTTCATTTCGACTGACCATTTAGGATCTAGAGCACTACGAAAAAAAAACGTCACAAACCCAAAGCACTACAAGTATATTAGCTCTTCACACTATGGAGAATTTATGTATTGCCAATCGTTGCAGCGACGAAATATGCCAAGAAACATTAACTACCTACCTAATATTTTTAATCTTTAACTTGTCCTGACCATAACTCGACACGGCTTTAAGGATATTGAGCCATTTCCTTACACAGATTGATGTAATGTTGATTTTGAAATATACTCTAATCCCGTAGACATATACATTGTACAATGGTTTTCGGGATAAACTTAAATGGCTACCTATCCTTCGCATAGAGATCGCAGACTGCTTTGCTTACTATTCAGCATCCTTAACGAACCGGACACACCGCAATACCTGAAAGACAGCTTTACTTTTCTAGGCTCAATCCATGATCGAACTCTTCGCTCTTCTTCTAACTCCACCCTTTCCATCCCTTCCCATCACACCTCCTTTGTCTCTAATTCGTTTGCTGTTGTAGCTGCAAATCTTTGGAATGATAGGTCATAAAGGTAGGCCTTTAGGTATCAGGCAAGCTCCAAATCAAGTCATCTTCAATAATATGGTTTACAAACACTTTCTTTCTAACTAGATTGTTCCAAATTTATGTCTCTTTTTCATGTCCTCACTATCCTCAATTGCAGCAACATCATATTTCACTTCCCTCATCATGTAAGTAGTTTTATTTTTATATTATTGTTTATTTATGATGTAATTTATGTTTATATATATTTGTATATGTATTAGTATGTAATATTGTTATGTATGTATTAATACTGTAAAGAATAACTTAATTAATGATTGCACCTACCATCTATACTGTCTAAATGTCCTAAAGGTTTGGCTGTCAGAGAATGCCTAGCGGCATTAAGTCCGCCTTTGTACATAGTGCAATAAAGTTTTTAAATAAATAAATAAAATAAATAAGGAAAGTATTCAAGAGGCAAGACGCAGTGGAAATGAATGCATGAAATATCGAGGAAGTCGACACACAGATCAGGACATAAGTGTGTCCAGTTCAGACGGCGCGTTTGGGGTGATCAGAAACCACGCTTATAAAGAAGCGGATTCACATTTAGCCAACTTTCACCATTACAGCCCCTAGAACACAGCGTCCTAGACCTCCAAAGCTGGAGATGGGCCTTCCAGAACATATATCTGGAGCATTTGGCCTACACTCGCCACGCTGGCCAGACGGCTTGGCGAGGATATGATGTCAATTATTTAAGACAATTTATTAACGATTCCTATATAATAATTTACTTCAAATAAAATATTTAATTATTTGAAAATAAAAATATATAAATTAGGTAAATAAAATAAATGTTTTACATATAGAGACTGTTTTTTATAATATAGGACCGGCCGATTCTAATTCTATGTCCATGTCAATATCATTTTAAAACTTGTTATGGCGTACTAAATCATGAAGTTATTGGTGTGCCCTTTAAAATGTGCATTACTATCGAGACTGCAGTCTGATAAGCGAATTGCAAATTATTTACATACCTAACTTTAACTTTAAACTTTGTTTGATATAGCCTAAAGCGCCCTGTGACATGTTTGACAAACATGTTTGACAAACGTTTTTCTCATAGACATAGCTATTCTTCTACGTAGTTCTGTAACACAATATTGTCCTATAGTCTTAAAATTTTGCACAATAAAAATTACTGGGCTGATTTTGATAGAAATGTTTCTTAGAACAGAGACGGACATACTCGTCGGTTAAATATGTAGGTATAATTATCTGTCTGTCTATCTAATTTATCTTCACGCCACGTAATACCACTGAACCAAATTCTATAAAATTTGGTAATAATGTTCCTTAAAACTACCATATATATTTTTATGAGCTATATGACGTTATTGTCTAACAACCCACAGCCACGTCGTCTATTTTGCCAACAACTTAATTACAAGGGCGCAGCCGGGTGAAACAGCTAGTGTCAAATTAAATGTCATTAGAGTTTGTAAAAAAATATTTAAATGGAAATATACAAAAACGGTATTACACTAGAAAACAATAAAAACAGGTCTCTTCTACAACAGTATAATATAATGCGAAAGTGTTAAGAAAAAGGGGTCCTGGCAAATCAAGACTATTACGGCCAAATAATTTAAAAAACTAGCTGAAGGGGCAGTATAGAGTCTGCAAAACAAAAGGGCATGTATGAAAATGTAATAAACAATAGCATTAAACAAAATTATAACTTTGTGGCATTTGGGGTTGAAACAATGGGGGTATATTCTCTTGATACCCACAAATTTATAAAAGAACTGGGTATACGAATTTTTCAAGAGTGCGGAGATCCCAAATGTCATAACTACCTAAAACAGAATATTTTGATTATAATTCAACGAGGACTGGTGGTAAGACCTTTGTTTATTTTGTAGAATAGTTTTAATTTCATAGGTATTTATAGTTTAGTTTTATTTATAATCCGTTATGTATTGTAATCTTAAAAGTATTTTAATAGCTATTTGATAGTTGATTAACAATTATTTGTTATTAGTAAATATGTCAAATAATTATATTACTCTGGTCATAAAATATTGTTAATGCTTTATTATAATTTTAATTTAAAAAAAAAAATGTTTGGGATCCAGAGAGGGTGGGCCCATGGCCAAGGAGTTATTGATAGAAAATTCTGGAGAAAGGAAGGATGGCAACTAGTTCTACTAACGTATTAGCCTCGCTATACAGAGGTGGGAAAATGTCGCCAGTCTCTTGGGATTATTCCTGATGGTTTGTCTTTAGAGGACATTTTTCTATTTATACTTATTTTTTTATCAGGTTTAGTTTATATTTAATTTAATTTTTACTATTTAGTAAGTAGTATCTAGCGTACCAGGACTCGAACCAGAGACAGTTTTTGTTGGTGACCCGTTGTTATTGCCTTTAAGTGTATTATAGCAGGCACGTTGCGAGTGTCAGTTATAAACTGTTTCATAATAAATCTAGCTTATTAATGTTGACATTTGGTTTAAGGCATTCTGTTTCTTTTTTTATTTTGGTATAAAAATTAAGACTCTTTTATTTCCGCGAGCTTGTGTATAACAACACTTTTTTAATAGGTTGTAGTGTAGGCAGACTAATTGTGGTAATTTGTCTATTCTGCTGGGGCGGGGAAGTATCCACCGTACGGGCCGAAAAACCCAGTAAAGTGTATCCACACATTTCGGGATCAAGCTCGAATTGCCGTCATGTCCAGTCAAGCCGGCATAGTGTTAGGGACTGATGTCAGTCATGAGTGTCTGATTCCAGTTGCTAACATTCATGGACCTCGCTCCCCACTTACCATTAGTTGGGCGCAAGGTCACATGTCGTGCTAGTATAAAAAAATAAAATAAAAAAAACTTTATCATTGGAAACTTTATTCATTAGAGCTCTTAGAACACAGCCTCCTACACCTCCACTGTCAGAGATTGACCTCCCAGAATTTTCTGGAGAATTTACATAAGTCTACTTTTTTTTTTTGTGTTCTCCTCTCCCGATGGATAATGAAAGAGGGGATAGGCAAGGCAAAGGGTCTATAGGCCCATAGAGCCAAGTCTGTAAGTAGTAATATAACTTTCTTTTTTATGTGTTATTGAGGTTAACATCAAATTCCAAATGTTGCAGAATTTGATGCTTTTCTTGGAGTCGCTCGCGACATTATAGCCCAAACACGTCGGGTAAAATATGGAAGAGCACAGCGCGGGAAAACCGCAAAAAATAAACTGCAACTTGTGCCCCATATTCAAAGTCCAATTTATCGTTTTCCATAACTATTCACATTGTAGGACATTATTACACGAAACAACACCACTTTTGACCAACAATATTTACAGTAAATTAATTTACAAAACCTCGCCAAGCCGTCTGGCCAGCGTGGCGAGTGTAGGCCAAATTCTCCAGTTCTGGAAGGCCCATCTCCAGCAGTGGAGGTCTAGGACGCTGTGTTCTAGGGGCTGTAATGAAAAAAAATTTACAAAACAAAAACTTGCACTTGACATGTCCGCGCAAAATGGCACGAGGAATCCTGCTTTTTTTTGTTGTTTTATTATTTGAAATAATTTTGGAAAGAAAATGGACTAATTAAAATATGAGTGTAATTAATTAAGGGTAGTGGTGGTTTTTTTGTTGTTGTCATGTTGGCGGAAAGTGTGCTGAACAAAAGTTTGGCTTTGTTTTGGAAACAATGGAAAAACTTGGGCCTACAGGAAAACGTGAAGGTTTCCCTAAAAGTAATAAAGATTGTTCATGAGAAATACACTAACGGGCAATGTAAACCGCTTACGACAAAAAAAAAAATGGCCTAGCCTTCTTTATACTGAATCTTAACCACTTAGGATTGGCAAAGAATTAACGTCAAATCTTAGTCGCTTAGGATTGGCTAAGATTTAACGTCAAATCTTAACCACTTAGGATTGATCTACAGGCTACAATTACATAGATATATGTAATTGTAGCCTGTAGACGGAAGGTTATAAAAAGTTGATATCTGAAAGATATGATTCGTCGTGCATTGGCTGCTTCGTGCGGCTGCTGGTCTGGCGGGATTGAGGTGCATCCTGTCAGATTGGTGGGGGACAGAGTGGTTACTGCACGGTCATATTGTTTATAATATATATATATATATATATAATATATATATATATTATTTACATTTTTATAATAACATTAGTTGTAAAGATTTTGTAACTAACAAGTAAGCCTAGTTGCTTTGAATAAACGTATATAATTATTATTATTATAACAAGGACAAAAATAATATTCCCGGAACTTACTAGCACTTAACTTGCAGGTATGGGGATTTGGGCTAAATTGTATAATTTTTTAGATATGTTTTTCTAAAAAGATTACAATTTAAGTAGAAACAAATATTTATTTTATATAGTTTAGGTATGCAAAAAGTATCATCACGACCGGGGTGGTCAGAAACAACGCTTACAAAGAAGCAGATTGAACTTAGCCAACTTTACTACAGACCAATCATGACAAGTGGCAAGCTCGTCTATGTCTCTAGCGATATCAAACTCGAGAAATATCACAAATTAATTAAATGTTATTTATTTAAATTAATAAATTTTATTGTGTCCCGACTAGGAATCGAACCCCGTACCTCCGAATCTAAATCCATGGACTTAACAGCTAGACCAAATGGTAAAATGTTTGTAATACCGTTATAACAGCTCTAGTACTAAATAACTTAACATTATATAGTTTTATCAATAAACGTATTAAAACAACATTTTTTTTTTCATTGTACTCAACACAACTGCCTCGAAGGTGCCGGGTTCGATTACTGGTAGGGACACAAAAATATTTATTAATATAAGTAAATATATTTAATTTATTTGAGATATTTCTTGAGTTTGGTACGCTGGAGACATCGACGAGCTTGCCACTTGTCATGATTGGCCTATAGGAAAGTTTGCTAAATGTGAATCCGTTTATTTATAAGCGTGGTTTCTGACCACCCCGAAAGGGAAACGGTCGTAATGATACTTTTTACAACACAAGTAGTACAAACAATGGCCCAAAATGTATACATTTAGGTTTCTGCACAATTTAGGGCCAACGCTCTTATTATCTGCCGGTAACTATACAAGCATGTTAATTGGTAAACTGACGGTAGTAGTTTGCCCAGTCTGCCGAGGCGGGAGAGTATCCACCGTTCGTGCCGATAAACCCAGTAAAGTGTATCTATACGTTTCAGGATCAGGTTGAATTTCCGTCATGCCCAGTCAAGCCGATACTGATGTCAGTTATGAGTGTCTGATTCGAGTTGCTAACAGTCATAGACGTCGCATGCTACCTACTATCAGGTGGCTATAAGTTAATGACCTAAATCAAATAAATAAAGATATTAATTGCCTCCAATATTTTTCTATCATTTTCTATAACCATAATGAATACCAATACAGTAATAAATTACGAAAGCATTAATCATATTAATGAAATCGAGGAAGCTGTGAAAATCTATAAGGCAAAAGCGTCTAGTCAATTAATTACGCCCGATAAAACCAAAAGGTGGAATAAAACAAATTCATATTTTTCATGAAAGATAAAATTATTTTCACACTTTCCTATAATAAATTTATGAAAGATATAATGGTACAGTTATAGTTTTTTTACCCCGTTTATATATAGTAATAAAAAACAGCGAGAAACTCCTCTGCAAAAAAGCCTCTGTAAAATTTAGACGCGGAGGTACCACTATTCGGGACACAATACCGGCTTCAAGAATGGGGGAGGTTCTCAATTCGACTATATATATATATATATATATATATATATATATATATATATATATATATATATATATATATATATATATATATAATACATACAATACATATATATATATATATTTGTTACGCGATTATTGCGCTAATTATGAATTAATTTTGTTGATATTTTTTTTGTTTGGTAGGTCATACTTTAGAGGTAGTCCCATAAAAAAATATCGAAATTCGTTCAGCGCTTTTTGATAAAATCAACAAAAACAAAAATATATACACAGATAATGTTTTGTTCCTTTCAACAAAAGTTTATGATGAGGGCTTTCAATGTATGTTTTTTGTCACAGAAAAAAATAGCCTGGAACGAAGAAGGTTGTATATATTTGTAATAAGGAGTCATGATAATTTATTATTCATTCATATCATCAGATGGGCCTTCCAGAACATATATCTGGAGAATTTGGCCTACACTCGCCACGCTGGCCAGACGGCTTGACGAGGATATGATGTCAATTTATAATGACGATTTATTAACGGTTCTACGAGATGGTATTAGTAGAACCGGGAACGGCTTAACGTACTCTCCGAGGCACGGGAACGATGGTATTGTAAATCTATGACAAATGTAAGTAAGAAAAGTGTATTTCTCATTGGTACATGCGGATGGGTTTGAACCGACCTTTGTAGGATTTAAGGTACGCGTTCTTACAACCGACCCACCACCGCGCTTTATGGTTCTTGCAAGTTTTTTAAATTTATTTGTAATCATTCTCGTGTTTGGTTATAAAAAGGGAGATTTCTGATGGGGTCATACGGTCATGATGATACTTTATTTTACTAACGTACAGTAAAACTTTTTTACCAGTGGAAATGAGAATGCCCACTTTTCTTAGAGGAATGGGCCCAATAAAATGTTCTCGTGCCATCATGATTTATTTTTTATTTAATAGTTAATATATTGTGTTGTCATAATCTGTAAATTATTTAATTTTTTGACAAAAAAAATTTTTTACGTTAATAATTACATAGTTTCGATCTCGCCGATTTGAAATCCAGTGTTTTATCTATAATAAAGTACCTGGTCATAATAAAGAACCTAATCGTATAAATAGGGCTTTGTAACTATTTCATACATAAATTTTAACTAATTGACTATTTAATTAAATTATTTTTTAATGCTGGGGTAAAATAGCCAAATTAATAAAATTATAATTACTTATTACTATTAGTTTTTAATATGACATGTTATTAATAAATTTATTTATATTTTCTTTTTCTTATCTAGTTTTAATGACGATGCCCTTGTGGCAGATTTCTATGTTTAATAATATTAGTTATTTGACATATTTTAGTGTTGTATACAATATATATATATATATATTAGATTATAGTAGTACCTCGTAGTACTTGACATTTTTATTTTAATATAGTTTGACATTATTAGTATTTAAATTTTATTTTCTGTATGTCATTATTTAGCATTCAATATGGCTCTTCCATAATTGTATTGATAGTTTGGGCTGTTTCTGGTCTTCGTCGTGTTGTTTCGTATTAAGCTGTCTGACCATGATTGTGTTATCTCGCTTACCTACGTAACTAATATTAGTTACAGAGTATTATAAATTGACTTAACCAAGTATTCCAGACGGTCCCTACGGTGATAAATAAATGAAATGAAAAAAAAAATGAAAAAAAAGAGATGTTGTAATTAAATTAAAAAAAAAAAACAATTAATTGTTATGATTATTAAATTGTATTTAGTTGAGGCAATCTCTTTTGTAATTGCCTCATAGAATACCATAAAAATTGCAATTGCTGTAAAAATCCAAATAATAAATAAATTACTGTTAAACCGTTTAACTGCGAAGGCAATTACGAAAAAGGTTAGATAAAATGATGCGTAAACTCTATTCACCATAAGAAACAAAATACTGAGAATTTTACGTAAAGGCAAGACTACACTGAATGCGTATATGTAGACATGCACAAACACCTTTATATCAGACTTCACAAAGCCACGTAGTGTTACAAACTTCTTATTACAAAAAAAAAGTGTTCAGGTCGGAGAATCAAACCAAACCCTACATGTACGCCGGCCGTACAAGTAATGTACGCAGGCTAAAAATGTACCGTGTTTTTTAGCCTTATCATATTTTAAAACAACTTTATCATTGTCTATAAATTTTATATATTGCCATAACCATCCTTTATCCCTCTCATACGCACTGGGGAAAGGGTGTGCCTATCTCGCTCTAAAGCCTGCAAGATCTTTCCGTACGCACCTCAGCTGTCAGAAGCGTCAGTAAAAATGCCAAGGTCATTGCTTGCACAGAATTTGAAGAATAAACATCAACCGCTCGCAATTTCGGCCAGCAGCCTGGCGACCTAAGAAAAGCCCAGGACCACCTGCAGTGAATACAGGTAAGTGCGTGTGAGCATCCAGCCCCTTCATACAGTCCACCTTTATATTTTATAAATTTTGCTCTTTATTTACGTCCACCGTGAAAACTCTCTTTCAATCCAAAAAGGTCAGCTTTGAACCTTGGAATAAGGGTATAAGAATAAGGGTGGTCAGAAAAGATTACTTACACGGATTCACATTTAGTAATAAATATTGTTGTGTCCTGACCAGGAATGGAAGCTCCGAGTCGGACTTAATCACTAGACCATGGAGGCAGTCATAGCATACTCATAGTATGTATTTTTTTACCCATATCTTATGGTCCGTTTACCTTACAAAGCGATCGAGCATTCTTATTTTTTTATTTATTTATATATTTATCGCCATCGCCTATCGGAACACTCGGTTAAGTCAGAATTTATTAATAACAATTATAAACAAAATACCTGGCCAGATAAGGTTATACAGTATGGCAAGGAACAGCCCTAATTTCCATTATTGTTATTTTATTATTATTAATATATATACTTTTTCACTTCTAAGCCTAATATTTATTACAATAATTTAGGTCTAATTTGTGGCTGTAAAGGGGCCTCGTCGGGTATTTTAATAAATATTAGTTAAAAAACTATATTAGAATTTAAAATGTCAATAAACTAACTAAAAATATAATATATATATATATAATATCAATATAATTAATATATAAGATGTCACAAATTCCAATATTAGAACTAAAACTAATAATAGAATTACACTAAAAAAACAACGAAGAACGCTTCTGTTCTGGCTCTTTGATCGTTTGGTCTAGATACACCTTTAAATGAATGTACAAATAATAACAGCTGACTGTTGTTTAAAAAGTAAAGTATCATCACGACCGTTTCCCTTTCGAGGTGGTCAGAAACCACGCTTATAAATAAGCGGATTCACATTTAGCCAACTTTATTATAGGCCAATCATGACAATTGGCAAGCTCGTCGATGTCTCCAGCGTATCAAATTCGATAAAAATCACGAATAAATTAAATTAAATGTATTTATTTACTTTAATAAATATTTTTGTGTCCCGACCAGGAATCGAACCCGGTACCTCCGAGTCTAAATCCACGGACTTAACCGCTAGACCACGGAGGCAGTTCTGTTGTTTAGTTTGGCTTAAAGCCTTAGCGCTTTTAAGTAACAAACTTCCAAGACGAATACTTCTTAACGTCCTACGTCACGTTTACGTATTTATATACGCATTGAGTGTGGCCAGACCCTAAAACAAAGTGTTTTATGTGTCAAGAAGACCCACTTTAGCAACTATCAAAGTGTCGGGTAACTTCCATAATACGATCTTTTTTTTTTTACGTGACCTGAAATTTCTTCACCACTTTTTTGTATTTTTTATTGCTATTGCACACTACAATAAAAGTAAAGTATCATAACGACAGTAGCGTATTCACATTTAGCCAACTTTACTATAGGCCATAGACATAGGATCGTCTATTCTATATCTATGCTATAGGCCCATCATGACAAGTAGCAAGCTTGTCGATGTCTCTAGCGTACCATCCCCAAGAAATATCACAAATAAATTATTGTGTTCCGACCATGAACCGAACCCGGTACCTCAGCGTCTAAATTTATTATCTTAACCGCAAGACCACGGAGGAAGTCAGGTGATAATAGACAGAAAAGGGTTATCATATTTTTTCTATATTGTTAATTTTACAAATTAGCCAAATTATATAACCGTTATTGTTATGTATATTAATTATTTATTTTTGAAACAAGTTTTTATTTTTATTTTTTATTTATTTTTAAATTCCTATATAGTGTCGAAATCCACTTAACCACTAGACAGTCATCAATCATCATTAATTTTACTTTATTCCTTTAAATAAGTGATAATAAGTGAATAGTAATAATTATATGTCCTATATATAATGTATTTATATATAGGACATATAATAGTACTTGATATTTAATGTACTTGTAATGTAATTAACTTCGAATAAATTTACTTTTAGTAAAAAAAAAATATTAAAAAAATGTTTATTGTGTTATTTTTGTTATTTATATTTAGGTATTTATTTATTTTACTTAAAAGTTATTATAATTAATATAAAAAAAAAAAATGATATTTTTAACGTCATGAAAATCAGAGCTGTGACCCAGTGTTTGCAACTTATTGATGAGCTGATCTATAAAGACCCTATTTGTCACATTTTAAAATTACTTATGTTTTTTAAACGTAACTACATTATTTTTTTAATTAGTATGACGTATTTATTGAATATTAAGTTAGTAGATACCGTGCGACCAAGGAAAGAATAAACAATAAGACCTTAAGAAATGTTAACACAATGAAAGGCGTTATTTTCACAACCTCAGTCTGTAAAGGAAGATACAGTATTGTTGCATTCATATTCAAGGACTTGAATTAATAAGGACTTTACGTCTTCACATCTACGTAAATTGCATTGTTCAGTGGAATTGTTGCAATAGAAATTCCAGCAAAATCCTGGCTTCAATTATGGATAAAATATAGCCTTAAGCAATTGCTTCCAAGAGTCTTGGAATCTTGTTTAACCAATTTAATTAGGTTAGTTTAGAAAAACAAATCGGCACTGGCTTACCATGTTTTTATTAACTTGAACGAAACAAGAACATTGTTTTGTCCGGTTAGTATTTAATAAAAAAATAGTAAATTTTGTTCGAAGTAAATTAATACACAATGATTATAAATTAAAATCTACCTAAATAATAAAATTAAAAATAAACTTAAACTATAAATAAAAAATGTCTTCTAGAGACGTCCCATCCGAGATGGACTTTTTTTCTATTCTATTATTTCTCTAATTCATCGAGAAGTTAGTTTAAAATTAATTACAAAATTCCATCAGTTGGCACACTCCTTGATCGAAATATACTGACCTTCGTTTCAACTCGGACACCACGGGCTCACCTCGTCACGCGGCTTTCAACGACATCATCCGAAAGGCTCTCTTATTCGTGTACCCGTCTCTGGGATTGGGACGGAATGACTGATGGACCATGGAAACTTGGCAGGTCTGGTGTGGGATGCGACATTTATTATCTCACATCCAGGCGACCTTGTTAGGCGCGGGAAGTACGGCGTATTTTGCTGAGAACCTCAAGTTGCGCAAATACGTCAACCTTGGTTACCGGTTACGAATTTGCGCTGTTTGGGGTCGAGACAATGGGCCCATGAGGACCTTCAGCAAGGACTGCGACTGACGAAAAGCTCTGGAGACAGGGAGCCTGACAATTATTTCTGCTAAGGTATTAGCTATGATTAACAGAGGGGAAATGTTGCAAGTCTCCTTGGGATCTCCTGATGGGTCGTCTCTTGAGGCCATTTATAGTTTATTTTTTATTAGGTTTAGATTATAATTAAATATTGTTTTGATTGAGTAGTTTTTAATTATTTATTTATTATTTAAATTTAAATTTTGTTCCTTATAATTTATAAGTTTAAATGATATTGCGCCCATACATAACTTTCCACATTTTAAAGAAATAAATCCAGTACAGTAGTTATCTGACTGTACCTCTCGTATTTACGACTGACGGATATGTCTAGTCCAGAATTTGGGGTTGCGGCTATAAAAATATATTCACGATTATTTGGGATCCGGCAGAGAACCACAGTACCCACTTCTGCTCGTAACTGCCTTTTACGTCGGATTAATACAAAAGACCTGTGTATACGGATCGGGCAAATAATAAATAAAACCCTTTCTTTATTTATTTGTGATAATAAATACTTAAAGTAAAAATTTAAATAAAAATAAACTAAAATAATAAAAATAAACAATAAATATAATAATACATCTGGAGAATTATATTTTATTTCGTACATCAGATATAGCTGAGTTTTCCTTCCAAATTCCTTTCTCAGACAGATTAAACATTAACAGGTCACTGGAATCTGCTAAGCTGCTGTCTTCTTGTAACAGCTTACTCTTTGGATCACTTTGCTGCTTAGTCTTCCACTAGCAGGAGTAGAATCATTCAATATCATTAAATTATTAACGTTTCACAAATGCCTGTAATAGGTTTACGGGAATAAACATATTTTGACTTTGAATTTGGCCTTCACTTGCCACGCACTGTACCTGTACTGTATATATTTATATACTGAATCGAGAAATCATCATTGATATGGACCAAAGCCTGAAGGGGTCTTACTAACTGGTCCATATGCCCGACTCACTGTACTAAGGAGTCCTCAAAGCGCGTACTAAATCCCTATAACTATACAGCTCGTATGCCGAGTAAATATATTTTTGTAATAGGACCGGTTCATATATGGGTCTAGGATTAAACCGAATTTCTTTTCATGTAACGCTGGACTAGTATAAACTTTTATTAACCAAGCCTACATGTTAACAGAAGTGTGTAGAGTAAATGCCGTCATTATTATTTATCTATTCATCATCATCATCATCATCATCATCATCATCATCCCCTCATACTACTACAATACTGTTGCAGTCACCGCATACTACTATTATTATCCAAATCGTCTGAATTGAGAAAACCTAGATTTTTAATTGCCCAACATTACTAAGGCTGTGTTTACGTAGCTTGCTTTAAGCTTTAAAGCTTTTTACAAAAGCGTGGCTTCTGACCACCCCGCAAGGGATACGGTCGTGATGTTACTTTACTTTTTTTATACACAAAAATGAAACTTTATTGAAGGTTATATTTCCAGACAGGTCACACAGCGCCATCTAGTTTCCGTGATAAGCTACGAGGCTTGTGTTACGGAAACTAGATGGTTGATAAACTACATATTATACTTTTGTTTTTGTAAATATATACATATTATACATATAAACACCCAGACCGAGACAAATTATACAATGTACAACTTGCCCCCGGTGGGAATCGAACCCACGACCTCGCGAGTTCACGGCAACGTTTTGTTACCACTAGACCACGGAGGCGGTTAATAACAATGTTTAACTATAAGTGACAAATTGTTATTAGCTTTACGGTTTTTAAAACTTAGCGTATTATCGCGCAATATAATAAAAAAGGGAGGCCTTCTTTTCTTAAACCAGCCTATTGTCGGTCGCAAGCCCGAGACACTATTCTTATCATATCTTACCCACACTCGATGGACCCGGCACCCGCACGGTGAATCCATGGAATGCTTAGAAATTTGATAGTGCTGCAAGAAAACAAAGATACTCGCGCGCCAACATTCTGGCTAACGAATGTGATTGGTTGGTTCACCCCACTTCTTTAACGATCAGTTGCAGAAAGGTTGATCTTAGTAAAGTAGCATCACGACCGTTACCCTTTCGAGTGGTCAGAAACCACGCTTATATAGAATCGGATTCACATTTAGCCAACTTTACTATAGGACAATCAAGTGGCAAGCTCGTCGATGTCTCTAGCGTACCAAACTCGAGAAATATTACAAATGAATTAACTTTTAATTAAATTAACCAGGAATCGAACCCGGTACCTCCTAGTCTTAACCGCTAGACCACCGAGGCAGTCTTAAGGTTGATCTTCTTTTGACGTACTCGTATTTAACGTATGCTTACGACACGTCATTGGTCAAAATAACCAAAGTGACAAGCTTACTACCAATCACGAGGCGTATATCTAAATATTAATCAGAGATTATTTTAATCATCCTTCCTGCAACTGGCCGTAAGACTTTTTAAATAGAGATGCAAGGACTGACAACAGGAACACCTGGTTGCTTATTTAGCGGCAATTCTGTTAATATCACTCCGTCTTAAATACTTTTCAAGTGAACATAAATATGCATGAATAGTAGATGTAATTTTGAAAAATAAATAAATAAATCATTTTTACCAGCTTCGGCTTTGACGGAGTTCGGGTTTTTCTTAATGAGTCATTGTACATTTTACTGACTGTACGTTTCCCAACATAAATTTGCTAATTAATTTATAAATTATTAATTCAAAATTTGCAAATGAATTATATTTCCCTAGAAGTTGAATTATCGTTTAAATTATGTTTGAGTCAATTTTGAAGTTAAATTGTTAGGAACTTTACTTCCATAACCTCTCCACTTGTCCCTTGTGACTGACGACCAAGTGAATTGTGAATATTATACTCATTATGGACCTTCCTATTTTATCATCAATGAGCCCAAAGGTAGACTGGTAGAAAAATCTGTATTTAGTTTTAAGTCCATCTATTGGTAAATCAATAAAGTATAAATAAATAAATAATATTTCTTTGACTTGATGTTGTGACCCTAGGAAAATTCGATAGTAGGTACGTTTCAAATTAATTTGCTCCTTGTTACCAAATTTGCGCGGTCAACACTTAAGTATTTACACCGTCTACCGCGCACCCTTCAGTTACAACTCAACTTGATTGGGTATCACTAAATTATTACACAAATACTAATACAATTCTAATTCAAGGTTAGTAAATAGGGAGATGGTGACAGCTTCAACTATTTAAGCAAAGATATGGTTTAATTAAGTTGCAGGATATGGCGCGGTGGTGGCTCGGTTGTAAGGACGCGTTCCTTAAATCCTACAAAGGTCGGTTCAAACCCACCCGGCATGTACCAATAAGAAATACACTTTTCTTACGTACATTCGTCATAGATTTACAACACCACCGTTCCAACACTAGCTGTTTCACTTTTCTTTGTCCGTGAGTAAGCTGGTCATCATGAACCCCCAATTTCATAAAACCTTCTTCCGTCAATAGGTTTGAAGCATCTCCGCAAAAAATGCCTGCGCAAACAGACATAAAATTGCATTAAATGCCGTAAAAGCATTATCTATCAACTAGCTTTTGTGAACTGCCTCCGTGGTCTAGCGGTTAAGTCCGTGGATTTAGACTCAGAGGTACCGGGTTCGATTCCTGGTCGGGACACAAAAATATGTAAATAAATACATTTAATTATTATTTAATTTATATTTGTGATATTTCTCGAGTTTGGTACGCTGGAGACATCGACGAGCTTGCCACTTGTCATGATTGGCCTATAGTAAAGTTGGCTAAATGTGAATCTGCTTATTTATAAGCGTGGTTTCTGACCACCCCGAAAGGGAAACGGTCGTGATGATACTTTACTTCTAACTTTTATGATTGAGAGACAGGTTATTTGAAATGTAGGTAATAATTATAATAAAAGTGCGGGCAGATTTTCCCGCCACGGCTCCCTTAACGATACTATAAAAAGGGCTCTAGCCACCATCGAGGTTCCAGCTCTTCTAGAGCCTGTTGGAGTTATCCGAGATGATGGCAAGAGACCCGATGGTATGACGTTGGTCCCCTGGGAACGGGGACGTGCTCTAGTGTGGGACGCCACGTGCGTCGACACCCTTGCCGCGTCGCATCTCAGGGGGACAGCGCATAAAGCGGGAGCCGCGGCGGAAAATGCGGAGTCCAGCAAGCGGCGCAAGTATGTAAGTATATTAAAAGATTACATATTTGTGCCGTTTGCTGTAGAAACTCTGGGCCCATGGAGTCCAAGCGCAAAAAAGTTTTTAAAAGACATAACACCGCGTCTTGTTGTCTCCTCCGGTGACAAGAGGGCTGGCTCTTTCTTCGCCCAGAGAATTAGTATTGCAATTCAGCGGGGAAATGCAGCCAGCGTTCTTGCCACCATTCCACGCGGACGGGACTTATATCCCTATCCTTAATATTAATTTTATTTTATATGTTGTAAATATTTTTTCGAATAAATGTATATGGTAATAATTAATAATATTAAATATACATTAATTACATACACAAAATAATTACACAATTTATGTTTATCAACACCATTATTACGTCAGTTACAATTGCTCTATCATGAGAATCGCTA
Source organism: Tinea semifulvella (assembly GCA_910589645.1). Taxonomy (NCBI): domain Eukaryota; kingdom Metazoa; phylum Arthropoda; class Insecta; order Lepidoptera; family Tineidae; genus Tinea; species Tinea semifulvella. The sequence continues at coordinate 11,872,471 of OU342602.1, forward strand.
TAGGCGTTGTTCATTATTATTACTTGATAAAAAATAAATTGCTTCAAAGGACATTGACGCACTGACCTACACGAGAAATTCTATAAAAACCATGTCACTTATACGTACGTTACGTCATCATTACAGAATGACCTAGTGAATTCAATACACATTCTCGAGTGTGACCATACTTTATCCAATAATAAGTTTTAATTTCATAGGTATTTTTGAGTACACAAGAGTGTAGGCTAAATTTTCCAGATATATGTTTTGGAAGGCCCAACAGTGAATGTCTAGGCGCTGTGATCAAGGTATTTTTAGTTTAGTTTTATTTATAATTAGTTTTTCATCTATTTTATTTTGAGATTTTTGTATCTCATTTTTATTATTAGTAAATTAGTTAACAACGACTGTTTTTTTTTGCATGGTAACACCAAACGTCAATTTGTGTTCTTAAAACATTTGACCTAGCTATGTTAGTGTATGAATTCCAGCTTCTCGCATAACATTAAGGTTCGGATCTACAAAATGCTTATCCGTCTCCGTCCTCTGCGCTGCGCCAGCCGGCATCGACTTCTGGTGAAGACCAATAGGAGCAAGATCAAAAGTCAGCTGAACAAATCGCTCAGAGGTGGTTCTTCGCATAATCCCGCTATAGCTCGAGATCGCGAGATGTCAGATGCCTACTATTAAGGAATTTGTTGACGGCCTGACTGGACATATGATCTATCGGCCCACAACGGACACTTCAAGCATTTAACGTTAATCGCCCTACTAGATGCCAATTGTCAAGTTTCTTCTTCTTAGTCGCTACACTCTTGGCAGAGTGGTCGTGGTCGCCCTTGGAGTGTTAGTAGCACGCTTAACAAGCCGTCGCCACTCCTCTCGGAGCCTGGCTTTTCTAGTGCACTCATGTAGGGGATGATCCATTGCAACCTTCACCGTCAAGTCACAAGTTCACCTGTCAAGTTTAGGTAATACATAATAATGTCAGTTGTAAAAAAAATGCAAAAGTCAATAAAACAAGTCGTGTTTACTTACTAGTATTAAAAAATATGAATGTATCCGTTATAAGTAGCGGAATCTCATTAATCCAACTTTACTATAGGCCCATCATGACACGTGGCAAACTCTCGAGAAATATCACAAAATAATTATTGTGCTCTGACAATTGAATGCGGTACATCCCCGGTTTTACTATAAAATAATGGTCACCCTAGACAACAGACAAGCCGTACATGTGATTGTTGCGCTTGCGCACGCAATGTAAGCATTGTGGGAATCCACCATGCATCTCATTTCCTCTTCCGATTTCTTCACTTCACACCTCAAGAAGTATTAGGGAATTATTAAAACGTGTGTCATCATCATTTATTTATTTGTATGACAATGCCTTTTTACAGCAGCTATAATTTTATATTTGTATTGCATTAGCTTATAGATTTTTTTATTCTTTAAATTTTAATTTAAAAACTTAATTTTAATTATAGTTTTAAGTATTATTATCTTTATATAGAATTACTCTAATTTGAATTCTGTAATCTTCTATAATTAAGGTGGTACTTAGCCCCATAATATTCTTATTATGTTGTAATAAATTGGTGTACATTTTGTTGGAGATCTAATAAATAAATAAATAAATAGAATGACAACGCCTCGTTACAGCAGCTATAATCTTAAGTGACATTTATATTTTTTTATAGTTGTATATTATTTGATAAGATGACAATGCCTATTTACAGCAGCTGTGTATAAATCACGTGGGATTTTTATGATATTTTTATGTTTAAGTAAAGTTGTGTGGTTTCTTGGAGTTCTACCTGATAGAATGCTGTGAAATTATATTCCCTAATATTATAGTATTATTGTAAATTTGACATGTAAAAGTGCAAAATACGTTTTATTGTCCTATGCCTAATTACAGAAAATAAACGAATTGAAAAAAAAAAGATAAATATATTTTAGAACAAAAAGCTTTTGGGTGTGTGGTACAGGACTGCGGGGTGCATTATGATAAAAATAATTTACCTAAAAATAAATTACATACTTCTTATTACTTTTGTAAAAATTTACAACTAAGGATTTAAATATATTTGTATTTATTAAGAAAGATTCTAACTAACGTCCTAAATAGATTATAATTATTTATTATACAGCTATAATTAAAATGAATAACGTAAATCAAGTACATGTAGAAATAGATAGTAGATTTAAATACAGAGGTGCTGGGTTCGATTCCTGGTCGAAACACAGTTTATTTAATTTATTTGTGATAAGTCTCGAGTTTGGTGCGCTAGAAACATCGACGAGCTAGCCAATTGCCATGATGGGCCAATAGTAAAATTGTCTAAATGTGAATCCGCTTCTTCAGATAAGCGTGGTTTCTGGCCACACGAGAAGGGTACGGTCGTGATGATACTCTGCTTTACTAAATGGTTGTATTCCTAACATTAATAAATAAAATTATACATAACATAACTTTTATTTATATTACTGTTCCACTAAATTTAAATGTCGGATATGGTAATAAGCCGTCTGGCCAGCGTGGCGAGTGTAGGCCAAATTCTCCAGATATATATGTTCTGGAAGGCCCATCTCCAGCAGTGGAGGTCTAGGACGCTGTGTTCTAGGGGCTGTAATGATGATGATGATATGGTAATAACAGAGGTTGTGGAACCTGCTTCCAACACCATATTCTGAACCATAGACCCTTTTGTCATAATAACTTTGTTTTACTTTTTAACTATATTTTTCATTTTTATTAAAACTTATTTTATTTTATTTTTATAACATTGATATTAAAATCAAATTCATATGAACAATAAAATTAATGACTAAATTAAATAAATAAGGAATTAACATGAAAAACAAAAATAAATTAATAAGAAATTTGAGGGAATACGAGTATGTAGCGACCTTTGGCGGAACGCATATGTAAAGTCAAAATACAGTAAAGGCTAGGTGTAAAGAAATAGCATAGGTACAAAAATAAGGAAAGTCATTCTACAATTGTTCGGACATGTTGAAAGGATGAGCGAAGGAAGATTGACGAACCAGGCATATAATATGAAAATTGTGGGTAAAAGAGGCCCTGGCTGACGGAGACTTACATAAAACGATATAAGTAAAACACTGGCCGAAGGTGCATTAAAAAGCTTCCGTAACAAAAGGGCATGTAAGAAGAGGTTGATGAATGTCGACGAAGAAGGTATGTCGTGATCGTGACAAGTGGCGGTCAATTGTCTCTGACCTACCCCGCAAGGCGCGAATATGTTGATGGCTATAATTGTACCTACGTGTATTAATATAGAAAATGTTATATAATTTCTAAGTAATTGTATTAGTTCATGCATTGAAGATTATGGGTAATTAGCAAATGTAATTGTACTTTATCTAACAATCAACCTATTACTTGTATATTGTTTCCTCCATGTCTAGTTGTCCGTATGACGTTTAGACGCGAAGGTTTGATAACGTATAAACAACAAAAATACTGTTTCTACAAACGGATTTTTTGAAAATATGCTTTTTAATGAACGGAGGGTAAAAAAGAAGTATCATCACAACCGTTTCCGAAAGAAGCGGATTCACATTTCGCCAACTTTACTATAGGCCAATCATGATAAGTGGCAAGCTCCTAGATGTCTCTAGCGTACCAAACTCGAGAAATTTCACAAATAAATTTAATATTTATTAAACTGCCTCCGTGGTCTAGCGGTTAAATCCGTGGATTTAACTACTCGGAGGTACCAGGTTCGATTCCTGGTCGGGACACAAAAATATTAATTAATGTAAATAAATACATTTAAATAATATTTCTATTGATATTTCTCGAGTTTGGTACGCTGAAGACATCGACGAGCTTGCCACTTGTCATCATTGGCCTATAGTAAAGTTGGCTAACTGTGAATCCGCTTATTTAAGAGCGTGGTTTCTGACCACCCCGAAAGGAAAATGGTCGTGATGATACTTTACTTTACTTTCTATTAATTAAACCTATTTATTTAAATTAATAAATAATATTGTGTCCCTCTAGACCACGAAGGCAGTTATTATTCGTGTATTATTTTGGGTTTTTAATATAAGTTTGGCCAACAAAGCTCGCACATTGCATCTTCCAGTACGTGGTTTCCCCTCCTGCATCCGTCTATCGTTCATCGGTTCTGCAACAGACGTGTCCATCCCATTGCCACTTCAGCTCGCTAATTTTTAAACATTGGTTCTCTGACGGATGTCAACATTTCTGACTTTATGTTTTAGAGAAATTCCGAGCATAGCTTGATGAGCAACCTTGAACTTGTGGACCAGTCCGACAGTGTCCACGTTACTGCACCACACGACATTACTGGAAGAATGCACTGGTTGAAAACTTTGTCTTCATAACTGTAATATGTTCGATAGGAAGATGTGACGTAACTTCCCGAATGCCGTTCACCACAGCTGAATGCGTCTCTGCTGAATGTGACTCTCGGTATGACATGCTAGTTGAACATGACTTGTGTCTTGTCAGAGTTAATACGGAGTCCAAACCGCTGGAATGCCACATATAAGCCATTCAGCATTCTGCTAAGATCCCCAGCGAGCTAGCCATTATGACTATCAAAGGTGCGAGATGTTCTCAATTGACCTTTTTGCTCTAGTCCAGCATTTCATAGACATCTTCCAACGCGTTAGTAAACAGTAACCTGCTTATATAGAACGAATTATGTATTATTACGATAGTGTAACCTGTGATAATGATGTATTTCCTAGGCCTATAATAGTTAGTCCAACGAGTAACCTATAAAATGATCTTATAAAAGATAGGACATTTTTATGACTACAAGAAATTTCAATAAGCTATAAAGAAAATCCCGGCTATAATACCGGAAGTTATTTCCTGTATGAAATATTTACTTTTGTATACTATTTTTTTGTGCAAGTATTTCTATTTTTGTAACGAGTATAAAAAAAAAATCAGGAGGTAATTAAAAAAATATATAGGTACTTGTAATAACTGTTAATTCGAAGGAAGGTACAATATATATAAAAGATCTATATTAAAATTAAAATTACCAATAAATAAAAATATTTTTTAAATTAAAAGTTTAGATATTTTTGATTTAATTATTTAGGTATATTTTAATTTATATTTAATGTATGATAATTTACATCGAATAAAACATAAATAATAATATTAATTTAAACAAAGTTTCCAGCAACTTATTAATAATAATAATAATATGATAATGGTGTTGTTTCCATTAATCCGTTCGTGCCTCTTACAGGATCCCTTGATCTTGGGCATACGAGAGTCGTGATATTCTAGAAGCCGTCCACCACGCGGCTAAATGTGAACACTGCCTCCGTGATCTAGCGGTTAAGTCCGTGGAACTAGATTCGGAGGTGCTGCGTTAGAATCCTGGATACAATAATATTCTCATTCATTTAAATAAATATTTTTTAATTATTATTTATTTTTATTTGTGATGTTTCTCGAGTTTGATACGCTATTTAATAAATAAATATTACAATAAAATAATCTTAAACTAAGAATGTATAAATAAACAAATTCGTGGCTGTAAAGAGACAGTGTCAACTTATTGTCTAAATAACATTTAATGAAATTTAAATTCGTGGCTGTCAAGAGGCCGTGTTACAACTAAAAAATAATAATTATATTAATTATGTCAAATAATTTAAATCTTTAAATTTAGATCGTGGCTGTCTGCTATCTAAATAATAACATTTGCTGTATGTCAAATAGTAATAAATTAAATTATATTTAAATGCCAAACAATGCCGGTTTTTAAAACCATTATTTATTTATTTATTATAATGAAAATGTTTTTACAACGAGCCATCACTACCTAATAAAATATCCTGTATATTATTTGCGATTTTAATAAGATATACCTTATCTCCGGGGAATTTGAGCCAATCTAACATTTCGCCCCCGTCTGCTCTCATTAGCGTAGGTACTCGTAACACATATTTTACATGTATTCCCAAATTAAACAAGCTTTAGCGCAAATATTTGTACTTAGAAATAATAACAGCTTTTATGGTCTATCGGTAAGTCCGTGGATTAAGAAGTGGAGGTACCGGGTTCGATTCGGGACACAATAATTTATTTGTGATATTTTTCGAGTTTGGTACGCTAGAGACATCGACGAGCTTGCCACTCGTCATGATCGGTCTATGGTAAAATTGACTAAATGTGAAATAGTAAAGTATCATCACGACCGTTTCCCTTTCGGGGTGGTCAGAAACCACACTTATAAAGAAGCGGATTCACATTTAGCCAACTTTACTATGGGCCAATCATGACAAGTGGCAAGCTCGTCCTCGAAATATCCGAAATAAATTAAATATTAAATTTATAAGTTTTTATTTATTTAAATTATTAAATATTTTTGTGTCCCGACCAGGAATCGAACCGGATACCCCTGAGTCTAAATCTATGAAATTAACCGCTAGACTACGGAGGTAAGTGAAATAACTTTAAAAAAAAAAAACAGAGACGACGCTTGTACCCAAATCCAGTACAGCAACCGATTATCAACGAAAGGTAGTGCAAATAACATCAGGATATTATTTTAACTACAAGATGAAGATGCTGAAGCTGGAGTGTATAGTTTTATATAACTTTAGGTTAGGATTTATTAAATATGTATTGGGCCTTGCAGATGCCCGAAATAAATAATTATTACAACGGGGGTCTCTTCTTCAACAAGAAGGTCATCATCCACTACTCTGCTCCTCCGGTACTCAACCAAAAAGGTACTGTATGATTCCGTTAATGCCGTCTTGGAAGCGCGTTCCATAAATGTATTGACGGCTTAATTTGGCCCAATTCTTTCAATAAGTATTGTTGAAAGAAACAAGTGTAGACAAAAAGCGAACCTTGGGATTGAAGTGCTATAAGACTTGCTACTATTTAATAAATCCGTATAATCATCGCTGTCAATAACCTCAGTGATATTAAATGAGACAGACATCGACCTAATGCGAAAGGACTGGGCCAAATATATTTTATTATTGTCCTAATGCAAATCACGTTATAGTAAATAATACAAGAAGCTATAGAATAGCCATATATTGTGTATTTTTTTTTATTTAGTCACTTATACGTCTTTTTATATATTTTTATTCTTTGACTGTCAGAACATTTTGACTGTAAGGTAGTTTATAATGTTGCCCGTGTACGACTGTGCACAGATCGCACGGGATTAAAAGAGCATTACGCCACCACCATCACACCACCGTCTCTATCTTGTCAATAAGGTCATGCGAGTTAGAAGGGGACAAATCTAGCTATCACGCTAGCTTCATTAGAACAGTATATGCATGTTTCACTGACAAATATAATAATTGGTCAATATGTTGTTGTGTTCATCCTTATTATATATAACATATAGCTAGTATAAATTACTTAAAATGCCCGGTTAATACAAATACGTCAAAAACACAGGTATAAGACAGAATAATAAAATTATAGTACTTCTGATTTTATCTTGGCAACACTTTCACTACCAGCCATGATTCCTATAGCGACCCAGGCAATGTACCTGTGAATTTCACCAGATAATATGCTTAATCAAAGTCAAAAATATCTTTATTCACGTAAACCTATTACAGGACCTAAGGAAGGAATATATAATCATTTGTTAGACAATATTTAATATTGATTGTGTTTTAGTTTAGCTGCCTTTTTATGTATATTAGTTATAAGGTTTTTATCTATGGGCCATTCGTTGCCTGAAAATAAACAATTTATTAATATTATTATATTATATTTATTGTTGTTGTGTAATTCTGTATTTGTTTCATCTGTAAATCTGCTATAGCTGAGTTTTCCTTGCAGATTTCTTTCTCAGTCAGATTAAATATTAACAGGTCACTGGAACTTGCTAAGCTGTTAGTCTTCTGCTAACAGCTTACTCCTTGGACCACTTCGCTGCTTAGTCTTTTACTAACAGGAGTAGAATCATTCTAAATAATTTAAATTATGACGCGTCACAAATTAGGTTTACGTGGATAAAGATATGATGACTTTGACTTTGTGTTGATAAACCTGTGTAAAGTGTTAGAGACTGATGTCAATCATGATTGTCTGGTTCTAGGACTCTAGGTTCTAGGTAGCGGTCTATGACTCAGTGTTCTAGTAATTTGTGATATAAGCTTATCTTTTGGCTAAGACTTGGATAAGACTAAAATAATTAAAGCCGTTGGTCTTTAGATATAAGTTTGGGAGATTTTAGTACATTTTGCGGACCAATTTAACCAATAGCAGCTCAATTTGCGAGAGGTCCCGTTTAAATTTCATACATTAATTTAATTGACGTTTATTAAATTTTGATGACCACGTATTTTGGCTGGATATCCGTAAAGTTCAACTGGTACGAATAAATATTAATTTGGAAAATACAGGGTGGATCTTTAAGTCGAAGTAGAGACATGTACTTTTTGGAGTTTGCTTCGAAGGCTGATTTGCACCCAAATGAGGCTTGCGAATGTAAAAAATGGCGTCGAATAAAAATACGAGTTTTATTTTGAAGGTCAGCTATCAGCTGGGACAATCGACGCCATTTTTATCTTTAACGGTTACAATGACAGAGGCTTCGTTCAAACCCAATTCACATGTCGTTTTATGTCATACTAATATTATAAAAGGAAAATCTCATTTCTGTCTGTATTTACGAGTATGTTTCGCCTTCTTGCCTATAGGTATTACTGAACCGATTTTAATGAAAATTAGCAAAGACGTACTGTCGAACTCAGGGATGGATACGGAGTAAAGTATCAGTACCACCACGACCGTAATCCGACCGTAATGGTAAGAGCGAGTTCAAATTTAGCTAATTTTACTATGGGCCCATCATTACAATTGGCAAGCTCTTCGATGTCCCTACTAGTAGGCTGGGGCCATTACCTTTTTGAGATGAAAAAATTAGTAGCAGGCAACAGCTGGCTTAAATATATAGTTGAGGTCATAAACAATGAAAAATAAAACTTTCGAACTTGAGATTAAGGGAAGTAGTGAAATGGGGTGCTATTTAAGGGATGAAAACCGTTTTTCGTTATTTGTGGCGGAACAAGACCTCATAGAGAAAAGTGTTACATACAAAAGTTGTAGATAATAAAAAAATCTAAAACTTTTATTATATATATTTTTCGACATAACCTCAAAGTTTTCGAGAAAATGACGAAAAACCGATTTTTCTGTTTTTTATTTTTTTCTCGCGTGGAAATTATTTAATTTAAATGAAACTTCGTGAAAATACGTAATTACGCACACAATAAGCATGAATTTTTTCAATCATGGAAAATTAATATTTTTCGAGATTTCACCATTTTTCCGAAAAAACACCCTTATTATTGGTGAACAACTTTATTGATTTTTTTTTGATTTCTGATGTTGTACTGAGGTCTTATTTTTTTCGTCGTGATGTCTACTTTCAAATGGTATATCGATTTTAATTATTCATTGTTATTTAGTAGCTTAAAATTAAGAAAAACCGAAAAAAAAAAAGTCGAATCTCGAAAATACCGATTTTTTTCATTCTTTAAATTTTTTAGCATATTTATGTTAATAATTTATAATATTTTGATGAAATAACTTACTTTGGTATAAAATGAATAAATTTAAATGAAGTTCATCACGGAAAGGTAGGGAAAACTTCATGAAACTTATCATTTATATGGAAATCATAAGTACTTTATTAATTTCGTAAAGTCTCGAAAAATATTAATTTTCCATAATTGAAAAAATTCTTGCTTATTGTGTGCAAATAATTACGTGTTTTCACAAAGATTAATTTAAATTAAATAATTTTCACGCGAGAAAAAAATAAAAAACAGAAAAATCGGTTTTTCGTTATTTTCTCGTAAACTTTGAGGTTATGTCGAAAAATATATATAACAAAAGTTTTAGATTTTTTAGAAATGGTTTTCATCCCTTAAATAGCACCCCATTTCACTACTTCCCTTAATCTCAAGTTCGAAAGTTTTTTTTTTCATTGTTTATGACCTCAACTACATATTCCAGCCGGCCGTTGCCTGTTACAATTTTTTTTTTTTTTAGCTATAAATATCCGTAACGGCCCCAGCCTATAGGGACTCCCTAGCATAACAAACTCGATAAATATGACAATTAAATTAAATAAATTATTATGTCCCGATCAGAAATCGATCTTGGTATCTCCGCGTCTAAATCTGCGGTTGTAACCACTAGATATAATATTTAATAGGTGGTAGGCAGACTGATAGTGGTAATTTGTCCAGTCTGCCGGGGCGGGGAAGTATACACCGTTCGTGCCGATAAACCCAGTAAAGTGTATCCACACATTTCGGGATCAGGCTCGAATTGCCGTCATGTCCGGTCAAGCCGGCATAGTGTTAGGGACTGATGTCAGTCATGAGTGTCTGATTACAGTTGCTAACATTCATGGATCTCGCTCCCCACTTACCATCAGGTAGGCGCAAGGTCACATGTCGTGTTTTTTGCATTATATTACACAAAGCTGGGTCAAAAAACTAGTAAATTAATAAACATGACTTAATTACATCGCTGCAGTTCAAGTGAATGGTAGTTATTGCATCGATAATTAGGCATTAAGCAAGCGTACTTGCAACGTATCATTACGGCCGGGTAATGCATGTGTGGTGCGCTGGATAACTTCCGACACCACCGTTCATATCATTTTCCTCTCCGCATTTCGTCCAATTATCCAATTGCAACATTCACCTATATTTTAGGCCTGGGCAATCCATATGTGATATGTAATAAATTACTGCAGATTTGCAAAAGTCTTGATTTAAGATTATAGAAGAAATATGTAGGTAGACATGACAAGTGGCAAGCTCGTGGATGTCTCGAGCGTACCAAACTCGAGAAATATCACAAATAAATTAAATATTAATTGAATGTATTTATTTGGATTAATAAATATTTTTGTGTTCAAATCCACGGACTGAACCGCTAGACCACGGAGGCAGTTAATGTTACTTACGAGTAGTGTTCCAGGGATACCTAAATTTCTACATGACATGTAATTCCATAGCTATAAGACGAGATGGAAAGGGTCTGATGTTTTTTTTTGTTTTGTCAATTTCACAACGATTCAACAAACCAATTAATAAGTTGGTATTAGTGGAACTGAAAGGCTTAACGATACTACTAGCACCTACTCCTTCTGCACCACGCGACTGGCGCCGTCCACTGAAGCTTCCAGTACTCCTCGGAAGGTAGTCTCAGTACCTGATGAGTACGTCTATGGCCAAAACAAGATGAAGATACGATAGATTACATATGTTAGATTATTATAAAGTTGATTTATACATATTAATAGTAATATTTAATTAAAAATTAAGTTTAATTTAAATTATGTAATAAGGTATTTAACTATGGGCCATAACTTGCCTGATACTAAACGTATTATTAATATTACGAATTAATTATTAAGGTATCCTCTAAGGCAGAGGAACTGAACGGTAGTATTGTTAATCTACAACAAATCATCATGATCATCTCTCCACTGCTGGATGTTGGCCTCCCCCAAGGTGCGCCATTTCACGCGGTCTTTTGCAACTTTCAAACCTCCGCCAGCGACTCATCAGGTTATCTGTCCATCTGGGGAGGGGATGTCGTCCCGTACGTGACCTCCACTCCAGAATCCTTTTGCCCTATCGGTTATCGGTTCTGCGGAAATGTATCCGGCCTATTGCCACTCCAACTTTCTAATTTTGAAAGCTATGTCATTTACTTTGGTTCTCTAACGAATATAAACTTATTGAATCGCATAGCAAATAGAAAATGAAATAAGGTTAGTTTCAAATATTAATTTATTGACTGGTTCTTGTATATAGGTGTTTGGTGCGCTATTTTGACCGAGTGAAAGCGGGCAAGGTACGGAAACGGGCCTCTGGGATACGAATTGTGTACCAGGAAGTGGATGAGATAACATGATCTGTAGCTACACAGTTAGGTTACTAACATTAACAAAACATGTAAAGAAAAATTAGCAAGAAAAAAAATAAGTCGCCACACGAAAATTGCGTGTGATAAGACTAAAGTTAATTCGGGACAAATTATTACCATAATTATGTTCTGCAACATAGAAAGACCCTAAGTACATCAGAGCTATTGAATTCATGATTGACCATTTTTTTAAACAGCAAAATAGTTTGAGTGGTGAAAGAAAATAAAAACGGATTTATTTATTTAATGTATACAACAGATGCACATTAAAACATGATACAAGGAAGAAAGTTCTCAGGCGACAGACTGAATATGATCCTAAATATGTATATATGATTGTATTTTGTATTATTTCCATCAAATAAATATTTTAGTGCATGCAATAATTAAAACTACAATTTAAAAGTACTTAAAACTAAGATATTATATAAAAATGTATTTACAGAAATAAAATTAAAATGATAAAAATAATTTAAATAGAATAAAAAATAAAACAAAGTATTAATATTAATAAGAAATAAATCACTTAAACACTATATTTCATTTAAACTAAGAACACTTAAAATTTGCTTTCTGAATTTATGTCGATTAAGGTTAAAGATATCAAGGTCGAAGCAGTCCTTAGTGGCATTATTATATAATCGACACATGCGTATATTTGTTAGAAGAACGAAAAAACTGATCATAAAGTAAAGAGAGTTAGGCAATTTTCATTATTACCTTAAAAAATACATTCAGACCTTTATTTTGTCCCAGTTATTTTTAACTTTTACAATTAATTAGGTCACATTACATTACTTTATTTGCAGCAGAAAACAATTTCACAAGAAGGTTCTAAAGTACTATATAAATACAACGAATTGAATCGTAGCTTCAAAGAAAACTCCAATAGAAATCCAATGCGGACCACGGCTGTACTATTTAAAAACCTACAAAGCAACTCTGCTTATGATGAAATTAAATTCAATTATTTTTATAATGACCAACTGATGTTAAAAAAATGTGTTCACGAAACTAATCTAAATCGCAAGTCTATTAGTTCATAGTCACACCTAATTGTCACCTTTAATCATAAAAATAACAGATTACTATCGAATTTGTCGATAAAATTTGCGATTTTCGCAAACTATTTAGCGACGACATTTGACAGCCAAAAAGTTACCGTATATTATTGATACAGTTTTATCGTGTGACAGCAGCAGCTGACATTTTGACATTTGCTTTAAGTATTGCGAAGGAATCAATATTATTGTCCATTGATATATGGAGCTGCCTGAATGTTTATTAATATAAGTTTTCATATTAAAATATTACCGTCCTTTGGAACTAAATTATATTGACCAAATCAGCTATTTGATTTTGTAACAGGCAACATTTTTTTATGACTTACCGATCGAAATCGCTAAGATAGCAATCTGTCAGCCCTGGTCAGCAACATTTATGTTGCAGCGCTGGTTTTATTTATTTAGTTATTAGGGTTGCCAATGGTGCCAGCAACAATACATACGAGTACATGGATTTTCACTTACAACTAAGACAGAAACCAGATGCTGTACCTATTACAGGCAAACACCACATGCTATTACAGTATCTATTACTTGGGCCTTTGAATAACCAAAATAAAAACAGTACAATTATTACAGTAGTAATTGAGTCGATATAAGTTAGAACTATAACACAATACAACATGATGCAACTACGATCAAGGAACACAATTCCAACGATCAAACTTGGTCAAACAGTAGTTCAGTTTACAATCTCATCATCATCATCATCAGCCAATATTTCTTCACTGCTGGATGTAGGCCTCCCCCAAGGCTCGCCACTTAACACGATCTTTTGCTATCCTCATCCAACCCCCACCAGCGACATTCTTTAGGTCATCTGTCCATGTGGCAGGGGGTCATCCCACTCTGCGTCTTCCCGTACGTGGTCTCCACTCTAGAATCCGTTTTCCCCATCGCTCGTCGGTTCTGCGGCAGATGTTTCCGGCCCATTGCCACTTCAGCTTGCTAATTTTAAAAGCTATGTCAGCAACTTTAGTTCTCTGACGAATATCAACACCTTTCTATTTATGGACGAAACCCACTGTTAGTGTCCACGTACAATCTCATACATTGCGCTTAAAAACGTGCATTCACTGAGCTCCTTAACATCATGCAAAAAAATATAGGAGTCCAGATTGCCAATGTATTTCTTTTGTCGATGCTTGGTATTTAAATTGAGCTGCAGAACTGCTGGCTTCACAACATTCAATACAAGTTGGTATTGATACAATCCCAAATGAGATCTTTCCACATTTCTATTACATACAATTTTACAGCGTGCAGAAAATATTTTTATTTATTTCCAAGTAAAATAATAGATTCCAAAGTCATCTTAGCGCTAATTTCATCCGATAATCCTGCTGTAAACGTGCTCTGTTCCTCACGGGAACGGTGTTGTTATAAATATATGACAATGGTACATATAAAATGTATTTTCACCTATATTTTTACGGTATTGTCTGTCCGCAAACCAGAAATAAACAACATTTTCCGAGCGGAAAAGGACATCACGAGATTAAATTAAATCGAATAATATTGGCAAAGAGGTCTTGTTTATGTCCAAAACGAATGTTATACGAAAGGGTTTTGTTGTACAGGACTTGCATAAATACCGTCTGAATAATCAATTCTCACGACGATTTATTTATTTTGATAAACCACAGCTTTACAAAAAGTACAACTTAAAAATATTAAATATAAAGTAAATCCATAAATTGGATTATACAATTGGATCGGTATGTATAAAAAAAAAAATTAAAAAAAATATAGTATAGTATCATCACGACCGTATCCCTTTCGGGGTGATCAGAAACCACGCTAATAAAGAAGCGGATTCACATTTAGCCAACTTTACTATAGGCCAATCATGACAAGTGGCGAGCTTGTCGATGTCTCTAGCGTACCAAACTCGGGAAATATTACAAATAAATTAATTATTAATTTATTTAAATTAATAAATATTACTGTGTCCCGACCAGGAATCGAACCCGGTACCTCCAGGTCTAAATCCACGGACTTAACCGCTAGACCACGCAAGCAGTTTATTTATATTTATAAAAAGAAAAACATGCAAAATAACTCCTATTTATACTTAAGTATAAGATAAATTAAAAAATAAAAACTAAATTCAACTATCAAAAGGACATCATCTATTTTGGGCAATTTTTGTACTACTTGTGCTGTGTAGAATGATAAAAAAAAAATGTAGTTAAGATACTTGTATTGATAAGACTAATGTTATTTTTACTATAAGTATATCACTTTTAATTTATTTATTTATTTTTTTATACTGGCACGACATGTGACCTTGCCCACATAATGTTAAGTGGCGCGCAAGGTCCATGTTAGCAACTGGAATCAGATACTCATGACTGACATCAGTCCCTAACACTATGCCGGCTTGACTAGATTCACACTTTGTTTAAAGGACTCCAGGTTATAGGAAAGTAGAAACACAGAGGCTGGAAGAGCATTGGACATCTTTGTTGTGCGACAGATGTATAAGACCCCAAATTTATCCGTACGCGAAGGGATGGTGACTACGGTATGTGGGTTCATATTCTGACGTGTGCGTGTGGTTCTATATATATTAGTGTGAAATATTAGTAAAATATAACTTTTGTATTAAATGTAAAAATATGTCTAAAATCACGGTACCTAATTTAATTTTGTAGAAAGAAATAAAATTGACTATATTTAATAAAATTTATGTTTTAGCCAATGCACTCTTAAAAGATTATCGTGCCGGCATTGTAACTCGTTTTAGTGCTACGGATTCTGTTTATTTAGTCGCAAACTTCAGAACAAAAAATCATTTAACTAAAAGACACTATTTATCAATTAATCGCTATAAGAGTTAATACATAATATATTATAATACTTTGTAATTAAATAAAATATACTAAAATAAAATAAAAAAAAAATAACTAAACCTATTAAAAAAAAATACTATAAATAAAAAATGTCCTCTAGAGACGACCCATCAGGGATAGTCCGAAGGAGACTAGCAACATTTCCCCTCTGTATAGCGAGGCTAAAACGTTAGCAGAAATAATTGCCAGCCTTCCTGTCTCCAGACTTTTCCGACAGCCGTTTGGACAACTCCTTGACAGAGGGTCCCATGGGTTATCGTCTCTATTTTAAACCGCACAAACTCGTAACCTGTTCGGTTCGTGGATTTAGACTCGGAGGTACCGGGTTCGATTCCTGGTCGGGACACAAAAATATGTATTAATGTAAATAAGTACATTTTATTAATATTTAATTTATTTGTGATATTTCTCGAGTTTGGTACGCTGGAGACATCGACGAGCTTGCCACTTGTCATGATTGGCCTATAGTAAAGTTGGCTAAATGTGAATCCGCTTATTTATAAGCGTGGATTCTGACCACCCCGAAAGGGAAACGGTCGTGATGAAACTTTTATTACTTTTACTTTTTGACGAACTCGTGTGTCTACACACCAGAGATTTTCCAAGTATCCAGTGCCCAATGGATATCCCGTCAGGTCTCTTGGGATCGCTCCGCGTAATCTCTTGGATCGCAGGTACTCCACCAGTGACAAGAGCCCTTCAAATGATGTCGTTAAGGGCCGTGTAATTTTGTAATTTAGATGTATGCTCGGCTAAACTCGAGCAATTTCAACCCTAAAACTGATAGTAAATAAAAGGAATCTACTATTTAGGGTCGGTAACTGAATTCTCCTTAGTGGCATTTGCTCACTTAATTGTGACAATGTCCATACACATTTCTATATTCCTTTACCGGCCCCTAGACAACCTAACATTTGCGTTTATAAAATAGAATACGACCACTGGAAACCCTTCGAAATCACTAATAATGGAATTTATCAAGTGTACAGACAGACATAGGTCGGACAAAATAAAATGACGTCATTTATCTCCATCTAATACGATCTCTTTAATTTGTCCCCTGTCTTTTACAAAATACTAATCAATAGAATTGATTTTGTTTTGCTGTTGTGAGAGTTTTGTAGGTTTTTTTATAAATTTATTTCATGATGTGTGGCTCCTCTCTTTCAGTTGGTGAATGAGCTGAGCTGAGCCAGCCCGGGTTGAATTCCTGGTGGAGAAACATTTCTCTAGTCCGGAATGTAAGAGACATCGACGAGCTTGCCGTATACCACCGCTTCTAAATACTCCCTGCGTTTCTTCCCTGTTTACCATCAGTGTCACATGTGGTACTCAGAATTTAAAATCACTATCTACACGAATGTTTGAAAACCTAAGCTGTAATGTAGGTAATAATGTTACATGTGTAATGATGGGTTTAGACCAAACGAGCGAATGCTCTTTGAATCTTTACGATTTTCTTTTTTGTTTGTTTTATGGCTATGTGCAGTTCATTTTAAATGTGTTATTGTTTTTACTGTGTGGTAGGTATTTATATATTTATCATATTATGTTTGTAAGAATGTGTATGTTTATCAGTATATATATATATTTATAATATGTATTTCATATACTATGTATTATATATTAGGTTACGTCAAGTTAACTTATTCTCTTTATGTAATTATTTTTGCACCTACTCCTAGATTAATTTTTGATCTCTCTCTTGTCCCTTTGTACTATTGTGCAATAAAGTTTTTAAAATAAATAAATAAAATAATATTTTTGTACAAACTTTTTTTTAAAAGTATCATTACGACCGTTTCCCTTCATTTTCTATTCACATTTAGCCAACTTTACTATATCTAGCGTACCAAACTCGGGAAATAACACTAATAAATTAAATAATAATTAAATTTATTAATTTAATTTAATAAATATTATTGTGTGAATCGAACCCGGTACCTCCGAGTATTTTCTTTATTCTGTATTTTAGGTTTATTTTATTTGGGCTAAAAAAAACGGACTCTTGCCACAATAGAGGTTCCAGATATTCAGCAACCCACTGAAAGAGATTGCGGACTCTTTCAGTGGGTAATAATGGTAAGAGACCTGATGAGTTAAAAAAATATATAAACCAAATTAAAATAAAACTATATATAAAAATATTCACCCCTGACTTGATCATATGGCCAAGAACATTTGCAGTATTTCCCCGATGAATAACTATGCTGATTTGCCGCGCGAAAAAGGTACCAGCTCTCTTGTCACATACAGCATTAACCAGCCGCTTAGACAGTTATTTAAAGAACTTCTAAGCACTTGGCCCCTTCAGTCCCATTGCCTCAAGACCAAAATATAGAAACACGTAGTCATTACCAACAGACTCGTATTTGCGACATTTGGCCTTTACAACAGCGCAGCACACTCTTCGTTTGATCTAAACCCACCTTTATATGTATGTTACAAATTATGGATTCCTATAATTTACATTTCCTTAGTTTTAGCATTTTTATGTAAATTACAATCTAAGTGTATGTTACGTGTAAATTACAAGTGTGAAGTTGTTACGTAAATTATTCATTGTTATGATTTTAAATTAGAATGTAATTTTCTAAAGACATCTAAATTAAAAAATATCCTAAAGCTCTCTAGGATTGGAAGGTCACTGGTGGGGGATGCGACATATGTAGACATATTAGCCCTATTTAACATCCAGGCGACCTCGTCAATCGCAGGAAGTGCTGAGAACCTCAAGCTGCGCAAATACGCCAACCTAATGAATTTGCGCCGTTTGCGACGATAGGAACATGGGGTCCAGGATGTTTACCAAACGGCTGACGGAAAATATTTGCTGGAAATTATTTCTGCCAACGTTTTCCTCGTCTGCCTTGCTATACAGAGGGGAGATATTGCCGGTCTTCCTGGGACTATCCTTGGGTTGTCTCTAGAGGACATTATTTTTCAAAGTTTTTTTAAATTAGAATTAAAGTAACTCACGACCGCCTTGAGGGTTGGTCAAAAACTACGCTTTTTGTATTAAAGAATTGGATTTACATTTAGCCAACTTTACTATAGGCCCATCATGACAAGTGGCAAGCTCGTCGATGTCTCTAGCGTACCAAACTCTTGATTTTTTAATTATTAGGATTAGTTTAGATTTTTTTTACTATTTAAGGGTAGTTTTTAATTAAAATGTATAAATTTATAAACGTGAAAGAAATAAATAGACGTATATCATACATATATATACATATATCAACATTAAAAGTATTTGACATATAACATAAATATATATATTTTACGCTTAAATAAACAGAATTTGCCTACAGGCCTGTAACAAGAGCCATAACAAGTCTAGACTTAAACTCATGTAGGATTTCAAAGCACGTATTGGTGAAATGTAGGTGCCTTATTGGATTTCCAACCATCAGCTATAGTAATAAAATTTTACCAATATCATTTCGTAAATTCACAAAAATGTGATAACAACAAAAAAAAAACAGGCCCACTCTTCGATCATAAACAATTTGATAAACTTGATCATCATCAGCTCAATTGACGAACGTGTCACTCGTAGCCAAGATTCAGTTGTTCAGCTGTAAAGACCAGCAGGCCAACAGTGAAGAAGGTATTTAAAGGATTGTACTCCGTAGGCGCTATGAGTAGTGTTGAAAAATAAATATCAAAAGGTACTAGTGAATGAAGTTCTTTCGAATAGTGCTGCCAATGTCGTTGGTATTCTACAGGGTTCGATTTTGGGTCCAGTGTTATTTCTAATCTATATTAACGACCTGCCTAGTAATAAACCTGAACCCGCAGTTATCAGCTTGTTTGCTGATGATACTCACGTAGGATTCACGTGTCAATGAAGTGGAGTGAAATAACAATATAATAGATAAAACAGCTATTTTAGAAACATGGTTTGAGGCAAATGGCATACTGCTTAATATAGAAAAAAAAAATGTTAAATATACTATTACACATAGATAGAATTTAAATAATATCGTCAAAAATACATTTTTACTACAGATAAAGTCATATAGAAAAAATCTGTAAAAAACTAGCATCTGTGAATTATGCCTTAAGTAAGCTAAAACATTTGGTTGATTTTGTCACCTTAAAAACAGCATACTACGCCTTTGTTCATTGTATAATTGCCAACGTTATACCCATATGGGGTAACGCGGGAGATATTCCAAATGTGTTCATACAAGAAAAGAGATCAATTGGAATATTGTTTCATTTAAAAGCCAGAACCACAGTACGAAATTATTTTGTTGATGCCAAGATTATGACACTCACGTCTCTGTATGTAATAGTTGCTCACAACCAAGTTGCTCAGAAGCAAGGTTCATGCGAAAGCTAATGAACTTCTAAAAATCTCTAGTTTGACTAAGTATAACCTAAGACACTTAGCTATCTTGGTATTGGTCTTGCTTTGGGCTTTGCAACTATTTTTTTTTTAATAAAACATCAGACACTCTGTCTGTCCAGTACTGGTTTATAGCCAGCACTGGACAGTAAAATAGGCTTTTTCAATTAATCCATTCACCTGGCGGGGTCGTCCCAATCTGCGTCTTTCCTATGTGGTCACTCTAGAACCCGTCTACTCCAACGGACATCGGTTTAAAGTCTATGTCAAAATATCTTTATTCAGTAAACATATTACAGGCATTTGTGACGCGTCATTATTCAATTATTTTAAATGATTCTACTCCTGCTAGTTTCCACTAGTATCAAAGTGGACGAAGGCTACGTAACTTTGGTTATCTGAAGAATGTCCATCATTCGCTTTTAATCCATCAAAGAAATACCGACTGCCTTCGTGGTCTAGCGGTTAAGTCCGTGGTGAGACACAATAATATTTAATAATTTAAAATAATGGTTATGATTTAATTTATTTGTGATATTTCTCGAGTTTGGTACGCTGGAAACATCGACGAGCTTGCCACTTGTCATGATTGGAACCATGACCTAAATAATAAATTAAGTATTAATATCAATTAAATGTATTTATTGACATTAATAAATACTTTTGTGTCCCGACCAGGAATCGAACCCGGCACCTGCGAGCTAAATTCACGAGTTAACCGCTAGGCCACGGAGGCAGTTCTTTAAAATTAAAGTCTTATTTTTTTGTATTTCAGAGTAACTGCCCAAATACGAAGATTAAAGGAAAATCTCGGAGCCAAAGGAGTGAAAAATATTGAATTCAATTTTATTTGTTCAATAGTAAATATTCTTTGTTTTTTTTACTGTTTGTGCTTAATTTAATTATTTCTCAAGAATGAACACGCTTAGAATAACCCAATTTTTTACACTCTTAAGTAATATTTAGGATAATATCACAACCAGTGGTGTGGTCAGAAGCCAGCCAACTTTTTTATAGCATCTCTACACAAAAACTCAATATAAATATAATTTATGGAAACCGGCTACAAAACTTACCATTGTTTCTAAAAATAGTAACCAAATGTGCATTAAAATATTTAATGGTTTGCCTATAGAATTAAAACAATTGACATCAATAATTAAATTTAAGAAGCAGTTAAATAAATGGTTGAAAGAACACCGTTTTTATAGTATCCAGGAATTTTTACATTATAAGTGTTGACAAATATAATTTTAGTTGTAATTTGACATGTACTATTATTTGCATACCATTATGGTAGGATACAGCTGGACTGTAAAATTGTATTATCCTTTACCTGTATTCTGTGCAATAAACGATTTTGAATTTGAAAAAATCATGAATTTACCTCAAAGGGGCAACCTCATTTTTTTTTGGTTAAAAAAAATATCATTTGGGTTCTAGGCAATAGAATTTGGCTAGTTTTTTTTACGAAAAGAGATTTAGTTTTCTGGTTCTAGTATAAGGAAGAAATTCTATGTCACGACCAGATACGCCTACTCAGACAAAATCAATAGACCGATCTCTTTTTTGAAGTTATTTAACTTTGTTATGGCCCTTTTAGGTTGTTTATCCACCAAATATGTGCAAGGAATATGCGGGACGTAAGAGAGAAATATACATAGATACTCGTAGATAGATAGCATGCAGCACCTACTTCCTTTCCACCAACCCCATAAGGAACGCTGGTACAAAAATAAATTCATCATGATAATCATGTAGATACCTACTACAGGTACCGGCAGAGTCATGGTACGGTACAGCCATTAAAAAAAAACTTTTTTTTAATAAATTATTTAGTACTAAAAAAGTTTTAAAAAAATAATATATTATATTTAAATCAAATAATACCACCTGTAGTTTGTTTAATGTAATGATTTAATTTTGTCTATACATTTTTTAAAATACATTTTTCTATACATTTATTATACAGTTTTTCATTGAATAATATTTTTTCATTACTATTTAAAATGATGTTTTAAACAAAAACGAATAGGTGTCTAAATAAAAAACAATAACCTAGATTTTTAACAATAACGTATACCAAAAGTTTATAACAATGCCAAAAAGCTTGTGTGTGCGAGTGTACCCGTTAAGGAACCAATACATATATTTTTTCCAATTTCCGACCAGCGCTGTTTTTATCTGCCGATAACTATAGCTAATTGCTAGATATATTATTTGCTCATTTTCTTGTCTGGTGAATAAGCAGCTTTAGGGTCGCACCCCTTGTTCACTGAGCTCTTTATTATCTTCTGCAAAGTATCACTACGGCCGTAGTTACTTTGCGAGGTAAAGATGAAATCTATGATGGATGCTTTTATCATCATCACAGCCCCCAGAAGACAGAGCCCCAGGCCTCCAGACTGCTGGAGATCAACAGAACATATAGAGGGAGAGTTTCGCCTACACTCGCCACGCTGGTCTGTAGCCCTATTCTGACGACAGTGGAATCCGTTAACTATATATATAAAACGCTATTAAAGTTGATATTTGCAAGGCCGCTGTCAAGGTCGAACGCTTATAGAGGCCACAGACTATCTTGAACTTTGCTTACGTGAAATCATCGGACGGTTATCAACAGCTACTAGTTACTGGACTGCAAAGCATTGTGTTGCGTACTGTCAAGGATAAGGCATTGCACATACGCTCGAGTGTGAATGAGAAAGTTGCACGGAAGTGACGTCCTTGGCGTTTAGTTTCAAGAAATAATCTTATTGTGTAGTTCCTATGCATAAGTTAGATAAGTAAATAAAATAAATCTATTAAACGCTTGGACCGTGAAGTGCTACAAAGATAAGTTTAGGCAGAATAACATGATGTAGGTAGTAGCTAATTTAACTCGCGATCACGAGACGAACTTAAAGTAGATAGTTTTAAAAACGTTGCGCATTGTTTGCAAACAGATAACAGTTATGTTCTGTTATTTTAATAACCAATTACGACAAATCACTATTTAGGGCCAAATAACGACATATATAGAGTGGTCTATCTAATGTTTACATTTTCATTTACCAGTTATTTGTCTTCCATGCAACACTTACGTCAATCGTATAACGACGAAAAATTAATTCAATGTTTGACATTTACTAAATGCTTAAATGAAATTGGAAAATAAATATTAAAAACTACCAAAATAGTGAGCCTTCTATCCTAAGTGAAATAAATTCAAGTTTTTCATCTACCGTTTGCAATTTGATTTGGCAATAATTTAAAGATGAATTAATATTTTCATATCAAATAAATACTTTGGAAGTTTGTAGAAACTTTAATAAAAATCATTCAACTTTGAATTAAAGCCAAATTAAATTGAAAATAGATAGAAACCGTAAATATCTTAAAGTTCGGGTACAAGATTCTTAATTTAGAAGTCAACATACGAATTCTTCAAAAGCAGTGGTGGCTTGGTTGCAAGAATGCTTCCCTTAAACTGCTATAAAGGTCGGTTCGAACCCCGATATGTAACAATGAGAAATACACTTTTATTACGTACATTTGTTTATTTATTTATTTAAGAAGTAGAAAAAAATATTAGGCCTAAAACATATTATTACAGTGATTAATAGTTATAAAATACAACCTAATACCTTAAGGATTACCCACTTAAATTAAATTAATTTGTCATTTATTTACAACACCGTTCTCGGACAGCACGTTAATCCTTTGGTTCCAGTTCCACTTTTACCAACAAGTGAAATTTAATAAATTCTTATTTTAAAAAATTGACATCATACCCTCACCAACCCATCTGGCCAGCGTGGCGAGTGTAGGCCAATTTTTTTACCAATCTCTAACAGTGGAGGTCTAGACCTCTCTAGACTCTGTGTTTTAGGTCCTGTGATATTAAAAACAATAATTTGAACTATTCAGACAACTTCCAAACATTATTAAAGACACTCAACATTGCAGAAATCATGTCAGTTTTACAAAACAACCTACTAAGCCAATTAGGAAAATGAAAACCATAGAAATCGTAATACCCAGTGACTTTGAATTTAAATACTACAAGTAACGCAGAAAATAAGCTTTTGACATAGACATGACTGGCCTAATTATATGAGTATTACACGCCACGACGCGCTGGCCCTATTTTTTTAAACACTTCCTAGGGTATTGTTGTTTTCTAGAGATCATTAAATATGCATTATGATTTGACTTGCCCATTTTCAGCAGTGGATGTGTTTATAGAGCTGTACGGCAGGTTGCAAAATATCTTTTGACATGTGAAAGTGACAAGCTAACTACCAATCACGTGGCGTATATTCAATTCAATTCAAATTCAAAAATTCTTTATTGCACTAAAAAATATTGTACATAGGCGGGCTTAATGACTAAGCATTTTCTAACAACCAACCTTTGGGAGTGTGGAGAGGTAACAACGAAGGATGCAATTTATTATAATAGACTTACACACTAATATTACATATACTGAATAAATATATACATACATACCTACATATCTATATATATTATAATTAAGTTAAATTAGTACACACATGGTTAAAGTAACAGTTGATTTAGATTAATAATAATGAAATATTAAATATTAATTAGAGATTATTTTAATCATACTTTCTGCAACTGGCTGGTATAATAAGATAATATCACCCCAAATCAAAAGACAATTAGTTTTACCGTTGGCCCTAATCCAGCTAACCACAAAAAATAAATTGTATGACCGGTTATTTTATTATTAGTTTTGTTGTCTTTGTGATTTTGTATTTTATAGAGAGACCCTTTGACAAGATTATGGCTTGGAAAAGTCAAGGATCTGCGTCGTCTGTAATCTCACAAGCTTTAGAATCACAACAATATTGACATCATCAAGTAGGTACATAGTTTAAGAAATGCCCGACCCAAGCCGAGCATAACTGAGCATTTTTTTATTTATTATAATAATCTAATGTATTAGCTAATAATCATATAGTTAGGGCTACTTTAAATAAATTAATTATAAATTAATTAATATAAAAAAAAAACTGGATTTTAATCATTCCCTATAACGTTTGCGCTTATAAAACATATTTTGGCTACAGCTATGCAATGTAGTGGTGGGTTGTCGTCGCATTTTTGAAGACTAAACGCAGCCGATTTTCGAACGACGAAAACTAGTTGCACAAACGGTTCTCGTTGCAACTGGTTTAAAGACAGCGAGGACGGGCGCGACAAGGACGGGCGCGACGAGGACGGGCGCGTCGAGGACGGGCGCGACGAGGACGGCCGCGTCGGCGCGACCCAACGTCCGGCCCGTAATAAACTAACGTTGGTTATCAAACTGAACACATACCTACTGATGAAAGCAGTTTATAATTAAAAATACATTTTTTAGAATGTAATGCTGCATTCGTAGTCTAGCGGTTAAATCCGTACACTCGGAGGTACCGGGATCGATTCCTCGTCGGGACACAATAAATTATATAATTTATTTGTGATATTTTGGGTTTAGTACGCTAGAGACATAGGCGAGCTTGCCACTAGGCATGATGGGTCTATAGTAAAGTTTGCTGAATGTGAATCCGCTTCAATAAAAAGCAAAAAAGCGTGGTTTTTGACTACCCCAGTACCGGTCGTGCTGATACTTTAGTCTAGCTTTCGCGCGCTTTATTTCACAAGAATGAATATTTATTATTATATAATAGGTATAATGCCAAAAACAATTAAAATCCCAGGGGATTCCCCACACAACGCGGTGGTGTGCGGGCGTCGCGGGGGCCGGGGACGCATTCCATCCGTGCGCGGCTCGAGTTTTCAGTTTTGCACGAATTATCATGTCCCAAACCACAACCAGTTTTATTGTTAATAAAATAATGACTATATTTCATTGACATAAATAGGTTACATATTATTATAAATCTATTTTGCAAATGAACGAAAGAGAAAGAGTTGCGACGGCTTACCTACTACCAAATACTGGAATAAGAACGAAGACTGTTTCAGTCCTAAACCAAAAACGGTTTTATCGTCGCAGAGGAAAAAACGGTCTTTGGAACCGGTTCGTCTTTGCAACTACCACCATTAATGCAATGCAAAATATCAAATTAGATACCTCTCTAACATTTCAACCCACGAAAAGTAATATTTCGGTTACCCAAAATCTTACCTTATAAAAAGTCTAACTTTTCTTGTAAATAAAAACTTTTCATAGGTATTGTTTGAACTTGGAAAATGTAATATCAGCGGGTCCCGATTTGATATCTTTTTAAGACGCGATAACAAGAAATCTATCGTTTTACACTTCCCTAAACTTATTTTATGTTTGTTTTTATAACACCAACAGGGCCTCTTTATAGAACATTACTTTATTGAAGGCTTTTAATAATAACGCATAGAAACCAAATGCGCGCACAATTAGTGAGGCAAATAAACCTAAGCTTGATTAGTAAACAACCCGTGTCAGTGTTTTTTATTCAATTATGACAGTTTGTGCAAATAATCAAAAAATCCAAATAAAAAAGTAAAGTATCAGAACGACCGCATCAGTGGTCAGAAACCACGATTTTTTTTTTAAAAAGATACACATTTAGCTAACTTTACTATAGGCTCATCATCTATCATTATAAATTATTTTGTCCTGACCAGAAATTGAATGTACATGATTCGATCTACGTGAATAAATGTTTTAAAAAAACTTACAAAATATACTATTATTTTGCCTCAAAGCTGATAGTTTTTTTGTATAAAACTTTTGTTCTAGTTCTTATTATTCCAAGACTTTAAGTTTAAGAAACTATTTCACCCGACCTCGCAATTGTAATAATTTGGTCGAAAAATAAATGCTTAATTTGGTCGTGAGGTCACATGTGCTTAAATGATAACGTCTTGTGTTCCAAGAATTATTTTTTCCAAAATTAATTAAAATCATTTTGGTAGATTAACTGTAAAGGCAAGACAAACAGATTGACAGAGAAATGGCCGTGAAATAACATGCCGTAGAATCACATTTTATGCCAAATTTCATGAAATTCTGTTCAATTACTACATACATATAGACAAATTTCATTTTATTTCAAAATTTTAGTGTGTATTAAAAGCAATATAGAACACTGTAAAATATAGTCTAGCGCTAAATGTACTTTATCTGAGTCTATCCTATACCTAACCTGGCCATAATTTCGGCTAAATCTGTCCAAAGCTTGTCCATTTCTTATCAGACATAATTATTAAAATATTTTAGCTGGAAACTTTACGACCGTTATCCCTGGAACAATATCCTGAACTTACGAAATAATGAAACATGGTAAAAAAAAATATACGACGACGCTTATTGATTAAAATTGTCTTCAAAAAACTTATATTCTGTTACTTAAGCGCAAACGTTAATAATGGCATTTCCTTAAATAACGTAAACTGTCAGACGCCATTAAAATTGGTATTGTCGTATAAAGGTTTTTGCTACAGACAGCAAATAACGTTTCGGATGCGTGAACTTTAAAAAATGGATACTCATTTATTACTTTATATTTAGCATTAATATGCCTTATTAATTAATGTAAGTTATCATAATAATTATTTCAAGTGTCATTAACGTCTCCTAGTTACAATAGACCTGGCAGTTTCTTCTCTCAAAAATTAAGTATCTTAATTAGAGGGGAATTGCTGCCAGTGTATTGGGCACCATGCGACAGGACAGCGATTTGGAAGAGCTATTTTTTTTGTAGGTTCTTAATTTTTATTTTCTGTTTTTTTAGGGTTATTTTAGTTTTTATTATAATATAGGATGCTGATGTATTGCAAACTCGTATATTGCAGGACTCAATATCAAAATATATCTAAAGTAATATATACTCGTATAAAAATATATATGTCTTATTAATTTATTTATGTTAAAATTATATACGCGCCGCAGACAATATTTACTTTACATTTTCCCAAAGATTTTGAATTTGTAACCCGTGGCGTTTTAAATAGTGCAAAACGTGGGATATAAGTGACAGTAAGTATTATAATCCACTAGTTTGTTAATGTAAGCTTAAGTAATGGCTGAACAAATGTACCATAGAATCGATAAACCAGGTAGAGCGATGGAGTAGTTGGATTCTAGACAGGTAAAACGCGGAGTGGGACGAACTCAGGCGAGATAAACCTAAAGAGGGTCGCTGGTGGCGCTTGAATGAGAGATGAGTCCTAAATATAGCAGTAGAGAGACAGCGATGTCTCTAGCTTACCAGAAGAGAAAAGTGTCACAAGAAAAATGAAATATTTTTTTTTTACTAGAAATTAAATTGTTGCCAACTGCCGAACAAAAGGCAGTCACATTTTGTTGTACTTGTATGTGTTTGTGGTATTAGTTATCTGTAGTTTAGTTTTTATTCTTTCTTTTAATTTTTCATACTTTGTTCTTCTTTTATTTTTATTTTTAAATGTTATTCGGACGTTATTGTTATAACCATTGTACCATCCTATAAAATACCTATTGTTATAAAGAAATATATGAATTTTAATTTGAATGTTTGTAATCACAGAGTAGACCCTATTACGGTCAGATAGCAAAAATAATATTTCTGCCTCCTTAAATATTTCCGAAGTAAAATCCTTTAGCGGAATTAAATTTCAGCAGTACTCCTAACTGCGTTTAGAGATTTACATTTTGATGCGAGGTAAATCGATTACTCGGCCTTGTTTCTTTAAGTCAAAAGTTATCAACAAAGTTTAACAATCCTATCATATCGCACATTTGAAAGAATAATATTTTAACGAAATTATATATTATATAAATATATAATATATAAATAGTATAACTTATTTATGTAGTTCATATATGTATGTGTGTATGAATTCGTATGTAATTTTATTAATAAATATATATTATAATCAATAAATAATATTCTATAGACTTATATTTTTAATATATTTAATTTAAATTGATATATTGGTAGGTGTACCTCACATAAATGTTCTCGTTGTTCCGAAGGTCTGACAGGCAGAGAATGTCAAGCGACATTATGTCACGCCTTTGTATATTTATGTGCAATATTTTTTTTTAATAAATAAATATTAAAATTTATCGTGTTTGTAATGTTCGAGTAAAAACTTGCTCCCATCTGATGGTAAGTGGCACGCGAGGTTCATGAATGTTAGCAACTGGAATCAGACACTAATGACTAACATCACTTCTTAACACTATGCCGGCTTTACTAGGCATGGCATTTGCCTGCAATGTATATTACATATGAATAATATACTTCTATCTGCACTAAAAAACGAACCCGGTACCGCTACATCTAAGTCTGCGGTTGTAACCACTAGACTGTGGAGGCAGTGACCAAAATATACTTAATTTAAGACACATTTCGTGTGGGCGATATTTTACCACTTCAAATATTTTATATTTTCTAAACCTCTAATTTAGGTAAACTCAACCCACCTACCTCCGCTATATTTTCGTGTTAAAAAACCTAACGTATAGTTAGGTTTACCATTCTCGACATCTTGACATATTAGTATTTATTTTTATCATTTTAATTTAGTGTATAAACTAAATTATATTTTATTTAGGGTACAATGATTTAAAAAAATAATAAAATATTAATTAAACTAAAAACTTACATCTTATAACATAAATTACTATTAATAAAAATAAACCTAATTAATAAATAAAAATATAACTAAAAACTAAAATGAAGAAAAAACAAAATAAAAAATATTATAAATAATAAATTTGCTCCAAATCGCTGCCAATGGGCAGCATTGCCACGTTGAATGGCAATACTGATCCTTTGGCCCAAATATTGCCCAGCCCTTTTGTCTCCCGAGGTGTTGACGAGCTGTTTTGACAACGCCTTGAAAATTTCGTGTGCACTTGGTCCCCACGGCCCGAGAGTTTCAACTCCAAACGGCGCAAAAACACATCTTCCGATAAGCTGAGTGTATTTCCGCCGCTTGAGGTTCTCTGCTTTTAATGCAGCAGCGCCTTGGTCCTTAGAAGTCAAGGACAAGTGGGAAGGCGCCAGGGTGTCCACACAGGTGGCATCCCACACTAAAGGCAAACCTATCCTCCATGGAACCAACGTCATTCCATCGGGCCGCTTGCCATCGTCGCGGGCCATGCCACTGGGTTCTAATATTGCTGGCGAACCCACAGACACAAGGGCCCGACGAATGACGTCATTGAGACAGGCGTGCCTTTTATGCCAGGTATTTATTATATTTATTTATATAAGTTTTATATGGATTGTATTTACGTATATAAGTATTTGTATAGGTCGAATGGTGTTTCGGGCTTGCGACCGACAATAACCTGGTTTACAAAGAAGTCCATTTTTATTTTATTGCGAAACAAGACGATCACTATCCACCATTCTGCTCCTCACCCTACCCAACCAAATACTGTAGGATTCCGTTAATGCTGTCTTGGAAACAATTCTTTCAGTACTTCTACTGCGTAAAGCTGAGTCTTGAAAAACTTTCTTGATCATAGTAATATCTCAACTATTAGGATATACTTATATATAGGTATAAATTGATCTTTGTAGCGTCATCATTACGCATGATGACCAATTCAACATTAGGGCACGAATTTAGTTCTTAAATGTTGGTCGAAAAAATATAAAACCACGTTGCCCACTCATATAATATTGTGATTTAACAATATTTTTTTTCGTTTTGGTTCACGTGTTTAGATCTTATAGACAACATTAGATTTTATGAAAAACTTTCTTATTATAAAACATACTGCATAAAATAGAATAATTAGTTCCGTTTACTTGAGTTTAATTATAGACTAATTAATGGATGCTAACTTTAAAGTGATCATAACGTTTTGTTTGGACACTTATTATGTCATAAAGCATCAAGCTTCGCCATTAGTGATTGCAATTCCGCAATACGGGAACCTTCAATCCCGCGGAATCTCCGCTTATTAGCCTGCGAGATCCCGCACCTCTAAACGCAAATACGCTAAATGCGCCTAATATGATATACAATTATGATTTGATAATTTGTAATTATAGGACTTGATAAGCATGAAACAATTTTATAAGATTGTTAGGTATTAGGAACAAGACAGTAAGAACAAGGGTGAAATAATATTCAGCAAGAGTATTTTTTATACTAAAGGAAGGATTTAATGGTTTGGCGAGATATAATGATGTAAAAATATTACTAAATAGAAGTAAAGTATAAAAAAGTATTATCACGACCGTATCCCTTGCGGGGTAGTCAGAAACCACGCTAATAAAGAAGCGGATTCACACTTAGCCAACTTTACTATAGGGCAATTACAAAAAAGCTCGTCGATGTCTCTACCGTATCAAACTCGAGAAATATCACAAATAAATTAATTATTATTCATATTTATTTATTTAAATAATTTAATATTATTTTGTCCCGACCAGGAATCAAACCCGGTACCTCCGAGTCGAAGCAAACTTGCCACTTGTCATGATTGGTCTATAGTAAAGTTGGCTAAATGTGAATCCGCTTTTTTATAAGCGTGGTTTCTCACCACCCCGAAAGGGAAACGATCGTGATGATACTTTACATTCGACATCATGATTAAATAAATACAAAAATAATAATAAGAATTTAATCCAAATATTTTAACTTATAAATAATTAATTACTCACAAAATTTAAAGCACTTTGCACAGAATATGCAGATGATCAGCAAGAACATCTAGAAGTGGTGTCTTCTCGAGAAACTCCCTTAGGCTGCGGAGTACGTGAGGCAGAGGTCATGCACCACTGTGGGAAACAGTGGCAATGCCAGCAACTGGTGGTGACGCGATCGCATATAGTTGTTAGGCACAAATAGATCTGCAGATCATTCAGAAAATCAATACAAGTGATTCAAAGTCACGTCTAGTCTCAAGGGAATTAAGGCGCAATTAATGCTCCTAAGAGAAATTTAGTAGGATACATGAAGGGGTAACAACCATACTGCATCTTGTATGTAAAGCGGAGAAACGCTATATTTATTATTCCACCAGGAACAGAGACTTAATGATGGTTCAACGTGCTTTCCGAGACACGGGAATGGTGGTGTGTAAATTGGTACATGTACGATTTTAAAGAAAGCGTTCATACATTAGAGCTTCTACCGCACAATATATTACATAGCGCCCATAACTATTATTACTTAAATAATTGTATTGTAATAACCTACGTAATATTATCTAATGTACGACACGTTAATGTACTGAAAACACGTAAAAAGTTAGTGTTATTACATGTGTGAGGGCAGGCATAATGGCAAGTCTGGGTGCGGATAATTACTTCAAGTCCACATAGGTTGGTGCGAGGGTTGGAAAACCAATCCAATTTTTATTAAAGCTTATTTTATGGAAATTGTAAAAGCTTTGATTTTATAATACAAGGACTTTAATATAAAAGTAAAGTTGTATGAAAAATATAAATATCTTCCTGATCGTAATCCCATGCGTACCTATTTAGCCGACTCATATTTCTATATCGATATTTTGAAATGAAATTAAAATAAATGAAATGAAATAACTTATTTGTCAGAAACATGGTAGGTACAGGGATGTAAATTATTATATGTAATTATATCACATGCTTCGCTATTTCTAGCATACAAATATTTATTTAGTCACATGACTTTGTCGAGCTTAGTGTCTAGGTATTCTTTTGTCGAATAAAAACATTTATTAACCAGCATTTGTTTGACTCTTAATTTGAACAGTTTTAGTGGCAGCTCCCTTATAGTAACTGGAAGCTTATGAAATATCTTTGTTGCCATTGCATGTACCAACAAGATATCAGAAATACACTTTTCTTATATACATTTGTCATAGATTTACAACACTACCGTTCCCGTGAAGAGAAGAGCACGTTAAGCCGTCCGGTCCCGGTTCCACTAATACCAACTTGTGGAATGGTTAATAAAATTATAATCATAAATCTCTGGCCAGCGTGGTGAGTGTAGTGTGAGATTTTCTATAAGGCCCAGGTTCTAGTAGCTGTGATGTTAATGAAGAAATATTTTTTTAGTTAAAAATAATGTATATGTGTATATTATTGGATACAGAATTTTCCGCTCTATAGACTGGTAGCTTGAAATTTCTCTAACGTCAAATAGCAATAAATACAAAGGTTGAATTCCATTTTCATCATAAAATAGTTGTGAATTTTGCTAAAATATTTTGAGAGATGAAATAAATCCTATTTTCAAAAACTCCGGTATTTACATCGTTTTAACGTTATTTATTCATTTATTTAAAACTTTTTACACTATGTACAAAGGCGGACATAATGCCGCAAGACATTCTTACTCGGTCAACCTTAGGAACATTACGAACATTATATGTGGAAGGTTCGCGCAAATTAAAGAACATATAAGTGATAAATTTAAATATTACTTAAACTAAACTACTTACTAGTAATTCATATTAATATACTAAATACAAATATACATTATATATATTTATTTAAAACTTTATTGCACATAAATTACAAAGGCGTGACATAATGTCGCTTGACATTCTCTGCCTGTCAGACCTTCGGAACAACGAGAACATTTATGTGAGGTACACCTACCAATATATCAATTTAAATTAAATATATTAAAAATATAAGTCTATAGAATATTATTAATTGATTATAATAAATATTTATTAATAAAATTACATACTAATACATACACATACATATATAAACTACATAAATAAGTTATACTATTTATATTTATACATATAATACTTAATATATACATACTTACAGTTGTTAGGATCTATACAAGAAGTGTGTGAACACCATCTTTAAAAAAAAAAAAACTATTTGGCGCCTGTCGGATATCTAAGGGTAGGTTGTTCCACAAATTTGCGGCAACAACCGCAAATGAATCAGACATAAAACTTGTGTGATGAGAAGGAGTAGCAAGGATAGAGTTATGCGATGATCGTAACGACCTGTCATAAAGAGAAAAGCAAATTTGTTTTTGAGGTATTGCGTTGTCGCTGGCTCATTCATTATAGAGAAGTTATTAATATTAATCGTACAGATAATAAATTATTTTTATTCAACTATTCCACGAATAAAATTATATTTTTATCAAGTTTACTAATAAATTATACGACTTTATTTCAAATATAAATTGATGTAACCATTTGACAGACGAATTATCTTCAAACGCATTTGACAGGCCTCATTTGTAAACCAGCCCACATTCGGTCGCAAGCCCGGGACATCTTCTCCTCTCTTCTACACATGATGGACTTGGCACCCGCACGGTGAATCCATAGAATGCTAAGAAAATTTGCCCACGCTTATATTACCGTACAGGACCGTTCGTTAAAGGATTCCTTTAAGAGGGTTTAACAGTTTTGCCTCTCACTCGCATAATTTATG
Organism: Tinea semifulvella; assembly: GCA_910589645.1. Classification (NCBI taxonomy): domain Eukaryota; kingdom Metazoa; phylum Arthropoda; class Insecta; order Lepidoptera; family Tineidae; genus Tinea; species Tinea semifulvella. The sequence continues at coordinate 11,907,027 of OU342602.1, forward strand.
AATTCCAGATTGCCGCTCAGGTTGAAGGTCCGGATCTACAAGATGTTCATCCGTTCCCGTCTTACCTACGCTGCGCCAGCCTGGCACCACCTTCTGGCCAAAACTAATAGGGACAAGATTCAAAGTCAGCAGAACATATCGCTCATAGTGGTCTCCCGAGCACCATCGTTCGTGCGTAATTCCGTCATAGCTCGAGATCTGGAGATGCCTACTATTGAGGAGTTTGTCGTCGGCCTGACTAGACGTATGTTCTATCGGCCCGACAACGGACACTTCAAGCATCTCCAGAATATCGCTCCGTCTTGCGCTCGGCCCCCCAACGGGAGACCACTTCCTAGAGAAGTGCTCCTGGAGGAGAACTGAAGTAGCCGAACCCAGATCCCCTGGGGTCGTGAGCCATACGGGCGCTGTTATACCAGTAACGGTGCCCAGCACTAAAGGTGCATGAATTACCAGCGGGTGATTACTCGCTGAGATCCTGCCGGGGAGAACGGGGGAATGTCCCATCCCCAACCCAGGCCCATTAGACATCCAGGCCTGGACGACCCCACTGTCTGTCTGTCGTATAATTTAATATTTTTTTAAATGTAAAAAAAATGATAGGGAATAAAATAAGGGACATTTTGGAGATATATTTGTTTTTGAAAAAAAAAAAGGAAAATTATTATTAACGCTTTTGCATTTTTCTCTTTCTAAAATAGATATAACTTTCTAAAAGTGAAAATATTTCCAAAATGTAAGTAATTATACAAAAGTAGTTATTTTAGGTTCGGTGGTGGGTCGGTTGTAATAACACGTACCTTAAATCCTAAATCCTACAAAGGTCGGTTCAAACCCACCCGGCATGTACCAATAAGAAATACACTTGTCTTACGTACTGCAGTCATAGATTTACAACACCACTGTTCCCGTGGCGAGGAGAACACGTTAAGCCTTAGGTCCCGGTTCCACTAATGCCAACTTGTGGAATCGTTAATAAATTGTCATAGAAAATTAACATCATATCCTCGTCAAGCCGTCTGGCCAGCGTGGCGAGTGTAGGCCAATATCTCCAGTTCTGGAAGGCCCATCTCCAGCAGTGGAGGTCTAGAACGATAGAAATTTGATAGACTTCTTATTTAAAAAATAGCTCTGTATTGAAAATAATAAAAAAAAACGTAAATTGTTTATGGAAGTAACACCCAACAAAATTATATAACATATTTGATCTCTTAAATTTGTGACGTGTTATTTATAACTTGGGTATATTTAACCTTATCATACAGACAAGACAGAAATTAAGCTTCGTAACACCCTCGCCACGTGTATGGCAACATATAGAGGAACAAAATTCGTTTCCTTGATACAGCTAATCAAGCAATATAAATAGCTAGCTGTTTGACCCGGGTACGACCGTGTTCAGATGGTAACAAAAATTAACTACAGGTAACCGTAGCATACGAGGTCCGACATACATTTTCATACAAATAGAAAAAAAAAACATTTAGTCATTATTTTTTACTAGCAAACTTTTTAACTTTTATAAATAACTTTTTTTAAAAAACATAAATAATGCATAAACAACATTATGGCTAGTGTTTTTAATATTATAATTGTGTGCATCTGTAATCGAGTAGCGGAACGATATCTTAATGCCAACTTCTAGAATGTTCCGTGTATTTTAATTGAAAACAAAAAAAAAGTAGTTTAATTAACATTTACTTACGAAAACTAACACAAGTCAGTATCTAGTCGAAGAAGGACGTGTTTTAAGCTTCCGTAGCACGTAGGTATTGTCTGTAAAACAACAAAAAAATAATTTTAAAAAATGCATGTCGTTCACGACAATAACTGGAGATGACTGTCATACACTAATTCATTCGGTACCGATTGGTCTAGCTTTGATTCTCATACCGTAGCATCACTGCTTTGAAGGAATATTTTCGACAAATTTGAAACATCTTACGTACATACAAAACATACAGACAAAGCTTCTTTCACATTTGCATTATTAGATAATATATTTATTTATATATATATATATATAATATTAGATAAAAAAGGCGTAGACGTATAAAAAAACGGACATGGCCATTATTCCTAAGTCTCCACACAGAGACATCGGAATTTCACACTCAATCGAACCAGTAGACCGCTAAAGCTTACCGGTTTTGCATGCCATGGAATAAATTTTATTTATATAACTATTGTTTTCGTTAAAAAAACGGCTCATTATTATTTTTGCCACCATTGTAAAAAATATAAAAGAAAATTAATAATATGAATTATACTTAATTGTTTCGATTTAAATAATAATAATAATATGATTTATTTATATTTTTCCTCGCCAACCCGTCTGGCCAGCGTGGCAATTGCAGGCCAAATTCTCCAGATATATGTTCTGGAAGACCCTTCTCCAACAGTGAGGGTCTAGGACGCTGTGTATAGGGGCTGTAATAATGAATATGATTTTTTAATTAGAATACTAGGTACTAAATTATCATTTTCTTTTAGAACAGTTAACTATCATTTTATTAAGACTATTAATCTGCCGTTTAATATTAATTTCCAGGATTTACGTTCGGTAATTCACCACTACCTTTACTACCAGCTATGTCGAGACTATCATAGACCCAGTATAGATATTTGATTTAGGTTTTATTTATTTCCTAATTTTATTTTATATACTTAGTTCTTAGTTTTACTGTTAATATTAGTGTTAATAATTTGATTGTATTTCGATATGTAAAATCGATCTGGAAAATAAACGTTATTATTATTATTTAGCTTTATTTCTACCTTAAGTCCTGAAATTGGTATGGGTAAGGTAAGGCGCGACTTTAAAAACAAGGAAGTTACTACGAAAGTAGTGATTTTCTCAAAAAATATATTTATATGTATATTTTTTTAGTTATTCCCAAAATTGGCACTTTTGGATATTTTTTTTATATTTATTCATTCAAGCACATTTAATAGAATCAACCGGTATACGTCTATTATATTGGCTATGTTTATAGGGGAGATAAAAGTAGATTTATAGAGACATTTTTTGTGAATTGAAGGTCAAAGTCAAACCGTCAAGCGATCCTATCGATGGAGTCTGGAACGATTTTATTGGAATCATTTATCAGCTGTGTCGTAAAATTTGGGGTAAATTGTCATTTAGACACAAGAAAATGGACACACGTATGGTCGGTTAGTACATTCGGACACACTATTTTAATGTCCTCCACTGAGCAGGAGTAGAATCATTGTTTTTAAATAAATTAGTCACCAACTTGTTACGTGATAAGCAGGAACACACTGCATCTAATACACATTAAATATTTAACACACTATGTTATTTCCATACATATATGTTCATTTATATTTAAATATATACTCGTATTATATATATAAGGACAAAAACAAAAATAAAATAAAATAAAAACAAAATAATATTATAAATTAAAAAAATGCTCCAAATCGCTACCAATGGACAAAGTGCCAAGGATACTCGCAGCATTGCCACATTGAATAGCAATGCTGATCTTTTGGTTCAAATATTGCCTAGCTCTCTTGTCTCTCGAGGTGTTTGTCAAATTATTGTAATGAAATAATATTTATTATTTTTAGATTTTAAAAATAATTTACACTAATTATTACTTTTAAATTTGATGATTTTTTAACATACATTAATGTAATTTGACATTTTGTGTTTTTTTTTGCTTTTTTAATGTAATTAGATTTATTGTGTACTCTGTTGGTGATCCTAATTAAATAAACAAATAATCATATGTTTCTTGGAAACCTGGGAAGGACAATGGCTATATGGCGACATTATCTGACCATGACATGTGATATTTAGTATCCACCGGTTAGATTCGCTTCCACACCTACTTGACCGATTTAAATATTTTTTGCCAGATATTTCTTTATATATTTAAATATTGTTTCAGTAAGATGTGTGACATATCATCTAACTCTGCAGCCAACTGAGGTTTTCTCCGCTGAATACTATATTACACGGGGAACGCCGCCCGGGTCAAACAGTTAGTTATTTACTAAACGTTTATCACTGTGAATGTACTTTGTAAAGAAATAAGGTACAAAATACAAATACAAAATGGGTACAGTTGTCGACAACAAAAAAATAAAAACGAAATTTTACCATTGGACACATGTGTGTCTATTTCCGGGTGTCCAGTTGAGCCTAACCCTAAAATTTGAGGTAAATTTTACGAAGCGTAGGAAGTAATGGCTTCGTTTAATGTTATTTTATAATCATTAACCGTAATATTGTAAAATCGTAAAAGAACAATTGACGATTAGGCTTTTTCTTAAAATAAAATTCATTTTAAATTATTTTTGGATGAGTTGGTAAAAGAAAATTCTAATAGAGCCTTGGGATACAAACGAATGGGATAGAAACATTTTAAAGTAGAGACCACTTACGAGAAGACACAGAGCGGGTCAATTCAGATAGATCTGAAAAAAGAAGGATGTTAGGCGGAGTTAGATGAGGGTAACAAAAGTGTGTGCAATGTCCAGTATTGTCCAGCCTTGGGGAAGGTCTTTTATTTTTGTGGAATCGGCCAAAGTGTCGATTTAAAATTATAATATTGGCTAGATTAACACCTGTCTTCGTCAGATACTCCAGTACTCTGGACATATTCGTATTACTATATTGAAAAAAAATGAGGCAACCTCAAAAAACTTTTTGTTACTAGCAAAGAGACCGAGAAAGATGGTCCGACCAAGTCCGCTAGACTAGCGTCCATGATGCTAGAGGAACGTGTGGCAATCGTTACACCGATTCTTCAGGAGATCACGACCCTCAGTAATGAGGTAATACGATTCACGGAGAGGAGGGGAATGTCAAATACAAATATTTTATTGCATGTCACAAAATAGTACAAGTGTATATGACACCCCGTAGCAAATAAATTTAAACTATATAATAATTTCAAACGATCAAACACCTCAAACCATATGTGGAGAAACATAGTCTAATGATATTCATCACATCATTTTGTCGACTTTCGGGTTGCACATAGGCATGTAGTCAACCTTAATTCTGACTTGCCTGGTGGGTTACTGCTGTACCAGGTATTCTCATAGGTACTGCTGATAACTAAATTTAAAAAGTTATGAATTGATCGTTGTGGTGCAGTTCTGTATGTTTTATTTTGTAAATCTGATATAGCTGATTTTTCCTTGCAGATTCCTTTCTCAGTCAGATTAAACATTAACAGGTCACTGGAATTTGCTAAGCTGCTGGTCTTCTGCTAACAGCTTATTTATTGGACCACTTTGCTGCTTAGTCTTCTACTAGCAGGAGTAGAATCATTCAAAATAATTAAATTACTGACGTTTCATTGCCTGTAATAGGTTTACGTGAATAAAGATATTTTGACTTTGATTTTGACTTTTGATCACAGCCCCTACAACATAGAGTCCTAGACTGTTGGAGATGGGCCTTCTAGAACTTTCTGGAGAATTTGGCCTACACTCGCCACGCTGGCCAGACCGATTGATGAATACATATCGTAACCTATCAAAAACAACAATTTTATTTTATTAAATATTCACAAATTATAGCGATATAAAATCGCAATATGCAGGTAATTTAACAGATAATAAAATTGGATTTAAATGTATCAAAATTGCATTCGCACGTGTCGCCTGAGGCAAAACCAATACTGCGGCAAACTCTATATTAATTACACATGAATGCTATCTGAATATAAATTACTTAGAGGAAAAGTAGATTTGTACAAGGTTGTCGAAATTTGTATTGGTAATTAGGCGAAAGATTAATATTTATTTATTATGGAATATTTATTGTCATAGGATTATAAGTAGAAGACACAAAAATAGAAACTGATATTCATTTACAAGTTATCACTAGTAAAGTTAGAATATATTTATTTATTTAAAACTTTTTGCACTATGTACAAAGCGGAGCTAATGCCGCTAGACATTCTTACTCGGTCAACCTTAGGGACATTACGAACATTGTATGTGGAAGGTTCGCGCAAATTATAGAACATAATATAGGGGAGAAATTAAAATACTACTAAAAATAAACTACTTACTAGTAAATAATATTAATATACTAAACACTAATATACTTATAATACTTAATATATACATAAATACAATATATACATACTTACAGTTGTTGGGATCTATTTAAGAAGTGTGTGAAAACCATCCTTTTAAACAATGTTCTATTTGGCGCCTGTCGGATATCTAATATACTTATATATTATATATAATGAACGATGGCATTTACAAATATTATCACTTCAGAGCTATGATCAAGCTTGATCGATGCTTCAGAGGTTTATTTTTTATTTTGCAAACCTCTCGCTCGCACCATCCAATATTTTCAAAGATTTGTACTTTGAAAAATGTAGTTTATCGACTTACTTCTTTTTTTTTTTTTTTGTAGATGGCACTAATTACAATTTGCCAGTGTCAAAGTTAGGGAAAGACTGGTTAAATAAAAAGGATTCGAAAAATGGAATAGGATCAGGTAAGTATTAATAAAAATTTCACTATATTTAATAAATATATACAAAAATTAAAAACTAAGACTACTAAATAGGAAAATATTTACAGTTAATATATAGTTATATTTTAATGTTATTATCAATAATATTGTAAATATATTTACTACGTTTATTATATACAAGTAAGGTTGAAATATGGGGAGGGAACGGAACTCGGAAGGAAATTAGAGAGGACATCAGGGACGATCTGTCGTTAGGGGACAGGAGCAAAATATGTGGTTAAGATCCTCCACGTCTAATCCAACTTACTTCTTCTTTATCGCTACACTCTTGACAGAGTGGTATTGGTCTTCAAGCCGTCGCCACTCCTCACGGACCGCAGCTTTCCTGGTGCACTCATGTAGGGGATGATCCATTGCAACCTTCACCTGATCGATCCATCATCAGAAGACCTACCCCCTATCCTCTTGCCATCGACTTTCCCCTAGACTACCAGGCGCTCGATGGATGTTTAATATAATAAATTGTTCTTTGAACCGGTCACTAAATATAAGTCTACCAGCTATAGTTTCATTTGCTATAATGTAAATTCCATTGCCCTACTTTATCAGTTTTATCAAAACATAAATCTATTTGTTGTGTGCATTCTTAAGGCGAGGTTACAATGGATATTTGTGAATAATTCAAATACAATATGGCCGATCCTGTTGCAAAATGTATATAAAATTTTAGATTTTTGTTTTAAAAAGTATTAAGTTTCTAATTTGTTTAATAATTAACAAGGTGAGGAGATTAATTTTAAATTTAGTTTTTCAAGAAGGTGAGAAATTAGAAGTTTTAAAGTATTATTTTTATATATTTTTATATTTTATTAATTATTCTTTACTTCCTTCTAAATTTCCTATAAATATAGTCGTAAACCTATTATTACATTTGATTGTTGATTGTCATTATTGTAAATGTTACACTGCTAGTGGAAGACTAAGCTGTACAAAGAAATCAAATATAAAATTTTGTCGAAAAACAATGTGTCACACTTAGGTAACACGCAGATTGATATATTTTCCATGTTATAAAATCTAACCACAACCACTTAACCACAACTAATTAATTCTAAGACGATTGTCCTAACTTTGATTCTCATACCGGTCGGCTTTTTGCCCCATCTTCTTATATATGTAATGTCTTTGAAGCAGCTGATAGCAGTTTAGCAATTTTACAATAATCTTAACGCATAATCAATAAATAATTAGCAAAAAGATTTAATATTTATTATTAAATCAGGTTACGTATTACTGCCAATTTAAAAAGCTAACAACAAAATTGATTGTATTAATTAGTGTCATTCAAAAACAAACGAGATCAAGGCAAAATTCTGGCAAAAGTGAGAAAGAAAGGCAAAATTATCGGTTATGAGTCGTTAAACCTACACCCGGTCACATGGCGTGCGCTTGCGCAACTCGGTCTGACCTCCAATTTTAACCACTTGCGTAAAAGCACAATGAACCATTTCAATCGCATAACTTCAGCGAGACCCACTCTTCAACTTTAGTCGGAATTATAAATGTAGGTAAAATAGTTCCAAAAACAAACGTAACGGAGATCTTTTTTTTGGGAAGACCACATGTGACCTGATGATAAGTGGCGCGCGAGGACTGTGAATGCTAGCAACTGGAATCAGATACCCATGACTGACATCACTATGCCGGCTCGGCTGGGCATAACGGCAATTCGAGCTGATCCCAAAACGTGTGGATACAACTTTACTGGGTTTTTCGGCACGAACGGTGATACTTCCCCGCCCCGGCAGACTGGGCAAATTATCACCATCTGTCCGCCTACCACCTCCATGATAGATTATATCTATAGTAGATTTAGGTCAATTATAGTTATCTGATATTTATTTCTTTAATACCTTTTTTATATTACACCGTCCATGGTGATTTGGCAAAAGAGACTGAATAAATGTCAATTTGACAGATGTAGCTTAAAGAAGATGGCTGTATCAACTGTCAAAGTTCGGAAGTCCCTGTTGAAAAACCCTTCAAAAAGAAACTAGGTAAATAAATATATATATGGGACCCATATTTCTGGTTGGGTTACAATATATTATTTAATTTATTTGTGATATTTCTTCTTTCTCGAGTTTGGGACGCTAGAGACATCGACGAGCTTTACATTTGTCATGATGGACCTGGAGTAAATGTAGCTAAATGTGAATACGCTTATTTAAGGGATACTTCATGATGTAATTTTCAAAAATGTTTTCGTTTTTTTCGTATTTTTACTAAAACTGTAGCTGCCAAATTTGATTTAAGTCACGCAAATCCTAAGTACACTCAATCGTTCTCAACTTCAGAGTGGGCCTGTTGCTCTCGTTAAGCAATTTTGATTTACATAGGGTAGTTTGTCACAAATATTTGCATAACATTACGTTCAATACACACATTACAGTACACAAAAAATGATTGCATGTTTTGGGTGTTTATTTCAATACCTGATTGATTATCTTATAATTATAGACGTTGAGAATAATAACTACACTCTAATACGAAATAAAGGGTCACTAAACAGCTAACAAAGTTTAGTTCAGGTGCTTTTAAATTGTCGCAATTAGTATTAGCTTTTATACCTGACTGCGCGACGCAAAGATAGGTTATGTGATTGACTACCTATGTATGTATGTATGTATGTATATATGTATGTATGTACATATGTTTGTTCCTTTGTAGCACGCTAAACATTAAACGACTCAACCGATTTTAATGATTCTCACGTCAATTGATTCGTTACCACCACGGGAGTGTCACTGAAGATATGGCATTACATATGATATGACATTGGCTCGCAATCAAGTCATAATAGGCTGGTGTCAAATAGAATTGTAAACGCAAAAATTAAAATAAAAATAACAGGCAAAGACCAGGAAAATAAATTGTTAAGGTGGGTCCAACCCAATGGAAACAAAAATTAAAGACGAAAATAATCAAAATTATGGAATGGTACGAGTATATAACTAGTTAACTTCTAACGTAAAACATACAATACAAAAGTTGTAGATAATTCAATTTAATTCAAAAATTCTTTATTACACTAAAAAAATATTGTAAATACATAGGCGGGCTTAATGACTATTTCTAACAACCAACCTTTGGCATACTAATATTACATATACTGAATAAATATATACATAAATACCTACATGTCTATGATATATATATATATATATATATATTATAATTAAGTTATAATAAAGAAATCGAATACTTTTATGTGTAACACTTTTTGACACAACCTTAAATTAACCGTCAAAATGGAGGAAAAATATTTCATTGTATATTTTTACAAAAATACTTCCGCTTTATTATTATGTAAAATATTTTTGGCAAATCCAATAATAACAAATGACAGGATCTGAATGCTAATAAAATGAAAAGTGTAACACGTCATTGTTGCAAAGTTTATAGAAGTATAAACACATAAATGTTGCACATTTTTATATCAAACTTGTTTTTCGGGCGACAATATTCAAATAATAGCTGTTATGCAACACGTAATGGCCTTGAGACGGGTTCAAGTGGCTAAAACTTTGACTAATATCATAACGGGTCATACAAATATTTATTTTTATTTTTACTGCGCGACGCAAAGAAGGGTTATATATATGTTTAGCAGCCTTTGTATGTATGTCTGTTCCTTGGTGGTACACTGCAGACCAAACGCGTTGGCCGATTGTCATGATTATTACTTCAATCGATTCGTCTTCATTACGCGAGTATCACTGAACATATCACATTAATCAATTTTCATTAAGGCAGATGCAATATTGTGAAAAATAAAATAATAAAATTCGACGTTTTTGGAACTGTTAAATTCGCTATGTAATAAATATACAAAATTATTTCAATTGTGTAGTTACGCAGTTATCAACATTTTGGCGACGGAACCCTTGGGGTTGTTTATTTTATTTTTAGTTTTTATTTATTTCTTTTCAAGTGTTTTTTATTAAATAAATTAACTTTTTTTAAAAGGTTTATCAGGTTTAATGTAGATATAGAGAAAGTGTGAATATTGCTTACCAAAACTGCAGTAATTTTATAAAATGGTAACACTTTTTCAATAATAAAGAGAAATATTGAACCCTCTCAGAACAATTTGTTTTCTGTTCTTTCCTCAATTACAGGGGAAGTGTGAACAGACAAGGTATCACTACTATAGTATGTGGTATTTATCTATATGTTTGAGCATCACCCAGAATTCAAATGCGTTATCGTAATCTGCATGAAATTACAATAAAAGTACATGGAAAGTAAAAATAGTAACAATAGGTGGTCAGGTCATCATTTAAAGTTTATCTCTCGTATTTATATGCCGTCTCCCCAAATTACCTTATAATTAATGTCTAAGCTTCGATGCTTTAGACAGTCTTTTCTTTTATATTATGCATAATATGTAACACCGCGTCCACCTGATGGTAAGGGAAATGCGTGATCCAAGACTAGCAAAAGCCACTGACGATTGACATAACTTCCCAACACTGTACACTGAAAACGGTTACTCAGGTTTTTAATATGAATTCAGCGCCCGCTAGGCGTATAGCTCTAAAAAAGTCTAGTCGTTCGAAACAATAATTCATTCGTTTTCCTTTCTTGGTTATGAAGGGATACTCTATCGGAGACGATCGCTCTTAGACGTATCTTGTACTATATGGTTTGTGCTTAACTGATACCGAATAATAGTGATGAAAAAAAATGACCTATTGCGTATTTCTAGCATTAAATTATGAGAATGTCAAAATTAATTTGCAAGATTGCGAATAATCGATGAGTTAATAATTGCCCCGCAATATTTGTTAAAAGCGGTGGTTAAAAAGATTGGGGCAAACAAACAACACCACCGTTCCCTTGCCTCCAAGAGCAGGTTAAGCAGTTAGTCCCGTTTCCCCTAAAACCAAATTGTGGAAGATGTTGGCCAGCGTCTCGTGAGTGTAGGCAAGATTCTCCATAAATTTCTTGAATGCCCATCTCCAACAGAGGAGATACACCTAACACAAAACAAAATCGCTTCGACCAAAGTTCAAATTGTTGGAAAGCTCAGAGTAAACACGCAGAATTTCTGGGAAAAGCCAATCATAAATAGTGGTCGAGTGTAAAGTTGTGATTATTGTACATTATGGGTCTTATGCCATAGACATACATACCTACCTGTATAATTTTATTATTAACTTATTTTTTTTGTTTAATAATTTAAAAACCAACAGTTGTAAATTTTACCAGTAGATAGATATTAAACAGAACATTTCATAAGAACTAATATATAAAATTTATAAATAATAGTTTTAATTTCATAGGTATGTTTAATTTAGTTTTATTTTAATTAATATTTTTGGATCTACTTCGAATAAATATATTGTAAATAAAATTAAATATCGGATATATAAAATACTTTTTAAAAAACATAAGACCGCGTTTTGTCGTCTCCTCCGGTGACAAGAGAGCTCGCTGTTTCTTCGCCCAAAGAATCAATATTGCAATTCAGCGGGAAAATGCAGCCAGCTTTCTCGCCACCCTTCAACGCAGACGGGACTTATATCCCTATCATTATGCCTGGATATCCCTATGTATTATTATTAATTTTATTTTTTATTTAGTAAATATGTTTTTCAAATAAATGATGATAAAATAACCTGATGAGTAAAGTTTTCCGAATTATAAACTTGTTAAAGTTCGTCCTTAAAATTAGTTCTATGGTCTATGATCGTATGACAGGAGGGCTTATGAGGGACAAAAGGGATCATGGAGTGGCCCTGAGGATTAGTGGTATATCTTAACATTTCCTTATTGCTATAAATATGACTAGCTGCTAGACCCGACTTTGCCCGCGTAATATTTTATTCATATCGCTTCTGTAGTTTGATGTAATAGCAAGACAAACGAAACGGCTGTAAGCTGAAGGGATATATAAATATCAAAATAATTTTATTAACGTTAACCTATTACAGGTATTTGTGACACGTCATTAATTAAATTAAAATTAAAAATTAAATGATTTTATTATTATTATATTAATTGGAATAATATAATAACAATAAAATATTATAATAATATAATAATAATATCTGAGGACGCTAAATCGTTAATACGCGACTAAAGCGTTGCCATCCGAGATTATAATCAAGATATTTGTAAGTATTTAGTTTTTATATTAATTAGGTTTATTAAAATTTTGTTAATAATTGGAATAAGAATATATATCTATATTTATCGTCCCTGATGTCCAAGGAACATCTCTTCAAAGTTTTATTAAAATCGGTTCAGTACTTTAGGCGTGACGGAGATATAAACAGACTAGGTATTACACATACATAGAAATAAATTAGTTTTCTGTTTTAATTTCTGATCAGTATTATAATGTTTGAATAATTTTAATTTATATATATATATATCTTCATATAATCATCATCACAGTCCTTAGAATACAGAGTCCTAGATCTCCACTGCTGGACAGAAATTTCTGGAGATTTTTTAATGACAATTTATTAACGATTCCACATGTTGGTATTAGTGAGACCGGGACCGACAGCTTAACTTGCTATGCGAGGCTCGGGAACGGCGTTGTAAATCTATGACAAATGTACGTAAGAAAAGTGTATTTCTCATTGATAAATGCCGGGGGTTTGAACCGACCCTATAGGATTTTAAGAAAGGCGTTCTTACAACCGAGCCACTGTATTTAGGCCTATATAATTACCAAAAAGTATTTAATTAAATATTTTATCGATCATAATCTACGCCGGTTTATTTTCATCACAAAAATCACTTTCACAAATTACATCAATTGAAATTACAAGCGAAATTAAACGACATAAAATCTGCGTACGGAAGTTAAATATCTAATTATTGACTTAATAAACAATTTTAAATTACTTGTAATCATTGACTTATGTAAGAACCGAGCTTTTTTATAATGTAATTAAGTTTTTGAGGATTTTATATGGACATAAATATATTAACAAAGGCAATAATATTTTTTTAGAACATTGTTCTTCTCTTGGTGCTATTATCAAATGGAAGACCTAACCTAATCACAGTCCTAGACCTTCACTGTTGGAGATGGGCCTTCCAGAAAATTCTGAAGAATTTGGCCTACACTTGCCAAGCTGGGCAGACGGGTTGGCGAGGTTCTGATGTCATTTTTTAATAATAATTTAATAACGCTTCTACAAGTTCGTATTAGCGGAACCGGGACCGACGTAAGCCGTGCTCTACAAGGCACGGGAAACAGTGGTGTTGTAAATGACTAATGTACTTAAGAAAAGTGTATTTCTCATTGTTACATGCCGACCTTTAGCATTCTTACAATCGAGCCACGAGCCTATACCTATGAATATAGACCTAACCTAACTTTATATAAATTATAAATTAATCTCAAATTACCTATCAAATAAATTTAAGATTTCTTTTTTATAATAATTCTTGCTACATTTGCCTTAATTTGTCGATAATTTGGTTCAGACGCGAGTTCCATAGACATTTTGTCAATCTCATTTAGATAAGTCTTGTTTTAACGGTGTTTTATATTTTTATATAAATATCACTTTTTTATTTATTTAAAAAAAAAATCACAGCCTTTAGTATTATACATATTAACAGTTTAGTATCACCATGGCTATCTTACAATATTGGTTCTCCTTGAAACTAAAAATTGGCATTTGACATCGTTGCAAATGGCACATACTTTCAACGAGAAAGAGAAGTGGAAATTTGTCCAGTCTGCCGGGGCGGGGAAGTATTTACCGTTAAGTGTATCCACACGTTTCGGGATCAAGCTTGAATTGGAGTCATGCCCAGTCAAGCCGGCATAGTGTTAGGGACTAATGCTAGTCATGAGTGTCTGATTCCAGTTGCTAACATTCATGGACCTCGCGTGCCACCTACCTAGGTGGGCGCAAGGTCACATTTTCTAGTATAATAAAATAAAATAGGGATGGTGGCTACAATGGTAGGTGTGGTGAGAGAAGGCTAAATTCATCGGTAATACTCGTATGATCTGAAAGACCCTTCTTCAGCTGTGGAGGTCTTGGACTTTGTGTTCTAGGAGCTGTAATAATAATAGAGCACTTTTTTAGTCGTATAAAAATAATCCATGTGGAAAAGAGAGAGCAATGATAGTGTCTGAGGATTGCGACCTGGCATTAAAGGTACACAGCCACGCAATTAAAGAAGCAGAGACACATTTAGTCAACTTTATTATAGATCTATCATGACAAGTGGCAAGCTCGCTGTCTCTAGCGTACCAAACTCGACAAATAAGTTATAATGTCCCCAGGAATCGAACCCGGTACCTCCGCTTCTAAATCTACATACGTACCCAACCTAACCTGACTATGGAGGCAGTTCCAAAAAGCTCCATTTTAAATAATGCCTGGTCATTACGTAAAGTCAAAAACATTTTTACAAAAGGTGAAAGTTTTAGTGATAATATGCAATAGCAGTGCAATCAAAAACTGTCAAGTCTAGATAAATATTCATTAGCCTGCACAATAGATAAATGGGCCACATAAATTGATCACGTCTAGTCTTGCATCGTCTGCGCTGATTGCACAGTTCCTATGCAAACACGTTACGGCGAATTTTATATTCATTGGCTATGCATTTTTAACAACTTGTAGCCATATTTTGTTTTATAACACCAAGACCAAGGCTGGCCAAGTCTTGGTCTTGCATCAGAACAGCTGGTCTTGGTCTTGTTTTTGCAATCCTAATCTTGGTCTTGTGCAAGATTTTTGCTCTGACTGAAAATATATATTTATTCCTAGCTGTAGACTTTAGTGTCTGTCCGCAAACTATAAATGTAACAACAACAATAACATCACGTGGCTTCGTTACACCAAATGATCATCGCAAAACCGCACTATCAACTAACGTCTGAGCTAATTATGTTTGTAAATACATTGTAAGTCCTGCTATTTCATATTGTTGTCTACGTGGACTAGCGGTTAAGGCCATAGATTTAAACAATAAAATGATTTAATTTATTCGTGGCGTGGAGACATCGGCGAGCTTGCCAATTGTCATGCATGATGGGCCTATATTATAGTTGACGAGGGTGGTCTGAAAAGTTTCCGACCTCAACGTGAAGATCATTATAGTATATTCTGGGTTAAAATGGTTAAAGATCTTGTTGACCTACATGTATCCAATAATGTATACATAGGTAGTTATGAAGATATTTCAAGTCAAGTCATATATAAGGGATCGATATTTTTACCCCTAAATCCTAAAAGAGACAACACAAAAAAATAGTACACATAAACAAAAATATGACCATTATTTTTTTAGCAAAATTAGAAAGACATGCCTGCGAGACCCTTGCGGAAGACCTTGGTTTTGCTAACATATCGGTGGTCTCGCTCTTGGTCTAAAGAATAGCAAGAATAAGATCAAGACAGCAAAACAAAATACTCACAAAAAAAAACATTTATTCATTCACCTGTTTAGATTACTGTAAATGACTTTATTCTTCTGTATTAACGTTTTAGCCATGTTCTACTCTGATACATCTAACTAATCACCGGAGGCAGTACCAAGACAACTCTTATCCCGGACTGACTTTGCAAATCCACTTCGCTTGCTAATATACGAATACTGCTATAATCGTATGTATAGTATAATTTTGCTCCTGCCTCTCATTCATTCATTTTGTTTTAGGTAAATAATCATTAACCTATTGGTTTTCACTTATTTATTATTATTATTATTTTTCTTTTACTTTTGCTAGTCACAGTTCAATTGCACTATTAATTTAAATCTAATTACAATATTTTACTCTTATTTCTGTTTTAATTGTATTGTCTAAATAATATAAAATCTCTTTGGCTTGTGTTCCACTATTGCTACTCCGCCTCCGTGGTCTAGTGGTAACATACGTTGCCGTGAACTCGGGAGGTCGTGGGTTCGGTTCCCACCGGGGGCAAGTTGTACATTGTATAATTTATCTCGGTCTGGGTGTTTATATGTATAATATTTACAAAAAAAAAGTATAATATGTAGTTTATCAACCATCTAGTTTCTGTAACACAAGCCTCGTAGCTTACCACGGAAACTAGATGAGGCTGTGTGACCTGTCTGGAAATATTTATTTATTTTATTTATTTATTGCTACTTTGTTTATATATATATATATTTAATATAATAAGCTGTGTTTTTTTTAATAAATAAAAGGATAATAATAAAATAAATAAAAAAAGCAAGACTAAGACTGGACAATACTAGCCCCTAGAACTAGTCCTAGACCTCCAGTGTTGGATATGGGCCTTTGAGTAATTTCTGGAGAATTTGGCCTACACTCGCCACGCTGCGCGCTTGACGAGGTTCTGAGTTTTGTAAATTTTTTAATTACATTTTTTTAACGTTTTCACAAGTTGGTATTAGTGAAACCGGGACCGAGCGGCTTAACGTGCTTCCTCCTCACGGGAGCGGTGGTGTTGTAAATCTATGACAAATGTACGTAAAAAAGGTGTATTTCTTATTGGAACCTACCCTTTTAGGGTGTGACGTATGATCTTACAACCGAGCCACCACCGCATATAATTAAATAGTTTATTATTTATTAGGTTTAGTTTATAGGTATTAAATTTATTATTTAATAAGGCTCATTGACGTCTCTGGTGGCAATAGGGCTGGCAATTTTTTCTCCCAAAACTTAAGTATCTTAAATCAAAGGGGAAATGCTGCTTGTGCACCATGCCACAAAACAGCGATTTGGAGGAGCTATTTTTTTGTAAGTATTTAATTTTTATTTTCTATGTATTATTATTATTATTTTTTTGGTTAAATTTAGATTTTGTTGTAATATAGTTTATTTAATTTCAAGTTTTGTATAAAATAAATAAATTTATAGTTTTATAACAATAAAAAATAATAATGATTAGTCTTAAATAAGTCTTCGCACCTACTCCTCGATCTAAGTTATTATTGTTCCAAAGTTGGTCTGTCAGAGAATATAAGGCATCATTAAGCCCGCCCCATGTACATAGTGCAATAAAGTTTTAAATAAATAAAAACAAATAATTATTATATCACGTGACCCTGAAGATAAATAGTACAAAAAGTAATCATTCTCAGTTACCTAATGTGTTTCTAAGTGTTAGTGTAATCGATTGTAATTAAGAGAGTATTTAACGCTATTGCATGCCTCTCGCTCGCACAATTCAATATTTTTCAAATCTGAGTTTACTTTTGAGAAATGAAGTCTATCAACTTTCTAGGAAATTAAATGAAATAATTTATTTGTCAGAAACATGGTAAATTATTATATGTAATTATATCACATGCTTCGCTATTTCTAGCATACAAATATTATTTAGTCACATGACTTTGTCGAGCTTAGTGTCTAGGTATTCTTTTGTCAAATAGAAACATTTATTAACCAGCATTTGTTTGACTCTTAATTTGAACAGTTTTAGTGGCAGCTCCCTTATACCGCTCATTCCGAATTGCGCTCAGAGCGCTTAGAACGAATATGACACTGAACGTCGTCGTTTCGAATCAAATATCGCGATTTGGATGCTCAGAACGTGATATCAATTCGGAACGGTCTAAATGACATTTTCATTTATAAAATGTTAGTTTTTTTTTTAAATGTATGGAAGATAAATTGCGGATTCCACATCTTTAAGTATGAATACTAACAAATATACATCTCTCGGTTTATTCATCTTTATATGTGTAAAGTTTAATATTATTAACTTATTTTGGTAATTTAAAATAACTTGCCGCGTTACAGACATCTTTTTTTTCACTTCCTACTTAAATATTAATTATAGATTTGTTTAAGAAGTAATATAGAAACAGTATAAACGAATTACAATATTAAATAATTTAAAAGAACACCTAATATTAAATTAACTTGAAAATGGCGCGGGACATTATGACAAAAAACTAACAGCGATCTACCTCGATATCGTGAGGAGTCTAAGCGCGAGAAATGATGTCGTTTGTGACGTCACACAGCTTTGGCAAAACAGTTTAAGCGCGTATCGGAACACCTTTAAGCGTGCTTAGGTTACTATTATCGCGAATCGGAACGAACGATAGTAACTGGAAGCTTATTAAATATCATTGTTGCCATTGCATAACAATTTCGGGTATATTGGGTACTTTTATTCGATGAGACTATGGTTGCTGGTTCTTTAATATAAGTTTACTGTTTAAATTACAGAACAAATAAATAAAATTAAATGTGTTTTTACGTAACTATAGAAATTCATATTGGCAAAATTAGTAGCGAAAAACTAGAGTAATTAGGCGTGTCGGCGCCAATCAGAGTGGATTGCAACGCCACGGATATTACACACTAGTACAAGGTTCAATTCCATTCTAGGAAAAAAACTATTAGTCAACCAACTATTTATCCTGATGCCTGCTATATCACTACGGAATAACATTGCGTCTTTAAATTCGTCTATCCCAAAATTTATATGCAATCCGCAGTGGATCAAAAATTACGTCGCAACTTGCGCAGGTTGATGTCCTCAGCAGAAACTGCCGGACTTCCCGCGCTTGACGAGGTGACCTGGATGAGAGATGGGGCTAATTTGTTTACACATGTCGCATCCCATACCAGAGACCTGCCAAGTTTCCACGGCCCCACGGTCATGCCGTCAGATTTCTTGCCATTGCTCCGCGCAATCCCTGAACGAGAGTAGAAAAATATATATTTAATTTATTTGTGACATTTCTCGATTCTGGAACGCTAGAGACATCGACGAGCTTACCACTTGTCACGATGGGCCTATCGTAAAGTTGGCTAAATGTGAACTCGCTCCTTACAAAAGTGTGGTTTCTGACCACTCTGCAAGGGATACGGTCGTGATGATGATATTTTTCATTTCTCGTAGTTTAGACAGTTAAAACATTTAACATGCTTCGTTAGGCGACCCATCACCGCCGCTTTTGCTAGCGTATTTCATTATACAAAAGGTGCATTTAATCCGGATAACCGATGGATGAAGGTCACTTCTACGGATCTTGTACTATCAAGGAAATTAATGATATGATTTGATTTCTTTCAACATACTCAATGAATGTTTGCATTAATAATTGGTATTGATAAATTGCATAATTTGTATGGCAACATGTAACTGATTGACTTCATACATAACTTAATTCAAATACAATCAAACAACTCAATAAGCATTAAGTTGAATTTAAAGAGATCTATTCAGTAATTTCAATGTAGTTATTACTGTTGCGCCCAAGATTCGTCTTAGTTTACAGTTTCGGCCAGTTGCGGAAATATATTTTATAGAAATAAAAATAGAACTTTGACTACCGTGGAAGAAATGAAGTTTCGGCCGTAACCAATGTTCGGTTTCAGCTACAGCTAGTGTCGTATATTAATAATTATTATTTCTGCCTACCGAATTTGTGATTTGATCAAGCAATGAAAGGTTTAATGGCCTGTAAGCGTCATTCACGGTTTCGTTGGATCATGGACATATTATTATAAATAAATATCTATGGACAGTTTGATTAAAAAATTTTGGCCCCAAACTTAATTTCATAACAAGCTTCCAGAACTTGTTTGTGAAGAATTTGGGTTTCTCGCGCCACGCTGGCCAGAGTCTGATCAGCGAGGGTGTGACGTCAATTAGTTAGTCTAGGTTAACGATTCCACAAGTTGGTATTATCAAACTGGGACCGAAAAGCTTAAGGTGAATAGTACTATCTCCAAGGGGTAATTTCTAATGCCTACTTTTTTATATTATCTTAAATTGTTTCAAGGCTCTGGTAATAATAGGGCTGGCAGTTTTTTCTGTCAAAAATTTAAGAGGGAAAATGCTGTCAGTTTATTGTGCACACCATGCCACAGGACAGCGATTTCAAGGAGTTATTTTTGTGTAAGTATTTAATTTTTGTTTTCTAAGTTCTTTTTGGTTCAATTTAGTTTTTTAATGCAATAAAGTTTATTTAATTTAAGGTTTTCTTTTTAATAATTTAATATTGGAGATGGGCCTTCCAAAACATACATATATCTGGAGAATTCGGCCTAACTCGCTACGCTGGCCAGACGGCTTGAATATAACTTATATTAACAAAAAAAAACAACCCAATGTTTATAAAAAAATATTTACAACATATAAAATAAAATTAATATTAAGGATAGGGATATAAGTCCCGTCCGCGTGGAATGGTGGCAAGAACGCTGGCTGCATTTCCCCGCTGAATTGCAATACTAATTCTCTGGGCGAAGAAAGAGCCAGCCCTCTTGTCACCGGAGGAGACAATGTTTATTGTCTTGAAATACTTATTGTTCCTAAAAGATTCAGATGTTTGGAAATCTATACACGCCATAAAATAAATAATCCGTAGCACATTAAACCCAACTTAGCATTTGGATATTAGTTATTTTTTACCTTAAAAAAATAATAATTATGCTCAGCCGCGCTCTGAGGACCAAGGTCATCCACAACTCTAATCGCCTTAACGTAATCTCCAAATGTTGTAAGTCTAAGACAAACGTACGTATAAAACGTATTGCTCATTGGTACTTTCTAATAACTTGACCACCACTGTTCTTTATTTACGCCCAATTAAATGCTAAACTACCTCTACATAACAACTTTTTCGCTTGCGATTTCAAGGATTAAATCAAAATCAATATTATATCTAATTGCCCACACATGTTTGTTTTGTGCGTGTCAAATTGTACCTTTCTCAATTTAACCTTATGTCTACTGTCATAAATAGAGTTGCCAGATGACCGGTTTTATTCATTGCAGCCTTTCAAAACATATTTCTCGAAAATGTTGGCTACATTCGCCATGCTGGCCAGACGGGTTGTCGAGGGTTGGATAAAATTACATTTTTTTTAACGTTATTACAAGTTGTTATTTATGGAACCAGGATTGACGGCTTAACGTGCTTTCCTTACACGGAAACGGTGGTGTTGTATATCTATAGCCAATGTACCTAAGAAAATTGTATTCCTCACTGGATGTACCAATGAGATATGATATGAAACACGACCTTTTAGGATTTTTAAGGCAAGCATTCTTACAACCGAGCCACCAGCGCTTCTAAAACCGGTTTCATTCCTCTTTATTTATATATTTATAAACTAAAAGCACAGCTTGTATTTAGTAGTTCTCATAATATTAGGTATATTGTCCAAACAATCTGCTAATGTCATAAATGTGTCATAAAATGCTATGTAAAATTCCAAACGATTAAAGTCTATAATTTGGTCATATATGGTTTGTTTTTACAATTAAATCAACTTGAAATTTTACATAGCATTATGACAAATATATAACGATATTGGTAAATTATTTTGACAATATAAAATTATGACTGTTTGATTGTTGCACCCTGACCATAATTCCTCACCATCCCAAAGGTTGGTTGTCAGAAAATGCCTAGGCATTAAACTCGTCTATGCACCTAATTATACGTTTTGGTGCAATAAAAATATATATATGATTCCACCTCAGTATTGGAGGTATGCTGGAGGAATACGATTATTATTATGATCATTACAGTACTAGTTAACTGCCATAATTTAGTCTATGTAAACATCGTAGATTAATTTGATTTGTGGTCAAGGCTACAAAAAATATTTAAGTTATTGTGACATTTCTTGAGTTTAGTACGCTAGAGACATCGACAAGCTCGCCGCTTGTTATGATGGGCATATATTAAAGTAGAATAAATGTGATCCCGCTCGATTTCTGACTACCGCAAGGGACTTCAGCCATGATAATACATCTATATTAAGTACTTTAAATAACTTAATACTGACAGAAACACGCCCTCATGTTATTGCCGAACCTCCAATCACAAGTTCGCGCCCGGCTATTTTATAGTAGGTACCAAATACCCGGATGAGTATTTTCTTAATTATTAGTTTACAACAAAACTAGTCCCATGACTCGCAGAGTACGTAAGTTAAAAAACCTACGACTGGCTCCTAAAGGCCTGTGGTGTAGCAAATGGCGGCATTTCTTAGGAGAGGCAGGTCCAGGATTTTTAAATTTATTTTGTTCACATTAGCTTAGTTTGTTATTATATTGTCAAATAGTTTAAGAAGTTCTGGTCAAACTTGGATCGTTGAAAAATAAGTTATTTTTTACCAGAATTAGGCCTCCCCCAAGGCTAACGTTTTGCACTTTATCCTGCAGAGAAATAACAAGCATAACCCGTTGAGCGACCTTTAACTAATGTTATAATGTTTTAGAGTTCATCTGGCAAATCTAGTCATAAGTCAAGTGTCATTTGGCAAACACAAAGCCTTTCATTTTTTATTCAAATTGTAGACACACGTTATTTATCTTATTCCAAGTGATATAACTGATTGTAGCCTGCACTATTAAATAGATTCCATTACTGCAACATCGTATTATTATTTTATACTTGTACTTCTTTTAATTTGCGTACTTTTTTAGTATTTTTGATACAATAAAGTACCATTAGTTATTAATAATAAATAAGGCATTAAGTCCGCCTGTGTACCTAGTGCATAAAGATTTTAAATAAATAAATAATTATTAAGTAAAAAAATATATATAACTTACTACGTAGAAAAAAGAAAATATAAGTGAAACTAGATAATAAACTAATAATTAATATTATTTAATTATATATATATAAAAGTATCATCACGACTGTTTCCCTTTCGTGGTGGTCAGAAACCAAGCTTAATAATAAGCGGATTCACATTTAGCCAACTTTACTATAGGCCAATCATGACAAGTGGCAAGCTCGTCGATGTCTCCAGCGTACCAAACTCGAGAAATATCACTAAGAAATTAAATATTATTTAAATATATTTATATACATTATTAAATATTTGTATGTACCAACCAGGAATCGAACCCGGTACTTCTGAGTCTAAATCCACGGACTTAACCGCTAGACCACGGAGGCAGTTATATATATAATTATAAAATAATAAATATTATTTTATTTATCTCTAGAGGGCATTTTTTTAATATATAGTTTAGTTTATAGGTAGTTTTTAAATAGTTATTATTTAAATATAAATAAATTAGGTATATAAAAAAATGTTTTGTGAGTAACAATCCATGTGTAATAACAATAATTACTATTATACACTAAAACATGGTAATTAAACAAAACTAAAGATGTGCTAACGAAGTTTTAGCAAGTGACGTCATAACTCTCCTCCGTCTTATAACTCCATAAAACAAATGTCTCACCATAAAGGAAGTCTCTCGCCATATCTCATCTCCACCGAAAGTTATGATCCTCATAAAAATATCTCCTGCCCTCTTCACTCACATTTCTTTGTCAAACTTTTCGTACGACATGTTCAATGTCCATCAGTCATTTATTTCGGTCAAAATTAGTAGTTGATTATTGTAAAAAAATATGTGTTTTATGTTTTATTATTATCTTTTTACTAAAACGTTTTACTATTAAGATAAATAAAATTCTTATTGACAAATGTTTTTACTCAATAAAATAATTTTTAGCATGCAAATTTTGACATTAACATTGTTTTCCAATAAATTGACAAGAACAATATTAAATGTTAACTATATAGAAATAAACTTGACATAAGCATATTGTATGCCCATAATGTGGGCGGATTGCATCATCATGACATGTACTGTAATTAGAAAAAGGAATCTATATTATATTTATGTATTTGAGCAGCTTGAGATTCTCAGCAGAAACCGCCGCACCCTCCGCGCTGGACGAGGTTGCCTGGATGTGAGATGGGACTAATGTGTAGACATGTCGCATCCCACACCAGAGACCGCCCAATTTTCAACAGCCCAACGGTCATGCCGTCGGGTCTCTTGCCATCGCTCCGCGCAATTCCAGATAGGTTTTTATTTTCATAAAATAAATACATTGTTTTAGATTTTAGAACGTTACCTTAAAAACATTAGTCAGCTTGAGTGACGACTGTATTCGACTTGAAAGCGAAGCGCGCTTTTTTTTTTTACAGATTTTTACTTAATGTAAATGAAATCCCTACTCGATCGACTTTTAGTAAGCACGCTCACTGGGAGAATTTTCCACATCTTTAGCATATCTTGGGCAAGGTAGGTTATCAATGTACCACGTAGGTGGGCGCGATTTCACACAATCCGCCTTACTCAAAGTTATATGAAATGGAGAAACACACAGGCTGAGAAAGCATTCTAAATCTTCAGCGTGAAATTCGACCTTTTGGAGAATTTGTTATTCTTGCAGGGTATTTATTGTTAGTTTATTGTGTATGTTATTTATTCCATTTGTGTCGCGTGTTAAATACCCTCTTTAGGTAAGGTTATTTGCGGTTAGGTGACAGCTGCTTCCTTCAAGCAAAGCGGACGGTTGGTTTGATCTCACTTTGTATCTTGAGGTATTGATAGTTGGTGCGTCTTCGTTGTTGGCGTCTTCGTTGAGTAGATATGCGGCATTAAGACGGTCCATGGAGACATTTACTGTCTGAGACAGCTGAACGAACGAAGGCATTCTCGTATGTATGTAGTATCTTTTTACTTTTGTTTGTATGTTACTTATTCCATTTGTGTCGCGTGTTAAATACCCTCTTAAGGTAAGGTTATTTCCGGTTAGGTGACAGTTGCTTCCTTCAAGCGAAGCGGACGGTTGGTTTGATCACACTTTATATCTTAGGTATTGATAGTTGGTGCGTCTTCGTTGTTGGCGTCTTCGTTGAGTAGATATGCGGCATTAAGACGGTCCATGGAGACATTTACTGTCTGAGACAGCTGAACGAACGAAGGCATTCTCGTATGTATGTAGTATCTTTTTACTTTTGTTAGTATGTTACTTATTCCATTTGTGTAGCGTGTTAAATACCCTCTTAAGGTAAGGTTATTTCCGGTTAGGTGACAGTTGCTTCCTTCAAGCGAAGCGGACGGTTGGTTTGATCACACTTTATATCTTAGGTATTGATAGTTGGTTCGTCTTCGTTGTTGGCGTCTTCGTTGAGTAGATATGCGGCATTAAGACGGTCCATGGAGACATTTACTGTCTGAGACAGCTGAACGAACGAAGGCATTCTCGTATGTATGTAGTATCTTTTTACTTTTGTTTGTATGTTACTTATTCCCTTTGTGTCGCGTGTGGTCTTTGTGTGGTGGCAGCTATATGTGCATGTTCCGGTATTGGAACCCGGCAACTTGGTGTATAATTGTATATGTATTAAGTGAAGTTTCGTTTCCAATCCTTGCCATTACACGGTCAACTAAACAATATATTGTAGGCTATCTTACACAACAAGCAGCCAACAAACAGCCTGTTGTATCTGTGTCGAGGAAAAACGTGCGAGACTGGTAAATAATCAGCCATTGTATGAAACTAGCAGACAAACGCTGGTACCAACTGACATTGGAGGCAAAAAAACATTAAATCACAAATGAACAATCAGGCAAAAGTACCTTAAAGATTTTACCGAGCAGTGAACTACATACATACATATCTTCGCGCCAGCTTCCTTGCGGGGTAGGCAACTGAGCGTTTTTCAACATTTGTCACAGTCAACATTAACCTTTTCATTTCGTATGCCCTGAGTGTTTTATTTATTTGGTATTTATAGGTGAGTCTTGGTCTGCCAGGGCCTCTTTTACCCATAACTTTCGCATTATATATCCGGTTTGTCATTCTTTCTTTACCCATCCTTTTAACATCCCGAATGATCGGATCGTTATTACGTGTCGTGCGCAGTATAAATAAAATAAAAACTTTACGTGTCGTGCGCAGTATAAATAAAATAAAAACTTTTTGACATCAATATCAGTTAAAAATCAATCACGTTTAATTAACAAATGTTTATTTATTAAATTGGAGTACACGTGATTAATTAATCATTAATCAAGGTCTAACAAGCCGTTCTGCGGAGACAGTTGTAATTGATTTGATTAGAGATTAGACAATAGTGACAACAGACAGACACTATAGATTGATTTAAATACAATGTACCGTGAAGTTATTTAATGATTTAAGAACTGTGATGCAGATTGCTCAAGGGTCAAATGCGACTAGCGATTTATATTATTGTTACTTGTGTTTCACTTAACCCTTTACTATTTATTCAGCACTATAACACTTTCCAAGCCCTTGTTAATATTAATCCATAAAATAACCTAAAGTGTGACCTAAAGTTCAAAAGCCAATTGTCGGAGGACCCAAATTTTGCGGAATATTAATCAAAACAATTACCAACTCTGAGAAACAAACATCAAAATCCTGATGTAAAAGTTAAGTTCATTTTATCTCATGATGTCAAGTCTACAACACTGATAATCTACTAATAAACCTCAACGAATAAATTATCATGCATTTTTTTTAATTCATTCATTACAGTCCAGTATAACAATGCATTCAGGGTGCTGTTGGGGCTGCCGCGCTCCTGCAGTGCATCGGGCATGTTTGCTAATGCTCATGTGGATGGCTTCCATGCCAAAGAGGTATGCAGCGATGCTCTGCAGGTTGCGCTCCAGTACCGACAGTCTCCTGAATGTTATTGCTGATAGGTTGACTTCCGCTATGTGCAACAGTCGCACATAGTCAAATATCATAATAATAATAAAATTTTATTCGAAGTAAAAGAACATAACATGCATTTTATGGTGCTCTAAATCCCGAGTAAGATGTTTTATAAAAAACACCTGCGTTACGGGATATGTATTATTATTTGTATTTTTGCAGGGATCCATGGGTGTTGCTTGACGAATGTCTGGCAATTATACGACACTTGCTCCAAGTGGCACATGACAGACATTTGCCAAGCAGTGAGCATAGGTCTAAGATTTATTTTTGTTACAAAATAAACACATAGTTTTAAGTTATTGGATTGTTACTAACACTATGGACAAATGTCTGAAATAAATGATTTTTATTTTATTACAACTCCTAGAACACTGAGTCCTAGGCCTACACTGCTGGAGATCTTCTAGAACATACGAATATCTGGAGAATTTGGCCTACACTTGCGCTGCTCAGATGCATGGGTTGGAGATGGTCTCATCACTCTTGTAGGTATCATGTTGGTATCAGTTGAAACGGGACCGATGCAGCGCCGTAATAATAATTGATCGCTTGTTTTTTAAAAAAAAAGATTAATAAAAATGGGTAAAATTTTGGACATTGCTTTAATTAAAATATCCTCATATATTTATTTAAAAAAATGGTCACTTTTCATATATATTTTTATTATTTTATTATTTTCAGTAAAATAGACATTAAAAACTTATGTTGTTTGTACACACATTCGTCATTTACAACACCACTGTTCCCGTGCCTGGGAGAGAGCAGATAACCCGTCTGGCCAGCGTGGCGAGTGTAGGCCAAATTCTCCAGATATGTGTTCTGGAAGAGCCATGATCATTGAAGGTATAGGACTCCGTGTTCGTGGATGTCATGATAATTATTGTATTTTGTGGAAATACCTTATAAGAAAACCATATAAACCTTGCCCATAATCTCTCACCATCCTAAAGATTAGTTGTCAGAAAATGCATAACAGGCATTAAACTCGCCTGTGTACCTAATTTGCATTTACAACATTCAAAATCAAAATCAATTATTTATTTATAAACTTTTGGTACATTTATAAAGGGTGGTAAAATATTGGTGTGCTACAAAAGTCAACCTTTATAAGGTATATAAATATTTCTAAATAATGAATTAAACTAATAATATAATATTTCAAAAGTTACACAATGTTAACAATATTATGTCAATGGTAAAATAATATGACAATAAAAAATAATAAATTATAAAGTGTCCTTGAGAAAGTCGTCTATGTTATAGTAACCCTTGTTTGCCAATAGGTCAAATAAATTTATTTTAAATAATTTATTTTCATGATCTTTAAGGTGATCCGGGAGCTTATTAAATAACGTAGCAGCCATATTATAAATACTGTTTCCATAAAATGACGTCTTTCCTTATATTTGAGGACACACTTCAAATCTATTTCGACATTTGCGTGGATGTGAATTTTCTTTAACTTTGAAATAAAATGGATATTCTTTAACCAGATTACAGGCCTCATAAATATATAGACATGTCAGTGTTAATAGTTTTAATTTTATAAAAACAGGTTTACAGCTTTCCAGTTTACAGATTTGCAGCCGAACTAAGCCTATATGTATAGGTCTGCCCGTCGGTAGTCAACGCCCAGACACCCCTTTAAATATATTATTACATTACAAAATAAAAAAGAAACAAAATGTAATCAAAAAGAAAATAAAAATAAAAATTGTGTGGTTGAGATCCTCTTTTTGTGTATTATGTAAGTGTGTGAGGGTGTGTAAACTTTTCATACTTTGTTATTATCGAATTAATAATAATAATAATAATAAAATTCTTTATTCCACACAAAATATAAAATATAAAAACATGTACATAAGCGAGCATAATACCATAAAGGTATTCTCTACCAGCTAACCTTTGGGAGAGTGAGAGAAGAATATTATGGGTGCAGTGCAAGAAAAATTAAGCAAAAAGATCAAAATTCGCATTCCTACTTTACTATTGATAGTAATTCCTCCGTTATATAATATTATAGTCAAGAGACTGTAGCCATTGTGTGACATTCTTTCTACATATCACTTTAGTGCATTGATATATAGCAACCTTTTTATTATATAAATATGGACCCAGAAAACAAAAAAAACTGCTAGTAAAAACTTTTCGAAAAGCTTGAGAGCTTCCAAATAATATAATAAATAAAATTAATTAATTAATTAACTCTGTGTTATACTTGTCGCTGTAATCCCTTTTTTACACTTTGAAAGTTGTTCGACTTCGTGTCGTATTGCTCTATGGTTTCGAGCTTTGCATAGAATAAATATTATTTATATTTGGCTAAAAAATAAAATAATAAAGAAGTGTGAGTCGAAAAAGAGTGCTTCGAGCACGTAATTTACAATTATTATTATTATGAAACCATAAAGGGATCCTTGCACGTACTCGTTCAAAAAAGGTAATCAATTTTATGTAGCTTGAAATTGTATTTCCCTTGCCTCTATAACTATTATGTAATACGTAAAACAAAACTCTTAAATGGCTAACCTTTTTTACAACATCATTTCGTAATATAATTACATTTTCATGGCAAATTATCGTGTTTGTGTGTGAGTTTCCCCATGGGCCCATCGTCTCGACCCCAAAAGAAGCAAATTCGTAACCTGTACCGAGGGTGGCATATTTGCTCAACTTGAGGTTCTCAGCAGAAACTGTCGTTAGAATTATATGTTATTCTATTAATAGTAAATGTCCAACCTTCCTGATGAAGCACCCAGCAGACCAATATTCAAGAAAAGATTCTACAGTCATCAAGTCTCTAGGTTAACTTTTTCTGACTTTAATATTATTGTAGGTAGTTATTATTAGGTAGTTAGTTGTATATGTAGACTTATTTATTTTTAGTTTTAAAATATTATTTTAAAGAAAAAATATTTTATTTTTCTATTTGCACCGTACTCGAATTTAAATGTCCCAATGTCCCAAAGGTTAACGGGAAAAGAATCTCTTGCAAATATTTATTTAAATTTTTATATTTATATTTATTCTATCAATAGAATAACATATCAGTCTAACGTAAGAGCTACAAAATCACCCCGTGTAAACAAATACTAAAATCGTAAAATTTGCAATATTTAACAATACTAAGCACTTTATACGGTATAAATGTATGACTTACCGGTAATTAGGAAAGCCCTCCCTGAATCACAAACTATACATAAACAAGCACCGAACAACAAATAACTTTTAATATTCGCGCCAAATTGTTTTAGAATGTGCGCGCGCGGCTCACAGCTCTGCGCTTGCAGCTGTCACGAACTAAGCCGCTAAACGGGGCTGCAGGGAAATTTATACCGAATGCATGCGCGGGGATATTATATCAATTTAAGAGGCGATAGACTTTATAATTTCGCTTAATAACTGGACGCAATTACGCAAAAAGGATCCAATTTAATAGAAATTTAATTATGAATGCCAATCAAGTCCTTCAAAACAATCCAGTTAAAAATACAGATATAGTACATCAGGAAAACTCGGGTCTTAATCGGAATACGACGGCACCCGAAGTGTCAATCGCATTGTATTAAATGCTGCAATGTATAAACCGCCGCCGTGGTGTTCGAGGTACGATTCCTGGTCACACAATAATATTCATTAACTTAAATTTTAAAAAATAATCATATTTAATTTAAATGTAATATTTCTCGAGTTTGGTACGCTAGAGACGTCGACGAGCTTGCCACTTGTCATGATTGGCCTATAGTATTGTTGGGTAAATGTGAATCTGCTTCTCTATTAGCGTGGTTTCTGACCACCACGAAAGAACGATCGTAATGATATAAGTGATATTTTTATATCAATTAATATAGAACTTTATTATTTATGCTATGTTCGACTTGAAAGCAAAACCAAAGCGCACTTTTTTTGTTTTTAAACTAAATAAATTTGAAAAATAAACATAACCTATCCACAAGTTGGTATTAGTATGCGAAGCTCGGACATTGTGAAAATGTATTGGTTATATTATGACTTTACGTTAAAAAAGTATGATAGTATCATCGCGACCATATCCCTTGAGGGGTGCTCAAAACCCACGCTTGTGAATGAAGCAGATTCACATTTAGCCAACTTTAATATAGGGCCAAGACAAGTAGCAAGCTCGTACCACAATGCCACAAACCAATTAAATAATATCTAAATCTACGGTTGAAATAAGCGGTTGAGCCGCTTGACTACAGAGACAATCGAAAAGGATACTTATTCGATTACTCGCATATCATTATTACTTCTAATTGGATTAAAAAACAGTATAGCTCAGATTTGGGTACGTAATGTAGCGATTACGATACAAAAAAATCGTTCTTAAATTTGACATAAGTTTGACTTAAATTGGAGTAATATTTTGGCAGCTTTGTAGTTGAACTTTAGCGGGAATAGTCAATCACAAAATTTTACCAAATAAAGCCCAATTAGAAACTAAATTAACACATAATCGCCCCAAAGAAATAACGTTTAGTATTTTTTTCCAATATTTAAAATACCTTAGGGGAACAGCTCTAAAAGCAGCCGCAGCCGAAAGTCTGGCAAGCGGCGCAAATACGTATCTATAATCAAAGACTACGTGTTTGTGCCGTTTGCTGTAGAAACTTTAGGTCCAAGCGCTAAAACATTTTTAAAAAACATCACCCCTCGTAATTGTCTGCTCTGGGGACAAGAGGGCTGGTTCTTTCCTCGCCCAGCGATTCAGGATAGCGATTCAGCGAGGAAATGCGGCCAGCGTTCTTGCCACCATGCCGCGCGGATACGATTTATATTTAAATTAGGTTTTGTAAGTACTCGTAGGTTTGTTTTGTTTTGTAATAAAATTAATGGCAAATATACATACATAAACTAGAAATAAAAATAAAAAAAACTTAAAATTGAATAAAAATTTCCAACAGTACCGCCTTTTAAAACTCTAAGACACATAAAAGTATCAAGTCTATTAATTCCTAAATGTATTCTACTCACGAAATGCTCTTGATTACAGTGAAATACATTAATTTTATAGGTTTTAGTTTATAACTATATAAGGTAAAATTACCCTTGCTCGAAGTCTTCTCCTTGCTCTCCTCGACTATGGTGACGTGTGTAGCATTGATATGTCAGAGATGCTGCTCAATAAGATGGACCGGTTACTAAACGCGTGTATCTGGTTTATATATTGTTTACGCAAATACGATGACATCTCTGAATATCGTGAGTTGAAGTGGCTGCCAATTCGTTGTCGCAGAAATCTTAGAGTTCTTTGTCTCATTTTTTCTGTTTTAAACGAGCCTGCGACTCCGAAATACCTCAACGACAATTTTGCCTATCTCTCTTCTTTCCACGATAAATCATTACGTTCTTCTCACAACTCTCTTCTTTTTGTTCCCTCACAACATTCTGGATTTGTCTCCAACTCCTTCGTAGTAGCTGCCACAAAATTATGGAATGATCTTCCAGTAAACATAAGGCAGGCAACTAACAGATTGTCGTTTAAAAAACTGGTCTATTCACACTTTATGAATAGCTCTAAACCACGTTAGTAAGTTGTATTTGTGTATTTAGTATATTGATATTATATTACATATATAAGAATATATAAGTAGGTATATAATACTTGTTGAATTATCCTATAATTGTAAATTACTCACTTTCATTGCACCTATATTTGTTCAAATTTGTCCCTAAGGTTTGGCTGTCAGAGAATGTCTACGGGCATTAAGTCCGCCTTTGTGCTTTGGGCAATAAAGTTTTTAAATAAAAATAAATAAATAAATACTTGTCGGGCACGACGACAAACACCTTTCAAATATATTTATTCGCAAGTATTTTAACTATACAAGGTAAAAAAAAAAACAAGTTATATCCCGAAAAAGTTGTCTGTATTTTAGGAGATACTTACAGCTGAACCTGTATTTATATTAAGAATTAATATTAGTAATTATATTAACATTCACACCTTTGGGATGGTTCAGCCAAGTACCTCACAGATGCTCTCAATGTCCTACAGAGGCGAGCTGTTCGAATTGTGGACGATGCCACTATATCTGGACTCTTGAATCCCTGCAGCTTCGCCGAGATGTAGCTTCTCTGAGCGTGTTCTACCGGCTATACTATGGTGAGTGCTCTAAAGAGCTCTATAACCTAATTCCTTCCTCTCCATTCCGCAACAGAACCACACGCACAGGTCAGAATATGCACCCACATACCGTAGTCACTATCCCTCCGCGTACCTATAAATTTGGTGACTCATACATCTGTCGCACAATAAAGATGTGAAATGCTCTTCCAGCCTCTGTGTTTCCATTTTCCTATAACCTGGAGTCCTTCAAGCGAAGTGTGAAAAGGCATCTAGTCAAGCCGGCATAGTGTTAGGGACTGATGTCGGACATAAGGGTCTGATTCCAGTTGCTAACATTAATGGACCCTGCGCGACACTTACCATCAGGTGGGCGCAGGGTCACATGTCGTGCTACTATAAATTTAAAAAAAAAACATATTTTTATGTCTAACCGAGATGGGTATCTTCATAACGTATTATACCTATTCGTTGTCGCAGGAATCTAATAATTATCTACTTAATCTTTTCTATTCTCAATGAGCCTGCGATACCGAAATATCTCAAGGACAAATTTACCCATTTTTCCTCATTTCATAGCAGATATCTCTGTTCGTCCCATAAATCTGTTCTATCTATCCCTTTTCATCACTATGGCTTTAGTTCTAACTCTTTTGCTGTGGCCCAAATCTGTGGATAAATTTACATATGGAAATTTATTAAGTGCGAAACAGATCACCTTTGGTAAACCCTGACTTTATTTTGTAGAATAGTTTTAATTTAGTCGGTATTTTTAGTTTAGTTTTATTGATAATTAGTATTTATATATTTTAATTTAAAAAAATGTATCTTTCTTCTAATAAATATTTAAAATAAAATGAGAAATTTTATGAATAGTCAAGGAAAATCTAATATTTCCTAATCTACGAGATTATCCTCCTTTATCGGGTTAAGGTAAAGTTCTAAGTAGTTTGTTTTTGCATTAACTTCATGGTCTAGTGGCTAGCTGAATACATATATAGCTGGTCCATTTCTTAGAAAAGATATAAGAAAATGGTGAAAACATATTTTGTCATTTAAGTAGAATTATTAAACCCTTTTTTTTAAAGCGCGGTTACCTAAAGGCTCGTCAAAATCTATGGATAAGATCGTTAAATAATAATTTTAAATATTCGTTTATTTAGTAGTTATTAAAAGTTATAAGACTTATTTAAGTATTTATAATTACGATATATACATAATAATAATTTACCTATATAATATTTAATTAATATTTAACGTTGGACCAGGTCTCACACCATCATCGTATACTGCTCCAGCTACCTCAACTGTATTAGGCTCCTCTACACATATATCCAAACTCAGGTTCGTCACATCAGTAACAACATCTCCAATATCAGCATTGGTGGTGGCTTGCGTTGTGTTTTTTAAAGAATCTATCGTAATTTTTTGCTGATATATTTAAAATAGATGCAACATCGTTACTCGGATCTTCTTGGATTGAAGAGGTGTTGATACATTCAGTTGATATCACCTATACAAAATTATAAATGTTAATTAACAGAAACACTATGGTATGTCATTTTGTCCATTTTGTATGTATGTCATTTTGTCCAAATTTACCCAAAATCGAATAAAAATCATAAAAAATGTGTATTGACAGTGTACGAGTAGGTGTGTGAAGGTGTAATGTGTGAGTGAAAATTGTACATATCTATTGTATCATTTATAATAATATTATTAATGATATAAAATTATATTCAATTCAAATAAATATTGTATTTGCATTGTAAAATGTCTGGAAAATCCAAAATGTATTTAGGTTAAAATATATGTATATATATATTTTTTTTTTGATAGTCATATTATTAGGTTATGTATATAATTAATTTGTGTTTTATTGAAGTAATATACAAACAGTATAAAATAATTACAATATAAATTAAAACTACTTAAAAGTAAAAATTAAAATAAATATAAACTAAACCTAATAAAAAATAAACTATAAGTAAAAAATGTCCTCTAGAGACGACCCTTCAGTGATAGTCCCCAGAAGACTGGCAACATTTCCCCTCTGTATAGCTAAGCTAATACGTTGGCAGAAATAATTGCCAGCCTTCCTGTCTCCAGACTTTTCCGTTAGCCGTTTGGACAACTCCTTGGCCAGACGCTTGGCTGAGTGTCCCCATGGGCCCATCGTCTCGACCCCAAACGGCGCAAATTCGTAACCTGTACTGAGGTTGGCGTATTTGCGCCAATTTGCGAGGTAGTAAGCCATGTTTTTAAACATAACTTTACATTGCATAACTTGATTAACGATTTTTTTCTCTTTTTAAGTTTAAAAATATTTTTCTCCGGTTCATTATATTACTTTTCCTTATCTGAGACAGTGTTGACACTGATAATAGAATGAATTCAATTCAGAATAAAAAGAAACGATGGCTCGCCGGCAAACTGGGCAAAAAATCAATACACATTTACATAAGTATTAATCTATCGTTCCAAAAGGGCACAGGGTATCGATTCTTTTGCAATACGAGATAAAATAACTCTATTCGAATATGTCAACTGACATCTATTTTTTTCTTAAATAATGTAATAGCAACAAAGCGAAATGTAGAGCCAATCACGTGCCCATAGTCATAATAATCTATTTTATTGTATTAGGAAAACTTATAGTTACAAAATTTTACAGATAGACACAACAAACACGGCACTAAAGTATGTAACAATGTATATAATAAAATATGGTTGTACCGGGTTAGATTCCTGGTCGGGACACAAAAATATTTATTAATGTAAATAAATACATTCAATTTATTTGTGATATTTCTCGAGTTTGGTACCCGACATCGACGAGCTTGACACTTGTGATGATTGGCCTATAGTAAAGTTGGCTAAATGTGAATCCGCTTCTTTATAAGCGTGGTTTCTGACCACCCCGAAAGGGAAACGTGATGATACTTTTTTTTACTATTAATAAAAAAATAACAGAGCTTTACTAAACAATAATTCACTTATAGCTTGTACAAAATAGGTCAAGATCAAAATCACGTCAAAGCTTATTAAAGTCGACTGCACGCACTCTAGATGTACTAGTTCCGACAATAGCTTGTCTGCGTGTGGTAGTAATCCAAAGTTCGTGTTTAGATGCAACTCGAAAAGTTAAACGTTTGATATTTTATTCATTCTTTGAGAAACTGGAATTAGTTGTAGCATAGATACTGTAATTGGCACGTGTTTTTATTTGTCATGAAAATGACAATTTTTGTTTTCTAATAAAATAACGGTGAGCTCGGATCAAGAGGTCGACAGAGAGTATTTTTATAAAAATTACGATTACAAACATAATACACTGATAGAGTCAATCGCGTAAAAGTTTCCGGCGTAGTAAAGTGTGTAGTTTTTATAAATGTGTAATTTATGACGAAAAATAAAAGATAAAAAGTTTAGTGTATAAAGCAGCTCCGTAGCATTATCTCCGAATAAAAGCAACTACATTCAACCACACAGGCATTGAATAATTTAAACTGCAAAGGCAGGTTACAGTACTTACTGATGTTAGTTACAATCCATCTTTCCATCAGATAGGCGCTAGGTTACGTTGTACTCGAAATGTTATTTTTATTTAACAAACTATTAACGCGGTCCGTTTCAGAACAGTAGTCCTGTACACAGTTACGTCGGTCTCTATACCGCCTTCTAATTCAAAGATCTACCTTTCGTTAAGAAACAAAGCAGTTTTCCTTAGAGTTTATTTTTATTTTTGGAAGTATATACTATGCTTTAAAGAATTATACCACTTTTCCACATACCTACGAGTACGTGACCCATTTTTTTTTGTTTTAAAGACGGTTAATCGATAAATCATCAATTATACGCCCCCAACGCGTAAATTACGCATTTCGAACACCGGTTACCAAAGATAAATACACTTTTCTTATATAAATTTGTCATCTAGATATTTAATAAGCTTCCAGTTACTATAAGGGAGCTGCCACTAAAACTGTTCAAATTAAGAGCCAAACAAATGTTGGTTAATAAATGTTTTTATTCGACAAAAGAATACCTAGACACTAAGCTCGACAAAGTCATGTGACTAAATAAATATTTGTATGCTAGAAATAGCGAATCATGTGATATAATTACATATAATAATTTACATCCCTGTACCTACCATGTTTCTGACAAATAAATTATTTCATTTCATTTCATAGATTTACAACACCACCATTCCTGTGTGTTTCAACAATAACTTCTGGAGTCGTTAATAAATTGCCATCAGATATGGTGTCAATAATAAATATTTCCAGACAGGTCACATAGCGCCATCTAGTTTCCGTGGTAAGGTACAAGGCTTGTGTTACGGAAACTAGATGGTTGATAAACTACATATTATACTTTTTTTTGTAAATATATATATATTATACATATAAACACCCAGACCGATCAATACAATAATTATAACTAAAACATTGTTGCCATAAACGAAGAATTTGTTTTTATTTACAACTAGATATTTAATATTAAATTCGTGGCTCTAAAAATGCCATGGTCTAAAAGACCCAGATCCAGCAGTACAGGTCCAGAACTATGTGTTCTAGAATCTGTGATAATAACACTTGCGTATCATTACATACCTAAGAGCAGGTACTACTTGCTCATGGAAATATTTTGTCATTTATAGCCTTCATTGTCTTGTGTTTTACTTCGAAAGGGCACAACAATTTAGTAATTGAGAAACAAAACAATGACATAATTAACTGGGGCCAACAACGCGGGTTTAGGGCCAACGATAATTCAGTCACACACTTAGTCAATTCAATTCATTATTAGCAAGTAGGCATTGAACAAAATAGATGAACTTTTACACGTCAAAATTATTAGGCAAGATGCTCACTGCGAAGTTAAGGCTTATACTTGCTCATATCGCGGCGTGGTTGAGACGCGCGCCCTGATTTACAAAACAATACAAAGATATAGTAACTAATTGGGGAAAAAGTGGCATAAGATACTTAAAATGGCATACATATATATAGCTTATATATGGGAATATGAATTATTAATTAATAAAAAGTAATACAAAATATATCTAACAGATAAAAAAAATCTTTTAAAAAATTACCAAGTACACTGGCTGCATTCCCACGTTCCACTGCTATATTTTTTTATGTTTAAAATAATTTTCTACAGTTTCTCAATAAAAAGTTTTGATTCTAATCACCTAATCTTTCTGTTGCGAATAGAAGGAATAAATATTTAAAAAACTTGTAATTTATTGACTTTAATTTACCTCCCTTTTCGGCGGTAGAACCTGGACAAACGCTCGTAGAGTCAATGCCTGTTGCATCTAAAGTATCGACACAGGTCGCATCCCGAACCATTCAAATGTTCAAACCACAGACAAGAATTTATTTCTCCCGACCAACTACTAGACGGCGCCACTTACTAAGTATATGTTTTTTTTTACACTTTCTTGTTGTTTCTAAGTTTCATTCCCGTTTCTATATTACAGCTGAAACAATATGGCGGCGGCATTGCAGCGCGCACGCATGCGCCGCACTCCATTAGAATAGCGCACTGCCATGTTATGCCAAAGTAAACCAAAATGCGGCTTGAGCATCTGCGTTACGACGACGATTTTTCATCTATATAAGTATATTGTTTGGCGTTTAACAGTTATTCAATAAAATTTCTTTAACATTTACAAAAACATATTATACTATGGTACTCGTAAGAGGTATTTTAAATGGTGTAATATCTGCGGTTTCGAAGAGAACATTTTTTCGACTTGCTTTGAAAAAAGTTTAAATTTAGTTGTATAGCATATGCACTAATAAATTAATTCATTTGCCCGGTGATTTTAATGCAGGTCTATGATAAAAATAAGTCCAAATAATACATCTTAATGAGATTTAAATCACTATAATTTAACAGAAAGTGGAATAACGATTGATATTGCAAAGACCTTAAAAATGTCCTTAGGTTTAAATTTAAAACTGGAAGGGTACACTTACGTCATATTTATATGGACACGTAAGGCTGTGACCAAAAAAGCAGGACTTCGGAGGACCCCCTCCCCCCTATAAATAAAGCTGTTTCGGTAACTTTGGTTTTCTGATGGATGTAAACGTTTCGAACTTTATCTTTTAAAGAAACCCAGAGCATAGTTCTATAGCTCTCAGACCTTGAACTTATGGATCAAATCCACTATCAGTGTCCTAGTTTCTGCTTCATATGACATTACTACAAGAACTGTGATTGAAAAAGCCACCTTGATGGTAAGTGGCGCGCAAGATGTTAGCAACTGGAATCAGACACTCATGACTGACATCAATCCCTAACACTATGCCGGCTTGACTGGGCATGACGGCAATTCGAGCCGGCAATGCACTTTACTGGGTTTATCGACACGAACGTGGGATACTTCCCCATTCCGTCAGACTGGATAAATACCACCATCAGTCCGCCTACCACCATCAGTCCGCCTACCACCTATTATA
Organism: Tinea semifulvella; assembly: GCA_910589645.1. Classification (NCBI taxonomy): domain Eukaryota; kingdom Metazoa; phylum Arthropoda; class Insecta; order Lepidoptera; family Tineidae; genus Tinea; species Tinea semifulvella. The sequence goes on from OU342602.1 coordinate 11,946,601, forward strand.
ATTTTGGGGTTGCTTTATTTTTTATTTATTTATAACTTTATTGCACGTTATACAAGGGGCGGACTTAATGTCGCTAGATATTATCTGACAGCCAACCTTAGGGACAATGTGGACCATTTAAAATGTGCAAATATTTAATACAAACTTATGGTAAATATTATAATAATAAATAAGTCTATATACATATAAATACAATTATATTACTAAAATACATATTAATAAATATGATATATTAAATATTAATAATACATACTACATATAATACGTAACATACATTACATAACTTATGAAGCATTTAAATAATGCGATGACACTATTTTTTAAAAATATTTTTCGGTTGGATGCTTGTCGGATTTCTACTGGTAGTTGATTTCATAGGTTTGCGGCGTCAACAGCAGAGAGATAGGCATATTTACTCTTGGTGTCACAGGCTCATTGAGTATAGAAAATAGTAAGCAGAGATAGATATTCTTTACTTATATGCATAGATGTGTAGAAGCATAGTATCTCGATCTGTGACCAAAAAATCTGTGGCATCTTAAGTTATATATATGGTGGCGCAAAGTATCGAGCTGTGACCAAAAAAGCTTGAAAGTTAAGATACCCCTGTTTTATTTATATGACTGTATATTATTACGTCAGAAACGGCTATTTCAGCTATAATTATTTGCAGATAAATCCTTTGAAGATAAATATATGTAAATCAAAGCTCTTCTTTGGATTATGAATAAGTATAAGAAATATATTTTCTTTATGCTACCAAAGATATTTAAGGAAAGGAACTAAGGGATACCGCAACAAGTACAAAATTTAATTAAAAATCTATCCCTCGGTGCTTATACGCATCAAAATATATCTATATAGGTTTGAATACCTATATTGCACAATATACAACAACAATGGTTGTGGAACAAGCAAGTTGTGTTTATTATTTATTTTGCCACAGTTCTCTCTGTGTTCTTCACCCTATATTTGTTCATAAATTTAAAAAAAATGACACTAAGATGACTGTGGTAATAATTATATTAAAATTTACTGATGAATTAATTGACAGTCGTCTCTTTGTGTTTCTTCAGCCCTATTTTCTTCATGATAATATTGATATTATATTAACTTCAAATATATTTGTTTTATTGTACACAGACTCTTGACGTACACCGTACATGCTACTAAATTCTGATAAAACTAACTCTAAGATGGTGGCAGTTAAAGAACCCAATAGTATAGTGGACTGATTTTAGTTTAGACCACTTCACTGCTTAGTTTTCTATTAACATTAGAATCATTTAAATTATGACGTATCACAAATGCCTGTAATAGATTTACGCGAATAAAGATATTTAGACTTTGAATATTCTGCTCAGAGGATAACGTTATATAGCCTATGTTTTTATTGAAATCGGTTTAGGAGTATAGGCGTGAAGGCTAGTGAAACTGACAGACAGATATAATGCTATGGGTTCACGCTGAGTTCATTAAAATCGGTCCAGTAGGTACATGGCGGACAAACAGACATACATAAAGAGAACGGTTTTTTTTTGGTTTGTTAATTATTTAACCCGGTGACGTTGCCCGTGTAATATTGTCATCAGCGAAAAAATTGATAGATAAATTCTTTATTGCACATATGGAAAAATACAAGTCACATTTTTTTTTTTTTTTTTTTTTTTTAAAACATAATTGAAGTAATATACAAACAGTATAAAATAATTACAATATAAATTAAAACTACTTAAAAGTAAAAATTAAAATAAATATAAACTAAACCTAATAAAAAATAAACTATAAGTAAAAAATGTCCTCTAGAGACGACCCTTCAGTGATAGTCCCCAGAAGACTGGCAACATTTCCCCTCTGTATAGCTAAGCTAATACGTTGGCAGAAATAATTGCCAGCCTTCCTGTCTCCAGACTTTTCCGTTAGCCGTTTGGACAACTCCTTGGCCAGACGCTTGGCTGAGTGTCCCCATGGGCCCATCGTCTCGACCCCAAACGGCGCAAATTCGTAACCTGTACTGAGGTTGGCGTATTTGCGCAGCTTGAGGTTCTCAGCAGAAACCGCCGCACTTCCCGCGCTTGACGAGGTCGCCTGGATGTGTGATGGGGCTAATGTGTCTACACATGTCGCATCCCACACCAGGGACCTGCCAAGTTTCCACGGCCCAACGGTCATGCCGTCGGGTCTTTTGCCATCGCTCCGCGCAATCCCAGAGGGTTCGAGGATCGCGGGTACTCCAGCAGTGACAAAAGCCCTTCGAATGATGTCGTTTAAAGCAGCGTGACGAGGAATGCGGCCAGCACTTCTAGCGCAAGAAAGCCCATGGTGTCCGAGATGTTCCACGGGCTCTCCACACCGACACTGGTGTGGGTGGACAGTCCGGGCTCCGAGACGAAGGCACACCGCCATTGTCAGTGTATTTCGATCAAGGAGTGTGCCAACCGATGCTGAGGGAAAAGCCTGCAACCAGAGACCCGACTCCCTAGTGGAAACGGCCATGAGGCGAGCCCGCTCTCTCGTGTTACTGGAAGATAAAATATCGTCCAGTACCAGTTTGCAGAGCGGCTCGTCCCATAGTCGTTGAAATTTTGTTAAATTTGGAACAGATTTATTGGGGCATGCTACTGACCAGGCATCTCTGGCATCTGACAAGTACGACGGCTCAACGGAACCCAAGGATGGGTTTGTGATTTTCCCGTAGAGCTCGACAGTACTATGTACAGACGACAGAAACGCTGGCAGTGCTACACTAGAAATTTTGCGAGTTCCCAGACCTCCGAACCGAATCGGTAGTGAAGCTTGGGCCCAAGTACGGTCATTCATGGGGCAATTTAGAATTTTAATTAGTGAATTTTGCAAAAGTTTATCTAGTAAAAGAAGTTCGTCCGGAAATTTCCAAAGTTGGGAGCAGCGGAGTACATAAGTAAATTTGGGTGCAAACAAACAAAATCGGATGATAAAAAGTGCCATGTGGGGTTGAATTTGGAATAAGCGTTCTGAAGTTGAGTTAAATTTATTTAATTGTTCCTGAACGTAAATTTGGATCGATTCATCTAGGATTGGTGATCCTAGAAGTCACATTTGAATTTTACGTGTTATATTCCATATTTAAATCATTCCAGAACTTCACTTTCATCAAACTTGGTTCAGTAAATAGACGTGAAGGCGAATTTAGCAGACAGATATATGGATGTGTGGTCACATGTTATGGTCAGATGATGACGTCATATAGCCTGTTTCATCCCTCGGTTTCATCAAAATCGGTTTAGTAATATAGGCATGAACGACGGACAAACATACATTCAGACAATGCTTCTTTCACATATATAATATTCGTATGGACACTCTCCGCGCCTCATCTGGAACCTTCCAGCTAACTATGTTTATGGCGCAGACTCAGACCAAACGCGAATGAAGGCAGCAGTGGACTGTATTTTAGTTTAAAAAAAACGGTTATGAGCAATCCGGACACACAGGTAAAGTTCATAAGAAAACAGTAAATCGGAGAGGTCACTTTATTAGGGAAAGTATGCCACATACCTTTTCACAGCTTCCGGAACACCTATCCTGGCAAGGATAATCAGCAAACTCGATGTCACCAATTTAAACACAAGTGCAATACGATGCTCACACAACCGAGTTACGGCAATACCGCAGAATTTCAACACAGACAACCGCGATTTTAATGTCCTCTCGCTAGCGTGAAACTCGCAACTAGTTCCCCAAAGTTAACAAGCTTATAAGAAAACAGATTTTAGTATTCACTTTAAGGGTACCAAAACGTCATGATAATTATAAAAAATAATTGTCTATTTCAAAGCGTGTGGGGCCATCTAGTGGCATACTTTGGAACGGAGGTGGATGGAAAAATAAATTTCTCACAACATAATAATTTAAATGAAACAAATCTGAATGGTGTGAACAGACATTGTTATTAAAAAATTGAAAGCATGAGTTTGCCTTAATGTCGATTTAGGCATTTATTGGTGGGAACTTTATTCCGCTAATGCTGCATCTACTTAACTTTAAGATCAATGGCATAGCTTGAGAACAGCAGATTGTAAAAAAATATCTTGGTAGAAAGAAATGCGCAATTAGAAAACTTAGTACAGCAGTTATTGCCAGCACGTTCCATGGCAACTACAAGCATTATTGTTCATCTATAAAGCGTGCTTGGACTTTTTCCAGCTAAAAGTATTTTTTTTAATATGACATGTTATTAATAAATTTATTTATATTTCTTTTTCTTATCTAGTTTTAATGACGATGCCCTTGTGGCAGATTTTCTACGTTTAATAATATTAGTTATTTGACATATTTTAGTGTTGTATACAATATATATATATATATATATTAGATTATAGTAGTACCTCGTAGTACTTGACATTTTTATTTTAACATAGTTTGTCATTATTAATTAGTATTTAAATTTTATTTTCTGTATGTGATTATTTAGCATTCAATATGGCTCTTCCATAATTGTATTGATAGTTTGGGCTGTTTCTGGTCTTCGTCGCGTTGTTTCGTATTAAGCTGTCGGACCATGATTGTGTTATCTCGCTTACTGTAGGTAACTAATATTGGTTACAGAGTATTATAAATTGACTTAACCAAGTGTTCCAGACGGTCCCTACGGTGATAAATAAATGAAATGAAATGAAATGAAATTAAAAATACGTATTTTAGACCAGAAATCGTCGTAAACTCTAGTCAACTCGTCGGTTTTTTTACATCATCAATCATCAAATCAGAATTCATTAGGGTAGAGCTGTCAGAATGTTCGATTTCGGCACGTGCAATGCGCTGGCTTCCCGGGCGGCGCGGCGGCTGTATTTCGTCCACAGACTGCTCAAGTAAAAACTTTGGCAATAGTGATTTTTTGACATCCGTCGATGGTCGAATGTCTAATCGAAATAATTTATCTGTTTTGTTCCCTATTTTTTTTTTCAAGAAACCTTTTGTCTGTACCAAAGTGCCTCTTAGATCTTAATTTATTCAATAACATTGTTGGTTACATACTTATTTTTAAAAATAATGCCAAAAAAACGAAACCCAATATTCATTAAGTAATATTGTTTCAAGTCTTCTGATGGTCCTTTGACATCCAGATAAAATCAAAATAGATTCTTTGATTCATTGACTTGTGCATGACTGGGGCAATTTTTCATTTATTACAGCCCCTCGAACAAAATATTGAGCCCGCATTAATAAATAGATTTAATTATCGATGTCATACTGCGCGACGCAAAGGGTTATGTGTTTGTCAGCCTATACATGTATGTATATTTATTCCTTTGTGGCACATTGAAAACCAAATGCGTGAGCCAATTATGATGATTCTTACGTCAATAAATTCGTCTTAATCTTGCGGGTGTGGCAAAATAAGTCTTCAAAAATCAATAAGGCGACAACCAAACGTCATATTGTTGAAAAAAAACTAAGCCGACAAACTATGTTGAGTAGTGTATAATCGAATAGCTATTTGAAAATCATGTTGAGGTTTATCTTATAATTTTTCATTTTGAATGACCATTTAGGATCTATGACAATTTAAATTGGTTAAGAACTATTCTCATTTAAATTTTCTTTAATAAAATACGACACAGAAAGAAGTGAGTTGTTAAAATAACGAAGGGATTTGTCGTGAAACGAAGAAAGATAGGCAATTTTTTTAATTGAAATATTAGTTATAGCGATTTTTATTGTTTTAAATATTTTGTTAATAGCCTGGTTCAAACATAAGTCCATATTCCAGAAATGTCTCTATTTTCCTACAAAATCGAAACCATTCTGTCCTTTTTCCTTTAGATATTGAATCGTGATGAAATCTACAAGGATCTAGTATTTGTACGGGATTTACTCAAACACTGCTTGTTTGAAGGTAATCATTTGAATTCAAGGAGCCCAGCACTGCTTAGGACGTCATCGTAGCGGAAAACATGGTATTATACTGGTATTATTTATCATTAGTAGGTATAGTATTGTGTATATATTATATTGTATTGTTCATATTTTATTAATGTTGGTTATATGTATGTATTAGTATGTAATTAATAATAAGTATGTATATGTTATCTGCAATAAAACTCTTCAAGTTTATTTAGTATTGCACCTACCTTATGTACTTACTGCTCTCGTTGTCCCGAAGGTTTGACCGTCATAGAATGTCTAGCAGCCTTTGTACTTTGTGCAATTAAGTTTAAATAAATAAATACTGTATAATTATAGTACAAGATACGTAGACGAGCGACCATCACCGATCTGTTATCCGAATGAAATCCACTTTTTATATAATCAATTACGCTAACAAAAGCAATGGTGAAGGATTACCTAACGAAATATGGTTTTTGCGTTCTGTGTTTTAATTCTAAAGTGCCCAGAAGGTATGCAAAACTCCAGTCCAATTGGTTTTTATTGAAGACAAATGAAATCATCATCGCAGTCCCTAGACTACAGAATCCTCTAGGACCTCTTCCGAGAATTTCTGGAGAATTTGGCCTACACTCGCTACGCTAGCCAGATGCGTCTGATGTCAATTTTAATGGAACCAAGACCAAAGTCTTAACGAGCTTCCCGAAGCACAGGAACGTTGATGTTGTAAATCTATGGCAAATGCACCAACGTAAGGTAAATGTATTTCTGATTGAAACATTATCATCATCATTACAGCCCCTAGAACACAGCGTCCTAGATCTCCACTGCTGAAGATGGGCCTTCCAGAATATATATCTGGAGAATTTGGCCTGCACTCTCCACGCTGGCCAGACGGCTTGGCGAGGATATGATGTCAATTTATTATGACAATTTATTAACGATTCCACAAGTTGGTATTAGTGAAACCGGGACCGACGGCTGAACGTGCTCTCGGAGGCACGGGAACGGTGGTGTTCTAAATCTATTACAAATGTACGTAAGGAAAGTGTATGTCTCATCGATACATGCTGGGTGAGTTTGAACCGACCTTTGTAGCATTGAAGGAACGCGTTCTTACAACCGAGCCACCACCACGCCATTGGTACATGCCGGGTTTCAAACCCACATTTATAGAATTAAAAAAAAAGCGTTTTTACAACTCTTGTCGGTGAAGTAAGCGATTCCTCTCTATAGCTTCTTGACCTCTATAAAATATTTCGTTTGAACGATGCATGCATTCAAAACACAAGGATATCGGTATATTAACGCGTTAAACTGTGCTTATAAATAGTTATGTTGTGATGTAAAAGATAACATACAGAGCTGCCTGTAATTATAACACGTAATGTTTAAAAGGAAGTTGAAATTGAACGATTTGCAACTTTTAATTCTAGGTCATAGGTAAGATAATTAAAGTATTATGAGTTTGTAAGAATTTATTTCTAAATCGTTTTTATTTGCGATGTTGATTTCGTTTCGTATTTTGTCAGAATTATTTCCTACTCGCTACTTCTGTATTTCCGCCGTTTGAGGATCTCTGCTTGTAATGCAGCAGCAGCTGTGTCTACACAGGTGGCATCCTCACTAAAGCCAATCCTAACCTGCGAGGAACCATCGTCGCGGGCCATGCCACTGGGTTCTAATATAATTTTTTTTTCTGATTTAATTGTATTGATTAAATAATATAAAATCTCTTTGGCTTGTGTTCAACTATTGCTAGGTAAAGTATCATCACGACCGTTACCCTTCCGGGGTCAGAAACTACGCTTACAAAGAAGCGGATTCACATTTAGCCAACTTTACTGCCGGCCAACCATGTCAAGTAGCAAGCTCGTCGATGCCTCCAGCGTACCAAACTCGGAAAATATCACAATTAAATTTAATATTGATTTAATTGATTAAAAAAAAAAAACATCACGACCGTTTACCTTTCGGGGTGGTCAGAAACCACGCTTATAAAGCGGATTCACATTTAGCCAAACTTTACTATAGGTCAATCATGACAAGTGGCAAGTTCGTCGATGTTTTTTAAATTATCAAATATCAGTGTGTCCCGACCAGGAATCGAACTCAGCACCTCCGAGTCTAAATTCATGGACCTAACCGCTAGACCAGCCAACTATTGATTTTATTTGTTTAATAAAAGTATCATCACGACCGTTTCCCTTTCGGGGTGGTCAGAAACCACGCTTATAAATAAACGGATTCACATTTAGCCAACTTAACTATAGGCCAATCATGACAAGTGGCAAACTCGTCGATGTCTCTAGCGTACCAAACTCGAGAAATATCACATATAAATTAAATAAATTATTGTGTCTCGACCAGGAATCGAACCCGGTACCTACGAGTCTAAATCCACGGACTTAACCGCTAGACCACGGAGGTAGTTATTTAGTTATGTTTAATATGCTAATATATCTTAAAAATTAAAAAAAATCTTATAAACCTTTTTATTAGTGGAAAAGAACGCGCGTAATTTTACAGCGTAAAACTGTATATATGTAAAAATATTTAGGTAAAAATGAAGCTCAAATACGTTGAAGTAAGTCGTTTTGGATGGCAATTAAATGTTTATAAATAGACAGGAGAATTGTGGGACTCTGTTGGAAATATAATGAACGATAACTGGCATTACATACACCTACACGTTACTTAGTACACAAATACATAAAAGGGTGGCAAACGAATATACGATATCAACCCCGGCAGAGTCGTCCCCTCGCTTTGCATGACTAGTTTTTTTTTTCAGTTTATTTTAAAGACATTGTACAGAATACATCAGTCTTAAACACGTAATTTAAAAATAATAATTGTTCATAACAGAGTTGGGGATCATCAAATTATATCGGCCAAACACGTCAGGTATATGGATGTTTAAAGCGCGAGAAAACCGCAAATAATAAACTGCAACTTCTATCTATATATATGAGTAGAGTCAAATTTATCGTTTTACATAATTATTCACATTGTAGAACATTATTAAACAAAATAATCCACCCCACTTTTGACTAACAATATCCACAGTAAAATAATTTACAAAACAAAAAACTTGGGACGTGCAAAATTGCGCGAAGAACTCCCACATCGACATGTAAAGTGCCTTTTTTTTTTTCTTTAGGTAAAATGTCGTCAATGAATAAATATCGTTCTTAGGAATTATGTATTCTACAATAAAATTTTGACGTTTATGTCGTTTGCTGTAGAGACTCTAGCCCCGTGGAGTTCAAGCGCTAAAACATTTTTAAAAACCATCAGCCCTCGTCTAATTATCTGCTGTGATGACAAGAGGGCTAGTTCTTTTCTCACTGAGTCTGGCTCAGAGAATCAGTATAGCGATTCAGCGAGGAAACGCCAGCGTTCTTGCCACCATACCGCGCGGATACTACATATTTATAGTTAATTAGGTTTATTTGTAATAATTTAGTTTTTAGCTTTCTCTGTTTTATTTAATATTGTAACAAAAAATCGAGAGTTATTCTGCAATATATATAAATAAATTACTAAGTAACGTATTGCTTACAATGTGATTGTTTAGTTATAATATATTTAATTTTTACTTGCACCTTCCGTTCACTTTAAATGCTTTATCTGTCTCTAGGGTTGGCAGTCAGAGAATGTCTAGCGGCATTAAGCCCGCCTCTTGTACATAGTGCAATAATGTTTTAAATAAATAAATAACGCTAAGTGTAAACCGCCCTTTAACATTTATAAGTTCGATACCCGTACGTATAGATTTTTAACCTACACGTTGAACTGTATACCTAATCGTATTTCATAAATATTAATTAAATACAGTACAACAACTGCAATCACTAGTCACAAGAATGAAGGAGGGATGTGCAGAAAAAGGACTCCGTTTGAATGCGAGAAAAACCAAGGTACTAGTGTTTGAAAGAAGAAGGATGACAACCGTGACGATAAAGATTGATGATGAAACTCTAGAACAAGTAAATGAAATTATATATCTGGGCAGTGTTTTCACTGCGGATGGGAAGTACGATAGGGACGTTGAAAGAAGAGTGAACGCGGGAAATAGTGTTAACGGTGCCCTGGGGTCACTGATCGGCAGTCGAAATGTCAGTGACAAAGCTCGGCTCGCCATACACAATGCCATGTTGGTACCAACACTGATGTATGGAAGCGAGACGTGGATACGTCAGAATACGCATGAGAGTAGGGTTAATGCAGTTGAAATGCGGTCGTTGCGGCGGATATGTGGCGTCACTTTGGCGGACCGCATACGTAACGTCGAAATACGGAAAAGGGTTGGTATGAAGGAAAGCATAGGGACAAAAATAAGGAAAGGCATGCTACGATGGTTCGGGCATGTTGAAAGGATGAGCGATGAAAGATTGACGAACCAGATATATAATGCGAAAGTTGTAGGTAAAAGAGGCCCTGGCAGACCGAGACTCACATATCACGATCAAATAAATAAAACACTGACTGAAGGTGCACTAAAAAGTCTTCGTAACCAAAGGGCATGTATGAAGAGGTTAATGAATGTCGACGAAGCGAAAGAAGTATGTCGTGATCGTGTCAAATGGCGCTCAATTGTCTCTGCCTACCCCGCAAGGGATCTGGCGTGAAGATATGTATGTAAATACAGTAACAAAATCACCTTTTCTTACAATATTCTGGTTACTTTTTAAAATATAATTGTAATTAAGTACTATCTCAATTTATTTTCTGAAATCTCAAAGCTTCAGTTTAAGAGTTTCAATTATTTCTAAGTATTTTTTGGTATTAATGGGAAAGTAATACTTTTAAATTATGTAATTAAGTAAAATTAAGATTTTTTATGCAAATTTTATCCACTAGCTTACTCGTAAAATAAATTTTCATTCAGCAATGTTTAATAATAGAAAAGTATCATCATGACAGTTTTCCTGCCAGGGTGGTCAGAAGTCACGCTTTTCTTTAAGAAGCGGATTCACTTTTAGCCAACTGTACTATAGGATATAATGTAATATAGGACTGTAGTATCGGAGGTCTAAAGATATCTGAAGTCGCTACTTAATCAAATGGAGCGCATAAGCAACGACGTGGGTCTTCAAATTAATAAACGGAAGACGAAGGTCATGGTAGTGGATCGCATTAAGAAACTTGAGCTCACTGGGGCGCTTAATCTGGAACATGTTACTGACTTCACATCCCTGGGCTCAAGTATCTCCAACACCGGCTCCTGTGAAACGGAAGTACGCAGAAGAATAGGCATGGCCAAGAACGCTATGAGCCAGATGAAGGGAATATGGAGGGATCGAAACATCACCATCAGAACCAAAGACATAGAGTCTTTTAACTTACTTTGGACTTAGAGCCATTGACAGAAGCCGCGTCGACGCCTTCGAAATGTGGTGCTGGAGGCGTATGCTCGGCATCCCGTAGACTCGTTTAATAGCTGGAAGGAATTATTGATTGAAGTAGCCGTTGAGGTAACGTGTAAAAATACGGATGTAAATGTACAGTTGTAATCTGACTATCGAATTACGAAGGCAATAAAAGATTATTTTTTTTAACATTCTCCTATCGCATCATTTAAATTAGCTATTATATTACCTGTTATAGATTATTTACATCAATTTAATATCGTTAAATATATATAATTATCAATAAACATTGACATAAACACGTAGAAGGGTTTCCTATTACACAATTTGTCAAACTAGAGCAATAAAACATTGACAGATACATAAATTTATTAGCCTGATGATATAATTTGATGCACTGATTTAGGGCCAAAGGAATTGAGACCCTCAGACTAGCGCCTGGCAAGAAGTTCTTTAAACAGCTGACTGAAAAAACTGGCATTTATCTGTACCAAAAATATAGCCTTGCCATACTGAGTTTTTTTTTTTATCTAGTTTAATGATAAGTGGCGCGCAAAGTCCATGAATGTTAGAAACTGGAATCTGGAACTTATGACTGACATTAGTCACTAACACTATGCCGGCTTGACTAAATGCTTTATCACACTTGGCTTGAAGAACTCCAGGTTATAGGAATGTGGAAACACAGAGGCTGGGAGAGCATTCCACATCTTTATCGTGCGACATACGTATAAGCCCCCAAATTTATTTAATTTATTTTTGCTTCGCACTGGCAGCACTAAGTATCTATATTACAAAGAATTGCTGTTAATCGGATCCCTACTAAACTTCATAGATTCATTTGGACTAATTTAAAAATTGCTTATAAGTTTTATTAAATCGAACCAGCGGTTTCAGAGTTCATTGGAAACATACACAGTACACACATCGATTTTTATATAAACGTTGCCCGAGTATGTTTTTCTATTTGACAGCGATAAATTTTGACTTCTAATACCCCATATTCCTGTATTTCAAGGATAATTTCTGCCAAATCTCATTGAAATCGCTATAGTAATATAGGCGTGAAGGCAAGACAAATATATATATATATACCGACACGCAGGCAAAGCATATAAAGGGGTATTATTTACGCCGCCGGGTAAATCCTTCCTTTGTGGCATTTCTTCACTTAATTACAAAAATAAAGTATGGGAACGCGTCCGTTTGATTGCGAGAAAAACCAAGGTCTAGTAGTTTTACCTGTTTTAAAGAAGAAGAGAGAACCGTGACGATAGAGATTGATGATGCATGTCTAGAACAAGTAAATGAAATTATATATCTGGGCAGTGTTTTCACTGCGGATGGGAAGTGTGATAGGGATATTGAAAGAAGAGGGAAATAGTGTTACCGGTGCCCTGAGGTCACTGATCACCAGTCGAAATGTCAGTGACAAATCTCGACTCGCCATACACTATGGCATGCTGGTGCCAACACTTATGTATAATACGCATGAGAGTAGAGTTAATGCAGTAGAAATGAGGTAGTAGTGTCAGATATCCCGTCACTTAGACGGGACAGTATGAAAGAAGTAAAGGCATGTTCGGAAATGTTGAAAGGATGAGTGAAGAGAGATTGACGAACGAGATATATAATGCGAAAGTTGGTAAAAGAGGCCCTGGCTTACCTATCACCGTCAAATTAATAAAACAATAGCTGAAGGTGCATTAAAAAACCATTGAAACAAAAGGGCATGTATGAAGAGGTTGATAAGTGTCGAAGAAGAGGAAGAGGTATGTCGTGATCGTGTCAAGTGTCGCTCAATTGTCTCTGCCTACCATGCAAGGCATTTGGCGTAAATATCTGTTTGTGTGTATGGAACGCGTCTATTTAAGTGAAAATATACCACAAGGTTTCAGTTGCCGGCCCTCAGTATGGTTTTGTGCTTAAAGAAACAAACTAGAGGTGACTAGTGGTTGTACCCGTGTATAGGTCTACGAATAAGTGATAAAGTAGCGGATACCTGCCGGAACTATCGCTCGGTTCACATCTCATGACTTCATTTAATAACATTCTAATCACAATCAGAAACGTCTTCGTCGGCGGATGAAGTGCGTAATCCGAGCCTACGGATTGACGTCTTATTACAAAACACAGTATGTGCAGCTACTTTTCTTAACTAAATATTATTTATTTTTTAAATCACGCAATCAAATAGTTTATTCTGTGAGTTATTAACTGTTGTAGAAGACGAATAATAATAATAAAGCTAGTTGAATTAAAATATATAAACTATATAAAAAATTAAACTAAACTATAAAAGATTGTCTATTCCTTAATATTGGTTGTAAAATATTTAGTTAATGCAATTGCCATTAATACATTAAATAATAGGTACTAGAACTAGGTCAAAAATAATGAAATTAATGTTCAGAAAGTTTTTAATAATTAAATGTAATAAGTGATAGTAGGTAAGAGACTCGGCCAATAACCAATAGAGTAAAAGTAACTATGTAAAAGACAGATGCATTGTGTAAATTACGAATAACTAAATTAAAGTACAGGGGTTCATATCGCATTGTAACAGTTAGTATAAGTTTGACAATTAAACTAAAGCAAATAAAACCATAGCTTATTGTCTTATGCTGTCAATTATAAAGCATATATTTGCATTATGATATTTTGCCTTTTTTATTTCCTTTTGCGGTAACTAATAATTAACTAACGGTACCTAATAGACTCTTTATGATTCTTTTTTTTTCTAATTTTGTTATTAGTCGTGCATCACAGACCAACACCAGCCAACAGGCTTCCAGAAAGTAAAAAGAAAGCGTACACTCGCCACGCTGGTTAGACGTAAATAAAATTAAAAAAATGGTGTAAAGAAAAGTAGAACTGATATGGATCAAAAGTGACAAAACAATATTTGTTTCCTGATTTAAGCCAAAGGAACTTTATTAAAACGATTATGAATTACATTTTTTTTATTTATCCTTATATTTAAATACAACATTATTCTGCCAAACTGTAAAATATTTTATCGGCAGATAGCTCTCATTATAATAATATATACGAGTTTGTATATAGAAAAGTAAATAGAATGTAACTATAATAGATTATGGTAACAGTTGAATAACAAAAACATTATAGGTTGTTTCTTTCTAAACATCCCTATTTTTACTTTAACAATCTATTAATTTTAGAACTCTGTTCTTCCTTAATATTGTTTTTATATGTCACCATGAAAACTTTTTCGTTTCTTAAATATTACCCAACCTATTTATCGCGAAATAAAGCATTTATAGATACAGTGTATTAAACTACGCGTCCGTCCGACAAATTAAGTAACCAGGTAATTTGGTTTGGCTCTCTTTATTGTCACAGTTGGTTATAATTTATCTAATTCGACGATCGAACTGGTTATCGTTACGAAATTGTGCGTGTCTTCCTAAAAATGAGTTTCTATGTAATTTGTTTTACTGTTTCTGTTTCAATTACAATCTTTAAGAGATAGTAACATAGTATTATAGAGAGTAATAACAGTGATGTCTCGGTTGTAAGAAGGCTTTTCTTAAAATGCTACTAAGGTTGGTTCAAACCCCCCCGGCATGCACTAATGAGAAATACACTTGTCTAATGTAGATTTGTCATAGATTTACAACACCACTGTCACACCCCCCAAAACTCAAAATTATATCATCCACTGTTGGGAGATTTTCTGATTTTTTTGGAGAATTTGGCCTACACTCGCCAGACGGGTCTGATGTCAATTTTTAAGGACAGTTTATTAACGATTTCACACGTTAGTGGAACCGGGAGCGACGGCTCCGAGGCAAGGGAACGGTGGTGTTGTTAATCTATGCCAAATGTACGTAAGAAAAGTATATTTCTCATTAGTATATACCGGGGTTCGAACCCACTTTTTTAAGTTAAACCGAGCCACCACTGCTCATACAGCGTTTTATATATGCATAGTTAAATAATAAATATCCACAAAAATCTTAGATTTTGCTTAGATTTACTTAGTTGTTGCTGTAATTGTATTGTGTTTTTATTTTGGCTACTCAAAGGCCCATTTAATGGATACTGTAATAGCATGTGGTGGTTGCCTGTAATTGGTGAAGCATCTGTTTTCTGTCTTAGTTGTAAGTAAAAATCAATGTATGCTCTGTTGTTGTCGCTGTTGGGGACCCTAATAAATAAATAAATAAAATAAATAAATAAAACCTGAAAACAACTAGCTTGGCAGGATTCGCAATGGCTTTGTGTTGAATATAAAATTTAAAACACATTTTAAAGGAAGTGCAATGTGCGAAAACTCAATGCATAAAACCAAAACATGAACTCAAACAAATATTATGCTTTCACAGAAGAAATGATCATGAATGGGTTCGAAACTCCTTTACGCAGTGGAAGTTGGTGCGAGTGGAATTCTGAACAAATTAGACCGTCAATACACTTATGGAACGAGTTTCTAAGACGGTATTAACGGAATAATACAGTGGGTGCTAAGAATCTTGTTGCGCAATAAAATAAAAAGGAGGCCTCCTTTGTTAAATGGTCTGTCGCTTGCCCGATACAGTATTCTTCTCATCTCTCCAAACCACACACGATGAATGTAAATCCATGGATTCCTGAGAAATTTGTCTTCAAGTAATTATTGTAAAAGGTTAAAATGTAACAGTTTCAAATTGGCGCGTGTTACTGGCTCTTAACGTCTATTATTGTTACACTGCTGAGAACTGTGTGGTTAATTAGATTATTATTTGGTAATTGCTTTGTTGTTTGTTTTTGTTTGACAATGTGCAAACAGCAAACAGAGATGACATACTCGTATGTCGCTGGCAGAACATGTGGAATGCTCGGCACAATTAAGACAAGCGTTATACATTTCGTGTTATTGTCCAACAAAAAAAATACAACTCTTTTTTTCTTGCGCTAGAAGTGATTGCCGCATTCCTCGTCACGCTGCTGTCAACGTCATCATCCTAAGGGCTTTTGTCACTTCTGGAGTACCCGCGATCCTACAACCCTCTGGGATTGGGCGGAACGATGGCAAAAACGTGGAAACTTGGCAAGTGTGGTGTGGGATGCGACATGTGTAGACACATCAGCCCCATCACACATCCAGGCGACCTCGTCAAGCGCGGGAAGTGCGGCAGTTTCTGCTAAGAACCTCAAGCTGTGCAAATACGCCAATGTCGCTCAAACGATGGTCCCTTGGCCAGACGCTTGGTTGATTCATACGGCTAACAGAAAATTATGGATACAGGAAAGCTGGCAATTATTTCTGCAAATACAGAGGGGAATGTTGCCAGTCTCTCCCTGATAGGTCATCTCTAGAGGACATGTTTTATTTGTAGGTTATTGATAGGTTTTATTTTATTAAAGCCAATTCCTTAGTTTTAAATGTTATATAAAGGATAGTTTAATTTAAATAACGGTAAAGTCCGTGGCTTTAGACTCAGAGGTACCGGGTTCAATTCCTTCCGGGACACAATAATTTATTTGTGATATTTCTAGAGTTTGGTAGAAAAGTTGGCTAAATGTGAACCCGGTCGTGATGATACTTTACTATTTGTAACCAACAACTCTTTCTTTAGATTATTTCATCTGTCGGGGGGTTCCTTTCACTCTTAATATTAAATAGCCATTATTATTAGGCAATAATCTATCCGTTAAATCAACAAACATTATCGTAATGGTTTGTGAGGTTACATTTTAATGATACCCAAAGTGCGTGGGCAAACAAAGTCATTTGAAAACCCTACGACTTTCAAAAAATCCATCAATATTACATCGTTATGTTGAAATTATATTATACTTACTAGCTGTTTGACACGGCATTGGCCATGTAATATAGAATAATACGGTGGCACTATGTACTTACGTACTCCGTAGTCCAGCGGTTAAGTTCGTGGATTTAGACTCGGAGGTACCGGGTTCGATTCCTGGTCGGGTCACCAAAAATATTTATTAATGTAAATTTTATTAATATTGAATTCATTTGTAATATTTCTCGAGTTTGGTTTGCTGGAGACATCGACGAGCTTGCCACTTCTCATGATTGGCCTATAGTAAATTCGCTTATTTATAAGGATTGTTTTCTGGCCACCCTGAAAGGGAAACGGTCGTGATGATACTTCACTACGATCTATTTTTTTTTTATTAATTATTATTTTTAATTTTATTTTGCCTACATTTTGTGTTACATATTTTAGTTTTATTCTTCTTCTTCTTACGGTGCCATCTCCTATCGGAGGTCGGCTATCAATAAGGCGATTTTGATTTTGTTGGCCGCTGTCCGGAACAAGGATCTGGTGCTCATCCCGAACCACTCCCTGAGGTTCTTGAGCCAGGAAGTGCGTCTTCTCCCCTGTCTTCTGGAGCCTTGTATCTTGCCTTGCATGACGAGCTGCAGCAAGCTATACTTTTTATTGCGTATGATGTGTCCCAAGTAGTTTTATATAAATTGTAAAATGCATGTTTAAGTTGTTATAATATTTGTTATTATTTTTAGAATTATATTTGTTAATGTAATGATTTCGTACACCACATGGTTACATGCTCACCCTAACCAGAACTATGTACCAAAAAACCACGAATAAATGATTTTGATTTGATTTGAAAAAAGGGAGTAAATTTTGATAATTTTCCCCACTTTAACCATTAATTTCTCTAAAACCGTCCAGCAAAAACAGATGACACTTTTTTATAGCATCCTACATAAAAACGAGAATTTTCCTTAAAGGGGCAACCGGTTGCTACTCGTTTTTGTTCGATTTAAAAAAAGGCTGTACTCGATGACACTATTTTGAAAACAATACTAAGTACACGTACTTTAATTGCCTTTCCATTAGACTTCTTCTTTTTCTCCGATTCCATTTGGACGATGCGAGAAGACTGATTAAGTTCTGTTTGAATCTGATGTAATTTTTTGGAATTACTTAAAATTACAATAAAAACTACTTACCCGTATATATGCGGATGGGAAGTATGATAGGGATGTGAAGAAGAGTGAACGCGGAAAATAGCGTTATAGGTGCCCTGGGGTCACTGATCGGCAGTCGAAATGTCAGTGACAAAGCTCGACTCACCATACACAACCAACACCACCAACACTTATGTATGGAAGCAAGACGTGGATATGTCAGAATACGCATGAGAGTAGAGTTAATGCAGTAGAGGTCGGGGAATGGGGTCGTTGCGTCGGATATGCGGTGTCACTTTTACGGACCGCATACGTAATGACGAAATACGCAAAAATTTAGGTATAAAAGAAAGCATAAATAACCAAAGGCATGCTCCGATGGTTCGGGCATGTTGAAAGGATGAATGAAGAGAGATTGACGAACCAGATATATAATGCAAAAGTTGTGGGTAAAAGAGGCCCTGGCAGACCGAGACTCACATATTACCATTAAATAAATAAAACAATAGCTGAAAGTGCATTAAAAAGTCATCGAAACAAAAGGGTATGAATGAAGAGGTTGATGAATGTCGTAAAAGCGAAAGAGGTATGTCGTGACCGTGACAAGTGGCGCTCAGTTGTCTCTGCCCACCCCGCGAGGGATTTGGCGTGAAGATATGTATGACGAATTTATTAGTATTTTACTTTTGAAGCATATTACATGTTTTATAAATGATATATAACAAACACTACTAATAACCGAAAATACTCAAAGAACCGGGAAATACCGGTTCCTTTACGAAAAAGTACCGAAGTTCTCGGTTCTTAAAAACAGAAGCGGTTCCAGAAACCCTAGTTCAATTCGTTTATTTTGCAAGTTAGCATAGGACAAAAAGAGATGTATTCTGCACTTTTACACGTCAATTTTTACAATATTGATATAAAACAATATAATTTTATAGTACATATTGGTGTATCTGGAGCAGTACATGATAACCAGCATTTGGAAAGAGAAACAATAAAATAATAAAAATAACATAATTATAAATACAGAATAATGCTTAACATTATAGCTAGTTAACTGCCTTTGTGGTCTAGTGGTTAAGTCCGTGGATTTAGACTCGGAGGTACCGGGTTCTATTCCTAGTCGGGACACAAAAATATTTATTAATGTAAATAAATACATTTAATAAATATTTAATTTGTGATATTTCTCTCCTTTGGTACGCTGGAGACATCGACGAGCTTGCCACTTGTCATGATTGGCCGTAAAGTTGGCTAAATGTGAATCCGCTTATTTATAAGCGTGGTTTCTGATCAGCTCGAAAGGGAAACGGTCGTGATGATGGATTAAATGACCCGTTCATATCGAGGTCTAAGCACACAGACACCGTGCGCCTTTCATTCTCACAAGTTAGGCCTACATTGGACTGCCTTGATTCAAATAAGTAAATCTTAAGACATGAATTGCCGCGGGCATTTCGCAACCTTACATAATATGAAATCCATGGTTATACGTTTACTACAGTTGTCGTCATCAATGTTTTTGTTTCTTTCTTTTTTCTTTACTGTAACTTACTATATTCATTTACCATATTTGTCCAGCAGAAGCCGCACTTTATAGTTAAATAACGTCCGCCACGTTTGTCTGACTGTTCCCGATAAACTAAAAAACTACTGCACCGATTTTCATACTGTTTTCACCAATAGATTAAGTGATTCTCGATGTAGATTTTAGTATATAATTTGTTGAGTTTTTGTATACATATACGATGCACTCCGCCGCAACCCGCTAGAAGGCCGATCTCCAGTAGTGATGGTCTAGGACTCTGTTAGGAGTATGTGTAAATTTGACGGATTTTCTTCAACTAATTATCGAGTTATGTGCGGAAGTCATAAAAAATCTAATTTAACTCTTACTGTTTTAGGATATTAGGTATCATTAGTAGTTTCCAAAGACGTAATACACTTGTGTTGTGCACCTAATGATTTCTTTTTGATTTGGTAGTTAACATACAATATGTTTTCATTATCTATAATTAATTTTATTTATTTAACTCTAGCAATACAAACAAATAAAAACACAATTGACAAAAAAAAATACGTTAATAATTAAATAGTTTTGATTCCGTCAATATAATCAGATAATTATTTCTCACTTTGAAATCCTATGTTTTATCTATAATAAAGTACCTGATCACCAATTGATGGACTTTAAATATGGTGCACAAGTTGCAGTTTATTTTTTGTGGTTTTCCTGCGCTGCTGTGAACTCGAAATTATAAATATTTACAACACAACCGTTACCGTGGGTCCCGGTTCCACTAATACCAACTGGTGGATACGTCAATTAATTGTCATTAAAATTGACATCAGGCCCTCGGCAACCCGTCTACAATAAAATATATCAATTAATATGATACGTAATATATTTTTTTATTTTACTTAATCTTTGCTTATTCGTAAAACTACTGACCCTTAAGTGGGCTCGGGTTCTATTTTTCAGAACATTCGGAAATAATACATTTTGTTTTTGTGTCTGTCCTTAAAATATATGTCTACGGTAGCATATTTACGTAAGAAAATTCTTATTGTTTTAACACGATTGTGGGAATTATATGACTTGTAAAAAAACCACAAACAAAAAATATTTGCATCGTTTAATTTACAACGGTTTCAAGTTTTTGCTATTGATTCATTGCTGGATTATGTTTGCATTCTTTGGATTAACCGTGCGGGTGACGGAGCTATCATATTATGGGACAGATTGGATAGAAACAGTATTTATGCTTTTATATTTAAAAATTACAATAGTAGTGACATGTAGATTATAATCAAGATATTTGTAAGTATTTAGTTTTTATATTAATTAGGTTTATCTTTTAGTTTATTTAATTTAAGGTTTATCTTTTAGTTTATTTAATTTAAGGTTTTCTTTAGTTTATTTTTAATTTTATTGTTTAGGTAGCTTTTAATTTATATTTATTGTTTGTTTAGTAGTGTATAAAAGATCAAAGAATGGGACTGACTAAGACTAGCCATTGACGACCAACTTCAGTCACACCTCTATGCCTACTTTAAAATATGCTTTTTCAAACTTCGCTAGAATTACTCTATGACATTAGAATGTGTGTATGCCCACGCGGGTTGAGAGAGCATTCCACATCTTCAGCGTGCGATTACATCGTCTTTAAATTTATACAGAGAATATCTTCACAGCCCTTACAAACGGAGTCCTAGGCCACCACTGTTGGAGATAGGCCTTCCAGAACATATATTAGGAGAATCGACTTATACTCACCTCGCTACGGTTGGCGAGGAATTTATTAACGATTCCACAAGTTGGTACTAGTAATACATACAGAGATAAACTTAATAAACTAGAACACAGACCTCCACTGATTGGCCTTCCAGAATTTTTTGGAGAATTTGGCCTACATTCACCACGCTGGGTCTGATGTCAATTTTCAATGACATTTTATTAACGATTCAACAAGTTTTTTATTCGAAGTAGATACAAAAATATTAAAATAAAATAGATTAAAAAACTAATTATAAATAAAACTAAACTAAAAATACCTATGAAATTAAAACTATTCTACAAAATAAACTAAGGGCTTACCACCAGGGAGGGTACCTAAAACGCTCGCCGCATTTCCTCGTTGAATTATAAACGAAATATTTTCCACAAGTTGGTATAAGTGAAACAGCTTAATTTGCTCTCCGAGGCGCAGGGAGTGCGGCGTTGTAAATCTATGACAAATGTACGTAAAAAAAGTGTAATTGTCATTGGTACATGCCGGGGTTAGAACCGTTTTTTATTGGATTTTTTTAGGTAAATTGTTTTACAACCGAGCTACCACCGCACTTTATTTTAGTTTTATTTCACTGCCTCCGGGGTCTAGCAGTTAAGTCCGTAAATTCAGACGTCCCGACCGGGAATCGAACACGATACCTCACAATAATTTATTTAATTTATTTATAATATTTCTCGAGTTCTGACTTCTCAGACATCGACGAGCTTGCCACTTGTCATGATGGGCCTGTTGGCTAAATGTGAATCCGCTTATTTAAAAGCGTGGTTTCTGACCACACCGAAACGGATACGGTCGCGATAATACTGTACTTTTTCTAGTTTTATATCGCTCAATTTGTATATTTTTCCGAATAAGTGAAAAAGGTCCCCGAGGGATAAGCTGACAGCTGGGGGAAAATGGAGTCGTTTATTTTTTATCTATTTACAAAACTATGCATTAATTATTTGTGCTAAGGTCCAAAAATATTGAAAGTATATTTTTTTCATTACTTTTTCTATTCATCATAGTTTATTCATTAAAGCCCCTAGAACAAAGAGCCCAAGATCTTCATTTCTGTGAACTTGTGGAATCGTTTATAAATGTCACTATTTTTTTATTTAAAAACTTTATTGCACATAAGTACAAAGGGCTAACATAATGTCGTTAGACATTCTCTGCCTGTTAACCTTAAGGACAATAAGAGAGTTTTAAGTGACAGGAGTAGGTGCACAAAATATAAAATAAAAATGATTGAATAATGTACATTATTTACTATCTTAATTCTAAGAAATAATATAGACCTACGTAATATACCTATATACGTATAATAAACATACATATATCTACATACAAATACTATATAATAAATACATACTAATACAACTACATAACAGAAAGCAACTTGTAACATTTTATAAAATAAATAAAAGTAAAACAACATGTTTAATTTTTTGTGGAGGTCTTATTTTAGCTATAATAGACATAAGACCCTCGCCAACCCGTCTGGCCAGCGCAGCGTGGCTAGCGTAGGCCAAATTCTTCACAAATGTATTCTAGAAGGCCCATCTTCCATAGTGGAGGTCTAGTACTCTGTGATCTAAGGGTAAGGATTAGTGGATCGATGGATATCGTATCTTTCTGTTTTAATCTAAGAATAAGCCAAGTATTTTTTTCATAAAAAACTGGCAAGAATCTCAATTCTCTTAATGATATGCCGAATACAACCCTTCTATTATTATAAATGCTTGAGGCATTCTCAACAAAACCTAATAAAAACTCGGAGAGAGTAATAAAAACGTTGATATACTTTTTTTGGAAGTTGGATTATTATTATTAGTGTATGTATTTATATTTAGATTATTATTTATGTATGTTTATAAATGTATATTTTATGTTTGTAACTGACATGTTAATTTATATATTTTCATTACTTTTTAATATGATATACCTTTGCATTTAGTTTAATATTTATTCTCTCCTCCTAACTCTGCACCCCACAATTTCTTATGTCGTTCTCCCAAAGGTCAGCTGTTAGAGAATACTCCTATGTACTTTATTTTATTTAAAGAATTTTAATATTATTATTATTAATTCTTTTTGCTACACTAAAATATTGATCAATTATCATTTTTTTTAATATGATATATTAGGTACGACTGCTCTAGTGGCTACGACCGTAAAAGATAAAGCCCATTTTTCTTAGAGAAAAATGATTTCTTTTTTATTTGATAGTAAATATATTGTTTTTATAATCTGTAATTAATTTTATTTATTTTACCCTAGCATAACGACAATTGACAAAAACTTTTTTTACGTTAATAATTACTTAGTTTTGATCCCGCCGATTTGAAATCCAGTGTTTTATCTATAATAAAGTACCTGGTCATAACCTAATAAATGGAACCTAATCGTATAAATAGTGCTTTGTAACTATTTCATACATCAATTTTAACCAATTGACTATTTAATTAAATTATATTTTAATGCTGGGGTAAAAGAAATGTTGTTTTTTTTTTTTAAATGCATTATTTTTTTATGATTATTGAATGGGGTGTATCAGGCAAAGCTTTTTTATAGATGTCGCTAGCAGCACTGGTACCTTGTTTACACCTATGTCGGTCATTTTTTAAATGTTAATGTAGTTTTTTATTTTTATAACAGAAATACGAATTTTAACTTAACGTTACCTATCTTAAAATACGAATTAAGAAAGCAAACACCGTCTTTAAAAAGAAAAAAGGTTTAATTAATAGACCGGCAATTTTGAGATCACCATATCTTTGATTTCGCTTGGAAATCTATATTTGTACACTTAAAAGCTGCTCACTTCGGTAATATATCCAGAAAATAATACATTTCGTAATAAAAATACAAGTTTTCTATGCAACTGACAGTTCTATTAG
This sequence comes from Tinea semifulvella, assembly GCA_910589645.1. Lineage (NCBI taxonomy): Eukaryota > Metazoa > Arthropoda > Insecta > Lepidoptera > Tineidae > Tinea > Tinea semifulvella. The sequence continues at coordinate 11,970,932 of OU342602.1, forward strand.
GTACCATCTATCATGCGCCATCTATCGTGATAAAAAGTTAGTGATACACCCCATTGTATTTAGTTGAGGCACGCTGCAAAAAAGTTGGGGCCTGGTTTTGGGCTATCTCTTTTAGACACGGAGGACCAGGAATCAAACTCAGTACCTCGGCGTCTAAATCTGCGGACGTTGGCAAATAATACGACAAATCAAACTGCCGATGTTTTTATGGTCTAAAAATATGTTGGCTAGGCTTTCTAGATCCTTGACTTAACGCGTGCCACCTTGGCCTCACACGATAACTGGCCATGGAGAAACCCGTAACTATACCTTGTCTTATTTTAATAAAAACTTGTTATTTTATTAAAATGTTATTGTTAGTTTTTTTTTGGGTAACTTCTACTCCAAGATTTTACTCAAAAACGTACATATACCAAGACAGTGCATGAAATTCAAAATCAAAGCTAGACCAATCGGTAAAGAATGTATTAGTGTATGACAGTCATCGCCTGTTCTGGTCGTGTTCGATGTGCACATTAGAATTCTCATTAATGCCCATTTTTCTTAGAGAAATGGTCCCAAAAAAACATTCTTGTCACATAATGATTTCTTTTTTATTTCATAGTTAATATATTGTGATTTTTTAATCTGTACATAATTTTATTTATTTACCCTAGCATACAATTGACAAAAACTTTTTTTTACCTTAATAATTACATAGTTTTCTATCTCGCCAATTTGAAATTCACTGTTTTATCTGTAATAAAGTACCTGATCATAATAAAGAACCTAATCGTATAAATAGTGCTTTGTAACTATTTCATACATAAATCTTAACCAATTGACCATTTAATTAAATTATATTTTAATGCTGGGGTAAATCAGATGTTGTAATTGAATTTTAAAAAACACAATATAATATATGAGTATTGAATTATATTTTGTTGAGGCACGCTCCAACAAAGTTGGGGCCTGGTTTTGGGCAATCTCTTTTAATTATTTTGTTGTTTTTCAGACAATATGCTGATATTTTAAAAAAAATATCAATTTATTTTTACCTGCTGCGCGACACAAGGAAGGGTTATGTGTTTATCAGCATATGTATGTAAGTATGTATGGTACACTGAAGAGCAGATTTGCGGGCCGATTTTTATGATTTTTACGTCGATCGATTCGTCTTACTAATGCGTCAATCAGACGCCATGTTGTGGAAAAAAAATTAAGCTATACCTATCGAGTAGGGTATCATCGAATAGGTATTTGAAAATCATGTTGAGGTTTTTATTATAAGTTTTCATTCCGAGTGAGCATTTAGGATCTATAACTTAAATGCAGTTAACGTCGCTAATTTCCGCATTAAAAATTACAATTGTTTTATGTATGCATTAATTATAAAATTATTTCAATGGTGTAGTTCGTTGGTTCGCTAACCCTTGAGCTTGTTTTGTACTTTTTTATTTTTAATTTTTATTTGAAGTATTTTTACGCAGTCGGGTTTTTGTTTTTTTTTTATTAACCTTTTATCTACTTTAGAATACGTTTAGAATTTTTACACATGTGTACATTTATATTTAGACACGAAGTTGTTCTTCTTAGTCGCTACACTTTTGGAAGAGTGGTCGTGAAAAAGGCGATTGAGTGCTAGTGGCACGTCGCCACTCCTCTCGGACCCCGGCTTATCTTAGTGAACTCATGATCCATTGCATTGCAACCTTCACTTGATCGGTCCTCTTATTATGTAGTTTATCATTAATGCATTCGTTATGTTAATTTGTCAGTATTTCTGGTTTTAAAAATGTAAAGTTCTGAATGGTTAAGGATAATTTAATATTAATAGGTCACAGTAGATTTTTCTAAAACCTGTCCAAAATGTGCTGTATTCTTGTTTTCGTTGTTATTTTCCTTACACAGGAATGTTGAGTTTAGTTGATACTTCAGCACACAGTAGCCAAGAGGATGTTTACAGCATAATAATGTTTAATGAGAAAACTTATGTAGGAGAAAGTGGGGTAATTGGGAACACCTAACTTTAAATGCTCTTAAATAATAAAATATAAATTCAAAATTATCGAGTCATTGCAAGAGTTGCGTTGGTACTCTACCTACATAATAATGAACCATATAATTAAAAAATATAACAAAATAATAAACATTTGTCATAGATTTACAACACCACCGTTCCCGTTCTAGGAGAACTAGGAGAGCACGTTAAGCTGTCGGTCCCGGTTCCACTAATACCAACATGTAGAATCGTAAATAAATTGTCATTAAAAATATGACATCATATCCTCGCCAAGCCGTCTGGCCAGCGTGGCGAGTGTAGGCCAAATTCTCCAGATATATGTTCTGGAAGGCCCATCTCCAACAGTGGAGGTCTAGGACGCTGTGTTCTAGGGGCTGTAATGAATGAAAAAAAAATGAATAAACACAGTCGTTCCTTTTTACCCGAATGATTCACATTTAGCCAACTTTACTAGGCCCGTAGTGACAAGTGGCAAGCTCGTCGATGTCTCTAGCGTATCAAACTCAAGAAATATGACAATTATTCTTTTGTATCCCGACCAGAAATCGAACCCGGTACCTCAGCGTCGAAGCCCACAGAATTAACCGCTAGACCACGAAGGCAGTATGATCCAATAGACGTTATTTTATTTTAGCATACCTGTAGTAGCTCTATCACGCTAAAACTACTACGTAAAGGGTTACTTCCAAGCTGTCAAACTGTATAATGTGTTCATACATCTGAGCTGCCAATTCGTAGTTCCGTTACGTCGCACATTATGGCGTTGTCTAAAATCCCAAACTTTATGTTCTTGATTCGATAATGAAGTATTTAAGTCAGTTACTGTTTTTAAACGCATAACGTTATAGAAGACATTTTTTTAAGCATTCCATGGATTCACCGTGCGGGTGCCGGGTCCATCGTGTGTGGGTAAGAGATTAGAAGAATGGTGTCTCGGGCTTGCGACCGCCAATAGGCTGGTTTAAGAAAGAAGGCCTCCCTTTTTATTTTATTGCGCGATAATACGCTCACCATCCACCATTCTACTCCTCTCCCTCCCCAACCAAATACTGTATGATTCCGAAGAACGGACACTGACAATGTAACTGCTATTAAAGTTGATATTAATATATTTTGTAAGATCCTGTTCGAGAGAGAAATTTGGTTTGGGTTTGAATAAACTTTATTACGGCCGGTTGCAGAAAGGCTGAATCATGTGGCGTATATTAAAATATTGATCAAAGATTTCTGCAACTGGCCGTTAATTTACCACACATTACACTGTGAAGAACAATTAACCACCCATGTTAGTTATTTTATGTATATTATATTTTTGTTAGAGATTATTTAATAGGTAGGTACAATTATTTTTTCTTTGTAAAACCGTCTAGCCAGAACTGTAGTCCATTTTCTCCTGAAGTATGTTGCCTAGGATTCCGCCGACCCCGATTCGCGCCTTTGACATGTATGTCCGTTCGATTTGCTCGAATAAAACTGACAGTTTTCTATGAAGATCTGTCGCTTTTCATTCGAATATTTCGAACCAACACGCAAGTCGAAAGCACCAGAATCAGGCCCCTGAGCACTTTATTAATCGTGCTCTTGTATAGAACTGATAAGGAAAGGTTGAAAAATAAAACTCAACATTTTAACTAAAATTGTTTATTGCCAAATTACAAAAATCTTGCAAACAATATTAACAATCAAGAACTTATAATAAAACTAAACATTAATTTTGTTCAAATCTTAAATTAGACTAAATGTAAGAACATTATAAAAATAAATAAGTTTAAGTGTGTAAGTATTATCTACAAATCTAAGAAACAAATGCATTGTTTTTCTGCAACTTACAAAATAAAATAGCATATGTTTTATTAATCTATATTTTTTTACTATTTCTATGTTATCTTATAAATGTCATTTTTACTTCACCCTATATTCATGTCGATGCGATATGCATTCCAGTCTTTGGCATTAATGTCACATATTTGTTTGATTCATTGTAATTATTTTGGAAACGTAAAGTAATAACCTCATATTGCTCGTGTTCGATTTTATTTAACAATCAATACTCAAAAAATAATACTACACAATCAATAAGAACGTGTTTTTATTGAATATTTTTTTATTGAAGCTGACAGAATGACAGCTGTCACAGATTTGCATCTATATTTTATGAAAATTTAAATTGTTTGTATAAATACATTTACCAAACATAAAACAACAATATAAAGGCGTGTTACACTTAAGAAAACAGGTCATAAACATAAAACTGTCATGTAGATTAGCTCGTGTGGCTTTTGCTAGACAAGCAGTCTGAGGTCTTGACTTGAGCGCTGGCCCAACCTGTGTCGTAAATACGAAGCCATTTGTAAGCTTACGCTAGCACTGGCACTTGTTTAACACGTTGAGTGGTATTTGTGTCCTTTTGGAAACACCAAGTGTCACCTTTTAAAGGTCGTGCGTTTCTTTTTGGAGTTAGAAGACAGTGTAGTTTTCATACATATTGATAAGAAATCTGATACTTCTAGCCTTCAGGCACATTTCAGTCTGAGTCAATAAATAACTTTTGTGATGAAACTTATGACAGAAATATTTTTATTCAGAAAATCCGAATAAATTAACAGTGTTTTTAATTTTGGCGCTCAACATGTAATACTATTTTATAGTAGCACTCTCACAGCCAGTTACAGGAAGGATTATTAAAATAATATCTATTATTTTTATATACGCCATGTGGTAGTTAATTTGTAACTTTGGTTTTGTCATCCAATGACGTGCCTTATAGATTAAACATGTCAAAAGATTACCAGACTTTTTGCAACTGGCCGTCAGTTTAGAAGTTTTAGATAGTGACCCGTTCACAACGCTCAGAAGTGTATATTATTTATTATTTTTGTTAGAATCAAACAAACACGTTCGGGTTAAATAAAAATGATATTTAAATAATAATAATCTTAATATTGTTAAATGTCTTTTAAATACTGTTCAAACGGAATATAAATAAGTAATATTAATTGCTTTTAGAAGCAGATTCACATTTAGCCAACTTTATTGACACAAGATGTAGTGGCTTGGTTGTAAGACCGCTTTCCTTCAAATCTAAAAACCAATAATAGTGTACCAATCAGAAATACACTTATAAAGTAAAGTAGAGTATCATCACGACGGTATCCCTTGCGAGGTGGTCAGAAACACAATCTCGTCGATGTCTCTAGCGTACCAAACTCGAGAAATATCACAAATAAATTATTGTGTCCCCCGAGCAGGAATCTAAATCCACGGGCTTAACCGCTAGACCATGGAGGCAGTTACACTTTTTTTTTACGTAAATTTGCAGTCGGTCCCAGTTCCACTAATACCAAATGATGGAATCGTCTGGCCAACAGTGGAGGTCTAGGACACAAATGATAGGATATTAGCTCTCAAGATTCTTAATCCGGTAACTCCGTAATAAAATTTATTTTTTACTTAGTGCCATGGAGGCTGTGATCAAGAATATATCATGTTTTAATCAATAATCATCGCTAAATAACTGAAGCGAGAGTTAAATGATTGACTACTGTTTTTAGAAGAACACTCATTACGTGTGACTTTGTATGGTCTTAGTAGCCAATTTGTATGGAGAAGCCAAAAAAAAATGTATTTCCGATATATGGTTTCTAAAGAAAAGTTGTACTTGGAATAGAATCACATATTGGTCTAACGTAAGGCCAAAGTCACCCAACAAGATTTAATGTTGGAGAGTGGGAACGAAAAGGAAGCGAAGTGTAATCATCCTCTTAAAGTAACTACACAGTAAGGACTCTAAATCAACCTAACAGTATAAAAAAAATATTGTCATAAAATAACCCTGTATTGTTATCATAAGATTTTTATACACAAGTAGATTCATAAAAAAAAACAGGAAAAAACGACCTCTATAATCCTTCTTTGCTTGATCGCTTTTACAAACTAATCATATTTGTCTGATCGTTTTTACAAAATAATCATTTTTGACTGATCGTTTTTACAAACTAATAATTTTTAACTGATCGTTTTTACAAACTAATATTTAATGCCTGATCGCTTTTACACACTAAGTACATAATAATGTATATTTTAATCTATTGAATTATCACAGACTGTACAGGATTTTTTTTTACATTTACCTATTGGTTGTTTTAACGTTGAAGTTATAATCAAATATGGCAGTTTCTGACAATTTCAAGCAGAATATATTTAATTAATAACTATAACGAAGTAATTGTTAAAAAATCACAAAAATCAGTCGCATACACACAAATATTAAGTTTTTACTACATTTAGTTTATATTTTTTTATAATTTAAATAGTTTTTTTTAAATATAATTATACCTAAGTATGATATTAGGAGTATACATATTATTATTATTATTGAACACCACAGATTTAATTTTGTAAGTTAATTCTAGGTTTTACTAAAATCCAGAACTTTTTTTTGCCTATCGAAAAAGTTGATTAAAAATGTAATTGATAATTTATTAGTGTAATTTTTGTTCGTTTTTTTTTTAAATTTAAAGTAGTAAACCTTAATGTTGATGTATGTATGTTAGTTGACAGTATCCTTGATCCACTTGTTGACATTGAGCCTGGTTCGAGTGAGGATGTCAGGTTTTTGTGTGTCGTCCTGCCATTGCTCCAATTTGACACGTTTAATCTCATCACAAGATACCATTGGGTTGCTGAAACAATTAGATTACATTAATAAAATATATACGACGTACCTAGTCTGGCCATAAATATTATTACAAACAAAACATGGGTTTTTCTTTCTATTACTTTAAAAAATATGGTATCAGCTGGATAATTGATGGGTTCACCTATAGTGGCTGCTGGTTCGCATGCAAATAAGGGTTATTAAGCCTATGTATGTATGTGGTATCGTCTGTATTCAATTGTGTGTATGAATCGATCCTCTCCCCGCCCCTAGATCCCCTCCCCCCTCCCCCCTCCCCCAGATCATTTTCTACGCAGGCGGGTTGTTTATTTTATAAATTATTTACGAGTAGTTATTTTATCTAAATAATTGTAGAATATAGAAAAAAATAATTGACAATATCCAAGTGTTTTGCTAACTAAAGGAAATAAATGATGTGATATGATGAATTCAAAATTTTATAATCTGTAGCATGCCGTGTACACTGCTCTTGGGTTGCAATTCCGACCTTATAAATTATTGTAAACAAGTGCTTGGTATGTATTCATTGTAGCCTGATGGTGTTTTTTTTTTTTTAAATCCTTAATTGCACCAAAACTTAAAATTAGGTACATAGTTAAAGATTATTGGCAGGGTGCAACAATCTAATAATATTAGTCTAATTTATGAATACACTACATACCAAGCAATTACATAAACTACTTGCAGTTATTATGAACATATACTACATTATATATATATACACACAAATAAACATATTGCGTGCCAAATATTCAATGTGTACTGGATGCAGTGTGCTCCTGCTTATCAAGAAACAAGTTAGTGACTAATTGTTTAAAAACATTGACAGATGGTGCCCGTCTAATGGCCAGTGGGAGTTTGTTCCCCTGGCGGGCTGCTGGCACAGTGAGGGAATCTCAATATCTGCTAGAGGAGTGGAATGGGATTTTGAGTTGATTGTTGAAAGCAGAACGAAGAGGGAGGTTGTGCGTATCGCACAAGAACTCAAATCGAGTTTTGAGGTAAGGAGGTGCAAGAGGATTGTTCAGGATACCATACAAATGGACGAGTAGATGGGAAAGCGGATATTGAATATTTCAACTGAGTTCGAAAATGGGATACATGATCATACTTACGCAAGCCAAACACATAGTGAATGCCTAAGTTGAGAAGGCGATCTAGTTTATTCAGTAGCTCTTCGGTGACATCAGGATAGCAGATATCTGCATATTCTAAAATGTACCTTAAATAATAAATAAATAAATTATTGAAATAGAATACCTTTGAGAAGGAGGGTAGAAGACGTTTTTCTGTATGTTGGTGATGTCCGGTACGTTATCGCAGAGCACTCGCGACACAGACGACCGTCTCAGCTCCGACAGCTGTCTCTTGGTGAAGCTCCCCGCCTCTCCGCTGTGACTGTAGAAGAATCGGTCACCAGACCGACTGCTGTACAGTTGCTCTTCTGTTGACAATTACATTACTCTTTACAACGGTTTTTATGCAATACTACGATATGTATAACAGTAATTATTAGGAGTTTTGGACAGCTTAATACAGACGCGGTCTAGTAGATCATCATCATCACGACCGTTTCCCTTTCGGGGTGGTCAGAAACCACGCTTATTAATAAGTGGATTCACATTTAGCCAACTTTACTGCCGGCCAATCATGACAAGTGGCAAGCTCGTCAATGTCTGCAGCGTACCAAAGCAGAGAAATATCACAAATTAAAAATTAATTAAATGTATTTATTTACTCTAATAAATATTTTTGTGTCCCGAACAGGAATCGAACCCGGTACCTCATCCACGGACTTAACCGCTAGACCACGGAGGCAGTAGATTTAATTAATTTGTGATATTTCTCGAGTTTGGTACGCTGGAGGCATCGACAAGGTTGCCAATTGTCATGATTGACCGGCAGTAAAGTTGGCTAAATGTGAATCAGCGTGGTTTCTGACCACCACAAGGGAAACTGTTGTTTATTATTTACTTTTTCAAGATATTATTTTAGATTTTGTAAACAACCATTTATCAATGTATACATAACGTCACGACCACCTTTTTAGCCTATTACGAATTTAATTAAAATAACTATTTAAAAAAATCAAGGCAGAGACAATTGAGCGCCATTTGACACGATCACCTCTTTCGCTTCGTCGACATTCATCAACCTCTTCATACATGCCCTTTTGGTACGAAGGCTTTTAAATGCAGCGAGTGTTTTATTTATTTGATCGTGCTATGTGAGTCTTGGTCTGCCAGGACCTCTTTTACCCACAACTTTCGCATTATCTGGTTCGTCAATCTCTCTTCACTCATCCTTTCAACATGACCGAACCATCGGACCATGCCAATCCTTATTTTTGTATCTATGCTTTTCCGTATTCCGTCAAAGTGACGCCGCATACACGATCTCATTTCTACTGCATTAACTCTACTCTCATGCGTATTCTGACATATCCACGTCTCGCTTCCATACATAAGTGTTGGTACCAGCATGGCATTGTGTATGGCGAGTCGAGCTTTGTCGCTGACATTTCGGCTGCCGATCAGTGACCCCAGGGCACCGTTGACACTATTTCCCTATAATAATACTCATACATCTGTCGTACGATAAAGATGTGGAATGCTCTTCCAACCTCTGTGTTCCTTCAAGCGAAGTGTGAAAAAGCATCTAGTCAAGCCGGCATAGTGTTAGGGACTGATGGCAGTTCTGACTTCAGTTGCTAACATTCATGGACCTTGCGCGCCACTTACCATCAGGTGGGCCCAAGGTCACATGTCGTGCTAGTATAACAAAAAAAAAAAAGGCACTGCCCAGATAAATAATTCTTCTGGCCAGCGAGGCGAGTGTAGGACAAATTCTCCAGATATTATTATTTTAAAATATTTGGAGCATTTAAAAAAAAAAAAAAATGTTCCGCCTCTGTGGTCTAGCAGTTGTACCATTTCCTTACATAAAAAAGCTATAGAACTATCAAATCGAACGTGATATTTTTTTTTGTTTTACTTATATAAATACTTACTAATAAGACATGTGAATGTAGGTCCAATCAAGGATCCAGGAAGAGGGGATTCCGCCATCCCCCCCACCACCAGGTCGATGTCACCCACCGACTCATACACAGATGACAACTTCTCGATGCTCTGAAAAAAACACAATAATACTTAAAAACATATACTGCGAGGAATTTATTAAAGAAGCAAATATTTTTATATTATAATCTAGAATAAAAATAAATAACAACGTATTTATTATTTTAATTAGTCTGTAATAAAATTTAAAGTTACGGTGACGAGAAGTTGTCCTAAAAATAACGAAACTCATACTGAGCCTAATTAAGTAGGTAGCGAGAGGTCGACGATCGCGCGAACGTTGACTTGCGTAATTCTTTCTCTCTCTATTTCGTCTCTCGTGTCAAAATCAAAAATCAAAAATGTATTTATTTCTTTTTAAATAGTTTTTCACAAAATTGACACCGAGGCTCCCGTACAAGGCCGGTTAGGACCCGTGCTACAGGCAGCCCCGCAAATCGTGTGTGGGCGATATCAATTAATAATAACACCTTTAGGTACTTATTACGAAGGATATCGCGATTTTCAGACGCGGCTTTAGTGACCATGCAGTAGTGTTTTGTTTTTCGGATAATGATTTTTATCTTATAGAGAGGTTCTACTAATAACACCTGAAGCCTAAAAAAAACGCGATATGGGCCTTCAAGGCTGATTTCTAAACAATGCTCTAAGTAGATTTAGGACCAGATTTCCTTTATTTTTTAACAATTCTCTTGCTATTTTATTTTTGTTTCCAAAACAAATTAAATGTGATTTGTTTCTTCAACAAAAACCATGCTTTTTAGTACTGCAAGTACTCGCAGTTCGTGGTGATGATAATGAGTCTCGTTGCCTTATTTGACATCATGTTGGAAAGTGTAATATTATAAAATTGATGCGATAATGATGGTGATCGTGGTGGTGATGATGATAAAGGTGGTTATGATGATAATGATGAATTTAATTTAGTAGTTGCATTTGGTTACCTCCTGTGTCATGGTGTCGGCGAGGTGTTGGAAGGTGTTGGCATGCGGCAGTCCGCAGAGCACCCGGTACTGCACATACCCCGGCAGGCCATGGTCCCTGCCCCTCTGGATGTCCACAGCCAGGGCATCCAGACCACCCAGGTAACTGTGCCAGATCTAAAACGACACAAAGAACAGGAGGTTGATGAATGTTGAAGAAACGAAAGAGGTAAGTCGTGATCGTGACAAGTGGCGCTCAATTGTCTCTGCCTACCCCGCAAGTCTAATATATGTAGGTATATCACACTGGCAACACTGACCCTGTGTTTGACTTGACGCTTTTTTCCACTTTATTTCGCTTTGAAAATCGTTCGACTTCGAACATAGCATGAGCCGTATAGCAAGTTAATAATAAATTTGAATGTTATGCAAATTATGTTGGCCATGACGCAAATCGTTGAATTGTATTTTTGGATTTCTTAATTATACCTAATATTGAATAAAGCTATAATTTTGCATATCAACTGTGTAAAGAAATATGAAACCAAATTATAATAGTATTACTTAATGAATATTCATAATATTGAATATAATAGTAAAATAAATGTTTATTTGGTAACAATACATACAAACAATAAAATTGCACTGTAATATATACAATATAACAAACTATAAATTGTCATAGAAATAGATAAACTGTATTATGAAATGATAAGTAAATTTAAAATTACAATTGATCGTTGTGGTGCAGTTCTGTACATGTTTTATTTTGTAAATCTGATATAGCTGAGTTTTCCTTGCAGATTCCTTTCTCAGTCAGTATAAACATTAACAGGTCACTGGAATCTGCTAAGCTGCTGGTCTTCTGCTAACGGCTTACTTATTGGACCACTTTGCTGCTTAGTATTCTACTAGCAGGAGTAGAATCATTCAAAAGAATTAAATTAATGACGTTTCATAAATGCCTGTAATAGGTTTACGGGAATAAAGATATTTTGACTTTGACTTGTTATAATAAGAGGGTTTAGCGCTATTGCATCCCTCTCGCTCACACAATCCAATATTTTCAAAGATTTTTCAAGGTTGAGTTTACTTTTGAGGAATGTAGTCTATCAACTTTAAATTAATTATTAAAAATTAAATGCAAGCCCACCTCGATCCTTGGCGCCGCATCAGACTGGAAAATTCTCATGGATACATTTGAACACCATTATAGGATCCCAGATGAACTAGCTGTATCAGCCTATAGGCCAGACATCTTAGTGTCTCGGAACTTGAAAAAAGTTATCTTTATTGAACTTACCTTACTTAGAAGTCGAATAAATATTATGATCTCACAGAAGACATGATCAGGAACGGGTTCAAGACTCAGCTTTACGCAGTGGAAGTTGGTGCAAGAGGAGTTCCAGCTAAATATTTCCATCACTTACTGAAAGAATTGGGTCTAAGCAGGTCTACATTATTACTATTTATGGAACGAGCTTCCAAGACGGCATTAACGAAATCATACAGTATTTGGTTGGGTAGGGGGAGAAGTAGAATGGTGGATGGTGAGCGTATTAAAATGAAAAAAGGAGGCCTTCTTTTCAACCAGCCTACTTATCGGTCGCAAGCCCGAGACAACATTCTTTTCATCTCTTACCCGCCCACGATGGACTCGGCACCCGCACGGTGAATCCATTCGACATTTGTCTTCTTCATATATTTGTTTTAGTAAAATATGGGAAAATCGTTTTAAATGTGTTTGCTATTTTTTTATATGAATTTTATTTACTAGAAAGTTGATAGACTACATTACCCTAAAGTACACTCAGACGAACAATCACTGAAAATATTGGATTGTTCGAAAGTTAGTTCAAAATCAATTACAAAATTTCACCCGGACAGACCTACAAGAAAGCCTAAAAGAATTAAAAAAAAACCATTTTAAAATACTTACATCATTATCATAATTGAAGTCCAATGTTTGACTATTTTGATTAATCATTCCTCTGAGCATTTGTTCCAAAACTCCTTTCTGAGTAATAACTCCAGGATTATAGAACTTGTCCACCAGCCTGTAGTTAGTAGTGATGTTGTTGTTTTGGTCTACCAGGTGAATGTCCTCGTCCAGGAGACTGTTGACGAAGTGTGTGACAGCAGTGGCAAAGGCATTGGTAATACTCGGGTTCACATCCGAGTTGTAACCAGAGTCGTAACTTTCGTTTAACTCATCGTATGATTTCCCTGTAATATAAATATTTTCATTATTAAAATAAATTAAATTTTAATTCATATTGGTTGCTTTAGTAGTAAAGTAGTTGGTAGTAACTTCATTCTTGTCTGTGATTTCAACATAATAGAGTTCATTCGTTAATTCAATCCATTATTGGTTCAATTCATTCAACAGGTCAGCCATTGTTATCAACAATCGAACTATACAACCTTAGTAAAAAATAATAAATGGTATTATGTAAGTTCTTAGTGTCCCTATCCTTTCTATCTAACCTAACAGTCGCAGACGCCTAAGCACATGCAATATTCCCTCGTCGGGATTAAACGTTAATAACCCAATCTAGCCTTTCATTTGTATCACTATTTAAATTACATACATGAGCAGAGACAATTGAGCGCCACTTGTCACGATCACGACATACCTCTTGCGCTTCTTCGACATTCATCAACCTCTTCATACATGCCCTTTTGTTTCGATGGCTTTTCAACGCACCTTCAGCTATTATTTTATTAATTTGGTCGTAATATGTGAGTCTTGGTCTGCCAGGGCCTCTTTTACCCACAACTTTGGCATTATATATCTGGTCCGTCAATCTCTCTTTATTCATTCATTCAACATGCCCGAACCATCGTAGCATGCCTTTCCTTATTTTTGTCCCTATGCTTTCTTTCATACCTAACCTTTTTCGTATTTCGTCAGTCCGTCAAAGTGACGCCGCATATCCGACGCAACGATCTCATTTCTACTGCATTAACTCTACTCTCATGCGTATTCTAACATATCCACGTTTCGCTTCCATACATAAGTATTGGTACCAGCATGGCATTATGTATGGCGAGTCGAGCTTTGTCACTGACATTCCAACTGCCGATCAGTGACCCCAGGGCACCGTTGACACTATTTCCCGCGTTCACTCTTGTTTCGACATCCCTATCATACTTCCCATTCGCAGTGAAAACACTGCCCAGATATATAATTTCATTTACTTGTTCTAGAGTTTCATCATCAATCTTTATCGTCACGGTTGTCATCCTTCTTCTTTCAAACACTAGTACCTTGGTTTTTCTCGCATTCAAATTTATTTAAATTACTCCAAAAGAATGTAAAATATACAAAACTAAAGCTATAGTCAAATAAAGCTATAATATATATTATAGTCTCACCAGTAATAGCAGGCAGCCAATAGGCGTAGGTTATATGTTGTAGTTGAGCGACGACGATTCTCCTTGCTTCGTGATACAATTTGTCGGATGTCCATTGCGGGTTTAGTACCGCCAGAGTGCGGGCAATGCGGTTATGTTCCCGAACCCAAACCACATGCAAACTTCCCAACCAAGGGTGCATATTTGCTCTAACATCACCTGTGAAACAAAAAAAAACTGTTAAATATCCTACCAGGCCAGCATATACAATCATTCCTTAGGATTTAAAGTTCCTTTACGAGGGTTTAACTGCCTTAGTGGTCTAGCGGTTAACCGTGGATTAACATTTCTAAAAAGAACTCTCAGACTTTTAAAAAACCCTAAAAATGTTGGATTGTGTGAGTGAGAGGGATGCCGTGCAACCCTCTTAAAGGAGTGAATTAAAGCATTCCATTTTTCTTTCTTTCTGCTCCTCTCTCTACCGAACCAAATACTGTATGATTCCGTCTTGGAAGCTCGTTCCATAAATGTATAAATGGCAGACCTGCTGAGGCCCAATTCTTACAAAGTGGTGCAAAGATTTAGTTGAAATTGGAACTTGAACCCGTTCCTAATTATTTCTTATGTGATATTTGTTCGACTTCATATTGTGGTCTTGGAATATTTGTGTCTCACGGTAAGTTCAATAAGAATAACATTTTTCATGTTCCGAAAAGACACTAAGATGTCTGGCCTAAAATCTGATACAGTTAGTTTATCTGGGATCTGTTCAAAGTTTGAGAATTTCTGATGCTCGCCAAAGAACGAGGTGGGCTTGTATTAAGTTTTCGTACATTGCCCTTCCTTTACAAATTGTGGTCAAAATGTTATTTGTAGTCAGTCCCTTTCTGGCTCTGGTTCAAAGACTGCTTTACGGATAACAGCTAACAGATAAGGACTTTGTCATATCGGCACAAGTAACGAACCCTACAAGTGTCTGGCAATTACTACGGCAGCACCACACAATCTACAGACCTTACGAAATTACTCTGGTCTCCATATAAAGAGATAGATAAGTTTTTTTTAAATTATGAATAATAAATTCTTTTACATTTGTTGCCACAAATTTATGGAACAATCTCCCTGTAAACATGAGGCAAGCGTCTACCAGATCTTCGTTCAAAAAACTCGTCAATCTACACTTTCTAAATAGCTCCTAACAATGTTAATAAGTGTACCTATATGTATTTTTTATTTAGTATATTGATATTACAGTATATATAAAAGTATATATACTATATAATTATGTTGAATTTATCCTACTATTATTATTTCTTTCATTGCAACCTATAAATGTTCTAGTCCCCAAGGTTTGGCTGACAGAAAATATCTACGGGCATTAAGTCTGCCTTTGTACTTCGTGCAATAAAGTTTTTAAGTAAATAAATAAATAAAGCTACAACCTACAAAATCAGTGTTTACAACATATAAATATATTAAGATAGATAAGTATATATTTTCATAAGGTTATGACTATGATTGCACATATGATAATGAGATTAATATTATCTTATCAGTCCCAGGCACTTGTCATCGAAACTTTCCGTATTTTTCTACTAAAGCTAGATATTTCAACAAAATATCAGACTAGGACGTAGACTTATCAAGATAGGGTAGTTGATAATAATTAAAAACATATGTGATTCCAGCACGCACAAAACTGTTATCGAATCATGAACTTGAAGTATGCGATTTTGGACAGCGCAATAATAATATACGAGTATTAACATCAAAGGGAGTAATACATTGGCAAGTAAAAAAGACGAGCCTTCTATCGAAAGATCATCATTTATTTATTAAATTATTTATTGCACAAAATAAGTGTAGGTACAAAGGCAAAGATTAATGCTTAACATCTAACCTTTGGGAGAGTGTGAGATTAAGGGTAGTGCCGATATCACACACTACATACTAACACTGTTACATAGATTACACATATACTTATAAATAAATGTATATATATATATATATATATTTAGCCTGATGACGACTCCTGTTTGTCTAAAAATAAAACAGTGACAACGTCAGTGTCCACGTCTCTGCTCCGTACATTACGTGGAGGACGCACTAGTTGAAGACTTCAAACACTATGGTATGGATGATTAGAGGATCTGTCGAAGTTTCCTGAATGCTGAAGTTGGCAGTGCCTAGCTGAATAGAATGTCCAACTTATTCTGATTAGATTTCATTCATAATACGCAAGAGATAGACTTATGGACGTCAACATTACTAGAGCGTAAATCTATCCAAATTATTATTTAGAATACGCAGGAACGCAATCTTCAATGTTGCCAGAAAAAAAATTCCCGAAATATCTATAATAGTAACATTTATGCCTTTCGAGGTTTGGAGACAACTAAAAATACCCATTTCGAGGATTCCTTCAGGAAACCCGTTTGACAGCTGGAAGGAGTAGTCGTTTGGAGAAGACGTTGTGTTAGATGTTAGTGGCTTGTACGCTTACAAATGGAGCAATGAATTGATTATTTTTTTTGGTATATAATTTCAAACATACTTTTTAAAGCAATGATTTTTTTTATTTTTTTGGTTGAATGTACCACAGTTTTTTTTTAGATTACATTTGATTTGTTAAAACTATCTTACCAGAATTGAAGCAGATTTCCTTATCTCCATTCACCATGCACTTTTCCTTAGGACTGGCTGATAGCGGGAGAAACTCCTCATCGTTGAAGGTCTCATGCTTCAACAGACCACCAGAAGGCGCCCTGAGAGACGCCGCCATTCTGCTGTTGGTGCCGTAAATTTGGGAGCCGTCCAAGAAATGGGTCGCTTGATTCATCTTTAAAAGTAAAAAAAAACTAATATTTCTGGTATCTATAGTAAAGTTGATTGAAATGTGAAATCCAAACACATTAAATATAAAACAAGACAAGGCAATAAGCCAAACGGAATCAAAGCTAGGACAATCGTAAAAGTAAAAAAAAGACCGTTTCCCTTTCGGGGTGGTCAGAAACCACGCTTATAAATAAGCGGATTCACATTTAGCCAACTTTACTATAGGCCAATCATGACAAGTGGCAAGCTCGTCGATGTCTCCAGCGTACCAAACTCGAGAAATATCACACATAAATTAAATGTTAATTAAATGTAATCATTTACATTAATAAATATTTTTGTGTCCCGACCAGGAATTGAACCCGGTACCTCCGAGTCTAAATCCACGGACTTAACCGCTAGACCAAGAAGGCAGTTATTGTTGGAATTAATTAGTCTATACTATAACAATGCATTTCTGGTTATGGTAGTGTTCAACGTGCACTTTCAAATTGATTATGTTATTTCACGAACAATATACCAATTTCCGTGGTATGGAAGTATAAAACACGTTCTTCCTCGACAACCAATGCCCACTCTATTATTTAATTTAATTCAAAGGATTTATTTAGTACTTATATAACCTTTACGTATATAATAATAATAGAGTGGGCATTGGTTGTCGAGGAAGTAAATAAATAAAAAATACCCCATAAATAAATATTGCATTTCTCCTAGTAAATCGTATTTTGCTAACATTTTAATGATCATCATTACAGCCCCTAGAACACAATCTGTGCTGGAGATGAACCTTCCAGAACATACATATATCTGGAGAATTTGGCCTACACTCGCCACGCTGGCGCTGGCCAGACAGGTTGTCGAAGGTCTGATGTTAAGTTTAATGACAATTAACTAACAATACCACAAGTTGGTTTTAGTGGAACCCGGACGATGCGCGACAAGATTTAACGCGCTCTCCGAGGCACAAACATCTGTGCGTATGAAAATTGTATTTCTAGTTGAGAGATACATGCATGCCGGGCTTCAAACCGCAACCGTTATTAAATTTTAAGGATAGCGATCTTAATTTTTGTGTAATAAACAATCTTTATTCTATACTAATTCTTAAGTAAGTTGTCATGTTATTTTGGTCACGTATACGACGCGATAGTTTCTAAAACTTTCCCATAACTTATCAATTTACATCATTATATTGTAATTATTTTTACAAAAAGTAAAGTGTCTTCACGACCGTATCCTTTCCGGGGTAGATACCACGCCATTCTTTTAATGAAGCGGTTTCACATGTAGCCAACTTTACTATAGGCCAATCATGACAAGTGGCAAGCTCGTCGATGTCTCCAGCGAACCAAACTCGTGAAGTGTGAAATAAATGAAGTATGAATTAAATGTATTTATTTACATTAATAAATATTTTTGTGTCCCGACCAGGAATCGAACCCGGTACCTCCTAGTCTAAATCCACGGACTTAACCGCTAGACCACGAAAGAATCCTTAGGATGTTAAGGTAAATGTCGTTACAACCAAGTAAAAATTATTAAAATATAAATAAAGGTAATTGTCTGTATTGTAAAAAATGTTTGCCGACTATTATACGAGTAAAGCCAGTCGAACAGCTAGTGCATACATCTGTGATTAAGATAGTAACATTAACCTACACACTTGCACTCGATCGTGGTTCAAAGTCTAAATAAATAACTAGACTTGTCTAGAATTACTGATGCGATTAAAAAGGTCACATCCGCGGTTATCATTGGATTAATAAAAATGTCCTTAACACAAACGCAATAGCGTCGCAACAATACAAGATACTACAAATACAAGACTTAAAAATATTCTTTACTATTACCTAATGACACTTGACATATTTAAAAACTGAGAATATATTTGACATCACAAAATAAATCTAATACTTATATAATCTTTCATCAAGTGCATACCTACCGTCTTTCATAATTTACATTCTTGGGATTTAATTTATAGGACTATACATTTATTTATTTACTATAATTATTCTTTAAATTATATATTTATATATATAGTGTATATTAACCTTTGAATAATTTCTTAAATTTCATCTATGTTTTTTATTTTGGATTTATTGTATTTAGAATTTAATTTCAATTTAATGTAGAATTTATGTAAATTTTAGATTTAGTGTAATTGAGACCCCACAATACCGGCCTTCCCAGTGTGGGTCTCCAATAGAAAAACATGTACATTTTTTTAAATACGTTTGCGTTTATAATGTCATTACGGAATGGCCAGTTGTATTAAAGTTTAACAGTTGTGCAGAGTGTGTCATTGCCTTTACCTATTCTTTTAATATTTATCACAGGCACTAGAACACAGACACCCATATTCTTATTATTATTCTTATTATATTAAGACGTTTTCTCAACGGCTCCTACACTCAACATTTCCTTCCAGCTGTCAAAACGTTCTCCGTTTGAATGCGAGAAAACCAAGGTACTAGTGTTTGAAAGAAGAAGGATGACAAACGTGCCGATAAAGATTGATGATGAAACTCTAGAACAAGTAAATGAAATTATATATCTAGGCAGTGTTTTCACTGCGGATAGGAAGTATGATAGGGATGTTGAAAGAAGAGTGAACGCGGGAAATAGTGTTAACGGTGCCCTGGGGTCACTGATGGTCAGTCGATATGTCAGTGACAAAGCTCGACTCGCCATACACAATGCCATGCTGGTACCAACACTTATGTATGGAAGCGAAACGTGGATATGTCAGAATACGCATGAGAGTAGAGTTAATGCAGTAGAAATGAGGTCGATGCGTCGGATATACGGCGTCACTTTGACGGACCGCATACGTAATGACGAAATACGCAAAAGGGTAGATATTAAAGAAAGCATAGGTTCGGACATGTTGAAAGAATGAGTGAAGAGAGATTGACGAACCAGATATATAATGCGAAAGTTGTGGGTAAAAGAGGCCCTGGCAGACCAAGACTCACCTATCACGATTAAATAAATAAAACAATAGCTGAAGGTGCATTAAAAAGCCATCAAAATAAAAGGGCATGTACGAAGAGGTTGATGAATGTCGAAGAAGCAAAAGAGGTATGTCGTGATCGTGTCAAGTGGCGCTCAATTGTCTCTGCCTCTACCCCGCAAGGGATTTGGCGTGAAGATATGTGTGTGTCAAACGAAAATGAAGTCTGTGTAATTGTTACGATAAAAGTTAATAACCGAGCCGATTGTACCAGTTTTCTTTCTTGGATTGTTCTTTTTGTTTTTTGGTAAATAGCTTAGTTCTGTGTGCATTTTGCAGATAGCAACACTGTTTCTCTAACAGTTTGTTTTTGAGTTATAGCCAGGGGGTGGAAACTTGGAACAAGCAATTGACAAATTTCGGTTCTTATAAAAAGTAGCGCAGCCTAGTAGACGGTTGGTGGTACTAAGTTTATTATTCAATAATTCATTAATTAGTCAATGAGTCTTGGAACAATTTCTTTATATAAAGCTTTTAGTTCTGATCCCACGTCGAAAATAAGTAATTATTGCAAATCGTTTCATATTTTCAACGCTTGGTGATCTGCGCTTGTTTCGCTGCAACACCAGCTCTAAGTGCCTTGAAGGTGGGAAGGGGCTAGGGAATCCCAACATATTTACTTTACGTTAAATTTAGTTTTTGTTGTAATTTAGTTTATTTAATTTAAGGTTTTGTTTGAAATAAACATTATTTGGAATTTCATTTGTTCAATTCATTGAACATGTCGGCCATGTCGAACTATACAACCATAGTAAAAAAATTAAATTTGAATGTATTGTGTAACTTTTGGTACCTGCCTGTTGCGGAATTAAAAATCTAATTTCGGATACAATACTATTCCTATATAGAAGCTATTCCTATATAGAAGCTATACCTATAATATATATATATGTATGTATATGGCACCTGGCTACGCTAGTGTTCGGATGAACGTGATTTTTTTGCGAAAGTAGCCATTCTTTTACCAATTAGTTACTATAGCTTTAATTATACCTAACCGCACTTACCAACATGATGACGACAAAAAAAATGCTAAAGTATAAGAAAACGAGTTATAGACCTTGATAACAATTACTGATGACGACGTTGTTTACAATGGCGTTTAATATAATCTGATATCGTAGGGACCATGAGGTAAAGTCGTGATCAATGATTGTACAATTAGATAATTCAGCTATAGCAATTAAAGAAAACGTCACACTAAGGCTGACTAGTATTGGAATATCTTTATGACAAAATATAAAGTTTCTGGATATAGTATCATCATCATCACGACCGTTTCCCTTTGGGGGTGGTCAGAAACCACGCTTATAAATAAGCGGATTCACATTTAGCCAACTTTACTATAGGTCAATCATGACAAGTGTCAAGCACGTCTTTGTCTCCAGCGTACCAAACTCGAGAAATATCACAAATAAATTTAATGCATTTATTTATATTAATAAATATTTTTGTGTCCCGACCAGGAATCGAACCCGGTACATCCGATTCTAAATCCACGGACTTAACCGCTAGACCACGGAGGCAGTGGATATAGTCTGTCTAAAAATATTTAAACAAAAATATATACTGCGTGGAATTTGTTAAAGAGCAAATATTTGTATATTATAATCTAGAATAAAAATTAAGAACTACGTATTTTTTATTTTAATTATTAAGTAATTAAATCTTAAGTTACGACGCAGAGAAGTTTTCCTAAAAATGTGGCCGCCCTAATCAAGTAGGTAGTAAGACGTCGACGATCGCTCGATCGTTGGCTTACGTAATTGTTTCTCTCTCTATTTAGTCTTTCGGCTGTGAGCGCGATTAATTATTAATGTTTTATTTTTCAGTAAATGATTACTTTAAATAAAAACACATTTTTTATTTCAAAAGGGGTTCTAACAATGACACCTGAAGCCTAAAAAAATATTTGCCTATTTGACAATGGGGTGTATCACTAACTTTTTATCACGATAGATGGTACCTAATATAACTGTCAGTTGCATAGAAATCTTTAAATGTATTATTTTATGGATATTATGCGGAAGTGAGCAGCTTTTAAGTGTACACAATCGAGATTTTCAAGCGAAATCAAAGATATAGTGATCTCAAAATTGCCGTTCTATTAATTCAACATCTTTCTTTGTAAAGACGGTGTTCGCTTTCTTTGTTCGTCTTTTAAGGTAGGTAACGTTAAGTTAAAATACATTTACAGTTATAAAAATAAAAAACTACAAAAACATTTAAAAAATGATGCGTGTTAGGTGTAAACAAGGTACCATTGCCGCTAGCGACATCTACAAAAAGCTTTGCCTGATACCCCATTACACGCAAAAATATAGCAGTGCAACGTGGGAATGCAGCCAGCGTCCTGGATACTTTTAATCATGAAATTTACGTTTATAGAGATTTGAAAGATTATTTTTATCTGTCATAAATATTTGTACTATTTTATTATAAAAGCATTTATTCGAAAAAAAATTTACAAAATATAAAATAACAAATTAATATTAATACTAAGGATAGGGATATAAGTCCCGTCCGCGTGGAATGGTGGCAAAAACGCTGGCTGCATTTCCCCGCTGAATTGCAATACTGATTCTTTGGGTGAAGAAAAAGCCAGCTCTCTTGTCACCGGAGGAGACGACAATACGCGGTGTTATGTCTTTTAAAAACATTTAATTTTAATTTAATTTTATTATTAATAAATAATTTACATATATCTTGTATTTTATTAATTCAATCCCGATTTTTTTTTATGTGACGAGATATGTATTTTTATATATATTGTTTCATTTTGATAATGTAGCTTACTTTTTGTTGACTGTACTCATTGTAATAACTACATGACCTCAATTATAATTGTACTATAAATAATTCATTATCGATTTGTTTCAATACTCGTAAAACGCTTACGAATTACTGGGTAAATGAAATTAATATTTATTAATATTTTTTTATGGCATAGGGATTTAACTTCTAGGTCCTAACCAAACAGATCAAATATAAGATAATACTGGACAACAGATAACTGCCTCCGTGGTCTAGCGGTTAAGTCCGTGTATTTAGACTTGGAGGTACCGGGTTCGATTCCTAGTCGGGACACAAAAATACTTATTAATATAACTAAATAAAATTAATTTATTTGTGATATTTCTCGAGTTTGCCACTTGTCATGACTGGCCTATAGTAAAGTTTGGCCAAATGTGAATCCGCTTATATATAAGCGTGGTTTCTGACTACCCTGAAAGGGAAATGGTCGTGATGATACTTACTGGACAACAAATATTTTTTTACGCCAACTACTTTGTTCTTCTTCTCTTATCAAAGAAGAATATGTTTTACACTTCGGCATATTGTCAGTGAAACAACACAAAAAAATATTTAAAGTGCACGTAGAATAATAATAAATAAAATAGTAAAATTTATTTGCTGTGACAAAAAAATATATGTATATATAAAGTATCTCACCTGTTCAGCAGCTCCAAAAGTGCAATCCCCTCTATAAGTGGTGATGGATCTGGTGTACTCCATGCAGGTGGTCTCTCTCTGAGCATAGAACGGGTCGTCGTGTGGGACAGAGATGGGCATACAACTGGGATGCAAGTACCGAGGGGCTAGGTTGTACCCAGATGTACCGCAACAACGAATTGGGTGATCCTCGTGAACTAGATTAAAGAAAGAACCGCTTTTAATAAAACAAAATCGTACGAGAACATTACGCATGGAACTAGCGAACTAGGTCTAACTGACACACTTGAATCGATAGCAAGGTCAGTAGTGAGCTAGCTATCCATTCGTAAGGACACACACGCGTTGCATTCTGTAATAATCCAATAATTTTAAAAAATGTGTCTTTCAACTTACTAGGGTATAAAATTACGGACATTTTGGACATATATTGGAACTAGCAGTATCAACTTATAGGTCAGACATCTTAGTGTTTTCTCGGAACTTGAAAAAAGGTTATTCTTATTGAACTTACCGTTCCGCGGGAATCAAATATTCCAAAAGACCAAAACATGAAGTCGAAGAAATGATCAGGAATACCCATTCAAGAATACTCAGCTTTACGCAGAGGAAGTTAAGAGCAAAAGGAATTCCAGAATGATCATAGCTCTACTTACTGAAAGAATTGGACCAAAGCACTGAAGCAGATCTACCGTCAATATTTATGGAACGAGCTTCCAAGACGGCATTAACGGAATGGTATTTGGTTAGGTAGGGAGAGAAGCAGAATTTTGGATGATGAGCGTCTTGTTGGAAAAAGGAGGCGATTTTGGCGACGGAACCGTTGGGCTTGTTTATAATAATAAATATTTCCAGACTATATGTATAGAGTAAAGTATCATCACGACCGTTTCCGTTTCGGGGTGGTCAGAAACCACGCTTATAAGCGGATTCACATTTAGCCAACTTTACTATACTATAGGCCAATCATGACAAGTGGCAAGCTCGTCGATGTCTCCAGCGTACCAAACTCGAGAAATATCACACATAAATTAAATATTAATTAAATGTATTTATTTACATTAATAAATATTTTTGTGTCCCGACCAGGAATCGAACCCGGTACCTCCGAGTCTAAATCCACGGACTTAACCGCTAGACCACGGAGGCAGTTATATATATACATATTATACATATAAACACCCAGACCGAAACAAATTATACAATGTACAACTTGCCCCGGTGGGAATCGAACCCCGAACTCTCGAGTTCACGGCAACGTTTGTTACCACTAGACCACGGAGGCGGTTTAATTCTTTATAGTTTTTATTTAAAATTATTTTTTAATCAGTTTGGTTTATTGTTTTTCCTTTCTGTTTTTAATTAACTTTCATTTACTTCGTGTATTCAACGAATGTAAATCTTTATTTTAAGGGAATCTATGCATACTTTTATATATATATATACCTTAAGCATTAGGGTAAGAAGGAGAGGCCAGCTTAAGGAATAAAAACACGCACAATCAAGTTTAACACCGGCTTAACTTGGCTTAAGATAAATCAAGGACAATTGGAGATATACTTAAATATTCAGTTCTCAAACCAGTACAATCCGGTTATTGACGTGTTTAGTGATAAAAATAAGATAATTCTTTTGTACAATATTTACTTAGCAATACTTGTGCAGGTTTCTTTGAGAAAAAACATCAATTCATTCAATGAATTTCCGTTTTGCAAGAAAATAAGGATAAAATAATAGTCTCATAACACCCGTATACTTAGAAGTTTTCTAAACAGCAACCAAACTCAATTACCCCTTCCAATAGCTCTATTCTGTTACGCCTCGTTCCGAATCAAGCTCAGAGCGCTTAGAATGAATATGATACTAACAGTCGTTCCGAATCAAATATCACGATTTGAATGCTCAGAGCGTGATATCAATTCGGAACGGTCTAAATCACATTTTCATTCATAACAAGATAGTTTCCTTTTTAAATGTATGGAAGATAAATTGCTGATTCCACATCTTTGAGTATGAATACTTGAGTTGACTTGAATCGCTCTTCCCTGCTTCAAGCCAAATTATATATAGGTGATAAGATTTGTTGAAATTCCTCTTCTAGCACCAACTTCCACTGCGCAAAGCTGAGTCTTGAATTTGTTCCTAAACGTTTTTCTATGAGATCATAATTCTATAACTTACTCATTTTCCGTACTGGTGTGTGCGTGAGGTCGTGGTATATGAACTGGCTCCAAACTGTCAAAGCCATAGTTTTGGTGGTGTCTGGTTGGTCCGCATTACTGGCCAACTTCGTGCTGATCAGACGGGCTGAAGGTAGCGCGTGGTTACTAATTGCACGACGTGGCTAAATAAATGGAATTATTTTAATTTTGAAATCAGTAGCTGGAATAGGTACAGATAAGTGATTATAATAATTTAATACAGTGTAAACTCTTTATAACGTCACTCGATTTCACAACATACAATCTTAAAACCTAAAAATATTTATGGCAAGACTAATGGCCAGTTACAGAAACGTTGATAAAAATAAAAATAATATTAGTTGGGATTAACATACCTCTTCAATTCCATCAGCATAACGAGGATGTAGAAGTCTTTTATACCCAGTAAGAGCTTGTCCCCACGAAGACCTTACTGGGTTGTTACAAGAGCCGTCAAAGGTCCGGAACTTGGACTGGGCAGTGCGGCAAGAAAACCGCTCCAGAACCGCACACTCCTGACCGTACGAGTTATCAGGCAAATTCAATGTACTGACGTAACTAGCACATTCATCACTCGGCAATCCGTATCTATTGGACAAACGGATCTATTAGGACTTACTACGTGGTTTATGCCGTTTGGTCTTAAGACAATAGCACTAAGAAGTTCTTCTGACAACTGTCGAATAAGCTGCTGGTTAATGCTGTCAAAGTCAAATCATCCTAGGGTCTAGATGAAGTCATCCGTTTCTTGGAGTGTATAAACTTTATTTTGCTATGCCTGAATACAATGCTATATTTATCAATGATATTAACAATGAATACGTTGAAGATTTGTGACCGGAACTTATTATAACTCGCTAACTAGAAAAAACAGTCCTAAATATTAATAAAATGACTTACTTCATGCACCGAGTAACAACAAGATTCTGCGACGCTTTTGTAATAATCATGGACGACTTTTCGTAATGCATAGCATCATCAGAGGGATATCCTTGAATCAGCAGTCCTTGAGCTGAAGACCCACGTTTAGGAGCTACTCCAGCATTATTCAAGTTCTCTTCTAGTCTTTTGAGCATGGAAACTGTGAATATGCTGATGTCTACTGATCGATTCGTGTGTGCTTCCGTAACTGGTGGCAAACGTCTTAACATGTTGGCCGTAGGAAACGGATAGTCGTACATCGGAGGGGGGTGTAGCCTGTCTGAAATGTCACATTAGAATTAGCAAATATTAACGATAACAAATTAAATTAGGAACTTCGTCGATCAAAAGGCTTCTTACCCATTAGAAATGTTATAGAAAAATGTACGGTGCACAAATACATAAACATTTCTAATGAACCAGTATCATTTGACATAGTGTACTGACCTTAAATTAATCTACCTATTTCTACGCTACTAATCACTTAACCGTGAACCTGATAAAATGTATAAAACTCACCAGTTGGTATCAGCAGGTTCAATGGGTAAGGCGCGACATGACTTCCGAATATCAGCCCAAACCACAGCACGACACCTAGCAGTGCCATCTTCATGGTCTCTTCTAGAATTCTAGAACAATACATCACCACTATTGAATAACAATAACTAAGCAATCGGCGTATTATTGTTATGTTTTACCATGTCTTGTTTATTATTTTAAATAGGACAAAAACAATCTTCCGTTTCATTTATTAAAAATACACTACTCTCTCGCTTTTATAAAAATCTGGGTATAGTAGGGACTAAATTATTGCTCCTGTTCTTGTCTCTCGTCCTGTTTATCATCATATATGCGCAAATATCCACCACAAGATATTGTCTCTAAACCTTGATATGCTACGAAGTCTATACTAACTACCGTACGTAACAAGCCGTCTGGCCAGCGTGGCGAGTGTAGGCCAAATTCTCCAGATATATGTTCTGGAAGGCCCATCTCCAGCAGTGGAGGTCTAGGACGCTGTGTTCTAGGGGCTGTAATGATGAAAAATGATGATATTTTTTTTTATTTATTTAAAAAATTATTGGACGTTATACAAGGGGCGGACTTAATGCCGCTAGACATTATCTGACAGCCAACCTTGGGGACAATGTGGACCATTTTAAATGTATGGTAGGTGCAAATATTTACATAATATATATAATTCCTATTACAAAATATCAGAAAGGACAGAGACAGGCAACATCAGATCATGAATAAAGTATATAGAAGCAAGTAAAATTATACCCGCCACCAGAATATTTTTCACTGTGAACAATAGTGCACCCTTTGTGATATAAAATTGATGGGTAATGCTAACATAGCATTCAAATCAAGTTTTTCGTTCCCAATCGTACAAGTATTTAATAGCTTTTTAAAGTTACCAAGTATAAATTTTCAATATAATTTTAAGCACAGTTTAAGCACATTAACTGACTTTAATAACAGACAAATCCACGCTGAGTTTGTGTCCACAGAGTGTTGAACCATCTGGCGTATATCACAAGACTGGCGGAAAGCAAATTAAATAAGTTTATAATATGTCGGTTATACAAAAGGTTATCGGTGCTAGCTGTGACCCGAGAGGCCCGTCCATACGTAAACACTCGTCATTAGTCTCCGTGAAGATCGAGGACCAGCCCCCAAAGAGAAAATACGTAAATAACATTATCCGTTGGAATGTCTAAGTCATTGACAAATTGCTGGTTTTAATACAATGACGAAATTACCAGAGGGTAACTCGAAACTGATAGAATTGTAAAAACAAAACAGACTATTTTTATGCGATTCGCAATAAACATCACTTAATTCTTTCAAAAAAAAAAAAAAAAAAATGTGTACAAAAACTAATACGTCAATAATGTTTACAAGTTTTAAACCTAATCCGTTATTACAAGTTTTCATACCTATTGATGAATATGTATGCGTATGCGTGTGTGTATGTATGTATATTTCTGTTGTAGTTTGTTGTATTGACGTAATGCTTATTCTTGCGTAATTCTTGTATTCATTATTATTCTTATCAATTTATTTTCATTGTTTCTAGCAAAGGCTTTCTATTGTATCTGTCAGTGAATACGATAAAGCCAATAATAAGATATTATATACTATTGTCCTCTAACCTTAAATGTATAAATTATAAGAATTAATAAATAAATAAATACATAACAATACAGGACAAGAAGCCAACAATGGGGTGTAATACTAACTTTATATTACGATAGATGGCGCATAATAGATGGTACCTAATATAACTGTCAGTTGCATAGAAAACTTGTATTTTTATTACGAAATTTATTATTTTCTGGATATTATTCCGAAGAGAGCAGCTTTTACGAGTAGGTGTTCAAATTAAGATTTCTAAGCAAAATCAAATATATGGTGATCTTAAAATTGCCGTTCTATTAATAAAACCTTTTTTTTCTTTTTAAAGAGCTTTTTAATTCGTCTATTAAAGTAGGTAACGTTAATTTAAAATACATTTTTCTGTTATAAACATATAAAACTACGAAAACATTTAAAAAATGATGCGATATAGGTGTATAATAAGGTACCGTTGCAGCTAGCGACATCTACAAAAAGCTTTGCCTGACACACCCCATTAAACAGATAAGCTTGTTCGTCACAGAACAAATTAATTAATGACAGTGTATTGCCGTTTATGGTCGTGTTCAAAATGCACTTTCAATCTAATTAGCACTACAACTGCACTAGCTTATCATCAAGCCAACATCTGAAACAATTTGATATTCGTAATTTGTAAATTCTATATGTGGAAATTCGTCATTGGCTCATAGAATCCTATATATTATACTAGCACGACATGTGACCATCGACAGGTCCATGAATGTTAGCAACTGAAATCAGACACTCATGACTCGCTAACACTATGCCGGCTTGACTGGGCATGACAGCAATTCAAGTCTGATCCCGAAAAGTGGGAACTTATACTTTACTGGGTTTATCGGCACGAACGGTGGATACTTCCTCGCCCCGGCAGACTAGGCAAGTTACCACCATCAGTCCGCCTACCACTTATTGTTCTCGTTAAAAGTATGTGCCATTTGCAATGATGTCAAATGCCAATTTTTACTTCCAAGGAGAACTAATATTGTAAGCTTGCCATGGTGATACTTATATAAAAATAACACAGCTTGAACAAGACTTACCAAAATATAATACCTAAAAATATGATGTGTCTGTTTTATCTATAAAAGTGACATAAGACCCAGAGCCAGATAAATAATAATAATAAATATTTCCAGACAGGTGCGCCATCTAGTTTCCGTGGTAAGCTACGAGGCTTGTGTTACGGAAACTGTAAGTTGTGAAACGAAAAAAATGGTTGATAAACTACATATTATACATATAAACACCCAGACCGAGACAATTATACAATGTACAACTTGCCCCCGGTGGGAATCGAACCCACGACCTCCCGAGTTCACGGCAACGTTTGTTACCACTAGACCACGGAGGCGGTCATGAGATCGTGGCGAGTGTAAGCCATATTCCCCAGAAAAATCGGAAAGGCCCACCTCCAACAGTGGAGGTCTAGGACACTGTGTTCTATGATGATTTGAAATGGAGTGAAAGAGATTCAACATTCAAGTGAAAATCGTCTCGGCTCTATACGTTTAATATTACATTTAAAGAAATAATCAAAGCGCATCGAAGGTGGTTTTATTTTATACCCGGTCCCAAGTAAGTACATGCAGCTCAATGATCTAATTTATCAAATGCAACCGATGAGCTCAACAAATTGCGTAGTTTATAAACACAAACTCGTGTAAAATTTAATTATTACTAATAAATAAGCATCCATTCATCTTGTATGTAAAGACCACAGCATCGTGTTGTTGATTTCGATTTCTGTATCTTTATTATAAATTATGTATTAATAATTAGACACAACCTTAGTAAAAATATGTTTGTGTAACTTTTGGTACCTGCCTATGTATCGTATGGTAAACTAGTAACAAAATACACAATATTTTTAAATTTTCGCGCACAGTGAAATGGCTCAAAGATCGAATTTTGGATATAATACTATTCCTATATAGAAGCTATACCTATAATAGATATGTATGCATTTTAAGTATCCTACCATCCACCTGGCTACGCTAGTGTTCGGTTGAACGAAAGTTTTTTTGCGTGATTTGCCACTCTTTTCCCAATTAGTTACTCTTCACACACGTTCTTCTTTGACAAGAAAAGAAAATAAATGGTGCAAAAAACAATGTAACAAACATTTTGTATGAAAATACTAACCAATACCCGTTCTTATATTTGACCTCTTTGGTACGTAGGTACCTACTAGGTATAATAAATAATAGCGGAATTGTCTTTTTTAACTATAAAACCGGTTTTATGATGGTTCTAAACACAACGATGTAAGTTTGCAAGTTATTTACGACGAGGGGTTCATTCGCCTATACTAAAAAACTATTATTATTAATTTCTTAAAACGAAGTTGTACAGAATACCTACATCTGTCCTAAACACGTAATTTATTAATAATATTTGTTCATAACAGAGTTCATAAACGAGTCGAGAATCATTTAATTCCAAGTGTTGCAGAATTGGATGCTTTTCATGCAGTATTTCACGTTAATATACGTCAGGTATATGGGAGTTCAAGCGCGGAAAACCGCAAAAAATACACTGCTACTTCTGCCTCATTTATAAAGTCAAATTGATTGTTTTCCATAATTATTCGCATTGTAGACAACAAATAACACCACTTTTGACCAACAATATCCACAGTAAAGTAATTTACATAACAAAAAACTTGGGCTGGACATATAACAAAAAAAATGTATGACTATTTTTTAGCACAATAAATATCACCTTCAATAAGTTATGGACAATTTCTGAGTCTACTTCCATATATACGCCGCGTATGCACCAGATTCGGACGGTCGTCGGTCAAGCACTGTAACCGGCCTTAAAATAAAATATTATTTGAAAGATTTTTTTTAACGCATTCATTGCCTACATTTTTAGTTTAAATTACGCTTTTGGAAGTAAAATCAAGTCTTGCAACTTTTTATTGTATGAATTAATGAGGGTTTATTTAAATATGTGTATGATACATTATTAAATTTACGTTATTAAATCAGAGTAAAAAGTTTTCAAAAATCAGGCGCGCTTTTACAAAAGTGCATGAATCGATTGTGCATTGGCCAGGGCAATATTTGACACAACACGTTGCATTATTATGGCAGCCCTAAATAAATTGATGACACTGACTGACAGGCAAGGACGTTAAACCATGATTCACTTACATTCATTCATTTTGAATAGGTAATGTTATTTTATACATATTCATTATAACTGAGTAGGTCGTTTCAATACCTACTTCTTTATATTAATTACATTATACTTTTGATGAAAGTATAT
Organism: Tinea semifulvella; assembly: GCA_910589645.1. Taxonomy (NCBI): domain Eukaryota; kingdom Metazoa; phylum Arthropoda; class Insecta; order Lepidoptera; family Tineidae; genus Tinea; species Tinea semifulvella. The sequence continues at coordinate 12,002,840 of OU342602.1, forward strand.
ACGAGTATAATACATACCTACTTGATAATATAAACAATAATATTTTTTTCGTTTGTAAAGTTAATAGTTATGTTGCGTAGAATATAATAACAAAACAACTGAATGCAGAACTTACGTAGAATGTTCCCAGCACCCATAGCATTCGGATATACTTCTAGAACATTTCCGTCCATTCCTATTTTTAGCGTCGACAGTCGACTTCAGCATCGACTTTCCTTTGATGATCCGTTTAAACAACATAATAGCAGCAACAGGATTTGTTGCTTTCGACAATTATCACGTTTGTAATGAATATTGGACTTGTGAAGTACAATCGCAGACACTTTGTCAAAGGGGAGATTTCCCATTTAGTTTGCCAGGAGAGACAATATCGCCTCTACTGTCAAACTTGCACTGGCGGAGTAAATGGAATAGAGTGGTATGGGCAGAACGCGTTCCCCCCGCGCAGCCGTAGCATGAATGCGTAAACAACAAAATGCCATACGCCACAGTATAACGTTATTTAATATGCAGTACAAGAAGAAAATTGAGTTTACGGCTTATATACCATGCACAATCTAACTAAATATGTTCAGATATTTATGCCTGGGTTGTTCCAATAAATATATGATTTATTTTAGCTTTAGGTTGACAAATTTACAGCAAATACGCTTATGACACATTGTATTATTGCATCGTTTATTTAGTCTGTGGTCACTTACAAACTGGGAATTTATTGCTGTACTTAGTTTAATATTATTAACTTTTAACATAACTATAACAATATAAATACTATATTTTGGATTTATAAACAGTAATAACCTTAACTTAACTAAATAAAACAAAATAATTTATTAAAATTTTCTATTAGTATTTGACGTTATTTCTTAATAATTACGGAGCTATACTAAAAATATATGTTTAAGGAAATCGCGTTTAAACATAAATTGGGTTAATTAATAGATTAGTTAATCGATTCGCCTTTGGAATCCTAATGGATTGGGTGTGTTCATTTTGCATATTTTTTGTGGCACAGTAATAAAGGCCTAGCACGTGGACGGCGCATGCTCGTCGCGTGGAACCCCCCTCAACCCTCGGCCACCTCGCGCAGTGTTATCACGCCTAGGCCGCATGATCGCAGCCGGTCAAGCTAGGTACACTTCGCTGAGGTGAGCGAGCTGTTTACAACTCGTAATAAACATCTGTGGATATATTTAATGAGTTAAAAATATTGTGCAAACACTGTATTTTACGAGTAGGTAGATAGCTTTGTATATCCTCAATGACAAAAATAGTAGGAAGAGGAATTGAAAACAAAAACCTGCTATTAAAAGCATAACCACCTAGGGTGTTGAATGTTTCTTACGTAGGTACTCGTAACCTTATCTACCTATACGTAAGGAAAATGTAGTTCTCATTGGTCATGACGAGGTTAGAACCGGGAGCTTTTAAAAAAAGTGTTCTTGCAACCGCGCCACCACCGTTCACCTAGCTTTACTTAACTTACAAATAAACAAGAAGGTGTCATCACGTTTTAAATATTTTTAGTCCATCTTACGAACTGTGTTGGGTCACCGGAGGCAGTAACGAACTATCAACTGATACTGCCTTTATTTCATAACATACCTACATAGTGGGATTCACCCCCCTGTGTTATCCCTACTACGAGGCGTTTGAGAGAGCGTATGTCAAAGTTATAAACGATGACTGTCTATTAGACAAATGTCATGCAACTTAGTTACCACTCTCTTTCTTTCCTCTAACAGAAATGTGAAAAAGCATATCGCCAGAAATAATATTTTTTTTATTTTAGTGTAAGGTCATATTCATATATTATCATTAACCGAAAATATAGAAGTATTGATGAATATTTTCACAATATTTTAGGCTAGTCTTAGGTTATTCACCACATCGGCCTATTTGGTGCGGGTTTTCACCCTAACAATTATGAACGGCTATTTATAGACTATTCCTATAACGATCTTTATATTATATAGAGTAGGTTATGCCCTTAAATTATTTCTCGTATTAACGTCTAAAGTCTAATTTAAAAACTAAAATTAATACACAAGTTTTGCTGACAACTTCCTAACCAAAATAATCACACTCGAAACATACGGGGTGACTTCGTAGACTAATATGCGATTCTATTGATAGAAACGAACAACTTTTCTTAAAAAACAATATGTCGGAAATGTATTTTTTTCGCTTAATACAAATTGGCTATTTTAAAATTAACAGTTTAGAGAAGCCAATTTTTCTGTCATTTCCGACACATTGTTCCTTAGAAAAAGTTGTTTGTTTCTATCAATATACGAGTAATCACATATTAATCTAACGTAACGTGACTTTGTACTGTACAAAGTCACACGGTATTAGTTACTCAAACTTCTAGTATAAAAATCGTTTGTTAGTCTTATTTTTATATAAATATCACCATATGGCAAACTTACAATATTAATTCTCCTTACAAGTACAAATTGGCATTTGACATCATTCCAAATGTCACATACCTTCAACAAGAGCAACACGAAGGTGGTAGGCGGGCTGATGGTGGTAATTTGCCCAGTCTGCCAGGGCGGGGAAGTATCCACAGTTCGTGCCGATAAACCCAGTAAAGTGTATCATGATCAGGCTCGAATAGCCGTTAGCCCAGTTAAGCCGGCATAGTGTTAGGGACTGATGTCATGATTGTCTGATTCCAGTTGCTAACATTCATGGAACTCGTGCGCACCTTATCATCATGTGGGCAAAAAAAATAGTGGGTAAAAAATATATATATATATATATAATATAAACATATAAACCGTTATTATTCTCTCTGCAGTAATAATTGCAATACCTAATTGTAGACTAATTCGCTTAGCAGCTTTTGCTTGGGGCTTTATCGTATCTGTTTTCTTGATCTAGCGAAACATTACCTACATCATTCGAGAACGCTGATACCTAAGAAAAAGGGTTTGACGCTTTTTTTGCATCCCTCTCATTTGCACAATCCTATATTTTCAAAGCTGTTAAAGTCTGAGTGTACTTTGAGAAATGAATCTATCAATTTACTAGGGAATAAAATTATGATCATTTTGGGGATATATTAATTATACACCTATTTGTTTTAGTAAAATAGAGGAAAATCGTGTTAAATGTATTTGCTATTTTTCTCTGTCTAAAATTAGGTATGTATATGAAAGTGAAAACATGTCCAAAATGTCCGTGATTTTATTTACAAGAAAGTTTATAGACTACATTTCTCAAAGTACACACACTTGAAATGTCTTTGAAAATATTGGTTAGTTGGAAACAGCGTTAAACCCTCTTAAATGTTTACTTTTGTTTACACGTAAGCTACTTAATTATCGCCGGATTTGCGATTGACATATTTTGTCTATTAATCATGTGTCTATTTGTTTCATTGTACAAAAGTTATATATTGATTTCTTTGATATCTTGACAATAAATAATAATTGTTTACATAAAATGTAAACTAACCGTATTTCTTTGTAGATTATTCATGAGACTCTGTGGTAGCTTCTTCTTTTACGATCTAGTAAACTCATTGTTTAAGTTATCTACGTTAACTAGGTATAATAAGGTGAATAACCTTTAGATATCTCTATTATCCTAACTGCACAACAAAATAATAATTGCAATACGTACAATATTGGCTTTAAATGAGAGAAATCAAAGGTCGGCCTTCAATAGAAACCTATTGAAATATTTTCAAAGTTAAACGATAATTGATCTATGACTTGTTTTATTGGCACTAACGATATAGATTCGACATAACAATTCAATAACTTGCTGACTACATACTAGATAGAACTGTCTAATAGTGAGGCACTGCAAAAATAATTGTTAAAAGAAGTTTAGTTGGCCGTAGGGGGTCATGTATGCTCTTTATATACAATGTCCAATACTGGGTTCCAAAGTTAAATTACGGGGAATATCAAAAAAATGCTGAAAGGAGGATGCGGCCTGATTTTAATAAAAGCTAAAACTGCATCATTAGATTTTAGATAAATTAAAAAATAATAGGCGTGAATCGAACCCAAAAAAAATCCCCGTAGTTTAGGATTAAGCCTTGAAAACATATGTTTTTTTATGAAAAATTCAATTCATGTATAGATCTGAAGGCAAGACCAACAATCAGACAAACAAAGCTTCTTTCTCGTTTATAAGGTATACACTTTATTAGTTAAAATAAAACATATGTTAGTCAAAGCTTTACATAAATAAATATTACGCGTTCTATTTTTAAATATAATTTACATACCTACCTAGAATCCATTGTAACATGTATTTGCTCACAAACTATATTGCAATATTTTTAGATTTCTTATACACCTGTCTAATATTTTATGGATGTGTTAATAAATAATTTAAATAAAAGTTAGATTTAAACGCATAGGACCGACCAAGCCCTTTGCTTATCTCGCAAGAGGTCAAACCAAACTAATGAAGCAAATTTTGTCTAAATAGAAGCCTAAGTCCATACCATTAACAGTTGATTGCATGTATAATAAGTGGCGTAGTAATTTGAAAATTATCCATTAGGTCTCTACCTGTAGTAAAACATTTTAAACCATCCGGCCGATGTCTAAGAATTAAGCCATTTGTTTAGGCTACTTTATAAAGGAATCCTTTAACGGAAACTGTCACTATTAAGTTGATTTTCGTATAAAAAAATACTACAGTAAATAACGAAATCCACTATTTCAACAATCTAATGTTTGTACTGACTTGTGTGATTGTGATGCGCGTTATTATAGCCAAGCTAGAATAACACGATATATAATAAAATGTACCAAAGTAACTAGACAAGTTATATTAAAGTATTACAATAAATAAGCATGACGTAGTTACTACGGGCACAGTAAATGTTTTAAATTACGCCAAAAATCGTTAATTTTAAACATTAATGTATGTCAGCCCTTATTATATTAATATTTGTAAATAACTTAAGATTTAATAAATTATTGTAAGTACAATATACTTACCTATATATTTATTGCAATATAATATTTATAATGATATAACTATACTAACTATAAACTGGAAAATATTGTTTTTGATTGAACAAATAGGTAAACAAACTGGATTTTTGTTACTCACTTTGAATATCCGATTAAATTAAAAGTATGCGTAATTGCGATACTATCCATAGGGCGAGAGTCTTTTTAATTTGGTATCGTTATCACTATGACTGCATTTAAAAAAGTTAAACCTTATAACCTTTTGTTTGCGTTGTCAATTTAATTGTCAATAAATGTCTAGCTCTAACCAATAATTATTTTGTTTTTAAACTACTTATTAGCAATGAATCGTGTATAATTTTATAATATATCCTTATTGTTGTTAATTACAATGGCGTCACATTTGAGCACCAAGGACCGCTTACTGTCGCTTGTAGATGATATGGAACTGATCGCAAAGTAAGTTTTTAACTAATTTTTAAATAATATTCTCTTTCATGCGTTTTATGAGTTGAAGATAACGTAGAATCCGTACTGTCTTGCAGAGAGATGATTGAAGTATCCATAGCGCCGAAATCCCAGAAGTTATCAGCAGCAGATCATGCACAACTTACAGAATTGTTACTATCGAAGGATGCAGAGTTAAAAGGTGTATTGGATTTAGCCAATGAACAGGCGCAGATACAACAGAAAATGAATGATTTAAAGGCAGAGGTGGATAGAAAGGTTGGCTTACCTTTATTCTTAAAAGTATCTTATTAGTTTTAAATGCATTTTGACATGTCACCCACTTATCAATTTACAGATGTAGTGCATAAAAGTCCTTGGATTTACACTTGGAGGTACCGGGTTTGATTCATGGTCGACTGGTAGTGATATTACTTTACAACATTTTTTTAAAAACTTTTAAAGGTATCAGTATCATCACAAGCGTTTTCCTTCCGGGGTGGTCAGAAACCACGCTTATAAAGAAGTGGATTCACATTTAGCCAACTTTACTAAAGACCCATCATAATGAGTGGCAAGCTCTCAATGTCCCACAGAGGCAAGCTGTTCGAATTGTGGACGAAGCTACTATATCTGGAACTCAAGCTTTGTGACTTTGTTGAATAAAAACATTGTTAGCATAGTATGTGGTGATCGCCTATAATAGGTACAGCATCTAACTTCTGATTTATTTTTGAGTACAAATACATGCATGGTGTTAACACCCTATTAAATAAATAATGTCACTTCTTCCAAGCTCTCAAGACAGCATTAGCAGAATCATATAGTGTTTGGTTGGGTATGAGAGCAGAATGGTGAACGGTGACTGTTTTGTCGCACATTAATACCAAAACTCGCTATATACCACTCCTCTCTTCCATACACAATAGACATGGCACCCGCACGGTAAATTCATGGTATCTTGAGAAATTTCTCTTCTACAACTTAAATTATTTTAGGACCAAGATATTTACCACCTTCAAAGACAGTTGAAGGACGCAGAACAAATTCTGGCAACTTCACTATACCAGGCCAAGCAGAAACTCACATCTATTGTCAAATCAAGGAAAAGACCAGTACCTTCCGAGGAGCTCATCAAATTTGCACATAGGTAAGTTTTTAACTCTTAGTGCTGATGATATTATCACTTGTCATGATTGGCCAATAGTAAAGTTGGCTAAATGTGTATCCACTTATAATTGTGTTTTTTATGCCCACCCCGAAAGAAATACGGTTGTGATGATGCTTTACTTTACACATATATATTACTAAAAATCTAACATAGTAGGTTTTTAAACAGTAAGTTAGTTTTAACTATTGTTTAATCCTAAAAAGCATTGTTTGTTCAAAACATAATGTTGCATATTTTAGATAGGTTTTTCGAAAAACTGTTATATTTTTAATTTTAAAAAATAATAAGAAAAAAAGTTTAGAAAAAAATGATTGATAAAAACTGGCATGTTTCACAGTATCATTATCAGTAGTTGTAAAATGTTTTTATCCATTTATTTATTCTGGAATTCCTTATTATTGTGTAATTAATTTTTATCTTTAGAGAAATAATTCTTTAAAGAATACCTTTATTTGTTAACATATTTGTCAATATTATTATGGTCCAATCAGAATGGATTCAGTATGTATGTATTTTACATTTATACATATATTTATTTGTTTATGTAGGATATTTATTTATGTATAAGTACCATATGTTTGTAATTAATGTGTGTTTTATATAGTAATAAATAATTTTAACTATAATTTTTCTTCTGCTGCACCCACTTATTACATATCTCAGTCACAAAGGTTAGTTGATCGAAAATGCATATGGCATTAAGCTCTCCTATGTACCTCCACTTGTTTTGGTTTTGTACAATAAATAATTTATTATTATTATTCAACAACAATGAATGCTTTTTTACAATTTGTTTACAAAGAATTGCTAAGAAGTTTGTCTAAAATATTTTAACCTTGTAGGATCAGTGCAAGTAATGCAGTGAGTGCTCCCTTATCGTGGGTCCCAGGAGACCCTCGTAGGCCTTACCCCACGGACCTGGAGATGAGGGTGGGCATGTTGGGCCGACTCTGTGACCTACCCCTGAATGGACACGCTCCCTCCACACTCAACGATCTACACAGAATCACCACTGGTGGAGGTATTATATGTATATATTATACTGAGGTTGTTCTTGCAGCACTGAAGAAATTCATTAAAAATATAGTTACGTATATCTGCTTGATTATCTTGAAACTTGAAAAAAATTATCCGTATTGTAAGTTCAATACATTTGGTATTAAATATTCCATAAGACCACAACATGACCAAGACTCAGCTTTATGCATTGGAAGTTGGTGCGAGAGGACCTCCTGCAAAATCTTTGCATCACTTACTGAAAGAATTGGGCCTAAGCAGGTCTACAGGAGATACATTTATGGAACAAGCTTCCATGGTGGCATTAACAAAATCATACAGTACTTGGTTGGGGAGGGAGAGAAGTAGAATGGTGGATGGTAAGCGTATTATCGCGCAATAAAATAAAAAAAGGAGGTCTCCTTTTCTTAAACCAGACTATTGTTGCTCGCAAGCCCGAGACACCATTCTTCTAATCTCTTACCCACACACTATGGACCCGGCACCCGCACGGTGAATCCATGGAATGCTTAGTAATTTGTCATCTACTTTAAACTGTTACATTAAAAAACGTGGTTATCACTCAATGATCCATGAAATTACCCTCGAAAGTGTTTTTGACTACAAACACAAAAAATGTAAATATAATATTAATGGCGACAAAAACTAGTAGGTAGTAAATTAATAAATTTAAATTATTTGTGATATTTCTCGAGTTTGGTACGCTGGAGACATCGACGAGCTTGCCACTTGTCATTATTGGCCTATAGTAAAGTTGGCTAAATCTGAATCTGCTTCTTTATAAGTGTGGTTTCTGACTACCCCGAAAAGTAAACGGACGTGATGATACTTTACTTTTTTCTGTATGGTTAGTTTGCAATACGTGGATATTGTCAATACAAATAAAATACAATATACATACAATAAAAATGTATACTCACCTTTGTCCAGTCTCATTTGCTTAAGTTAACATCACAACTGACTAACACTCAATAAAACAAGAAATCACAAGACAAGGCAAATGATCCACTTAAATACCACTGATTTTAATTAACCCCACAGTGACACACTGGAAAGAACTAGGAAATATTTAGTCTTAACATACTAGTACATTTCCATGTGACTATATTTTTATGATCAGGAAGATTTTTTTATTGAGGACTACATGTGACGTCGCGTACACTTAATGGTGAGAAGTACGCGACCTCCAAGAATGGGAGCAACTGACGCCAGTCGCTGGTGATCGACCTCAGTATCTAAAACTATGACGGTCTATTAAAAAACAATTTCACAATTTCTCAAAATCCAGGTTATGGATATAGGTCTCCAAATTTGTATGTACAGGATTAAGGCTACGATATGGAAGTTCATATTATGTCCTGTGCTTGTGGTTTGGTTCCGAAATAGAAGGGATAAGGTCGTGGAGCTCTTCAGAACACTCACCACATAATTATTATGCTTAGGCTCGCCACTGATCCTTTGCAATCCTCATTTAACCCCCACCAGCGACCTTCTTTAGGTCATTTGTCTATCTGGCTAGGGGTCGTCTTGTATAGAGATTGCAGTCAGATCTATCAATCCTGCCCAACTTATTGACCAGCACCTCTAAACATGAATCCACGGATCTTTATAAAATAGCGACATATTTTTTTCACGTATAAAACCGCGAATAACAATTATGATTTGATTATTAGTAATTATAGACTGCCTCCCTGGTCTAGCAGTTAAGTTTGTGAAAGTCGAGACACAATAATTTATTTAAATTTAATTTATTTGTGTTATTTCTCGAAATTGTTAAGTTACGTTGATGGGCCCTATAGTAAAGTTGGCTAAATGTGAACCTGCTCCTTATGAAAGCGTGGTTACTGACCACCCCGTAGGGGATACGGCCGTGGTGATACATGATTTACTTTAGTAATTATAGCTGAATAAACATAAAACAATTTAAGAAGAGGCAGCAAGGGTATATTTTACTAAAGGAAGCACTAAAAATTAGTCGCATTATACTTGAATTATTCCTAATATGTATATAGCTCCATCTACTGTTATGTGTTGACTGTAAAATTAACAGTGCAGAATTGAGCAATCAAACCATATCAATCCCGCAGGATTAAAAGATCTGCATTCTGCATCCTGGTCATGGCTTATTAAAAAGTTTATTGTACGATATCTACTCGTTATTCCTGTTCTGTGGGTTCCAAATGACTCATATTCTTAGTAATTCTTAAACAATTTGTTATTAAACATTAAAGATGACAATGACTAATAATTTGTCAATTTTTAATAATAAAACTTTAACTAACGGAATAATAAAGGGAATAATTGTAATAAACCATTATACATGTAAAAGAAGTTTTGTCTGTGTGTTTGTATGTATGTTTGTTTTCCCTTCACGCCTATATTACTGAACCAATTTTGATAAAATTGTTTCTTGGAATCCTGAGGTCAAATATAAGATAGAGCAGGCATCGAGCACATTTCCATACAAAATGGTTGTTACAATATTTTTTTAAGCAATCTTACAACCGAGCCATCACCGTAGTAGGAAAATTAATAATTAGTTTAAAATCCTTAAAATTTCCTTACTTTGGGGGAAATATTTCCTAGCAACATTATCTATCTCAGTTGGCTACGCGACAGATATTCTTAGTAAGTCTTGTTTCAGGCGGTGTTATTTTTATATAAATATCACCATGGCAAGTTTGCCATTAGTTCTCCTTAAAAGTAAAAATTGCCATTTGATATCATTGCAAATGGCACATACTTTCAACGAGAACAACTAATAGGTGGTAGGCGGACTGATGGTAGTTATTTTCCCAGTCTGCCGGGGCGGGGAAGTATCCTCACGTTTCGGTATCAGGCTCGAATTGCCGCCATTCATTCATGGATCTCGCGTGCCACTTACCAGCAAGGTCACAATGGGGTGTATCAGGCAATTTTTGTAGATGTCGCTAGCGGCAATGGTACCTTGTTTTACACCTATCGCATCATTTTTTTATGTTTTGGTAGTTTTTTATTTTTCTAACAGAAAAATAAATTTTAAATTAACGTTACCTACCTTCAAAGACGAAATAAAAAAGCGCACACCGATTTTAAAAAGAAAAAAGGTTTTATTAATAGAACGGCAATTTTGAGATCACCATATCTTTGATTTCGCTTAGAAATCTCGATTTGTACACTTAAAAGCTGCTCACTTCGGCATAATATCCAGAAATTTATAAATTTCGTAATAAAAATACAAGTTTTCTATGCAACTGACAGTTATATTAGGTACCATCTATCATGCGCCATCAACACAATAAAACAATTTAGACAATAAAACCCTTAAAATTATATATCAGGCATTAGTACAATCAATTATAACATATTGCATATCAACATGGGGCGGAGCAGCTAAAACTAAACTACTTGAGTTAGAAAGAGCACAAAGACTAATACTTAAGGTGTGTCTCAAAAAGCCGCGTTTGTATCCTACAGAAACCCTGTACTGTGATGCAGAAGTTCTCACAGTACGACAACATTACATATTATCTACTATATTAAGGAAACACTCTACTCTTGCATTCAATGGACAGGTTAATAATACAAAATAAAAGGAGGTGCTATGAAGTATGTAAAATTCCACCTGTAAAATCTTCCTTTGCACAACGATTCTTCCTTTATAGAGGAGGAAAACTTTATAATCAAGCAAATAAATCGCTAAATATATACTCTAATAATAAGTTTGAATGTAAAATTAAAATTACAAATTGGCTCCTAAAACTGAATTATTTAGATACCGAAAAGTTGTTAGAAATCATAATATAAATTTTAAAAAATCATATAATTAATAAAATATATCTTACATATTTATATAATCACATTACACTACACTACATTACACTTTACTACATTACACTACACCCAATAAGTATTCATTATTATTAAGTTTGAGTCAGAGGAACCTGGAGTGCTTTAACACAGACTAAGCTTTCGTTTAGTTTAGTTTTGCCTCCAGTCTCCTACACAAATGTTTCTAAAATATTGTTACTAATATTAAGCTTGTGGGAGAAAATAAATACCTTTTTTATTTTTTATTTATTTATTTATCTATCGTGATAAGAAGTTAGTGATACACCCCATTCGTGCTAGCATAAAAAAAAAACTATTTTAATTCCGATTTACACTAAAAGTTTCCATTATTCGACAAAAGAATACCTAGACACTAAGCTCGACAAAGTCATGTGACTAAATAAATATTTGTATGCTAGAAATAGCGAAGCATGTGATATAATTGCATATAATAATTTACATCCCTGTACCTACCATGTTTCTGACAAATAAATTATTTCATTTCATATTTAAGTGATTCCATCACATAATGCGCTTAAGCAACAGAACAGGGTTGCTGGTTCTACTAATACCAACTTAGACTAATGTATTTTTAATGTATCTTAGTTCCAGTACCAGCGACTACAACGAGTCAGTTTACTTGGAACTCTGGGGGGGAACTGCACATGATGGTGGGGGGTGGGGGGTCTGTGCCCATAGACGGACGCGTGAAAGATGCGCACACGCAGGAGGACGTCGAGGTCATGTCCACGGACTCCAGTTCCAGTTCCAGTAGCGACTCGCAGTGAATCTAATATATTTAAAAAAAATCAAAAAATAAGTTATTTTATTTATTTTTTGTAAATAACTGCCACCACTGTTTACCTACGCTTTCTAAAATAATACATGTTCTCATAAAAACAATAAAGATAAAACAAAAACAGAAATATGTAGATTTTTTAAATAATAAAAAATTGGTACCTAGTTTTTTTGTACTTACTGTGTGAAACAGTATTGTTCGTGTATTTAAATATTTGATTTTAGTTGACACTAAAGAAGTAACACTGTTCGTAAGATACTGTTATTAAAAACAATTACAATTTATATTATACATTTAGATCTTTTTAAGACTGAGTTTTTGCTACAGATGTAAGAAAGATAATAAATTATGTTAAATTACTAGCTGAAGTTGTATTTTGTACTTTTTCCGCATAATTAAATCCTTAATAGTTATTATCACCATCACAGAGTCTACTAGTAGGTATAGATGGAAAATTTGGCCAACACTTGCCAGGACTGGCCAGACAGGTTGACTCGGGCCTCCAATAGCATCTCAATTAATCAAGTCACGAAAACAATATCTTAAAAAATATATAGAATTTTTAAGAAAAATCAATAATGAAAACACGTTAAACATGATAATCAGTCTTTCTGCAACTGGCCGTTAATGTATGAAAACGTATATTGTCTTATGCGTCAGACAAAAGTTAATGCGTGCTTGACCGACCGAGAGTCGCGTTTGGTGCGTGGAATAGGTCGCGTTTACATAAAAAAAAAAACTACGACATTGCTACACTGAAATTATAATCCTCGTATGCACCGACGCCATGGTCTGTAAAGCACTCTAATCGGCCTTAAAAATTAAATTAAATCCCATAACAACCGTTTCCATGGCTACTGAGAAATTTGTTATGACAAGTGACAACTTAAGCAATAGATAAACAAAGCAGTATTTAGTTTAGAATGGCTGAACGAACGCCGGTCTCAGCTGAGGACACACTGGTCAGATATGATAACCCGGTTTTGGTCACCAAAGTACCAGAGAAAGTTGTAAGTACCTACCACTTTTGTCATAATCACAGCCGCGTCAAAATTAATGGTGGCGATAGTTCCACCAACAATTTATAAACACTACCACTATCAGTGGTTCAGACTCTTATACAGTATCAGCAGCTCGCCAGTGGAACCGACTCCCTCTTCATATTCGTAAAGCACCATCACTTATATGTTTTAAAAATGTGCTCACTAAACACTCACAAAAAGCGAGACGAGTCAACATAACTTAACTAAATCGGTATATGTATGTGTTATCTATGTATTGTATGTATTTATATTATAGATTTAATATCGTTATTTTTTTAGTTATAAGTTTTTAACTCAATAAATGTCTTTATCTCAAATATTAGCGGTCATGCACCTTACAATCCTCACATCTCCTAAAGGTTAGCTGTTAGACAATGATTTTAGACATTAAGCTCGCCTATGTACTGTAAAATGTATTATTTTAAAGTGCAATAAAGAATTTATCTATCTAAACTTGCTATCGAAAATTTTGGAACTAAGAGCTGTTCACTGATCGAGTATCCTAATGAAAGTTTTTTTACGAAATTAAGTTATCGGGTCAAATTCCCGGTTAGGATATATACTTACCTACCTATATTTTTTTAATTCATGATGCAGTTTTTATTTTTTGCCCCATTAAACCCCTTTTCGTATTTTTAGAGATTTCTCGTAGTTTAGAAACTACTCACTTCAAATATTGACCCTTGACATATTTCGTTACAATTGCTGTTGCTTTTGTAAGCGTAGTTTTTTTATGTAGCCTTTATTATATGCGACAGTTACAGTTTTAAGAACACGTCAAATGCTCTTAAACAAACTGAAATTGTTAAGTTCACCTAGTACCTAAGTATTTTTGCATTATTAGACTTCACCCCGACCTGGCACGTCAGCTGCGCCATGTGTACCAACAGAAGCAAAACGCGAGACTGAAGAGATACTAAATGCTATTCTCCCCCCCAAGGAGTGGGAGGAAGAGGGACAAATATGGACGCAGAAGGTGAGATATTATTTTATAAATACTTACATAATAAATTACGCGAGACTTTCTAAATATTGACCAAATATTCCTTCCAAATTGACATTCAACTGCCTCCGTGGTCTAGCGGTTAAGTCCGTGGATTTAGACTCGGAGGTACCGGGTTCGATTCCTGGTGAGGACACAAAAATATATATTAATGTATATTGTACATTTAATTTATTTGTGATATTTCTCGAGTTTGGTACGCTGGAGACATCGACGAACTTGCCACTTGTCATGATTGGCCTATAGTAAAGTTGGCTAAATGTGAATCCGCTTATTTATAAGCGTGGTTTCTGACCACCCCGAAAGGGAAACGATCGTGATGATACTTTTTTTTCTAAATCCTGAAATAAACCATTTTATTAAGGAATGATTTAAAATCCCGGCCCTTACTCATTTCAGCTCCTCATTATCACAGAGTTTGAGAGTACACTCTAGAACCAATCAAAAGTTTAACCGTTTTTCGTTGCTGTTGCGGTATCAAAGTCACAATATCTTTATAATTATTGACTTTAGTTAGTTTTAAAATTTTTGCAATTGTAACGATTAACGTTAATAACCACATTTCCTTAGGGATTTCATTTGCTGCAACTCAGCCTAAGTATATAGAAATCGCCTTCCGAGCGCTCGAAAATACAACCTTTACCAAAGCGTGACGAAGATTTAGACTTATGATATTTCTGTTAATATAGGGTGTTCCAACAAGAGCGCCAGATGTGATTGTAAAGGAAAAAAAGGCTTGATTTCTTGCATCAATTGACCTTGTACCTATGTACGCGTGCAAATGCAGATCTTTTACCAAAATTCGTTGCTTAGTGCAAATAGTGCTTTTGGAAATGTTTGATTCTTGACCACGATGCCGAATATAAGTTCCTGGATTCTTGGCCACAGATTCCCTTACGTGGCTATATCGAGTGACTGACTAACAATGATCTTCTGATCCATCAGCGTACATTTGAGTCTGAAATTTTGTAATTAAACGCCTCACTGTGGATTCATTCGGCGCATTATCGCGACCGAAAACTTGACGTGATACGGCTGTTTTCGCAAAACTTTCACCATTTTTGTACCTAATGCTATTTTACAATAATTAAACGTTGTTGGTTTGAAAACTTCTCCATATTCTTAAATCGCTTGGTCTGTACGGCAAATTTAAATCCGGCGCTCTTGTTGGGACCTAATTGACAGAGTGGTCCATCAGTAAGCTGTTAGTGGAAGATTGGCACTTCAGCTCGTTAATTTTGAATGCTTACTCGTACCTTACCTATAATTTAAAGATATCATCGACACCGGCGACTCGTCTGGACGTGATCAACCTCCAAGAGATGCTGGATACCCGACTGCAGCAGCGCCAGGCGAGGGAAACTGGCATTTGTCCCGTCAGAAGACAACTGTACACTCAGTGCTTTGACGAACTTATCAGACAGGTATACAAATACAACTCATAAGTGTCGCACGCTAAAGTTGTGGAATATTTACTACACTACATTCACCAATCGATAAACTATCCGAATAAAATCATTTGTTTATAAAATAATATGCTAACAAAAGGACTTAACTGTGCCAAAAACAATAAATTTTAGAACAAAATTTCATTTTAGTAATTTTCGTAATTTAGATATAATATGTTTATAGGATAATATTTGAAGTGTTATGGTTACTACTTACAATGAATTACAGCTCTTGTACAGCTTTTGTATTCTTCTACGGCTAATTTACAACTCTACTAACGCCTAAAGCTGTATAAAGTAAGCATTAGAATAGAAGGACTGTATAATTAATATGCAGTTTTAAGAATAAAAATGAACTCAATTACAACTCTTGTCCAACTAGTTATTATACTTGGTAGTCATCCACGCCCACTTAAAACAATATTTTAAGTAGGTATTTTGTTATAGTGTATTTTATTCGGATACTTGATCGGTGAACGTCGTTTTTAGTACTATTCCCATGGAGCCTAGTTAGTGGTAGAGACTGATGTCAGTTGTGCGCGTCTTAAAAATTGGTTTAAAAAAAATATATTGTAGGTGACTATAAACTGCGGTGAGAGAGGTTTGCTGCTTTTGAGGGTCAGAGATGAAGCAAAGATCACGATGGAAGCTTATCAGACGCTTTACTGCAGCTCTATTGCTTTTGGAATCAGGAAAGCGTTACAGGTGCAGTCTTACATAAATACATAACTCTGTTCTGGCTCAATATATTAATTCTTCACAGCCACTATAACTCCACTGTTGGAGTCTTCCAGAATACATTTAAAACTCAACATAAAAAACAACTTTATCAGAGCGAAAAAATCCAGTAAAAACAGTTTTGGAGATATTTCAAGACACATTAAGCAATATTATTTTTTTAAATCCCAAAAAAACCTTATCTACAAAATTAGAAAAAAAAAAGTCAGCAAGATTGGGGAGACTCTTGCGCAAGATTAATTCCAAAACTAGGGTATTGGTCTCGCTAACATACCGGTAGTGGTCTCGCTAACATACCGGTAGTGGTCTCGCTAACATACCGGTAGTGGTCTCGCTAACATACCGGTAGTGGTCTCGCTAACATACCGGTAGTGGTCTCGCTAACATACCGGTATTGGTCTCGCTAACATACCGGTAGTGGTCTCGCTAACATACCGGTATTGGTCTCGCTAACATACCGGTAGTGGTCTCGCTAACATACCGGTAGTGGTCTCGCTAACATACCGGTAGTGGTCTCGCTAACATACCGGTAGTGGTCTCGCTAACATACCGGTAGTGGTCTCGCTAACATACCGGTAGTGGTCTCGCTAACATACCGGTATTGGTCTCGCTAACATACCGGTATTGGTCTCGCTAACATACCGGTAGTGGTCTCGCTAACATACCGGTAGTGGTCTCGCTAACATACCGGTATTGGTCTCGCTAACATACCGGTATTGGTCTCGCTAACATACCGGTAGTGGTCTCGCTAACATACCGGTATTGGTCTCGCTAACATACCGGTAGTGGTGTCGCTAACATACCGGTAGTAGTCTCGCTAACATACCGGTATTGGTCTCGCTAACATACCGGTAGTGGTCTTGCTAACATACCGGTAGTGGTCTCGCTAACATACCGGTAGTGGTCTCGCTAACATACCGGTAGTGGTCTCGCTAACATACCGGTAGTGGTGTCGCTAACATACCGGTAGTGGTCTTGCTAACATACCGGTAGTGGTCTCGCTAACATACCGGTAGTGGTCTCGCTAACATACCGGTATTGGTCTCGCTAACATACCGGTAGTGGTCTCGTTAACATACCGGTAGTGGTCTCGCTAACATACCGGTAGTGGTCTCGTTAACATACCGGTAGTGGTCTTGCTAACATACCGGTAGTGGTCTCGCTAACATACCGGTAGTGGTCTCGCTAACATACCGGTAGTGGTCTCGCTAACATACCGGTAGTGGTCTCGCTAACATACCGGTAGTGGTCTCGCTAACATACCGGTATTGGTCTCGCTAACATACCGGTAGTGGTCTTGCTTTTTGCATCTGCTTGGTATTGATCTTGCGCAAGATTCTCGTCAAACTATATCAGACATATTTTTCAAATTTTGCTAAAAATGATTTAATTTATGTTTGGGTTTTTATTTAAAAAACTAACTGCACCTTCAACTTCAACTTCTTTTGAAATATCTCCAACTGTTTTGATTGAGGATTGGACAACATGAATATTGGAATCTCTACTCGGATCTTTCTCAGAGAGAATATTTATCTGACATAATTAAGACAATAAATATATAGCTAAGAAGATGGGGTAAGAAGCCGAACGGTATAAGAATCAAAGCGAGGACAATTCAGAATTAATTAGTAATGACAATGTATTGCCCGATACGGTCTAATCTATGGTCTTAACCACTAGACCATGGCGGCAGTTTCTACAAATTTTATTAAAATCTGTCCAGTAAATGTAACAGATAAACGGTCGTGGTCCGATGATGGCGTCATACAGCCTATGTCCGTTCCGTTGTCCCTGGGTTCCAAGGACAAATTAATAAACATTTAGGTCAAATTTCTTTCAAAATTGGTCCAGTAATATAGGCGCAAAACGCGAACAAACAGTAATACATACAAAGCTTCTGTCACATTTATATTGGTAGGTAATAGTAAAGTATCATCACGACCGGGGTGGTCAGAAACCACGCTTATAAAGAAGCGGATTCATATTTAGCCAACTGGCAGGCTCGTCGATGTTTCTAGCTACCACTCGACAATTAAATAAATATGATTCTGTCCCGACCAGGAATCGAACCCAGTACCTCCCGAGTCTAAATGGACTTAACAGCTAGACCACGGTACCTCCATTTATATTAATATGGATTGTTATTTTAGTCCGAACAAGGTAAATCAGATTTGATGGAACAAGTGGCGAGGTTGGAAGAAGAACGCGCGGCGTTAGAGAAGTTGAGCGCAGAACTGAAGCAAAAGACGGAACAGTTGGAAAGAAGAGCAGCAGAACTTCGAGCAGCAGAGGAAAAGCGACATCAAGAAGAATTACTCGCGCTCAAGAAAACTAATGCGCAACTTAAGGTTTGTTATTTATAAAATTACCGAGTAATTATTTTGCATACCATAGATTCACCGTGCGGGTGACGGATCAATTTTGTATGGGTCTATTTTCGTTTCTTTTAGGATTTATCATAATTGACTATGCTAAATTGTCATATACGACATTATTAGCACCATTTCGTTTTGTGACAGAATTCTGAGAATTTAACTGCCTTTAGCGGTTAAGTTTTAGCGTATTTAGACTCGGATGTACTAGGTTCGATTCCTTGTCGGGACACAAAAATATCTATTAATGTAAATAAATACATTTAATGAATTTGTGATAATTCTCTCCTTTGGTGCGCCTGGAGACATCGACGAGCTTGCCACTTGTCATGATTGGCCTATAGTAAAGTTGGCTAATGTGTGTGATGTGAATCCGCTTATTTATAAGCGTGGTTTCTGACCACCCCGAAAGGGAAACGGTCGTGATGATACTTTACTCTGTTGCGCAAGACACAATGGACGAATGGTTAAAGTTGTAATATTCAATCATTGCCGCCTCCGTGGTAACAAACGTTGCCGTGAACTCGGGAGGTATGGGTTCGATTCCCACAGGGGGCAAGTTGTACATTGTATAATTTGTCTCGGTCTGGGTGTTTATATGTATAATATGTATATATTTACAAAAAAAGCATAATATGTAGTTTATCAACCATCTAGTTTCCGTAACACAAGTCTCGTAGCTTACCACGGAAACTAGATGGCGCTGTGTGACCTGTCTCGAAATATTTATTATTATTTATAATATACTTGTTAGTACTGGGAATCGAACGATTTTTAAAATGCATTGTTTTAAGAATGAAAATTTTTGTTTGGAAGTTAATTATAAATGAAACCTTTTTGTTTCAGGCACAACTTGAAGGCATTATTGCTCCGAAGAAATAATTATTTATTCGAAAAGTATGTTGTTTACTTATTAATAAAAAGTTAAAATTAAAACAAATGTATTTTATTTGTATTAAAATATATATTAAACCATTTAATTACGACAAACGTAGAATATTTAGATTAGTTTACAGTTACATAGCTACACAGACTTACACAATAATTTCAAACATTCTTACAGATTACACGAACTATACATTCTTCAGATTATTGACAACACAATGATATATTCTCTAAATATTACGCACATGGTCTGCAATAAAGACATAACACAAAAAGTGCCAAGTTACATAAATTGTTTATTGAAGTAAATAAAAAAATCAATCCCGGTTTTGTTTTTAAATTTATTTTAGATTAACAAACAGACCACAATCGATTCAATTCAAATAATATACTGTTTCTTAAGTTCTAGATTGCAATCCAAAGTAGTGTACAGCATGCATAATGTTTTATGTCTTGATAGTGTATTTTTTATAGATATATATATATATATATATGTTCATTATGTCCGGGAATAATAATGTCAAATTGTTAAAAAATAAATTTGAGACTAATAATAATTACAATGACTAACTAGACACGGTCACAAACTTACAAATAATTATAAAAACAATATACCTATCGAATTAATTTCAAAGGTTAGTCAATTTACTTTGAATAAATAATTTAAATAAAATTGACAATATGTGAAATAACTATAGATTAACATAGTGACATAAGTAGAAAAATTTAAAAATAATAATATTTTGTGTCTGTAAAAATGACATTTAGGTAACTAACAGCCGGTTTATTATTGCTTTCTGAAACGTAAAATTGACAAGTAAACGACAGTTCCCTTCTTCATTATTTCCTAATATATGTTTGTAAAACGCATTTCTTGCAAAACCTGTTATTTTTTACTTAAGCAATAATTAAGTACCGAAAATACGTTGAGAAACTGGATGTATGTAATTTTCTCGAAAAGTGAAAGTGCAATAAAGATTTTTTTTTACGCTTTTTTTTTAAACAACGTACTATTTTGTGTTATGTCAGTATTGCAGAGTGTACGATATGATTACAAAATGCATACATCACAATACAAATTTATAAATTTGCTACAAATTTGGCGAAATGCAAAACATGAATGTATTAAAACATTTACATAATTAAATTAAGGCACCACATAAAAAAATAAGATTTAAAAATTAATAATGTAATAAAATAACATTAAAAATCAAATATTGAACAATAATGTCAAAAATAAAATCTGTACTAACTAGAATACTTCCTAGGGACAGACAAATGTCATGCACACGTTCGTACATCTCTGCACATCTATTACAGAGAAACACGAATTTACATACAAACTTTCAAACTTACGTTAGACTAATACGAACAAATAACTTTTCCAAAGAAACCATATGTCTAGGTGACATATGTCTAGGTGACATATTTTTGGCTTCTTCATTCAAACTAATAAATATAAAATAGACAATAGGTATGGAGGAGCCAAGTTTTGTGTCCCTGCCGACATCTGGTTCCTGAGGAAATTCTGTTTGTTTCTTTAATGTGATTTATATTTTTTATAATTGTGTCTGTCTTAGCTTATAATGTGACTGTGACGGACACCTCTTTTTATAATTTAATAATAATGTCACTTTTGATAGAGAGATGTCTTTTTTAAAATAAACTAAAGTTGGTGGATAAAAGTGCATGAATAACATTGTATTTAAGACTTTAATTATGTATCCTTTTACAGTCCATTATCGCCCACAGTGACAATGTCGCATTAAAGCAGCTACAATCTTAAGTGACATTTTATTAACGTAATTGTGTCTGTCTTAGCTTATAGTCACAACAATGTCTATTTATAACAGTAGCTATAATTTTAAGCATAATTTTATTGTTTCTCTTCCCAAATGCTGGTTATCATGTACAGCTCCAGATTCACCAATATGTACTATAAAATGATATTGTAAAAAAAATACTTGTTCAGATTCCTTCTCTTTTTGTACCAAAAAATAAAATCTATAAACAGACCCACATATTAGTCTAAAATATAGTGCATACAAAGTCACCCTATATTTATATAATGCAAAGTATTGTATTTATTTATCTGTATACTTTATAAATAATTATTACACTTCATTAAATTAATCATTACCATTACAGCCCCTAGAACACAGTCCTAGACCTCCACTGCTGGAGATGGGCCTTTTAGAACATATATCTGGAGAATTTGGCCTACACTCGCCACGCTGCTGGCTAGACGGGTGTTGGCAAGGGTTTTATGACTTTTTTTTATTGAAATTTATTAACGATTCTACAAGTTGGTGTTAGTGGAACCGAACGGCTTAACAGTTGTTGTAAATCTATGACAAGTGTATTTCTCATTGGTACATGCCGGAGTCGAACCAACCTTTTTACGATTTTAAGGAAAGCGATAATTAATTAGTGTAGATTGGAATATTTTTATGAAAAAACTGTAAATATTTCATACATTATTACACAGATAAATAAAATATTTTTATACAAAAATATAAAAGACTTGCTAAAGAGGGTTTAACGACTTTGCCTCCTTCTCGCTCGCACAATCCAATATTTCCAAATGTAGTCTAACAACTTTCTAGGGAATGAATTTACGATCATTTTGCTGATATATTAATTATATATTTGGTTTACTAAAATTGAGGAAAAACTTTATAAATGTATTTGCTATTTTCTTTGTCTAAAATTAGATATATGTAAAGATATGTTCGAAACGTCCGTAATTTTATTATATAGAAAGTTGATAAGACTACATTTGTTATACCTACACTGAAGTTTGTATGAAAAATAGTATTTCCTCTGAACAGGTACAAACCTTAGCACAATAAATACTCAAACCCTTAGAAAGTGTCACAATTGATTGATTCCCGGAATGAAAATTATAATAATAATGAATACATAAAGTATTTGAAGAATGTCAAAATGTTTATGAAAATAGATATAAATAATAATAGCTAAAATAATACAAATCTCATTGATCAGAACTAAAATTATAGACTTATGTATAATAACCGGTCACAATCAAATTTTTATTGGCCCTAATATATGAAAAACTTTCATTGATGTCACAATAAACATGCAGTCATAGTACTTTTGTGACAATATCGCAACGACAGTGATAGAGCTAGATAGTTTATTTTAATAACGCAATTTCACGATAACAATAAATAAACCACTAATTATAATCTATCTAGCCACAATAGATATATTTTTTTAAAATGTTTTTTGAGTTCATCATAAGCACGACCGTATCCCTTCCGGGGTGTTCAGAAATTACGCCTTTAAAGAAGTGGATTAACATTTAACTTGACCCATCATGACAAATAGCAAGCTCGTCGATGTCTCTAGCGTACCAAACTCGAGAAATATCACAAATTAAATATTTCTTTGTGTAATGTAACCAGGAATTTAACCCGGTACTTTCGAGATTTTGAATCTACCGGGTACTGGTACCGGTGAACTTTTTCTAAAGAGAACATTGAGTCCAAAATAAATTTTCTTACTTTAAAAAGACACTCCGTGGTCCCGTAGAAGGTCGATTGGTTCGATTCCTGGCCGAGAACACAAAAATATATGTTTTATTTGTGAAATTTCTCGAGTTTGATACACTAGAGACGAGCTTTCCGCTTGTCATGCTGGGCCTATAGTAAAGTTGGCTAAATGTGAACTCGCTCTTTACAAAAACTAGGTTCCTGACCACCACGGACAAGGCATATGGACGCGATGATACTTTACTTTCACAACGCGTGTACTGAGTTAAGATTGTTCCTAAAAAAACTATAATTGAGACCAGGTTATTAGATACAAGTCGACGAACTAAGCTATTAGTATCGTGCGGTGAGATGTCCCTCGCTGGTGGATTTCTTCAAGCGAACATCCTAACACAAACTCGGTGGTTCGTCATATACATTAGTATCACAGTTTCATCAAAAACACCAAACAAAAAACTACAAGGTAATGGAAATGTCCGTGTGAAGTGGCGATCGTTTCATTATCGGTTCGGTTGAAGAAATTCACAAACGAGTTTCGTCGCCAACAGATGGAAGAGATCTTCTCGTGTCCTACACATCCACATATTTTTAGACATAGCCCTATCCTTAGATATAGCCACATTCTAAAGATATAGCCACATTCTAAAGATATAGCCACATTCTAAAGATATAGCCACATTCTAAACATATGGGCATTTTTTTTTTAAATAGCCATATTCTTAGACATACTCATGTTCATGGATATAGCTACATTCTGATATATAGCTACAATCTACAGATATGGCCACATAACCACATTCTGAGCTATAGCAATATTTTTAAAATAAGCAAACGTTTTTACGTAGTTAATATAAAAAAATCGCATATTGTTTTACACATGGCCACATTTGTAAAACATAGCCATATTGTCAGACGTGGCTACGTAACAATGTAATTGCAGTTATGGCTATATTCCCAAGACACCAAATGAGTCTAATGTTGATGCGTGTATGCGACGATTCTGTCCACCGGGCCGACCGAGATGGCGGTCACGAGGCCGGCCCCTCCGTCCAGTAGCGGGTTCACCACTTGCACAATATCTCCCGGCGCCCCTTCTCCCTCGCCTAAACTAGGAGCCCCTTCCCCTAGGCTGAGTGCCCCGTCCCCTAGACTTGACTCCCCTTCCCCTAGGTTTAGCGGCCTTTTCTCTGAGTTAGATGCCCCTTCCTCGAAAGTTGACGCCCCTTTTTCGTGATTCGACGCCCCCTCCCCTAAATCGCTGGGCGCTGTCTCACTGCAAGGACTAGTCGTTAATTCTAATGATATAATCTTCTCTTGCGTCGTTTCGACCTTAAAATATACAATTAATTAATTATTTATCGAACATATTTGTATATTATATATACAGGGTGTCCAGTGGCAGATTTCAAAGTTTGAACGAACACAGTATCTGACCGCAATACGGGAGAGGGGCGCGGGGTGTGTAGTTCAAAGCGCAAGCGCTGCGGAGATTTTAGTAGCCATGGAACAGTGGAGTGGAGAGCACCGCGCTTTTGCCGTCGAGGCGTACATTTTGAGTGGTTTTTCGCTGTCTGAAGCACGGCGTCGATTTAATACTCGTTACGGTATTCGTCGATTACGTGATGGACCATCGATCAACCTCATACAGTCATGGGTAGCAAAGTTCAGAGCTACAGGATCAACATTAACTAGACCCAGACCAGGACCTATACCAACGGTAGCCACGGACGAAAATGTTGAACGTGTTATGGTTTCTGTCACTGAAAATCCCCGTTTATCACTTCGAGCGCGTTCATCGATATTGGGGATTACGAAATCGACTTTTCAGGTTATAATGCGAAAAAAACTCAAGTTACATCCGTACAAAATTCAAATCGTTCAAGATTTACATGATTCTGACTTTGCATTAAGAAAAACTTACGCGGAGGTGATGTTAATGAGATTTCGTACTGCTACTCGGATGGGTAACATATTCTTTAGTGACGAAGCTCACTTTCATATCGGAGGATATGTGAATAAGCAAAATTTCCGTTACTGGGATGTCTGCAACCCAAGACAAATGCATCAAGAGCCTTTACATAAACCTAAAGTTACAGTCTGGTGTGCAATGTCTGCATCTGCCATCATAGGGCCTTATTTCTTTGAAGACCAACGTGGCCAAACTGTAACCGTGAATTCGGAGAGATATACCGAGATGATAAATGACTTTTTTAGACTGGAACTGCAGAATAATCCATACTTCAACCGAAACACGTGGTTCCAGCAGGACGGGGCCACAGCTCATACTGCTAATGTGTCCATGAATGCAGTGCGGCAGTTATTTCCAGAAAAAAACATATCCCGGAACGGCACCATACCGTGGCCACCCAGGTCACCAGATTTAAGTCCGTGTGACTTTTTCTTATGGGGGTACTTAAAATCCGTTGTTTACAAAACAAATCCGAGCACTGTGACACAACTTAAACAAAATATTCAAGACGAAATTACCAGGATTCCCCAGTCGCTTTGTAAACGCGTTTTTGAAAACATGCGTGCTAGACTCGAAGAGTGTGTCAGGCTTGATGGCCGCCATTTGGAGAATGTGATTTTCAAATAATTAAATCCGCATTTCTTGTTTTTAAATAACAATAAACATACTTTGTATTAGAGGTGTAGTTTTTTTTTTACAATTTTTCGAACTTTGAAATCTGCCACTGGACACCCTGTATATTAGTAAACTTTTAGCCCGAGTTAAAAGCGGTTGTGGGTTCTTGGGAATACCATTTATTTACAATTTAAATTAAGGATTTATAATCAATAATTAAGTTTACAAATAATGATTTATATACAATGTATAATTTTCTATTACAATTTAAATAATTTTGTAGGTAACTTTGACAGCTATTTTAATGTCCAATATTAAAATAAAGTACAATTAGCCCACTGTGTCTTAAATGTTATACTTATACGCTACGTGATTGGTATATAATTTCAGCCAATCACGTGCCTTATAAGTAGGGTTCGGAACCGGGAAACCCCGATCTCGAAGGTACAGTTCAGTAAAATGGAACCGGGAAATTATATTTGATTCCCGATTCTTTCATTTAATTACGCAATTGAGTACTTTTAGTTTTTTAGTAATATTTCTTGAATATTTAAAAAGAGATAATATGTTTATCTTATTTAAACGTTTAATTTTGATTAGTTTATTATTAATAATGTTTAAGATAATTTTAATTTAGGTAATACCTATTGGTATATGTTTTCGTCCAATGAAGGTGATTGCTTCTTTTTTATCATTATACATAATCATTAACAAGAAGATTGTTTATAATTACTACTAACTAGATATGAGAACAGAAAATAGAAGAAGACACTAATAAGTGATTAGATTCTGTTTGTTTTTTATTAAACACTATTGTTTTATAAAAAACTATATAATATACATTTGAAATAGTTAAATTGATCAATGCTTTGTATACAATTTTAGCATCCTCTGACTTCAGAACTATTTGTGTGTGTTTCAGGAGTCAGATGCTTGTATCCAGACCTAATATACCTGTCAATTATTACAATAAAACCTTTGTCTATTTACTCATTTTCCACCATTTACTCATCCCAAAATACACATTATTATTGAACTACAAACAGAAGATTTTCCAGATCATTATAATGTTTGTAATTGTAGATTTTAATGTTATTTTTGGAATCACTTAAAAGTAACAATAAAAACTACTAAAATATTTATTAATGTTTAACTTTTGAAGCATAACACTTGTTTTATTTATAGAATATATAACAAAAACTACCAAGAACCGAAAATACCGAAAGAACCGGGAAATACCGGTTCGTTTACGAAAAAATACCAAAATACCGGTTCTCAAACCGTTCCGGAAACCCTACTTATAAGCAAATTTTAAACGTACCATGTTAATTTAATTATCTTCTTGAAATCTGGTGGTTGCTCTAATAAGAAGTTGTGACGGTGCATGCACTACGATATGGAGCACAATTTAACTAGTTAGTTAGTATAAGAGTCTAAAATGCGTTAATTAGTTAAGTGGCAGGCAGAAGCGAGTCTAGGTCTAAAATAAAGTAGAACAAACCGTGGCGCCGAGTGTCCGGGACTAGTATCCGGGTAAAGTCTGATAAATGACAAACAAATTAGCATGCCATGCTATTCACTCAGAAAAAAAAAAGATCATAGCATGCAAAATTCTACTCAAGTCGTGATTGAAACGAAGTAAGCTGACAGAAGCAAGTCATGTTGCCATGTATTTTATTTAAATTTTTGTTTTTTTTGTTTAGTACTTTTGCATCCCTCTCGCTCGCACAATCCAATATTTACAAATATATTTCAAGTCTGAGGGTAGTTTTGTGAAATGTAGTCTATCTACTTACTAGGACTTTCATTTTGGAGATATATTAGAATAGAGAGGTGTAGAATAGTGGATGGTGACCGTCTTGTTGCGCATAAATTAAAAAAGGAGGCCTCCTTTTCAACCCAGCCTACTGTCGGTCGCAAGCCCGAGACACCATTCTTCTAATCTCTTACCCACACACGATGGACCCGGCACCCGCACGGTAAACCCATGGAATGCTTAGAAATTTGTCTTCTCTTCATATATTTGTTGTAATAATATATTTTTCTATGTCTAAAATTAGGTATATGACAGTGAAAATATGTCTAATATGTCAACATTTCTGAAAATTACACTTAGACTTAAAATATGTTTGAAAATATTGGATTGTGTGAGCGAGAGGGAAGCAAAAGCGTTAAACCTTCTTAAATAAAGTTTCTGTAGCACTAAAATGTATACATACATACATACAAACATATATTTTTATTCGAGTTCCATTGATGTCACACTTCAATAGTGAATTTGTAGTGACTTTACTAATTATTATTAAACATCAATTTGTAGTGACTTTACTAATTATTATTAAACATCAATTTGTAGTGACTTTACTAATTATTATTAAACATCAATTTGTAGTGACTTTACTAATTATTATTAAACATCAATTTGTAGTGACTTTACTAATTATTATTAAACATCAATTTGTAGTGACTTTACTAATTATTATTAAACATCAATTTGTAGTGACTTTACTAATTATTAATAAACATCAATTTGTAGTGACTTTACTAATTATTATTAAACATCAGTTTGTAGTGTTACTAATTACTATTAAACATCAATTTGTAGTGACTTTACTAATTATTATTAAACATCAATTTACTTCGTTAAAAAAATACGACTATAAATAACAATAAAAAAACTCAATATAAAGTCATGTTGGTAAACAATTACATAAATATTGTGCTATTATACATATTTGTGATTGTAATAAATTTAAAATAAGAAATGTTAGTCCCGAATCCAGATTAGTTCAATATCCTTGAAAATTGTTAAAAATGTAAGTATATTTTTTAATATTATTAATTGTTAATATTCATAAGTTTTGCCTACAAATTTACAAAATCTATTTGGGTATGGTGGTTTGTACAAAGTGCTAAAAAAATCGCCGTGCAGGCCCCTTGTGTATGTACACGCATTTTATACATTAGTCACGAATGTTTCTGTCTCACTAAGGTCGATCTTAGTCCAAAAATAGTCAAAAAGTTGAGCCAATTACATGGATTATAATCAAAAAGTCAAACGTTCTAGAAACTGCGGGTTATTAAATTGTAAATGTTTTCTATCCCCTCATTCCGAATTATGCTGAGAACGCTTACAATTAGTATGATAGTGTCAGTCTTTCTAAATAAAATACATTCACGATTTAGATGTTTAGAACAAGTGTTTTGTTTTCGTTTTTAAGGTTCCAAATATATGTCATTTTTAAGTTTTTTAAATTCATTTTTATAATATGTTAGTTTTAAAAATTATAGTTTTAAAAGTTTTATTTTATTTTTTATACTAGCACAACATGTGACCTTGCTCCCAACTAATGATAAGTGGCGTGCAAGGTCCATAAATGTTAACAACTGGAATCAGACAATCATGTCTGCCATTAGTCCCTAACACTATGCAGGCTTGACTAGGCATGACGGCAATTCGGGACTGATCCCGAAACGTGTAGATACACTTTACTGGGTTTCTCAGCACGAGCGGTAGATAGTTCCCCGCCCGGCAGACTGGGGAAATTACCAACAGTCCTTGTTTTATTTAAAAAGCTGTGACACCTAATTGGTACATATATTAGATAAGTTATAATTATATTATGATAAGTATATGTACTGCTGTGTCTACTATATAATATATATATATATATATATATATTAATTCGGAGCGGACTAAATTACATTTTTATTTCTATCATAATAGTTTTTTTGTAAAATATAAAGAAGGTAAATTGCGGATTTTACATATATGAGTATGATTACTAGCAAACTCACTTCTCCTGGGCCCCGATTCTCGCGCCTTCGACAAGCACATGGCACATCGCTCGAACTGCTCGAACGAAACTGACAGTTTTCTATGGAGATCTGTCGCATTTCATTCGAATATTTCAAACCGACACGCAAATCGAAAGCGCCAGAATTAGGCCCCCGGTGACTTTTTCAGATTCTTATATGTAACGTATTATTAATTTATTTTGGTCTTCTAAAATAACTTTCTGTGTTACTTAAATGATCGAGGTGGAGATATCGTGAGCAGTCAGTCTGAGCATGTCATTAGTAACGTCACACACGTTAATGCACGTCTCGGAATGGCTATAAGCGAGTCTAGGTTACTATTGTCGTGTCTCGGAACGAGGGGTTTATGATAAAGTATGGTATGAGTAACGTTAGTAATGTATATTAACAAAATGTCGCAATACTACATGTAGGAGTACACACTAATCTAAAACACTCTAAAACTAAGTCAACTAACTACTTTTGGTCTTATTATTAAACGTAGATTTTAAACAAACTAGATATTAATACAATAGCAGTCATTGTGCTTTAAAACAAAAAAAATCACACCTACCCTCATTTTGCATTTTTTTTTTAAATGTTACACAGATACAGTTTAATTAGAATAAAATATTATAAATCAACAAAGCTAATTTAATAATAAAACCAATGACCAGTCACAATACTTTACAAGAAACCACTAAACCTACATTAACAATTCGCTAATAAATAAAGACCTTTTATTAATTTGTACCATTAATATGTCTAATAAAATCGTTTTTTGTTTGTTTTTAAAAGTAAAAAGAATGAACTAGAGGAGATATATGCAATATTATTTCAAAATCGAATATTTAGTGATAAATGCATCGATTTTCAAGTATTTTCATTAGCGAATTGTCACAATCTATGCTTAGTTTTTCCTATAAAGTAGCACAACAGTCACTAACGACGCTGTCAAGTGATAAGCTAAGCTAGTTGGCGTGTGTACAGCGGTACCTCTTTCTGAATGAGTTTCTCTATGTACTGCACGGTTCGGAGTTTAGTGAGTCCCGAGTGCGGGCACAGGTACTCCTCCGAGCGGAGAGTGACGCGCTCGTCTAAGAGCTTCTCGGTCTCTGTGACCGCCAAAATGGGACCCTCCTTCGTACGTAACGCAATACGAGGCAGAGGCCATTGCTATAAAGTTGTTATATATTTATTACGCATTGTGGAATTGTCAATAAAGTGTCATTAAAAAAATTGACATCAGATCCTCGCCAACCCGTCTGGCAAAACCTCTCCAGATATATATTCTGGAAGGCCCATCTCCAACAGTGGAGTTCTAGGGGCTGTAATGATGATAATGATTTATTTATTTATGCAACAATAATAATAATAAATTGATTATTTAATGAAAGAGAAAACCATTAAACTGTACAATCCTGCAGCAGCTATACTGTAAATGTTTGTTTATTTTTACAACATGGACACTGAATTCGAGTTTCAAGGAACACCGGCTTTATTTTTTTATTGATCTTCATTGATTTTACATATGGTCACTTTTCATACTTTTTTTTAAAAATAGTTTAATTATCTTTCATTTGTAACACTTATTTACTTGTAACTTTAAATAAAGCACGTTATACTTAATTGTTTATAAAAACATGGCTGATATTGTGTACACATGTATTGTTTTTAAGCAATGTCTATCCATTATTTTCGAAAGTGTAATGCTACAATTTGTTTAGCCTATTTTTTTATTGGCCTACTTAATAAATAAATTCACCTATCTTTTAATTATATGTATTTTTCTTTCATGACACCCAAATTTCAGTATAAGTTACATCAATTTCTATACTAACATACAACATACATACAACCCCGCCATGCCTGCTGTGTTGATAACTAAAATATATTAGTACAAACAAAACCCACTTTGGGACAAATACAAGAGTATTAATGAATTAGTTACATTATTAAATATAACAAGAAGAGATTAGATGATGAGCAAAATAATCTGTCATTAGGGCTGCTTATCCACCAGAAAATTGCGATGTAAATAAAATATTAACCAATAGGCTTCTTGTCAAATTTTCAAAATGTCTTAAATTCCTGGACAAATACTCTAGACCTTTATGGGGTCTAAATCGCCTTAAAATCTACTTTCAAATTTTAAATACTTCTTAAATATCATGTTTGTATAAAACGCTTCAGTTGCAAATGGCTGCCGAATAACTTCACGTACTTCATGTTTGTCTTGGCGCTTTTTTGCTTTATTTTCCTTTGAAAGTCTTTTGAATAGCGTTTTCATCTTCTTTTTGCAAAATTTAGCAGAAAAAAGCGCACTTTACTTAGCTTTCAAGTCAACCACAGTCTTTGTATTATTAAGTGACGTCACTCCGCTGACTTGTTTTTAAGGTAACGTTATTAAATGTATTTTAATAAAATATAAATGATTTAGGTAATAAAGTAAATCTGCGTGATTTTAGGTATTCTGATAAAATTAGGATAAATTAAGAAAACAAACAAAAATACATATTTTTTTACATCGGAATTGTACGTGCGTTTTTGTACGTATTCTCACGACCGATTTTCGGACGAAAACTCACTCAATGTGAGAGCTATTTTTAATAACAGATTAATTGATCATCCATTCAGAAACTGAGGTGAAACACCAGAACACGTTAATCGGCGAGTATGTTAACGGTTAACAAACAATAATGATTAGGGTTTAACATTCAAATCTCGGTGAGAAAAGAGCGACGCCATCTTAGATTTTCGCAAAGAATCGACCGAATATTGGTGAAAAGAAAAATTGTACAAAACAGTTTTCTTTTTTAAAGAGTAAAAAAGTATCGTATCCCTTGTAGGGTGATAACAAACCACGCTTTTGTAAAGACCTAGTTCACCAACTTTACTCGACCAGGAATTGAATCCAGCACCTCCGCGTTTAAATATACGGCCTTAACCGCTAGATTACGGTTTCCTTTTTTAGCTCAATAATTTACCAATAAATAATTCCTACTGTTGCTATAATGTAAAAAGAAGCTATAAAAGCAAGATCACCAGAACTTAAAATGAAACAGTTATCAGATCATAAAAAAATATATTGAAACGGTTATCAGATCATCAAAATTTATATTTAATCAGTTATTAAATCACCAGAATTTATATTGAAACAGTTATCAGATCACCAGAATTTATATTGAAACAGTTATCAGATCATCAAAATTTCTATTGAAACAGTTATCAGATCATAAAAAGTTATATTAAAACACTTATCAGATCACCAGATTTAAATTAAAACTGTTTTCAGAACAGCAGAATGAAATTAATATTGTTAATTTAAAATAACGATTTCATTTGTACTACTTAATCAAAGATGTAATCGGCTCTTTTTTGTTAGGAAGGGGTTCTATATGGGTCATGTTCTTGCATGGGGTGACAGAAGTGAGATATTTACCTCTGAGGGGGACTTGTCCCGGGTCCCGTTGTCTGTCCCCATCATGTTTTGGACTATCGCATGTGCTTGGACAGCGTCCTGCAAACAAGGTTACGAATAAATAAGAAAATAACAAGTTTAATTTATTGATTTATTAATCGATATTTTCTAAATTAAACATACTTATGAAACTTTGGTTTGCAAAGTAAATGTATGGAAATAAGAATAGTGAAAAATGGACAAAAAGAAAACCACTTTTTAAATAGCTAAATTTGTAAATTTTGTGACCCAATAATATCTAGTAATACTTAAGAAAATAACGTGTGAGATCACTTAGAATTTTCACGCTGTATAAAACACAAGTGCAATAATTAAATATGTATGTACCTGTTCCAAGGAGCGGAGCCGTGCCGCTCTCCACGCCGCTCGGCGGGCCGCGCGTGTGGCCGCGTCCTCCTGCGCGTCACCCCGCGCAGCTCTCCGTCTCTCAGACTTGGCGGAGGGCGCCACTCCGCCCGTCCACACACTGACAAACAATATTATCATAATTTCTAATATATTTTTTTTGCTTTTTAATATTATTATTATTTAATAGCTTTTTAAACTTTAGCGCACATTCATATTAGTTTTTTTTTATTTACGTTCACCACGTACGGGAAGCCGCAGAGTAGGACGACCCCCCGCCAGATAAACAGATGACGTAAAAATGGTCGCTGGTGGGGGTTGGATGAGGGTAGCGAAAGATCTCGTTAAGTGGCGAGCCTTAGGGGACGCCTACATCCAGCAGTGGAGAGATACCTTAGAGACATATTTCTCCCAACATTTCAGACAAGTGCATTGACTGTGATCACGGGTCGACAGACGCTAATGTGCGGTAGATATAAACCTACCCTCTTATTTTTTTTTTTTTAAATCTCGACACACGACTTATAATATCCTTGGAAACTCGGGGCGATTAAACTCGACGTCAAAACCGATTAATTACTGGAATCCACGATGAAGATAGCTTATAACCCCCCTCTCGATATATTTTTTTATCATATTAAATTCCAAGATCGGTGGAGAGTATCTTCGGGTCACGCAGCTCAATCCCATGGTTTGTGCCATACGTGTCTCATTAAAGCATGTTTTTTTTAAATATATTTATTACTCTGGTATGTATATATTAGTAAAAAGTACATAACTTGTGACAATAATCAAACATTACAAATTCATCAATATCCAATTTTACTAAATTACGACGTTCAGCCTTTAATGTTGCGCCCCATGACTCAGTTGTTCTTCGGCCTTTTATTAGAACGAACTAGGCGCCTCCATTGTTAAAAAAAATTGATGCTGTGCTTAGAGTGATGATATCGCAATAACACGTCGGGTATAATAGGAGTTAATAATGCGAAAAATACATATTTTCTGCCTATAATATTATATAAATAGATATTTAAAAATCATGCTAAAGTGTCTCTTATCATCTTTAATTTGGAATGACAATTTAGGATCTATTTATCTATGATCTATTACAATTAGCCAACTTTCTCATTAACAAAATGTTCAATAGCTATAATAAATAACTTATAAGTTTGTACGCATTGGGTGTGTACATTACCTGTGTCCGTTCTCTTGCGGTTCGTCTTCGGAGCTGCCTGCACTGTGTCGCCTCTCCTCTTGCCACGAGCCGAGCTCGGAGGGAGAGAGAGACGCCATCTTCCTCTCCTCTTCTTGCTTCAATTTTTCCACCTCATCCGCTGATAGGAAGGTGAAAACTCTTTCTGGAATACCAATTATCGTTTAAACCTCTTGGATTACGAGTAACAATATAATACGGGTACTAATATGAATTGGACGTGGACGCAAAATGGATCCAATCCATATTAAGTACATTTTAAGTTATAGGCTATTAAAGTTGAAATTTAGATTAGTCTATCGTACATCGATGGATTAGTCCAGCATTTTATAGATTTAGTCATGTCAGAAATGGATTTTTTATATGGATCGTTTTTGATATAAGATATCATACTAAGGACCTGATTAAAATTGATAAATAAATTTCTGAAAAATTGTGGATTGGATCCTTTTTGCGCAATTGCGTCCAATTATACGTATTAATACTAATTACGTATAATAGACCGTGGAGTCAACGAAATTGCGAAATGACCCAATCTAAGTAAACTTTGCTCAATATAATATAATGACGTTTGAAAGCCATTATGTTACAGGAATATTGAAAGTGCTTTGAAATTGTAAAATAAATTCAATCGTCATTGTGTATAAAAACCAAATCATAAAAAGCGTTCACTACGCATTATGTAAGTGGTGCTGGTGCATGTGATGTATTTACCTGGTTTTGGCGACGGTTTGTGACTTTCTTCCATTGCATTTTCGAAAAACTTTTTCTTGTCGCTGACAGATGCTTTCACTAAATTACCAGAATGAGGTGGCGAAGCCTGTTAAATTGATTTCAAAATTTGCATTAATACAAAAACATTTGGGACAAAGTAATTTTGTGTACGAAATGGACAATGAAGAAACAGCTCGAACTAAAGCTAAACCATAAACCGATTGTTAATTGAAGCAAAATAAAATCATGATAGCAAAACACCCATGCAGTCAAAGTATAACATTTTAGTAGAATACAACTAGATGTAGCAATTAGTTGTCTTTAAAATAAAACATATGACATGCAAAATAATAGTAATTGCAAGTTAGTAAAATATAATGTATAAATGTTGTAAATTAAGGGACTAATGAGGTTTAGGATTGATTTGATGGGTATGAGAGGGCGACATGACGGTGGATTTAGTAACCGGGATGGATCGACGAACACAATCAAAAGAAGCATGTAGGGCTAGCACACGCTACGAGAATGTTCTCTCTCACTATTTCTCTTCTTTTTATGTATTCAAAAATGGGAAGAGATAAAGGAATTGTTTCAGATTAGGCTCACTAATGTACACAATATTGGCAAGTTTTAGTTTTTTTAATATCGTCGCTTAGCAAACAATACCGCGCAAGTCAATTTGACTATTTTAAAGGGGAGTGAGGTACTGTTTTTATTTAATTGGATTTCAGAATTACTAATTTGATCGTAAGGATACTTAATTTATTTATAAAAACAGTGTTGCTCTCTCCTATAAAGTCGGGTTGATATGCGCGGCTCGCTTTACTTTAGCACAATTAATTGTATAAATAAAAAAAAAAAGATAGTAGGTATATTTATAAGCACGCAAAATATCTTTATTGACGTAAACCTTTGACAGGCTTTTGTGAGACGTCATTAATTAAATTATTATGAATGATTCTATGTGTTCCAATGAATAAGCTGTTAGCAGAAGACCAGCAGCTTAGCAGATGGACAATTATATCGACGCTATGTTTAACACTGTTAGAAAAAGTTACAAATAATTAGATGAAAAACCTAAAGTTTAAAATATGTGTGGCACAAGATTGGTTATTATTTTGTGGTTTACTATTTATATCGTGTACAATATCGATGCCCAATAGTGTTGTAACAATTCCTTAGTCCCCGGCGTGTGCTCGGGCCCATGTCGGTGTGTGCCTCGGATGGTCATACCTCGGCTCCGCTGCGGCGCGGGGGCGCTTCGAAACGAACTCTTCTCTCAGAATGGAGGCTCTTGGGGGTGCTCGGCCGGCACACGTTCTCATTCATGTCTCTCAGTATGGGACTCGGCGGGAACATGGGGCTCGTCGACTTGTGATGGTACCTCGGCTCACAGGCGGGATTCTTACACGAATACGGGTTGTAGGATCCGGACACGGCGGTTAAGGAAGGATATGGCGAGCTAACCGGTGAACTGAACACGTTATTGTTATCGTGGTAATATTGAGTCGGAATATAATGCTCGAGGACGCAGCGGTCAGGGTGGACACTGCAAGGGGAATTGGGTATGTGAGCAACGGTGGGGAGCGTCTTGTATTGGACATGCAGTAATTCCGGTTCGGTCTCTCTGCACGGACTGGGCATCAGTTCTGGGTAGAAATCACTACTGTCAGAAGATAGCTGAGACATTCGGAACACCTGAGGCGGTGGGGTCTGAGTCGTGACAGACTGTTTGCAAGGCTGAGGGGGGAAGTATGGTAAAGTAGAGTAGTTAAGAGGTGGAGGAATATCAGATTCTGGTGATATACTACTATCTATAGACTGCATGGTTGTTTCAGCGACAATGGGCTCGGGCATCACCAGGTGGTCGGGGACCACAGCGAAGGGTAAGAACTGAGGTTCGTCAGGGGTTCGAGAGGGAGCTGTGTTGGTGAGGAAGGAAGGCGGAGGGGGAATGATTACGTCATCGGGAATGTGTCTCTCTGTGTGTACAGTACGTACTTCTGGATGGTTTTGGATGACGTCCTTCATTAGTAATGGAGTAAGATGTCCCGAGAGTGCCGTGTTAGTAAGTTCTCTGTCGTTATGCCGAAGATGTGAAGTTTCCTGGTCATGCGCTTCATGCATCGAGTCGGTCTCGGTCTCGCGATCTGGGGTGAAACTAACTCGCTTGGGTTGTGGCTTGCGAGGAACCGGAGGCCTCTCTTGGGGCCTCGAGAGGATAGGAGATGTCGCTTGGGTCCTCGTGAGGGCAGGAGATGTCGCTCGGGTCCTTGTGAGGGTAGGAGATGTCGCTTGGGTCCTCATGGGGGCAGAAGATGCCGCTTGGGTCCTCGCGGGAGCAGGAGATATCTCTTGGGGTCTCGTGAGGCCTGAAGATGTCTCTTGAAGCCTCGTGGGGGCGAGAGAAGTCGCTTGGATCCTCGTGGGGACGGGGGCGTCCACAGGTGTGCCGTCGTCAATGGGGGCCCGTTGGGGACGCGGTGAGGGGGAATCACACTAAGGGACAAAATACTTGACAATCCATGGAGCTAACGTGCGCTTGCCGAGGAACTTAAACTTGCTCTTTTACTGATGGTAAATCCAAAAATACTCCTATTATACTGACGTCCCTAGTGACGTAAGTCAGTAACAACAGACCTTAGTCCGTTATCCGACAAATCGGTTTTATAGGATTAATAGGGATAGCAATAATAATCTGATCTCTAAAAGCAACTTATGTCTTATATCGACAACTTTCAGTGAATTCTACCGCCTATAATTCCTTTAATTCATGGATTCACCGTGCGAGTGCTTGGTCTATAGTGTAAAACTTGAGATAAAGGATTAATAAGGAAACCTCTTTAGGATTAAAGCTTTCCCTTGCTATTTATATTATATACAAACGTAATTAACACTTCAAAAATTTAAAAATATGTACAAAACTTGCATCACAAAAGACGAGTATTAAAAAAAACCTATGTTATTTAGCATTACTACTTGCACCAAAATAGCATTCGTTCGAGCGAGCTTATTAAATAAATAGCATAAAAACTTAAAAATATACGTTGGGTTTGAACAAAATCTTCCAAAATAAATGTCAATAAAAAAAAATCAATAACTTAAAGGGAATTGTAAAGAAAACATTGGTATCCCAGAAATATGTATTTAAGCAATACCATAAACAATAACCTTAATTAAATAATATTTATATATTGTTTATAATCAACATAAACTAGACACAATAAAGACGAAATTCCTGGCAGTAATGGACATCAATTTGGCCAGACTCTTACGAAATAGTTCAGTCAATAACATGGCCCATGTTATAAAAGTTACGTTTCCAAAATGCGTTTTAAATTGTTTATATTTACTTAAGGATTCCTGGAAAATTCTGACTATTTTTGCAGGTAACGTTGTAAAATTGAAAATGTCAAGTTTTTTTTTATACTAGCACGACATGTTACCTTGCGCCCCTGATGGTAAGTGGCGCACGAGGTCCATGAATGTTAGCGACTGGAGTCAGACATTCATGACTGACATCAGTCTCTAACACTATGCCGGCTTGACCTAGCTTGACGGCTATTAGAGCCTGATCCCGAAACGGTTTATCGGCACGAACGGTAGATATTTCCCCGCCCCGGCAGACTGGGCACTTTACCACCTACAAGTATTTAAAAAGTGAGTTTTTTTGATTTAGGTACTCTGATTAAATAAATATTATATAAACACAAAAAATCTCATTTTTTCACAATAGTTGACTACCCTAATTGACAAGTTAGGGACTATTGCTAAAATGTTATTCTTTGTTATACAAAAAACCAGAGATATTAGATATATAACAAGACAGGGCAATCATCCAAACGATATTAGAATCAAAGCTAAAACAATCGATATTAAAAAAATGTTTATGTGTATTCATTGTGGGTAGTTTTAAGGAAATCTGGTTTATGAACAGCACAATAATACCGGTTAACAGTAGAACTTGTCTCTTTCTGTATAAAATAATGTTTATTCATATATTTTTGCAAGAACTTTATAATCAGATTAATCATGGCCCATGTGACTGACTCTTAATAACAAATACTTTTAAAGTGTAAAGACAACAATAAATAATCTAAAAAACATTTCCATTATATTTTTAAATTAGAACATATATAATAATTTTATAGATTAACATAGTGGCTGAATAACATTTGATATGTCTTAAAGTTAATTTTAAATATGTAAAATTATACAATTCTTGTATAAATATCAAGGAGTTGTAGGAATTTATAATACAATTATCTTAAAGTCTTACATGTGTATTGTGTAAGACGGTTTTTCTACTGAACCATTCCTTCCAGCTTGATCAGTTCCCTCAAGGGATCCTCCAAATCGGTATGTTTAGTTGTAAACTCTCCGAACCTCGAAAGGCATAAATGTTACCATTTTAAATAATTCCGGTATTATTATTTTTTGGCAATATTGAAAATTTCGTTCCTATATTCTAAATATTTATTTTGTTAGAATTACTACTCGCTCTAGCACTTTTGACTTCCATAAGTCTGTCTCTTTCTATGAATATTCATGTGTCACGAAAACTATTTATAAACTGATTTGAATAAAGTTGCCAATTTGTTATGTTTCAAAATGTGTTTTTTTTAATTAATATAATTAAAATTTAAACTAATTGAAATAAAAGATTACATAATATAAATATTCGCTGAAAAAAACAAAATCACGTTTCAAGGAAGTTTGAAGGTACGTCGCGATGTGCCTTCTGTTTGACAGCTGGAAGGAATAATTGAGTGGAGAAACCGTTGAGAATATGGGTGTTAATTTATTTTATTAGCGCGACATGTGACCACGCGCCCAAAGGATGGTAATCGGCGCGTGATGTCTAGGATGTCAGCAGTTGAAATCTGGCGCTGACAAGATTTGCATTACTTACTCTTCGCACCTAAATATTGAGTGGGCTTAATTCAGATCAATTCTAAGTTATTAAAAATATAGTTTTATATTGTTGAATATGAAAAAACAGATAGACTGCCTCATTGGTCTAGTGGTTACGATTGCAGATTGAGACAGGAAGGGTTACTTGTCCCGATGGCTCATAGTAAAGTAAGCTAAATGTGGATTCTGACCACCCCTTCAGGGATTACGGTCGTTGTGTAAAGTAAAGTACTTTTTTATGAAGATACAAATTTGGTCATACTCAGGCTGTAGATAGCCAAACGATAAAAATTACCAAAGAGGTATAAAATTTATAAAAAGTGTGAAAAATCTAAATTCCTAGATTTAAATTTAAAAAATATCAGACAGTCATAAACATTCACACACAATTTACCACGTTAGATTATATTTAAAAATGAAATTTTATAATGTGACAAGGACAGATTCTGATTTTTTAGCGCAAATTTTTGATCAAAATAACGTGAGCATAGCCGAGCTTACGTTAAAATTTCAAAATATTAAACCAATATGCTGTGTAGACGTTTAAGTATAAGGATTCGTTTATACAGCGTGTATCGTAAATAGTGGATCAAACCAATACTGGAGAGAGAAGTGACGCAGGCTTATTAAAATAAACTACTATGCTAAGTGGTTTTTTTTATTTAAGATTTTTTAAGAAATTCGGGACGCGAGGTCCTAGAATACCACTGACGACCGTTATCAGTCAAGATGCTTTACACCCTTCGCTTAAAGGATTTCAGGTTATAGCAACGGAAAACACACTGGCTGGGAGAGCATTCCACATCTTCAACTTTAATATGTAAAACCATTTTGGCCTGTGCGTGTGGTTCGGTTGCGGAATACAGAAGAAGGGATAAGGTTGAGCTCTTCAGAACACTCACCGTGTCTAGCTTCTAGAATACGCTTAAGGAGACCACATCTCGGCGAAGTTGTAGCGATTCGAGAGTTTTAGACACTATGGTGTCGTTCACTATTCGAATCGCCCGCCTCTGCAGGACATTGAGAGCATCAAGGTACTTAGCAGACTCATTCCAGAGGTTAGTACAGTATTCCACGTATGACCTTATTTGTGTTGAGGGCGGAATATAACCGTTTCACCTCGTTCAGTATCCCAAATTTTTGGACGCTGTTTTTGTGATGCTCTCAATGTAGTTTCGGTGATTGAAATCTGAGCGTATTTGAATCCCAAGTATGTTAAAGCTAGATTGTGGTTCTAGCACGGTGTACCGAAGAGTAGGAAGAGGAGAGTATTGGCTGTATATATATTACGCTATATGTTTTTACCCCATTACCTACTGGTGGAAAATAGTAAGATTAGGAGAGGAATCAAACTAACGATCGAGGCTTCCTTCTGGCGTTCTTCGGCTGGTTCACTATTGAATTTCACCACTAAATTTCAGAGTGTTTATGTCGGTTTTACCGTAGTAATTATCCGTTCGATCCACTACCTTCGGGACACGCTGTATAATGTTTGCGCCTAAAAAAACAGCCTGCGGCCGCAGGAAAGGTTACAACGGCCAGTTAAATGTTATATTGTCATTGGATAAATAATATAAGAGACTAACAGTCTTGACATAGGGTAATCCATTAAATAGTGGATACTTATACATTCAATACACCTTACTTACAGCCGTTTTCTACAAATAATGATTAAATTACCACATGTTCTATATTTCGTTATAAACCACGTGATTGTCTTGACTTACAAAGATCAATCACGTTGCGTATAAAAAAATATGGATTAATTTAATTATTTCAGAAAACGGGGTTATTTTAAAATATAATTATTAATTAAGTTTAATAATTTTCTAATAGCTATACGAAATTCCTTCAGATCTTACCGAATTATTGGTATATTAAGTCAAAAATATATAATTCAAGTTTTATATAATCGTGTAGATATTACAATAATGAAGAACAAAGATTTAGTTTAGGATTAAAGGAGTGTCCACACTATGTCTTATCTTCAGAATCCTCAGCGATTGTGTTCTGGAATGGACGTACTTGCTATAGTTATTTGACTACACATCGCGAAAAAGATTTAAGGTTCTAATTGCAAATATAATTGTGACATGTCGAGAGTTGGTACAACTGTCAAGTCACTGATTGGTAGGTTGTTAAGCCAATCACAAGCAACCAGTGCTACCAACATTTTCATATATATAAAAGCCACTTTAAACGCACTTATATTGAATTGTATAATTTTCCAGGACCTTAAATCGTCTTCCGAGATGGTGATAATTTTTGATCGGCTTCACAGATCACACAAGCTAAACACATGACTCCATAGAACGAACTAGCTATCTACATTCTAATGACTAGAACAGTAGTATACATAGTATACATAATTTAATAAATATTCAGTTGCTCTACACCGGGTTCCATAAACTCGCCACTAAATATGTCCAACCAATTTTATTAATAAGAAATCTTTATTTATTTATATAAATCTTTATTGAACTTAGAACAAGAAGCCGGCTAAATGTCTACATTGTCTGACAGTCCTTTAGGACAATGTAATTAGGTTCTAAATAA
The DNA here is from genome assembly GCA_910589645.1 of Tinea semifulvella. Classification (NCBI taxonomy): domain Eukaryota; kingdom Metazoa; phylum Arthropoda; class Insecta; order Lepidoptera; family Tineidae; genus Tinea; species Tinea semifulvella. The sequence goes on from OU342602.1 coordinate 12,045,645, forward strand.
AACATACTTAATGTACTACATACTAAAGCTACATCCAAATACATATACTATATCAATGAATACTTATATACTTTGTAGTAACATAAATGTGTATTATTAGTATGTAGTATATTGATATATATGATGTAAGTATATATTAATCCTATTAAATTAACTTTTATAATTATAGTATTATTATTACTTCTATGATTGCACCTATAATTGTTCAAATTTGTCCCTAAGGTTTGGCTGTCAGAGAATGTCTTCGGGCTTTAAGTCCGCCTTTGTACTTTGAGCAATCAAGTTTTTTAAATAAATAAATAAATGAAATGAAATAAATAAACTTCTTTTAAAAAGTGTTCTTGTTGCTCTTTCGACTTTCAACCGACTGTTCCACAGATCAGTAGCAACTAAATTAATTTAAAATTAAGTTAATGTGGTGAAAAGGGATATAGTTAAACATTATACAACAAATAAAAATAACTTAAAACTAGTATAGGCGACATAATTCCGTGAGACATTTTTTACTTGCCCAAAGGCTATTCACATGTAAGTCTTTCACTTGATAAGGCTCAGCCAAAAGACTGATTTAATTAATAACAGTTGAATAAATGATTACTATATATTACGCAATACTGTATATTGTTTTAAAGTATACCACTGTGTCTAGCCTAATTACATAATGCATTATCAATTGGAGTTGTAAGGGGACATTCATTTATTACGTAAGGCAATTTAGGGGGGGAGGGGGGGGGGAGGGGGGTAGTCCGCCATGCCTATTATTTTCTTACAATGGGATGAGATAAGATTACAAATATGCGCAAAGTTAAAATTACATACATACATTACATACATACAATAAGAAATAACAACCACATACCGGTGTTGCAAAACTATGATTAAGAAACCACACCTTTCCTGATCATTATCTGGTTTCTGAGCCTTGACAGAATTATCTAGCGCAGAAACCAGTGCACTTATAAGAAGTTCTGTTAGCCTGTCCTAGCTCAATGTGTTATAAATTGATTATACAATTTACTAGTTTGTAAAATCTTTGTACCTATATAAGATGTTATAATTGGTGTCAAAAAAAAATAATTTAATTTATTTAATTTATAAAATGTATTATTTTTTTCTATAGATTCTATAGATTAGGTAATATTAAACATAATGTGGGGGGCCGGCCTAATATCTTACGTAATAAATAAATAACCCCTAAGCTAAAATGAACCCACAATTTTGACATGTCGATCTTTCATGCAACAGATGTATGACTATTGACAATAAATAATACGGAAAGGGTAGTACAATAGAAGACGTGGATTAGGATGCTACCTGCCATCTGTATAACAACTACCTAGACAATGACAGACCATTTATTTTGGAAGACAATACATAATAGTTTACTTTAGTTAACACACAATTTCCATGCAAGCAATAATGTTTCATACTAGAAAATATACAGGGGCATGCTTATTTCAAAAATACTTATAAATAATTAAATATTGAATAGCCAAAGCTTTCAGGAGTTATTTCGAAAAGGAAAAGCCAGTACATGCTCTCTAATGTACTTAAATACTCGGCAAGCGCACTATCGACATATTATATTATTACTTTTAATATAGTAACACTAGACAATGTTTTTCATATCTCTCAAATATGGTATGGTAATTTTTAAAGATTGTCAAGTGTTACTTGCTTTAATTATGTATATATTATTCGAGTTTTACAGTATTAAGGTAAATAAAAACCATATATGAAGATATAGTTAAATATCTTTTTACATATAAACAAATACTTTTTTAAATATAAAAAAAAGTTAAATTACTGAGTAAGTATCATCCCTTCCGAGGTTGTCAGAAACCACGCATTTTTTTGATAGAAGTGGATTCATTTTTAGCCAACTGAACTATAGGCTCATGATGACAAGTGGCAAGCTCGTCGATGTCACTAGCGTACCAAACTAGAGAAAAAATTCAAATTAATTTATTTATTTACTATAGGTAAACAGATCACAATCTATACAGTTCACATTTCACAGCAATTTCTTAAGTTCTAGATTGCAATCCAAAAGTAGTGTACACAGCATGCTTATTGTGATTTAGCCATGACATTGTCATTTCAGTTAAATTATTTCATTTCAGTGAAATATGTCAAAAGGAAAATAATAACTATAACTAAAATAATAATTAAAACTTAACTATTAATTTACCTTAATACTGTAAACAAATCATAGCGATAGTAAAATATAGAAGCTCAAAATACGAAATTTAAAGAATTATTCAAATATACATGGAGAAAACGTTAAGTGATTTTACTCGATAACAAATAAAACATAATTTATGGCGCGAAAAGTCATTATTTGTAACATATCCATATTCCTTTCCAGATAGTTATTAACTGAGATAGTAAAGGCAGAAAGAGAATACTGAATGGACGAGGCTCGTAATAGGAGAAAATTGATATAAAAAGGAGAGATTTCATTACAAGAGGTACTTAATAATAATAATAATAAAAATCGTTTATTTCTCTCTAATGACATAAATTAGTTTACAAAAAATGAAATATAAAATTCTGGGCATGAGAGCTGGTGCCTGAAGTGGATATCCGAGGATATCTGTATCTCAGGTCACCAGATTGCACAAATACAAATTAAAATTTGTGTTTGAATTAAATTACAGAATAAGTATACAAATATTAATTTAACATATATTTAATAAATATTTCAGATATATAAATATATATATAGTATATATAAATTAATTGTAAAATAAATAGATTATTATTAATTCTGATTTGAACAGTTTACGAACCTCTTTGTATATCAGTTTAAAGTTTTTCTATAACTGTGAGATCACTTAACGTTTTCTACCCTGTATAGAATATTGGGATATTTTTTTAGGATTATTTAAAAGATAAATTTCGCCTGTGAACTGGTATTTCGCCTAAATATTATTTTTAAGAGGAAGTAAAACTAATTATTCATTTAAGGTATAAAAACCACGTTTTGACGTGACAACGTCTTATAAATTGGTTTGCCGGGTGACACTTCAAGAAACTGCGTTACGCTCCGCTCACGTTATGCGCTCACAATGAGAGCGAGTGAGAGGCACGCGTCCCTTCCACTCGGGCATGGTTAGCCCGCCTAAGAGCGAGAGAGACAGACATAAAAAGTGAAAGACATTGACTTGACATTTTCTAGGCACATTACAGCAGAAACACTTCCTTTCATTTCATATTTCTCCTATCATCGCCCTATCCTCAACAAAATCACTCAGATAGGAACAAGTTAAGTTGTAGTAAACGCTGTTTCATTGTACGCAAATGTATTGCAAGTTATTGTATGTATATTTGTATATAAATACGTATGTATGTGTAAAGGTAAAAATAAAATTTTGTTAATATGAAATTCAGTGCGAGATTCTTTGTATAAATTAATGTTTTAAATTGTTACTATTATTTCATCCTTCTTCCTACTATACGAATGAATATTCACATTAAAATTATTTTACCACTCAAAGTCGTTGTCACGTAAAACTTTCGCCCGTATACCGACTTTTTTATAAATTATGTTTATGACTTATTTTTTTATTGAGCATACTATTTTTATTTTTCGGTTACAAATAACAATTTGGGACAGTAAGAAGGCAAATATGCCAGTTCACACACAATTTTTTTAAGACGGGTAAATGCCAGGTTTCTGAAAAGATCAATAAAATGTCGAATCTGTTTTTGTTATACGTCACTTAAAAGTAGTATCATCATGACATCTTTACGAGGCAGTCAGAAACCACCTTTTTAAACAAGCTGATTCACATTTAGCTAACTTTGCTAAATGCCCATCATGACAAGTGGCATGGCGTCGATAAACTCGAAGAATAATAATAGAGGCAGATCATGTCACTTGAATGGCAATAATGTTAGTTGTGCCAATTACGTTCGATATATTATTAATTTTCTTTGAAACCTAGTTTAAATCAAGTTAAAATATGCAATATTTGAGTTATATAACGGAATTGAGATATTTTTTTACTGAAAAACTTCCTAATAGTTGACTGACCTGAGGTTGAAGTGTGTGCTTGGACATAACAACTGTGGTGGTCTTGTGGTGCGGTTCCGGAGAGATGGGGGGCGCGTCCAGAGCTATGCACTCTACGGCGTGGACTATGTCTAACACCTACGGGGAAACAGGTTCTAAAATATTTTTATAGAGTTTAAGTCAGTGACATATCAGGAATAAAAATACAAACAAAACACTGACTATTTTACCTGCCAAATTTCGCAAATTTCAATCAAAATGTCGGCCGATTCTCTTTATAGTAACAAAATTTTATTATTTTAAACAAATCTGTTTTTTTTTTCGATTGGCAACACTAACGGTAAAAATTGCGGCAAGTTCAAATCTTCTGTAAATTCTGGGGCATCCTATATACAATTTGGTATCCAGCGCGGTTAGCAGTATATTAATTCTATGGGTAGACAATGATGATATCATGATTATTTAAGTTGTACTGACCTTTTCAGGCGTAGATTTTTCTCTCATTTCGGCGATTTGTTTCTCATGTTCAAACTCTACCAAGTCCTGGTGATAGTTCTGCTCCTGAACAACAACATTTTTGTTAATAAATTATAAAAAATAAACCTATGTTAGTTAATGATAAATAGTGGCGTCAGTCCCTACCATTATGTACGTAGCAATTATTAGGAAAATACAGCTTTGTGGTTATTCCTATTTTCTGTAAAGGTATAACAACACTATAATAAAAAGTAATAAAGTTTGTTTGAAAAGAAATAAAAGAAAAGTACGTAAAATATAAACAAATATAGAAGGTTTTATTTATTTGGTCCTTCGAGCCGGATCGACAAGTTTACAATTTATGTTGTTTAGCACATTGGTTATTTTAATTAAGTTTGTGAGTATCGTTTATCGTTATAACCATTATAACTTATTTACCTGAAGCTTGTAAATATATTTTTGTCTTGTGTTCTCACTCATCTGTGCACCTACTTTACTATACATTACCTGTGTCGATATGTCCGCTATCCCGCTCTCACCCGTCTGTGCAACTACTCTACTATAACTTACCTGTGTCGGTATGTGTATGGGCTCGTCTCGATCCAGACTTGTTGTGGAGTGCGACAGAGAGCCGCCGGTGTCCGCCGTCCCGCTCTCACCCGTCTGTGCCACTACTCTACTATAACTTACCTGTGTCGGTATGTGTATGGGCTCGTCTCGATCCAGACTTGTTGTGGAGTGCGACAGAGAGCCGCCGGTGTCCGCCGTCCCGCTCTCACCCGTCTGTGCACCTACTCTACTATAACTTACCTGTGTCGGTATGTGTATGGGCTCGTCTCGATCCAGACTTGTTGTGGAGTGCGACAGAGAGCCGCCGGTGTCCGCCGTCCCGCTCTCACCCATCTGTGCAACTACTCTACTATAACTTACCTGTGTCGGTATGTGTATGGGCTCGTCTCGATCCAGACTTGTTGTGGAGTGCGACAGAGAGCCGCCGGTGTCCGCCGTCCCGCTCTCACCCATCTGTGCAACTACTCTACTATAACTTACCTGTGTCGGTATGTGTATGGGCTCGTCTCGATCCAGACTTGTTGTGGAGTGCGACAGAGAGCCGCCGGTGTCCGCCGTCCCGCTCTCACCCATCTGTGCAACTACTCTACTATAACTTACCTGTGTCGGTATGTGTATGGGCTCGTCTCGATCCAGACTTGTTGTGGAGTGCGACAGAGAGCCGCCGGTGTCCGCCGTCCCGCTCTCACCCATCTGTGCAACTACTCTACTATAACTTACCTGTGTCGGTATGTGTATGGGCTCGTCTCGATCCAGACTTGTTGTGGAGTGCGACAGAGAGCCGCCGGTGTCCGCCGTCCCGCTCTCACCCATCTGTGCAACTACTCTACTATAACTTACCTGTGTCGGTATGTGTATGGGCTCGTCTCGATCCAGACTTGTTGTGGAGTGCGACAGAGAGCCGCCGGTGTCCGCTATCCCGCTCTCATCCGTCTGTGCAACTACTCTACTATAACTTACCTGTGTCGGTATGTGTATGGGCTCGTCTCGATCCAGACTTGTTGTGGAGTGCGACAGAGAGCCGCCGGTGTCCGCCGTCCCGCTCTCACCCGTCTGTGCCACTACTCTACTATAACTTACCTGTGTCGGTATGTGTATGGGCTCGTCTCGATCCAGACTTGTTGTGGAGTGCGACAGAGAGCCGCCGGTGTCCGCCGTCCCGCTCTCACCCGTCTGTGTACCTACTCTACTATAACTTACCTGTGTCGGTATGTGTATGGGCTCGTCTCGATCCAGACTTGTTGTGGAGTGCGACAGAGAGCCGCCGGTGTCCGCCGTCCCGCTCTCACCCATCTGTGCACCTACTCTACTATACATTACCTGTGTCGGTATGTGTATGGGCTCGTCTCGATCCAGACTTGTTGTGGAGTGCGACAGAGAGCCGCCGGTGTCCGCCGTCCCGCTCTCACCCATCTGTGCAACTACTCTACTATAACTTATCTGTGTCGGTATGTGTATGGGCTCGTCTCGATCCAGACTTGTTGTGGAGTGCGACAGAGAGCCGCCGGTGTCCGCCGTCCCGCTCTCACCCATCTGTGCAACTACTCTACTATAACTTACCTGTGTCGGTATGTGTATGGGCTCGTCTCGATCCAGACTTATTGTGGAGTGCAACAGAGAGCCGCCGGTGTCCGCCGTCCCGCTCTCACCCATCTGTGCAACTACTCTACTATAACTTACCTGTGTCGGTATGTGTATGGGCTCGTCTCGATCCAGACTTGTTGTGGAGTGCGACAGAGAGCCGCCGGTGTCCGCCGTCCCGCTCTCACCCATCTGTGCAACTACTCTACTATAACTTACCTGTGTCGGTATGTGTATGGGCTCGTCTCGATCCAGACTTGTTGTGGAGTGCGACAGAGAGCCGCCGGTGTCCGCCGTCCCGCTCTCACCCATCTGTGCAACTACTCTACTAGAACTTACCTGTGTCGGTATGTGTATGGGCTCGTCTCGATCAAGACTTGTTGTGGAGTGCGACAGAGAGCCGCCGGTGTCCGCCGTCCCGCTCTCACCCGTCTGTGCACCTACTCTACTATAACTTACCTGTGTCGGTATGTGTATGGGCTCGTCTCGATCCAGACTTGTTGTGGAGTGCGACAGAGAGCCGCCGGTGTCCGCCGTCCCGCTCTCACTCGTCTGTGCAAACACCCAAGCCTTAACAACCTCAATAACAGTGCTATTGCAAATCAATAGTTGCTAAAAAGCTTAAAATAGGGACAGAATTATATGCAATTAAATTATCTCGGAGCAGTATCAAGGGGCGCACAGTTATAAAAATTCACAAGTTACTTACATAACCAGAAAATTTAATGACACAGATTCATAAATTATTATGTATATAGATGTTATTTGTCCAAGAATCGAACTATGGACTTTTTCGTTTTAATCCACGGTTGTAACCAGTTATTATTGGAGTTTATTTTATACCAGATAGTAGAGGTTTAAGGCAATTTAATGCATATTTTAGATAATTTAAATTGCATATAATTCAGTCTATACATTTAAATAATAAGTGCTTTGTAGAACCGAAACTAGGACTAATCGACAAAGAAAACATATTCAGTTCATATATTGACTACTAGAATAACTAATTATAGGCGCTTTAAGCTTTTTACCATTTTACTGACAATAATAATTCATTAAAATTAAATATTAAATTATGAATTTATATACAATAGATGGTCGCCATATTGACACAGCGATGAGCGTTCGTGTTGTAGAAATATTCTTGGAATATAGTGTCAGCTTTTTAGAAGGCATTTCTTACTTTCTGTCAAGGTAATTTATAACTTATATTTAAGATAACTTATGTTTAAGAGAGGCTATTATTTAATAGCAATTTTATTTCTGAGCGATATCACTTTTATAGTGACAAAAAGTCAAAGTCAAAATATCTTTATTCACGTATTACAGGCATTTATGAAACGTCAATAATTTAATTCTTGTATTTTAATTATATTTAACACTATATCTGAAGATTATATCTGTATGCAATTTTATAATTATAAATCTGTTTGTCATAAATTAATGAGAGAAAGAAATAGCATGTACTTAGAGGTCCGAGTGACAATTTTTCGCAGCAATTTTGTATGAGAGATGAATATCTAGTTCTATTCGTATTTTTAATCGCAATAGTGAAGCAAATGCAGCTAGTTTTTAAAGATAGCTAATAGTATATGATTTTTTAAAATATATTTATATCAATTGTATTTTTTTAATAAGTAGAAATATAGAACAATAATATGTACATTCTGGCAATTTTAATACGAAAAATGGATATATATTTATTTCTATAAGATCACCTTTTTATTATAAAGTAAGTCTAAAGTGCCCTAAATTGCGTGCTTAGTGTTCGTGTTGAGACTTACAGCATATTTATCAGGTCTGGAGTACCCGTGACAGACTATGAGATGGAGGGGGGCGAGCGGGTTCTTCCTGAGAGCATTGACTGCCTCCCCGTGAGTGGCGCCCAGGAGGGACACACCGTTCACTTCCAGGAGACGCATTCCAACCTGAAATAAATCATAAATTTGTTTTTTACTTCTTTTTAATCAGCCAGGGTGAACGTTCTTAGATCTCACATCTGTCGTCTCAACGTTTCAGAATTCAATCCATATTTGTTAGTAACGTTTTAACTTAGAACTACGTTAGATTGTTACATTGATTAAAAAGTATGTAAATAATAATAGGTACTGAATTAATAATAATAATAAATAAGACTTGTAATATATTTTTTAAAACTCTTTTTTATATAAGCTCTTGGAGTGGTGATAGCTATTGTAAGAACGCTTTGCGGCATGTACCAATGAGAAATACACATTTCTTACGTACAACAAACATAGATTTACAACACCACCGTGAGGAGGTGAGCACGTTCAAGCAGTCAGTCCCGGTTCCACTGATACCAACTTGTGCAATGGTTAATAAACCCGCCAGCGTGGCGAGTGTAGGCCAAATTCATCAGAAATTGGGTCATCTCCAACTGATGATAAACTCTTGTGCTTTTTCAAACCTGACCTTAAGTCTTCCATCCCTCCTGGCGGCTCCTCCCGAGTTGATCTTGGAGATGAACACCCCCTCGTCGTTAGGGTCATTAGGGTTCCCTCTCTGGCCATTGAGACCACCCTTAATGTGCATTCCCAACTTCTCCCCCTCTTGCTTAACTATCGTCAAGTCCTGGAATTACATTTTCATTGAAATCAGTCAACAATTTTAAAAAAAATGTATACGGCACAATACGAGTATGTAGGCTATGCAAGTTAAAAACCCTGCAAGTAACATAAATTTAATTGGTGATAACGAGGTCACAAAGAATAATCTATTGCTTAATTATTACTTTTAACAAACGAATGAATTTGTAATAAATATTACTTGTAGATTAAGTAATCAATATATATTTTACAATACCAGTAGTTGCTACGTTTTTAATTTAGCCAGCCAATGTGACCTCGCCTCGTCAAGTCTCTATTGCCGGCTTGATTCACACAATATTGCAATTTAAAAAAAAACTGCTTCTAAAGTGTGTTTATAAAACATAATCGACTATTCTATCTGAAGTGGTATAATTGATTTGACTACTACTACAAAATCATCACCGTAATAATCCCTAGGGTCTAAGAATCTATAGGGGCGATTAAAAACCACGCTATTTAAGAAGTTAGTTAATATTTAGCCGTCTTTGAATAGCAATCATCATAAGTTACATATATTTATGTGCTCGACCAGGAAACAACCAGTCCCTCCACGATTAAATCTACGGGGCTTTAGCTGCTAAGATGCAGTTCGTTTAATAAAGTTAATAAATAACTATATTAACACTTAAAATGAGAATTAACTAACGAAAAAATCGCTTTACAGGCATACCATGGATATGTTGCGTCAAATAATGCAGTGGAAATAAATATAATGATTATTGGAAAAAAGCAATGCACTCCTGCTATATGTAACACACCTCCTATGACTTCCTGTCGTACTTTATTTATAAAACTAAAATTACTGACTGTTCCTTCTATCTATATACTTGAATGCTGTTTATTTGTAAAAAGCCATCCGGAACTATTTAACACACTTTAAAACGTTAAAACGCGATATCCTAATAGAATAATTATTCCAGCACATAAAAGTACCCAATATAGCCGTAATTGTTATGCAATGACAACAAAGATATTTAATAAGCTTCTAGTTACTATAAGGGAGCTGCCACTAAAACTGTTCAAATTAAGAGTCAAACAAATGCTGGTTAATAAATGTTTTTATTCGACAAAAGAATACCTAGACACTAAGCTCGACAAAGTCATGTGACTAAATAAATATTTGTATGCTAGAAATAGCGAAGCATGGGATATAATTACATATAACAATTTACATTCTTGAACCTACCATGTTTTTGACAAAAAAATATTTTATTTCATTTAATTAATGCGGATTTACATTTAGCCAACTTTACTGCCGGCCAATCATGACAAGTGGCAAGCTCGTCGATGTCTGCAGCGTACCAAAGCAGAGAAATATCACAAATAAATTAAATATGACTTAAATGTATTTATTTACATTAATAAATATTTTTGTGTCCCGACCAGGAATCGAACCCGGTACCTCCGAGTCTAAATCCACGGACTTAACCGCTAGACCACGGAGGCAGTTGCTACCATGTAATTAACAATTATTAATTAAGAACTTACGACTCCATTTTTTTATATTGGATAGATAATATTTACACAATAAATATTAATACATAGTTTAAAAAAAAAGTGTAACAAAACCACAATCGATCACAGGACAAAGTCTAATAACTCTCACTGTAACACTATTTAAAAAAAAACTATACAACAATCATGCACAAGCCCACACTACATGCCACGACAAAAACATATTAAAAACTCTTCCTAAATTCGAAATAACATAAAAATGACTGCACAAGGTGTCAAATGCAAAATTAGGATAATACCGAAGACAAAAACTAAAAGGATTCTGTCTACTTTAAATTATAGCCTAATGTTCAATAACTTATTGAATTTACAGACAGAATAGCAGTTTCTTATTTAGTACAGCAAGGATTCCCAACCTTTTAAGCCTTTTCAACTAAATGCTAACCATGCCTCCATGTCTGTTGTTGTTATAACTGCGACTTGTGCCCCATATTTAAACTACAATTTATCGTTTTCAAAAATTATTCACATTGTAGCAGCACATTATTAAACAAAACAACACCACTTTTGACCAATAATATCCACAGTAAATTAATTTACAAAACAAAAACTCCGTTTGGATCATTCTGCGTCCCCCAAATAGGGCACGCCCAGTGGGGCCACCTGTGGGTTGGGAATTTCTGTTCTACAAGGATCACTCTGTCGTCGTAGAAAAACAGCGAATACAAATATTATTTTGACATATTTAATTTACCATAAATCACTTTAGACACCTGCAGTCATATTTAAAAGTTTTAATAAACTGGAAACGGCAAACCATACGCGGAATCCAGTAATCAGTTTCGACGCCGCGAAAAATCGCCCGATACAGCCGAGGACAGTTTAAGTGTCATAATTTCTAAAACCTTTTAAAGTGGGTAGGATTACATTTACTGCATGGACGACGGCTACACCGCGCAGCTCCAGTCCACCCGTGACCGAAACGACGAGAGAAATATGTCTCTAAGGTAAATTATAAAACCATTATGAGTGTGCGCGAAAGGTTAAAAAGATGAATTGCTGTTACCAGTTTATCAAAAACGTCTAAAAGGTCGGCTAAAATATAAATGAGGGTACGTAATAAGAGTTGAGGATTGTTCGGAGCGGGGTTACGTAACACATAGGAGGTCGAGAGGTACCGACGTCACTTACAGTTATGTTTAATATGTCAACCTTCACGACACCCTGTGTTGCGGAGGCCGCGTGCGCACGTGTGGACAAAAACCATTCTTTTACACCCATCATAACCTAACACCTTAATTAATAATCGAGCAAAAATGTCGTCACCAATTTACCGATATAATATATTATATCCCAGGTGAACTAGTTTTATCAGCCTATAGACTAGACATATTGGTGTTTCTTCGGAACTTGTGAAAACTTATTCTTATTGAACTTACCGTTTAGTGGGAATCTATTTATTCCAAAAGACCACAACATGAAGTCGAACAAATATTATGATCTCGTAGAAGAAATGATCAGGAGCGGATTCAGGACTCAGTTCTACGCAGTGGAAGGTGGTGCGAGAGAAATTTCAACGAAATCTTTGCACCACTTACAGAAATAATTCTGTCTCAGCAGGTCTGCCGTCAAAACATTTATGGAATGAGCTTTCAAGACCGCATTAACGGAATGTGGATGGTAAACGTTTTGTTGCGCAAAAAAAGGAGATTTCATTTGTAAACCAGCCTATAATCGGTCTTAAGCCCGAAACTCAATTATTCTCCTCTCTCTTACCCACACACGACGGGCCTGGCCTCCATGGAAATTTGTCGTCTTCTGTAGTAAAACTAAATCCATTTTTTTTTTTATAATATTGATTCCTTTAGCATATCGTGATCCGATTCAAATAATAACGCTGTTTTGTTCTAGTTGTCATATTGTAATAGGTAATTTCATTAGGCCTGTTGGAAAAAACCTGGGACAGTCAATTTCATAAGCGTCTCTTGAGGCGATTTTTTTCTATAGCAAAATTGTTCGCTATAGACAGTAACAAAGTAATCACTTGGTGTCTGATCAGGACTACAAGGTGGATGCATTAGATCTCCCGACCGAGGTCCTGGAGCTTTTGGCTCCACTACCGACGTGTGCGGCCTTGCGTTGTCGTGATGGAACACAATTCCTTCTTATTGTTCAAAAAATCATGTACCGAACGATTTTGCTGGTGAAAAATTAGTCTCAAGATTGCTGACGATATTTTTGCTTACGATTTAACCTTAATATTGTCCTCAAATGGACGTTTACATCAAAATAACAAGCTACATATATAGTAGTTAATTCCTTAAACTCGGCTTATTGGAATTAAGTGAGCGAAGCAATATGCAGACCTTATGTTATTGCCAAATACTACTTTAAAGCCAAATATTAATTTAGGAGCCAGTAGCACAAGTCAGTTTTAGACATGTCAACATTTGGGATTATTTTGTTAAAATATGCGAAGAACATTGTTGTATAAAAATGAGATTGTACACGAACATGCGAATATAGTTTATGTATTTAATTATGCATCAGTTCTGTGAGCACCAAACAATAAGTCCTATTAAAACTACCCTCATTTGGACTTTTATTGCATAAACTATATGAGTAATACACTTCTCTTACATTTAGCAGATATTTACAACACCACCGATCCCGTGCCTCGGAGAGCGCAGTAAGCCGTCAGCCCCGGTTCCACTTATACCATATTGTGGAATCGTAAATATATTGTCATTAAAATTGTATTTTAGACCCTCGTCAACCCGTCTGGTGTCAACCCAGCGTGGCGAGTGTAGGCAAGATTCCCCAGAAATTTCTGGAAGATCCAACGACCTTAAATATACTGAACTACGAGTAGTTTTTAACTATTGATAAAAAATGTCAAGACTAAAGAGACTGCTAACATTTCCCCTCTGTATAGCGAGGCTAATAGTTGTCAGAAATAATTGCCATCCTCTAGACTTCTCCGTCAGCCGTTTGGACAACCCCTTGGCAAAATAAATAGTGGATATTTTACAAGTAAATCATTATCTTGTAAATAATAACTACTGTGACCTAAAAAAGGGTTTGGGAAACGATTTAGACAATCGCGATATTTGTAAGAAGGTTTATAATAATGACGAATGTTCACTCGCATACTACAGCAAAATAAAATTAACTTTGACAGTTCTAGACACTAACTCTTTGGGTCTTAATTCTATTAAAAATTAGCAATATTCTGCATGTTATACCAAAAGCCTAACAGCTCCGTCATTCGGCATCCATGCAAACAAATCAATAACAACATTTTTCACTACCATGTTAACAATTCCATATGAATTATATTATTATCTGTTTTATTCTAATACATAAATATATTTTAAAATGTTATAAACAGTTTTAAGCTCTGTAAAAAATAGGATTATCTTAGTTGTAAGGAATGATGTTGTAACTTTTAATACATATATTATCGTAAGTGGAAAGGTAAAAATTCTAAAGGCCCTAAAATTCTAAAGTTGTTGACCTTAGCACCTTCAGTTAGGGATGTTCCATCCGATCCGAAACTTATCGATACAACGGAATAGGATCCAATATGTTATATTGGATCGAAAAAAAAACGCAAGTATATAGTTTTTTTAAAGTTAGAAATATACAGAATATTAAGCCAATATATTTAAATATATTTTTTGTAAAACTAATAATACCGCATACCTTAATTACAAAGTACGGCGAACAGATTCCTAATTGACTAATGTCAACAAATTAGTTGTTATTGCGTGGCATTATATTTCAATGTACCGTCAATTTTAGCATAATTGAATGGCTTGGTTACCAAACAACATAAGTCATTCCTGACTCTTTTTTTTTTTTTCAGGAAATATAAAACATATTCAATTTATGTTACATGGTAAAGTCAATCATCACGACCGTTTCCTTTTCGGGGTGGTCAGAAACCACGCTTATAAATAAGCGGATTCACATTTAGCCAACTTTACTATAGGCCAATCATGACAAGTGGCAAGCTCGTCGATGTCTCCAGCGTACCAAACTCGAGAAATATCACAAATAAATTAAATATTAATTAAATGTATTTATTTACATTAATAAATATTATTGTGTCCCGACCAGGAATCGAACCCGGTAGCTCTGAGTCTAAATCTACGGACTTTACCGCTAGACTACAGAGGCGGTTGTTACATGGAATGTGAATTATGAAAAATAATACTTAAAATAGTCCTAAGTTAGATATTTTTTTGTTTTGTGTTAATTGGATTGACATTGAACTATTACTTAGTTGAGTTTGAAGAGACAAATAATAGTACATTTTGTTCGCTTGTACTACAAATATTGTTACATTTACATAACAAAATTGTGTGCGTTTTAAAATTTAATTTATTTAAATTTATAATAAATTACACATTTTGACTATAATTTTAATTTTAATGTAAATACAACATCTGTAATTCTTAAAAAACTTGATTCAATACTGGAACCGGATTATCGATACAAGGCAACCGGATCGAACATCCCTACATTCACCACCTACTTCAGTATTCGATCTCAATATGTATTTATAGTGGGTCTGCTCCACAAATTCATGTTCATCATCATGATCGATTAACCTGCTATGGTAAAAGAAAGCTAAAGTTGCAATGAACTAAAGGGGGTTGGATGTGTATATTGACCTGATATCCCGAGGGCAGCGGATCCCGGCGTATGGTGAGCGCCAGTGTGGGTCCCGGGTGCAGCAGCAGCTGGACTGCCTCCCGATGGGTGACGTCGCCGAGCTCCTGACCGTGCACCTTCAGTATTCGGTCTCCCAGTCGAAGTTTACCGGACCGAGCCGCCACACCACCTGCCGCTACCTGAACACGGAAGATAACTACTGTAAGAAGGTGTATCCATTAATAATATGCAGCTTAATTATTTTACTTTTAGTACTAAAACTAATCGAGAGAGCCCGATAAACACGAACTTTTCCGATAAAATACAATGGAATACCATTATGCACTACATCTGTAACAACTAGGGAATGGTTCCGGGAAATCCTGGTATGAAAATATCGGGATTTTCTGTAGACTAAACAACCGGGACGACCATAAATCGTCCCAGGACTTTGTTGAAAAGTATATACTTAAATTAGGAACTTGAGTTTCCCTACTCAGATATCATAATAATAGGTTTCTTACTAAGGATTTATTTAAAACTAGAGGTCCGCCCAGCATATATTTTATTAATACAATGTAGTTTTCATTCCTACATACTAAAGACCTATTAAAATAACAGCAGTGCGTTAAAAAATACCGAAAAGTCCCGTCCTTTAACCAAAGGCTCGCGGTTCTAACCGCTGCATATACCACTTTGACTCTTGTCATCCAGAATTATCTACGACAGGAATCAGGACATCCAATCTAAATACAAAGTCCAATAAACATATTTGTTAAATAAATCTAATTTTAATATAGTTAATTGTGTTATGTTTACAACACCACTGTTCCGTCGGAGAGCACGTTGAGCCATCGGTTCCGGTTCCACTAATACCTACCTATAGACTCGTTAGTAAATTGTCATGAGAAAGAACTTACATGTGAAACAAAAATCCCAGGTTCCTTTCCTCCGAAAGGCACACAGGAGTGGTCGTTGCCTCCAATAATACTGAACCCGAGACAACCTGCTTCCTTCACAAGGGTCACTTCCTGGAACAAAGGAGATACATTATATAAAACTATTATACAATAGAATACGAAGCTTTAAGCATTAAGCATTCATTTACAATATAATAAAATACATTCTCTTACGAGGCTTTAACGTTTTGGATCCCTCTCGCTCGCACAATCCAATATTAAAGATGTTTCAAGTCCGAACATGTACTCGTAGTCTTCAACTTTATAGGAAATAAAATTACAAGAGAAATATATTTATCTTAATCCTAACCCACATGTGCCCGAGATGTATTCTTTTTGCACAACATTAGACTTAGGCAGGGTTGTACCAAAAAGAAAAACTCTGTAAATGTAACGACTAAAGTTAAAAATGGCGTCGATTGTACCAGATGAACTTCAAAATAAAACTGGTACATTCGATGCATTTTTTAACATGAATCGTTACCCTGTAATGGTAACCTTCATTTTGGTGCAACTCTGGCTAAGTGATACAAAAATGCACTAGCAGTTTGTACCGATATTTCGGTATATATCCTAGGTTTTGAGTCCTTTTTGTACAGATTATATATTAGCTACAGAGGACACCAAAAAGGGGAAAATGTAGAAATAATTGGACCGATTTTGCAAGTCATGATATTTTTTTTATACAAAACACAATAAAACCTTTATTAAACACAAATTTATGACAAAATCTAGTAAATAAAAGTGTTCAGATAATTATACTATAACAATATTAAACAAATAGTCTTACTGAAAAAAAAAATATATATATATTTGAAAGCGTTGATACCAAAATTGTATACTGTTTACATTGAACATGATTTATAACTTGTAGTATACAAAAAGATAACATTATTAGAATTCCAAAAAAAAAAATACGTGTTCGTAAGAATGGTTTTTCATCAATATTGCGTGATACTTCAAGCTT
The DNA here is from genome assembly GCA_910589645.1 of Tinea semifulvella. NCBI lineage: Eukaryota > Metazoa > Arthropoda > Insecta > Lepidoptera > Tineidae > Tinea > Tinea semifulvella. The sequence goes on from OU342602.1 coordinate 12,062,940, forward strand.
ATATACAGTGCAGATATATATCAAAGGTTAATTAACTAAGCAATTCACATTTCATACAAAACTGTTTTAACACTAGGATAGAAGTTAGTTGTACTCTAAGAGCGACCCTCACCGATCGGTGGATCTAACCTGAGTGAATTCTGTGATGACGAGTTGGTTGTCGGTGACGCGGGTGACGGGGAGCTGAACCTGACTGAGTGCCTTACTTGAGTGATGACCAGTTAGTTGTCGGTGACGCGGGTGACGGGGAGCTGAACCTGACTGAGTGCCTTACTTGAGTGATGACCAGTTGGTTGTCGGTGACGCGGGTGACGGGGAGCTGAACCTGACTGAGTGCCTTACTTGAGTGATGACCAGTTGGTTGTCGGTGACGCGGGTGACGGGGAGCTGAACCTGACTGAGTGCCTTACTTGAGTGATGACCAGTTGGTTGTCGGTGACGCGGGTGACGGGGAGCTGAACCTGACTGAGTGCCTTACTTGAGTGATGACGAGTTGGTTGTCGGTGACGCGGGTGACGGGGAGCTGAACCTGACTGAGTGCCTTACTTGAGTGATGACCAGTTGGTTGTCGGTGACGCGGGTGACGGGGAGCTGAACCTGACTGAGTGCCTTACTTGAGTGATGACCAGTTGGTTGTCGGTGACGCGGGTGACGGGGAGCTGAACCTGACTGAGTGCCTTACTTGAGTGATGACCAGTTGGTTGTCGGTGACGCGGGTGACGGGGAGCTGAACCTGACTGAGTGCCTTACTTGAGTGATGACCAGTTAGTTGTCGGTGACGCGGGTGACGGGGAGCTGAACCTGACTGAGTGCCTTACTTGAGTGATGACGAGTTGGTTGTCGGTGACGCGGGTGACGGGGAGCTGAACCTGACTGAGTGCCTTACTTGAGTGATGACGAGTTGGTTGTCGGTGACGCGGGTGACGGGGAGCTGAACCTGACTGAGTGCCTTACTTGAGTGATGACCAGTTGGTTGTCGGTGACGCGGGTGACGGGGAGCTGAACCTGACTGAGTGCCTTACTTGAGTGATGACGAGTTGGTTGTCGGTGACGCGGGTGACGGGGAGCTGAACCTGACTGAGTGCCTTACTTGAGTGATGACGAGTTGGTTGTCGGTGACGCGGGTGACGGGGAGCTGAACCTGACTGAGTGCCTTACTTGAGTGATGACCAGTTGGTTGTCGGTGACGCGGGTGACGGGGAGCTGAACCTGACTGAGTGCCTTACTTGAGTGATGACGAGTTGGTTGTCGGTGACGCGGGTGACGGGGAGCTGAACCTGACTGAGTGCCTTACTTAAGTTATGACGAGTTGGTTGTCGGTGACGCGGGTGACGGGGAGCTGAACCTGACTGAGTGCCTTACTTGAGTGATGACGAGTTGGTTGTCGGTGACGCGGGTGACGGGGAGCTGAACCTGACTGAGTGCCTTACTTGAGTGATGACGAGTTGGTTGTCGGTGACGCGGGTGACGGGGAGCTGAACCTGACTGAGTGCCTTACGTGAGTGATGACCAGTTGGTTGTCGGTGACGCGGGTGACGGGGAGCTGAACCTGACTGAGTGCCTTACTTGAGTGATGACCAGTTGGTTGTCGGTGACGCGGGTGACGGGGAGCTGAACCTGACTGAGTGCCTTACTTGAGTGATGACCAGTTGGTTGTCGGTGACGCGGGTGACGGTGGTCTCTGTGAAGGTGGACTTGGTGATGGTCTCCGTGCGCGGGCCGGTGGCTGGCGGCGGCGGCTGGAGGGGGGGCGCCCTCTCCACAGTGACCCGCACTCCGCTCTCGACCGGTCGCGCGGGCGGACGTGTCCCTCCACAGAAGTGCGCCGGGATCATCGCTTGGAACTCGGCGTTCGTCATCGGACGCAGGGGCTAATCAACACGTTCACATCTTTTTAGTTTTAGGCGTTCGTATGAGCGTTTTCTAACTGATCTCACTATGTCTAAGGTTGCTTGCATAACGAAGCGGGATACCGGTACAAACCCAGTAATATAGCCCCATCTTATCTTATGCGCTCACATATAAAGAAAATCGTTAATGACAATTACAGATTTAATTGTTTGATTTTAAAAATAATAACGTCTAAAATTAATAATATTTAATTTAAGTCACTGTAATAAAGCAACATTTCCGAGAGCTGTTAGCACTATGATGACATTGAGACTGACACCCGGTCGTTCAATGACGGAGCCGTTATGGATTATTTACTAGCCTTACTTGAAAGCGTTTCTAGGCGTTATTATTCCAAATGTTTGTATATGTGGGTTGATACCGACCTGTACCGACAAATCGGGAATAGAAAAGCGTGCTTGGACTTTGTCTAGCATATTCCTGACGTAAATTAATAAATAATTAAGTCGCATACTTAACACAAAAAAATAATCGTACTTTTTATCCATTTTGTCAATTTTACTTAATAGCGATTTTTGATGGATTTAAAGTTTAATTTTTCTTTGGATTACTTTAAGAAAAGTATAAAGATATTCTTATAATTTGTTGGAACTTCTCAATACAACTTCTCTAGTGAGAGAGAAGACAAATTTCTAAGCATTCCAACATATGTAAGAAAGAAAGAGGAGAAGAATGGTGCCCCGGGCTTGCGACCGACTATAAGTTGTTACTACTACAAACTAGACTACCTTTTTACATTGCGCAACAAGACGCCCACCATCCACCATTCTACTTCTCTCCCTACCCAACCAAATACTCTATGATTCCGTTAATACCGTCTTGGAAGGTCGTTCCATAAATGTATTGACGGTAGACCTCCAGTAAGTATATCAGTTTTTCCAAATGAAATAAATCGTCAGACCATGAAAATTGACTTTTCACTTTGCGTTCAGAAACCGTGATTTCAATTTGTTTTTATTATGTTTCTGATTAAAAATAATACCAGTATATAACTTAGATTCAACAGCTATATACAGCATGAAGTTTAGATGATAAAGAATATAAATTAAATAACATTTCAAAGCAAGGTTTATCGCTGTCATAATCACGTTATAAATTTCGTAATTGGAACAGCTAGGCAGACGTTCTACGAACCAAAATAGTGATGAATAAGGTCGTAATAATGGTAGAAACGATCACGTCGTACGTAGTCACGTCATGGTGGGAAAACTTGGAAAAAATGTACGATGATTTTTTATCTAAAATTATATTTAACGTAAGCATCGCATTCATAGATCTGTAACTGCAGTCAATAAACATGGTCCAGACATGGTGAAATACGAGTAAGCCCTTAATCAAATCTATGCGAGTTATCGAGAGTTATCCCAAGCCCAGGTCGAACTTATCTTTATGTCACTAAGTAAATGTTAATTTAAAGACAAAAAGTAATGTTCGAACTGAATTTTAATTAAAGTGATCTCGCATGATAAAACTATCTTTCCAATTTTATTTACAGTTGATATGATATTTACAATTTAATGAATATTTGTACCGATCGACTTTTCGTAAACTATTAAGTACTACGCTTATATAGAAAAGAACAAAGCTAAAACCAGTATCACCGGTTGTCATTTCGCCAATATTAATTACGAGTAGTTACTGTAAAATATCCTTCGTCTTCAACCAGTGCGTCCTCCCCGTAATGTCGTACGGAGCAGAGACGTGGACCCTGACAGTGGGTCTGGTTCACAAATTCAAGGTCGCTCAGCGAGCTATGGAGAGAGCTTTGGTAATTATCTGATGGATAGAATTCGAAACGTTAGATATTCGTCAGAGAAAATAACTTTTAAAATTAGCAAGCTGAATCCCTTTCAATGCATTGCCATTTTTCGTATTTCACTATGATCTGTGAAATCTTGTTTTCAAACGAGCTGATACCTGGGGGACAGTTCTTCAGCAATATAGATTAAAATGCATATAAAAATCATCAAATATTCAAAAATAATTCCTAGTTCCGGCTTGCTGGATTTAATATGTGTATAATAATATATAATAAGCTTCCTGACGAAATAAAATTATTGCAGGGCCCTAAACTAAAATTACAACTGACGAAATGGCTACTGGACCATAGATTGTATAGTGTAAAAGAGTATCTTGAGTGCAAAACAGGTTAATTAATATTATTTTTTGTTTTAGTGTAGTTGTCATTATGATATTAGTATGTAAGTAAAGATTTGCACGCCTGGATGCAGGTAGAATACATGTGAGTAGACCTGACTAAAGTTTTGTGACCACTGTACTGTATTAATTGCAAATAGACGATATTTCATTTCATATGGACTATTAATTGTTTGCTTTATGAACAGTATTTTGTCTAAATCATCTAAATGAGTTGTGTCTTAAAGTCGATCGTTACAAAAGCGTAAAAGAAAACCTATAAAGACCTACTGATTAGTAGATCAACCTCGAGACATCGCAAGCGCTTTTTCTTACTTAAAATTAATAGCCACAAGATGATAAGATATATTCATAACATTGTTAAACCCTGCGTCCCTCTCGTTCGCACAATCAAATAATTTCAAACATTTTTCAAGTATACTGTACTTTTATGAAATGAAGGCTATCAACTTTTTAGGAAATAAATTTAAAGATATTTTGGACATATTTTCAATACACCATCACGACCGTTTCCCTTTCGGGGTGGTCAGAAACAACGCTTATAAAGAAGCGGATTCACATAATATCGAGGGTATTTCTGCAGAACCAGATAAGTGTATGTTATAATGAGAAAAGGGAGATAAGTTTTTGCTCTTTAGTTTATAGGAACAAATGTCAAATAACTGCTTGACCCAGATAAAAAAAAAACTGTAATAAAAGGATTTGCAGTTACCTATAAGGTATATCTAGATCAGCTGTTCTCAAACTTTTTTGGTGACGGAACCCCTTTGGAAAGCAAAATACTTGATGGATTTTTTTTTTTATTAATAAGCATAATAAAAGTACAATGGAACAGTTACTAATTTTTAATTACTTTACCACATGGCAAGTACAATAATAAAAGATATTAAAAAAGAAAAAATCTAACTATGTTCGACCAGAGAGAGGTGTTTTGATTTTTTTTTTTTAATTCTTGCGGAACCCCTACAGGGGTACCGTGGAACCCTAGGGTTCCGCGGAACACACTTAGAGTATAGCTGATCTAGATAAAAAAAACATAATAAAGTATTCCTATTAACTGTTATATTCAAAAAAGTATTCCTATTAGTTAATTTCAATTTCAAAATAATGTTATTCAGTTTTTCCAGAACATCCTCGATATACAGTTATGATATTCTTATATCTTGTGGCTAAAGGAGACAAACGTGAAACTTAAAAGTAAATGTGAGATATGTACAATAGATGTGAACGTGTTAAGAATATATTTGCCCACCACCTGTGAATATAATGACGTCATGACATATAACAAGATATATAACTGCACTTACTTGTATATCTTCTGCGAATACGTCGTCAGAAGAGCCGTGGACGTTGGGGGGAGAAATGGGAGTACTGGCACTGTTTGTGGATGTAGACTTGGGACCGACCTATAAAGAAAAACTAAATTATAGTTCATAAAATATGTAAGATGTCGGCTTTAATTGAAAACTAATACAGATGATAGCACCCGTTAATAAAGTTAGACTAAGTATGTTGTTAGTGATGTTATAATTATTATTTTGCCAGAAATTAAATAACAAATTGATATTTATAAGACTTAAATATTCACGGTATTTACAATTTATACCAAGTTTTTATGTAATTTTAAGTTTTAATTTATTTTTTGTATTCCTGTATTTTTGATATTATGTTAGGTTAGCAAAATGTATTTTGTTAAATATTTTTGTTAGCTAACTATATATAACTATAATATATTCACGCCAGATCCCTTGCGGGATAGGCAGAGACAATTGAGCGCCATTTGACACGATCACCTCTTTCACTTCGTCGACATTCATCAACCTCTTCATACATGCCCTTTTGGTACGAAGACTTTTTTATCCAGTGTTTTATTTATTTAATCGTGATTTGATAATTTAATTTCCTAAACCTAATTATTGAAGTTAAATCCCAATCAATGAAAACCATTCCTGAATATTGCACTAATATAATTGCTATGATAGTATACTATAAACACATCAATGATAACCAAACCCTTTAGGACACACGAATTAGAAATAAGCATAGATGAAGAGAATTGTACATCTTATACAAGATACTGACCCATAGCCACAACTAATAACAAAAATTATTGTCTGAAAAAGCATTTATAATATTTTTTTATATATACATTTAATATTACTATATTTATTTATTTAAAATATTAAATAATTTCAGTCACAATTTATGATAAGTAATTTACATAATTATCAACAGTCCCCTGGACTTCAAACCGTAAATAAAGCAAGTTGGTTTAATAAAGGTTAATTAAGGGTTTTTAAGTTTATAGATAGAAGATGAAAAAGAAATAGTGCCCCTCACCTGTCCATTAGTCTGGCTCAGTCTCCTAGGAGCGGGTTGTGGTGCCATTGGTGCGTGACTGGTCTGCTTCTGCTCTGTGATTGGCTGAGTGATGTGGGGGGGAGGGGACGTCACCCGAGGTGCGCTGTGATTGGTGCTTATATGGTTAGGTACAGTCACGTGATTCGGCGGCGACACGTGATTGGCTGTCATCATCTGCGGGATCGCGTTCACGTTCTGAAGACTCGTTTTGTGTTCTTTCACTTCTTCGGATATCGATTTTCGTGGTAATGTTTGGGCTGAAATTTATTAAATTTAAAGGTTATATATAGAAAAAGCACATTAGCATGCTAACTTCGAAAGGAAAGGTTCAAGGCCCGGTACGTATCAGTCACAAATACACTTACATTTACAATAGCAGTGTTCCTGTTCACGTTAAGCCGTGTCGGTCCCGGCTTCACTATTACCAACGCGAAATCATTATAAAATTGTCAGAACCTCCCCAACCCGTCTGGACAGTGACAAGTGTAGGCTTATTTCTTTAGAAATAAGAAGGGGAGGGAGGGAGAAATTCCTGTATATTTTGGGTCCCCTAGTATATATGTATAGCGATATGGTGATGTACTGATATAGTAATGCAGTAGTGATAGTTACCGAGTTCTGGAGTGATGGTCCTCTGCAGCACGAGCCGGACGAACCTCTCGTGTCCGGTCAGCAGGCCGACGGCGGCCTCGTGTCGGGCACACTCCATGTCCACACCGTTTATCTGGACATAATAAATTAAAATATCACTTTATCACCACGGCTTATTTTTTACCATTGAAACTGGAGAGTATCCTGTCTTTTCTAATTATGAAAACTTATTTTTTATTTTTTTTTACTTTTTACCAATATATTGTTTACTTTTAGCTTTCTGTAGGTATTCTCAATTTTTATTATTATTTACAAATCAGTTTTTAAAATAAGAGTTCGTTCTCTGACGTCAGTCCCTCTCACTTACCGATACCACTTTGTCTCCGACGAGCATCTTCCCGTCCTTGGCGGCTGCTCCCTGAGGAGAGATTCTGGAGATGTAAATGGCATCGCTGTCCTCTCTGTATGGAGGAGATCCCTTCCCTCCGGCGATACTGAACCCGAGACCGGTTCCGTCTCGAATCAGGGTTGTGTGGACGAGGATCTTCTGGGAAAATGCTGGAACAAAAATATAACAAAGCTTTAAAATAGTACGATTCCGTTAATGCCGTTGAAAGCTCGTTTTATAAATGTATCTCCATCAGACCTGCTTAGGCCCAAACAAAAGTGATGCAAACATTTTGCTGGAACTCCTCTCGCACCAACTTCCACTGCGTAAAGCTGAGTCTTGAACCCGTTCCTGATAATTTCTTCTGTGAGATCATAATATTTATTCGACTTCATGTTATAGTTTTTTTGAATTTTTGACATACCTCCAAAATGTCCGTAATTTTATTTTCTAGTAAGTAGATCTTAAAAATACTTAGATTAGAAAAGTCTTTAAAAATATTGAATTGTGTTTGGGAGTTCTCTAGAGTAAAACTGCTTATTCGGTAGGTGATAAATATTGGGAAGTAGTAGGTCAGACCAGTGTGGCATCCCCACTACTGCCAGGTCGTTCAACTTAGTCCACATAACTGTATGGTACCCCCACCACATCGTCATCGAACCTGTGACCCTTGCGGTGAAGGTACTATTCTATTCGTACTATTCTATTCATTCACTTAACCGTTTTTACTATTTTTTTATTGCCTAAAATTAGATAGTTAGTAGTAAAATTAGACAGTAATTTTATTTCCTTTACTTTACTTTAGTCAAAAGAGTGATAAAATGAGTTCGACTTACCAGGTGGCACGTAAGGTTCGGTGGCGGGCGGCGGCGGGGAGGCGTGTAGCCGCATGTCCTCGGGCTCCGGGGACGGGGAGTTGTTGTTGGGGAGTCCCGGGTTGGGAGCCCGGCCCGGCTCGTGGGCGAACTGGTTCCCTATCACCAGGCTCTTGGCCAGAATACCGCGACCAGTCGGTAACTGGAAATAAACAAATAAATATTATATAATATCGCTATTCTGAATTTTCGCTCGGAAACGCTGCAGTTGCAAATTGCTGCCGGATGACGTCACGTAATAGTAAATAAACTACAAATATACGACACAAACATTAACGATTTGCTTTTATAAAAGTAGGTTCCAATTTATTATATTTTCTTTAATTTTGTGCTAAAATACTCCAAAAAAAAAACCAGCTTCTTAAGCAGATTTACTTGTGTGGCAAATTACAATATATACTATTAAGTGACGTCACTCACGCTGGCTTATTAATTATTATATAAAAAAGTGGATTTCATACGAATCACCGATCGGAGAAGGTCGATCTTGTATGGTGGTATGACTATTATAAAAAAAATATGTTTTTCTTATAATCTTTATAGAATACCTAAACTTACTGATTTTCGTTTTAATTAATGAATTCATGTATATTATAATAAATGAAATACATTATTTAAGAGATATTGGAACGTTACCTTAAATCATTTTTATACAGGCGTAAATTGCACGATAGTCGCTGTTAAAAGTCATTTTAGTAATACGAATAGACCATATGTAGTGACTTACCTGTCCATTTTCTAGTGTGGAGATAGTATCTGGAGTACTGGACATGGAGTGATGGCTGGCGCCGCTCGGGGCTCGGCTGTGGGTTCTGGAAACACAATTATGTGGTTTTTATAATTCTAACGGGTCTTTTAAAATGATAAGTGGGTAGGTTTACATCTACCGCCCAGTATGTACAAAACTACACCGTCCAACTTCAGTCGACCCGTGACCACGGCTAATGCAACTTGGCTGAAACGTCGGGAGAAATATGTCTCTAAGGTAAATCGCGTAAAGAGCCGTTAAACTTATAAATACTGTTATATAGTCATAATTATGTGAACAAAAATGTGAACAAAAAAAAAAATGTCCAAAAATGTAGAAAAAAATGTCCAATAATTTATAAATGAACGTCCAATCAGATTCTTTCTCAGTCAGATTAAACATTAACAGGTCACTCGAATTTGCTAAGCTGTTAGTCTTCTGCTAACAGCTTACTCCTTGGACCACTCCGCTGCTTAGTCTTCCACTAACAGGAGTAAAATCATTCGAAATAATTTAAATTATGATAATGAATGTCAAAAATGCCTGTAATAGGTTTATGTGAATAAAGATATTTTGACTTTGACAGTAACCTATAAATGTCTAACCTGGAAGAGTTGGGAGTGTCCCTGGTGACGACCAGGGTGAGTGTAGCGGCGCTCGCCTTCAGCACCTCCACGGCGTAGTAGTGGTCCACATCCACCACCGAAGTGCCGTTCACCGATAGCACCTTATCGCCCACCTGATGATTGGAAACAAAATTATAATAAATATTGAGTTAACCTCATCTAGATGATAATATAGATATTTTGGCATATATTTGTGTATGTAGTATATAATAAGTTATATATTTAAAGTGTGTAGTATATGTAGTTGGCTTAAATGTAGCATATGCACTAAGTTAAGTAAGTATTCTGTATTATATATATTGATCCATGATTTCTCACTTTCCCAAAGGTCAGTTGTTAGAAAATGCCAGGCATTAAACTCGCCTATGTACACTAATTTTAAGTTTTTGTGCAATAAAGTATTTAAATAAATAAATAAAAGTTGATACATTACTTAGACCATCTTTTTTACTTTCTATACAATATTCTTGAGAACCATATCCGAGTAGCTCCTTATTTTAAGACTCACTTTGAATTTCTTTGTAATTTATATATTTATTTCTATAGTAGACACAGCAAAGTAAAGTATCATCACGACCGTTTCCCTTTCGGGGTGGTCAGGAACCACGCTTATAAATAAGCGGATTCACATTTAGCCAACTTTACTATAGGCCAATCGTGACAAGTGGCAAGCTCGTCGATGTCTCCAGCGTACCAAACTCGAGAAATATCACAAATACATTAAATATTAATTAAATGTATTTACTTACATTAATGAATATTTTTGTGCCCCGACCAGGAATCGAACCCGGTACCTCCGAGTCTAAATCCACGCTCGACCACGGAGCCAGTATTGATGATTAAAACATCATGTAAAGCGTCATACGTTTTTGTTACATAGGGTTTTTGTTACAACCTGTGTATACATTTCTAAATACATGTAGGTCAACAAGATCGATAACTATTCCAAACTTTACAGATGAGTAGTTGTTTAGATAGTAGCTTACGGACATTTTGAGTCAGAGCAAGAGTCTTGCGATATAATTTCGGAGACTTCGTTTTCGTACAACCCAGCCTAAGGCTATCTTTGGGATATTTACCAACATTTTTTTTTCACACGAAAAGTGCGAAAATGTTTCCTTATTCGTTTGATGTAACTAATAAAGAGCACAGCCGGTTACAATACTCACTGTATTGGGCCCTTCAGCCTTAATTAGTACTTATGTAATATCCAATCAAACATTTCTTTGTATGTAAACTAAAAACCTACATTTACTCCAAGTTTTATTTTAGCAATTAGTTTTTTAGGAGGTCAAATCTATTTTAACAAGCATGTTTATTTAAAGTTAAAATTAAGTCAATTTTAAACTCGCGCCAATTTTTTTTCTGTGACAATAAACACAAACATTAAAAACGAGCCCAACTTCACCCATTGCCCTTTATTCAAGTTAGGTTAGGTTGAGTTACTTTGTAAATTTTTCATTTGTAATTGGCTCATAGAATCCTAACATTGTAAATCTAATCGCAATGGCTGTAAATTTTCCAAATAATAAATACATTGTTGTTTTGATAACTAAACGTATTTTATTTGCAATAACCACGTACTGCTACCACTTTACAATATCTTATTTATTTATATAAATACTTTATTGCACTTAAAAACCTAGTACATAGGCGAGCTATAACACCATCTTTACCAGCTAACCTTAGGATCATATAAGATGATGGGTAGGATGAAGAAAAATATTAAAATAGCTTAAATTAGTAAATAAACATAATTACGCATTTATAGCACTTTAAATACATATAGGTACGTACACAATATAAAAAATCAATACACATACATATTATATAATACATACATACATAAACATACACTATAAATAAATATATATATATATATTTTATTACATACGAGGGGCGTTCAAAATATTCTCGGTATGTGGATAAAAACAAACAAGTACGAAAAGTTTGATATTTTTATTTTTCAATATACTCCCCCCCTATGTTTATACACTTATAAGATCGATCAATTATTTTTTTTAATCCCTCATAAAAATATTTTTTATCTTTGGTGTAAAAATGCTCCTCCACGGCCGTCTTCAACGCTTCATCGTCAGAAAATTTATTTCCACGCAGATCCTTTTTAAGATTGGGAAACAAAAAGAAGTCGCTTGGGGCTAAGTCCGGACTATAGGGTGGATGAGTAACAGTTTCAAACCCACATTCAACAATAGCTGCCTTGGCAATATGAGCAGTATGGACAGGGGCGTTGTCATGCAGAAGCAGAACACCTTTGGTTAACTTTCCTCGCCTCTTTTCTTTGATCGCATCTCTTAATTGACGTATAACGTTAGCGTAGTACTGCCCTGTGATATTTACACCTTTTTCTTTATAATCGATAAGCAAAACTCCTTCACAATCCCAAAATATTGTGGCCATGACCTTGCCAGCTGACGGGATTACCTTGAACTTCTTGGGATGAGCTGAACCCTTAATGTGCCACTGCATGGACTCCTGTTTGCTCTCTGGGTCATAATGATGAACCCAGGTTTCATCTCCAGTAACTATTTTTTGCAGCACCTCATCGGGATTTTCACCACACAGGTCGATAAAATCTGAACAGCAAGCCACACGCATATCCTTTTGAAGAAGCGTCAGCATTCGCGGAACCCATCTTGCACTTACTTTTGACATATTAAGATGGTCATGTATAATGTCATGTACGGTACCAATAGAGAGATTGGTTACTTGAGCTATAGATTTTACCTTCACTCGGCCGTCTTCCAATATAAGTTTTTCCACTTTATCAATATTTTCTTGTGAGGTAGCCACTACAGGCCGGCCAGGTCTAGGGTCATCTTCAATACTCTCCCTTCCACGCTTAAATTCGCTTGACCATTTTTGAATAGTAGATAAAGAAGGAGCAGACTCACGGTAAACACAATCCATTTCCTCTTTTATGGTTTTTTGATTTTTACCCTGTTTTGTCAAGAATTTTATGACGGATCGGTGCTCTAATTTCGTTAAAATTGTTAATTCGCTCATGGTGTTCATGTTTGTTCGGCAATTGCAGAAAAACAAAAGAACATCTCGGTTCCAATTTTACTTTTTTTTAATGTCAATGGATGAATCTTAGCGGCCAGTAACAAATATATATATAAAAGAGGTTGTAACGTATCAATACCGAGAATATTTTGAACGCCCCTCGTACATACATATCTTCAGGCCAAATCCCTTGCAGTACGCAGAGACAATTGAGCGCCACTTGTCACGATCACGACATACCTCTTTCGCTTCTTCGACATTCATCAACCTCTTTATATCTTTTATACCTACGTTTGTATTTCGACGTTACGTATGCGGTCCGCTAGTGACGCCGCATACACGACCTCATTTCTACTGCATTAACTGTACTCTCATGCGTATTCTGACATATCCACGTCTCGCTTCCATACATAAGTGTTGGTACCAACTGTGTATGGCGAGCTTTGTCACTGACATTTCGACTGCCGATCAGTGACCCCAGGGCACTGTAATACTGTTTCCCGCGTTCACTCTTCTTTTAACATCCCTATCATACGTCCCATCCGCAGTGAAAACACTGCCCAGATATATAATTTCATTTACTTGACAATATCTTATTATGATATTAAGATAATAAGTATGTGTTGGTTAGAATTTCATCCCACATATTTATTTATTTCTCACTCTCCCAAAGGTTAGCTGGTAGAAAAAGCTGACTCGGCATTAAATTCGCCTTCGTACGTATTTTTAACTAAAGTGTTTCAACAATAAAATATTTCTTAAGAATTCATGGTCTACAGTCACACATTATTACATCTCGAAGAACTATTACGAAAAAAATAGAGATAGCAACATCAAACAAAAGGGGTGGCGTATTGTAACTATACAGATTGCCACGAATGCAGTACTCAAGCTAAAAAAGGTTAATAACAAAAAAAAACATTAAAATTTAGTGTTACGTACTTTCAGAGTAGACCTCGAGTTGTTAGAATTAAACTGTCAGTAAACACTAGGTTAAAATCGAAGGTGATCGAGTGTCAAGTAGTTACACACTGCGGACTGGTACTAAATTCGTTTAACCTGGTTTTAAGTCGAGTAAACGGCACTAACTGGATGTAATGTACGCGTGAAAATGTACATAAAATTAGAAATTTTGTAATAAAACAGTCGTTAATTAAATTATTATATATTTTACTACGATATTGATACAATCGTTAAATTTGTCTCATTCTAAAAGTTTTACTTTTCCGTATTTTAAACACTATTTCTAAGTGAGAGTCGCAAAACGTCAAGCAAATTTTTACGATTATCAATAAATTTATTACAAAAAAGTTTCAGAGATCTGATATTTAGCGAGATGTGTAAAAAATACAATCTTTCGAATGGTAAAAATCGTGGGTGATTAATTAATATCTGAGCCATACATGGGCCCGACGGATCCATAGCCTGCGAATATGACGATAAGGTCTCTCGCCAACAGCCTCTAACTGCAATGCTATTAACGGATGATAACAAAGCACACAGCCCACACCCGCCAAACACAAGGCCATGGTGGATGCCAGGGTTGCAAGACTCCTAGCTGTCACCCAGCCTTCGGGATCCAGCCCGCATCCAGAAGTTCTGAAGATCGTCAACAGTCTCAAAATCAGGTCAGCGCCAGTTTTTGATAGTACCCAAAACAAGGCTCTTTAGTATCTTCCTTTACAGTTAGTGACTCTACTCATGTAAGTCTTCAACACCTGCCTGGAGCACCATCACTTCCCGGCTGTGTGTTATTTTATTGTAAATATGCCCGAATATTAAACATCTCAAAAATCTAATAGTGCAGGTTTATTTTTTTATTAAAATAGCCCCCTCGATTTCTATAGGAAGACTCACCCTTAATCCGGCTTGGTAGGCAGGTCCGTTGGATGTGACCCTGGATATGAAGATGCCCTCGTCGTTCCCCACGTAGGGGGTGGACCCGCGGCCTCCCGCGATGCTGAGTCCGAGTCCGCCAGCTTGACGGGAGATGCGAACCTCGATACAATGTTGATCGCTCACAACTCGAGCCCCGCTAGAAGGACGCACGGGATGAGATTCGCCTGCAAAATAATAATAATAAAAAATTAATCGACGCCTAAACGTATTATTCTATCTGATTCACGTTAACAAACGTTACTATAGACCCATCATAACAAGTGAAAATCTCGTCGATGTCTCTAGCGTACTTGAGAAATATCACAAATAAATTATTGTGTCCCGAACAAGGATCGAACGCGGTGTGTACGCGTATAAATGGACGAACTTAACCGCTAGACCACGGAGGCGGACAGACGCCTAACTTTTATTATTAGGTTTGAACATAGTTGTAATGACAATATTATAAAATCAGAATAGTAGTGAATATATTTGCATAATTATATAAGAGATCCGTTAATGGCACCTGTACGGAACAATTATTATAATAACGACTTTATTCATTCCACGAACAAACATGAGAATAGGAAAATAAAATTGGACGCAAGAAACAATAGTCGCTTGTGGAAGATATCATCTTAAGACGTAACTGTTTTAGGTAGATAAAATGGACTGTAATAAGTAGGCACAGCATCACGACCGTCACCTATATCACACTGCTGGGGGCCAATATTGCATCCGACATCATCTTTATTGAGAATTGCTCGCCTGAGCGCGAATTAGAAAGAACAGCAAAATTCAATTTCTTAGTTTGGGACACAGGTTATGTTGTTTGACTAATTAATAAATGTGCATCACGGTGCTCTGGTATAAAGCGTAAAATAAAAAAAAAAAAACCAACTGCGTAAAAAATACTTCAATTATAAACCGAAAAGAAATAAATAAGACATTAAATAAACCAAACTAAGTAAAACTGAACTTTAAATAAAAACTGAAGAAAAAAAGCCATTGAAATATTTTTACTTTTTTTCTCCAGATATATGTTTTGGAAGACCCATCTCCAGCAGTGGATGTCTAGGACACTGTGTTCTAGGAGCTGTAATGAATTCAAAACATAAATAAAAAAACCGGCTTAATTATTGCCAACAATGGATCCCGACTGTTAAAGCTACTATGTTTCGCATTAGAATTTATTATTTGTTTTATGTGTGTATTAATCATAAAAGTATTTCAATAGTATAGTTTAGCGGTTCTCAACTTTTCAGCTTGAAACATGAGGTGAGAGATCACTTTTAAAGCTTATTATGACAAGTGACAAGTTCGTCGATGTCTGTGGCGTGCCAGACTCGAGAAATGTCACTTTTTTTTTCGTGTTTTAGACCAGCGATACCCTTTGCGCCTAAATAAACTGTTTAGGACAGAAGAATGAATTTAAATTCGGTGATGAATAAAACTCAAAAGCTATGTGCGCTTTTATGTTTTTATGGCGTTTCAATATTCAATTAGTCTTGCCTCTAGCGTTGTGCAGTTTATCGTTTTTACATACATACATACATATCTTCACGCCAGATCCCTTGCGGGGTAGGCAGAGACAATTGAGCGCCATTTGACACGATCACGACATACTTCTTTCGCTTCGTCGACATTCATTAACCTCTTCATACATGCCCTTTGGTTACGAAGACTTTTTAATGCACCTTCAGTCAGTGTTTTATTTATTTGATCGTGATATGTGAGTCTCGGTCTGCCAGGGCCTCTTTTACCTACAACTTTCGCATTATATATCTGGTTCGTCAATCTTTCATCGCTCATCCTTTCAACATGCCCGAACCATCGTAGCATGCCTTTCCTTATTTTTGTCCCTATGCTTTCCTTCATACCAACCCTTTTCCGTATTTCGACGTTACGTATGCGGTCCGCCAAAGTGACGCCACATATCCGCCGCAACGACCGCATTTCTACTGCATTAACCCTACTCTCATGCGTATTCTGACGTATCCACGTCTCGTTTCCATACATCAGTGTTGGTACCAACATGGCATTGTGTATGGTTTATTTACCTAGTCAATATTCTATAAATTCTATGTTTTAACTTCATTTTTCCTGGAATGTTGCACCCAGTGGGTCGGATCATTGCCGTCGAACCAGTTTAGGGCATGCGTTATGATTACTCAGATATCAAGCGCACTGATGTGGTCATAGCTCATCAATATTAGATATATCCGTGATAGAAATCCTCCATCATCAATCAGAGACGCGAGACATTAGCATTATAAAGCAATGAGCATGAATCAATTTCTCTCGAGCGTCGAGAGTAGAAATCTGCGCAGGAGTGTGGTCCAGTGAATGTCCTGCGCGAGATACAATGGCCAATCGAGATACTTTCACCCTCAATGCCCTTCATGTAACAACAAATGATACCATTCAACACCCACCACATTTAACTATAGGCCGTGTTTCTAAGGATAAGGGCACGTACACACCATGTCGCGTCGTTACGAAAGGTTATTGTGACGTTTGAAGCGTTGTGGATTGTATATTTGTATAGTACCTGTAAGCATTTAGTACGAAGATTGTTCAGTGTAGAAAGAAGCACGTAATGGTACCTACATCTTTAAAAAATATATCTATACTAGTCTCTTCTAAAATATCCACAATAGAACAAAAAATAATCGAAGCATAATAGAATAACGACGAGATAGCAATTTAACAGTAGCTACATTCTATCTCATAATTTAAGAACCAGTTTTTTGAGACTGTTATTTCTGATATCATACCTATAAGGTAGAGATTAAATCAATAAACTAAACAAAGCATCTTAGACGAGATGACAAGATAATGATCATTCTAAGATAGGATCATAATAAATATTTAATATATTACTTTATAATTAGGCTTCATTTTAATAAAAAGACTTTTCTGAGACTCGAAGAGAAATTGGCGAATTTAAAAACTTTGAGTAAAAGAAGGAAAAAAAAAGTTAAGTATCATCACGACCGTTTCCCTTTCGGGGTGGTCAGAAACCACGCTTATAAATAAGCGTATTCACATTTAGCCAACTTTACTATAGGCCAATCATGACAAGTGGCAAGCTCGTCGATGTCTCCAGCGTACCAAACTCGAGAAATATCACAAATAAATTAAATATATTTATTTACATAAATAAATATTTTTGTGTCCCGATCAGGAATCGAACCCGGTACCTCCGAGTCTAAATCCACGGACTTAACCGCTAGACCACGGAGGCAGTTAAAAGAAGGAAATAAAGAAAAAAATAATATAAGTTTCACAGATTTAACTTATATGACTGAATTCTAAATATCTAGTTAATTAACGTGTTTGCAGCCCTCTCGCTCGCACAATCCAATATTTTAAAAGATTTTTCAAGTCAGAGTGAACTTTTGAGAAACGTAAGTCTATCATATATTTGTTTTTAGTAAAATAGAGGAAAATCGTTATAAATGTTTTTTTATTTATTATTATTTTTATTGTAATTTAAATACTACGGTGAGTGTTCGGAAGAGCTCTACTACAGGGATAGGGGGTATCCCTTCTCTATTCCGCAACTGCACCACACGCACAGGGCAAAATATGCACACACATAAAGTAGCCATCGCACGCTGAATTTTACAAATAAATCATTATGTCCCGACCATGAATCGAACTCGGTACCTCCGCTTCTTAATCCACGTAAAAAAAAAATATTTGACCGCAAAAAATAGCGCTCAATTGTCTCTGCCTACCCCGCAATGGGGCTGACGTGAAGATGTATGTAATATGTTTGTGCACAATGAGGCCCGGTTGAATGTTTACCAATACAAGTACAGCTGGCACCGGCTAGTGGCCTTGAGACGTGGCCCTATAAAACCAGATGACTTCATACCACGAGGTAGGTGCAAATCCAGTTTCCATTCATCCACAGCCTCGCTATATTGGGTTTCTTTCAATGTATTTAAAACTCTCATATTTTTTGTATTTTTGTAAAGTATGTGCCATTTGCAATGGATGTCAAATGCCAATTTTTACTATCAAGGAGAACTAATATTGAATGCTTGCCATGGTGATATTTATGTAAAATAACACCGCTTGAAAAAAGACTTACTGATCAGTTTTGATGGAAACACTTGACATTTATATATGTTTTAAGTAAAGTATCATCACGACTGTACCAAATAAGAGATATATCACAAATAATTTAAATAAATTATTGTGTCCCGACTAGGAATCGAACCCGGCACGTCCGCATCTAAATCCACGGACTTAACCGCTAGGCTACGGAGGCACAAGGCTCACAAGTTATCTATAACTATAACTGTGAATGCTGAAAGATGAATAATGTCATTTGATCAAAGTTTTAGTGGTAATGGCGAGCCAAACAGACAAGCATCTTTCGCTTTTAGATTATTAGTATGAATAGAATATATGTAGTTATTATCGGATTTTGTAAAGGAAATTTTGTTAATGGGGCCCTGGGGTCACTGATCGCCAGTCGAAATGTCAGTGATAAAGCTCGACTCGCCATACACAATGCCATGCTAATACCAACACTTATGTATGGAAGCGAGACGTGGATATGTCAGAATACGCATGAGAGTAGAGTTAATGCAGTAGAAATGAGGTCTTTACGTCGGATATGCGGCGTAACTTTGATGGACCGTATACGTAATAACGAAATACGCAAAAGGGTAGGTATAAAAGAAAGCATAGGTACAAAAATAAAGAAAGGCATGCTCCGATGGTTCGGGCATGTCGAAAGGATGAGCGAAGAGAGATTGACGAACCAGATATATAATGCGAAAGTTGTGGGTAAAAGAGGCCCTGGCAGACCAAGACTTGCCTATCATGATCAAATAAATAAAACATTAGCTGAAGGTGAATTAAAAAGCCATCGAAACAAGAGGGCATGTATGAAGAGGTTGATGAATGTCGAAGAAGCGAAAGAGGTATGTCGTGATCGTGACAAGTGGCGCTCAATTGTCTCTGCCTACCCCGCAAGGGATTTGGCGTGAAGATATGTATGTATGTATGTGTTGTAAAGGAAAAAAACTCCGATATTTCGGATAATGACATAACCTAGAGGTAGGTCAAGTAACGAGGCTTGGTCGATGTTGCCCAATCATTGCACAATCTGTGTAGTGGACAGAGGCGCCCTATTCCTCAATGATGACCGCATACCTTACTATTTTACCTTCACACAACATTGTTTATTTTTGTCTATACTAGCACATCTTACTTCGCGCCCACGTGATGGTAACTTTATAAATGGAAGTTTACTAATTTACTTAATAGATTCATATCCGTATACTGCCTCCGTGGTCTAGCGGTTAAGGCTGTAGATTTAGACGCAGAGGTGCTGGGTTCGATTACTAATCGAAAAAAGACCCTTATTTAAAAAGCTAAAATTATTAACATTGGCTTCAATGTATATCCTTGAAATAGGAATATTTGTCAATAAAAATTCTAATCTCTTTAAAAAATATAATACTTGTAACAAATTTGTCCCTAGAGATTATACCCGACTAATCTACCCAAGATGTGCAAGTGAATATTACAGCAGAAACTGCCACATAATGTGTATTAGAGTATATAATAAAATTCCTAGAGAGATACGAGAGTTACCTATAAAACGTTTTACTATTAAGTTAAAGAAAATTCTTATTGACAACTGTTTTTACTCAATAAAGGAATTTTTAGCATGCAAATTTTGACATTAACATTGTATTCCAATAAATTGACAAGAACAATATTAAATATAAACTATATACAAATAAATATTGTAAATAAATATCTATTGACATTAGCATGTTGTATGCCCACAATATAGGCAGATTGCACCATCATGACATGTACATACAACTGTAATTAGAATAAGCAATCTATACAGTAAACAGTAAAGAATTTTGAATTTGAATTTGAAAACACAAAAAATAATACACATTTCTCGAGTTTCGTACGCTAGAAACATCAATGCATTTTTTTGTTTCAAATAAATCAACTGAATAATTGAATGTGAATGATGACTGCATACATATTAGGTACCATGTTACCTTCACACAAGAACGTTATTGATGTACGCGAATCATAACAAGACTGTATTGAGTTATGCGTCAAGGACTACCGGTTGTAAGTTTGGCATGTTACTGATAACTGGTGTGTTGTTTACAATAAATATTTTAGATATAGGTATACGAGGGGCGTTCAAAATATTCTCGGTATGTGGATAAAAACAAACAAGTACGAAAAGTTTGATATTTTTATTTTTCAATATACTCCCCCCCTATGTTCATACACTTATAAGATAGATCAATTATTTTTTTTAATCCCTCATAAAAATATTTTTTATCTTTGGTGTAAAAATGCTCCTCCACGGCCGTCTTCAACGCTTCATCGTCAGAAAATTTATTTCCACGCAGATCCTTTTTAAGATTGGGAAACAAAAAGAAGTCGCTTGGGGCTAAGTCCGGACTATAGGGTGGATGAGTAACAGTTTCAAACCCACATTCAACAATAGCTGCCTTGGCAATATGAGCAGTATGGACAGGGGCGTTGTCATGCAGAAGCAGAACACCTTTGGTTAACTTTCCTCGCCTCTTTTCTTTGATCGCATCTCTTAATTGACGTATAACGTTAGCGTAGTACTGCCCTGTGATATTTACACCTTTTTCTTTATAATCGATAAGCAAAACTCCTTCACAATCCCAAAATATTGTGGCCATGACCTTGCCAGCTGACGGGATTACCTTGAACTTCTTGGGATGAGCTGAACCCTTAATGTGCCACTGCATGGACTCCTGTTTGCTCTCTGGGTCATAATGATGAACCCAGGTTTCATCTCCAGTAACTATTTTTTGCAGCACCTCATCGGGATTTTCACCACACAGGTCGATAAAATCTGAACAGCAAGCCACACGCATATCCTTTTGAAGAAGCGTCAGCATTCGCGGAACCCATCTTGCACTTACTTTTGACAAATTAAGATGGTCATGTATAATGTCATGTACGGTACCAATAGAGAGTTTGGTTACTTGAGCTATAGATTTTACCTTCACTCGGCCGTCTTCCAATATAAGTTTTTCCACTTTATCAATATTTTCTTGTGAGGTAGCCACTACAGGCCGGCCAGGTCTAGGGTCATCTTCAATACTCTCCCTTCCACGCTTAAATTCGCTTGACCATTTTTGAATAGTAGATAAAGAAGGAGCAGACTCACGGTAAACACAATCCATTTCCTCTTTTATGGTTTTTTGATTTTTACCCTGTTTTGTCAAGAATTTTATGACGGATCGGTGCTCTAATTTCGTTAAAATTGTTAATTCGCTCATGGTGTTCATGTTTGTTCGGCAATTGCAGAAAAACAAAAGAACATCTCGGTTCCAATTTTACTTTTTTTTAATGTCAATGGATGAATCTTAGCGGCCAGTAACAAATATATATATAAAAGAGGTTGTAACGTATCAATACCGAGAATATTTTGAACGCCCCTCGTATATATACTACTTTGTTTTGATACTTAAATGTATATAATAATAAATACATTCGTTTATTTATAACCACTGGGATCTATATTAAACTAAATACTATATAACATAAATACAAAATAATAGGCACTGTGTGAATCGTAAATTATATAAATTAACAGCGCTTAGAATACAACAACCTACGTGAACACGGCCTATATAACTACATGTATTATGTATAGGTATTCACAAACCCAAAGGTTGATTGTTAGAAAATTCTTAGTCGTTAAGCCCTACATAGGTACATAGGCATATTTTTCGTACAGTATTTTAAATAAACAAATAATATCTGTAACCGGCGACTGACATTTAATATTTTGATAAAAACGATGTCATACAGGTGTTATGAGTTTTTAATAGTAGTTAGATGACCTGTCTTATCTTTAACAACGTAGATTTGTTTACTAAAGATGGTATTATTTTCAAGCCCAACTAAAGAAGTAAAAAAAATGACTTATTCATTAATAGTTAGGATCATAGGAGATGCATTAATTCATTATATCATTGCCTCATGCGGTTTCCTTGTAAAACTCCAATCGGTTGTAAATGTTGCAAATCTCTAGCAGCCATCGGGATCTAAATAAACGATAGTCAATAACAATTTGTACTATGATTAAATGATCACCATCATAAACCACGTTTTAGTAAGAAGGGGCTTTACTTTTAGCAAACTTTACTATAGTCCCATCAAGACAGACAAATGGCAAGCTCGTTGATGTCTCTAGCGTACCAGGGGCCTAATTCTGGCGCTTTCGACTTGCGTGTCGGTTCGAAATATTCGAATAAAAAGCGACAGATCTCCATAGAAAACTGACAGTTTTATTCGAGCAAATCGAGCGGACATACATGTCGAATCGAGAATCGAAGCCCAGACTCGAGAAATAGAACAAATGAATTATTGTGTCCCAAACAGGAATCTCAGGACCTCTGCGCCTAAATCTGCGGTCGTAACCACTAGACCAAGGATGTATTATGATCTACTATGATAACAATGTCTGATACAAATACAACTCCTACTAAAGACAATCAGGCAGTGGATACTTTGCCATGAAATTGTAAAGGGCAAGGAAAAGTAGGTACCAGATTGTTAAATAGCACAATTAATATTGTACGACGTGTCCGTGGTCAATTGTGAAAACTCTTTGTAACCAAAAATGTACACAAACACAATTTATGATAATAAATGAGTTATGATTTTTTAAAGAATATGGGTTTGTTTGTTCTTTGTATGTCTATTTCTTTATATTATGTTTTGAAGAGTGTAATAATCAAAATAATTTATTAAACATAGGTACAACACTTATATAATACATTTAAAATGAAAGTTTAACGATTACTGATAAAAAAAATGTTTTCTACAAAATATTGTAAACACCGTTACGAGCTCTTGATCCGAAAATCTAAATTCTTACGCCTTAGTGGTATTGACGAGTATTCCGTAGTGGGCGTCAATGCAGTCACATTTTTACAGTTATATACCTTATATATACAATGAATGCAAAGTAACTTAGTTGCACTTTTGATGTACGAGTATTATTAAGGTTTTTAAAAACCTCGGTATTACTATTAAGTTACATATTTTTGTTTTTAAGTATTAATAGATTATATTTGACTTGTTATTAATTTTAGACTTTTTTCGTTGGAGGATAGCAGAAACGTTGTAGGTATAAAAACCATACATTTTTTTTGTGGATGGCTTTGGAGGTAGTCTTACCAATATCTTTTATAACTTCAGACGCCCATAAATTAAGTTAAATACAACGCATTAAACGACCATTTGAAATTCTTTCAGAAACTAACAATGTCTCATTTTAGACAAACAGTGGACAGTGGGATCGTCAAGGCCCGGATGGCCAATGGGTCTGGGTTGGGGATGGGGACATTCCCCCGTTTTTCCGGCAGGATCACAGCACCCGCTGGTAATTCATGCACTTTTGGTGCTGGGCGCCTTTACTGGTGTAACAGCGCCCGTGTGGCTCACGAACCCAGGGGGTCTGGGTTCGACAACTTCAGCTCTCCTCCAGGAGCACCTTCCTAGGAAGTGGTCTCCCGTTGGGGGGCCGAGCGCAAAACGGAGCGATATTCTAGGGATAATGTCTCATTGAATTTGAAATATATATTTTTAATTTAAAATTGTATTTTTTGACGTGTTGAGCTTGTTTTTGCTTTTTTTAAATTTATTTGGCTCGCTTATTATCATTATATTTATTTTTGTGTAGATTTACTTTAGTTTTAATTATATTTTCATCTATATAATTTTAAGTTCAAGCATGCTGTGTACAAATATGTTAGGTTAATAATTTAACTTGTTTCCCTTTATCTTTAATTTTATTTATTGTTCTAATTTAATAACTGTTTGTTGTCCGTTCTAATTATGTCCCAATGACAGTCAATTTCAACCGGGTCGATACCCTACACATAAACTAAGCGAGAAAAGAACTTACGTTTTTTCTTCCGCAAAACTCCCATAATAGTATCCTGTCCGTGGAAACTAGATTAATTTCCGGAATTTAATAATCTCCAGGCACCTGCCGCACGGATACTGCACGCAATAACCAATAAGTACAGCTACTATTAACTTGAGCACACCACAAATTCCATGTCGTCGATAACAAAATTTCAAAACATTAATGTCGTAATATGTTTTTCGAATAACACAACTAAATCGATCGTCGATGCGTACGCGCAGCCCGAGGCGCGATCGGTCACGAAATGCGCGCGCAGTACAACAGGAGGCTGCGGCGCCGGCGCGCGCCCCCGACCTCGCAGCTCTACTATTTAAAAACCTAGTTTTATTTAAAATATGTCTGTGATTAAAGAAATAAATAAAGGACATCATTCATCTTGCTTTATAGGGACACAGTTAGATAAATTATGCCAACAAGATTACAATTTAACTAGTAAAAACCCTTTATTTTATATTGTTTAGAAAGAAATAAAGAAAATACTTTCTTTATCGCAATACTTATTTATTTATTTTAAACTTTATTGCACTATGTACAAAGGCGGACTTAATGCCGCTAGGCATTCTCTGACAGCCAAACCTTTATGACGTCCAGACGTTTAGACAGGATAGGTGCAATTAAAAATTAGGTGAAATGTAAATAAAACAGAAATATAATTATAATATACTCGTACATATATACATACTAATATCTACATACAATTTACATACTAATACATAAATAACTCA
Organism: Tinea semifulvella; assembly: GCA_910589645.1. Classification (NCBI taxonomy): domain Eukaryota; kingdom Metazoa; phylum Arthropoda; class Insecta; order Lepidoptera; family Tineidae; genus Tinea; species Tinea semifulvella. The sequence goes on from OU342602.1 coordinate 12,088,212, forward strand.
TACTATAGATATACTAATATAACAAATATATGATAAAATTAACAATGTGATGATGCTGCTATTATGCTGATATTAAGGAAATTATTATAAGAGAAAAAAGATTGAAAAGAAAGGTTAAGGTTAGGTATTCAATTAGTTAAAAAGTGTTTACTTACAGGTTACAAAAAAAAATAATTAAAATGTATTAATGTTTTTAATTCTATATATCGAAACATACAAACAGGTGTGGCGATAAATCGGTGGTATATACCTAATAAATAAACCAATGATTATAAACTAATAATAATAATAGTAAAGGAAAAAGGTTAATATGTCACATGAAAGTGTAGAAGTTGACAAAGTAAACAATGTGTTACATTGTGACATACTAGGTATTTAAACTGGACAGCAGTTCTTCGCTCGATTAAAAATAGAAAGCCTCAACCCGCGTACAGACTCCTTTTCTTTTTACCCTTACTACAGTTCGTTATCTCAGCCAATAGATCGACTCGTTACAAAAATACTTTCCATTTTCTATAGTAAATGCTGTGAGATACTATCGAATAAATCTAAACCTTTTCGTAACGAATACACATTGAAGTTGGTATCATGAGATCAAAAACAAATTCATTAAGAAAACTTAGGCTGGGATCTTAAAGTGATAGTTTATACGAAGAGAAAATATTTAACTTTTTTTATCAGTCTCTACCACTTTCAGTCTCTCGAACACAGAGTTCTAGACTTCCACTGTTGGAGATGGGCCTTCCAGAAAATTTGGCCTACACTCGCCACGCAGCTGGCCAGACGGGTTAGCGAGAACCGGCCCAACTAGATGCTTTTTCACACTTCGCTGACAAACTTTAGGTTATACACGCTGAAGGATAACCTGGAGTCCTACAGGCGTAGTGTGAATAGCATCTGGCTAGGACGGCATAGTGGTAGGGACTGATGTCGGTCGTCAATGGCTGGCATCAATTGCTCCCATTCTTGGACATTGCGTCTTTACATCAGGTGAGCGCCAAATCACATGTCACACAATCAGTATTTATTCTACCAGACTAAGCACATCTGCAGCTAAGAAGAATGGTCCATTTACTTAGTAAGGTATACCTACATATATCTAAGAGTACAATTAATGTAAACATGTCAATTAGATGCGGTATACGAGTATGTCGTCCATATTAATGCGAGGATATTCCGCAGAGAACTTCGCAAACCAGTTCTTAAGGAACCATTTAGATGCGTCTCTAATCATCGGAGAAACAAAGAACAGTTATAATGACCAAGCCAATGAAATACGACCGATTAATCATAAAAAAGGAAATAAAATGATACAAACAACCAAATTAAACGCTGTTATAAATTCACAAATGTATTATGCAAGGATTGCGGTAAATTAGAAATTTTAGAACTTGTAAAATAAGGGTTGTTAAAAGCGGTGGAGACTCTTTTATCAATGAGAAATACACTTTTCTTACGTACATTTGTCATAGATTTACAACATCACCTTTCCCGTGGCTTGGAGAGCAAGTTCCACTAATACCAACTTGTGGAATAATTAATAATTTGTCATTTAAAAAAATTGACATCAGACCAGTGCTAGTGTAGGCCAAATTTTCCAGAAACTTCTGGAAGGCCCATCTCCAACTGGCGGCAATAACTCTGATTATATGTATAATAAAAACTGTATCAGTTTAGTAACTAATGTACCTACATAATACTTTTTTTTTATGGGATTTGTTTTTCACACAAATAAATATTTATGGCGAACGCCTTAATAAAATTAGCCGACTATTATATCGGTTTTAGTGGCTATTGACCTTTCTGACCTCGCAGTCAATAGGTTACGAATTTGTAAATTCAATTGGGTATAGACGATTCAAATGCAGACCATTACGTACCTATCCCAAACGCTCCGTTAATTTTAATAATGTTATATTGATGCCTAGGACATACCTAATAGATTGGTTAAAGCCGTCAAAAGCTGTAAATGTTTCAGCTCTACTAAATCGGAGATCGTTGGACTGATCGAGGGCGTCTTGTGTTATATGAACATCTTAATGTATGATATGTATTCTCTTTCTGCAACTGAATCACGGGCACGTAAAATATGCACCCCTATACTGTAGCTACCATCCGTACGCGTACAAATAAAATTATTTATTGCACTTTACTTAAAAGTATGTGCAAAGGCGAACTTAAAGCTATTTCGGCTTTTTCTACCAGCTAACCTTTGGGAGAGTGATACAGTATATACGAGTATATGGGGTACAATTCTAGTCAATTGATTACATAAATACTTATCATTATACACTTATTATAGTAAGTTCAAACAAATATATTATATTATTGAGAAGCAAAAATTTGTGAAGTTACAATATTTTGTTTTGCTTGTTTAAAAATAAAGTATTAAATAGATTTTTAAAGATGTGAATTGAAGGTGGCTTGTCTGATGGTCAGTGCAACAAGCGTTCCACTGGCAAGTAACCGATACGGTAAATGAAGTGTGGAGTGGGATTTTTAATGATTGTTATGAGAAAAAAGAAGAGGACTGTCGTGCGAATCACATAGTAATTCACAGTGCTTTAAGATAAGAGGAAGCTGTAAACAATACGAAGAAATGTGCTGACCTGCGAAAGCGGATATTAAGCCAATTTAACTGTGGCTATGTAGGTAATTTCTCTGACAGATGTCCACGCTTCGGACTGTATCTATCAAAGAAAAAACCGAGCACGGCTCCTCCATAGATTGCTGAGCGACCTTTAACTTATGGACCAGACCCACTGTCAGTGTCCAATATTTTGGCTCAATTACAAAGTAACTACAGGTATCAGTTGTACTTCACGCGTCAATAATTCATTTCACAGGTACATTTTCACGTTCTCGCCTCCAAGCGGATGCAAGACCGCAAAACACTCGCTCCCATTGAAACTACGCGATGGATGCTCGTGCAGCGAAACGATGCGGTTTCATTATCAGGTGTCTTAAAGACAACTGTATTATCGACACTTTCCATCGAGTTATGTCTGATCGAATGGAAATTATAAATTAAGGACAGAACATTAATAATTTTCCGTAACGGTTCAAGACGCCATTATGTTTTGCTTCAATACTCGTTTAATATAACAAATTAGAACGTCTTGTTCAAAGTTAATGCCCAATTATCATTATTAGATATCATAATATCTGCCTGCGTGGTATAGCGGTTATGACTGAGTTCGATTCCCGGTCAAGAAACAATAATTTATTTGTGTTATGTTTAGTTTGGTACACTAGAAACATCTACGAACTTGCCACCTGTCATGATGGGCCTATTTTTTCGACAAACCACCATAAAGTAAGTGCTTGTAAGTGTTATTTAAGATTATTTATTGTACTCGTAGTAAGTTATCATCACTGTTTTTTATTTTTGTTTTATAATTAGATTCAAATTTTGTTAAATTCTGGTTACTTCTTTCTTTCTATTATTATTTTGTGTTTCTTTGAAGTCATACTATTTCTATCAGTGGAGACCTTTAATTGACCTCCTAAATCTTATATATATTATATGTGTATTTTTGTGTTGTTGGTCTTCCCAAGAGTTTATAAATAAATAAATAAATAAATAAATAGTAAAGTTGCCTAAATGTGAATCCGCTTCTTTAAAATAGCGTGGATTCTGACCACCCCAAAAGGGATACCGTCGTAATAATACTTTACTTTTATCGTATCGCAGTTCTAAATGTTTGAGCTGACAACACACAATATTTTAGCATTAATAAATACTAGACAACTGAATTAGTTGTTAATTACAACGTCTATAATGTAATATCTAATCGATAATTTTGAAGTTAACAATATTAATAACTTTCTCGGTATTAAATAACAAGCGGATGCAGCCATGGCAGATACCAACACAAAGAAAAGAACGTGACTACAACACAATGATTATAGAATAGCGAAAGGTGTTTTTAAAACTTAATAATAGCATCGCTTAAATTACTTTTTGTACGTCCATCAATATTGTTAAAGTTTAGAGGTGGAATATAGTAATTTTAGAGAATGATAAATGTCAAAGAGTATTGCGGAATAGTGACGACATCTATTAGGTTTGCTTTTACTATGCATATGCGACGTCTACGTAAAAAAATTAAATGTTAGTTCAGAAAACGACGTTATTTTTTTTAAATCGTCAAATCAAGACATCATACGAGGGATTGTGTGGTGATTACAATAGCAACACGAGCATAGCTTTTAAATTGGATGGTGGCAATTATAAGTTATAGCATAGCCATTTCTTTAGTTTAAGTATAAAAATCCAAAGCTTTATTTTTTGGTGGTAGACTATCAGCTTCACGGAGTAAAACAGTAAACGGTCCAGAGTTCGGCAATAGTCATCACAACTAAACCTGATACAAATCTCAAACAAGCACGAAAAAGAAGACAAATTTCTAATTAAGATTCACCGTCCAGGTCCATGGAGTGTGGGAAAGAGAAGAATGGTGTTTCACTCATAATTCACAGCTATATTTTTTGGTACTTATATATCCGCCTATAAGTTTTACAGAATAAAAAGGTAAATAGCTGTATATTAAATATGTTTTAGTTTCGAAAAGTTTACCAACGTGTCTCGAGCTACGATCGTGTCCAAGTTAGAAGCAGTATCAGCGATCGCGCACGACGCCGGCGCACGCGCAGCTTCGAGAGCACCTTCACGTTCCGCGCAGAAAGCTCATCCGTTATAATTTCTATCCCCAAAGGTTAACAATAGAAAACAAACTCGTGCCACGTTTTGTTATTTAGTTGACTTGCTATTTGCAACCATTGAGGATCATTTAAATTTAATTCCATGTTGTTTGGTTGGGTACTGTTGTAATCTAAATCAGTAAAGCGTGCACTAGACATGTCTAACTGTATACTTTCGAGATTAGGTATATTAAACTGGTAATTTATCTTCCTGATAGACAAATATTCATCTAAAAGAGACAGACTTATGACAAAAGGGATAGAGCAAATAGTAATTGTCACAGGATAAATATATCGCTAGACATAAAGCTATACAAAAATATGTACGAGATAAACCAAGAACATGGTTTGTATATCGATCCAAGAGACGCGTTTTGATAACAAACAAAAACTTATTGCTCTTACTTTAGTTCTTCAATTTAATAAAGCAAACCACAAAGTATAAAGGTTACAACACGCGACATCGCTTGACTAAAGTAAATAAATGCCACAACATTGCAAACCTATTAGGGAAACGAAAGAGAACGGTACTTTGAAGAAATCAAAAAGCTGCCTTCATAAATAGGTATCAGACAATCAAATCATACAGTTCGCTAGCAACTGTAATCTTGGCCACAAATTGAACAAAATAAAAAATATTATCACGACCGTAAAGCACGGTTTTTTAAAAAAGCTGGTATACATTTAGCAAAATTTAGTCATAACAAGTGGAAAGCTTATTTATTGATGTCTTTAACATTATCTTTATTAGATTTAAGAGTATGGTCTTGTCGGTGAAATAAACGCCGTATAAAAATCACCCATTTTTGTTTTACTTTGTCTTCTCTATCTACATCTCATTACTCCCCATCCTTCCCTTCCTTCAATCTATGGTGTACTTGCACCTGACTCGAAAATTTTCCCATTTTGTATTCTCAAATCTAATTCTTTGCATCTAAATTGACGGCTTCAAGCTACACTTAAACTACTGTAACAAACAAATTGAAGTTTAAATTGAACAAAATTACAGAACATAATTGAATCAAATTATACAATGAAGTCAAAATTATACTTTCTCCAGGGTCAATATCTGCATGCGACTTACTTGCTTTGAACGTTACTTCCATCATTGCGAACATGACCCCTCGTACTGCTGACTTTGTTAGAGCCATTTTGGTATGCAATGTTGTAGCTTTTTGCTGTGCTGATTCGTCACTACACTATTTCTGTTATTGCTTGCTTTCTTGGTTTCTTTACAATTACAATTAACTTGCTTATGACAAAAAATGTTAATTTAAATACAGACACAAATCTGGATAATAATCTCTTACAATGCAACCACCATTACTTTTTCGTTTTTAACTGCTCTATTATTTGTATTGTATCTATTTTTTATCACTGGTATAAGTAGTGCTGATTAGTTCCAAGTTTGTTTTATATATTTTTTGTCTTTAGAGTCAAAATATCTTGGTTTAATATTTCTTAAATTTAACTTTGATTAAACATAGTTTTTCGTATTAACTTGTTTATTTATTTAAGGTACAAATTTTCTTTAATTTTTCTTAATATTTTGTCGTTATCGTTTGATGTGATTGTTATGGTGGTTGAGAGGTAGACTGGGAGCGATCGGCTATCGGAGCAGGTGATATTGATGTAGATCAGTGGAGCGCACCAGTGGACAAGGGACCTGCAGCTATTGTTAACCATCCCTCGAGAGGTCAGCTCTCGATCTAATTACTCACACGCGCATACATAACGCCTATACCCACCCTATTCACATAATTATCTTAACGGTTTATCGTTGCTAAACTTTATTCTTTTATTTGTTGTTTAATAACATCATTATTGGAAAAAATATTTACAAAATATAAAATTAAGACTACGGAAACGTCTGCGTGAAATGGTGGCAAGAAGGCTGGCTGCTTTTCCCCGCTAAATTGCAATACTGATTCTTTGTCTTGTAAATCATAACAAGTTTAATAATGAAAAAAGAAACAAATTCATTATTAAGTAATTCTAAACGTGTGTAGTTCTATTCATGAACGTAACGCTAAACCGGGGCTACTTCGATCTGTAGTTTTCCACAATACATGAAACATAAATGACATGGATAGTTTAGGTCGTGGTAAGTCTGGTTGTAAGTTGTTTGCCTTAAAATCCACTATTCTTACGTACATTTGCCATAGATTAACAATACCACCGTTCCCGTGTTTGGAAAGCACGTTAAGCCATCGGTCCCGGTACCACTATCAACTTGTGGAATCCTTATTAAAATTTTCATTTAAAAAAATTACATCAAATCCCGTCAACATGTCTGGGCAGCGTGGCGAGTGTAGACCAAATTCTCCAGATATATGTTCTGGAAGGCCCACCTCCAGCAGTGGAGGCCTAGGGGCTGTGATGAACGATGAAAGCGTGCAATTAGCCCAATTATAATAATTTTAAGATACAACGTACATTTTTCATGTTTTGTTTGATAGGTCCAAATATTTTTTAGTACTAAGCAGGAATAAACACGACCACATGGTACTGCCTCTTAAACAAGAAACCTAATCACATATTATACGAAGAAAGTTGAGTAGGTACTTCTGAAGGAAATTACCTATTTCATTGGAATTTATTGATATGCAATATTATAGTACAGTTTTTTTATTCAAATAAATCGATGCGATCTATTTGACCTTTAGGCAAATTTTGTATTGCACGTTGTATGTATGCGAGTATGTTTTACTGAAAGAATCTGTAATGCCATAAACGAGTACTAGTATATGTAGCTGAATTAGGTCAACAATTTTAATCAAATTTGTTTGTGGTCGAGTTGTTAAAACGGAATAAAGGATCGCGGTTCGAACCCGAACTGTACCACTAAGAAAGTTTTCTTATGTTCATTAATCAAAGATTTATAACAAAATTATTTCCGTGCTCTGTTGGTCCCAAATCTTCTACAAATGCAAACGTGTATAATCTTTAAGAAGTTACAAGTTAACACAAATAAACGACAATAGACTCTCGCAAACGTGGTGAGAAAAGTTAAAATTCTGTTCTGGAAGGCCTAACTTCAGCATTAGAGGTCTAAGGGTTATGGAAGAAACTTACCGTAATCATGTATGGTGGGCTGAACTTCGCTGATGCGGACACGTCTTGCTGCTTTTCTCGAAGGAAGAGTGTAGTGACCAGCTGAGGAGTGGACAGGATACCCGGTTTGGTTTGAGTAGCTTCTCGGCAAAGACGCATATCGCTGGTCACTGAGTTCTTCATCATAATTCCCTACTCTACTATGAGACTCTCTATACGGCCTGTCCTCAGGATATTGGTCTTCAAGTATAACGTAAGGCCGGAATCTGTCGTCATACTGTTCATATCGTGGTATCAGAACGCGACTTCCATAGCGCACAGGTCTCTGATCGTTTTGCTCATGAATTTGTCTATGCAAATCTTGAAGACTGCGAGAGGTATGATTTGGCGTATGTCTGGCATACTTCCGTAATATATCTACTGGCTTGTCGTAGGGCGTTGAGAATCTGTCGATAGCGAAGAACTCGCTGACTGGTAATCCAGCATTTTGATTGTTGTTACTTCTGGTACTACTTCTGGAACTGTTTCGGCTTAGAGTGCCATCCCCGCGCACTGATAATTTTAGTTCTAATCTTTTATCTTTCATATTTATTTAGACACCTAAAATGAAGCGCAACATCTTTTCACATGACAAAAATGACATTCAAAATCTACTTTGTAAGTAATAAGTATAATTAGTGTGTTAGAATCACAAAGCTGACGAGCTGTCTGCGTTAATTGAGGTTAAAATGTTTTGTCCAAAACACTGACAAAGGCGCCGTGAATTCGACACGCCGATAGTACAAGGTAGACTGACAGGAAACATTAATAAATTGAAGGGAGAAAATGTTACTTAGTGAAAGCAGATTTTAGAGCACGTCAAGATGTTCGAAATTGATTATAGCAATACGCTTATCGAAATACTCACATCAAATTCACAAAACAAAAACAAAATATTCCAATATTTTCAACTAAACTTAGCAACTCATAACTGATGAAACAATAGACTTTTATGTAACGTTCTCATTTCACAACCTTGAAATTCATAGCGATCTAATAAGGAATGGAACAAGGAAATATATGTACCAAGCCGACCTATACACTAACTAGTTGAGATCAGAAATTCTGGTAAACAAGTGGCTTTAAGACGTAAAGTTATAAATATTGAGTAGGTAAGTGAAAACACTACCAGCGCGATGTTGTCACCAATAATGCTTGGAATTTCATTGTGAATCATAATTATAAAGGGAAGATAAGATAAAACCTATTTAGGTACGCCTTAGTTCAATAACACGCGGACAAGTATTATATGATAATGCAGTTATTGTTAAATTTATTGATTAAAGTAGTTTTGTATTCGATCGATATTCAACATGTTATTATTTAGCTAAAGTTTAAGTAACTTAAATAATTTAAATTCAATGTAAATTAAACACAATAAAAAGGAATAAACAATGAGATCTCGAGACGTCCCATCATAGATAGTCCCAAGGAGACTGGCAACATTCCCCTTTTGTATAACTAGAATAATATGTTGGCATAAATAATTGCCAACATTCCTGTCTCCAGTCTTTTCCAATTTTTATAAGGATGACAAAATTAACGCTGGTTTAACATTTGGTTATGAGGCACGTGGTTGGCTAAAATAACATGACAACTACCAATCTTTTACGTATAACAAAATATTAAACATGGATTATTTTAAACATCCTTTCGAAAACCGACGGTAAAAGTGCAATTAAGAGTTACAAAAGGTTGAATGTAAAGTTAAATATATGAAAAGATTGATGAACGTCGACAAAGCGAAATAGGTTGTGGCGTTTAATTGTCTTGGCCTATCCCACAAGGGAACTGGCGTCAACATATACATATGTAGGTAAAAATAATTTTAAAAAAAGATGGATAAAACCACCTCTATCGTTCTATGTGCTAAATGTTAAATAATAGCAGTAAATGGTAAATATTAGCTTTACGGATTAGCAGGCTTTGTTAAGCATGTAATGTACAAAAATGGAATTAGTACTGACAAATGAGATCACTCATGTGGATCATATTGAACCGGCGACGTTCCACGGCGGAGAACAGAAAATAAAACCGATTATATAGAACCGTATATATTCGTATTATAGCGAACTACTCGTACATACAGTCAACCCTAACATCGGCGCCCTAATGAATGAACACATTACATATCGCTTAGGCTTTCTAATCGATAAAACATATTATATTATCACGACCGGATCCCGTTCGGGGTGGTCAGAAATCACGCTTTTTAAAGAAGCGAATTCACATTTCGCCAACCTTACGACCATCCATCATCACAAGTGGTAAGTTCGTCGATGCCTCTAGCGTACCTAACTCGAGAAATACTATAAATGAATTATTCTATGCCGACCAGGAATCGAACCCGATACCTTTGCGCCTAAATCCATAGACTAGACGACGAAAGCAGTTACCATACAATATATTATTATTTTAATTGTCTGTATGATGTTAAGTAATGGTGGTTCAAACCGTGTCGGCATGTACCAATGAGAAATCCACTTCTCCTACGTACTACATTCACATATTTACAACACCACCGTCCCATGCCTCCACTATTACCAACTTGAAAAAATACATTAGACCCTTGCCAACCCGTCTGCCCAGCGTGGCGAGTGTAAGCCGAATTCTCCAGAAATGTATTCTCGAGGGCCCAAAGGACTGTGATGTGATGATGATGTTAAGCTAAACGCGAGGAACAGAACTGTAAATAGCCATTGATGAGTGACTATATTAGGTCCCCACAACTATTCCGCCTTGACAAAATGCTTTTAACACTGTCGTAACAAAGAGTCGACGAAACAAAATGAAGCATGTATGAAAAGGTTAAGTCCCCGAAGCGAAAGATGTATGTGTTTTGGTGAGAAATGTCCTGCAAGGGAGCTGGCGTAAAGATATGTTAAAGAGCCTACTTATATGTTTTTATTTTTATACTGAGCATTTATGTTATAGTGCCCGCCTAACGGTAAGAGGCGCGCTGGGTCCAGAAATGTTAGCAACTGAATCAGACACTGACGACGGACATACTATAACTATGCCGGTTTGAAGTAATGAATATTGAGAGATAACTTAAAAATAATATCAAGAAACACAAAGAGAGCTTGAAACATTAACAAGGCATTCTTTCACGCGTAAATAAGGCTTAATGTGGCATCGTTAAAATTTCCGTTGAAGGAAAACTATTTTGGGTCAAGGCTGCGATGTACTTGCGACTTGTAAACACCTACACGTACATAGTAAATACTTGAGCACGTCGATTTCATTGATGGCCTTTGTGAGCTAACATCTATGAAGTGCACTTGGAGTTTGCCAATTATGATTTTAGAGAAGAAATAATCAAGAACTACTCAAAATTCAAGACTTAGTGGAAGTTGGTGCGAAAAAAATCCAGCATTATCTTTGCAGCACTTAACATTAAATGTTGAATAATAATAAATTTATATTTCACCGCTGATAAATTCTAATCCAAAACTGTTATAAACATATTTTTACTACAAAAGAACGTTTGTTGATACACTTCCCCTCAAGGTAAGAGACCATATATTACGAAGACAATTTAGGGGGGAAACAGTGTCGACTATGTGTTTTATTTTCTTACAAAGAGGTGAGACGGGGACCTCGATAGTTCTTATTACGTCAGATCACAAAAATGCGATAAGTTATAATACCACAAACGAGTTAATAGTGACAAAGCCGAAGCAACACCTATCAGAGAAGTTCCAGCGGCAGAACCACTTTCCGAGTGGGTTTTGATCATTTTAAGATTCATAAGATACATTACATGTAAAGACAATTTTAATGATAAAAGTTTATTATATGTATTAATTATTTTCCTTAGATACTTACGTTTATTAAACATTAAACAGGGGGAGGGGGATTCTTATTTATTTTAAATAAAAACTTTTACAAATCATCTTACGTAAAAATTTAATATGGAGATGTCTTCTAAGTATACGTAAAGCATAACAACGTTTTATCGATGTCAGTGATTCTTGATGAAGAAACTATAACTCATAGGTATGGTGAGAACGGTTCACAACTAACGTCTAATTGTTACAATCAAATAGATTTTTCATTAATTAGTACAAGTTAATTTCATAGCGAGTACAAGTGAGGTTTTACAAACACTACAATTAGTAGAATCTTGAAACTATTAACCAATTAGAAATACACTATAAAAAGTAACAAATGTTACGCCTAGCTAATAAAAAATAATGAATTAGTAATGAACAAGTGAAATATTAACGTTAAGCGTAACCGCATAAATGCTAAATGTTTAAATTCCCTGTGTTCTGTCTTCTTATTGTTATTAATTTAGTATACAGATGTTCCAACTTGTCACGCGCTGGCAAAGCCTTCGTACATACATATCTTCACGCCAAATCCCTTGCGGGGTAGGCAGAGACAATTGAGCGCCACTTGACACGATCACGACATACCTCTTTCGCTTCTTCGACATTCATCAACCTCTTCATACATGCCCTTTTATTTTGGTGGCTTTTTAATGCACCTTCAGCTATTGTTTTATTTATTTGATCGTGATAGGTAAGTCTTGGTCTGCCAGGGCCTCTTTTACCCACAACTTTCGCATTATATATCTGGTTCGTCAATCTCTCTTCACTCATTCTTTCAACATGTCCGAACCATCGGAGCATACCTTTCCTTATTTTTGTCCCTATGCTTTCTTTAATACCTACCCTTTTGCGTATTTCGTCATTACGTATGCGGTCCGTCAAAGTGACGCCGCATATCCGACGCAAAGACCTCATTTCTACTGCATTAACTCTACTCTCATGCGTATTCTGACATATCCACGTTTCGCTTCCATACATAAGTGTTGGTACCAGCATTCGTATTGGTTAATATTATTTATTAGTTTTCGTTTATCTGTAATATTGTCATTATGACTGTTTGTTGCCTAAATAAATGGAAATAAAATAAAAATAAATTGTATGGGTAATAAACAGCATAAAATAATGTATTATTATTGTAATATTAGTAATGCTGTTAGCATTTATAATTAGGTATTAATAATTTGAAGGTGACTCTTAGCAGATGTGGGCTCGTATGGCAATTATGTTGCAAAAATGAAAACTAAATAACTAATAAACAGTGGTCTATAAAATGTTGCAATAACAAAAATTTCTAAAGGATTAGCAATTAATTGTAAATAAGTACTTATTTTCTTAATCTTTCCTTATGTCAACATTTATCTTAAAAAAAGTTGTTTGTTTCTATCAATAGAATCACATATTAGTCCAACGAACGAAATACGGAAAAGGGTAGGTATAAAGGAAAGCATAGAGACAAAAATAAGGAAAAGCATGCTACAATGGTTCGGGCATGTTGAAAGCATGAGCGAAGAAAGATTAACGAACTAGGTATATAATGTGAAAGCTGTGGGTAAGAGGCTCTAGCAGACCATTATCAAAGGTGCATTAAAAAGCCTTTGCAACAAAAGGGCATGTATGAAGAGGTTGATGGATGTCGACGAAGCGAAAGAGATATCGTGATCGTGTGAGGAGGCGCTCAATTGTCTTTGCCTACCTCGCAAGGGATCTGGCGTCAAGATATCTACCAAGACAATTCAAAATCACCCAGTATAGTACTACTACTAAATTATGATTTAATACTATATATATAGTACTAAATCAGAAGCCTGTTAACCTATTTAAGAACAAGAACAGTAGTGCACACATAAAATATATAGATCAAGAATTTTATCACGAGATAATGCGCCTAGCATAGTTAATGTAAACGTTTGCACGTGGAATTATGAAACAACATCGTTAATGATGCTAACATAATGTTATCTATGCTAGAAGCGTATGAAATGTGATGCTTGAGGATAATGGACATGTTTAGCTGAGAAAATGACAAATGGAGAAGTCCTGCAGCCAGATTCTGTTTATTTTTGCGCTAACGTCATATACAGTAATTATTTATAGTTAATATATCTTAAATCTACTACAGCTTATATTGTTAAAAATACTACTGTTTTTCGCAATCATAATATGAAATATTGTGAAATTTTAACGTAAGCTCCTATGTGATTTTTTAACTTTAAAACTGACAATAGAGAATCCATTATTTTTATAATCTACCATAAAATCTGAAATAGCCAAAATAAAAACCAATCACGTGGCGTATATCAAACTATGGAACATAAATGATTCTAATAATCAATTCTGCAATCAATCAGCCGAGTGTATATTATTTTATTTTAAATTATTTAATATAATCAATATTTTTATTGTAAGATGACACGGCCTCTTTGAAGTCACAAATTTTAATTATTTATACATTCTTAGGTTAAGATATAAGTAATTGTTTATGGCAACAATGTTCAAGAATACTTTTTGAGCTTGTTAACCTTCACAGTACACCCATAATTTATGTTATTAATCTAGTTAATTTGTAAATCGTAAAATGTATTTGACAATATCCAACAGTTACGATGTGAACCATATGGAAATAAATAATTTTAATTGAATTGTAATAGAAAATTAAAGAAGAACATGCTGAGGCATTTAATTCAGAATGACACATAAACTTGAATGAAGAAGAATAACGGGTAAGAAACCGTAAGACGGAATGTAAGGATAAAGAGTAATGGAATAACTTGGTGTAATTTCGTAGAGGGATCAAGAAGCTAGTAAAAAAAAATACATATGAGTTACTCAACCAACAACAGCAAAGCTCTTAAAAAAATAAGTTGAAGATGAATGTTATGTATACCAGGCCTTTTATAGTGTAGCTATATTTGGATGCGGTAATGTTCATTAGTTTTTGCTACAATTAGGTAATGTTGAAACATTTTAGATGTTATCTTAAGACTTGCATTACAAATCTAAACCATCCGTCACATGTTCAACCAAACGTTAAACTCAAGGTTAAGGAATACTCTTGATATCTTGGAAAAATCTTATCGAAATATATGAGCTTAAAAACAATGAAGATAACATATCCGTGAGCATTTCAAAATGTTTTTAGAATAGGCTACTTGTCGATTTTTCAAAATGTGTTTTTAAATTGTTTATATTTAGTTACGGATTCCTGGAAAAGTACTTCAGATTTAAAATATACAAAATAGTAAATAAACAACTAATTTGTGTCATAAATTAGTTGTTTTTTATTACTATTTTGTATATTTTAAATCTGAAGTACTTTTCCAGGAATCCGTAAATAAATATAAACAATTTAAACATAACTATTTGCTTTAATGAAAGTAGGTTATAATTTATTCATATTTTTTTTTACTTTGTGTTAAAATACTCGGAAAAAACCACTTAATTAAGCAGATTTACTTTTGTGGCAGTTTACAATATTTAATATTAAGTGACGTCACTTACGCTGACTAATGTTTTGAGGTAACGTTTTAAATATCCCTGAAATAATGTTTTAATTTAAATGATATCGTTAATTTAAACGAAAATCTGTGTGATTTTAGGTGCATAAATATGCAGATATTTTTTACAATAGTCAAATTTTCTGAACGGCCCCATAAAACGCATATCCATATCTATGCCATATGTAGTAGGTAAGTAAGCACACCTGAGTCTGTTTACGTATGAGACACATGACAGTATGCGACCTTGACAAACTGTTACATTGCGGACACATTGTTTAACCAGAATTCAACGAGGCAAAATAAAGAACAATACAATTTAAACAGAAATTATGATTGAGAAATATTTGAAATTCCGAACACATGAATACAAATACTGATAAATTATAAATTCAAATGGTTTTTCATTTTTTTAAATATTACTGATGATGTATAAAATATAATCCTACAAGATGATGCATATCTTGCACTTCAACAAAACATATCGAAAGATACAATTGTGTTACAAATATTATAACGAACAACAAGAACGGAAAACATTGCACAACTAATAGTTTTGTAATCGATAAAGGCTTTATTTAAGTAAAAGAAAATTATTGTTGAAGAAGTACTGTAGCACTGAGTCATGCAAATCGCCATAGCGTTGCTCGGTTACACATGACGAATTCTAAACTCGTATCGCATCACGCAAGCGCACTTGTCACAAACTGTTATTAGATTTCACAAAAACTAGGGTGATAGTTAGCGGGTGAAGCAGGCGAGAACCGACAACCGTGGTAGACGAACCACTGCGGGGCTTCGGAGGGAAATAAAACCAGATAAGCTGATAACGCGATACCGTTTTTATAACGCAAACATTGCGAATGAACGCGCAAGGCATTGTTAGAAAATATAAGTGGGCTTGTTCATATACAATGTCAGATTATAAATCCATAACGTGTCCGAGGATATATTCATATTTCAATTGTTATGTAGATCGTTAAAAGAATTCCCAATTAGCAAGCGACAGTAAGATCTAGATAATTTGATTGCAGATATCAGTACACGAGACCTGATAATTCTAGATAGTATGATAGGATACTATTATTGTAACGTGGCTTTATAATAATAATATAGATAGGAGCGGCCGTGGATGACCAGACTTAAAGTTATTTAGGTGAGACCACTTGATGATATAGGTCCTATAAATATATTACAAAATATCATTAAAAGCAGAACACGTTTCTGTAGCGACGCAATCAATGTGTTTTTTTACTGTGAATGAATGTATTTTTTCTTAAGCTAACATACTTAACAAGCTATGATGAATATCGCGTCTAGAGTGGCGAGATTAGGCGAAATTAATTATTTATTTATTCGGAAAATCAACAGCTTTAAATACATATTTTTCATAAGTAGTGATAATGAGTACAGCCTATTGAAGATTTCCACAAAAATTAATGAATATAAAAAAAAAGAAATCAGACCATTATCAACAAATATATAACTCAATAATCAAACAGACAGTGACTGAATAGAATTATTTTAATTTAGTATAAATGGAAATTATGTCATTACTTATTTATTTTACGATGAACTACTACGCAGCGATAAGGCGACCGAAATTTTAAACGATCTTTTTGAACCAACGAAGATATCAATATCAAGAAACACTTTGTTATATGTGTATGCAATCCGGGTTAGAAGTTTTACCATAATTAGTGCGATGCCATGGTACGAGCAATTATCGGTAACTTATGTTCTGGCCTATCATCAGCAGAGACTTCTCGTCTTTTTGTTCTGGAGGCTATAATAGATATAAAAACGCTTTACAGCGAGTTAATTTCATAGAAATTGCTGAGATTGGAATTTTGAAAGTCATGTGTATTTCCTATTGCAAGTCTCGTTGGATTGGTGCAAGTTAAATCGAGAGTGACAGATGGACTGTCGCTTCACGCTCTCGAACAAATGTGGTCACGACCGACCAATGTCGCAACCAGATGATACCTCTAACGAACGTGATTTACCTATTGTGTGTTTACACGAGCTACATTATATTGTAAGTTGCTCCATTATCGATGAAAACGTGACAAAAATAAGTTAAGTTATATTTATGTTGACGTAGTGTATAGTTCCGTGGAGCGGCATTAAATATATATTTTTAGAATCAGAATGAAATTAAAATTGTTTATGAATCAAAAATACTTAGAGTGGGGACCACCACTCAAGGCGCTTATGTAACGATTTAAAATGATACCAATGGAAATATTTTTTTCCCCATATTCAACCAACATAATATTATTCTACTTCAATTCTATATAATCTAATTCAATTATGTATAAGCCAAAATGATAATATGTATTTAGATATTTATAATAAAACAAGATATTAAGAGTGGGAAAAGTCAATATATTGTTACAAAATAAGTTAAGATGTGGCCGCCGTGGGTCCTAACTATTTTAATATCAACTTGATTTGTGCAAGTGTATTTAGATAGTGTACTTTATAATGAATACAAAAAATATATGAGAAGTCTGATCCACTCATTTAGGCAAAACTCAATATCAAAATTTTAGTTTCAGTTTAAGCTGTAGGACTAGAGTGGTGGTCCTGACTCTAATTTTCATAATAAAATAATCCTACAAGAGATGTAGGTAGGCTTTTACAAAAAATATTCAAACTAGTAATAGCCTTTCAATTACTGTTAAATATAGCTGAGAATACACTTTAACTAAGTGTGTTTGTTATTGATTGCAATCAATAAAAAAGACAAAATAGAAAACACCTGTACCACGTGGTTGCAAATTTCTTAATCTATAAATCTATATTTGTGATAAATATTTTATAAAAAGTAATTGATAACGAGGACGCAAACAATCTGGTAACATCTTAGATGAAATCAATTTCGATCGGAATTTTAACTAGTTGGATTAAACTTACACTCTTATAATTAAAATATTTAAAAAAGACACATGCTTCGTTTGTGAGAAAGAGAGAATAACTAGGGTAGATCGGGCTTGCGACCGACTAGGACTACGGGCTGGTTTAAACAGGGGCCCTTATCACTAACCACCATTCTGCTCTCTCTACCCAACGAAATACTTTATGATTCCGCTAATACCATCTTGACAGCTCGTTTCATAAATGTACCTCCGGCAGATCTGCTTAGACCTTAATTCTGCGTAAAAGTAAGTCTCGATTACGATATAGATCTATGAGATCGTATTTGTCTGATCAAATGTATGACAATCGTAATCCATCCAGGGTAGTTAGAAATCAGATTTAGCCAACTTTACGATTATTGTAATGACAAGTGGCAAGATCGTTGATGATTCAGGCGTCCCAAACATTTATTTTTGAACCAGGACCGCATCGAAATAGCCAGTCGCTACAAAAACAAAGTTAGACACTTGAGGAAAATGCGTCTAAAATTCCGAAACGTAAACACTTTTCTAAATATTAAACGTAACGAGGAACGTCATTATTTATAGCATTTAAAAGATTTTAAAGATAGAATAATAAAATAAGAATAAACCCTTTTAGAACTGTTTAACCTGTTGTTAAACTTAAAATGTAAAGAATCATAAACACAGCTCAAAAATACACGAAGGCAAGTATTTTACGAGAATACATCCTATATGCATGAACATAACGTTATAACAGATTTCTAAATATCAAAAGTACTTACCATCAGGAATGTCGTCGATTATAGTGTTTTCTTCGACCGTGGTATCATCGACTGTTGCTGTGGTTATGTCTTCCACTGTGCTATCATCAGCCACTTCTTCTTCAACTTCTTCAGTCTGTGCTGGAGTCGGTACCTCTTCTTCTTGTTCTTTTTTCTTAATCGCCTGTAAATATAACTATTTATTCATTTGTACATTTATTATGGTTTTATACTACTCTAATACACCATGCAAGAAATCAAGACAAATTACAAATACAAAAACTTAAAATATTGACAATGGTAAGGCTAACATCAATAAAGCATGCCCATGATGTGATAACGAAAGAAATAACAACAACAAAAATAATAATCGTACTTGTTAATGAAACATTCACGTGAATAGTTAGCCCATGCTTAGGGCCGGTAACTGAATCCTCCCTTAGTAAGATTTGTTCACTTAAATACAGCGTAAACTCTATATAACCACACTGAAGGGACTGTGCATTTTATGACGTTATAGAGAGTTGTCGTTAAGTGGAGAGAAGAAAAGTTGGAAGACAAGCTAAACCAACCAAAACCAATTGATTTCGACGCTTTAACGCTTGGGAGTTTGTCGTTAAATCAAGTGAGTCATGGAGTTTACACTGTAGTCGCGTTCCCATACATTTTTATGTGTTTAAGTGAATGCCACTATATAAGGAAGCATTCAATCACCGGCCCTTACTATTTTTGATAAAATACAATACTCGTATAATATTGAAATAAAAATTCATTCACTTTTTGATAGATCCACTCTATTCACCAAGATACGGTTTTTCTAATAAAAATTGTACGATTTTGAACTTATTTCACCCATCACATAATAGAAATAAAATTATAGTCGTTCAGAAATATCTAAAATTAAGCCTTAAAAAGGATAATAGAATACGGGTGTTGCGCCAATAATACTCTAAGATTTTCCTACATTCATGTTGACCTAAATTATAATCAATATGTAAGAATTACCATTTCTTAAATTGTAAAACAAAATAGTATATTTTTTAAAATATGCAATAATGGCTAAATGTGCAAAGCCAACTTACTAACCATATTACTGTATGTAGGTACCACATTTAACGCAAATAAACGATTTAGAATTTGAATCCCTTCTAGCCCTTAAGGCGTTCTCATGTTATTTTAGGGCCTAAAACTTAGGCTAACATTTATAATATTTAAGCTTAGTGTGTGCCGAAAATATTTCAAATGGTAACATTTATGTTTTTTTAGGTCTGGGGAGATGACAATTAAGAATACAGATTTGAGGGATTAATTGAAGGAATTAAGGAATCCTTGAGCTAAGGAAACTTACAATATGAGTGTAAAACTGTAAATATCTGATCGTATCTTACCCGCGCCAGCCATCCTCCGGCCGCCTTCAAACATTTCATTTTCATTGCTAATTCTTTTATAAACAGATTAGAAGATTGACAGACATTTTTTCTCGGAATAAAGAGCTCTAGTTTCACAACACATCGTGCTAAGCACCAGGTTTAGTCTGAGGGTACTGCACGACTGTCTAAATTAAAAACCTAGTATCTACAAATTACCAAATTGCATCACAACTAAAAGTTAAGTCTGCCGTTTCTAAATTGTTTAAGATATGCATAACACCCGAAGAATAGCGTCCTAGACCTCCACTGTTGGAGATGTGCCTTCCAGGACATATATCTGAAGAGTTTGACCTAAACTCGCCACGCTGGCCAGACGAGTTGGCGAGGGCACGATGTATTTTATGACAACTTATTAACGATTCCACAAGTTGATATTAGTGTAACCGGGACCGACGGCTTAACGTGCTTTCCGAGGCACGGGAACGATGGTGTTGTAAATGACAAATGTACTTAAGAAAAGTGTATTTCTAATTGGGGTTCGAATCCACTTTTTTAGGAAAGCGTTTTTACAACCGAGCCACCACCGCTCATACAGACGAGCCACCACCGCTCATACAGACGAGCCACCACCGCTCATACTGACGAGCCACCACCGCTCATACTGACGAGCCACCACCGCTCATACTGACGAGCCACCACCGCTCATACTGACGAGCCACCACCGCTCATACAGACGAGCCACCACTGCTAAAAATAAAGTTAAGATAAATTACCCAAATATATTGTGTATTCTCCGTCCCATTCCGTTTTCATAAATATATTTTTGTAGGTACGATTTTTTTTTGTTAAATGTTTAATCTATGGCTCAAAGCTATGCGATTTACAGCAAACCTTATTTGAGATCATTATAGAATCAATCAATTCATTATACTTTTGAAACCGTACGAGTACCTCTGATACAAATTCCCGAGTGTGCCTCGAGTTTGTTTACAACAACTTACTTGTGTCGCGATTTAGCTAGCCAATATGAAAGTTGTATTATTATAATTAAATATTGTTTGTCCCAAATAAGTCCCGATAAATGTTACTTCTGGCAGCGGACGGCAAAAAGCTCGTAAATTCAAAAGCTAACAAACATACGTTCTTGAATAATCTAAATGCTAAGTGTAAGACTTTTATTATACACTTACTTTCTGTTACACATGTCACGAATTCCTGCAACATGCATTTTTACTTTACACTCTTTATACTAGTTATAAAACATTTTTTTTTGTCATTTTCAGATAGTTGGTTTTTAAATCGGACAGGAGGTACTAGTGGGGACCGCACGGGCGCAGCAGTCCGTAACAACGCGCTTCTTTAACGACCAACACGCTACACAGATTTGTTCACTAAAGATATTTTTTTTAAACAAAATAAGCTGACAGAATCAAGTAAAATAATGATTACATTAAATGTAACATTTAACGAAGCTTTCTAAAAGGACAAATAAAACAATTCGCTTTTTTATTATACGTCAGGTGACAAGAGCGATGGTGGTCTGGTTGTGAGATCGCTTTCCTTTTATACAAGAAAGGTCGCGGTTCGAACTCCGGAAGAAATTTTATTTTACAAAAATCTTACGTTCTCGTGAAGAGTAAAGCACGATAACGTTCGCTCTTTGGACTATATCATCTCATCATCACAGTGTCCTAGACATCCACTGTTGGAGATGGACATTCCAGTAATATTTGGAGAATTTGGCCTACACTCACCACGCTGGCCAGACCGGTTCTCTCCCCCTCAAACAAACTACTACATTGACACACAGAATTTTTTTTCTTTCAATATTGTATGATCACTATCTTCTGTCATACAGCACAACTCAATCAGGAGACAGGGACTACTCCTATCATAACAAACCCTCTATTATTGTAAAATAACTTTACACATAATTGATTACACAGATTTGTTCACTCACTAAGCACAAACTAATTGTAGGTTTAATAACCGTTTTTTTAAAAGATAAACGAAGTGTTATAGACACGTCTTGCTGTCGTTAATCGCCTGGTATAATGTAAGCGAGAATTTCGCGTGAGATCAGAGATCTATTGTTTCTTGTATTGTAAGATTTCGCAGACCGACAGCTTTTACCCTTTCGCGTATATTTTCTCCAGATATACCTCGTGTGTTCGTAAGTCTTGAGACAAAGTAAAACTAATTTACATAAAGTATAACTACTGACATCTAAAATAAATTATTCATCACAATTACTAACGTACCTAATTATTATTATTATTACAGGCTAATTATTATTTGACATGTATAACGCATTCTTATGAAGCACATCAATGACCGAAATAACCAAGCTAACTACCAATCACGCCACGTAGGTGTATCAAAATATTGATCAGAGTTTATTTTAATTGCAATTGGCCGTTAGTCTTGCGCAAGATTCTCGCAAGATTCTTGCTCGGACTGAAAATATATATTTGTTTCTAACTGTAGACTTAACTAACTACTACTGGTCTGATTTACTTGACATTTGGAATATTTATAATTACTCCAGACGATTGTCCTAGCTCTGATTCTCATACAGTTTGGCCTCCTATCCCTTGTTGTTATATTTTTAATGTCTTTGGGTGTGGCCAAGTCTTTGCCCTGTCGCTACATTTTCTCGTGATATAATCTTGATAAATGATAGTTGATAATTATCTCAGCACATAATATTTTGAACACGATTCTTAAAAGGTTACAGTTTTCTCTCGGTTACAGTCTTAATAATAGCTTTAAGCTGGATTTTATTTTGGTGTAAAATACCACTTTGCTTCAATTTAAAAAAGTTAAAATGCTGTTGGACCAAGTTTGATCCTTGGTGTTGTTTCTTGATCGTGGTTGCATCATGTTGTAATGTGTTATAGTTTTAACTTGGATTTACTTAATTATTATTGTTTTTATCTAAATTATTCAAAAGCCCAATTAATAATAATGCTGTATGTGACAATACTGACAGTACTGGCAGTTTTTTCGCGCAGCAAATCAGCATTGCTGTGCAGCGGGGGAACGCTGCAAGTGTTCTTGGCACACTGCCACAGGAACAAATCATGGGTGAGTATTTTTATTTATAATTAGTTTTCTAATTTAGTTTTAATTTTTATTTCATAATTTAATTATTATATTGTTTGTATATTACTTCGAATTAATAATAATTATTATATTATTATTTATTTGATTATTCAAAGGCCCAATTAATGTATACTGTAATAGCATGTGGTAGTTGCCTGTAATAGGCGCAGCAACTGGTTTCTGTCTTAGTTGTAAGTGAAAATCCGTGAATTTCTTGTTGCTGGCACTGTTGGCGACCCTAATAAATAAATAAATAACCCCGGCATGAGAAATACACTTTTCTTACGTCATAGATTTACCGTTTCCGTGAGACTAATACCAACTTGTGGAATCGTTAATACATTGTCATTAAAATTGAAATTAGACCCTCACCAACCCAAAATATAGATATATTTTACAGTTTCCTATCATTCTGCATAATTAATATAGAACACGTGATTTGGTAGATGTTCCGCTGAAGTATTAGGTCAACGATATTTAAGTGCATTATAATTAGTGTTGATAATTAATAATCAATTTCTTGCTAAGCGTTTAACTATACCGTCAGGAGTTCCATGCAAAACTCAATACATGCAAACACCATAGAATTTAAATATGGATCTATTCATTGCATACATTAAACACATTCAATTATATCTATATATTTAAATCGCTAACAATCTTGTTTTGACTTTACTGTAAAAATAAAAATAAATGACATCATCGATTTTGGGCTATTTTTGCAATGATCAAAAATGATACTTGTGTAGAGATTGCAACCCGGTATGTTTTTCAACCCGGCCGGGTCCGGTCACATTCGCCGCTAACCCGGCCGGGTCGATGTGTTGGGATGAAACCTTTGAAGTATTTTATGAAATTTGCTTTAAGTAAATGGAGGAAAAATACAATGATTCAAGGTTACGGAATAATATTTATTTCAAACCAGGAAATCAACAATAATCAGTCTTAATCAGTCTCAAAATCACGAGTTTTTAATACAGAATTAGTTAGTTTCACTTATGAACGGAATAGTAACATTAGTGTTACTAAGTTTAAGCAAGCATTAGTATTCAGTTATTAAGTTAATGAAATGATCTTCCACGCGCTGATGAAATGCCTGGATTTAGAGGATTTCGAGAAAAAGTTTGGAAAGTAGACAAATTATTTAAGAAGTCGCCCGTAATTTAATTACTAATACTATAACAGAGTAAAGAGAAAGACCTGCTTGCTTAAAGTTAATTACTAATACTAATGTAACTATTGAAAAGCATAGTATTAGAATAATAAACTAATAAGGCAGCCTAATGTAATAAACTTGTCTTAACAACTTAGATAGATAAACTTTGGTAGCTTAGGTAAAAACAAAACAAATTCTTAAGAGCAATAACTATATGGGTGTGAGGTGCGCGAGAGGAATGGAGACCGGCCATTGGCGCCTCAGAACGGCAACATCGCGGTTCGCAGCGCTTGCCATGCCAGTTTTTTACAAGTTGGGGCTTCCGTGCCGTAGTTTTCGTACCCACCGGGCCCGGTATGAATAGCCGGACCCGGCCGGGCCCGGTTTGCAATCTCTATACTTGTGCAATGATAAAAAATGTAAATTAGTTTATTCGATACCTTTATTGATAAGTCTCGTGTTGTCATTAAGTTATTTGGAGTAAAATATGTAGTTTTCGTATCAATCTAGTCCTTTAGTACTAGAGCTGTCATTATAATATTTTAAACATCTTTTTGTCTTAAGATCTAATAACCTATAATACTGTAATTTTATATCCTAGTTATAAGCGTGATTTTTCTGAAAATAAATAAATCGCCCAAATACCTACAATATGAATGAAGTCCTTTATAGAACGTGTTTTTTATACTAAGCACGACACTTGACAGATGGTAAGCGATACGCGAGGGGCAAGAATGGGAGCCACTGGCGTTCGACATGAATCCTTAACATTATGCCGGCCTATTAAGATGCTTTTTTACTTCGCATGAAGAACTCCAAGTTATAGTTGTTTCACACTGGCTGGAAGAGCATTTGACAGATGTAAGATGATAGTTCGTTTTATCAATCTTAAAATAGGCATATGAAATATCAAGCCTTTTTGGGAAAATCATATAACAAAAATGTTATGCATATTTATCTATGTAGTATAACGCTTCTAGAACAATCTCACGCTGCATGTATATCTATCCCTTTTAGTCTCTATCCTTAAGACTTACGGGTGAAAGAGATGGAGAAATGCGAGTACGCACCTACAACGCGTCGCAAACTTACCAGTCAGTTGGAATTAAATATTTGAATGGTGTACCCGACCTCAACCCATATTTAATCAACTAGAAGACCATTTAAACCGTGAATTGTTTATACTTATAAACTTTGCTCCAACTCTTGATGATATCTTTTCTATCCTTGGAGCTATCGAAGAAGCTGCAGTAAGTCTTCTTTCTTTTCAATAACCTTATAGCACTGACTCCTGTGTTCGAATCCGTATAATAATAATTATAGTAGAATCATCCCTTCCGGGGTGTTTAGAAACCACGATTTTAAAAAAGCGAGTTCTCATTTAGCCGACTTTACTATAGGTCCCCCATCTTCTATATATATCACAAACAAATTATTATGCCCCGACCAGGAGTCGAATAATAATAATAACACATTACTTTTATTTCCTAGAAAGCTCATTTCTCAAACTTCAAAAATGTTGGATTGTGCGAGCGAGTGGGATGCAAAGCGTTGAACCCTGTTAGGTATTGTAAGGGTGCAAGCATGTATGAAAGCACAGTTGTAGTGTGTTAGCATAGAACCTGCGCTATGAGGTCCCTGGCCTTGCCGGCGTCGATCTGATTGACCCTCTTGTTCTTGAGGTGGTGCGGAGTGTCGCGGCGATGGAGCCTCCCGCCGCCCCTCCCGCCGGCCGCCCCCCCGCCGGCCCCCCCGCCCGCCACCCCCGCGCGCCACCCCACGCGTCGGCTCTCCCGCTACCCCACCACCGACATTATTCAACCAAACCCCACCAAAGTATCACTACCGTAAAATAGGGGAATAGGGACAAAACTGAGATTTTCTTAGTGAGTTTGGTATAATTTTAATTTAAAGTTTTTTTTATAAACTAACAACACTCACGGCCAGTTGCAGAAAGGATGATTTAAAAAATCTGATCAATTTTTGATTATTATACCCAAATAAAATAATGCTGAACTTAAAATATGGCCTCATTCCCCTCATTTTACGGTATAATGTTGGAGTGTGCGAGCGAGACGTATCTAAGCTTATCAACACTTTCAATATATAATTCTTACAACAAAAAAAAATATTATCACCATACATGCTACAGTGAACGGGTCTAGGGTATAGTCTTTAGTCAACTTTAGTTATTAGCCTCCAATCTTATTAAAGCTATTAATTAACTTAAACCTGGTGAAATATGTGTTAAAGGTGACAGACCTCCAGATCGTCGTCCTCGTCGTTTTCTTCGTTTTGTTCCTCATCAGATGACGGTCGGTCCATTTGGGAGTCGGTTTCAGCGGGCAACACCGGTTGGGGGGCGATGATCACACGCTTCACAAAATAAAAACAATCATTGGAAAATTTATTTCACGTATTTATAATTAGGCTTGTGAGGATGAATGGATAGGTTGATGTACAGATATAGTACGTAACGTATTTCCATCGGAGAAACTCGGGTCCCAATCGTAATACGACGGCACCCGAAGTGTTAATCAATTATTGTATTAAATCCGTTTGAATGCGAGAAAAACCAAGGAAAGAAGTTTGAAAGAAGAAGGATGATAAAGATTGAAATTATATATCTGGGCAGTGTTTTCACTGCGGGTGGGAAGTATGATATGTTGAAAGAATAGTGAACGCGGGAAATAGCCCTGGGGTCACTGATCGGCAGTCGAAATGTCAGTGACAAAGCTCGACTCGCCATACACAATGCCATGCAGGTACCAACATTTATGTGTGGAAGCGAGACGTGGATATGTCAGAATACGCATGAGAGTAGAGTTATTGCAGTGGAAATGAGGTCGTTGCGTCGGATATGCGGCGTTACTTTGACATATCGCATACATAATGGCGAAATACGCAAAGAGGTGGGTATGCAAGAAAGCATAGTGACAAAAATAAGGAAAGCCATGCTTCGATGGTTCGGATATATTGAAAGGACGAAAGAAAAATTGACGGACGAGATATACTCGTATAATGCGAAAGTTATGGGTAAAAGAGGCCCTGGCAGACCGAGACTCACATAGCACAATCAAATAAATAAAACACTGACTGAAGGTGCATTACAAAGCCTTCGAAACAAATATGCATGTATAAAGATAATGGTGAATGTGAAGCGAAAGAGGTATGTCGTGATCATGACAAGTGGCGCTCAATTGTCTCCGCCTACCCCACAAGGAGTACATTGTACACAGATATACTAATATCTATATTATTTAGTACTATATTAGTACTAATATCGATTAAATATGGTTGATGCCTTTGATCTGGATGATCACAGATCTAATTTTTGTGTGTTCACTTACTTGTATAACAACGTTTTTCTCTTGTTCTTGTTCTGGTGGGGAGTTGGGTAGGCCGTTGACATCAGGTCGAGGTTTCTGAAGGGCCACCGCTTCGGGAGATCTCCCGGCCAACAGTTTGTGAGCTTTGGCCTTCAAATCCTTCGGGTGGGGAGTGTTCTGCCTCACGAACGGCGTCTAATCAATAAATAAACCAAAATTTATTTATACGTTTAAGAGCGATACATGAACGACTCGCTAACCTTTCCTCAGCCTAAACCAGGAAACAAGTCGCTTTCCGGCAAATAAAGTGAAACAACACAAAAACACATATATAATTTCTTTAATTTTAATTATAAAAATACATAAAAGTTGTATTTTTTTCGAAACCGCTCCTTTTGTCTTGACACTTTATGCCGAGAAGCGACATACGTTTTGCCACTTGTGTTTTCACATCAATGCTGTACTGACTACTAACAGATGACAGATTCAACTAGGCCGGCAGTTGAAATCTCGTTCTTTAGTAACAAACGCAAAATTAACTCCAATATTTTTAGTTTGAGTGTTAACTTACTAGGAAATAAAATTACAGACACTTTAGACATATTTTCACTTGCACACATTTAATTTTAATTAGGAATTATTTAATTAATTTAACTATATTTTATAATTTATAAAAGTATGGAAGACATATTTCTAAGCATTCCATGGAGTCACGGTGCGGGTGCCGGGTTCATCGAGTGTGGGGAAAGAGTGATGAAAAAAACAGTGTAAACTCCATGTAACGACAAACTCCCTAAAGTGTCGAAATCAATTGGCTTTGGTTGGTTTAGCTTGTCTTCCATACAATGATTCCATCACCATTTAACGACAACTCTATAACGCCATAAAATGCACAGTCCCTTTAGTGTCGTTGAGTTTACACTGTATCTTTAAAAAGTCCCTCATTTTATACTAGTAAGTTGATAGACTACTTTTCTCAAAATTGAACACTCAGATTGAAAAATGTTGGATTGTGCGAGCGAGAGGGGTGCAAAAGCGTTAAGCCCTCTTAATAGTTTTGCGATCGTGACTTTTACGAGTTGTATATGCAATTAGTTTAATTAATATATTTAAAAAAAATGGCTAAACTAACTACAAATAAAGCATGCACATGCATATTGTAAAAAGATTACAAACTAAATTAAAATACCTTTAAAAATGTAGTAATACTTCTATATAATATACTATTTAGCATACGATTTTACTTATATATATATTTGTTTGTGCCAAAAACTCAACGATATATATATTTTTTATGCATGCATTAACAATAGATTAGAATAGTTTTAGCTTAAAGTTTTATCAAAATTATTATTATTATTTTTAAATGTCAATATTATGTAGAATACTAGGGTAGCTAGTGCAGCTGGAGCCCAAGACACAAGACGAAAATTCTTGGTTTGGGCTCCAACGTGCAATACAATTGGAAATATGTAGCGTCAATATTGTTCACATCGTGTAATTTATTATATAAATATTTCACTATTGTATTTATTATTGTAACTAATTTCTACTGTATAAATAAAGAATTATTATTATTATTAATCGTAATACTAAAGTAGCTACTTATTATTGCACCCAATAATCAATCAGTAAATTACCAATATTGCTTTGAATTATACGAGTACTTATGTATGTTGTAATTTTTCATATATATATGTGATTTTGTGGCACAAACCAAAAGATAAACTATTTGACTAATAACAAAAAAAAGTTTTATCTTCAAATTATTTGGTAATAGATTTGACAGTACGCGTCTAGAATAACAACCGAATACTAAGCTTTATTCTCTGGTCCAGATTGAAACAAATTTTATTATTACTCATATCCTCAATTACATACAAACACTTACAAAGGAATCACTATAATAGAAAAATATAAGGTGTAAGTTTACTGCGAAAGGTTACCTGACTAATATAAATACCGCTACAATTGACAACTTAAATAATTACATATTGACAATAATATCTGTTGGAATACTTATTAGACTGTGCCAATTTTTCTAAATTTGTAATTTAATTTTATGCTCTTTCTTCGCCCAGAGAATCAGTATTGCAATTTAGCGTGGAAATGCCAGCGTTCTTGCTACCATTCCACGCGGACGGGACTTATATCCCTATCCTTAGTATTAATATTAAATTTATTTTATATGTTGTAAATATTTTTTTCGAATTAATGTAATATATTACTTTATATATATATATATATATAGTTGCAATAAATTTTGCATGCGTGAAACATGCGACTTGTGTATCCGTATAATAATTGAGACCATATTTGTGATCATGTGTTCTAACAAATAAAATATTCTTATATTTATATTATTTTATATTACCTCCATAATGTTTTTTAAATTTGTTATTACATAAGTTAAAAAGACTTTGTTGCACCAAAATTAAAGTCCAGTAACTGTTAAGATTAAAAATAAAAATATCGTCAAAAGCGACTTTTATTTTGAAGGTCTGCCGTTAGCTGGTACAATCGACGCTATTTTAACCTTTAACAATTATGTTTACAGACACTTCATTTTGGTGCAACTCAGCCTCAGTCTACACTTTAACATTTTTTAAAGTCAGATAATTTATTCTACTATTAACTTGCACATATAAAGAACTGTCAAAATTATTTATCTTCTTTTCATATTTTTTTTACAGTAAGCTATTTTGCTGTTAAATTGTATCTGGTGATTGAACAATCAATCCTTGTTGTATAAGTACGGCCAATAATAAAATCTATTCCGAATTTTATATTTGTAACAGTATATTTTACTTACTTA
The DNA here is from genome assembly GCA_910589645.1 of Tinea semifulvella. Taxonomy (NCBI): domain Eukaryota; kingdom Metazoa; phylum Arthropoda; class Insecta; order Lepidoptera; family Tineidae; genus Tinea; species Tinea semifulvella. Next base: position 12,118,760 of record OU342602.1, read on the forward strand.
TTATCATTTATTTTTATTGTTTATGTATTAGAAGTTTATGTACTAGCTATTAAATGTCGGTTGAAGTCAGCATGAACCAATGACTAATAAACTTTACTTAAGTATTTTTGTCTTAGATTTACAACACCACCGCTTTGTACCTCAGAGAGCACATTAAGCCGTTCGGTCCCGGTTCCACCAATACCAACTTGCGTAATCGTTAATAATTCTCCCCAACTGGTCTAGCCAGCGAGGGAAGTGTAGGCCAAATTCTCCAAAAAAATCAGGAAGGCGCATCTCCATTGTAAAAATAAAGTAAAATATCATCACGACCGTTTTCCCTTTCGTGGTGGTCAGAAACCACGCTTATAAAGAAGGGGATTCATATTTAGCCAACTTTACTAAAAGCCAATCATGACAAGTGGCAAGGTCGTCCATGTCTCTAGCGTACCAAACTCAAGAACTATTATAAATTAATTAAATATTCATTAAATTTATTTATTTAAATTAATAAATATTATTGTGTCCCGACCAGGAATGGAACCTGGTACTTCCTAGTCTAAATCTACAGCTAGATCACGGCGGCAGTCAATAAGTTATTGTAGGTTATTAAATATTCTTTAAAAAATATTCAATCCTATAATTGCAGCAAGTACAAGGTAGTGAGTTAAATCTATTTGACCCATTAACCATTGAACTCGGAATAAATTACAGTACAAGTGAATCATAGTTACTGCTACCTGGACATAAACAATGACAAGTGCAATAAAAACAAAATACTGTTATTTGGGGCCATTGTAAATTCATTTGCACGTGCATGAGTAAATATGGATTGCAATCCCGCGCGATTCTGCACTATAATGTCAAAACATGGTTTTGTGCAAAAAATACATCATTAATTTCACATGTTAGATATTTTACCATCAACACATAACATAAGGTATGTATATGAAGCTATATACTTATTACAAATATTGTTAGTAATTTTGATATAAAAATACTCTTGTCGATTCTTATTCCACCCTTGCTTGTTCTTCTTGTCTTGTTCCCAATGCCTAACATTCCTATGAAATTATCCAGTCCTATAACTACTAATACACAAATCATATTTTGTACATAAATTTTCACTATGATTATATCTAAATCTAAATTATGCAACTAGCATTTGAAGAGAATTGGCGCTATTTCTCAAAATTGCAAGTTCAGCGTTTAGAGATGGCATTCTGTGGGATTGAAGGATCCCGTTTTATTGAACTGCAACCCCTATGTGTAATACAGCTTGTAACAATTTTTTCCTATTTTAACAGATTGCTACTAAAATTAGCTGTTAGAATAATAATTAATTAAGACTACAACACTAGTCTATGGAACGTCATTAGGTCTGTCAAGTCGCCATCTTTCCCTCTGTCTTGGTGCTCGCCAATTTTATCATTAAACTCTTGAATTTAACCAAGAAAGTAGTTTAACAATACATATCCTCCGGTTATTTAATAACTGGCGTATTTATTAAAACAAGAACGTAAGACAGAGTACTAAGGCCGGCAGAAATAATGCAGCCAAAAGAAAAAAAGTAGTGCCAATATTAAGGCAATCCAGCATAATTATTCGTAAAAGCTGTGATTTTAACTAAATAAATCAAAAAACTAGACAACTAGATAGTTCTGTAATAACCCCACCATCTTTATAACATAGGAAATTTAGGACCACCGCTTTAGCAATAATGGACTGGTCTTCACACTCATGTCTATGTCTTTCCTTCATTCTTTGGCCCAGTCTATTCTAGAATACACTACCAACTAGCCACTACTTGTGCTACTAGAAAAAAGTGATAAAAAAGTGTATATAGCAAAAAAATACAGAAACTACAGTAAAAATAAATGTTCATTGTTTTTTTAAATTCTGTACTCATGCTGGATTTTTGTTTTAGGAATTAAAAACTAGATAACATTAACTATCACTAATACAGAAAATTTAAAGGAATCTATGGATAGTCAACATTTACTGATAAAGATGATTCATGAATAGTAAACTGGTAAGAAATACTATAAAATTTCTAGTACTCTAAACTATGTATGTAAAAGAAAATTATCTTTTATTTCAGTTTTTGGAAACGATGCTGCAGTGGCGAGTGCGTTCACAATATACTAACTTGGCAAGATATTAAACAACATCTTAGGTTATCGCAATAGAGTTTTATCACAACCCCTAACAAGGAGTTCTATTCATAAACCTTTACTGATGGAAATGGGCTTCCAAAACATATTTATGGAATGTCTCCAATTGACTTCTTTCAAAAAAAGTTCTTTCTTTAGTTTATTGAATTATTATATATTAAATATACAATGGATTAATCGTAAGAAAGCTCTCCTTAAAATCCAATAAGTTTACTAATTCGAACCCCCGCATTTACCAATAAGAAATACACATTACATACATTAGTTAAAGATTTAAAACCCCGCCGTTCCTGTGTGGAGAAGAGCAAGTTAGCCGTCAATCCCGGTTCTTCAACCTTTGGAATAATTAATAAATTGTCATTCCATTGACATCTGATGACGAACCCCTCTGGCCAGACATGGCGAGTGTAGGCACAATTCTCCAGAAATATACCAGGATAAGCATAAGTGAATAATAAAGTTATTTCATAAGTTAATGGATACAACCATGGTCCAACCATAGGCCGTAGAAGCAACGTCAAAATTATTGTTTGCTTCTAAAACCTATCTTTTTTTTAGTTAGTTGAAACAGGTCATATTATAATACTTTCCCATGCTTTGGAAAGCACCTTATGAGTAAGCCGTCGATCCCGGTTCTACTAATACCAACTTGTGGAATCGTAAATGAATTGTCATTGCATTGACATCGGACCCTCGCCAACCCGTCTGACCAGCGTGGCGGGTGTAGGCCAAATTCTCCAAAAATATGTTCTGGAAGGCCCATCTCCATCAGGAGATCTAAGACATTCTGAGAGGTTCTAGGGGTTGTGATGATTTTATAACAATAACAGTTGATTTATTTGTGAACGCAGTTCGCTCTGGGCTATATATAATAGCGACATATTACCAGCATTATAATACAATCAGTAAATATCCCAAAATACTTTTGAGAATTTTACTATTAACATATACTGAACCTTTAATACAACTTATGCAACGCTGGTAAAAAATATATGCGAAACTCACGCGACTGTAATAAGCATTTGAATGTCACAAAAATATTTGTATATTTTTTATTGTATGCGGATCATAACTTTGTGGCATTTGGGGTTGAAACAATGGGGTATATTCTCTTGATACCCACAAATTCATAATAGCTGGGTAAACGAATTTTTCAAGAGTGTGGCGATCCCAAATGCCATAACTACCTAAAACAAGAATATGTCGATTATAATTCCGAGGAAATGCGGCGAGCGTTTTAGGTACCCTCCCCGGTGGTAAGCCCTTAGTTTATTTTGTAGAATAGTTTTAATTTCATAGGTATTTTTAGTTTAGTTTTATTTATAATTAGTTTCTAATCTATTTTAATTTAATATTTTTGTATGTACTGCGGACATGTGATTAATCGCCCACCTAATGGTAATTACACCAATCAATAAAATCTCTACCACTAGCCAACTAGAAGTTGTAACTTTCAAATCCATAAATTTCGCGTATTTGTCAAAGATTTGCAACACCACCGTTCCCGTGACTCGGAAAGCACGTTAAGTCGTCCGTCCCGGTTCCACTAATGCCAACTTCTAGAATCCTCAGTTAATTGACAACAGACCCTCACCAATCCGTATGTTTTGGAGATCTAAGAATTCGTATTCTAATGGCTGTGATGATAATGTGTGAATCAGTTTGACCCGTAGGGCCTAAGTGACCAAAATCATTTAACATTCCAACATTGCATTTAACTGATTGGACAAGCAATCCTTAAAAAATGTGTAGCTGAAGGTACAGACAAATTAGCTTGGAAAGGTTATTGTAGTAGGTTTATAGGTACCATTAATATTTTTTTTTGGGTGATCGTATAATAAAATTTTTTTTTTTTAAACTAATCCTTAACCATATTGTATTTTGAGACATTCAAAGGCAAATAAGAAATATTTAAGGCTGACCAAATTGGTACGCAGCAAGAATAAGTTCAAATAGTCTATACATGTAAGTAATTGTAAACTGGTACTATGTCGGTAAAAGCAGGAGGTCTACTCTGAATGTACGAAATACGAAACTTCGGGACTGATGGATGTGATGGCATAAAAGTACTAGATTTTATTATTTTATTCATTACTTTTTAGATTTTCATTGTTATTAAGGTTAAATAGCTTTACTATTTATAGTATATTTCCGATTAGCCAGCGAAGACGTAGACAAGATAAATCAATATTCTTGTCTTACGCATTCAGTTTGGAATTCACAGAAGGGATCAGTTATTATTATTATTAATATCGCAGAGTAAAGTAAAGTCAATATACCTATGAAATTGTATTTTAGTAGATTTTTTGACTAATATTAATGAATATAGAGACAATATACGTCAAGCAAGGTACAAAGTAGTGTAAAGCTTAACACATTTTTGACTGTACAATAATTAAACTAAATATTTATAATAAAAAATAAAATAAATATTTTTTTTGACAAATTTGCCAAATTTTTTTGGCCATGATGAATGAGTGTGCATAGTTTTGTTTAGACAAGAAGTAAGTTCCACTTGCGGCGGCGCTACTTTACATATAAATCAAAATTTGTTAATTGCTAGTTCTAAGTTTCACCCACTGGATTTATGCAATGTTTTTAATTTGGCCGTGTTTCGTTTGTTCGTAATTTGAGAGTAGACCCTGCGTACCTCTGCCAGATTATTGGTAGAGGCGAGTCTGTGCAGCTCGGGCCTGCGCGGGCCCACCAGTCGGCGGACCACGCTCAGCGGGTTCCTGAGCTCCAGCAGTGACATCCGCTTATACGAATCGAGCGGGACCTCGTCACACGCCTCCGACTCCTCGTCCACCTCCAATATCGTAGACACCTTGAATGTCAACCGCACGATTTAGCTCATAGGTAATACTATATACGAATACGCACGGGAACCTCCCACTTTTTTATGAGCTGGTAAAAGAAAACTATAGGAGATATAAAAAATGTATATATGTATTTATAGGCGATCCACATTAGGTTCTAGTCAAAATCCTAAATCACAGACAATCAGAGTCTAATTTTGGTGGTAACACATAAGAAAAAACACAAAACAGCGACCATTTCATCAAATAAATGTCTGTAATAATTGTAAATTTTTGTTCTCTTAAACAAAAACACCATTTCTGACTAATAAATTCATTTACAATACAAAAACTAGCACTTGACATGTCCGTGCAAAAAGGCGCGAAAAATTCCAATTTTTTTTTTATTCCCGAAAGGCAAAACGAACAACGCCCATACAGCCATGTTTACCAGACCGCTTTGTAGATGGCGCCAGTTTCTTCCATTTTAACAGCCTTTTACTAGAATCGCATTATCATGGCTTTAGTTAAGTAGGTAAAGTTATCTAAATCAGTCCCGAGACTCAATTCATCATTTTTTAAAGCCACGAACCACACACGTCAATTTGAAAAAATTACCCCTTCAGCCTTAAACATATTTCGATAGTCAACCCATCATCGTTGCTTTTGTGTATTTTCTTTTTATGATAGAAATGAAATATCTTTTGGATACTTGATTAATAAAGGTAAATTTTAGTACGGATCCTGTATACGAGTATATCCCTACATTGACACAAAAGTTATTTTGTTTTAAAACTGCGCAATGGAAATTTATTTCAAGTTAATGTTTGGTATTGTTGTCTCTAGGTATCATCTCCCTAATTAAAATTAATTTACTTTTAAAACAGGATTTAAGTAGTGTGATAACACAAATACCTTACGATTATAACAAATAATATCTAACTAACTGTGACTAGGTTAAGTAACTGTTTATTTTCCTATTTGTTTAGTTCCTTACGCCTCCTCTTCACTATCGGCAATCATCGTATATCATTACTTACTCAGCACGATCATCGTACAAGCATCCACGATTCATTTGTTGAACGTCAAGCATAGAAGATCCCTTTGATGCGTGCCCGAAACACTAACAACTCACAGATCAAAGACTATCGTCGAATACGTCCTCTAAAGGCATTATCAGCTCGGCTAGCATGTGTATAGTCAGCTCGGCTAGCATGTGTATAGTCAGCTCGGCTAGCATGTGTATAGTCAGCTCGGCTAGCATGTGTATAGTCAGCTCGGCTAGCATGTGTATAGTCAGCTCGGCTAGCATGTGTATAGTCAGCTCGGCTAGCATGTGTATAGTCAGCTCGGCTAGCATAGGTATTTATAATTCTTGCCTGGATGAGTTCTTAGATCTAGTTTTTAACGCAAAACCCTGTTAAAATAAAGACATAGGACTTTGCCTGGACCTTACTTTGAGAATTAATAGCACACGATAATTTTGTGCTGTTACTTCTCAAACCATTTCAAGTGATTCACTTTAAATCTTAAAAACCTAATAAACAATTAAAATGAAGTTTCTACCTACCTATTGTAATTTGTATATTAAATATAATAAACAAAAATAACACCACCAACCAACCCAACCACCAAATAAATCAAAACCATATAGAAAGGCATGCAAACATAAAATAAAAGATAAATAAAACAAAACAATATGTTTATTTATAAAGTACATACACAACATATATATAATACTGGTTCAGATCTTACAATCACATTTACTTGTTACATTATTCACAACCCTTCGTTCTTAAATTGTTATATTTTAAATTGTAATTAAATAATAAATTATTAAAATAACCCCTTTTTTTAAATACCCATTGAGTTTTCTTCATACAGCATGCAATTATTAATTTATTTAATACATATACATACAATATGTAAGTTATTTAATTTTATATTTATTCGAGTGCATTGACTTAGATGTAAAAACAAGGCACTTTGCGATGTGGTCAGAAATCACGCTTTTTTTAAGATTCACAATTAGTTAAGTTAACTATAGGCCCAACATAACAATTGGCTTGATCGTGTTACTCGAGAAATATCACAAACAAATTAACTAAATAATTGTGTCCTGATCATGAATCGAACCATGAAATTCAACGTTCGTAAATACGGAGGCAGTCCTATAGCACCTATATAATTATGTATTTAATTAGTAAACGTTGCCAGTCTTCTTGGGACTATCCCTGAAAGGTCTCTAGGGGCCATTTTTTACTTATAGTTATTTTTTATCATTACTAAGATGATTATGATAAATTATTATACTTATTATTTATAAAAGTCTGAAAAAATAATAGGATCAAGAACAAAACAAACTTAAAAATATAATATTGAGAAACTAAAAAATATACAGACTATATTCATTAACTTTGTTTATCCATAATTATAATTTATGATTAAGTATGAGTTTTCAAGATGAACATAAAAATGTATTTTAAATTAAAAACTAAGCAAATTTTGTCATTTCTACTATTAAAATGCCCAGTTGTTACATTTAAATCAATACAATTTACTCCATAGCTACAAAAAACGTGCTTATCGCGAAATAAGCATTTTCCTTTGTGCATTTCTGTCTAAACCACCTGCGTGTCTGTCTGCAGCAAGAGGCAACGTTTCGTGTCGTTCGGAAAGCGAGATACCGCGTGTGTGTAGTGCGCGCTAAAAGTGTGGAAGGTCTCTTTTTGTAACAGCATAGGCTCACCTCTTTGGCTTCGCTGACGTCGTCGGTAAACTTGACGGAATGTGTCCTGGACGCTTCCTTCTCTTCCCAATCCTCGTTATCGGAGTCCTTGTGATCTCTTGGAGCGTTCGAATCTGAATAAAAACCACAAAAATTAATATGGAAATATGCATTATTATTTTTTCAATTTTGTCACATCACTGCTGCAGAGTTCGCTATTGTTCATTACGTCTGTCAGAAATTTTAATAGCAAGGCGACGAATATTAGGCTATACTAGGGAGCACAGTTCACCGTAAGATGTCCCCTGCCGTGATGTTGCCAGTATTAAATTGTCAATCTGTTGTCAGATCGTCATAGTGTAAACATCTCCGCTCGTTTTTGTGTAATTATTTAATATGTTTCGTAAAATTATTATTTATTCGCAACACCGTAGGCAATGCTGCCAATTCTCAAGGCTAGGGACATCTTACGGTGAACCGTCTGTACTGACAGTTAAACGCATCGTGGACGAATGTGCTCAATTTAGGTATCAAGGCGAATCGTCAGCTGTCAACGGACAAACGGATTGTGCTCTGCCGATTATATTTCTATCGATTTTACTAATTAGTTTTGTCTTGTTAAGAATGGTTTTGTATTAACTAAATAAGATATATATAAAAAAACTACACTTAACACGAAAATAATGTTTGTAATTATAATCTATACTAAATTGTGGATAATGGTTCAACATTAAAAGCATATGACAAAGATGTAAATAGGACAATACAAAAATGAAAACATATCTACAAAAATAAGCTGTGTTCGTGCAGACTGCGTGCCACAGTGAGACAGGAAACGAATAATTGTGCACTTTCTAGTGTATAAAAGTGTATCTACAATCACCGAATAGTACCACCGAACTAACCACTAGAGTCATGTAGACTTTTATTTAAAAAAATAAAACTATTAACCTAGGATCCTTGTATATCCTAGCAATGGTAAATTTTGTTGGAAAAAATAATAAATTTTTGAGTTGAATGGAAAATAAACAATTCATTAAATTGCGCAACTTAAAGTACTTATACTTATATTTCTGTTATATGTCATAAAAATGATGTAGCGCTAATTTGGCCTAATTCGTTGTGTTATTGTCAGTGTTTAGCCTAAATGGTTCTGTAGGTGGCAATGTTTGGCCTAAATCGTTGCATTGTTGACAGTGTTTAGCCTAAATGGTTCTGTTGGTGGCAATGTTTGGCCTAAATCGTTGCATTGTTGACAGTGTTTAGCCGAAATGGTTGTGTTGGTGCCAATGTTCAGCCTAAATGGTTCCGTTGTTGACAGCGAGTGAGCCTTACCTGATAGTCTGTCGAGTGACTGGGAGTTAAGCCTGTACTCCCTGAGCCACTGCCCGCTGCCCACCTCGGCCGCCAGCTCCAGCTCTAATGCGGAAATACTATGTACATGGCAAAACAATACAACCACAAAAACAACACATCCAAACTATCAACATAAATTCACCGTTGCACTATTTAGAACTCATTTTAGTTTTAACAAATAATATTTTAGGTTATTTTTGTACTACTTGTGCTGCGTAAAATTGGAAATGGTAGTCGATATTTTTATTGATAAGATTAATGTAGTCTTATAGTAAAGTATCATCTATTCTTTTTTATTATTTAAGTAGTTTTTAATTTATGTATATTGCCATAATTAAATAATGCAAACGTCAATTGGTGATTTTATGTTCATAGTAAAAACTTTACCAAAGCTTATGCAAGGAAAGCAAACATCAATAAAAATTCAACATATAATTTGATGCAGGAATTACATTCAAATTTAATATTCATAAGTTGCAAATAAGAGGGAAAAACTGTTGCAATTGAGAATAGTATCAAACGCTATTGGAAAAAAGGATTATTTTAAAATAATTACAGCTAAGACTAGAAACAAATCTGAACAGAAACGTGAGAACTATATTTATGTACTTTTCAGCGATATTTATAACATAGAAACACGATATATTATAACAGAATAGCAAACAGACTACTGTCTGTCAAACGCTGCGAAAATTTCATTAGATTTGTCTCTAGCGTAATCTGGAAGAAGAATGCTAAAACTTAAAAAGGTGGTATATAGACATATAGTAAGAGAAAATTTGAAAAACTATTATGAATAGATTCGATTTTTTTCTGTTTATACCAGATAAGATACAATTAACCAAAAGTCCCCACCACAATATGTATCTCACTTTTATACACAGTTTATAAGTTTTAGCAATTAATTGCCAAACAGCATTGAATTTTCAATTATTTACATATACAGTGCAAAAAAAAACAGATTAGGTTAAAAAAACCAAGGTGATACAATAAAACATTACAAAACAATAAAAAATACTCTTTTAAGGACTTTGCTGTTAAAATAAAATATTGTTTTACTGTACATGTGACACTGAGGCAACCTGATAGTAAAAGGTCCAAGAATGGACACAGAATGGAAACATTTATTGCTATGCAGAAGACCCATGGACGGCGCCTTTCGCAAAATATCTGTGAGGGGTGCCGAAAACCTAGTCCAGTTTAATGCCAGTAAGACACAGGCAAGTGCGTTTAAGGAGGTTTAATGAGGATTAAGGAGGTTTAAGGAGGATTAAGGAGTCTCTCTACTCTCCTCTTCCTACTCATCACTCACTCACGCCAGCCACAAAGACCGACATCAGTCCCTTCCATTATGCCGGCCTAATAAGATATTTCACACTATACCTGAAGGACACCAGATCATTCCACATGTTCACCGTGCGACAGATGTAAGTCTTTAAAGTTATATGTACGCGTAGGGATAGTGGCTACTGTATGTGGATGCATACTATGGTCTATGTATGTGGTTTGGTTGCGGAATACAGAAGAAGGGATGGTTATGGACCTCGTCTAAAGAGTTAGAACACTCACTGTGTATTGTCATTAATATTTATCCGGAATTTAACACGGTAACAAACGTTGCCGTGAACTCGGGAGGTCGTGGGTTCGATTCCCACCGGGGGCAAGTTGTACATTGTATAATTTGTCTCGGTCTGGGTGTCTATATGTATAATATGTATATATTTACAAAAAGAAAAAGTATAATATGTAGTTTATCAACCATCTAGTTTCCGTAACAAAGCCTCGTAGCTTACCACGGAAACTAGATGGCGCTGTGTGACCTGTCTGGAAATATTTATTATTATTATTTATACAGCATAATCCTTCTATGAGTAGTATAAAATATTTATTTAATTCGGTTGGGATTATGTGAAATCAATTATTTAAAATAAAAATTATCCAAACCGATATATATATATATATATAAATAATTTAAAGCTCAAAAGAAACATCCATTCCACAGTACACCAAATAATTAAATAAATACATCCACTGTAGATTTAGAATACCTTTTGTTCACTTGTAGGGTAATGTTTTTCAATGCATTTAGGTTCACCGGCCTAATAAAATATATACTTCTCTAATAACCGGTTTCCGGAAGCTCTATTTAATTATTAATGCTAAGGATTACCTTTAAGTTTTTCTTCAGTCAAATCGGGTTTCGAAACAAATTTGACAATACTTAAGTTTTTCTTAGTCAATATTTTACTTGAGATTTATTACGTTCCGTTTTTGATGACAAAAAATAAATATTTATATATTTAGTAAAGAATACATATGTATGTATATAGTTATTATTGAAAATTATAGAATGGGGATTTTTTCATGGGGCATTTGTATGAAACGTATATATTTCGTCGAATTTAATATAAAAAATATAAATATTTTGTAGAGGTAAATTGCTTTTGGCGTGAAACGAAACAGGGAACAGATTCGTTCCGAATGTCATATTTTACATTTATTGTTATAAATCGACCACTTAGTTGTGTATTTTTTATTATTCAATTTAATTTTTAAAAGTCATAGTTTTTTAAGTCACTTAATTCATTTATGTTTTATAATTGCTTCTTTTAACCGGTTTTTTTTCTTATGTGTGTACCTGGTTGCTGTGTGTACCTGGTTGCTGTGCGTACCTGGTTGCTGTGCGTACCTGGTTGCTGTGCGTACCTGGTTGCTGTGTGTACCTGGTTGCTGTGCGTACCTGGTTGTTGTGTGTAGGAGAGTTGTGGCAGCAGGAAGCAGGTGAGCACGTTCTCCCCGGTGGCCTCGTCCCGGTCCGTCTGGAAGGTGAGGAGCGGCTGGGCCTGGTTCTCCGAGAGCCACACCGCCTTCAGCTCCAGGTTCACCAGGGTGTATGGCAGGTATTGTAGTCTGAAAGGTACGTTTAGAAAACATTTCAAATCACATCACAACTTCTGTGGTCTAGTCATAGCTAGAGATCTGATGATGCCTACTATTTATAAGTTTGTTGTCGGCCTGACTAGATGTATATTCTATCAAGTCTACTCGGACTATGGTCTTTCTCACTGCCCCCAACATGCTCCTGGAGGAGAGCTAAAGTAGTCGAACCTAGACCCCTGGGTTTGTTACCTACACGGGCACTGATATACCAGAAACGGTATATCGTTCAGGCCCAAACCCATTGACCTCCGGGCCTGGACAACCCCAATCTATCTGTCTGTCAACCTTAACAGGGTTTAACGCCTCTGCATCCCTCTCGCTCGCACAATCCAATATTTTAAAGTATGTGTAAGAAAAGTAGTCCATCAACTTTCTAGGAAATAAAATTATGGACATCTTGGACATATTTTTACTTTCATATACCTAATTTTAGACAAAGGAAAACTAATAAAAAAAGACATAAAAAACTAATAAAAATAATTTAGCTGCGTAAAAAATAATGTAATAATATGTATGAAAAATGTTTCTGACCAATGCCGCCTCTATCCTATATTTGACCTCACTGAACTACCCAAATTATTTTATATTGTACAATAAACAAAAAATGCCCACCTATTTCCACTGACATCCAGCACATGTAACGATTTACAATTTCCAAGCTCGTTGGGCAGTCTGGTGAGCTTGTTGTCTCGGAGACTGAGCACTCCGAGGAGCGTCATGTTCCCGATCTCCAACGGAACATGAACCAGGGAGTTCCTATCTACATTCAGTACAGTCAGTTCGTTCAGATTCCCTATAGTTCTCGGCAATTCCATTAAAAAGTTCTCGGTTAATATAAGCTCTTGTAGATTCGTACATCTGAAATTATAGTTTTATGGTTAGTTTACTGAATTATACTCTGAGACAGGTCAAGGAGCCAAACGGTATGATAATTAAAATTAGACCAATCAGTCTAACATAAATCACTGCCGGTTACTGTGGTGTTCGCCGTGCACGTTGATGTTGTTGTTTTTAAGACGTTATGGCGACCTGCGTGCTACGGCAATGCATGCAAAACACGTACTTCTCCGACAAGAGAACCTTACATCCTTTCTGCCAACGTAAATGTTGATTAAAGTAAAATTTTTAGTTTTAAATAAAAAGAAATGGAACATTCTAGACGTTTACTTTCTTTAAATAACAAGTTTGGCTACTTGATCATAGATGGCGCTGTTATAGTTACAAACAAATATAAACTTAAAAATACTCGTCATAGGGTTGACTTTGTCTCCGTCCATAGTTCAGAAAACATGTCTTTCTATAAAAGTTAGAAGTTTTGCTAGTGGACATTGGATGGCTTAACAAATAATGTAACAAACATTTTGTATTAAAAATGTATGTTAAATTTTACAATGTTACCGCTAGCCATGCATTGGGTTGTAATATTTTAACAATAGTAATCTACACGATTGACACAAAATATTTAAGATAGCATCAGTTGGCACACTCCCTGATCGAAATACGCTGACCATGGCGGTCTGCCTTCGACTCGGAGCGCGGACTGTCCCCCCGCACCAGTGTCGATGCGTCACGCGGCTCTCACCGACATCATCCGAAGGACTCTTGTCTGCTGGTGTACCCGCAATCTTAGAACCATCTGGGATTGTGCGGAGCGGATGACTGTTGGCCGTGGAAACTTGGCTGGTCTCTGGTCTCCATCCACATCCAGGCGACCTAGCGAGGTGCGGCGTCTTTTGCTGAGAACCTCAAATTGCGCAAATACCTTAGTACAGGTTACGAATTCGCGCCGTTTGGGGTCGAGACGATGGGCCCATGGGGCATTCAGCAAGACAAAGAGTTGTCAAAGCGGATAAGGAAAAGTCTGTAGACAGGAAGGCTGGCAGTTATTTCCGCCATGTTACCAGTCTGCTTGGGACTATCTCGGATGGGATGTCTCTAGAGGACATTTTTATTTATAGTTCAGTTTATTTCTAATTTTATTATTTAGGTAGCTTTTAATTTTTTAATGTATATTAATTTACATCTAATAAAACGATGTATTTAATTTTTATTCACGTAACAGTAATACTGCAAACTAAATGAGAAGTGTCCATAATAACAGTAAAAATAACTTCAAACCTAGCTAAGAGCTTAAAAGTATGCGAGTACTTCAATAAAAATAGTTACAAATTTGAAGATGACTCACCTTCCTACACTCTCGTTTAGAGTATGTAATCTATTTTGGTCCAACTTTAGAATAGTTAACTTTGTCAAGTACCCCGTTCCGTCTGGTACCGTTTCCAGCATGTTCTGGGATAGATGGAGGTCAGTCAGAGACGTTAAGCCACCGATTTCTTCCGGAAGTTTCTCCAGCTTATTCTCGCTGACGTCTAAACATACTAACGCCTTCAAGTTCCCTATCTCTGAGGGTAGAAACTGCAGTTTGTTATGGTCTAACCACAATTCCTCAAGTGCAGGTAACTCTCCGATGAACCCCGGCTGGAAATTAAAACATTAAAATGATAAATGTACCATCTTTAAGTGCTACAACGATCACAACATGCACAAAATACAAGTGAGTATCATTCACAAAGTATCATCACGACCATATATCCCTTCCAAGGTGGTCAGAAAAAACGTCTTTTTTTAAACAGCGGATTCACATTTAGCCAACTTTACTATAGGACGATCATGCCAAGCGGCAAGCTCGTCGATGTCTCTAGCGTACTTAAATAAATAAATATCATAAATTCTCTTTATAAGCGTGGTTTCTGACCACCCTGAAAGGGAAACGGTCGTGGTGAAACTTTACTTTTTTACTTTAACTCTGTAAGTTTTTTTATTTTATAGCACGACCTGTGACCTTGCTCCCACCTGATGGTATGTGACGCATAAGGTCGAGAATGTTAGCAACTGGAATCAGACTTATGACTGACATCAGTCCCCAACACTATGCTGGCTTAACTAGATGATTTTTCACACTTCGCTTGTATGACTCCAAACATACATAAGGTAATGAGATCAACGTACCAATTCCTCGATCTCATTGTCTCCAAGGTCAAGCCTCTCGAGTCGGGTCAGGTTCTTGAGGGACTCCGGGAGAGACTTGAGCAGGTTTTCTCTCAGCTCCAGCGACTCCAGCGATATGAGGCTGAAACAGTAACGACACACAATTAAAACATAGTTTTTCGCTATCTCAGCACCGAGAGCACACGAGTCCCAAAACCTACACGTTTGGAGATGATCCGTGTAATTCAGTTGCAAAATCGAGAAGAAGGGATAAGGAACTCGTCAGCACACTCATATCTCTTAAAAATATAATCTTAAGACTTCGAGTTCAATCCATAAAATAACCTAATCATACAAAGAAAATATATTTGATTTTTATTTTAAGGGCTTTACCTTATAAATAATCAAACGAATTAGCAAAGGCAAATATTTTTTACAAAGCATATATCTGGAGGATTTGGCCCACACTCGCCACGCTGACCAGACAGGTTAGCGAAGGTCTAAGGTCTTAACGATTGAATCTTTGTGGATTCGTACAATAGTAAAAAAATACATCAGATCCTTGCTAATCCGTCAGGCCAAAATTCTCCAAAAATATGTTCTAAAAGGCCCACTAGACTCTAGGGTCTATGATGATGATGCTATAGTTTTGTTCTCGATCAGGAATCGACCACGGATCGTAACCGTTCGGTCATGAAGGCAGTAACATAATCTAGTCTTGTAATGAGTTATGAGCGTGTCCATAACTCCAGTGACCTTCAGTAATATTGTGATATCAGATAATGTGACGGGATCATAGAGTTAACATTATGGACATGGCACGGACTGGTTGAAAAATAAATAAAAACTAAAATAGTAACATGACCGTATTCTTTTAGTTCATTATCATTAGTTTTTTTTTAACTGAACGCAAGTGAATCGCGTCCATCTTGTATTAAGCGGACGCTAGGTCTAAGTATAGAAGCAATTGACGTCAGCCACTAACGACTGACATCAGTCTCTACCACTATTCCGGCCTAACTAGGTGCTTTATAACACTTTGCTTGAAGAACTCCAGGTTATGGGAGTGGGGAAACAACTATTCCAAATCTTTAGCGTGCGACAGATGTAAGAGTCTCCAAATTTATGGTATGTGGATGGATATTTTGGCCTATCCGTGTAGTTCAGTTGCAAAATCGAGAAGAAGGGATAAGGAACTCGTCAGCACACTCATATCTCTTAAAAATATAATCTTAAGACTTCGAGTTCAATCCATAAAATAACCTAATCATACAAAGAAAATATATTTGATTTTTATTTTAAGGGCTTTACCTTATAAATAATCAAACGAATTAGCAAAGGCAAATATTTTTTTACAAGGATCTGGTCACAGGTACAAAGGAAAATATATATTTTGGACCATGCCCTTTGGTATATGTCAATGTGTTCCATCACAGTTAGCGGAGTGGAAACACAATGGACTCCGAGACATCACCAATCAAACGAGGTGAACATCATTTTGCTACAATAAAAGCTATTTTCTATACTTATCTATAAATAGACATCTTTGTAGGTAAACAAATTATTTTATACTGTATATGACAAAAGTCTTCAACCAGTGCGTCCTCCCCGTAATGTCGTTAGACGTGGACACTGACAGTTGGTCAGGTCCACAAGTTTAAGGTCGCTTAGCGAGCTTTGGTGAGAGCTATGCTTGGTATTTCTCTAATGGAACAAAACGTTTAGTCAGAGACTCGTCAGAGAATCGAAGTTCTGACAATAATCTAAAGTGATAATCTAAAGTGGAATTGGGCTGGACAGATCTGCTGCAGAACCGACGACCGATACGGTCAACGGGTTCTAGAGTGGAGATCACGTACGGGACGACGCTGAATGGAATGACTCCCCGCCAGATGAACGGATGACCTAAATAGTCGCTGGTGGGGGCCATCTTCATAAGCACGAGGGAGACATAGACGATATAGCAAGCAGTGGGGAGACACAGACTAACGATGAATATAAATTATATGTGCTATGATATTAGGTGAACTGATGGTGGTAGCTTGACTAGTCTGTCGAGATTATCGAAAATCGCTTGGGTAAAGAATAAAAATGGAATAACTAAATAATTTTCTCGCAACCGCTATCGAACATACATATCTCTGAGCTCAAGGTTTTATAAAAAATATCTGGGAATAAGGATCGGTACCAACCCGTCTGGCCAGTGCAGCGTGGCGAGTATAGGCCAAATGTTCTAGGAATGGAAGGCCCATCTCAAATAGTGGAGGTCTAAGGTAAAAGTTTAAAAAAAACTATTACAATAAAGTACCTATGTAATCGCAATAAGCAGGTAAGTAAATATGTTAAAATTTAAGAGTCAAATATCTTGAAGAACTTAATTAAAACGAGTGCCTTACACATTCCGACGTCACAATAATGTGAATCCGGCTTAAAAATACAGTTTTAACAGTACAGAGTTGAACACAACGTTACGTAATTATATAATTATGCTCGAGTATTCTGTATAAAATATTTACACATACCTATTCTATTCACAAGCTCAAACAGTTCCCAAACAATGAGTCTATCGCAACTATTTAGGCTTACTGTCTACGAGACGTGGTCTAATAGACACGTATATAAGTATAGATGTAATTTGTTTAGACTTACATATATTAAAACCATTATTAACGATCTTATTGTTGTTACTGATTTTTTTTTCTTTGACATTTTTTTTTAAATATAATTTTTATTACTTAGCTACCTACTATTTTTTTTTAGTTTACAATATACTTGTACAATCTATTAGTTTATAACACATATTTAGAAGATTCGATGCACCAAATTCTATATTTTAAATAGATTTAATAATTAGTGTGTTAGCTTATAGTGTTATACATTACAGTGGCTATAATCTTAACTGGCAAAAAATATCAAAATATAAATTTTAATATTTTTTCAGTCTTAGCTTATACTCGTAGTGTGACAATACGAATATTCAGCAGCTATTAATTTTATGCGTCATTTTGTAATATTTAAATATTTTTTATTAACTCAAAACCATCACCATGTACTGACTGCTCCGGATACACTAATATCACCGTGTTAGAGCGAAAACCATTTAACTATATTTTTTTTGTAATATCACTTTCTTACACCAGTCATTTAAAAGCGTATACTTATTCAGTGGCTGTACTAAGCGCAATAATTTTATTTTGTGTGTTACCGATGTGTTTAGAGAAATTGTGTTTAACGGAGTGCAATAACACGCGCAGCAAACAGTACATAGAACGTATAATGTAGAACACGCGCCCATAAAACTACGCGTAGACGGTAGGCCTTATTGTCGCATGTGACAAATTGTAACACACAGAATGACAAATGGTACTGCGTGGGCTCTAAAGGGATTGTTACACATAATACCCTGTGTTCAACTTGATGCTCTAAGCGCACTTTTTTTAAAACATTGCGAATAACCAAAGACAAGGACGCAGGTTTCACAGAAAATTACGTCACCGATTTTACCGCGATTTTTTTTTTCCGGGTAGTTCAATACAGCAAATATTGAAAAGTCGAAAATATTGGTAAATTTTGCAGTCTTACGTTTTTTTTCTATTTTATATTAGCATCGTCTGGCTTTGTTTTGATTTTTTATTATACAGGATTATTATATCGGTTATATTAATAATTATATTAGTAGTGTAGCGACTATGCAAAAGAAAATAAAACTTCAAAGTATCATCACGACCGTTTCCCTTTCGCGCTACCCTACACACATCGTGTGTTTGCCTCCACAATAACACGCAATATACAATCAAAGCAAACCGACTAAATCCATAATTGTCAAAACCAATTGACACCCGTCATAATTTTGAATATTAAAGTTTTATTTTCTTTTGCGTAGCTATCGCTACATATTTCACATATAATCTCATAAGTATTTATTTATATCTTTATTCATGTTGTATCTATACTATTATTGTTTCCAATCTCAATCACCCTATTACCTCACTTTTTTACCATCACAAAGGTTAACTGGTAGAGAATGCATTCAGCATTAAGTTCGCTCATGT
This sequence comes from Tinea semifulvella, assembly GCA_910589645.1. NCBI lineage: Eukaryota > Metazoa > Arthropoda > Insecta > Lepidoptera > Tineidae > Tinea > Tinea semifulvella. The sequence goes on from OU342602.1 coordinate 12,137,775, forward strand.
ACACTACATTTGTAAATTATGTGCAATAAATATTTTTATTATTATTATATTTAATAGTATTTAGGATTGTGTTAATGATACTACAGACAATTACTCTACAAAAAGAAGACAGATGAGATACTAATCACTTTACTACGCTGTGTGCAAGATGAACGGCTGTTTGGGTTAGCTTAAAGCCTCGGCGCTTTAAACGACCAAAACATCAAGATGAACTCGGCTCTAGTATCACAATTTACACATTCAATTATTAAAACAGGAGAAGCTATCATCGATGGTGATAATGGAGTCATATTGCACATGAATGTAATGTATAGTCGTATCTAGTGTAGTGTTACCTAATCCTGGTCTTGGTCTAGTCTAGGTATTGGTCTTGAGCAAGACTTGTTCAGATTTTAAAAATAAAATGTTTTATTTGAATACGTACGTTTTAAAATTGTAACTGCGTCGTGTATTTTTATTTTTAATATTTATAAATTTGTTGGTATTGAAGAATAAAACATAATGTTAAGCATTATAAGAGTATATAGAGTAGAACCTTTGTATATATTTGTAGATACATATCGGTCAATAAGATCTATAACTATTCCAAATTTGAAGTAAATCAGACCAGTAGTTTACAGACAGACACTAAAGTCTCACAAGGTACAATTTGAAACAAATATATATTTTGAGTCAGCGCAAGAGTCTTGACCAATACAAGACCAGCTGTTGTTGCTTTGGGCAACACTAATCTAGTGTGTAAAATGTTATCAGAAAGACATTACATTGGCATTCAATCAAGATACAGATGCTATCGAGATCTGACTGTTTATTATGTCATTATATTTTAGGATTAGTCATCAATTGGACACACTGGTCTGGACACATCTGTGTTCATTTTATGATTTTATTATTAGTTTGAGTATTTGGTATTATAATTTAGTATTCTATTTATTAGATATTATATAACATACTATGTACCATGTATCCTAGCAAATAAACGATTTCATTTCATGTCATTTATTATTTAGTATTAAGTATGACAATGCCAATTTACTATCATATTTATAACCATTCTACTCGTATTTATTGAATTGTAATTTGACGAGGCGGTTTCCACTTGTTTCTGGACTATAAACATAAAGAAAAAGATAAATTTCTAAGCATTCCATGGATTCACCGTGCGGGTGCTGAGTCCATTGTGTGTGGGTAAAAGATGAGAAGAATGGTGTCTCGGGCTTGTGACTGACAATAGGCTGGTTTACAAAGGCCTTCTTTTTGTATTTTTTTGCGCAACAAGACGCCGACCATCCACCATTCTGCTTCTCTCCCTCCCCAACCAAATACTGTATGATTCCGTTAATGCCGTCTTGGAGGCTCTTTCGATAAATGTATTGACGGCAGACCTGCTTAGGCCCCATTTTTCAGTACCCAAGTGGTTCAATGCTGGAACTCCCCTTGCACCAACTTCCACTGCGTAAAGCTAAGTTTTTAACCTGTTCCTGAGCATTTCTTCTGTAAGATCATAATATTTGTTTGACTTCATGTTGTGGTCTTTTGAAATATACATATGTAATAAAACTGCTGTTACGGACGTGATTAAGGTATTACTTATTTACTGAATAAATGATTTGATTCAATTGTTAAAACTTATTTGTTCAATTCAAGGTAATCCAATAAAATATACCTACATGATGAAACAAATAGTTGTATTCACAAGTTTAATAACCGCTTTATAAGTTTAGAATTATGAGACCGTCATAAGTTCGCTTGGTATTTTTGTTATTCCAAAGAGGTCATTGACGCAATCTTCCGCGAACGAACTTTTGTCGCAAACTCGCAAAGTGCAGGTTGAATGTTAATGTTTTCTTTGAATTAACATTTATTTAGGAGCTGTTCCACGAGATATAGGGCGTGAAAAATAAAATAAAACCCATCAAACCGGAATATTTATTTTATTTAAAAGTTTATTGCATGCACAAAATTGTACAGAGGCTGCATCTAGCGCTTAAGTCTGTTGATTTAGACGCGGAAGTTAGATTCCTGTTTGGGACACAATGTATTAAATTCATTTATGATATTTGTCGAGTTTGGTACGATAGCGACATCGACGAAAAATCGGTAAATGTAAACCCGCTTAATGATAAGCGTAGTTTCTTATTACCCAGAAAGGGATACGGTTGTGATGATACTTTACTACTTCTGTACAGAGGCTGTCTTCTGATTTTCTTGGTGCATCGTTTTCCTCATTGCTGAGAGTTGTTAACCCCTCTGCGGTACTTGGTAGTGATGCAACGAATACTACTTTCACGAATACGAATACTAAAGCTACTACTCGGCGAATACGAAAAAACGCAGACATAATTACATACAACTAACGTAAATTTGGGTAAGATTAGCCGGAGTACCTTTAAAAAACTACCTTAATTTTTATGATAATCTAACGAAAGTTGACTAGATTGTGCACCAATTTGTATATTATAAAACGTATTTAACATTTGGCAAAACCAATGATTAACAACAGAGAAGTAGCAATATTAATTTCACATTGAATGGGATGATAAAAAAATGGACGATATTTTTAAAGGAAATGACTATTATTTTATTATGTTTAATTTAGTGATTGTTTTGCTCTATGTTTGTCGCTCAATGCAGTTCCGTTGGTTAAGGTCTGACAGTATTTCCACTCCGAGAATGTTGAAGTTAGGCTTTAGATCCAGCGCTGTGCCCTGAAGAGTGGGGGGAGGAGAGAAGGGAGACTGCTTGGCTGTCAGCACGCATGCCTGGGTCTTGTTGAACTGGACAAGAAGGGTGAAGGGTGTCGTCCAGTTCTGCTGTCATAATGTGCCGTGATTCCATGTTCCAAGTGTAAGATAGGTGCAAATTAAACATAAACCAAATAGTGATAAGAATAATGCCAGCTTTCATAAAACTTATATAAAAACCAGATGTTTTAGTGTCGTAATGTGCATTGTTTTTTGTATTAAACGTTTAAAGAAACTGTCGGTGAGTTGCAGTGGGAAGCTAGTTATTTCTGTCACGCATTGACAAGAAAATTGTCAGGAATGTGGCTTTTAATCTGCAAACAGCAATTACATTTATTGAGCCTACCAACACCCTGTTTTAGACATGCAACTAGTTTATGGATGTATGTATTAAATAATAATTAAATTTCTAAAAAATGTTGATTGGATCCTTTTTGCGTAACTGAGTTCGAATTTATAGGTACATCCAGCAAAAAGTTCGATTGCAGTAATGACTTTAAGCCGTGTAGCAAAACACTCCAGACATGTTCTGGAAACCTCATTTTCAGCAGTGTAGGTCTAGAACTCCTTTAGAGCCTGAAATGATGAACCTCTATTGTATAGCAATGCTGCACAAAGAGATTTTCAAATACACCAATATCATCTAAATGTAAATATTGAACATTTTAATGTGATATCATCATTACAGCCCCAAGGGCACACGAGTGTTACACCTTTACTGCTGGAGATGGGCCTCCCAAAACATATATCTGGAGAATTCGGCCTAAACTCGCCACGCTGACCAGTTGAAAGGCTGACGTAATTTTTAATGCCAATTTATTAACGATTGCACAAGCTGATTTTATTGGAACCTGCAGCCCTATTCTGTAACTTAGTCGCAAACGTTTTTAGTGGTTTTCGTTATTTACGCCAGAGGTTGCGTCATAATTACAAAATATTATTCAATTCTCAACTCTATAAGCGCTCTACCTTGACAGCGGCCGTGCAAATATCAACTTTAATAGCGTGATATATATACATATACAGTTAACGGATTCTAGTATATAACGTTTGCGCTTAGGTAACAGAATAGGGCTGCTGGACCGACTGCTTAACGTCCTCCTCACGGGAACAGCGGTGTTGTAAATCTATAACAAATATACGTTAGAAAAGTCTATTCAAATTGGTACATGCCGGGATTCGAATCTTTTGGATTAAAGGAAGCCGTTCTTACAACTAAATCACCGCTCGTGTTTTTATGTTATGTTATAAATAAAAGATTAAATATGAATATTTTAACTACAGAAGTAGCTTACCTAGGTATTAAAAAATGTTACATTACTGATGGTTGTAGCGGTGAATTGTATTTATGTTACAGTTTTATTTATTTAAATATAAACTTTCTAAATATCAGAGTGAATGTTTGGGATATGAATAATAAAATTAATTACATTTATAGCCAGAAATAAATGTACCAAAGTTCAGAGACATGAATGTCTAGGACTGGCCTAACAATATATTAACGAATTTAGGGCCAAAGTTAATCAGTTAATAAAATTTACATTAATTATATTATTTAATTAGTATGAACCGTATCCCTTCCGGGGTGGTTAGAAACCACGCTTTTAAAGAAACGGTTTTACATTTAATCAACATTATGTGCGGATGACACAAGGGTGATGATACTTTTTCTAGACAGGTGCTACACTTTTCCCAATTAGGTACATACTCTTTGTTACATATCAAAAAAAATAGTCTAATATCTGTTTTGAACACGCTGTATGAAAATGGTTAACAGCACGTTTTGTAATTTCAAAAACCCATAACGACACAACTCTAATGGTCGGTGGGTTGTGTAAATTGCTCCCACTCTTGAACATTGCGTTGGTGCGGTGTCACATGCAAGTATAAAAAATAAGAATCAAGCCGTCTTTCTTTAACTTTGACACTAGCAAATTGATACTAATGCTGCTTGCAGGTAGAATATACGTGAAAGATTCCTAACTAAGTTTTATGACTACTGTACTGTATTCTTTGCAAATAAACGTTATTTTATTTTTTTAAAAATCAGTCCCAATTGTTTGCAATTTAGGGCCAATGCGTCGAAAGAATAAATATGTTAATTAGTTGCAGATACATGTCTATGTTAATGTCGAATTAAAGAGGGTCTTGGGTTGAACGTGCTTTGGATTTGTAAAGCAAATAAACAGTAGGAAGAGCAAGCTATAAAGTTGTTGTAAATAAAACTCCCAAAACATGTTGTTCGGTAGAGATGGCACATTAATGTTTAAAGCACCTCTTTGGTGTTTTAAAACTGTAATTAAAACAAATAGGTACTATTTATATTTACATTTCTCATAGCCAATGAATCCACACTAATATGTGTGTACTGTGTGGACCGATTTTGAAGAAAATTGGTCACCTCAGAGTTTTTTTCGCTTACCACTATATTCACGGGCATAAAAGGCACAAATCCATTTGTTATATTTTTTTCAGAGCGACCATACACTATTTAAATAAGAGAATATTATATAGAAGTCCAAAAGTGTCAAATTATCATAGATTCTAAACCATTATAGACATCAAATTATTTATTAATAGCTATATCACATGCTTTATATATACCAAAACATATTATTACACGAGCCCTTTATACAAAATATTAAGTAATATTTAAAAAATGGTACACTAATTGACAAAAATTTAAACAACTTTAATAATATCTATACAATAAAAAATAAAAAAACTTCATAGTGGCCATATTATACATGTGTACACTAGTTTTCTAAAATTTCTAAGATTACAAAGGAATTTCGTATCAATATTTATATCTATCCACAGGATTTGAGCCCTTATATTAGCTTCATAAGGCACCCGAAAAGGAAAAATATTTTTTGCAAGTGTTCATATGGTGCAGTAGGAAATTATTATTATATATTATTCAGTTACAATATACGAATACAATGCCGTTAAACGAAGATATGTCACTACTATCACGTATCCAGTTTCTATAACATACGCAATAGCCACAATGGTTATGTGGGTCACACACGATTACCTGTAATCAAGCAAGCAGTAGCGATAAGAAAAATATGCTAAACTCAAGTAGACTATGACGAAACGTAACTAACACTTTTCCAAAACAACGATGATAGTGGAGAATATAAGGTACGAGGGGCGTTCAAAATATTCTCGGTATTGATACGTTACAACCTCTTTTATATATATATTTGTTACTGGCCGCTAAGATTCATCCATTGACATTAAAAAAAAGTAAAATTGGAACCGAGATGTTCTTTTGTTTTTCTGCAATTGCCGAACAAACATGAACACCATGAGCGAATTAACAATTTTAACGAAATTAGAGCACCGATCCGTCATAAAATTCTTGACAAAACAGGGTAAAAATCAAAAAACCATAAAAGAGGAAATGGATTGTGTTTACCGTGAGTCTGCTCCTTCTTTATCTACTATTCAAAAATGGTCAAGCGAATTTAAGCGTGGAAGGGAGAGTATTGAAGATGACCCTAGACCTGGCCGGCCTGTAGTGGCTACCTCACAAGAAAATATTGATAAAGTGGAAAAACTTATATTGGAAGACGGCCGAGTGAAGGTAAAATCTATAGCTCAAGTAACCAATCTCTCTATTGGTACCGTACATGACATTATACATGACCATCTTAATATGTCAAAAGTAAGTGCAAGATGGGTTCCGCGAATGCTGACGCTTCTTCAAAAGGATATGCGTGTGGCTTGCTGTTCAGATTTTATCGACCTGTGTGGTGAAAATCCCGATGAGGTGCTGCAAAAAATAGTTACTGGAGATGAAACCTGGGTTCATCATTATGACCCAGAGAGCAAACAGGAGTCCATGCAGTGGCACATTAAGGGTTCAGCTCATCCCAAGAAGTTCAAGGTAATCCCGTCAGCTGGCAAGGTCATGGCCACAATATTTTGGGATTGTGAAGGAGTTTTGCTTATCGATTATAAAGAAAAAGGTGTAAATATCACAGGGCAGTACTACGCTAACGTTATACGTCAATTAAGAGATGCGATCAAAGAAAAGAGGCGAGGAAAGTTAACCAAAGGTGTTCTGCTTCTGCATGACAACGCCCCTGTCCATACTGCTCATATTGCCAAGGCAGCTATTGTTGAATGTGGGTTTGAAACTGTTACTCATCCACCCTATAGTCCGGACTTAGCCCCAAGCGACTTCTTTTTGTTTCCCAATCTTAAAAAGGATCTGCGTGGAAATAAATTTTCTGACGATGAAGCGTTGAAGACGGCCGTGGAGGAGCATTTTTACACCAAAGATAAAAAATATTTTTATGAGGGATTAAAAAAAATAATTGATCGATCTTATAAGTGTATGAACATAGGGGGGGAGTATATTGAAAAATAAAAATATCAAACTTTTCGTACTTGTTTGTTTTTATCCACATACCGAGAATATTTTGAACGCCCCTCGTACATATAGGGTCCAGCATACACTGATAGAACAAAACAGCAAAAGTTTTTTTCAAAAAGGCCAAATCACAATACATATTGTACCAAAATGAAACGGTTAAAGTTAAATGATGGCGTTGATTGTACCAGTTGAAATATAACTGAAACATTCGACGGCATTTTTAACCATAATTATTACGATTACAGAGCCTTCACTTTTGGTGCAACTCAGGTTAAGACGCGGGATTTCCTAATACTGCTCAAGTTCGTATTAGAGTGGAACCAGGACCGATAGCTTTACGTGCTCTCTGAGGATCGGGAACGATGGGGTTGTAAATCTATGACGTACGTAAGAAAAGTGTATTTCTTATTGGCACATGTCGGGGTTCGAACAGCGACATTTTTGGACTTAAGGAAATTAAGGCGGCGCGGCGCTTGTCATTTTATATAAGTATCAATAATAATTAGATTGATTTTTTTTATTAGTCTCAACCACTTATTACCAATATTAGTTAGAAAAAAGAAAGGTATTATCACGACCTTTCTGACAGATCAGACATCACGCTTTTAAAGAAGCGGAATCACATTTTAGACACTGTACTATAGGCACGTCATGTCAAGTGGCAAGCTCGTCAATGTCTGTAGCGTAAAAAACTCAAGAGATAAATAATAATAATAAATTCTTTATTGTACAAAACCAAAACAAGTACAGGTACATAGGCGAGCTCAATGCCGTAAATGCATTTTCTACCAACTAACCTTTGTGACTGAGAACTGTAATAAGTGGGTGCATCAGAAGGAAAATGATAATTGAAATTATTTTTTACTATATAAAACACACATTAATTACAAACATATAGTACTTATACATAAATAAATGTCCTACATAAACAAATAAATATATAACTAAATATAAAATACATACATATACACATATATATAATAAGAGAGTTATGGCGACTTGTTCTGCTTGTGAAATAAGTATGTGTATAGCTTATCTTTAAATATTTTAAGAGATGGTGCCTGTCTGATAATTAAAGGAAGTCTGTTCCACTGGCGAGCTGCAGATACTGTAAAGGAATCTGAATATCTGCTGGAAGAGCGGGGAGGTGTTTTAAGTAGGTTATTTTGAGAAGAGATATCACAAATAAATTTAAATCCAGGGCATTAACCGCTAAACCTCGGAAGTAGTTAGAGAGAAAAAAATATAATTTTGTCCATGACCTAATTTCTCATTTCGTCAGTAGCCGAAACAAAGACCCATAGTTTTTCTTACAACAACGAAATATTTCCACATCGTGACGTCATGTCCTCAAACTCATTTACATTCTTCACATGTTAACGCTGTTATGGTAACCGTATATGGAAACTACAACTTTTAAAGATCTGGGCACACCACCTGTAGAATACGTTGACGTGACGTAAGCCGTCACGATGAGTTTTTCTTCAGTTTTGTGAGAATGACCGTTTTTTTTTTATCTATACACGGTTTGACAAACTGATGGTCCATGGATCTACCTGTTAGCAACTGCCAGGTCATTTAAAAATAACTGGTGTATTTACACTTCTTAAATGGTTAACTAAGTAATATATATATGTATGTTTATGTATAATAATGTGTATGTATTAGTATTTAGTTTATTGATATTATATATATTTATTACATATTATTTAAGTATATATTAATTTTCAATAATTATTATTACCAAACAGCCAAACCCTAATTTAACATTATTGATTGACTTTATGATGCCATCACTATCTGACCAGATATTGATATTCGAGTATTATATAGTTTTCTAGTATTTTTATTATTTTTATTGTTTTGTAATAAATGTAAATTAGGACGTAACCAAGTGCTCCTATAGGTCCGATAGTGATAAATAAAAATATACAAAAATAATTTTGATTGCATCTATGTATATTTGGTTAAACATGTCCCCTAGATTTGGCTATCAATGTCTTCGGGCATTAAGTCCGCCTTTGTAATTCGTGAACTAAAGTTTTTAAATAAATAAATAATAACCGAATATGTTTTAGCTCTTAATGTTAATCGATCTATAGAGTGGCCAAGCCTTTATACTAGCCACACTTTTGTAGCCAATTTCAACAACAGTCTGTATTTGTCTATTTTTTGTTTCATCTTTAAAATTTGAGAAAAAGTATCATCACGACCGTAAACCAGTCAGAAACCACGCTTTTAAATAAGGTTTACTTACTGTAGGTCCTCATGATGGCAAGTGGCAAGCCTACAGAAATGTCACAAATAAATAAATTACTTTGTTCCAGAGCAGGAATTGAACACGGTATCTTTATGTATAAATCTACAGCGTTTAGTCACGGATGTATGATTTCTGCCCTTTATTTTCTACAAACTATACTACGGTGAGTGTACAGAAAAGCTCCATAATCTTATCTCTTCTTCTCTATCCCGTAACCGAACCACGCGCACAGGACAAAATATACATTAATTAAAATATATATTGATATCGTACCTACTATCGCTATGAGTTTTCTAAAAATTTGGAGACTCTTGCATCTGTCGGACGCAAAAGATGTGGACACTCTTTCAGCCAGTGTATTTCCCGATTTTTATGACCTGGAGCCAGTAGAGACCGATGAAAAAAAAAAAAGCTTTCTACACGATTGTCGTGACGTTTTTTTACAAAAGATAATACACAACTGTGAATTTTATAGTCGCTACTGTTTTTAGTGTCAATGACTTTTTACACAGCTCTCTGGACCGAAAAATTAAAATCTATATAAAAGTACGTAAGTAACTGTTTTTCTTTCGATTGACATAACATTTAAGTTAAGCCTAGTAATGTTTAACTAAATGTTAAAGGATTATTGATTGTGATAGAACAAGCTGAGTTTAGTGGTCCTTATTTATTGCGCAATAAAATCTACTATAATATTAATTTCCCCTTTTTACCCGGTTGATAATTCAACTTTTTACAAAAATACAAAACATAATTGATTCATAACACATACTGACGTGATTAAGTCTGTGGATTTAAACACCAAAGTACCGCATTCGATTCCTCGTCGGGACACAATAATTTAATTGTGATATTCCTCGAGTTTGATACCTGGAGACATCGACGAGCTTGCCACTTGTTATGATGGACCTATAGTATAAATCCGCTTCTTTAAAAGCATCGTTTCTGACCAACCCGGAAGTGTTGATGATACTGACTAACTTTACTAACTTAACAAATAAGATTAAATTAAAACTATTTAGGTGATTATGGATTTGCATTAAGTCAGTTCCTGACTTCAAAAGTTTAAACAAAAAACAGGTTAGCGAAAAGATAAGTACAATAGGAGTCGATTTTGCAAGTCAGTTGAAATGACAGGTCAGCATTGACTTGTCGTAAGTTGTAACCAGTAAAACAAAACTTGTCATGTTTAGTAATAACAAAATAATAATACAAATTCCAAGTATTGAACTTGAAAACAATGAAAAACAATTTAACAATAAGCTAATAAGATTCCGCAATAATACAAAACAAATATTGACTGGAAACCACTTCATTAAACAGCCTTGAAGCGCATACCACGCGGCAGATGTCAAAGTACGCTACGGTATGATTCTATCATGACGTTTTCTTCAATCAATACACTATGCAAACTATTAGGACTTTTTAGAATCATTCAAAATAATTTAAATTATGACGTGTCACAAATGCCTGTAATAGGTTTACATGAAAAAAGATATTTTGACTAGACTTCAATACTTTACAATAGGTAGCTTATATGATATCATATAATTGTCTTTTTTTAAATACAATATCTATTCATCTATCATCATCATCATAAGCCTGTATCTCTTCACTGCTGGATGTTGGCCTCCCCCGAGGCTCGCCACTTAACTCGATCTCTTGCCACCGTCATCCAACCCCCACCAGCGGACATCCCTTCATCTGTTGGGGAGTCAGCCCACTCTGTTTCTACTCCATCCTGCCCATTCCTACTTCAGCTTGCTAATTTCAAAAGCTATGTCAGTAGGTTTTTTTCTCTGACGAATATCAACGTTTCGAATTCTATTCATCTGAGAAATAAATTAGAAAAATAAAATACCTATAACCACTAACAGTAAAATGTAATGAACAGTATGACACAAGATGTAATGGTAGAGGCCAGCAAGCCGAAGTGATTCATTCCAATGACAACTAACAATCTATATTATTGAAGGAATTTTAACGAGTCTCATTGATTCGTCGTAAAATTGTCTCATTAGAGTAAGGACAGGGAAAGTAATTGATGAATTCATTACCATCACTTTCTAAAGTAGGTTACGTTATTTATTTTATTAGGGTAGCTTACTGCTAATACAAAAAAATAATGTAAGCTAATAAATAGTTACCACACATGATATATCGGTGGTGGTGTTGTAAATGTATGACAAATGTACGTAAAAAAGTGTATTTCTCGTTGGTACGTGCCGGGGTTCGAATCGACCTTTGTAGGATTTTATTTTTAGGAGCTTATGTCAATGATGTTAACCTCATTGGCTTATTTAGCTACAACCGCAACACATTTTGTGTGCAGTGATTGTATAGACTCGTGTGTTCTAGGTTTTGTGGTGAGGAATAAAAAAATGGTTCTGCAGTGCCTCGGGTATGTTTGCTGATTCGAGGACTGACAGTTTTCAAACAATTATGAGCAACAAAAGGCTCCTAAATGTATTAGAAAATCGGTGGGACTCTCCGCTGCTGGAGCAGCTGGATACAGCTGCATACAGTCAAGTAGACAACCTTAAGTAGCGGATAGTTAAAAATAAATTATTAGTTATACTAAATACAGATTAGGTAAAATTGTTGCTAACAATTTATGGATGTAAAGTCCGAAATAAAAGATTATTATTATAAAAATAAAACAAGTTATTAGTTAAATTCGATGATGATTAAGCTCACATCAATAAGGTAACCATCAGGGAAGTTAGAAATGCATCAGTGGTAGTAAATATTGCAATAAATAACAAAATACAAGTTTGTTTAAACAATGATACGAAGTTTGTTGATCTACTCACGCGTCAAGATAAGATATGGTATATTTGGTCACACCTTGTTTAGACATTATCGGTCAGCATTCCAAGACAAGTAAATAAAATGTATCATTATGACCGTATCGTATTGGTCCAAAAACACGCTTTTTAGAAGCGTATTCTTATTTAAAATAACAATTTAAACGCATAGCTAAATATAAGAAAAAAAAAAACAAAAAAAAAACACTTACACTTTACTACATTACACTACACCCAATAAGTATTCATTAATATTAAGTTTGAGTCAGAGGAACCTGGAGTGCTTTAACACAGACTAAGCTTTCGCTTAGTTTAATTTTGCCTCCAGTCTCCTACACAAATGCTTCTAAAATATTGTTACTAATATTAAGCTTGTGGGAGAAAATAAATACCTTTTTTATTTTTATTTATTTTATTTTTATTATTAGCTAACTTTACTATAGGCCAATAGAAATCTAGACAAGTGGCAAGCTCGTCGATGTCTCTAACGTACCAAAGTCGATATATTACAAATAAATTATTACGTCCACGGTTAGACCAAGCAGGCATTTAGTTTCCAAGATAATTAACTTAATTTTAACTAAAGTAAATGTGGCTATAGATGTACAAATCATTACTGTAACTTAAAATAATAGTAAAGTATCATCACGATTGTAAAATTTATAATAAAAAAGTGTTGTTTAATGTCTTAAACTCGTTGTCGTAATCGCGATCAAAATTTAGCTGGTGAGATAAGTTTCAAGAAAACCAAGATCAATTTCGAAATTTGAACTCGATTATCCAGAACTTAGTTTTACTAAACTGAGGTTATATAGCGAACGCTGAAATTAGCCGGACAACGCCGCAGCTAGTTACAAATCATAAGACCTCATAATTTAAACAAATCTAGTAATTAATCTTATCATAGACATTTGAGACCTTGAGTGTTCACCACAAATGGATCCATTGAAGTAACGGATGAGTCACAATCTCCCAAAAATGTAAGCGAGCTTGAAGACTGATTAGCACCAATAATAATCAGAATTTGAAAGTAACAGACCTAATATAAAAACAAAGATAACGGCCTACATCCTAACTTCAATCAAGAGTAACTACATATTTTAATTATAGCTATATTTCGATTAAATCCAGGACAAATATTAACAATGTGGAAAGTATCGATTATACAAAGAGACGAGACTGCTTGTGACAGATTGTCGGATTGTAACCGTAGACAGATGGGCGGGGTTATCCAGTCTGCCCCCAAAGAGACGGGGTGAAAGTCGCTTGGAAAGTTTTAGGCCGCAGGCAAAGCTTTGTCCGCTTCTCAATGCTGGGTAGGACTTGGGATTCTAATAACATTTAGAATCTTTTCTCTATTTACATTTTGTCAGCTTTACTATAACCCCATCATAACAAGTGTCAAGCAAGTAACGTGACAAATAAGTACCTATGTTTATGATTTTAAAGGTTCTGTTTCTAACGGCCAGTTCAAGAAAGGCTGATGATCTTTTGACATGTTTAACGCCATTGGTTCAAAATAATCCAAGTGGCAAGCTATCTACCAATCACGTGGCGTATATAAAAATATTGATCAGAGATTATTTTAATCATCCTTCCTACAACTGGCCGCTATTACTATTTTCACAGCCCCTAAACAGCTCCACTGTTGGAGATGGGCCTTCCAGAAAATTCTGGAGAATTTTGGCCTACACTCGCCACGCTGGCCAGACGGCAATAAGTAACTACGATCAAATATAAGATTGCCTACAATTTTCATACAAACAATATGTTTGTAATTTTTCTGTCTATCTAGGAACTTACGAGTAGGTATATGAAAATTAAAATATTCATTAGTAAATTTTCAGTAAATTTATTTTCTAAAAAGATGGAAGACTACATTTCTCAAAAATCTTGGAAAAGTAGGACAGGACTTTGTGCGTGTGAGATTCTATTTGATTTGTGTGCACCATCATGCGTGTAGAGCGTCAAGACAATTACCCCCTAAAATAATTGGCGTACTTTGAGTAACCCTGGAAATAATAGATACCGAGAATTAAATTCATTAGTTCAATGTTTTTGCAAATGAAAGCCAAGAAAATTGCTTTTAATGTGATTGGGAGCAATTAGTAATTGGATAGGGCGCGGATATAGTTTCCATTACTGACTTCGTGAACTATACGGTCGCTGTTATAACGTAAATCAGCGTCGGATTATCAGCTGAAATTCGTCCAGGGAAAGCGGATGAATATCCCCAGCTGCTTATCTACTAGAGATGTGACAGAAAAATATCAACCAGTATTCCTTCATGATGACGTGACGTAGTCCATCATCAGCAACAACCTGCTCACACAATGTGCACTCTGTGTTCTCGGGGCTGTGATGTCAAAAGACATTTTCGTACAAAATAATTGTTAATTTTTTTTCACTCGATCATTTTCTCGTGTCGAAGAAGTATGTGTTTTACACTTCTGTAGCATGCAGGTCGGCATATTGTCAGTCAAACAACAAACAACTTTGAATATCCACGTCGAACATGACCATCATCATCATTATCATTACAGCCCCTAGAACACAGCGTCCCAGACCTCCACTGCTGGAGATAGGCCTTCCAGAACATATATCTGGAGAATTTGGCCTACACTCGCCACGCTGGCCAGACGGCTTGGCGAGGATATGATGACATTTTTTTATGACAATTTATTAACGATTCCACAAGTTGGTATTAGTGAAACCGGGACGACCGGCTTAACGTGCTCTCCGAGGCAAGGGAACGGTGCTTTTGTAAATCTATGACAAATGTACATAACGAACATAACATGTATTTATTTATGTATTATGTAGTCGTATGTAATTATGTATGTATTATTACTCTTAATAATAACTTAATTGACGATTGCACCTCCCATCTATACTGTCTAAATGTCCTGAAGGTTTGGCTGTCAGAGAATGCCGTCGGCATTAAGTCCGCCTTAGTACATAGTGCAATTAACTTTTTAAATAAATAGACTAATTAATTTTGAGACCTACAATATAATCATACCGTTTGGCTTTTTGCCCCGTCTTGTTAAATATTTAATGTCTCAGAATGATGAGAGAACTTAACTTTGATGTACGGTTAGTTTATGATAAGAAGAGACTTAAAAAAGCGATCTAGTTAGTTAATAATGCTTACACACGCAAAAAGAATCGTCTCGGGCCGTGAGAACCATTACGGGTGGCCTATCCGCTACAATGAAACCAATGAACGTAATCTCTACTGCAATATGCCATCGAAGTCATCATCATTGTCTTAGTTTATAGTATGACAATGCCTCTTAACAGCAGCTATTTAACCAATACAATATGATTAAACTTAACATTAACATAACTTTTTGTTAAAATAAAAAGTAACTACTCTGATATATCGATTACTTTTATTGCAGTATGTGCTTCTTATCCTATTATACCAATCTCTGTCTGTAATGCGTAGTTTTACCTAATTGCATTAGCATTTGCAAGTAATACATACAAAGCGAAGATCATTGTCAACACAAAGTACATCTCACTGACCCTTAATACCTAAGGCATAGTGACGCTGAGTTAAGTTAAAAAATAAGTCAATGTATCAGTTTTATTTTGAAGACACTAGAAGACAGAGTTCTACACCTTCACTGTTGGAGATGGGCCTAACCAGAATATATATCTGGTGAATATGGCCTGTACTCACCACGCTGCCTGGCCAGACGGGCTGGCGAGGATCTGATGTTAATTTTAATGACAATTTATTAACGATTCGACAAGTTGAATTTAAGGGAACAAATGTGCGTAAGAAAAATAATTACGCTAACGTTTTTTTTTTGTTCGATTAGTAAGCGATCTCACAACCGAGCCACCACCGTCAGTTGGTACAATATAATAAAAACGTTTATTGACTTAAAAACCTAGATACATCAATCAGTAAATACGGGGATCCCTGTCCTATGTCCCAGAAGGTCTGTGATACAGGGAGCCCCACTTTTGCTTACAAAGGCTTTAACATGTATTAATAATAATTTTGAAAACAGTATAGACAAATTTAAAAAAATATATATAAAAACACAATCGACGACATTTTTAACTTTAATCGTAACAATTACAAAGACTTCGTTTTGGTACAACCAAGCCTAAATGTATGTTTAATGTACAAATCATCACAACCGTATTTCCTAGCGGGGTGGTCAAAAACTTTGTTTAAGAAGCTAGTTCACATTTAGTCAACTTTACTCATAGGCCCAATATGACAAATGGCAAGCTCGTCGACGTCTCTAGCGTACCAAACTCGAGAAATAACACAAATAATAAAAACATTTCTTCTAGGTGTATTCTTCGATCAATAATACACCTAGATTAAAGATTACGGCTCTAAATAATCCTGAGATATAGGTTCTCGTTGACTCACCTTCCGAAGTCTGAAGGCAGGCTCGTGAGCGACATGTCGTTGAGTCCGAGCACGGTGAGCGCGCGGAGCTGGCTGAACCCAGCAGGTAGGCGCGGGATAGGGTTGCTGCTAAAGTCTGCAATCTGCAGAGCTCGCAGGTTCTTGATGTCCTCAGGAATGTCGGGGATATCTGGAAAAAAACAATAGGTTAAAAAGAGCAACAACAGTGTCTGTTCGAAAGCATATCGTGTCGCACTTATTAATATATGTTATTGAGTAGAGATTTAAGGTTTTTTTTTATTATTTTGTCATATTCACAGGTATAGGTACTATCCGATCAATAAAACACCTAGACCCATACAAAATAAAGTAAAGTATAGTATCACGACCGTATGTATCCCATTCGGGGTGAAGAAACCATGCTTTAAAGAAGCTGATTCACATTTAGCTAACTTTACGATAGGCCCATCATGATATGCAATCTCGTCGATGTGTCTAGCGAGAAATATCACACATAACTGTTTGTATCCCGATCAGGACTCCAACCCGGTACCTTCACGTCTAAATCCATGGACTTCACTGCTAGACCACGGAGGCATTTACCGTAGCTGTTATTTCTAGGGCCGTTTTCGGAGCACTCACTATTATTCTAGGTGTATTATTGATCGAAGGCAATCCCTCTATTTTTGGGTTCTCATTAAAACATTCAAAGCTCTTCTACAGCAGACTGGTGCGGTATTAAAATATTATACTCGTACAAAATTTAAATTTTACCTCAAAATAATGGCTTCTGCTGTTTCGTTTAATTAATGATCACGTGTGCGAGTAATTATCATCATTTCGACTTTATCATTCTTGGGGTAGTCAGAAAACAGTTATGAATTTATTTCACGTTTCATATTTACGAAGCAGATCATAAGAAGTGTATATAATATCTAATATGTGTATATAATAGCTAAGACTACCTTCATAGAACACTAGACCTACACTGTTGCAGCTAGGCATCCAGAACATATAAGATAAAAAGCTGCTAACTGCTTATTCTTTGGACCGCCTTGGTGTTTAGTCTTTGACTAACAGGAGTAGAATCTTTAAAATAATTTAAATAACGACGTGTCACGAATGCCTGTAAAGATGAATAAAGATATTTTGACTTTGATATATTTGGCCTACACTCGCCACGCTGACCGAGCGGTAAATGTCTAAAGTAAATATTGAAAGGCAATTTATTAACGATTCCACAAGTTAGTATTAGTGGAACCGGGACCGACGACTTAACTACCTATTATGCACGTATCCCACTGACAATTATGACAAACTAAGCGTTTTAAATCCCGTGCCTCGGAGAGCATGTTAAGCCGTTGGTCCCAGTTCCACTAATTTCAACTTGTGGAATCGTTAATAAATTGTCATTAAAATTGATATAAGACCCTTGCCAACCCGTCTGGCCAGCATAGCGGGTGTAGGCCGAATTTTCCAGATGTATGTTCTGGCCCATCTCCAAAAGTGGAGGTCTAGGACCTTGCGTTCTAGGGGCTGTTATGAAACGGCGAGAGTATTCTTTAAAAAATGCCAAGCGCATTATATGCACTAGTTATTCAATCTGTTCATACTCGTAGCTCGAAAATGCGAAGCTCTACAAAAATCAAACCCTCAGTACCTCAGCGTCTAAATCCACGACCGTAACCGCTAAGCCACGGGGGCATTAATTATATTGTTAATTAGGCTCTGGCTTGTTAATCACAATAATGAAGACGAGGTGGAACATGCATGACAAATGAGAACATGAGGATAAACTGTGTCGACGTCCATTTTAATCTAACGCGTACGTTGACTTACAACTACTCGTATTTCGTAATGACTAGGCTCAATTAACTTATCTGTGGACTAAGGCTGGTCATAAATTGTGTATTAATACACATTCAGTTACGCCGTTTGTCACCGGGTTCGATTCCTGGTGTGGACACAATAATTTATTTGTGATATTTCTTGAGTTTAGCCACTTCTCCTGATGTGCCTATAGATTAGTTGGGTAAATGTGAATCCATGTCTTTCAAAAAGCGTGGTTTCTGACCACCTGAGAGAGATACGGTTTTGATGACTTCTAATTCTAAGAAAATATTATTTAATACTTTACGCCTCCTACCACCGGCTGCCTTGGTTTTTACTTGATAGGTTGGACAGATGTTTAACACACAAGGCAAATTTTGATTCGTGAGTTTATAAGAAGCTTCAATTTAACTCGATCCCATAGTGCTCGTAATATTGTTTCTCAAACCCTCTCATTTCAACCTTGTTAAAATTGCCACTTTTGATATTTCAGAGCTCGTGAAGGTGATTGGAGAAGGAATGCTTGCGTGTAATCATCACAGCCTCTGAACACTGCACTTCCGGATTACTGGAGAATTAGGTCTTCTCTCAATCAATCAAGAAAGAATGAAGTAATATTTGAGTGAGTAGTCTAATTTTAAAAAAATCTCAGACCATCAATACATGTTTTTTTTAAAGAAATATCCCGGTCATTACATATAGTCAATAAATGCTATTATTCTCCGGTTTTCAGGTATGTATTATGTTAGCTGCTTGCTATTGTGCTGTCCCCATTTTGCAGAGCAATTTAATTTTCATCTTCAAAGAAAAATTATAAGTGCATTTCTTTTGTGCATAATAATGCGACCGAGATTACGAGTAAAATGAGATTTTTAAAGAAGAAAGAGATTATACTAGGTCGTAGACATATAAATGAAGGACAAATACAAATAAAAAAATAATATGAATATGCAACTGCCTCCGTGGTCTAGCGGTTAAGTCCGTGGATTAAGACTCAGAGGTACCGGGTTCGATTCCTGGTCGGGACACAAAAATATTTATTAATGTAAATAAATACATTTAATTAATATTAAATTTATTTGTGATATTTCTCGAATTTGGTACGCGCTGGAGGCATCGACGAGCTTGCCACTTGTCATGATTGGCGTATAGGAAAGTTGGCTAAATGTGAATCCGCTTAGGTATATGCGTGGTTTCTGACTACCCCGAAAGGGAAACGGTCGTGATGATACTTAACTTTTTAATTTAATAAATGTGATTGGTAGTTAGCTTGTCACTTTTGTTATTTCAGGTGTTTCATTTCATTACAGCCCCAAGTACATACGTCCCAGACCTCCACTGTTGGAGATTTCTGGAGAATTTAGCCTAACGCTGGCCAGACGGGTTGGCGAAGGTCTGATGTCTATTTTTAATGACAATTTATTAACGATTCCAAAGTTGGTATTAGTTTAACCGGGACCGACGGCTTAACGTATTCTCCGAGGCACAGGAACAGTGGTGTTGTAAATATATGACAAATGTACGTAAGAAAAGTGTATTACTCATTGGTGCATGGTAGGGTTCGAACCCACCTGTTTAGGATGTTAAGGAAAGCTGGTTTGTTTCATACGTTTTCAACATTTAAATATAATCAGCCTTTCTGCAACCGGCCATTAGTTTAACGTTATAATTTCGTGAGGTACTTACTATTTAGGTACAATATTGGGTGACAAATTCATTACTTTCATTTATTTTAAGAGTTTGTTTTATTTATCTTATAGCACGTCTATGAAACTAGTTAAATTACTCTATTACATGGTAATATAAGGTCCTAACAACGCACCTTATTATATAAATAGGTGTTTTACAAGATACTTATTTATTTATTATTTGAAAAAATTGCAGACATTGCATTTCTGATACACAATATTTGTAGGACAAATTTCCACTGGTAAAATTTTCAGAGTGCCTTAACTTATATTTGTAAAACAAAGTTTTAAAGTCCTATCACAGTGAAATAGGTGCTAATTGGTGTCCTGATGATGATCTTAAACGCTTATTACGATTGTATAAAGATAACAATTAAAATTAAAAACTGAAATAAATCTATAAAGTATTTCGTCATTGTGCACTTAGCATAATGACAAGCCGTCCGCTTCGAAATGAATGGCCGAAGTGTGATTACGGTTACGCTGATAATACTGATAAATGAATCATGTGTTTTTGGTCGATTTTATGCACAACAGAAACAAATATATATTTTTTAAATATTTGTAAAATTAATAAATATATAGTAAAAAAAAATGCTATGTCAACAAAAAAAATCTTTGAGTACCTGATCAAAATCGTCAAATATTTTCTGAGTATATTGTTATAAACTTATATATACTATAGGCTTCATAAGTATGTATGTACATATATATTATTAATTTTGTATGTGTATTATTAGTCGTTGTTATCTTTCCACACATGCCAAGGTTGGTTGTTAAAAATGCTTACTCATTAAGCCCGCCTGTGTACATTTATTTAGTGCAATTAAGTATTTTGTAGTTTAGCTATCAACATCCTAATGGCCTTAAGTGCGTTGTTACGCCACGCCACGCTAGTGATGTGCCGTCTTTTATTAGTTTCGTGCATTACGCTATCTCTGACAGCTGTTTTTTACATGGTTTTATTGTTCTAGAAGTTTTCTATACATGTCTATGAACTAAGGATGAACATTTTCAAGATAGAATCTATACCTTTGAAGCCTAAGTACGGCTTGAAGACTACGTTTAACGTTGGAAAACGTATACTTACTACACATCCAAGATGCATAGGTGGGTGGCGTAAAGTATGTCAAGACCGCAGAGTGGCGATCCTTCATCTTATCTCCTCTTGAAGTTTCATGCACTTTGATACATGCGGAAGCAATGAAAACGGGTCTCTACAGCTTAAGTACGGCCTGAGACGAGCAGATGTACATTTGGTATCCGCATGTTGAAGTATTATCGTCAGGGATGAACATTATTTATATATAGCATTCCAAGTGTGCTTGGTATATATATATATACCTGCCTCCGTGGTCTAGCGGTTAAGTCCATGGATTTAGACTCGGAGGTACCGGGTTCGATTCCTGGTCGGGACACAAAAATATTTATTAATGTAAATAAATACATTTAATTAATATTTAATTTATTTGTGACATAACTCGAGTTTGGTACGCTGGAGACATCGACGAGCTTGCCACTTGTCATGATTGGCCTATAGTAAAGTTGGCTAAATGTGAATCCGCTTATAAGCGTGGTTTCTGACCACCCCGAAAGGGAAACGGTCGTGATGATACTTTTTTTTTTTTAACTATTTTGCTAACATTGCTAAAATACTGGAAAATAGAATTCATTATAATAATCCTAAGTTATTTAAACCAAATTTTTCTAGTTGTAGTCTAAATTCAATGGCTGTTCTAACTATTGATGAAGCTGAAATTGAAGCAATTATTATAGGACTGCGAGATGACTGTGCGACGGGTTGGGACGAAATATCTTCCAAAATCCTAAAATCATGTTGCAGCTTTTTAGTTCCTCCCATTACTCACTTATTTAATTTGTGCCTTTCGTCGGGTGTTTTCCCGGATGTTTTCAAGAAAGCTATTGTTTATCCTGTCTACAAGGCTGGTGACCGGAGTATCGTAAATAACTACAGACCTATCTCAGTACTTTCGACGCTGTCCAAGGTCTTCGAGAAGGTGCTAAACAAGAGACTAGTCAATTTTCTGGAACAAAATAAAATAATTGCTAATAATCAATATGGCTTCAGAAAAGCCAAGTCCACCGAAGACGCTGTTGTGGAACTTACTGAATCTATAGTCCGGAGTCTTGACGATAAATTTAAATCACTTTCAATATTTTTGGACCTCTCGAAGGCTTTTGACTGTGTTTCGATCCCCATTCTTGTGGACAGGATGGAGAGTATGGGTATAAGAGGTATGGTGCTGGACATATTCAAAGACTATCTCAGTAATCGGACACAAATTGTAAAAATTGACAGCTACATCAGTGACGTGGAAACGTTAACCCACGGGGTCCCGCAAGGTAGCGTCCTTGGCCCAACGCTCTTTCTTTTATACATCAACGATATGTGTCGACTCTCCCTGCCTCATTGTAAAGTTATTGCTTATGCCGATGATACGGCTCTTATTATTCATGGTGACAGCTGGGGGGCCGCCCGTCGAAATGCAGAGCATGCACTAAGTGTTGTCGTGAATTGGTTGGATACTAATCTTTTGACCCTAAATGTTGACAAAACCAGTTTTCTTACTTTTGCCATGACACAGAAATCCCAACCTCTCGACTTCACTATTGTTGCTCATACCTGTCGAGATATACTTGGTGCTGATTGCTCATGTAGTCCAATTAGGCGCACAAAGTCTATTAAATATCTTGGGTTATAGATGAAACTCTTTGTTGGCACAAACAAATTGACACCTTAAAGGGTCGAGTGCGCAAATTAATATTTGTATTCAAAAAACTAAATTGTGTTGCAAATTACAAAATATTAAAACTGGTGTATCAGTCACTTGCGCAGTCAATTCTGTCCTACGGGATAACTGCCTGGGGTGGAGCTCATAAAACTGCGTTTCTCCAGCTTGAACGTGCGCAGAGAGCGGTACTAAAGGTCATGACCAGAAAGCCATTTAGATACCCCACTGTTGATTTGTTTTGCGAATGCCAGGTTCTGACTGTAAGACAACTTTTCATCCAGCAGATTATTCTACGTAAACATTCAGAGGTACAGTTTACACCTGATTACGATAGCTCCTCACGCAGACGAAACAGAGTGTGCAGAGTGATTCCATTCAAATCCATATTTGCAAGTAGATTTTACTATAACTTTGGCTCTCGAATATATAATAAAGTTAATAGTAAATTAAATATATACCCACTAACCAAATCATTGTGCAAGAAAGTATTAAACAAATGGCTTATGTCTCTTAATTATGACGAAACCGAATGTCTTCTAAAAGAAATTAAATGAATAAAATATTATCTAAATATCCAACTAAATATTGGTCATATTATAGCTTTGTTTATTATTAGATTTTTAAATATTATTTCTGCCCCTTATAGCCTTAAATTTTTTTTTTATTTTTTATTTTTATATTTATGTTTTGCTTATGTGTTGTTTTTTGCTTTTATTATTTTCGTCTTTTATTGTCATAAATTATGTAACTTTAACGAAGAGCACTTGTCTTCTGGAACACAGTCTGTTTCATCAGACTAGTCCAGGAGACAGAGCACATTTATATATTAGGTAGAAGAAAAAAATGTGTCAATAAAGATTTTTATTATTATTATTATTATTATTGATATTTATTTATTCAATGTACAACAAACAGATTACAATCGTAACATAATATACATACAATATTTAACTAAACTTTATGGACTAAAATTAACAACAGTATGCTGACAAAACGATTCAAATGTTCCTAATAGGCTGGGGCCATTACCTTTTTGAGATGAAAAAATTAGTAGCAGGCAACAGCTGGCTGAAATATATAGTAGAGTCATAAACAATGAAAAAAAAAACTTTCGAACTTGAGATTAAGGGAAGTAGTTAAATGCTAAATGCTAATATGCTAAAAAATTGAAAATAATGAAAAAAATCGGTAAGTTCGAGATTCGTTTTTTTTTTCTTTTTCGGTTTTTCTTAATTTTAAGCTACTAAATAACAATGAATAATTAAAATCGATATACCATTTGAAAGAAGACATCACGACGAAAAAAATAAGACCTTGTACAACATCAGAAACAAAAAAAAAATCAATAAAGTTGTTCACCAAAGGTAAGGGTGTTTTTTCGGAAAAATGGTGAAATCACGAAAAATATTAATTTTCCATGATTGAAAAAATTCATGCTTATTGTGTGCAAATAATTACGTATTTTCACAAAGTTTCATTTAAATTAAATAATTTCCACGCGAGAAACAAAATAAAAAACAGAAAATCGGTTTTTCGTCATTTTCTCGAAAACTTTGAGGTTATGTCGAAAAATATATATAATAAAAGAATTAGCATTTTTTATTATCTACAACTTTTGTATGCAACACTTTTCTCTAGGAGGTCTCGTTCCGCCACAAATAACGAAAAACGGTTTTCATCCCTTAAATAGCACCCCATTTCACTACTTCCCTTAATCTCAAGTTCGAAAGTTTTTTTTTTCATTGTTTATGACCTCAACTACATATTCCAGCCGGCCGTTGCCTGTTACTAATTTTTTTTTTTTTAGCTATAAAAATCCGTAACGGACCCAGCCTATAAATAACATGAAAAAATATGAAATTCGCTAATTATTTCGTTTTCTTTTTACTTTAAATACAACTAAAATATAAAGTAAAAAAAAACAAAGTAAAGTAACTATCACCACGACCGTTTCTCTTTCAGGGTGGTCAGAAACTTTACTATAGGCCAATCATGACAAGTGGCAACCTTGTCGATGAAATATTAAATATTAATTAAATGTATGTATTTACATTAATAAATATTTTTGTGTCCCGACCAGAAATCGAACCCGGTACCTCCGAGTCTAAATAAAAATCCACGGACTTAACCGGTAGACCACGGAGCCAGCATAATGGTAAGTAAGTAATTAAAATTAATAATACCAAATTATTAATAACTGAATTAAAAATAAATTGGTAACTATATTACAAGATTAATAATTGTGGAATGCTCTTCCACTTTCCACTTTCCTATAACCTGCAGCCCTATTCTGTTACTTAGTCGCAAACGTATTAGTGGATTTCGTTATTTACGTCAGATGTTGCGTCATAATTACAAAATATTATTCAATTCTCAACTCTATGAGCGCACGACCTTGTGGCGTCCGTGCAAGTATCAACTTTAATAGCGTGATATATATATATATATATATATAGTTAACGGATTCCGTTATATAATGTTTGCGCTTAGGTAACAGAATAGGGCTACATGAGTCCTTCAAGCTAAGTGTGAAAAGGCATCTAGTCAAGCCGGCATAGTGTTAGGGACTGATGTCAGTCATGAGTGTCTGATTCCAGCTGCTAACATTCATGGTCCTTGCACGCCATTTACCATCAGATGGGCACAAATTCACATGTCGTGATAGTTTTTTTTTTAATGATATTAATAACTGATCCTCAGCTTAACTCAGAGAATTCTAGTCGGGGGATTAGAGTTCCTGCAAATAAAAACTGTATTTTTTATTTTTTTGTTTTGTTAAGTAATAAACTATTTACTAATTAAATTTCAAATAATTGTATTTAATAATAAATTAGGTTACAAATATATTTTTTTGATAATTTCCTTCTCTTCTTATTTAATAATGAATTAATAGTGTAGTTGTATTACACAATTTTGTGTTTCTAATTACTATAGTTTTGTTAATAAAATTACTCTTTAAAACAGTTTCAATGTAAATTGTAATAAATTGCTTTCCTAAATATGTATAAACTAAAATTATGTAAATTGTATTAAAAATAGCGGGGCACCCTGAGACACAGGCATCACGCTCAGTTTAAGAAATAAACGTTTATTTTATTTTTATTGTTTTGTTTATGTTTGTCTTATCTTCTTAGTTTTGTCATGGCGTTATGCACTTTTTTAAATTGATTGTTATCACTGTTAGATATATATTTCCATGTATAAATTGGGAACCCATTCATGGTTTTATGTATTGTATACAATTTAACAATGTTATGTTGTTGGAGTTAATAATTTTTTTTAGTAAATCTCACAGTTGATCATGGTTTTCTTTCGTAAAAGTACATATATATGTAGTATGCCTTAAAAGTGATAATAGAAATATTTGATCGATATTTTATCAATATCGGTCATCCCTAATTTTGAGCGGGGCGGTCAATTAGCGTATGATGCGATTGATAACCAATGAAATAGATAATGTTCTAATAAGATGTCAAAAAGTCGCGAAGCATCTAGGGTTCTAATTGAAAAACGATAGGAAAGTGAAAGATTAATCACACCTAGAATGTATTATTTAATGATCGTAAATAGCGGAATTGTTAAATGAAACAGGTGATGGAAATGGCTGGCACGTTCCGATTGTTGGTGGAACAAAGACAACTCATAGGCACATATAGCAAGTTTATTGACATTAATTGTATTGGCGAGGTGTCACCTTGCGATATTGCTAATAAAATAGGTATAATTTAAAGGTTATCGTTCACATGCATGTATCGTACGGATTTCATGTTCAAAAAATCTTACTTTATACTGCCTTTTATGAAATAATTCCGTGGTCTACCGGTTAAATACGTGAATTTAGACGCGGAGGTAACAGGTTCGATTCCTAGTTCGAACACAATAAACGAGGTTGGTACGTTAGAAACATCGACGAGCCTATAGTAGAGTTCTTTAAATGTGAATCTGCTTCTTTAAAGCGTGGTTTCAGACCACCCCAGAAGTAATACGGTCGTGATGATACTTTACAAAGACCAACTATCTGGTTTTTTATTATCAGATTATTGCACTTAACGTTTAATACAATGATAATTTATAATCTTTCAGCTTCTTTATTTGATACAATAACAAGCTCTCAGCTTTTTATATAACCTGTTACGAAAGTAGAGACACAACCATCCATTGCTGAAGATGATCCTATCGGAACTTCTGGAGAATTTGCCGACTTAAGTCACGCTAGCTAAGTCTTATTTCAAACGGTGTAATTTTTATATAAATATCACCATGGCAAACTTACAATATTGGTTCTCCTTAGAAGTAAAAATTGGCATTTGTCATTATTGCAAATGGCTTCAACGAGAACAACAAATAGGTGGTAGGCGGACTGATGGTGGTAATTGGCCCAGTATACCGGGGTAGTAAGCCTACTACGGAAAGTATCCACCGTTCTTGCCGATAATACCAGTAAAGTGAACACGTTTCGGGATCAGGCTCGAATTGTCGTCGTGCCCAGTCCAGCCGGGGACTGATGTCAGTCATGAGTGTCTGATTCCAGTTACTAACATTCATGGACCTTGCGCGCCATTTACCACCAGGTAGTGCAAGGTCACATGTGCTAGTATAAAAAAACGAGTTGGCGAAGAATTTGTTTGTCAATAAATTATTATTTTGTTCCATGCGGATCAGGGGATACAACTTTATAACTATACAAAGAAATCCGTTTGACGCAATCCTTACGGTGTGTTAGTTTGCCGACCTGTAGACGCTTTCCTTAAGGTTTCGTGCGTCAGAGTATCTCGAACTCCATATAAATAATAATCTTCTCACAAAACAATTCACGATTCATAGTGTTAATAGACTTGCCCAGCCGTTTGGCAAATCGCCCGCTTTGACATTATTAGACAGACAAATAAAATCACAATTGACAGATTTACAAATCGAAACAATAAATAGCTTTAACTGGAAAACTTGACATCTCACATACATCAAACATAAACGTAATACCCTACCACTATCTCAGCTTGAATTTGGCGAAACTCCTAATGAACCATTGAAAAAAAAAACTAGTTTTTTTACTGAGTCGGATATTTAAAGTATTACTTAGAATAAACCATAAAGCTAAGTTAGAAGTTTTGTTATTTAAAGTTTAAGAGAGTTGAAGGCTTTGCATCCCTCTCGCTTGCACATTACAACATTCTTAAAGATTATTCAAGTCTGTATTTTTAAGAAATGTAGTCTATAACCCTTTCAGCACGACAAAGTTATTGATAACTTTGAAATACTTAAGGTCTAAAATATCTAATAAAAATTCCTCTACTTATAGCTAATTCCACAAAGCATTCGCATATTGGTGCGTTGTTGTTTTCTAATGCGCACCTTCGTGCGTTGGGTAATTTATATATAAGATCACTATTGTATGTTTTATATTTAAAATGGATTAGGACTAATGACTAGACTTTTTTTTATAAAAACATATGTATAACGACGCTTGGCATTGTCCGTGCTGTGAGAAATAACTTTCTAGGAAATAAAATTACTATTCATATACTTAATTTTAGACAGAGTTAAATAGCAAAATATTTCATTACGATTTTACTCTATCTTAGTTGAACTAATCTCTGATTTATAAATCTCTATAAAGTGTACGTAATTTTATTTCGTAGTAAGTTGGTATACATTTCTTAAAAGTGCACTCAGGCTTGTATAATCATTGAATATGTTTGATTGTGCGAGCGAGAGGGATGCAAAATACAGTTTAACAGTGTTGCACTATTGTGTATCAGTAGCCGAATATATTTAGAGAAATAAATGCGCAAACTGATAAAAGTATATGGCCGATAGGAGACAGGTTTCTTGTCATACAAAGAAGAAATTTAAAAAAATGGCTCGTAATTCTTTTAATAAACCTGCAATTTCAATAGGAAATCCACAAAGGGAGCTAACACAAACAAAACCTTTTGTAAAGCTCGCATAGCTGCGTTTAAAAGTCAGTACCGTGGAGTCAAGTAATTTATCATGGTTCTACAATTTTATTTATTTTATATATGTTAACTGCCTTCGCGGTCTAGCGGTTAAGTCCGTGGATTTAGACTCGGAGGTACCGGGTTCGATTCCTGATCGGGATACAAAAATATTAAATAAAAAAAGTTATTTATTTATTTCCTCCCACTAAGCTTAAAATTAGTAACAATATTTTTAAAACATTTGTGTAGAAGACTGGAGGCAAAACTAAACTAAACGAAAGCTTAGTCTGTGTTAAAGCATCCCAGGTTCCTCTGACTCAAACTTAATAATAAATACATCTATAGTGTAATGTAGTGTAGTATAGTGTAATGTAAATACATTTAATTAATATTTAATTTATTTGTGATATATCTCGAGTTTGGTACGCTGGAGGCATCGATGAGCTTGCCACTTGTCATGATTGGCATATAGTAAAGTTTGGCTAAATGTGAATCCACTTCTTTATAAGCGTAGTTTCTGACCATCCGAAAACGGAACCAGTCGTGATGATACTTTTACTTTTACATAAATATGTTACCGATTGTGCATTTACCCTTTATACATATTAGGAATATATAGATGACGGTAATCTTGAACAAAGCAAGATTTTGAGGAATTTAGAAATCCTTTAATTTATACAATAATACAAACACCAATTTTTCTCAGTGTATTGTAACGTTTCTAACTTCAATATGTTAAACCTACACAGTATAAACGTAGTAAACATCATTGATGTATCGGATAGTATTTCAATATTATCCAATATATCCATGTGTTCCGTATTAGGCAACTAATAGTTTGTATATTATTATACTGGAAACACTTATGTCAAGACGTGGCCTCATGGGTAACGGGCTCTAAATTTTTACTAATCATTCCTGCTAAGACTTTAGAGGTGAAATTTTGTAATTGTTGTAGTAAATTGTCAGATTCAATTAAACACTAAAATTCTAAACGCATTGTTTGATTTACAATGCTTCAGTATAAAAAATGATTTTGTGAATGGTATAGAATCTACTTGAGACATAACAGAACTAATGCTGTAGCTGAGATATGCTCGTACTCTTTATCAACATCAGCTTGTGTCGCTTCGCTGCTGGCTCGCTATTACCCCCGATATTTTGACACCCCCGTCAAATCCCTTATTTATTCGACCATCTGGATTTACACTCTAAAACCTATCGTTCGTTGGTTCTGCGGCAGATGTTTCGGCCAATTGCCACTTCAGCTTCAAAATGTGAGTTAAGGTAAGTAAGGTGTCTGTAATTTTGGTAAGAGTTGGCTAAATATACTATTAGTACCGGCTTTTAAGATTAAAATCAAAGCTAACGGGCTGTTTATTATCAATCTATTTCGGGTGCGTGCTTATAAGGAATGTGTCTAAGTGCACCTTTGTTTATGCATTCAGCCATCCAGCCGGAATGTGCCGGGCGGTCAAACTTCTGTGCCACCTTTTGAAGGCGAACCCTTTCGGTTGTTTCTAGAAACTCTATGTGAGCGGTTACTCTGGGGATCTACTCGCAAATGAAGAAGCGAACCAGATATGATTCATGTTTAGTTTATTAGATTTTGGAAAATATATAGTTTTTAGTTAATAATTGTTTACCTGTAGCGTAACTAAAAATATGATTACTACTTTTACTGCAAAATACATATATATATTTTAGGCGTCATCAAGACCAGTGTTTTGTGAAAAAATTGCTTTGTAGATTGTGGCCAAGTGGATCTCGACTTTCAAAATTGTCAAAAAATAATCGATGTTAAAAATTTAATTATACTTGTAGAACAAGTGAAAAACCAATTCATCATCATTACAGCCCCTATAAAACTAGAGTCCTAGACCTGCTGGAGATGGGCCTTCCAAAACAAAACAATAGAGGAAGGATTTGTCGTACACTAGCCACGCTGGCCAGACAGGTTGGCGGAATCTGATGTTAATTTCAATGACAATTGATTAACAATTCCGCTAAGTAGTTGGTAGAAGTGTAGTTGTACAACCTATATGACGGTGGATGTTCTGAGGAGCTCCATAACCTCTCTATTATGCAACCGAACCACACGCACAGGCCAAAATACATATCCGCATACCTATCCCTAAGCGTATTCATAAATTTTGAGACTTATCTGTCGCACGCTGAAGATCAATCCAGTGTTTCCCCACTCCTATAAGCGAAAAGTGAAAAAAGCACCGTGTTTGGCCGGCATAGTGATAGAGACTGATGTCGGTCGTTAGTGGCTGGCGGTGATCAGTCTTTAAAACAACCGGATCCGACGACGGTTTAACGTCTCCTCACGGGAACGGTGGTGTTGTATTCTCAATGGTACATGTCGAGGTCGAACCTACCTGTTTATGATTTTAAGAAAAGCGTTCTAACAACAGAGCTACCACAGCACTTAACCACTTTCACAGAGATGCGGTGTGCACGTCTGCATGTACTATATATCTATATTACCCAGGTCACATCGTCAGATGGTGCTAAAAGTTCACACATTCAGAGTAGACCTGTTTTTACTACGTGCACGATTATTACTCGGCAGAAACATGTTTATAGTTAAGCTTTTAAATAAATATAGATGAGTACTGAATAAACATTCTTCTATCATTGTTTACCAATTTGTACAAACAAATTACTTAATCCTTTGAAATTTTATGGTTCCCATGAGAATGTTAGGATTCCCTGTGAAAGTAAGGAGGCAGTTAATCTGACCAGCTGTTCCTAAAATTATTTACATTAATATCAACCAATGATCTGAAAAATAAATATATGTAGCACATATTTTGTTGTATGACTTTTAGTGTTGCCCAAAGGAAGACGGAGAGTGGACAAGTCTTGGTCTTGCGTCACAACAGCTAAGCTCGCATCATCATCATTACAGCCCCTAGAACACAGCGTCCTAGACCTCCACTGCTAGAGATGGGCCTTCCAGAACATATATCTAGAGAATTTGGCCTACACTCGCCACGCTGGCCAGACGGTTTAGCGAGGATTATACGAAAATATATATTTGTTCCTAATTATAGTAAGAAAACCTTGTGAGACATAGTGTCTGTCCGCGAAATAGTATCTTGAGTAGTTCTCTGATTTACTTGAAATTTGGACTTATTATATATCTTGTTGACCAATATCAACTATGAACTAAAATTGTAGCGGAGACTGCTCCACAAGATACAACATAATGGTTTGGGGAGCAGAGTTCTGTATCTCTTTCTTGCTTAGTTGTTTTTTTTTAAAGATATTTTAAGTCATCTATTATAAGGGTTCGAAATTTTGACCTCTGAACCCTATTAGAAGAGACACGAAACAGATACCAAATGAAATGTTAGCAAAATTAGGAAAAAATGTCTGAGCAAGACTCTTGCGAGAGACACTTGCGAGAGACGCTTGCGAGAGACATTTGCGAGAGACACTTGCGAGAGACAATTGCGAGAGACACTTGCGAGAGACACTTGCGAGAGACACTTGCGAGAGACAATTGCGAGAGACACTTGCGAGAGACACTTGCGAGAGACACTTGCGCAAAACCAACACTAATTAGTATTGGTCTTTCCAACATATCGGTGGTCTTGGTCTTGCCAAAAAGCAAGACATTCACCGACAGCCAAACCTTAGACATTTGGACAGTATAGATGGTACGTGCAATCATCAATAAGAACGTGTTTTACAGCAAGTCGATATTGTCAGTAAAACAACAAAATAAATTTGAAAGTGGATGTCGAATGAAACGATTATCCAGCATTCATCCTTATATCGTTTGGCTTCTTACCCCATCTTGTTAATATTTAATATCTTTGACCTGTACAAGGTATTAGTAGAACTGGGACTGACGGCTTAACTTTGAGCTGCTTTGAGACCCGGCAACAGTGCTATTGTAAATCTATAAACAACTGAGCCACCACTACGTCAAAGTGAAAATTTCATTATTCACGTAAACCTATTACAGGCATTTATTAAACGTCATTAATTTAATTTTTTTGAATGATTCTACTCCTGCTAGTGGAAGACTAAGCAGCAAAGTTGTCCAATAAGTAAGCTGTTAGCAGAAGACCGCAGCAGCTTAGCAGCGTGGGTTTCAATATTAAAATGATGAATCTTAAAAAAAAGAAATAGTAAAGGCTCTAAAATGGACCGACAATAATCGTCACCGTATTTTAAACAGTTAGATTGTTGTTCCGTTTATCGAAAACGGGTAAGACTGATTTGGCGCGGACTCCGTTAATTCTTGAAGCGGATACTCGGAAATAATGAAACACTTCCTATAAAAGAATTAGGCAGTGGGACGAGCCAGATACAAACTGACCTACAAAGTCATTAGCCATACAATGACTTTAGCAGGCAAAGTACTTTTTTCGTGAATGAATGTCAGTCGTTAGAGGCTGGCGTTAGTTAAAAATAAATAAAGAATATTTATTGACACTAATTTTTAACATCCTATATAAGTGCACTGTTGCTCCACCTCGCGTACCACTTACCATCAGTTTGACAGATTTGACTTTTGACAATCTACCGCTATTAGAGTTAGGAATTGTGTAATAGTTTATAATTTTGACGAAAGCTCGTAAATAACGAAATCTCCATTAATGCTTAAAGCAATTGAAGGTCCCCAGCAGTATTGTTCTGGGATTCTGTGTTCTGGGTAAATGATGAATTTCTAAATATCATGCTGGTTGCATTTTGTTGCTAGTACTACATGCTTATTTGGCTTCCGGTAATAGCCGAGCCAGTCGTGGTTGAACCTAAACATTCCTCGTTGTGTTACAAAACAACGGATGCCACCATTTTAATAATAGACATCCACAAAAATTACAGTCATAATCTCGATAATGCATTGTCATTTTTGACCTTGACATTAAAATGAACGTTGACATACATTTTTCTTCGAATCATTAAAAAACTTTATTATTGTTATAGTACGCAAAAACAAGTAGGTTAGTAGGTACGTTCGATTTTCCAATCACTTGACTAGCCCACACATATTTAATTTATAAGCTAAAGAACAACAATACCATGTCAATATGTATCTAACGTGAGGCGCGGTTATAAGAACGCTTATCCTTATATCCTACAAAGGTCGGTTCAAACCCCCCCAGCATGAACCAATGAGAAATACACTTTTCTGACGTACATTTGTCATAGATTTACAACACCACCGTTCCCGTGCCTCGGAGAGCACGTTAAGCCGTCGGTACCGGTTCCACTAATACCAACCTGTGGAATCGTTAATAAATTGTCTTAAAAAATTGACTATAAGCGACAATGACTATAATACACTAATTAATTCTGCGCTGATGGGTCTAGCTTTGATTTCGTTTGGTTTCTTGCCCTATCTTATATATTTAATGTCTCTATACAACGCATAACAATATGCAAGTAAAAAGGAAATTGGGAATAGAAATTTCCGCTAGAGAACGTGGCGAACCTAATCTTCCGAGAAATCACTTTGAAATTGCTGCACTGAGAAAAATATATCCAGTTTTTTAACACGAATTTAGCGCCAGCTAGGCGTACACCTCTTAAAAAACGACTAGTCGTCCGAACCAATAATTCATCCGTATTCCTTTCTCATGGTCATGAAGAGTTGTCAATTGTGAGTGTGAGGATTTACCTCACTGCCAGCACCTCATGTATTTGTTATACGAGTTAGTTTAACGTTAGTTATAACAGTAGTTAGTATTCGTAAAGACTGATCTATCTGCATTAAACTTAGGATGGGTTGTACCAATTACAAGACAACCATTACAGAGACTTCATTTTGGTGCAACTCAGACTTAAAGTTACCGAGTTACCATTTTAATTACTTGAAATATATTTTTTAATATCATATCATAATATAGGAATCAGATGCAGCAAAACTGTGTTTTAATTAGTTCTTCAATGAAGATACAATTGGGATAAATTGATACGTTTAAACAATTGCTGTAGGATAACTGACTTAGATAATATTATAAATAGAGACCGGGCCAACAATTCTAATGTAAATAATTTGTAGTGATTCTGTTGTAAAGTGGGTAGGTGCCCACCTTGCGGCTGCGTCCGCGCTCTTCGGCAGTTGGAATAAACGCTAAATACGGACCGGTAGTTTTACTGATATCCCCGATATAACAGATTCACTAATTCAGTAATTCCGGTGCCTAATTCTAAAGATGAGTCTAGCTGGGTGTCTATCTTGGTACATTTTAATAACCTACCTTCACTGAATGCTTTGTGCCACTCAAATACTTAGGTTCGCGATAAAGTAGAATCACCAAAACACTTCTGCAGCGTTTTCAACGATTCCGTAGCCGCAATTCAATTAAAAACACAAAATTTTAAGCAAATCCGTTGTTGAATTTTTGTTTCTATAGTAAAAATCACCAAACTTAATGGGTCGAAAACAAATAACTGCCAAAGACACACTAATTTGGTTAACTTACCCATGTACGGCCTGGTAGGCGCCCGGGGCTGCTTTAAGCATGCAGCTGCCAAAATATGGAATGATCTTCCCGTTCGGGGCGCGATAGTTACAACGTTACCCACTTTCCGTAGAATGTGTGCAGCATGGCTGCTTGTGAAGGTTTCTGTTTTATTTTTCATTATTATTTTATAACTTTTCACTAAATTAAATGTCGGCTACGGTATAATAACAGAGGTTGTTGGAACCTGCTTCCAACACCATTTTCTGAACCATAGACCCTTTTGTCATAATATCTTTGTTTCTTTTTTTTAACTATATTTTACATTTTTATTAACTCTTCTTTTTGTGACAAATAAAAACTTATTTTATTTTTAATTGACATATAGTTCATAAAACTATTCACACGAACATTAACAAAGATTGTACCAATCTAGGGGAAATACCGATACCGTTTAAGCGCGCAGTTAAAATGTACCAGTCCGGGTCAAATTCGTTTAGACCTTGTATATGCATTTTTAGATAAAATATTTTATTTTTATCATCATGGCATCTCTAGTACTACACTAAACTTGATTGATACGAAAACTACATATTTTATTTTTCCAAATAACTTTATTGCACAATAATATACTGCGTGGAATTTATTACAGAGCAAATATTTTCATAGTATAATCTAGAATAAAAATAAAACACAACGTATTATTTATTTTAATTATTCAGTAATAAAATCTTAAGTTACGGTGCAGAGAAGTTGTCCTAAAAATATCGCCACTCATACTGAGCCTAATCAAGTAGGTAGCGAGAGGTCGACGATCGCGTGAACGTTGTTTTATTCTATTGTTTCTCTCTCTATTTCGTCTCTCGTCTGTGAGCGACATCAATTAATACTCGTAATAACACTTTTAGGATAATGACTTTTATCTTTAAAAAAATATACCTTTTTTATTTTAAAAAGAGTGAAATTACACGTGATTTTTTTTCTTTATATACTAGCATGACCTTCCTCCCACCTGATGGTAAGTGGCTTGCGAGGTCCACAAATAT
Source organism: Tinea semifulvella (assembly GCA_910589645.1). Taxonomy (NCBI): domain Eukaryota; kingdom Metazoa; phylum Arthropoda; class Insecta; order Lepidoptera; family Tineidae; genus Tinea; species Tinea semifulvella. The sequence goes on from OU342602.1 coordinate 12,174,038, forward strand.
TAGCAACTGGAATCAGAGACTCATGACTGACATCAGTCCCTAACTCTATGCCGGCTTGACTGGGCACGACGGCAATTCGAGCCTGATCCCGAAACGTGTGGATACACTTTACTAGGTTTATCGGTAAGAACGGTGGATACTTCCCCGCCCCGGCAGACTGGGCAAATTACCACCATCAGTCCGCCGACCACCTATTTGTTCACGTTTAAAGTATGTGCTATTTGCAATGATGTCAAAAGAAAATGTTTACTTCCAAGGAGAACTAATATTGTCAGCTGGCCATGGTGATACTTATATATAAATAACACATAACATTAGTCTTATCAATAAAATTATCGAAACTACTATTATTATTTTTTCTCATTGTACACACAAGTAGTACAAAAAGTAAAATAGTACAAAAATTTATGTCATTTAACTTTTACGCTTAAAGAAACGCAGTGTAGAAAAATTAAATTAAAAAGGGGAAGGCGACTACAGCATAGAAGATTTCTTATTTTAGGATGTGTTTAATTAAATTAATGAATAGGAAATAGTATTAAATGCCCAGTCATTGTATGCAGGTCCTTGATATAAATAGAGTGACGCAACAGGCTGCTCTCGACCGTGATTTTCATTAAACTATACGAAACCACAATTGGGCCAAACAAAGCTCGTCGTCCAACATTGAGGACGGCGATGAAGCCACTGGCCAATCAATAAAGCGTACTCAAAGGTTACTGAAATTCTATAATGGAATATGGCTTTTAAATAAATTGTAGCTACAAACTAACGCATAAAACGCAAACATTTATTGAAATATATTAATAAACCAGGATTCCTATTGTTATTCCGTTATTCTTCTGTATTTATAAATTTGTTATTTTTATTATTTTATTGTTTCTCTTTCCAAATGTTGGTTATCATTTACTGCTCCAGATTCACCAATATGTACTATAAAATGATTTTGTTTTATATCTATATTGTAAAAATTGACGTGTAAAAGTGCAGAATACATCTCTTTTTGTCCTATGCCTACTTGCAAAATAAACGAATTAAATTGATAATCAGCCTTTCTGCAACCGGCCCTTAATTGTGATAATGGTTAGCCGTTGTCCTTAACCTCATCAACCAATCACCAAGGGAGCGGGGGGAGGGTTGGTTAAAAAATGTGTTTTTTTTTAAACACGTGATTAATGGGCTGCGCCTACTAGTAGAACACTAGAAAGAGCAGAATACCTGTTAACGATTAATCTGACTGAAAAAGGAATCTGCAAAGAAAACTCTTAATGTCAACATGCTTCTTAAAAAATGGTTACTGACCAACCCTCTAGGGATAACTGTCGTAACGATGCTAAACTATATTCTGAAAGCAAAATCAATTCCAGGTAAAATCGTTATTGCACACACGACACTGTAAAGGTCACACGCAATGTTATACCACACAATTTTCCAACTAACAAAAGCTCCTACGACCGACTACGAACTAAAAAGTAAAATATTATCACGACCGTATCCCTTCCGGAGTGGTCAGAAACCATGCTTGTAAATAAGTGGATTCTCATTTAGCCAACATTACTATTGGCCCATCATAACAAGTGGCAAGCTCGTCGTTGTCTCTAGCGTACCCAAACTGGAGTAATATTACAAAATCAACGTCACAGCCTCTAGAACACTAAGTCCTAGACCTCGTTGGAGATGGGCATTCCAGAATTTTCTGGAGAATTTGGCCTACTCGCCACGCTGGCCAAAGCAAAGCTGGATTGGCGAGGGTCTGATGTCACTGTCATTCCACAAGTTGGTGTTAGTGGGACCTACAGTTTTAAATTAAATAAATTATTGTGTCCGGAACACGAATAGAACCCGGTACTTCCGCGTCTTAATCTACGGTCTTAACTGATACTTTATAACTAAAACTAAAAAAAAAACTTCCGGCTGCTTTACCAATACAAACTGCAGTTAAATCTTCAAGAAATTAACATACCGGTCCTTATATTAAATCAATAAAAAAGATGGCGCAAGCTCTAGGTGATAGAAGTAGTTTTAATTAAGTAATTAATTATTGGCTCGTAATTTACAATTAATTGTGCTTGGAATGTTGCAGAGGAGTATTTATTGCAAACTGTATTTAATTGAGAGAACATCGATGTTATTCTGAATGGAAAATGATTGGTGCGAATGAGCGATCAAGGAGAACGTTGAGAATTGTTGTTAGGCCGAGTTATTAATTTAGGGCCCCGTTATAACGTCAAGTCATAGATTTTATTGGAAATGATACCAATATCATAAGTTCAAAGTCGTAAGACATTCATGATTAATAGTTTGTTATTATTTTTTGAAAATTTATAATTAAAACAAAAAACTCTATATTGATTCATTAACTCTTTGTGTTTAAAACCGCGGATTCAACTTAGTACAATCACTGCTTTTGTGTGCTTACGTGGATCCACGTACCAACACAAAAATAATGATTTTTTTGTTACATTCTTAGAGAGTTTAGGCGAATCTAAAGCCCACTAAATTTATCGATCTCGGGCAGCCATCAATCAGTCTATGATTTTGCCCACTTTTGACTATAATTATTACGGTCGTGATACAGGCACACGAAATATATAAGGAACATCGCATTTCTCGTTGAGTATCATCATCAAAACTAATTGCAAAGATCTACCTGCCCGGAGCCTCGCAATGGCTATCGCCCCCCTTGTTGTCAATTGTAATTACAAAATCCACTGAAGCTAGGAGGTCGAAGGTTAAACGAAATCGAGTAAAAGCATTTAAAAGAAGAATGCAACATGCAGTTATTTAATAGCAGCGGCCTCGCGTGGCTGACCACTCGCAAAATGAAATCCTATTAGAACTATATTGAACCGAGTACAAAGCCCAAGCCCTCGCAACATTGACTAATACAATATCCGGTCCTATTAAATCATCAATATCAGTCCTAGACCTCCACAGGTAGAGATGGACCTTCCAAAACATATAGAGCGAGAATTTGGCCTATACTCGCCAAGTTTAACGAATCTTAACTAAAATGAATTGAAGTAAAATTAAATTTAAATAACATTTCATTGTTAAGTTACTTCGGAATACAAAGGATTACCATTTTATTCTTGTTTTTTCTTTTGAACATCTTATATAAAATACATTTTCTCGTGTGTTGCATGTTATATAGCATAATACTATGTCCGTTCCTGGGTTTGGTACAAATTATATCTATATCAAATAACATAAAAAATCTTTTTTTAATATGTTTTGGCTGGCGTGTTAATGCGTGACAAACAGACAAACCGTTCGCATATATTCGTATATGTATATTATCATTGTATAGTAATTTTCTAACAGTGTTGGCAACAAGCGAATGTCGGCAGAAAGCTGCAGAACCAGTATCCGTAACTAAAACCGGTCAACCGCGTCCTTTTTGTTTTGTTTCGATGCTAATTTAAATCCGAAGAATATTCTCTCCGCCATGCTTCCATAATCTCGATCAAACTGACAACACGATCTCTTCAATTGCACAGATTCCGTTGACATATATTTAAAGACCGGCACAACAATACAAAATTATTATTGTCTTTTGTTCTGTAGACCACACTTTACGTCGAGCGTTCCACTGACTTGAAAATACTTGTGAATCTAAACTGGTTGGGTCACAGTAATATTTATTAATTTTAATAAATAAATTTAATTGTTCTCGAGTTTGGTACGCTGGCGACATCGACAAGCTTGCCACTTGTCATGATTGGCCTATAGTTGGCTAAATGTGAATCCGCTTGCATATCTGATTTCTGACCACCCCGGAAGGGAAATGGTCGTGATGATGATTAGTTATATATTATGTATTTTTAGATAAATTATTCCAACAAGACTACAATTTAAGTAGATAACCTCTTTATATTATTTCTTAAATAACTTAAAATCGCACAGTAATATATACTAAGCTGCTGGTCTTTTACTAACAGCTTACTTATTGGACCACTTTGCTGCTAAGTCTTCTACTAGCAGGAGTAGAATCATTGAAAATAATTAAATCATATTGTTTGTGCGGGTCCGTAACGGAACATGTCTACGACATTCGTATTCAAAATATTCTCTACAATAAATTCCATTGTTTCAAGAATATTGTAAAGTTATTTTTTACGAGTTTAAATCTGGCACACAATCAGCGCTCTCTGTTTTCAAAATGGCGGTTAATCGATTTTGCTGTAATTGATTTTCGGTCTAGATTCAGATTTGCAATTATCGTATATTAGTGATAGACAGCTAACTTTATAATACAATCTTAGCAACAAATAACCTCAACCTCGATATAACAGTAAATTAAAATTCATCTCATTATTACAGTTTCTAGAAACACACTAGAGCCCTAGAACTCTACTGCTGGAGATGAACCTGAACCTAAATCTGGAGAATTTGGTCTACACTCGTCACGCTGCTGGCTGGCAGGCCAGGTCACTATAATATATTTCAGGCTATGATTTGAAAATTTATTAACGATTCCACAGGTTATTATTGGTACTTACTATTACTTATTGGTACGTGTACGTGCCGGGTTTCGAACTGCGACCTTATGGATTAAAGGAAACCACGCTTAAAAGAGGCGGATTCACATTAAGCCAACTTTACGTTTCATTACGAGCTTGCCACTTAACATGTTGAGCCTATAGTAAAGTTGGCTGAATGTGAACTAGCTCCTTACAAAAGCATGGTTTCTGACCACCCCACATACATACGGTCTTGATGGTACTTGACTTTTTTACAATGGTACTGACGAAAATTGTTTAAACATATTTCATTACCAGTCCTTCAAATCATGGGTTAGATTATTCTTCGGCCATTCTGATGGACTAATGGACTGAACTGATAAAATACTAATTGTGTAACCTCTCTATTAGGGCCGCCTTGAAACAGGCAGCTCCAGCACTTATAGCCACCTGCTCCAGCAGCCGTTTTTAAGTTAGCTTTTATTTCAACCAAGAATAAAATAGTTGCGGAGGCGATTTTCAGGAGAGGTTCGGACGGCGCCGGGGAAACTGTGCTAGAGCAGTCGAAGCTGTCAGTGTATGTGTGGCAACTGCTCGACAGAATTCCAACGTCTAAAGACTCGCATATTCCAATGAATAGAATATAGTTCACCATACAGTCGCAGCTTGAAGCAGTTGATGCTGCTTGATTTACGGCCCGTGATAATAAGGCAGAGTGCAGTTATAAAATCCGCCGTAAAGATACTTCGTAATTGACAACTCTTTTAATTCATTAATTGAGCAGAACAATGGCTAATAAGATCGAGTAATGCCGATAAAAGAGGATTGAAATTGGTTATGTTTTTGAGGCCAGCCTTTTATGATGTAACGTCACTTTTGAATGAGGTCATCAGCTTATGGCAACACCATTAAGGACGGGTCAGGCATAACCAGTAGCGGGCTCAATGACAAAGAGAAAAAATATTTCTTTCGACAGTACACACAGATAAAGCTGTGCTTCTTTATTTATTTAAATACTTTATGCACTAGGTACACTTAAATGCCGCTAGGCATTCTTACTAGTCAACCTTGGATAATTTAGAGCATTTGTTATGTGAGGCAAAATAAATCAAAATAAACCTTAAATACTAAATCTAATATACTATATACGAGGGGCGTTCAAAATATTCTCGGTATGTGGATAAAAACAAACAAGTACGAAAAGTTTGATATTTTTATTTTTCAATATACTCCCCCCCTATGTTCATACACTTATAAGATCGATCAATTATTTTTTTTAATCCCTCATAAAAATATTTTTTATCTTTGGTGTAAAAATGCTCCTCCACGGCCGTCTTCAACGCTTCATCGTCAGAAAATTTATTTCCACGCAGATCCTTTTTAAGATTGGGAAACAAAAAGAAGTCGCTTGGGGCTAAGTCCGGACTATAGGGTGGATGAGTAACAGTTTCAAACCCACATTTAACAATAGCTGCCTTGGCAATATGAGCAGTATGGACAGGGGCGTTGTCATGCAGAAGCAGAACACCTTTGGTTAACTTTCCTCGCCTCTTTTCTTTGATCGCATCTCTTAATTGACGTATAACGTTAGCGTAGTACTGCCCTGTGATATTTACACCTTTTTCTTTATAATCGATAAGCAAAACTCCTTCACAATCCCAAAATATTGTGGCCATGACCTTGCCAGCTGACGGGATTACCTTGAACTTCTTGGGATGAGCTGAACCCTTAATGTGCCACTGCATGGACTCCTGTTTGCTCTCTGGGTCATAATGATGAACCCAGGTTTCATCTCCAGTAACTATTTTTTGCAGCACCTCATCGGGATTTTCACCACACAGGTCGATAAAATCTGAACAGCAAGCCACACGCATATCCTTTTGAAGAAGCGTCAGCATTCGCGGAACCCATCTTGCACTTACTTTTGACATATTAAGATGGTCATGTATAATGTCATGTACGGTACCAATAGAGAGATTGGTTACTTGAGCTATAGATTTTACCTTCACTCGGCCGTCTTCCAATATAAGTTTTTCCACTTTATCAATATTTTCTTGTGAGGTAGCCACTACAGGCCGGCCAGGTCTAGGGTCATCTTCAATACTCTCCCTTCCACGCTTAAATTCGCTTGACCATTTTTGAATAGTAGATAAAGAAGGAGCAGACTCACGGTAAACACAATCCATTTCCTCTTTTATGGTTTTTTGATTTTTACCCTGTTTTGTCAAGAATTTTATGACGGATCGGTGCTCTAATTTCGTTAAAATTGTTAATTCGCTCATGGTGTTCATGTTTGTTCGGCAATTGCAGAAAAACAAAAGAACATCTCGGTTCCAATTTTACTTTTTTTTAATGTCAATGGATGAATCTTAGCGGCCAGTAACAAATATATATATAAAAGAGGTTGTAACGTATCAATACCGAGAATATTTTGAACGCCCCTCGTACTAATCAGTAGGTATACACCAAATAGACTACATACCATATAATACAATATCGTATACTTATATACTACTTACAGTTACTGGGAGCTATTTAGGAAAGGTGTAAAAACCATTATTTTAAATAGTGATCTGTTTGGCGCTTTTCGAACTTCTACGGGCAGGTTGTTCCACAAGTTTGCGGCAACAACTGCAAAAGAGTTGATTATAAAGCCAAAATGATAGGAAGGAATAGAAAGAATACAGTTATGCGATGACCATAACGACCTGTTGCTTTAAAAAATATCACAGGTGAATTACTATACCATAGAACCCATTGCAGGGAACTCGGAACACATCTGACCGCGACATATGACCCCGCAGCCATATACCTGTCATCCTATTTAATTAGTAAACCGATTTCGAATATATGGCAATTCCATAAACAAATAGACATTTAGTAATAAGCCATTCGTATATTCCAGCAAATAACCTCAATAGTAAAATAAAAGTAAAAACCACGCTTTTAAAGAAGCGGATTCACATTTAGTCAATTTTACTATAGGCCCATCAAGACACGTAGCAAGCTCGTCGATGTCACTAGCGTCCCAAACTCGAGAAATATCACAAATTATTGTGTCCCGATAAGGAATCCAATCCGGTTCCTCTTGCATCTAAATCTACCAAAACTTTAACTGGATTAAATACAGCCTTTGTTACTGGGTCTTAAAATTTCGTAAGATCCTATCTCTGGTCGTAAATCGATTAAAGACGAGTCGGTAACAGAACCGATAAAGTTATGATGCGGCCAAATTCCGAGGTAACATAAAAAACTAAAATAAGAAAAGTGTTACGCGGGTAAACAAACGCCGACGATTGATTGTTCGCAATGTAACAGTACGTGGCAGTACTTACTATTTACCTTCAGTTCTGATTAACGATAATACTGGATTTGTAAAGTAAATCGCTTATAGAGTGAATAAATTTATTAACAAAAACATTATTAACACGGTTATTTAAAATTTAAAAGCTATAAACTAAATTAATACTACAAATAAAAATAAACAAAAACGCGTGGTATGTTGGTAAGGACGCGCTGGCAGCATTTTCTTGCTGAATCGCTATACTGATTCTCTAAGCGAGGAAAATACCAGCCTTGTCACCAGAGCAGACAATTAGACGAGCGTAGAGTCTCTACAGCAAACGGCACAAACACGTAGTCTGACGTATTTGCGCCGCTTTTCCAGACTCCGGATCAGCGTCATCATCATCATCATTACAGCCCCTAGAACACAGAGTCCTAGACCTCCACTGTTGAAGATGGGACTTCCAGAAAATTCTGGAGAATTTGGCCTACACTCGCCACGCTGGCCAGACGGGTTGGCGAGCGTCATATCATCAGGTAAATAAATAATCGAATGTAAGTTCAATTAATATAATAGCTGCCTCCGTGGTCTAGCGGTTAAGTCCGTGGATTTAGACTCGGAGGTACCGCGGGTCCGATTCCTGGTCGGGACACAAAAAAATATTTATTAATGTAAATAAATACATTTAATTAATATTTAATTTATTTGTGATATTTCTCGAGTTTGGTACGCTGGCGACATCGACGAGCTTGCCACTTGTCATGATTGGCCTATAGTAAAGTTGGCTAAATGTGAATCCACTGATTTATAAGCGTGGTTTCTGACCACCCCGAAAGGGAAACGGTCGTGATGATACTTTACTTTACTTCTAAATTCAATTAATTTAGAACACAAAACGTCATAAGTCGCTAGTCTTCGTTAATATTTACCAGACAATATGTCTGTTTATCGCTAACTGACAGACAATAAAAGTTCAATTATGGCGTAAGGTCCGAAAGGTTTGTAATAAAGATTTATAGAGACATCGTAAATATTCCAGTTTATTGGTTGCTAATAATTTAATGTCTGACATTCAACTGTAGTTAATTTAATTTAATATTTGGCATTACAGCATCATTAAGGTACAGATAGACATGCTTCTTAAAAGTAAAGTAGCATCACGATCGTTTCTATTTCGAGGTGGTCAGAAACCACGCTTATAAATTAGCGGATTCACATTTAGCCAACTTTACTATAGGCCAATCATGTCAAGTGGCAAGCTCGTCGATGTCTGCAGCGTACCAAACTCGAGAAATATCACAAATAAATTAAATATTAATTAAATGTATTTATTTACATTAATAAATATTTTTGTGTCCCGACCAGGAATTGAACCCGATACCTCCGAGTCTAAATCCACGGACTTGACCGCTAGACCACGGAGGCTATTTAAAAGCACGCTTTATTATTAATTATTCAAAACTTTATTGCACTATGTATAAGAGGCGGGCTTAATGTCGCGGCATTCTCTAGCAGCCAACCTTTGGGACAACACAGAATATTACAGTCAGATTTTTAGAACGCTCGAAGTAAGTATTCACAACAGAAAAGCTTTGACACATGTGCTACTAAGTAGGAATTACTCAATAATCAGATATTTGCATTCGTTCACCGTGTCATCAACTCGCCAATAAAACAAGCTCCTACTGACGATCAGACAGGCTCCCACTGACGATCAGACAGGCTTCCACTGTTCATGAGGGTTACAAAAAGACCGCGTGCAGGCTCCCCTTGGAGAAAGCCTACATCCAGCAGTGTAGACACACAGGCTGATGATGATGATGGACTTTCGCATTTATAATATAAGTAGAATATTAAAATATTATGCAGTATCCATACAACGTTAGCGTTAACATAGTCGGTTACGCTTACGAGCGTAATTTAAAATTATATTTACCGGTTACGGTTTACGCCATCACAAACCGGCTCAGAAAGTGATCTCACTGTCTACAGATCTGTACTACGTTAAACTTTTAAAAGCTTCCTAGATAAGCTTTAAAAATGTAACGCTTTGAGTCCCGGCGGCGACCTTTGACTTTTTTTTTTTTTATTCTATTTATATTCACTACATGCGACTTAACCGCTGCTTGCGAGTAACTGATTGAGGCCATTTTTTGTAACTTTTACAGGCGTTCTATACTGGCTCGGTTGTAAGAACGCTTTCCTTAAAATCCTAAAAACCTCGGTTCAAACCCCGGCATGTACTAATGAAAAATGAGTAGCTCGGGGCCTGACGGATTTTTACGGGTAACAGATTACAGCTACAACTGCAAAGGACATTGAGACAAAATAAGTATGGTGAGTGGAAACAAATGATGAATGGAGAGTTTTGTCATGGGTAGCGCCAAGACAATCAAAGTCATGAAGACGTCTTAGATTTAAATATATTTAGAATCTATCTTCTTGTTCCACAACATCCTACTTTTTAGTATAGAGTTTAAAATTATCTTAATGGTTGTCAATGATAAAGTGTCTTACAGCATTAAAGCCTTTGTCTTTGGCTTTGTGCAATAAAATATTTAATAAATAAATACTGTGTACAAACAAATCGTAATTTTCGTTGCGTTGAGTTATAAATAGTTTGTTTTTAATATTCGTAATGATACGAGTACTAGGTAAATATCTACTATTCGGCGAATACTAATTTCGTATTGTTGTGTATTCTCGAGCGAGATGAATGATTTCTGTAAAAGCAATATAATACAAATATTTAGTAAAAAATTTAGGTCAACGATCTGTTAAAGATTGACCCAGATTTAGATTTTTCTTTAATCTGCGACAGAAATAAATCTGGAATAGAGATAGAAGCTATTGTTCAAATCCTAACATTCCTCTCGACTTCGTAGCACGAACCCACTTGTCAAACTGTAAAAAAATGTTTTAAGTATAATTTTTCCACAACCACAAAAATTTGTGACATATGTATATTTGTAATATAATACATATGTATAGCCAGCTATAAACGCCTGTGTATGGAGCTTCGTTCGTGCCGGTGACTGATTCCCCGCACAAGAGCAGGATGTTGACCCGGCATTGTCTCGCGGGCTCCCACGCTGCTCGTCATACCAAAACATGCGACACCCGTACGGGGAACTGTTAAACTTCCAATTTGCTAAGTGCAGTTCGCAATTAGCTGTCAAATACTGCCAGCTGGATCGAAGTCCTTTTAGGTTAATTATGTACAAAAATAATTGAATTAAACGACAGAAGTTAAACTACTCATTTGAAAACCTTTTACAGACATTTGTGACGTCATTATTTAAATTATTTTAAAAGATTCTACTCCTGCTGGTTCGTGGAAGACTAAGCAGCAAAGTGGTCCAAAAAGTATAAGCTGTTAGCTGAAGACCTTAGCAGATTCTAGTGACCAGGTTAAGTGTAATCTGACTGTGAAAGGAATCTGTAAGAAAAAGTCAGATATATCAGGTTTTTAAATTAAACGAATACGGAATTACAAAACAACCATAAATATATATTAAATTCAACCAAGAGAATAAATACATTACCTGGTTTAGTGGTACCCTACCAGGTACGAGCATGTCAGAATTAAGGCTACTTGCCTGTGTGCCACTCGAAAGCCGACAAAAGCAAAACCTTAGCTAATTTAAGAACAATAAACAATAAACGTGTGCGTGTGTGTCTCAGGCCTTCACAGATGCACCCGATCACGGACTTACGTGCATTATTGCATGGTGCCAGCCATCCCCCCGCTCAACCAACCAACCAGGTCCTAATGGACAGGGTGCGGACCCGGGACCCGACACACGTCCCACCACTGCAATAACCTTCTAAGGAACGACCACCAGACACGCCACACCATGAGAACCCTAACAACGTCTTTTGAGCCACAAACAAGCATCAACATAATAATAACTTCCTAGGTCTACATGTCGCCGTGCAACTCCGTTAACAAACGAATACCTTAGTTCGTAAAACAAAAAGTAATAAATACATAATAGTAACTAAATGTTACATTAAAAATAAATCGACTTTTAACAATACATTGTCTGATGATGATGCAGGGCCGAGGCCTGTAGGTGATGGTTACCATATTTTTATAGGATGGTTCGGCTAAGTACAGATGCTCGGATAGTGGAAGACACTAGTGTCTAAAACTTTCGAATCGCTGCTGCTTCGCCTAAATGTAGCCTGCCTAAGCGTGATCCACAAGCAGCGTTCTGAAGAGCTTCACAAACATATCCCTTCTCCTCTATTCCGCATGAGAACCACACGCACAGGCCAAAATATGCATCCCCGTACCGTAGCCACTATCACTACGTGTGTTACATGTGTCACACGCTATAAAAAGTGGAATTCTCTCCCAGCCAGTGTCTTTCTCCATTGTCGATCGTCAGTGTTATCTAAAAGATCACTCATCTTTAGCTCAGTAAGAAAAAACTTATTAAGCCTACACACTTCTAGTCGTTATTCGAAGAGGTTCACGAGCACTAGGGATATATATAAACCAAAGCTATAGTCGACAAAGCTTTCGTAAATGCACCAGTTTATTCACGTAGTTACCCAGTTACAGTTTATTGTTATGGATTACTAATATCCACGTAATGTTAGGCCATAAATAAACGCAAATGGTAAACTCATGGAGTGATTTAAGAAGCTCGGTCAGATTTAGGCGCAAGTGGCAAGCTCGTCGAGGTCTCAGGCATACCAGACTCAGAAATGTCGCAAATTAATTATATATAATTTTGTGTTCCTTACCAGATATAGAACCTGGTATTTCTACATCTAACATCTAACCGCTAGCCCACGGAAACAGTGAGGTTAATTCATCATCATCATCATCACAGCACCTACAACACAGATTTCTAGATCTCCACTGCTGGGCCTTGCAGAACATATTATTCTTGGCCTAAACTCGCCATGCTCTGACCAGACGGTTTGGCGAGAGTCTGATGTCAATTAACGATTCCACAACTTAGTATTATTGGAACCTGGGGTCACTGATCGGCAGTCGAAATGTCAGTGACAAAGCTCGGCTCGCCACACACAATGCCATGTTGGTACCAACACTGATGTATGGAAGCGAGACGTGGATACGTCAGAATACGCATGAGAGTAGGGTTAATGCAGTAGAAATGCGGTCGTTGCGGCGGATATGTGGCGTCACTTTGGCGGACCGCATACGTAACGTCGAAATACGGAAAAGGGTTGGTATGAAGGAAAGCATAGGGACAAAAATAAGGAAAGGCATGCTACGATGGTTCGGGCATGTTGAAAGGATGAGCGATGAAAGATTGACGAACCAGATATATAATGCGAAAGTTGTAGGTAAAAGAGGCCCTGGCAGACCGAGACTCACATATCACGATCAAATAAATAAAACACTGACTGAAGGTGCATTAAAAAGTATTCGTAACCAAAGGGCATGTATGAAGAGGTTAATGAATGTCGACGAAGCGAAAGAAGTATGTCGTGATCGTGTCAAATGGCGCTCAATTGTCTCTGCCTACCCCGCAAGGGATCTGGCGTGAAGATATTATTGGAACCGAGGCAAGGGAACAGTGTTGTTGTACATCTATGACAAATGTACGTAAGAAAAGTGTGAAATGCAACTATTCTGGTTTAAAAAAAAAAGCATTCTTACATCCGGGCTAAAACCGCAACTTAATTTAATTTTTTAAATTATTCCAATGAAGCGCAAGTATACGTTGGCCTACATAATGCACAATGTAACCTGTTTAGCAGCCACTTACATTAACTAGCCGTGTACAGATAGCAATTACATTTGCATAGATTTGCATTGCATCGCTTTTATGCTGCAAACTAACTTTAAGCTGGCTTTAGTTTCAACCTACATTTCTGGCGTTCTGGAACGTTTGTACAGTTAGCAAAATAATCTTTTACTATTATATTAATACCTATGCTTACCTTATATCCGAAGGAATAAAGTAAACAAATAATTAAAAACTACTTAGTTATTAGAAATAAAATTGAATATAAACTAAACCTAATAATAAATAAACTGCCTATGCGTCTAGAGACGTCTCATCAGAGATAGTCCCAAGAAGGCTGGCAACATTCTCCCTCTGTAAGCAAATCTAATTAACGTCGGCAGAAAAAAACCCAACCTACAAAATAGACATGGCAACTCTGGCCTGATCACTCGATTTTCACGAATTGCTGATACGAGTAACACATTTGACAATTTCCGTTTAATCTACCCAAATCTTTACCAAAAGTCAAACTATATCACTTTTACTCTAATAAAAAAATAGTTAAGTATCATTAATATAACTTTTTTATTAATGTAAAAATCTATTCTCTAACAGCTAACCCTTTGTATATATTATACATATCTTTTGATTATTAAAGTGTAATAAGTAGGGACTCATTTGTCTCCGGGACCGCGGTCCAATATATTTTATTTTATCCGCATCGAATAAAACTAAAAAAATATTTAAGAGATATTCACAGAAAGTCTAGTATTTTTTCCATGTTTGGCTACGTGTTCAGAATTAAGTTTACTATTTTATTGTTATTTTTGTTTATTTGAAATTAATGCTGTGGAATTAATTAATAAATATATTAATTATTATTCAAAAAAAGGTACAGGTTTAATTAAAATAGTGTAGTGTGGATTCATTTTGCCGACTGTACGTGTACTAAACTTTGGTAATCCAGTAGATGATGTGCTTCAAACAGCAGAGATCTCAGTCATGTTTCCAACTTCCCTGGAGATGTGTAACACCAACCCCTGCATAATCATTTTACCTGAGGTCTCGTTTTATATACGAGAACGTAACGACGAAATACGGTAATAGTTGGCTAGGTATAAAAGGGTACAGTGAAATATAAGGAAAGGCATGGTCCGATGGTCCGAATTGTTAAAAGGTCAAGTCAAGAAACATAAACAAACCAGATATATAATGCGAAAGTTGCGGGTAACAGCGGCCACGGCAGAACAAGACTAGCATCCATCATGATCAAATAAAATAAAACGATAGCTGAACGTTCAGTAAATAGCCTTCGAAACAACATTTAATTGCTTTTTTAAATTTATTTATTTTATTTATTAATTTATTTATTTATTTAAAAAAATAGCCAAATTATATAGCCATAATTTTATGTATATTATACTATTTATTTGAAGGACAAGTTTGTTATTTTATTCTTTATTGTATAGATTGCTTATTCTAATTACAGTTGTGTGTACATGTCATGATGATGCAATCTGCCCATATTGTGGGCATACAATATGCTTATGTCAATAGATATTTATTTACAATATTTATTTGTATATAGTTTATATTTAATATTGTTCTTGTCAATTTATTGGAATACAATGTTAATTAAACTTTTTAAACTTTCGCGCATATTCGTAATAGTTTTTTTAAATAATTTTAACAGGTCTTTACGCGATTTACCTTAGAGACATATTTCTCTCGACGTTTCAGCCAAGTTGCATTGGCCGTGGTCAATCGGCTGCCCGCGTTCTTACCATATGTGAAAGGAGTAACGGATAAAATTGGTACAGCTTTCAAAAAGTTATCTATCAATGCTGTGTACACCCCATTCTCCAAAGTAGCAAAACACGTACGCACCCCAAAGGATGTCATTCCTTTCCAAACGCCTGGCGTGTATAAAGTGGACTGCAGCTGTGGGAGTTCATATATTGGCCAAACTAAGCGCACAATAGCCGAGAGGGTCAAGGAACATATAGCAGCTGTAAAAAACTGCCAATTAAACAAGTCAGCAATAGCAGAACACCTAATGGATAGTGGCACAAACCATTGGATTGAGCTGCATGACCCAAAGATACTTTCCACCGATCGGCACTATTACCCTAGAATAGTACGTGAAGCGATCGAAATAAAGAAACACAAAAATTTCAATCGAGAGGGGGGTTATAAGCTTTCTTCATCGTGGAATCCAGTAATCAATAGGTTTCGACGCCGGGAAAAATCGCCCGGTGTCGCCAAGGCTATTGTAAGTGTCGTGTGTCGTGATTTCTAAAAACTTTTAAAAGTGATAAGTGGGTAGGTTTACATCTGCCGCCCAGTATGTACGAGACTACACCGCATAGCTTCAGTCGACCCGTGACCACGGCCAATGCAACTTGGCTGAAACGTCGGGAGAAATATGTCTCTAAGGTAAATCGCGTAAAGACCCGTTAAAATTATTTTAAAAAACTATTACAATGTTAATGTCAAAATTATGAGGAATCAGCTGAAAATCAGCGCTGTGACCTAGTGTTGCAGCTTATTGCTGAGCTGATTCCCTATTTGTCACCACACTATCTTGTTTGTTGTATTATCATTATTATTTTTTACTGCTAGTATTTTTTTTGTGACAAATGAACTTTTTTCTTTCTTCTTTCTTTTCTTTTCTTTAATTGTCTCTGCCACTACTGGCATGAGGATATATACGTATATATATGTATGACCTCGCACCCACCTGGGGTGTTAACAGTTCACAACTAAAATCAGAGACTAACGACTTTCCCCTTTTAATACTCTGTACAGTACAGTCTGAACTGAGTACAGATCCGACCATGGAATTTTAGACTTTTTTTTTGTCGCACAATCTTTACACCCGCTAAAATATGTGACAATGACTGGAGCTGTCATGGTAGGAATCTACCTCACTGGATCCCGTACTCGAAACTTCTTAACCCATATTGAAATGCGGCAAACTCTTTGGCCACAGTAAAAGAACATTGTCAAACCTTTTAAATTTAGAATTAGGAAAATTAGATGGATTACGATATTTACACAAACAACATGTGTTTCTTTTAAACAATTAATATTAAAGAAATAATTCGTCAATAATGGAAAGTATATCTCTAAAGAAATGTCACTTTTTGACATTTTATCCGTGGGAAAGCTATATTTTGCCGTATCTCACTGCCCGTCTGATGCATCTCGTTTGTCAGTGCTAGGATCTAAAATATAATGCTAACGGTAACTATAAAACGGTAACTTTTATTTGCGTTAAATACAATACACATGCTAATTTAAAGCGTAAGCACATGTGTTAAGCCCTCTCCGAAACGGTCATTTGCAAATTGACAATATTTACGCGATTGAAGGTTTTAAATCATGAATGATTGTGACTCCGATTAAGGTTCGCGCATGCATGCCTACGTCACTTGATGAGAAAGTGACATAAATTAAAAACATTTTATTAAGCAAGTACAAATGACAGTTTCGCGAGGGCTTTACAATTTTTGGACTGCAGAACAAGGTACCTCTGTACAAAAAAATAATGTATTACAGTCTTGATAACACATCGTTGTGTTATCAGTTTAAAGAATTGTTATCTGCTGTGGAAGCTATCCGCCACCGTGAGAAAGCGACGAGCGTGTTCCGAAACATTCTTATGTCCGGATAAGGAACACGCAATGCATTGTAGAAGCTAACAAACACTGCGAGCAAACCGTGCTAATATTCATTTTATTTTGCTACTGGATATGGAATAGACTGAGTACACTGAGAAAAGGTTTTTAGACTCAATGAAATCCACGGCATCCATACCACAATGTTAGAAAATAAAAGTTTTTATCTAGTGTGTCCTCTCTGTAACGTTCTAACTAATATTCGTCAGAGAACCAAAGTTACGGACATAGCTTTCAAAATTTGCAAGCTAAAGTAGCAATAGGACGGACACATCAGCCGCAGAACCGACGCGGCGACAATGGGGCAAACGGGTTCTAGCGTAAAAACCACGCAAAGTGGTCGTCCCCTGGCCAGATGGACAGATGACCTAAGAAAGGTCAAGAAGGCAAAATTATAAAAGACCGCGTGTCCACTACCTTCGGCTGCCTCCTTCCGCCTTCGGGGAGACCTACATCCAGCAGTAGAGACACAGGCTAAAGTGAACGGGGCAGATGGGAAAAATTGTATCATGGACCAATTATCCCGGTATTTGTGCTCGTATCTACTGACCAAAAAACCAATGACTATAAATAGTCAGGAGTTTTGCTTCCTAATCGTTAAACTTTAATGTGAACATTAAAGTTACATCCGAACTGCCAATTTGTAGCTCCGTTAAAAATCATTGTCATCATCACAGCTCCTATAACACAGAGTCCTAGACCTCCACTGTTGGAGATGGGACTTCCAGAACATATATCTAGAGAATTTCGCCTACACCATACACGGAATCCGGACGGATTGGTGAGGATCTCATGACAAACTATTAACGATTTCACAACTTAGTATTAGTGACGTAGTATTGATACATGCCAGGATTCGAACCGCGACTTTTTTATAATAAGGCAAAACGTTCTTATAACCACCACCGCCACATTACAAATAAATATTGTTTTTTTTTTTATAACATTATAACTATTTTGACTTTTAAAATCCCTGTGATTTCAAAGTTACAATGATCAGACCTTAACTTTAGAAATATAATTCTACATGTGAAATTCTACTATTTTTATTCTATTAGGATCGGAATAACGGAGCAGGAGTTATTAGACCGCAAAAAAGCTGGCCTGGCATTGATAAGCCGGCAAAACTTGCGCCCGAGCCGCACCGGAAATTTAGTTACGTTGCTACCGTCCGGATGCAAAACGTTATTAATCATAGACCTATGTTTAACGACCGTCACAACAATTTACTAGCTGTAAAAAAGGTGGTGGTGGTGTTGAATATCGCTCAGGTTATAAGTCAAAGTTAATGTCAAATTATCTTTATTCACGTAAGTCTTGCATGGCATTTGTGACACTTTATACTTTATTTATGAAGTCAAATGCCCTTTATCCATCAAAGGGTTTAGACTTAATTAAGTAAGTTCCATTTCACATCTGACTCCATCGTGTGTGGTAGGGGGGGTGTGAAGACGGTTACTAACCTTATTATTATCTAATGTTCTCAGCAATTATTTTTTTCCAACTAAATACTGGACGAGTAGGATTCCGCAAATGCCGTCTCGGAGGCTCATTCTATTAATATAAAAAAATATGACTCGCCTGTCTGTATGTCAGAAAAGTCTATGTTTAATAATAATAATAATAATCATCATTTATTTCTTCACAAAAAATTGCCTTAAAACTAGTTACATCAATGTTTAAGTGTTAACAGGATAGTTTATTACATAGGTCGATGTTATTAATGCAACAGCAGCAGGCAATTTGGAGAGTAAATGCAATAATGTTGGGCGCACAAACTGCGGGAAAATGCATTAAACAGCGCATACAATTAAATTACGGTACTTTATTTAGACAGAAAATAGTTGCCGACTCAGGGAACCAGGAATAAATTTACTTACAAAAATATTGATACATAAGTATATATTTTATAAATATTATTATTATACCATATACATAATTCCATGTCCTTCAATTTGAAGTTTGCGGTTGGAACCCGGCAAGTATTTATTTATTTATTTATTTAAAAACTTTTTGCACTATGTACAAAGGCGGACCTAATGCCGCTAGACATTCTTACTCGGTCAACCTTAGGGACATTACGAACATTGTATGTGGAAGGTTCGCGCAAATTATAGAACATAATATAGGGGAGAAATTAAAATACTACTAAAACTAAACTACTTACTAGTAAATAATATTAATATACTAAACATTAATATACTTATAATACTTAATATATACATAAATACAATATATACATACTTACAGTTGTTGGGATCTATTTAAGAAGTGTGTGAAAACCATCCTTTTAAACAATGTTCTATTTGGCGCCTGTCGGATATCTAAGGGTAGGTTGTTCCACAGATTTGCGGCAACAACTGCGAAGGAGTCGGACATAAAACTAGTGTGATGAGAGGGAATAGCAAGGGTAGAGTTATGCGATGATCGCAACGACCTGTCATGAAGAGAAAAGAGAAAAGCAAATTTGCTCTTGAGGTATTTCGGTGTCGCAGGCTCATACAGTATAGAGAAAAGCAGACAAAGAATTCGTAGGTTTCTACGACAACGAATTGGCAGCCACTTCAACTTAGCTCGATACTCAGAGATGTGATCGTATTTGCGTAAACAGAAGATAAAGAGTATGCACGAGTTAAGCAAGCGATCCATTTTATTAAGCAACACCTCTGAGAGATCGACGCTACATACGTCACCATAGTCGAGAAGAGGAAGGAGAAGGCTTTGGGCAAGGGTTATTTTAGCTTTTAATGGCAAAAAGTTCTTAAATTTATTGAGAGAGTGCAGAGAAGCAAAAAGTTTACGACTTGTATTGGTAACCTGAGTAGTCCAGCTCAGATTGGAATCCAGATGTACACCCAGATTCTTTACTTCGCTGCAGTATGCAATCGGAACGTTGTCAAACCGAACAGGGTCAATATTGTCAAGGTCAACCTTGCATAACAAACGCGAACTACCAATTATGATTGATTGACACTTGTTCGGGTTGACAACGACCCCGAAGCGTGTGGACCATGAGTAGATGTTACGAAGATCTGAGTTTAGCCAAGCTATTGCACTGCTTAGTGTGCTGATATCCGATCAGCATCACATATGTACGAGGGGCGTTCAAAATATTCTCGGTATTGATACGTTACAACCTCTTTTATATATATATTTGTTACTGGCCGCTAAGATTCATCCATTGACATTAAAAAAAAGTAAAATTGGAACCGAGATGTTCTTTTGTTTTTCTGCAATTGCCGAACAAACATGAACACCATGAGCGAATTAACAATTTTAACGAAATTAGAGCACCGATCCGTCATAAAATTCTTGACAAAACAGGGTAAAAATCAAAAAACCATAAAAGAGGAAATGGATTGTGTTTACCGTGAGTCTGCTCCTTCTTTATCTCCTATTCAAAAATGTTCAAGCGAATTTAAGCGTGGAAGGGAGAGTATTGAAGATGACCCTAGACCTGGCCGGCCTGTAGTGGCTACCTCACAAGAAAATATTGATAAAGTGGAAAAACTTATATTGGAAGACGGCCGAGTGAAGGTAAAATCTATAGCTCAAGTAACCAATCTCTCTATTGGTACCGTACATGACATTATACATGACCATCTTAATATGTCAAAAGTAAGTGCAAGATGGGTTCCGCGAATGCTGACGCTTCTTCAAAAGGATATGCGTGTGGCTTGCTGTTCAGATTTTATCGACCTGTGTGGTGAAAATCCCGATGAGGTGCTGCAAAAAATAGTTACTGGAGATGAAACCTGGGTTCATCATTATGACCCAGAGAGCAAACAGGAGTCCATGCAGTGGCACATTAAGGGTTCAGCTCATCCCAAGAAGTTCAAGGTAATCCCGTCAGCTGGCAAGGTCATGGCCACAATATTTTGGGATTGTGAAGGAGTTTTGCTTATCGATTATAAAGAAAAAGGTGTAAATATCACAGGGCAGTACTACGCTAACGTTATACGTCAATTAAGAGATGCGATCAAAGAAAAGAGGCGAGGAAAGTTAACCAAAGGTGTTCTGCTTCTGCATGACAACGCCCCTGTCCATACTGCTCATATTGCCAAGGCAGCTATTGTTGAATGTGGGTTTGAAACTGTTACTCATCCACCCTATAGTCCGGACTTAGCCCCAAGCGACTTCTTTTTGTTTCCCAATCTTAAAAAGGATCTGCGTGGAAATAAATTTTCTGACGATGAAGCGTTGAAGACGGCCGTGGAGGAGCATTTTTACACCAAAGATAAAAAATATTTTTATGAGGGATTAAAAAAAAAAATTGATCGATCTTATAAGTGTATGAACATAGGGGGGGAGTATATTGAAAAATAAAAATATCAAACTTTTCGTACTTGTTTGTTTTTATCCACATACCGAGAATATTTTGAACGCCCCTCGTATATGCACAATTCTTACGTATATACATTTGTAATAGATGTACAACATTGAGCGGTGATGGCTCGGTTGTAAGAACGGTAACTTAAAATCCTAAAAAGATCGCTTCAAACCCAGGTATGTACCGATGACAATTACACTTTTCCTACGTACATTTGCCATAGATTAACAACACCACCGTCCCCATGAGGAGCAGAGCACGTTAAGCCGTCGGCGTCGGTCGCGGTTCCACTAATGCCAATTTGTCTAATCGTTAATAAATTGTCATAAAAAATTACATAAGTACCTCGCCAAGCTGTCTGACCAGTACCGCGTGGCAAGTGTAGGCCAAATTTTCCAGAAAATAATTAGTATTTGGGGCTGTAAAGAGCATGTTTAGCTTGTGGTCCCTATTCCATTATTGCCCTGTTTTTCTTAGGATTTTAAGACTCAATTTCGCATATAGGATAAGTTGAAAACATGAGGGTCTTTAGGTCAAAGTTTCGAGGCTTTCTATCTGAAAAATGTCATTACAGCGTATCTTTCCGAAACATGAGAAGAACAGTTAGCATGCCCCCTCCCTCACCCATCGACAACTTTGTAAAATTTATTTTTAATGTTTAAGTATATATGTACTTATGTCGAATGGACGGGACATATCGACATGTACCTTATTAAAAACTTATCTAAAAACTCTTACCATGAGTATTTGGAAAGCCCGACGACGAATCTAGAAAGCCTAACTGAATACGTATGAGTATAACATAAAAACCACTTATCCCTACTCAGCAAATATTAAGAATAAGAGCAACATAATATTGAAAGGTTAAGTTAATAAATGTCTAAGGAAATTGCATTTGAGTAGGAAATTTATGCTTTTATCACTCACTCGCCCTCGTCAGGGCCCAATGAAGCGAAAAGGGTTTCGTAGCCGACATGATGCTTCCCAAATTGTATTAGGCTTTTGTAACAATATATCACGAGTGACATAAATGTGATGGCGTTTACACTTTATTCAATCAAGAGCTCTTCTCTACTCGCTCTTTATCACGACTTCACATGTAAAGGCCGCTGTACACGAGTAGTATCTTACTCACTATACCAATGTAGATATACCAAAGAGGCAGTGTGCAGAGACAATAAAGTCACGTTACAGTTGATAAAAAGATATAGTGAAGAATAGTGGGTCATAGTAGTTCACCGATGAACTAGCCAGAAGGAATCCACAACACCGATAGGCCCAGGAACAATAATCCCCCTACTGTTCCAATTCTTGCGTAGTTGACTTTGCCAAAGAACTGACAGACGTGCAGCCAGCAGCAGATGTGGACAAGCCTTAACAGAGCTAAACTTCGCACAATGGTGAAGGTGTTGACGGGACACTATGCCTTTAACAATCATCTATACATTCTGATCATTACAGATAGCCCACTCTGTAGAGGATGCATGGCAGAGGAAGAGACGGCCGCGCATGAACTCATGGAGTGCGGCAGTGTCGCTGCGCTTAGACTGAAGTTCCTCCAGACTGCGGGGACTCTTCCGAAGGTCTGCAGGAACGTGACGGGGCACCTGGCCTACTTGGAGATCGGATAGCTCCGCTGAAGAAGTAAATGTCACGCACAATGGTCCAAGAGAAACTAAGTGCGGAAATCACACATATACTAATATAGACAGAATTAGTAGAGTACAAAAATTTTGAAGAGTAGAGTAGCCAGCACCGCGGGCAACACTTGCCTTCCCCCAGACCCCGGCGCCCTCTACCGCTTGCTTACTCGACCCATGTATAGTAGAGCCAGTAGACTTTACCGTTTACTCTACCCGTATACAGATGCCTTAAAGAAGACGAATTTCTTAGCAAGCTTTACCGTGCGGGTGTTGGGTTTATTATGTGGGGAAGAGAAGCAAAGAATAGTCGCTGGAAATGCGGAAGCTTAAGCCGTCTTGGTCCAATTCTTTCAGTAAGTGGTGCTTAGGTTTTGCTGAAATTCCCCTTGCACCAACTTTCACTGCGTAAAGTTTAGTCTTCCGTTCTTTATCATTTCTTCTGCGATATTATCGACGGAAAATAGCGTAATATTCGTAAATAGATTTTAAAGGAACGTTACATTAAGGTAAAATCAGTTCAGTATTATAGACACAAAAAATAAGTTATATAGCTTCTTAAATAAACAAGCTAAAGGCTTTCTGTGCTGCTGTGGGGGCCTGGGACCAATGCCGAACACGTTCAATATATTGTTCTTCTTGCAGAGGTTTGGCGCTTTGCCGGCTTTCGAGTTGCTCACTTTATCTAAATTCCGACTTTGCCTATGTGGCGATTGCCTGGTAGAGAACCACTGTACCAGCTATCGTATTCCTATAGGTACTATATGTGAATTTTGAATAAATGTTTCGTTGTTTATATGTCTGTTGTTTTATATATATATACGTGTATATTTCCCACAAGTGTTTACGTGTGTAAACATGAGCCGCTACTGTTATGAACTTTAACAGTAAAATATTATAATTTAATGTGAATAATGCGGAAAACCAAAAGTCAGGTTTTTTATTCTACCATTAAATTTTCTTGGTAACTAACAGACTTACTAACTAGACTGTAAGGCGTTATATTTGTAGGTGTATTAATAATACGAAGTCCAAATTTTTATTCACGTAAACCTATTACAGGCATTTGTGACATGTCATTATTTAAATTATTTAGAAATTTAAGAAACTTCGTATTAGCAGATTCTAATGACGTGCTAATGTTTAATTTGACTGAGAAAAAAAAATACATCTATACAAGAGCTATGTTCAAATTTGCAAAATTAAACAAATACAGAATTACACAACAACAATAAATAAATGTCTTTTAAATTGACCTATGAGATTACAATACCTGGTACCCTACCAGGTATGTCAGAATTAGGATAGGCTACTTGCCCGTGTGCAACCCGAAAGTGTACATGTGTAGTGTCTTTCATGAGATAACTGTGCCTGTCTTCATGTGCCATTAAATAATAAATAATTATATATTCCCTCTCAACATATTAAATCAGCATGGAAATATTTTTCCAGCAAATATTTGCTTTCGTTCGTAGCTTACCTACATATATCGGAGTTGAAAGGCAATATCAAAATTGCTTTTGAGAGCTTTTAGAATATGTTTATTCTGTTTTATGTGAGGAGTATTACATAAATGTATTCGACTGTTTAAATATACCTTTTAGACTAAAAGCGTTTTGGGCTTAAACTTACAGGGTATTAAGTAAACTACCTAGAACTCCAGTGCTGAAGTTTGGCCATCCAGAACATATTTTTGGAGAATTTAGCCTTTACTCGCCACTCTAGCTTAGCTCTCGGGTTGGCTTAACACTTCCACGACGGCTTAAGCTGCTGAGTTTAGATGAAAAAAGGTGCGAAGAGTTCCAACCCCGGCATGTACTAATGATAAATACTTTTCTAACGTACATTTATTATAGTCAGGGCACCGCAGGACAAAACACGGGTGCCGGGGCCAACCAATATCATTTTTGTTAACTGTTATATATCTGCCTAATAAATATTTATTTTGTTTCAGATTTACAACACCACCGATCTCGTGGCTCGAAGAGCACGTTAGGCCATCGGTCCCGGTTCCACTAAATACTGACTTGCAGAATCATTAATAAATTGTCATCAGGAGGTGGAGGACTCTGTGTCCTAGGGGCTGCCGGCTGTTATGTAATGAGCGAGTGCTTATACTTACTATTTGATTTTTATCAAATTATCTTTGTGTATCAATACATAGAGTATTATTTTGTTGTTTTATCTTTGCTAGCTAAGATTTTATGGAATATTCTAATAATGCTCGCTCGCTTGATTTAAACGGTGAACGAGCTCGCGAACAGTTAGTAAAGCGTTTTTTGCATGTTCGGGCATGCTCGCTTCTATAAGCGGTTTCTTCAAAGCATATCTAGTGTTTTAGTTGATGAATGAGCACTAGTTTTGTGCAGAATTTAAGTTCTTATGGTTTCCATTTTTGGTCGTTCGTATTCTATTGGATAAATGATAAAAACGAGTTTTTTGAGGCTGATACACAAAAAATTAAGACTCAGAGCTCTTATTACACATAGGTGGTTTTTACTGACGACAATAATCAGAGATTTGTGTACGTCATCAAAACAATGCAGCCAGCAAGGTCGTCGGAAACCCTGCGCCGTCACATTGGACGGAGATAATTGCCTATCGCACGGATTGTGTAGAAAATGCACTTTTATTTTAAAACAAAACAAGAATGATGTTAAATGCTAAATATATATGGATAAGGTTCGTTGCACAAACTAACTACTTACTTAGATTTTACTTATCGAAAAACTTAATTGCACAATTCTCTGACAACCAAAACCTTTATTTATTTATTGCACGAAGTACAAAAGGCGGACTTAATGCCCGTAGACATTTTCTGACAGCCAAACCTTGGGGACAAATTTGAACTATTATAGGTGCAATGAAAGAAATATTTAAAAATTAGGAAGAAAAATTAACAGCTTAATCAGACACTTACATATTATACTGTTATATACACTATAATATCAATATACTAAATACTACATAAACATACACATATACACTTACTAACATTGTGAGGAGCTTTTCAGGTAGTGTAGATATATGAGTTTTTTAAACAAAGATCTGGGAGTTGCTTGTCTTATGTTTACAGGAAGATCATTCCATAAATTTGTGGTGACAACGACAAAAGAATTTAAAATAAATCCAGAATGATGAGAGGGGACTGAATGAAGTGAGTTGTGAGAGGAGCGAAGAAATTTATCGTTACATTTTAATAGGGACATTAAGTAAAACACGTTCTTCTCCGACTAAAAAACCTCGTATTTGTTTAGTTTCGTAAATATATGTTGATTAAACTAATAAATTTAAATAAATATTCTAGATGTTTTAAAACTTTATTGCAGTATGTACAGGGGGCGGGTTAATGCCGCTAGGCATTCTCTAGCAGCTATTAGGACAATACAGAGAATTTTGATTATGAGGTAGGTGCAAAGGGCTCCAATATGAAACTTAATTTTAAAGAAAAATAAAATAAACTTATTCTATGATAACATAATACATATTAATATACAGACATATATGTACTCAATAATACATATACTACACACTATACATATATACACATAAATATACTACATACAATATATCTTACACATGCTATTTCTGTTACATATTATGTATGCACACAATTATAGCCACACAATTATTGAATTATTACTCAGAAGACATGTTTTTTTTAAAACAGTTATCGATAGATGAGAAGACAAGTTTCTAAGCATTCCATGGGTTTACCGTGCGGGTGCCGGATCTATCATGTGTGGGTAAGAGATGAGAAGAAAGGTGTCTCGGGCTTGCGATACAACTACATATTTTGTATGAAAATGTGCTCGATTCAATGCCCGCTCTATATTACATTTGCCTCGTTAGCCACAAAAAAATTTACATCTATCTCTAGATATTATTTAAATATTGACATTGTGATCTGTCATTCAATCCACTTCATTTACACTTGGCTGAACAGTATTTTTAAATATGGACGACAGCTTATAAGATAGATACAAGTAGCCATGTGTATACTTACCTATATCATATATCTTATGGGTTGTTTTTTATAAATTGTAGATTAAAGAGTTTCCTTTTTTAAATATTGTACTAAAAATATATAACGGGCTTAATGGTCAAGCATTTTCTATCATCCAAAACCAACATTTGAGATAGTTTAAAATAGATTCTTCACTTATCAGTTATCCGAATATTTTGCTAACAAAAGCAACGATGATGGGTTGCCCAACGAAATGTTTAAGGCTAAATGTTTAATTCTGTATTACAGTAGCTTGGTAGTATTGCTTATAAGGATTTTGGGAAGTAATGGCAAATGTCAACTTTGGAACTACAGAATACAAATCTCTTTGTCAAAATTTTCGGATCCGCAAGCAGTTTTTTGCAATGCGGTTTTATTCTTTATTAAATTCGTCTCAGAGACTTCTTCCAGCATGTCTCAAAGTTTAAGTTATTCTCCAGAAAAGAGCCATTCGAGCAATTTATGGCCTGAAATATCGAGACTCGCTCAGAAGCATATTTCCTGACATTGATATAATGACATTGCCTTCACAATATATATTTGGAAATATTCTATATGTAAGGAATAATTTAAAGTTATTTAAAAAAAATGGAGACATGCAGTCTCGCAAATTAAGAAATGCTGACAAGCTTTATATTCCTAAATTTAGGCTTCAAAAAACAAATAAAAGTTTTGTGATTAATAGTATTAGACTATATAATAAATTACCAAAACCTGTAACAGAATTAGGAGAAACTAAATTTAAAAGTAGTATTAAGAAAATTCTAATTGCAAAAGCATATTATAAAATTAATGATTTTATTAATGACAAAGATGTGTGGAATATTGCCGCTCTGCAAAGATTAGAGAATTAGTTAATAGCACATTAGGTTCTTTTTTAATAATCTATTTTTATTTTTGATTAACTTTACAGTTATTATGTAGAAATATTTTGAATGTAACAATTAGTTACTAATACATTATTGACTAATTAGTAAATACTGTTTATTGTGATACAGTAATATTTTTTTTATTACCTTATTATTATAATATAATTATTTTTTATGTAACATTTAGTTACTATTATGTATTTATTATTTTATTAACTAATATATAAGTTTGTTAACGGAATTGCATGGCAACATTTGGGTACTTAGGAAGTAATTGTTATGTTAAGCTTGTGTGTGTCTCGAAAGTCATTCTTAGTGTTCAGGTTCTCATGGTGTGGCGTGTCCGGTGGTCGCCCCTTCCTTAGAAGGTCATTGCAGTGGTGGCACGTGTGTCGGGTCCCGGTCCGCACCCTAAGGGCCTGGTTGAGCGGGGGGATGGCTGGCACATGCGTTATGTCCGTGATCGGGTGCTGCTGTGGGGGCCTGGGACCTCTGCCGAACACGTTCAATTTATTGTTCTTAAATTAACAGAGGTTTTTGCGTTTTGTCGACTTTCGGGTTACACATAGGCATGTAGTCTACCTAAATTCTGACTTGCCAGGTGGGTTACTGCTGTACCAGGTATTGTATTTTCATAGGTACTGTTAACTAAATTTAAAAGGTTAATAATTGATCGTTGTGGTGCAGTTCTGTATATGTTTTTATTTTGTAAATCTGATATAGCTGAGTTTTCCTTGCAGATTCCTTTCTCAGTCAGATTAAACATTAACAGGTCACTGGAATTTGCTAAGCTGCTGGTCTTCTGCTAACAGCTTACTTATTGGACCACTTTGCTGCTTAGTCTTCTACTAGCAGGAGTAGAATCATTCAAAATAATTAAATTAATGACGTTTCATAAATGCCTGTAATAGGTTTACGTGAATAAAGATATTTTGACTTTGACTTTGACTTTGACTTATACAGTATCTATTCTCTCATTTTAAAAAATCATCAATAAAAAAGTGGATTTCGTTCAGATAACCAATAGGTAAAGGATTTTATGGATCTTGTACTAGGAGTGTGGTAAAGCTATAGGTACAATTTATACATAAGTAGGTGTAATTTGTCTGAATTTTTCCCTAAACATTACTTAATTATTTTGTGGTTAATAATTAATTAGTCATCTTGAAAATATAGAGATTTTCCTTAAAACGCCTTTGTTACAATATTTCCCACTTTAGGCAAAAAATATATCATTACGAGTGTATTCTTCTTTTGTAACGAGCAAGTTCACATTTAGCCAACTTTACTATCATCATGAGCATATACCATGGTGGCAAGCTTATGATGTCTATTAAATATTATTTTTTGGGTTTAATACCAGGAACCGAAAACAGCACCTCCACGTCTAAATTCTTAACCATGGTCTACATGGTACACAGTAAAGACATTAAGAATGTAAAAACTTACCATTTCTAGATACATCTAGTTCCACTAAGTTTTCAAAGTTCTGGATGTCTGGTGGAAGTTTGTGTATTTCGTTATCACTTAACCCTAATCTTCTTAATCTATGAAGTCGGAAGAAATTCTGAAACAAACACAAAACACTTTAAATCTTACAGAAGAAATGATCAGGAACAGGTTCAAGACTTGGCTTACACAGTGGAAGTTGGTGCAAGAGGAGTTCCAGCAAAATCTCTGCACCACTTACTGAAAGAATTTGGCGTAAGCAGGTCTGCCATCAATACATTCATGGAAAGAGCTTCCAAGACGACATTAACAGAATCACAGTATTTGGTTGGGTAGGAAGAGGAGTATAATGGTGGATGGTGAGCGTCTTGTTGTGCAATAAAATGAAAAAGGAGGCCTCCTTTGTAAACCAGCCTATTGTCAGTTTTGACTTCTTCTTTCTCTACATTATTGTCACATTTTTTTTTCATTTATCACAGCCCCTACAACACACAATCCTAGACCTCTACTGCTGGAAATGGGCCTTCCAGATATGAGGGAGAAGTCGGCCTACACTTGCCATGCTGCCCAGACCGGTTGGTGAGGGTGTTTTTTTTATAGACGGATTTACATAAACATCAGTGCTACTGCCTGCTGAATGCATGGAGTCTCATGAACAGACCCATAGCCTAAAACCTATAACCGACTCATATGACTGTTGGCATGTTGTGCCTTTACAACTAAGTTTGAGTTGTGGCATCGCCGAATAGAATTGATTGTCTCTTATCCTGCAAGTATTTCAAATTCGAATGTTTGTGAAGATGGATGGTTCCTCTTTCACACCCAAAACTACTAAACGGATTTTGATGAAGCTTTACAGTAATAACACATAGGCTATATAACGTCATGATCTGACATACTTCATGTTACCCCACAGCCATTTATTGGCTTCTCTAAATAATTTGCCTTTATGCTACTGATTGTAGAATGATGAAATTTGGCAGATCCTTGAAACCCATGTAGTTATGGAATTTTACCTAGAACATCAAAATCTAAACAGTGTATACGACCCTACAACCAACTGCTGGTTTTTTGCTTTATACACCTTATTACACATACAAAGCTATGTATCTTGTTGTTTGACCTGGCTTCACCTGTGTAGCAAGCTGGTCGTTATTTAGTTTAGTACTATGGTCATGAAGGCAAGATAAACAAAGACAGAGAAATAGATGGGGAGTCACATATCACGCTCAGATTATGTTTAGCCTATGACCATCTTAGGTTCCAAGAAACATCCTTGCTAATGTTTATTTAAATCAGATTAGTAGTTTAGGTGTGACATACACACACAAACACACAGACACGAAGCTTCTTTCTCATTAATAATATAAGCTATGTTCACAATAGTGTATCTTTATAATGCATCTTGAATTCCTTTTACAT
This sequence comes from Tinea semifulvella, assembly GCA_910589645.1. Classification (NCBI taxonomy): domain Eukaryota; kingdom Metazoa; phylum Arthropoda; class Insecta; order Lepidoptera; family Tineidae; genus Tinea; species Tinea semifulvella. Next base: position 12,204,894 of record OU342602.1, read on the forward strand.
ATACAGAATTTACATATGCACTAAACTGGTTAGATGACAGTGCATGCCCTAAGTGTGCTAGCAAACAAATGGTAGAAGATACGGTTAACTACATCAAATTTATAGAATTTTGATGACAAACTGGCATAATTAAATAACTATGAAACATAGATTGCTGTTTTGTCTTTCACATTTCATAGTAGAGGTGTGGCCCAAACTCTACACAATAAGCGACACTCTTTTAAGAAAATAAAGAATTTTCCAAATCACATCCTCTAACACCTGTCCTACGCATCCAACTGATAAGGTAAACGCCCACAGTAGATCACGATCACTACGTTGTAGGTTATCTTACCTTAGGTAAGTCCCTGATGTGGTTGGCATCCAGAAAGAGTTCCTCTAAACTTCTCGAGTATCGCAAGATCTCTTCAGGTACAGTTGGCAACGAGCAATGCCGCTTGTCAACACATTCCACTTGGCGATTACATTTAAACAAAGGTATACATCGAAACATGTTGAACACTACACTTTAACTATTCTTGAGTAAATCACTAACACCACACATATTTGAGCACTTTCCAAATCCTTACACTACTTTAGCATTTTATTACGATAACTATACTAAAATAATCCACACAAATACGCCCTCACCTCACCCCGCAAAGTGAAGCCACAAACTGACTGTCAGTGTTGAGGTTGGTTGTTCAACCATGATAACACCTTTCGGATAGTTACCTAATTACGCTTAAGAATTATAGAACAATGTCCATTACGTGTTTTTAATTCATCAAAATATTGTTTTATTACTAATTAATCAATGTACAATGTCCAACTATTTATGATAAAACTGACAAGCTATTCGAACGTAATTTAATTTTGACCTTTTTAAATATTATTTGGCAAAGACGCCAATGAAAGCTTAACGTCCAATAATTTTTTTTTTATTTCTGTAAGTAAAACGGGCGCCACGGCACGCCACACCATTAACTACTTGAAAGCCGTTTGGTTCCAGCCGAGGCCATTATTGCACTTTGACCACCGCAGTGCAGTTTATATAGGTTATAGATTCGACGGTTTGGAAACCACCGAAAATGTGGCCGAGATGGCTGATAGCAAGCTGGATGTCTCGTCCGAGAAGTGGTTCGCAATTCTTCTCGCCTAAATGAGGAGGCAAGGAATCTAAGTTTCGACTCTGGAGCTCATGAAACAAAGACGGAAGCAGTCTACGGTGGCAGCAGATAGAGCTCTGAATAACAACCCGCAGGAACGACAACCACCACTACATGAAAGATATCCCGGATGTAAATCTGGGCGAGATCAAAATAGCCCTTGGACAACTGAAAAACAACAAGGCATCTGGCAAAGATGGAGTTACTGGCGAGCTTCTGAGGGCAGGAGAAAAACCTGTACTTGAAACAACTTGAGAAGATATTTAACTTCGTCATTCATCATGGAACTACGCCAGAGATGTGGACCAGGAGTGTTATGGTCCTGTTCTTTAAGAAGGGTAACCTGCCTTCTAAAGAACTATAAGCCCATATGACTCATAAGCCATATCTACAAGTTGTTTTCAAAGGTGGACACCAATCGTCTCGGCCGGAGAATGGATAATTTACAGCCCCCGCAGAGCAGGCCGGGTTACGAAAAGGCCATAGTACCGTAAACCATATTACCTTACCGAAGTACACTCTGCGACAGATTATACAATTGATGGAGGAATATATTTGCCACTGTATCTTGCGCATGTGGACTTCGAGAAGGCCTTTGACTTTATTGAGACCTACAGCCCTATTCTGTTACTTAAGCGCAAATGTTATATAATGGAATCCGTTAACTATATATATTTATATCACGCTATTAAAGTTGATATTTGCACGGCCACTATCAAGGTCGAGTGCTTATAGAGTTGAGAATTGAATAATATTTTGTAATTATGACGTAAGTTCTTGACGTACATAACGAAATCCACTAATAACGAGATTAATCTGCGTGGGTATACCACTTTCGAAGTTGTGCAAAAAGACTACTTGATCAAAGAAGCTGAGAGACGCATACAGCTAGCATAGGCGGCATTTAGGAAGCTGCACCACATCTTCTTATCAAATTTGCCTCAATATTTAAGACGAGAATTTTTAGCCAGTACGTTCTTTCATTACTGACATACGGAGCAGTAACGTTTTCACTGACAGTAGGTCCACAAACTTAAGGTCCCTCCGCGGGACGGACAAAGCATAGATCTGATCATGCCTGGAATACTGTTCTCACTTTCAGCCTTTGTTTCCTATGACCTGGAATCATCTAGTCATGCCGGCATAGTGTTAGGGACTGATTTCAATCATGAGTGTCTGATGAGTTTCATGAACCTTGCGCGCCATTTATCATCAGGTGAGCGCAAGGTCACATGTAGGGATAAAATAATAAAATTAAAAATCCACTCAAATATTTTTTTAATATTATGGACTAGAATTTTTAATCATTGGGACGTTAAACTAAATCATAAAGAAAATAAAAAATGACAGTTAATTGACAGATTCAGGATACTTGACAGTTGAATAACCTCACATAAAATTTTCCTATTGGTTTTAACAATTAAATTAAAGTTTCAGTCTATCCGCTTGAATTTAATAAATATTATTACTCACAATGAGTAACACTTTGGGATTTATAGGGGGAGGGAATATGTCCACTGCGATTTTCAAGGGTATCTTGAAAAGTGGTAAGTTTATATTTAAATTGTTTTAGTTTTTAGTTATATTTAACAAGATATCACTATGTAATCAGCAATTTTAGTTAATAATACTATTCGTATATTATTAAAGCGTGTCGGTTAACAGCTGTACATGTTATATAATGTATAAATTCAAATTTCTAGGACAATTTCCTGCAGCTAGAATTTGGGTATCTGGTCCTCATTTGGAGAACCTCACTGAGTGGAGAAAGCTAGGCGCCAACATTACGACTAAGAATGGGGATGTATTGAACCTCTGCGATGTCATATTTCTGGGGGTGAAGCCGCACATGCTTCCAAGCGCACTTAAGGCATGCTTAGAAACTTTACCTAATGACTATAGTTGGGGCAGGAGGAAGGAAGTGCTGTTTATATCTATGCTTGCTGGAGTCACCACTGCTCAGTTACATGAGGTAATTATCTTAACAGGGAGCTTCCCTTTCCAATGAATTGAAAATGTTTTACAGTCAGATTGTGTACCAAAAAAAAAAAAAAAATTATCATCACGACCGTTTCCCTTTCGGGGTGGTCAGAAACCACGCTTATAAATAAGCGGATTCACACTTAGCCAACTTTACTATAGGCCATGACAAGTGGCAAACTAGTGCATATGAATTATATTCAATCAATATATTCAGTAAGTCTTGACTTAAGCGGTGTTATTTTAAAATAAATTTCACCATGGCAAGCTTTCAATATTAGTTATCCTTGTAAGTAAAAATTGGATTCAGATTGGTTTCGGGATCAGGCTCGTATTGCCGCTATTGTCAGTCAAGCCGGCATGGTGTTAGGGACTTATGTCACTCATGATTGTCTGATTCTAGTTGCTAACATTCAAGGACCTTGTGCGCCACTTACAATCAGGTGAGCGCAAGGTCACATATAGTGCTAGTATTTATAAAAAAAACAGGAAACGGCTAATTTTTTTATTATGGTTAGGTGCTATTTATGCATTGCATTGGTTGGCTGGGTAGGGAGAGGAGCAGAATGGTATATGATAAGCATCTTGTGCAATAAACAAAAGGAGGCCTCTGTAAACTAGCGGATCAACAGAGAGTTAATTATTATTATCATTATTGCTTAATAGTTGAGCAGCGCATTGCTGATATGCCCATATTATGCACTGACAGAAAGTTAAAAAATTGACAGTTATCACCATAGTGATTTCATTTCGACTGTCACTAGCTGCTTGTCCAGTTTGTATTTTATTTACAGTTGAGGACTTTAATATATTTTCTGGTGTTTTGTTCCACACATTTACCACTCTGTTATTCATGAAGTGATATCGCACATTTCTATTGCTGGATTTTCTCATTAGTTTTATTCTTTATTTAGTCACAACGGAGAATTATCATTGTGTTAAACCTAAACATTTTGGCTAGGAGGAGGCAGTTATACCTTCCTGTTAGAATTTTAAATGTCTCAATTATATTTCCCCTTATTCTGCGATCCCTGAGACTTGTAAACTCCAAATATTTAGGCATCTGGTCAAATGAATTCTTCCTCAAGCAGTGTGGAAGTTTAGTTGCCCACCTCTGTACTCTTTCATGAATTTATATATTTTTCTTGAAGTATGGATTCCATACTTGAAAACCATATTACAATAATGGTCTTATGTGTGTTTTATATAAATACATGTTGGGGTTGACTTGCTGGAAGGATCTCTTAATTGCATAAAGAACTGAGTTGGCTCGCTTTACAATCCCATTTATATGTGTATATATCTTTTTGTTTAAACATAAAATCTAAGTTTGGAGATTGAATTTTGAACTGCCTAGCAGGTCTGCTATCAATATATTTTTGAAACTAGCTAACAATACTATAAAAATATTTCAGGTACTCCAAGATCTGACTGAGAAAGCTCGTATAATCCGGATTATGCCAAACACTCCTATGACAGTTGGTGAAGGTTTGTATCTAATAAATTTTACTTTCAATTGTTTTATGGTACCACCTAGCACCTGTTATTGTCACACTACCACCTAACACACATCTGTGAGACCCCTGTTAGGTAAGTATTAGTTTTATTTAAAAGTCAATTTAGAAACATATTAGGTTATTTATTATTTTTAATGATAAAATATATATATATCCTTTAAATATAATTAAAAACTACTTAAAGAGTAAAAATCAAATATAAACGAAACCGAATAAAACATAAACTATAAGTAAAAAATTACCTCTGAAGACGACCCTTCAGGGATAGTCCCAAGGATGCTGGCAATATTTCCCCTCTGTATGAGGCTAATATGTTGACAGAAATAATTGCCAGCTTTCCTGTGTCCAGACTTTTCCAGTGCTTGTAGTATAATAAACAATATTGTAATCTTTTCAGGGTCTTGCCTAATAACCCCTGCAGAATCGGCGACTGCATTTGATTGCCGTATGTTGGAGACATTGTTGAGTGGGTCTTGTGTCCACACACAGGTTCCGGAGAGCATGATGGACTCCCTGGGAGCCTTGGTAGGCTGTGGACCTGCCTATGTAAGTATGACTGGATACATTGTTAGGACTATTAAAAGGGTTACTCACACATATGCAACTGTATACCTATTAAAAGGGTTACTCACACATTTGCAACTGTATACCTATTAAAAGGGTTACTCACACATGTGCAACTGTATACCTATTAAAAGGGTTACTCACACGTGTGCAACTGTATACCTATTAAAAGGGTTACTCACACATTTGCAACTGTATACCTATTAAAAGGGTTACTCACACATGTGCAACTGTATACCTATTAAAAGGGTTACTCACACGTGTGCAACTGTATACCTATTAAAAGGGTTACTCACACGTGTGCAACTGTATACCTATTAAAAGGGTTACTCACACATTTGCAACTGTATACCTATTAAAAGGGTTACTCACACATGTGCAACTGTATACCTATTAAAAGGGTTACTCACACGTGTGCAACTGTATACCTATTAAAAGGGTTACTCACACATATGCAACTGTATACCTATTAAAAGGGTTACTCACACATTTGCAACTGTATACCTATTAAAAGGGTTACTCACACATGTGCAACTGTATACCTATTAAAAGGGTTACTCACACATGTGCAACTGTATACCTATTCCTCTTTCGTTTAATACGCGACAGTGAACAGACGTGTGCTTAATTAAATAGTGTTTTTTTAATTATACCTCACGCGAAAATAACTTCAATTCTACATCCATAAGTCATATTGTTGAAGTATCAAAACTGTCGTGACATACGCCGTTTACTTTCAAGTAACTGAAGATAGTGAACAATAGTGGACAGAGCTGTTTGCCGCGCCCCGCAACTCCTCACCGCTCCTCCTCGAGTAAAGAGGTCAGTCGCGATTTTTTTTGTCTCGCGCGCAAGCGACTCATTGATTTAGCGATAAGGCATCGATCGGACATTCGCGGCATCCACAGCAAGGCTACACTACGCATAACTAAATAAAAATAAAAATCAGTATGATGCGATCCAAGGGTGGAAATAATCATTTCGATAATATAACTGATACAATAAAAAAAGAAATGAAAGATCTACTAGACCAATATGCTCAATCTCAGAATGAGCGAACAGAGACTATCCTAACCAGTTTAAAAGAAATACAACAGACTAGTAACAGTGTACAGAGCACAATCACTTTCTTGTGTGAAGAAAATGCAGATTTAAAGTTAATAATTGAAAAATTGGAAATTCAGGGAAGAAAGGACAGGGAGTATATACAATTACTGGAAAGTAAAATGGAGGAAAATCTGAGAAACGATAGAAAGTGTAACATCGAAATAAAAAATTTACCCCTGAAGGGTGGTGAAACGAAGGAGGATCTTTTTGGAATGGTTGTTAAACTTTCTGAAAGCCTAGACTTAAAGGTGGAAAAATCAGACATCAAGGACATTGTGAAAATAAATAGGAAGGAAAAAAGCTCAATGATAGTGGAATTTTCCAATACTTTCATTAAAGCAGACACAATCAAATCAACTAAAAAATACAATAACAAAAACAAATTTCAGAAAATCAGTGCTAAGCATATGGGTCTCAAACATAACCCGGATGTCCCAATTTTTATATCGGAACACTTGACCCCCAAAGCCTCCAGGCTTCACTTCCTGGCCCGAGATCTCAAGTTAGCAAAGAATTATAAATATTGCTGGACTAACTATGGAAAAGTTTATCTACGTTTTGATGACAATGCACCGATCATAAATGTAACAAATGAAACACAAATACATCAATTATCAAATAAGTGACTCCGAATATCGCTAAGTAAAAACACATATATAACCTATATTTATATTTTATATTTATTATATCTCATCTTAAATTTAGTTATTTATTTATTATTCGTATATTTAATTATTATTAATATTTTCAAATCCTCAATCTCTTTTGTGAAAACAGTATTTCATGTCCCAGCATTTAAACTAGTAATAATTCTTCTACATTTAGGTTTTTTTATCGTGTTAATAAGTTACTATGAAACTTATTATATTTTTGTGTATCTATATTGTTCAAATTATCAATTAAACATATCGATTATAAATATTTCAAGTAGTACTTATAACCATAAACAATATTATTATAAACAAAAAGGTTATCAAAACTATATTGTAAAAACTTTTTGTATAGACCCACAAGCCACAAAAATAACAACAACTACAAAATCACTTATCGCCTATTTCTGGCATGTTATTATTTGTTCTATCTATTTACGAAATTCTCTACGAATATACCACACTTACACAAGTTATAAAATAGTCCTAACTTTATATTATTACAACTTCTTGGCGTTAATTAATGTAAAACACTTTATTTTATCTGGACCGAATTGCCTAGCAAAAATAATTAAAATAGTCCTGGATTCATTTTATGTAAAAAATAAATTTATTTCAAAAACATCAACACAATACTTTTTACACATACGCGATCTACAACTATCACTAAACACATATGACTATAGCTATAAATTTAAAAACTACGAAATACAAAAAATCCTCATTAAAATAACACTGACCACTTTGATAAATAAACAATCTACAGGTACTATCCAATATACAGGAACTAAAAAAACGGCTATAAAAAATTTTTCATATATATATATTTATTTGTATACACGACCTAACGCATTTTATTTGACTCACATAGTGGTCAATGCAAAAGACATTAAACACTTAATAGCAAAAAAACATGGATAATACACAAACAATTTGCACACAAGAATTAGACGCTTTCAACGTTGCCCGATCGTTATGTTGTGCACCGGAAGATTGTCACAAACATATCCCCATAAATAGTGGCCTAAAAATAATTACTCAAAATATAAGAAGTATTTATAAAAACTTTGATCAGTTTCTTGTAAGCCTGGCGTCCTTAAAATTTGACTGCGATGCTATAATAATGACGGAATGCCATTTAATAAAAAATAAACCAATCCCTGTCATTGATGATTACAAATTTTATTCCACTAAGTCAATTAAAAACAAAAATGATGGTGTAGTAATTTATTTAAAAGATAATATGGACTATGATGTGTTTGAGCCTACCCTGAGCGACGGTACCTGTCTGATATTAAAAAATAATAATACAGCTATTATCGGCATATATCGTTCTCCCTCTATCACCAATGCGAATAATTTTATCCAATCACTAAATGATATATTAGCGACATTAAAAAATATTCCTACTGTTATCTTATCTGGTGACATAAATATTGACATAACGCCCAATAACTCTAATACTAATAGTGCCAATTACCTGAATATGCTTGCTAGTCATGGATTTCTCCCAGCACATACCCTTCCAACCAGAAAAAACAGCTGCCTTGATCACATTTTTCTTAAATGTGTTGGGACTGCTTTGGCCTTGGTCTTAGAGAACTCTCCCACTGATCACTCATCAGTGCTAATGCACCTTAAAGTTGAAAATCCCTTACCCAATCCTAAAACTTATTACAATAAAGTAGACTATAAAAATGCTGTAATATCGCTAGCAAAACTTAACCTATGTGATATATTAAATATTCAAGACCCAAATGCAGCCACAAATGAACTATTAAAAAACATAACACTAGTATTAGAAGAAAATACTAAATTAATACTGGTACCAAGACGCAAACGTTGTATAAAACCGTGGATCACGCCAGGCTTACTTCGCTGCATTCGAAACCGTGACAAACTACATCAGAAAGCAAAAAATAATCCAAATGACCAAATCTTACAAATTACATACAGAAGATATCGAAATTTTTGTAGAAACATAATTAAAAAGACAAAAAATAAATATGATGCCAGTAACTTGGAAGCTAACTCAAACAATCCTAAGGCACTCTGGAAAACAATTAAATCAATTGCTAATATTCAAGACAAAAAATCTAAAAATGATAAACTTCTACTTCTTAAATCGTGTCCTCTTGAATCAGTAAATTATATAAATAATCATTTTATTAACATAGGTAAAACACTGGCTGGAAACATACAACAAAATAACCAAAACAATGCATCCTATAATTTTCCTTCTCCCTCTTCTTCCATTGTTCTGAATGATACTGATCCTACAGAATTAAATAATCTAATTAAAACTCTCAAAACCGATTCATCTCCAGGATGGGATGAAATTCCAACTAGATTCATAAAATTGGCCAAAACCACCTTAATCCCCATTCTTTGCCACATATTTAACTTATCTCTCTCTTCTGGCATTTTCCCTGATGCCTTTAAGCGAGCAACTATACACCCAATACATAAGGGCGGAAGTACAGATGACGTCAATCAATATAGGCCCATTTCGCTGCTACCGGTATTGGCTAAATTACTTGAAAAAGTTATTAACAATAGACTAAAAAACTACCTGATGAACAACAATTTTTTGTCCCATAACCAATATGGTTTCAGAGCTGGCGTTTCTACAGAGGATGCAGTCCTGTCTTTAACAAAAGAAATAGTTGAACATCTTGACAATAGAAGGAAGTGTGTTGGCGTGTTTCTTGACCTTGCGAAAGCGTTCGATACGGTTTGTATTCCTATCCTTCTGGATAAAATGGAGCGCTTCGGCATAAGAGGCACGCCTCATGCGCTTTTTCAAAGCTATCTTCAGGGTCGTCGACAATTTGTTAGTGTCGGCCCCTACAATAGTGAAGACAGGATTGTATCCTTTGGTGTCCCGCAGGGTAGCGTTCTTGGACCTACCCTCTTTCTCATCTACATAAACGACCTCTGCCAGGTTTCCCTTAAAAACTGTAAAATGTTCACATATGCCGATGACACAGCGCTTATATTTCATGGGGACACCTGGAAGGAGGTTCGTGACGTGGCGGAGGTTGGTCTTGCAGAGGTAAACAAATGGCTTCGCTGTAATTTACTTACCCTAAATGTAGGGAAAACCAACTACATTCCCTTTTCCATTAGACATGACTCCCTTCCTCCTTCATCCTTTTCAATCAAAGCTCATGATAATATCAATCAATGCACTTCACCCTGTAACTGTAATAGCCTAAATATGTCACGAAGCGTTAAGTACCTTGGTGTTATAGTGGATCAGCACTTAAATTGGAACGATCATGTGAATAAGGTATCAGATAGACTACGCAAACTTATTTGGGTTTTTAAAAAGTTGCGTCAAGTGGCAAATCAGAAATTGCTTGTATCCACATACTTTGCTCTTGCACAGTCCATAATCTCCTACTGTATTACAGTCTGGGGAGGAGCAAGTAAGTCTTATCTACTAAAATTAGAACGATCGCAACGAGCCCTACTTAAAGTGATGTTCTTCAAACACTTTAGGTTTTCAACTTACCAACTCTACAGTACCTACCGTATCCTTACAGTTAGACAGCTTTACATCTTAAACACACTATTAAAGAAACATCGGGACACTTCATTACGGACCGATACACGAACAAAGAGAAGAAAGGACATAGTTTACAAACCATTTAAAACAAACACCGAGTTTGCAAAAAGACATTTTAAATTTAAATCTTACTTTATGTACAATAATGTTAATAAATTACACAAAATAGATAAAATTAGCTGTAAATTATTAAAAATAAAAATAACAAACCTGTTTTTCACCTTCAACTATGATCAAACAGAAAACCTAATAAATACTTGTAATACAAACTTTATATAATAAATAAATAATTCAATAGAATAATAATATAACATTCCCTATACAAACCCCTTAAGTACTTGGGTAATATTTTTCCGTATCTATTTAATTTTTTTACATGTATATATTTATTAATGTTTATATATCTATAATATAATATTTAATTATTTATTATAAATTGTATATGTATGTATCTTAATATATTATATTTATCTATCTATTTATTATTCCACACAACACTGACACAATTCGTATAAAAAGAGCGGGGCACCCTGAGACACAGGCATCACGCTAAGTTTAGGGGCCTTCGTAAAATGTAAAAAAGTACTATGAAAAATAAACGTTTATTTTATTTTTATTTATTTATATTTTATTAAAAGGGTTACTCACACGTGTGCAACTGTATACCTATTAAAAGGGTTACTCACACATGTGCAACTGTATACCTATTAAAAGGGTTACTCACACATATGCAACTGTATACCTATTAAAAGGGTTACTCACACATTTGCAACTGTATACCTATTAAAAGGGTTACTCACACATGTGCAACTGTATACCTATTAAAAGGGTTACTCACACGTGTGCAACTGTATACCTATTAAAAGGGTTACTCACACATGTGCAACTGTATACCTATTAAAAGGGTTACTCACACATATGCAACTGTATACCTATTAAAAGGGTTACTCACACATTTGCAACTGTATACCTATTAAAAGGGTTACTCACACATATGCAACTGTATACCTATTAAAAGGGTTACTCACACATGTGCAACTGTATACCTATTAAAATGGCACAACAAAACAACTATGCATGAGTTGTTGCAAACTTAGAAACCATTTGAGTGAGAAGCACCCAAGCTGCGGCCTCGTGCTATGGATTTTAAGGTATGTTTATGAGCCTTTGTATTAAAGGTTTTGCCACTACTTCCAGATGTACATAGTAATCGAAGCTCTATCAGACGGAGCAGTGAAGCAAGGTGTTCCCAGAGACTTAGCCCAAAAGTTTGCTGCCCAAATGATGCTGGGAAGTGCCAAAATGGTGTTAGAGGCCAATAAACATCCCGGACTCCTGAAGGATGAGGTCTGCTCTCCGGGGGGGTCCACTATCTGTGGGGTCACAGCTTTGGAAAATGGATCCATTAGGTAAGAGACAAGACACAACCCGGACTCCACAAGGATAATCTCTCTGAGCTCTCCGGGGGGTCCACTATTTGTGTATTCTGCTAAAGCTATTGGGAAGCTTGTTTCATAAATGTATTGACCGCAGACCTGATTATTCTTTTAGCCCAATTCTTTCAGTAAGTGTGGCAAAGCTTTTGATGGAATTCCTATCGCACCAACTTCCACTACGTAAAGCTAACACCTGGATTCTAAGACATTTTCACAATGGCTCCTCCACTCAACCATTTCTTCCAGCTGTCAAACAAGCTCCTTCAAGGGATCTTCGAAATCTTAGTTGTAGACTCTTCAAACCTCAAAAGTCATATATATGTTACCGTTTTAATTTCGTCTTTTTTCTGGAAACATTGAAGATTGCTTTCCCAATATTCTGAATATTCATTATGTCGGAAGTCTCTTAGTTTCATGTTATAAATATTAATGTGTCACGAAAATCATATAATGAAATCTAATTTCAATGATCCGAATCCGAATCATGCTCAGAGCGCTTAGAATCAATATGATACTGACAGCCGTTGCGAATCAAATATCACATTTGGACAGTTTATGCACGTCTCGGAACGGCTTTAAGCGTGCTTAGGTTACTATTGTCGTGTCTGTCGGAAGGAGATTGACAATTCGTTATGTTTACAATGTGTTCTTCAGCCAAAATAAATGTTTTAACTAATTATTAAAATTAAAATATTATATACAAGTTTTAATAATATAAATATTAGCTAAAATAAACATAAACACAAAGAGGTTTGAAGGTTCGTCGCGATGTACCTTCAGTTTGACAGTTCTATTCCTCGCGTCCCGAGACGCAACTCCGTTTGACAGCTATCAAGGAATAATTGAGTTGAGGAAACGTGTAAGTCTTATTTAAACGGTGATTCTTGCTGACTGTCATGTGAAAAAAATATTTTCTATTTTAGAGCTTCCATAATCAACGCCATAGAAGCATCGACTCGCAGAAACCGAGAACTGGGAGCTGTCTCCAGGAAGTCCTGCAAATAAAGTTGAACATACACCCGCTATAGATCATCCAACTTCGGTGAAATTATTACTCTAATGCTATTTTCCCTAATATCCATAGAAAAAGCCACAAAATTTACAGTTTTCTAGTGATATAATAAAAAAATCCATTGAGTTAATACCAAGAAGGCTGGCAATATAATATATATAGATGTTGCCAGAAAAATATTTTAGGTTGGGCGATAATATCGTTGACTTATCGTCTATTGAGATGTTTACACCAAAATATGAATGATCTGTTTCTGACCTCCTATTTAGTATTATTAACTGTTTGAATCTGTTTATATTATTTATTTTCTTTTTGTTTATTTTAGTTTTGTTAGGTAATGCGTACCTAAATAAATAGTCGTAGTGACTTTAATACTAAAACAAATCCCAAGTGATTATTTATTAAATTTTTATGCTTTTTAATTGTATTGATTTAAAAACATATCCAATCCGCCATCTTTGAAAATGACAAACAAATCTGCATCTATTAATTTAATCACACACAATTCCTCTTAAACGACAGATATACCTAGTTTATTTAAGTATTCATAAATTAAAGTATTAAATCAAATGTATTACACGTGCATACCTGAAGTCATTCCCATTTAATTTGCATTTAAGTTGACCAACTTAGTATTATTGTTATTTGTTGTTAAAAATAATCTGATGATTACTTTATGTTGTGAAATAATATTGTGTTAATTTAAATCTATTTTTGGTGACACATACAATTTTTAATTAATAGGGATTAACGCTTTTGCATGCCTCTCTTTCGCACAATCCAATAATTTCAAAAAAAATAAAGTCTGTGTGAGAAAACCTCCGTGATCTAGCGGTTAAGTCCGTGGATTTAGACTTGGAGGTACCGGGTTCGATTCCTGGTCGGGACACAAAAATATTTATTAATGTAAATAAATACATTTAATTATTATTTAATTTATTTGTGATATTTCTCGAGTTTGGTACGCTGGAGACATCGACGAGCTTGCCACTTGTTAAGATTGGTCTATAGTAAAATTGCCTAAATGTGAATCCGCTTCTTTATAAGCGTGGTTTCTGACCATCCCGAAAGGGAAACGGTCGTGATGATACTTTACTTTTTTTTTTTACTTTACTGTGTGAGAAAAGTAGTCTATCAACTTTCTATGAAATAAAATTACAGATATTTTAGACATATCTTTACTTTCATATACCTAATTACAGATGACAGAAAAATCGCAAAAACTTTTAGAACGATATATGTATATATCACCCGGTTATGTGGTTCTCAGTCTATGTATGTATTATTAAGATACGTCTGATACCAAGCCGTCTGGCCAGCGTGGCGAGTGTAGGCCAAATTCTCCAGATATATGTTCTGGAAGGCCCATCTCCAGCAGTGGAGGTCTAGGACGCTGTGTTCTAGGGGCTGTAATGAAATATTAACAATAATTCAATTAACAATAAAATATCGCGACGCCATCTTCCGCTTGACAGTCCTGTCTGAGTAGTGCTGTCCTCTCAACCAGTGTTGTTTTTCGATCGAATTTATTCAATTAAAATCCAGTCTATCTGTATATATGTATTTTTGTTCCTTTGTGATACACTGGAGACCAAACGCGTCGGCCGATTTTGATGATTCTCACGTCAATCGATTCGTATTCATAACGCGTGTGTCAGAAAAGATATAACATTTATCAAATTTCATTAAGGCGACAACCAGATGCCATATTGTGAAAAATAAAAAAATAAAATCGATGAACTATATTGAGTGGCGTATCATCGAATAGGTATTTTAAAATCATGTTTAGGTTTCTCTTATCATTTTTCATTTGGAATGACAATTTGGGATCTATAACGATTTATTGTTGGTTAGATACCTTTTTTTACTAAAACAAATTAATGATTAATATCTGTAAACTATACATTTATTAGAAAAAAATATTTACAACATATAAAATAAAATTAATATTAAGGATAGGGATATAAGTCCCGTCCGCGTGGAATGGTGGCAAGAACGCTGGCTGCATTCCCCGCTGAATTGCAATACTGATTCTCTGGGCGAAGAAAGACTTTTCACCGGAGGAGACGACAAGACGCGGTGTTAATGTCTTTTAAAAACTTTTTTGCGCTTGGACTCCATGGGCCCAGAGTTTCTACAGCAAATTGTAAACTGTCCATAAATAACTTGGACTTCTTGAAAATCAGAAATCTTTGAAAATATTGGATTGTGCGAGCGAGAGAGATGCACAAAGGTAAAACCCTCTTAATTGTCAAATATTAAAGTATTAAACACATTTTTTTTATTATAAAGTACCCACGTACTTTGACAGTATTATTAAGTATTGACAAAAAATGATGCCATATACCTTAGAATAATAACGCATAGATCGATAGCATAATTAATTTGTATAACAAGGAACATTTCATAATAAACAAATATGAACTAAACCTAATAAAAAAACTACCTATTAGTAAAAATTGTTCTCGTCCCTTCAGAAATTGTCCCAAGGAGGCTGGCAACATTTCCAACAACATCTGTATAGCAAGGCTAATACGTTGACAGAAATAATTGCCAGCCTTGGCCAGTTGCTTGGCTGAGGGTATTTCTTTCAAACCGTCCTAACCGATGCCGAAGGAAAGGCCGGCTCGATAGTTACATACAAATAGAATTGTAAATATTTGACAAAAGACATATGTTCGCGTCAGTAGAACGTTTCTTTAGTTTTTCCGAAGCTTATTTATAAGCATTTATTACACATAAATGATTATAATAAAAAATACAAAAAGCTGTTAGTACAATGATTTGACCTTCAGACTGACACGGGTTATGGCTCAGTAAAACATGCCTCATTTAATTGTGTCTCTTTTGTTTCTATGTGTTATTATTCTAATATTTACTCGTATATACTTGTACATTTAAAGTTATTGTATTATATTTATTTATTAAAACATAAAGATCTGCAAAATGTTTAAGTTAGTACCCAATTGATTATAATTATGTTTTTTTTTTAATATACCACATATAATTGTAAAAGAGCAAATATTTTTTAAGTTTCGGGTGTTTATACCATAAATATGTGTATTTTAAGCAACACAAAGGTTTTTAGTCACTTTACTTCTATAACAGTTGTTGTAAAATTTTGCATGCTTATGGCGAAATATGTGACCCATTTAATAAGACCTAATATTGTTTGTTACCCTTTTTTGAAATAAAACATGTATAATTTTTTAAAGAGTCAAAATCATTTTCCTAAAATGTTATTATTAATGGATCTTGATCACAGCCGAGAGACGAAATAGAGAGAGAAACAATGACATAAGTCAACGTTCACGCGATCGTCGACCTTTCGCTACCTACTTGATTAGGCTCAGTATGAGTGACGATATTTTTAGGACAACTTCTCTGCGCCGTAACTTAAGATTTTATTACTAAATAATCAAAATAAAAGAAACGTAGGTCTTTATTTTTATTCTAGTTTACAATGTAAAAATATTTGTTCTTTAATAAATTACACGCAGTATATAAGTTGTATAATTAGATCTGATGTATGAAATAAAAAACATAAATTATTTAATTTTATATGAGTGAATTCTTCATTTCATTTATCATATTGAATGTTTTCAGTCAAGAATCTCTGTAATTTTATTTTGAAATTATATTACAAATATTTTGTGTAAAGTCGTATATTTTAGTTTAATTTACCAGATTTGTAATTCTATGGTTTTACATTAGACTAACTTACCTCACCACTTTAGATCTGACACGCCAAGGGCAATTGTTAAATGCATTATGCAATATTTTTTATATATATTTGTAATTTTACTTTTTGTTTTATTTATATTATTTTTTTCTTTTTAATCGCTAATAAATGTTGATTGCATAAACTATTGTGGATAATGTGGTTAGATTTACTGGTGCTTACCTTAATTAGTTATTACTCAGATTGTAATCTTTACTGTATGTCTGTTCTTTATCCTAAATAATAGTAGTTTATGAAACTGTTGCATAATAAGGGGTGAATACACGAGTGTGTTTTTAATAGTATCACACGAGTGTTTTAATACCTAGTTATGTGCAGTTTCATACACAAATTTATCTACTCCCATACATTGGGATTGAACCTACTAAATTAAAGGCAAAAGTTAAAAGAGTAAGAAAAATCACAAGAAATGCTATACAACAAAACGTATTGAATGGCGCCAATTTTTATTTCTATTTTTTTAATGACCATGGTACAGAATACTTAAGTCCTAAACAATAAAATGGCGCCAAAACCTAGCTTATGACCGCGCACGCGCTATGGCGGGCGCTGCCATAGACAGACAAGTAAAAATTGGAATCAAAACTTTTTTGTAATGGTTCCATAACTTTGCCTTAAAAAAAAAAATGTGTATATAATATGTATGATTATATTTTAAAAATGAAATATAACATTATTTTGTTAGAGAAAAAGTTACTTTTTAAATTTGAGCAGTATGTTTATAAAGTATGTCAATATAAATTCGTTTTGAAGTTTGTAATTCGCATTTTACGATATGAGAGTAGATAAAATATGTTATTCCATTGATAGTAACAGACAACTTTACCTAAGGAACCATTTATGTCGGAAATGACAAAACTTGCTGGCTTCTTCATACAAGCTGTTAATTTTAAAATAGTCAATTTGTATGGAGAAGCCAAAAAAGTTATATCCGATATATGGTTTCTTCACATATTAGTCTAACGTAAGGACCATACGAAGTCACCCCGTATAATAGACCACCTATGTTATAATTAGTTCCTAGTTCAAATACTCGAACATACAATATTAGTTTTTATGAATACGCACGCGATGACATTTTAATAAATATGTAGCAATATTTATTTACGCCATTAAACGTCTAATATCTAAACTTACATAGATAACAGTTAAAAAAAAAACATGTCTACTGAGTGCTTGGAGGTAATGTCAACCTTTTGGAAAGAGTTTTTAAAAACATTTTGACTTTCTCATTTGCAAATTTATTGTTATTACCAAATAATAGGTACTATTGATGGTTTGTTTTATTATTATTATTCTTTATGTAATATATTTTTTTAATATTATTTTTTAAATATGCTTTATAAAACTATGTTGGAATATACTCGTCAAACATTTATATACCAATTTTTAGTTTATCTTGTATAGTAAGTAGTGAAACTCCACTACACTAGTGAATATTGATCTATGATTGACGTTGCTCTATAAATTGTACCAGACTAGTGTTAAGGATATAGTTACGTTGTTGGTTTCTTCATAAATAAATAAAGAATTTAGCGAACATAGGAATTAATCTAAAATAAAATCAGATTATTACTGTCTCAGTTTTAGTAACATTTTCAAAATAAACAATAATCATTTTGGAGTTAGTTCGTTTACATTTATTCCTTTGGTTTGATGAATTCAACTAAATAGTTATATTAGAGTTACTAAAATATTAAATTTTACTGTAACAAATCCTTAAAAAGTCCAAAAAAGACAGCAAATTTAAAATGATTAATCAATGTGTAGTAAATGTAGGAACTAAAATGTGTTAGAAATAAAATATTCAAACTGCAATGTTAGTTGTGTTCTTTATTTATATTATAAACTAAGATTAAATATAATATTTGGCACATTATTACTTAAAATTAAATAGAACCAATTTCAATAATACTGGACTGCTTTATTTCAATTTTACTGTTTTGTTTAGCGATATAAAAGTTTCCCTTTTGTTGTGGTTATTAAACACCACATTTGCTGATATCAGGAAGAGCTTTTCCTTTGCATTTGTTGATCCACCCATACCAGGCGTTAAACCCGTGACGGGCGTAGATCTTCTTGGCGCAACTGGACGCTCGGTTAATGTTGTCGGTTAGCAAATCTGCAAAAAACAGTACATTTGAGTTTTTTCTGTATACATATTGAATTATAATTTGGTTTGGATTTCATTCGTTTTCTAATTTTTATAATAGTTGCCATTTGCATGTTGCGTTATCTGCTTTGGATTCCAGTCTAGTTCAGTAACTAAACTCAAATCTGCAACGGACTGGAATTTGTTTGCTCACCTAATATCAAATAAAGAAAATATGCAGCATATGATGTGCGACTGGAAAGACGATCAGCGCGGACGGTACAAGACAACCGCCCTCATGATAGTTGGTCACAGCTACGCTTTCGTGTCAATACGAATATAGTGTGATAACATACCTTTGCATCGCACATTGCAGTCCTTTCCAGGAGTGTTGCCGGCACTGCACCAGTATTTGTCGTTGATTTGGAACAGGCCGTAGTCCTTGGAGCCGTTAGAATTGGGGCCACCGACGGCGTTGGTTCGACGACCGCTCTCCGACTCGACCAGGCATACCCCTGTAACATTTATATATTACTAACAGGACCCGGGTTCAAAACCCCCAAATAAAAGAACGGCTATCAGTACTCTATTGAAAATAAAAATAAAACACGTCAATTTTTTTTTTTATAATTTGGCAAAATGTTCTTTGGGATGGGATGGACAAGTCGTTATTATCTGAACACGACATATCAGATCTATCTGTCTGTTGACTTAGCTGTTGCATGATTATATAAATAATAAACCATGTTAGTTTTTAGTTCGCGATGTAAGGCTTAGACAAGCCATTATATAACATTTGCCTTCACTATGGATTTTGAAGAAACAAGCCTGAAATAATCTTTGAAATTCAGTATTCGATATGGTAGATATATCAAAATCTAAATATAACATGTTAATAATGATAATAATAATGTTAAATAATAGAACCAACTATAATAAAAATATGATTTTAAAACAGAATAAAATATCAGAGTAAGTAAACATTTGGTTAATAAATTGCTGATCAATTTTTTTACGCTTTCATAAAATTATAATATTTTAGGAACAACCATAGATGTAACTAATCATTACTCTATGAGATCGACTATGCTGTTTCATGGTATCATTTTAACAAATGACAAGCACTGTGAGCAATGTATTAACTCAACTGTCATCTCCTGGACTAGGAATCGAACTTGCTACAGTGCACGCCTATCGGCGGTCTATTTAGCAAAAGTAAAGGTAAAAACTTACAATTCCTCAGCTGGGCTCTTGGGAATCCTTGCTTCTTCAGTTCCTTAGCCAATCCGCAACGAGTGAACGTTTTGCAGTTTACTTGAGAAATTATGCAAAGACTTGCGATTAACAGAATGTTTAGAATTCGCGCCATTTTGTCGTAGTATAACGTTGTTCCTTGGTTAGGCACTGGGATACTATGCCAGGGACGGCTAATGGCAAAACTTTTATATCATTGTAATGAGTAATTGTACTGACTTCAACTAGGGTATTCACCGTTTATCTTTAATCGTTTATGGCCTATACAATAACTTATATGAAATTCCCGGTCATATAATACAATTTTAGCTCCACTGTTGAAGATAAATCTATTTAGAACTTAAAGTATCATCACTACCGTATCCCTTTCGAGGTGGTCAGAAACCACGCTTTAAAGAAGCGGATTCACATTTAGCCAACTTTACTATAGGCCCATCATGACAAGTTAGAGCTAAAGTACCAAACACATGAAATATCCCGACCAGGAATAGAACACAGACTTAACCGAAAGACCACGGCGAGGCAGTTTTCTTCTCGAGTTTTCTCGATTCGATAACAGACTTTGTGCGTTTAGTATTTCTGTAATAGCTAGGTAAAGAATTATTTTTCTTTGACGTACAAAAATTGTAAGTATAAAAAATATTCTTATCTTTCTCCCTCCGGCAAATAATAAATAAAATAGGTAGGTAAATAATATCAGTGAACTAATGTATTAAAAGCGTAATTTAATTGCGGTCGTTAAGTATTATCAGACATTCTTAACAAATGTTTACTTTCTCTGATATATTCTTCTGTTTTGGAATAATGGTTTATACTAATATTTTGAATAAAATACTTAAATAATTTAACATAAAGTTCGTAGGCAATGTTTAAGCACACTTTAAATCTTAAAGGCCATGTTCGACTTGACTGTAAGCGCTTTTTTGTGCTTTGACAGTAACGTTTTTATATTTATGGTTTTCATAAAAAAGCGCACTTTGCTTACTAAGTGAACACGGATAAGTTATTTTGCGTATTTTTGGTGACCAATAAACTAGTATTAAATGCCAGATCCTGATATAAGTGTATGTAGGTATGATGATTTGCAAGCAATAACAATATTTTTTGAGGTTTTGTTCATATTGGCCGACTTAATATTTGTCAGTGCAGTACAGTCGCACTCAAATTCATACTTATACATATATCATTCTGTATTTTTTTTTCCAAAATGATGAATAATTATTATGGGCCTAGTAAAATACATTATTTTATAGTTTAGATTTATTTATTAGCTAAATCTTCATAAATAGTTGTTTGCATGCCTTGGAAGCTGACATATTTATGTCAATCAAGTTTCAAGATAAGGTATATGACCTTGAGCCGTATGCTTTGATAGTCATAGATGAATGCCCTCGTTAAAACGTAACATCGCACTAAAAATTCAACCATTGATTTTCTATTGCAGCATAGAATATCTATCCTACCTTTTTGTACAACTGTAAACACATTTAACTTCTTAGATTAGGTGCTGTTTCAGTAGGTCCCTACCTAATCTAATTTTAACCCACAGACATTACTGAATAGGCAGGTAATACATTAAACACGCTTTTGTAAGGAGCGACTTCTTTGGCCAACTTTACTGCTGGCACATCATAACAAGTTTGTGATGTCTCTAGCGTACCAAACTTGAGAAATGTCACAAATAAATTAAATGTACCTATATTTTTTGTGTTTTGACTAGGAATCAAACCCAGCACCTACGCGTTTAAATCTTGATAACGTTTATCAATAAAAATAGCTATTTTTAACGGCTCGCGTCGTCGTATGTCGGACATATGGTGTCTTAGGAGAAGTTGTTTGTTTCTATTAATAGAATAACATATTAGTCTAAAATATACGCATACAAAATCACCCCGTATAGTGGTCAACGATAAAAACTTCAGATGGCCGTGGGGTCACATGACGTGGTTAGTTGATTACACCATATGGCTATATCCGTCTTAGCCTCGGTTATAATTCAAGTTAAAATTGGCGTCGTATCTACCAGATGTATTTTGAAGTCAATCATTTTTAACTTTAATCATTACAATAACAGAGACTTCAACTCAACCAAGTACCTCACAGATGCTCTCAATGTCCTGCAGAGGCGAGCTGTACGAATTGTGGACGATGCCACTACATCTGGAACTCTCGAATCCCTGCAGCTTCGCCGAGATGTGGCTTCTCTGAGCGTGTTCTACCGGCTATACTATGGTGAGTGCTCCGAAGAACTCTATAACCTAATCCCTCCCTCTCCATTCCGCAACCGAACCACACGCACAGGTCAGAATATGCACCCACATACCGTAGTCACCATCCCTTCGCGTACATATAAATTCGGGGACTCATACATCTGTCGTACGATAAAGATGTGGAATGCTCTTCCAGCCTCTGTGTTTCCACTTTCCTATAATTTGGAGTCCTTCAAGCGAAGTGTGAAAAAGCATCTAGTCAAGCCGGCATAGTGTTAGGGACTGATGGCAGTTACGAGTATCTGACTTCAGTTGCTAACATTCATGGACCTTGCGCGCCACTTACCATCAGGTGGGCCCAAGGTCACATGTCGTGCTAGTATAAAAAAAAAAAAAAAAAAAAAAACCGAGGATTAAGTGCATACATACACAATTTCACACATACATACAAAGTTAGTTTCACATAACAGCTTACTCTTTGGACCACTTAGCTGCTTTGTCTTTCACTAGCAGGAGTAGAATCATTTACCACCACCACCTTTGTTGTGTCACAAATGCCTGTAATAGGTTTACGTGAATAAAGATACTTTGACGTTGAATAATATTATTAATATTAATAATTACTTGTTTGAGTATAGTTTGTAGTTTTTTGCTGACTGTACAAATATAAATTAATTTTGTTTTTATTTTTATCTTACGTGTATGATGTGAGCGCGCCCTAACAATAACATCTGAGGGAATTCCGTATCCCGATAATTAAAGTAGTTTGCGTTAGTTTCCTTCAATTTGGCGATTCCAATGCGGTAGGTACAGTTTATAAATAACTTTAGCGATCGTGTTTTGTAAACAAGTTCGGTTACCCAGCCAATTCAAATGCAATGATACAAAACGAGCGATAGAAAACTATGACTAAAATCTTAAGCTTTCTTATGCCTTACTAATGGCCGGATTGTATTTTGACATGCTTAACGTATCTCTATTATATATATACACATATATATGCATAGCTGGGCATTAACTCGTTAATCCGTTAATCGTTAATTAACGAAGTTAACATTTTGATTAACGGGTTAACTTTTTAAAATGTTAATGCAGAAGTCCGTTAATCGTTAATCCAATGCCACTATTTACGGCACGACACCGCGGTGTAGCGCAAAAAACAGGTTCAGACAAGTATAAAACGACAAGTGCCGGGCGCGGCGGCGCGTGAGACAAAAACAAAACTAGATATATTTTGCCAGCGCGTGCGAGTAAGAAAACTGCGAAGTACTAGCGCCAGTGCTTAGAGTGACAAGTGTTGTGTTTGTTGTTATTATAAATTACTGTCAGTGATAATTTGCGTGTTAATAAAGAAGAGTGCAGTGTAATTAGTTAGATAGAAAAGTGCAGTGTAGTAATTAAAACTATATCATGGAACACATGGAATCGGATTTCACCGGTCCTGATGAGAATCCTTGGCCACATTTGACTGAGTATGTGGAAGTTGTATCCAGATCGGGCCAGCAAATACTTTTTGCTTGTAAGCGTTGCTTGCCGAAAGACACCAAAATAAAAGTTCATGTATCAAGCCTGAATAATTTGAAACAACATGTAAGAACGAGTACACGAGTCACAATACGTACACCGAGGCAAGACAAAAAAGAGAACTCATTCTGACAATATTATATATTAACCTGTTAACTTCCAGAACCTAAACCAACAGGTTTTATAAGTTCACTAACGCAACGATATAAAAATGCAATTTTACACATATTAACGGATTAACGATTAACATTAACTTCCGTTAATTCTTCCGAAATGTAACGCTTTAACGTTTAACGAAGCTAACTTTTTTTGTAGCGGATTAACGATTAACGAAGTTAACTATTTGATTAACGGTGCCCAGCTATGTATATATGTATGCGTGTGGTTCAGAAATGGAATAGAGAAGAAGAGATAAGGTTATGGATCTCTTCAGAAAATTCACTGTAGAACACGCTCCGGGAGGCCAGACCTCACGTGTACATACATACATATCTAATCATCTCCCTTGCGAGTTAGGCAGAGACAAGTGAACGCCATACCCCTTTGTTTCGCAAGCTCTTTCCTGCACCTTCAGCCAGTGCAATGTTTTATTTATTTCGTCGTGATAGGTGTCTTGGTCACAACTTTCACTCGTATATCTGTATATCTCTACAAAATCTATTTGTGGGGTGTTCAAAATCTTGTCCAGTTCAATGCCAACAAAACCCAGGCATGCGCGCTGACGGCCAAGAAGTCCCCCTTCTCTCCTCCCCCTACACTTCAGAGCACCACGCTGACCTACAACCCAGCTTCAACATTCTCGGGGTGGAAATACGCTCAGACCTTAGCCACCGGAACTACATTGAGAGCATCACCAGAACAGCGTCAAGAAAGCTCGGAATACTGAACAAGGTGAAGCGGTTTTTTCCACCTTCAATTAGACTGTTGCTGTACAAAGCACAGATCAGATCTTGTATAGAATACTGTTCTCACCTTTGGGATGGTTCCGCAAAGTACCTCACAGATGCTCTCAATGTCCTATATACAGAGGCGAGCTGTTCGAATTGTGGACGATGACACTATATCTGGAACACTCGGATCCCTGCAGCTTTGCCGAGATGTGGCTTCTCTGTTCTACCGGCTATAATATGGTGAGTGCTCCGAAGAACTCTATAACCTAATCCCTCCCTCTCCATTCCGCAACCGAACCACACGCACAGGTCAGAATATGCACCCACATACCGTAGTCACCATCCCTACGCGTACGTATAAATTTGGGGACTCATACATCTGTCGTACGATAAAGATGTGGAATGCTCTTCCAGCCTCTGTGTTTCTTTCCTATAACTTGGAGTCCTTCAAGCGAAGTGTGAAAAAGCATTTAGTCAAGCCGGCATAGTGTTGGGGACTGATGGCAGTTATAAGTGTCTGACTTCAGTTGCTAACATTCATGGACCTTGCGCGCCACTTACCATCAGGTGGGCCCATGGTCACATGTCGTGCTAGTATATAATAAAAAAAAATCTAGTTCGTCAATCTTGCGTCACTCATCCATTCAACATGTCCGAACCATCGGATCATGGCTATCCTTAGTTTAGTCCCTATGCTTACTTTCACACCTACCCTTTTCCGTATTTCGTAAAGTGATGCTGCATATCCGACGTGGTGATCTCATTTCTACTGCATTAATCATACTATCATGCGTATTCTGACATATCCACATCTCGCTTACCATGCACCAGTACTTGTGTTGTAAAAAGCATTTCAGGAACGCATCCTTTCAGCGGCCGGACTGTAAATACGTTTATTAAGAAAACAGCTAAATATAAATTTGCTAAAACAATATTGTATGTCGACTTAATGTCATTGTAAAGTAAGAATTTAAAAATATTTTGACATGAAACTAGATTACTATACATAATGAATAAGTACCAAGGAAGTTTTCCTAAGCATGTGACAAAATAATAGAATTCTCGCAATGGAATAATTAATTTAGTAAGATAGCATTCAGGCAATCATGATAAGTAAATATCCAATGTTTGTTTATCGGTTTATGTTACCCAATCTCTTTCTAAACAGAATAGTGTCGTCTATATCAATATTTCATTTTATTTTGTATTTTTTTAGTATTTTATAGTTGTATATATTTATTATTTTATGTATTATTAGTATGTAGTTTATTAAAATAAATTTGCACCCATACACACTCTTTTCCACACTCACAAAGATTGGTTGTTAAAAATTACCCTTATTTATTTATTTATTATTGTTTTAACATATTACACGTTAAGATTTTTTATACAATAAAATAATAAATTTAAGAGCTTTGGGCTATCCCATAGCCCATATCTAGCAATGAAGAGAGAGCTTATGAAGATAATGAAAACACAATTCACTTAAAAGTATTTAATTTCGTATAAAATAATCGTTTTCTAATAAATAACTAAGATCTTACAGCTAAGCAATGACTGTCACGCGCCTACCAGTAGTAACTATTTGCTAAACATTTCGGGGATTTACTGAATACACTAAAATTAAACAATTATTATTATTTACACAGCACTCGTCAGCATGTCACACGACACAAGAAAACAAATCGTTCCTTAGCACAGGGGTGCAACATTTCATCAGCAATTATAACAACTCTAAGCGATTAAAAATTATGTTTCTTTGATTATTGACAATTTTAACTGCTTTTAAAATCGATAATCGTATAATACTTTGTAATTTTAATGCAATCTCGGCATTTCTAACAGTCAATAAAGGTCGAATTCGCTATTTCGACTAGTTAACGGTCGCGAACGCAAGACGTAAATAAACGGGTAAAACTTGCTGGAAATATGGAATTACGCCCCAAGCTCAATCAGATCCAAGCTCAATGTTCTTCAGTTCCGACATAGATCCTTCTGGAGGTCTGTTTGGGCGTGTAAGGGTGGTAGGGATGCACGCAAACTTGCTTCCTGGTAAACAGGAACAGAGAAGCTCTCCGAGCAAATCCATCTGTGATATTAATATCAATACTTTTTCTCGTATAAAGCATAGGAGCTTCTTCTTCATCCATTTCATCTGAATCTTTTTTAACACAACTCATTCCGTGAAAACCCATTTTTAACTTTCCAAAGTTCGGTGTCAATATCGAAGGCAACCTTCGCAGTAAAGTTCTTCTCCGGTCACTCGATTCGTTATCTTTTTCCTTTATAATCTTGTGATTGTTATTTGTATCATTAAATTTCACTTTGACGTAATCTTTAGTAGTTTCTGCGAGAGCTCGCATCGCCATCTCTTGTTCGCCCATGTTATTTTTTTCTTTTCATCCTTGCACGGAACGAATAACCTTTCTCAGAAGTGCGAGAGCTACTGTATCCGTCGGTTTGGCATTGATTGAAAATGACGCTGCTTTAGATAAGATAGGATTTAGTTAGATTAAAGTCATTATCTCGCAGTCCTGCTCGACAGATACGAACCGCATTAAAATCACAACCGATGCTAATTATTAAAATTCCTTTAACTAAATAATCCTCAAAGTTTAAATTATTTTACACAATTTGTATAACGTTGAATGTAAATGATTGCAAAGATGGTACTGAGTCCTTCACTACAAACATGTATCTATTGCGTATCGTGTAATTTATTTTTAGCGTAATCAGACATATGGTATGAAAAGTATTAAAATAGCAAAATTTTGTGATTGCATTTTATTTTAAATCTATAACTCGTTGTTGGTAAAAGATAGCAATAAAACTCCATATTTACCTATTATTTAGGTACTCTTCACATCACAGTCCCTCCTAGAGCTAGACCTCCACTGTTGGAGATGGGCCTTCCAAATATTTGTGGAGAATTTGGCCTACACTGGCCAGAAGCGATGGTGGGAATTTGATGTCAATATTTAATGACAATTTATTTACGATTCCACAAGTTGGTATTAGTGAAACTGGGACCGTCGTCGCGTCGCTCGCTCGGCTTATCGTGCTCTCCAAGCCACGGGAACATTGGTGTTGTAAATCTACGACAAATGTACGTAAGAAAAATGTATTTCACATTGGTACATGCCGGGATTCCAACCCACGTTTTTAGGATGTTAAGGAAAGCGTTCTTACATCCAAGCCACCGTTGATTCAATCTTATTTAGTTATTATAATAGCCTGGCTACACAGTATGAGCTAGCATCCCAGCTGGCCTAGTCAGTTACTGCAGCTACTGTCATTTGCGAGTAGGTCAGTAACTCGCATCTGAGTTACTGTAATATTTTTTGCTTTAAATCCCCGCTCGCCTATCCCAAACACTCCACAGAAGCCGATCGCACGTTACTTAGCCCGGTTTTCACCGAAATGAAGTGTCTGTAATTGTAACGATTAAATGTTATGTATGTACCAGATTTAAATGTCAGCCGTCAGCTGGTACATAAGACGCCTTTTTATCTTTTATCGTCACAATTACATTTCATTTTGATGCAAACCAGGCATAGACGTCAACTTGCACGGTTTTGCGAAAGGATAGTAACTCGTAAGCCTTGGCCTATATACTCGTATTATGTAACTATTTCCCCAACCCGTCTGGCCAGCGTGGCGAGTATAGGCCAAATTCTCCAGATATATGTTCTGGAAGGTCCATCCCCAACATTCTAGGACGCTGTATTCTAGGGGCTCTAATGGTGATGTAACTATTTAATATATACTACATACTATACTATTTTAGACTGTGTAACATTTACATTCGTTTATTTTACTTTTGACAGCCTGAGTACTAATCAATTAATTACCTATACGGATTCAAGTTCTTATAATAATCGATTTCATTTATTAAGACGTATTTTTCGAACGGAAATGGATTTCGTTACGTTCTAAGCCCTGAAATCTAAGCATTTGTCAAAAGTGAAATAAATCCTAATTTAATTGAATTAATGCTACTCAAATGCAATAGCAGTCTACTTTAATTGCAACAGCTCGCACTCGTGTGTCCAAACGAGACCAGTCGAGCTACTATCTTGCCAGTAGACAGTTGCAGTAACTGTTCACTATCAGGTCAGAAACTCTTACTGTGTAACCTGGCCTTTAGGGTTGACATCTGTAAAGCGTGCTTAGACTTTGCCGTCAGTTTATGCCAACTAATCGATTAGCCTGGCCTACAAATTATTTTTGGCTAAAACTGATAACAGTAAATACCAGAATTTATTAACGTGCCTAAAATGTGCCTAAGGCACTAGCTAGCCTAATTATTAGGTAAGCTGTCAAATACAATTATTGAAGGAGCTTCCAGGACGGCATTAGTGGAATCATACAGTATTTGGTTGGGTAAGGAGAAAAGCAGAATGATGGATGGAGATCGTTTTGTAGCGAAATAAAAAAAGGACTTTTTAAAGGCAAAACCCGAGACACCATTATTTTCCTCTCTCTCCCACAAACGAGGGCTAAATAAATTCATGGAAAGTTAAGATATTTGTCCTTCCTTTCCCTGTATTTAAAATGTGTGTAAAACAAAAATAAAGAATAAAGTGTAGTACTGTTACAAAACATATAATTTGGTACTACTTAGTGCATTATTGATATCTGTTATTGCTTTTAATTCAACTTTTAACCGCTTTGGGAAAGTTTTAGCGAGTATAACAACGCTTTATCGATTTGGGCCTAAAAACCTCGAGTTTGGTAAGCGTGACCAAGTCTTCGTTGTTGTCTTCCGCCGAAATGCATTTACATAGATTCGTTCAAGTTGAGCAATAACATTTTACCTTATTATTCAAAAAGAGACTTCGTTAAAATTTCTCAATATAAAATATATATACATTGCCAAAATTACACTACTGAGCACTGTGCTCCAATCTACTACTCAGCGCCGATTTTTTCACGATCAATTTCTTAAATTCACAATAAGCTACAATCTATCCAAATTTATGTAAAACTAACTGCCTCCGTGGTCTAACGGTTAAGTCCGTGGTACTCGGAGGTACCTAGTTCGATTCCTGGTCGGGTCACAATAGTTTATTTGTAATATTTTACGAGTTTAACGCTAGAGACATCGACGAGCTTGCCACTTGTCATGATGGACCGGCAGTAAAGTTGGCTAAATGTGAAACTGCTTATTTAAAAAAAAGCGTGGTTTCTGACCACTCCGGAAGGGATGTAAAAGAAACTTTGTCCGTGTGTGTATAAATTTACAACTTTTTAATACCAAGAAACAACGGAATTAATGCCTCTGCCAAGAAAGAAATCCTTATATCCACTAAACACGTCCAGGATCTCCGCGAAGTTGGCCTACACTCTTCACGCTAGCCGGGCGCGTTGGCGAGGATTTGATGACAATTTAATAACGATTCCACAAGTTGCTATATTTTTCGCAGCTAATTTACGAGTAAGTTGATTTTATTATTAAATCTCGGCCTGTAAATCCTAATACAATCATAAAAATAAGCTTCCAATTTATTGTTTGGTGTTTTATAAAATTTTCATAAATTGCAGACCACCTTTCCTTACGTTCAATCGATCCTGCACCATGTATGCTAGAAAAACACCTGAATTTTATTAAAAGCAAGGTATCGTGTTACCAACGAGTAGTTTTTATTTCATAAAACATGCAAGTAAGGCAATAAACACGCGAAACATGAAGTAGGTACTACTTTACATTATGGCCTAGCTAGACGATATAGACTAAATTCTCAAACTCAAATATTATTAAATTAAAGATATCCAAATTAGAAATTATAAAATTAAAGAGGTCTTGACTGCCCTACCTACAGAAAGGATTCCCTAAAAGTGAGTAAGACACATCTTTCTCAGGGCTACGGGTAGCCCTGTAGGATCGACTACAGGACCGCAGTCGGCACCAGCAACCGGGATCGCACCTGGGGTGCCATCAATAATTAAATTAAATATAAACTAAACCTATATAATAAGAATTTGTCTATTTTCTTTATTCAGGAGACATATAGATCCCATATTCAGTAATAGCAACAGGTATGAATCGTCAATTTTATTTTATTTATATTTTATACTGGGCACGACATGTGACAACCTGATGACTTTGTGAGGTCCAAGAATGATTTAGATTAATTTAATTTAGATTTACAACACCACTGTTTTCGTGGCTCGGAGAGAACGTTAAGCCGTCGTCGGTCCCGGTTCCACTAATACCACCTTGTGGAATCATTAAAAAATTGTAATTAAAATTTACAATTCTAAAAGGCCCATCTCCAGCAGTGGAGGTCTAGGACGCTTTGTTCTAGGGGTTGTAATGAGGGTTCTTTTGTATATATTTTGTTTATAAGCAGCGAGTCGATGTAAATGAATTGTGTAATCGGCCTAGCCTTTGTATATACGTGTAAGGTAATATTTTTTCTATGCTACCTTCATTGTTTTTTTAACAATTATTGTATAAGGTTGTGTGTAGCTCTAGGTCAGCTCATGTGTTTGTAATGCTATTAAAATTTTATATAGTGTCGTTCTATTTAGGCGCTAATGTTGGAAGAAATCGTTCAGACGTGGTAAATTATTAAAAGGTGAGTTTATTCTGGAAATTATTTATGCTGTTTGCTGTAGAAACCCTGGGCTCATGGAGACCAAAAGCTAAAGTTTTTAAAAGACATAACACCACGTCTTGTCGTCTCCTCCGGGCCAAGACAAAACAAGAGGCCTAGCTCTTTCATCGCCCAAAGAATCAGTTTTGCAAGTATCCGGAATATATTAATATTTAATAAAACTTTATTTCGTATAATACTTATATGTTTTTAAACAGAATTCATGTTTAGTCATGTTTAGTCATGTTTGCTTTTAATTATTACTAACTCAGGATGGGTTTGTTTAATCAATTTGTAGGTAAATCATCGTTTAAGTTACATACAAACGGCCGGTTGCAGAAACACTGATTATGTCACGTGGTCTAAATCCAAATATTGTTCATGAATTATTTTAATCATCCTTTCTGCAATTGGGCGTACCTATGCCTATAATTTTGTAACTGGCCGTTATTTATATTATCAGTTTGAGGCTAATGTCTGTCTGTCTGTCAATAGCTCTAAAAATAATGAACCGATTTATTAGCCAAATTTTTTGTTCGATAGTTACGTGTTACAATTGCCTGTAATAGGTTTACGTGAATAAAGATATTTTTACTTTGGCTTAGACCTTACTCTGAAATACATGATATCACAGCCTCTAGAACACAGATTCCTAGACATCTACAGCTGGAGAAGGGCCTTCCAGAACATATAGAGTAAGAATATGGCCAACACTTGCCACGCCACAAGGAGATTGGCGTGGGTCAGATACATTTAATAACTCGTTGGTATTAGTGGAACCTGGACCGACGGCTTACCGTGCTTACCGAGGAACGGGAACGATGTTGTAAATCTATGACAAATGTAAGTAAAAAAAGTATTTCTCATTGTCTCTGCCTCACATGCCAGGTTTCGAACCGCAAACCTTTTTGGATTGGAAAGCTTTCTTACAACCGTCAAATACGATACATTGGAAACTCGAAAATATCTGGAAAATTCAAACGTAAACTAGTTTGATAAGCATTTCCTTTTACATCGTCGCTGAAAACTATTGCGCAAGGTCGAACCATCGAGCCAGAGCGCACAGTTTAATTGGATTTACATTATACATTACGTGTTAACGTTGAACTAAACACAAGCTTAGTACAAAATAAAACTCAATGTACAATGTAAATACAAAACCCAAGAAAAAAGACGGCTGCCATACGTGCGTGTCTTGGTCGCTCTCGTTTTCCGACCACCTTCAACTCGTGACGTAGTTACCTCTACCTACTTACAACTATCACGGTACTACCTTACTGTACAAATACGGATTGCGCCTGCGACTTGTCATTTGCCACCATAGACCTATAAGCATGGATTATGGATCTAACGATGCAATCTAATCATATTGACACGCTGGCCCTAGGCTGGCCAAAGCATTTTTGCGCTATGTCGCCTACTCGCCTATTGGTTAAAATCCGAATTGTTGTTGCGAACTCATTAAGCGTATTTTTCTACAGATTGTATGCCTATTTTTATTTGTCAAATCTTTAATGTCAATAAACAATTGTAAAAAAGGTAGTTATTGTAAAAATAATTTTATCCGCTTTAATAAAGGCGGCCGTGCAAATATCAACTTTAATAGCGTGATATATATATATATATATATATGTATAATGTAGCGGCTCGCCCGACCTCTTTTGACAGACTATAACCTCCTTTTGACTGACAATATTGGAGGACTATTTTATTTGACAGATCATTAGAATATGACGATTGACAGACGACTTTTTACTCAGATTTGACCAAGACGGTGGGTTCTTCGCGCCATTTTGCGTGGACATGTCAAGTGCAAGTTTTTGTTTTGTAAATTAATTTACTGTGGATATTATTGGGTCAAAAGTGGTGTTGCCTGGTTTAATAATGTGCTACAATGTGAATAATTATGGAAAACGATAAATTGGACTTTAAATATCGGGCACAAGTTGCAGTTTATTTTTTGCGGTTTTCCCGCGCTGTCAACTCCCATATTTTACCCGACGTGTTTGAGCTATGGTGCCGCGAGTGACTCCAAGTAAAGCATCAAATTCTGCAGCATCTGGAATTTGATGATCCCCAACTCGGTTATGAACTCTGTTATAAACATATTATGCAAATAAATTACGTGTTTAGGACTGATGTATTCTGTACAATGTCCTTTAGACAATTAAAAAAAAAATAGAAAATTTGACCAAGACGAAACAATTATAAGTATTTTTATTTAATTTACTCTTTTATTATACTGAAGACGACACCAAATATGACGGCAAATATATATATTATGTACCTACCAGACAGACGGTATATATATATATGTTAACGGATTCCATTATATAACAATTGCGCTTAATTAATAGCGCAGCTGGAAGGAATAATTGAGTGGAGGAGCCGTTGAGGAAACGTCTAAGAATGCAGGTATTAGGATGGCCATGCTCTTGGCTGTTGTTGGTCCTAAATCTTTGCTTGCCCTGCCCTTATCTATGTCTATGTTGTCAGGTTGTTGTTTTTATCATTTGTGAGTCAGTTGTCTGTTGTTCACCTGTGAGTGATGTTATAGTTTATATAGTTTCTTGTTTGTTATAAGGTGAGTGATAATTTTCACAATATAAACACTATTGCTTATTTATTTTGCGTTGGTCGTCCACTACACTGTTTAATTTGCTTTAAAAACGTTTATTTGCTGTCTTAAATAAGTTTTTAGTTACATTCAGATATATTTTATTTGTTCCAACAACGTAATTAAGTGTTTTTTATTTACAATTTTATTTGAAACCCAATTATGTGTTGTATCAAATGACAGTTTCTGAAAGGGTGATTAAATATGGCTAAAAGACACGGTATTGGCTGAAAAAACAAAGATATTTACCAATTACGTAGCGTATATCAAAATATTAAACATATATTTTAATCATCCTTCCGGTAGGGCAAGTATATAAAAAAGTTTCATGGAATTAAAATGTAATAAAATAAATGTGAATAAAAGAATATTTTGACCGTGAGTGTACATTTTTTTTTTTAATCATTGTATTTGAGCCTTATTTGTTTCACCTCGCAGATATCGGCACGACTTATGAGCTATGCAAATTAACATTAAATTGAATATTATTAGAAATAATTTAGTATCCCATTTGTATTGTAATTTACTACTATGGGTATTTTTACCACTCGAAAATTCGTGTCGGTACCTTCTTGCAAATATCTTTCAGAACCATATACAGATATTTCCTAATAATTATTTATGCAAAGCATGACATGTGACACTCCAATGATCCACTTCCGCCTGTTGATAAAAGTGCACTTGAATAAATGATCACAGCTGAGATGCGAGAACATCTTGAGTGAGGCTTGTTATTTTCATATAAATCTTTTTTTTACGTCATCTACTATTCGTACATTTGTCATAGATTTACAACACCACCGTTCCTGTGCATCGGAAAGTTGTCCGTCCCGATTCACCTAATACCAACTTGTGGAATCAATAATAATTATTTTAAATAAAATACATCAGATCTTCGCCATTCTGTCTGGTTAGCGTGGCGGGTGTAGGCCAAATCACTAGAAATTTCTGGAAGGTCCATCTAACAGTGGATCTAGGTCTTGGAATGTGTTCTGTGGGGCTGTTGATTATGTTTTAATTGCTTGGCAATTCATTTCACCTACAAACAAATTATGTGGTAAAAATAAAGCAATAATATAGGTGAACAATAAAAAAATATATATGATGGTTACCGGTCTTATCACGTGATAATGATTTCACTTTGTTGATAAGAGATAATGTGTTATCATACGACGCCATTTTGAAAAACAAAGGTATAGTTAAGCCTCGCGTTAATAAACTCTGAATTATCTATTAACATTATACACTGCGTGTTTTTGTTGAACAAAATAAAAGATTGGTTCAAAATAACGCGTAATGTACAATGAAAATATAAACCCACAGAAATAGAACGGCTACATGCTGTTATGATAAAAGTATAGAACGTTAATGACGGATAGGATTTACCCAAAAAGAGGATCAAATTCCCAAAGATAAACTATCTAATTAGTTGGTAACGATACCATTTACACCTATGTGAACCTGCGTACCTCTTGTGTTGGAAACTTGTGAGTAATATTGTTAAGAATCTTAGTTGTGTATTATCTAACAAAAATAGATTTTATCTACCTACCAATTATTCATAAATAAATTAACACCAAATTAGAATTTAATAGTAAAGAACTAAATAATTTAACGGTAAAACCTAGAAGTGAATCACAAGTTTTAAATCACATTTGTCAGGATTAATTAATCTTAATAGAATACATGAGTAGGTAATACAAAAGATGTGCTAACATTTTGTGATAAACGAATCGGCATGTGACCGCAAGGTGGCGAGAGACAAACTTCGCCCAGTGTTTGCATCCAATTTGCCGCTTCGTTCGAAGCTAATGATATTTAAAGCCTACATCCGCAGTCAGCTCACGTATGCCGCACCGGCGTGGTGCGCTGTCACGAGCACGTATAAAAGCGCAACAAAATCTGACGCTCCGAATCATTGTCGGCGCCACGTATTTCGTGAGGAACGACGTCATTCATAGGGATATGCGGATGGAAACACTCGACGAATTCGTACGTCGCGTCGTCTGGCGGCTGACAATGTTACACTCGATACCTGCTACCAATCACGGCAATTATGAAGTCGTAAGCGCGACCCCGCCGCCAGGCTTGTATACTTTAATGGTCACCCCATGCCCTGTCCGTAGTTACGAAAAGCGAATGCAACCTCTGTAAGAAGAGAAATACCTTGACACAGACTCCCTCACTCCCTTATTAGATTTTAAATATAGATAAATTTTGGCGTTCAAAACAGTAATTAATTTGTATTCCTTTCTTGGTAATGAAATGTTGTAATATTTTGTCATTGCTCAGTTTGCAGTATTGTGATTGGACGGGCGTGAAAAAGAGCAAAAATTAATAAATTATAATAGTGGACTGTATGAAGGGGCTGGACGCTCACACGCACTTACTTGTATTCGCTGCAGGTGGTCTTGGGCTTTCCTTGGGTCGCCAGGTTGCTGCTGGCCGCGGGCAGGCTTCTTTTCTCGCAATTTCGAAATTGCGAGCGGTTGATGTCTCTTCTTCAAATTCTGTGCAAGCAATGACCTTGGCACATTTTCACTGACGCTTCTGACAGCTGGGTCGCGTTCAATAATGTTCACTTTCTTCCCATGCGCAAGGTGCGTTCGGAAAGATCTCGCAGGTTTTAGAACGAGATAGGCACACCCTTCCGCTAGTGCGTATGAGAGGGATAAAGGATGGGTATGGCGATATACAAATTAATAGACAATAAATAGACAACCTTAAAGTTGTTTTTAAATATGATAAGGCGCAAACATCCCCCCGGCCTTAAAGGGTCGCCTTTAAAAATAAATGGTGAAAATTACGCAATTAGAAACTGATGGCTTTCTAAAATCAATCTTGCATATAGTCACCTGACCATACCCCTTAAGTGTACCTAGCTACCTAATAGCAATAGGAAAGAAAAACAAATATTCAACCTAACATTAAGTGTAAGAAAATAGTAAGTATAAGCACAAATAAAATCTTAACATTAGATCGAAAAGTAAAATAATAATAATAAAACTAATAAGTGATTATTTAAAGACTGACCAACACCTATTGGGTCGGCAGCGGGCAAAGCCGCACAACAGGGCGCACTAGCATCCCGGTTGCAGTCTTCACTGTCACTACTCTGTTAGCGACAAATGTTTGCCATCTATTTGGCTCGGTATTAAGCCAGCAAAGCGTTACCTTAGAATCGGTAAACGCATAAAGTGCGGTAATACTATATCGAGGAATAAAAGTATCATGAACACGGCGTAATAGCTTTGACATTAGTTCAGCAGCACAAAGCTCTAGCCTAGCGATAGACACAGACTTGACGGGCGAAACCTTTGACTTTGCACATACCAATGTTACTAATACGTTACTGTCAATCGTGACATGCATATAGACGACAGCTCCGTACGCTCGCTCGCTCGCGTCGGAGAATCCTAGCAAACGAACGGTACAGTTTTGCTGTACACCTAAAAAACGCGGTATTATAAATTTATTTAATTGCGGTAACTCCAAACAAAATTGGCTCCATAATTTACGTATACTAGGCGGGGGGGCATCGCCCCAGTCTATTTTTAACATCCACAATTCCTTGATAAGAAGCTTTGCATATAAAATAACTGAAGCAACGAATCCCATCAGATCCCATAAGCGCGCGACAGTGGATAATATTATCCTTTTACTGCATTTATCGCTAGGAGGGACTTTGATACTTAATTCAAAATAATCGCTTGACTTTGACCATAATAGACCTAATACTTTATGGTCTATGGACTTATCAAACTCGAACTGTTCGAATTTATGCGATGCGGGTACGTCCTTTAATATTGACGGTGAATTACTCGACCATTTCAAGAGATCGAATTGTCCGCGCTTAAACAATTCTATCAGTTCGCGAGCAGTTTGAGAAGCTAGAGACTCGGATTCAATGCTACACGCTATATCATCCATATACAAGAAGCTACTTGCCACGTCGCGTGCGTTTGGAAACATATCGCCATCGTCCTTAATTAATTGTTGGACTGTGCGTAAGGCATGGTATGGACTAGACCTTACTCCAAAACACACGGTTTTAAACTGGTAAACCTTTATTGGATCATCAATTTTAAATCTGTACAAAATACGTTGAAAGCGACGGTCGCTATTCTGAACGTTGATTTGTAAAAACATTTGCTTACAATCAGCTGTCAATACAAATTGAAATAATCGAAAATTTAAAATTATTGTAAATAAATCACCTTGTAAATTAGGGCCACTATGAAGAATGTCATTTAGTGAAACCCCTGATGTGGTTTTACAGCTAGCGTCTAAAACTGAGCGAATCTTTGTTGTAGTTTTGTCTAAGCGAAAAACTGCATGATGCGGTATAATATAAGCGGGATTATTATCATTTAATTCTGAAAGCGGTACAGGACTTAAAAAACCTTTAGTAATATAATCATTGATGACATCATTATAAGCGGCGCGGAACGTCGGTACTGACTCTAATTTCTTCTCCAAACATAAAAAACGCTTATAAGCAATGTCATAAGAATCGCCAAGTAAAAATTTATCTGAACAAAACGGTAATGCAACCGTATACCGACCACTGTCTTTAACTCGAACGGTGGTCGTGCGGTAATGGTGCTCACACTCAATCTCGCCGACTGAGTGTTTCTGAGCTGCGGAGACTGGCGATTCATCAATTTCCCAAAACCGTTTGAGCAACGTATTGATAGGGTCTAGCGAAGCGTCATCAGCTTGAGTCGCAAAACATTGAGTCGAAGCTGATCCTTGACGATCTTGAAGAACAGGAACTGAACCCATTATAACATAACCCAAAACAGTTTGTATAGCGGGAGGTGCGGATATATTATTATTCCCAATAACACCTGGGAGTAGTAAATGCGGAAACAAAGCGGCTCCAATGAGGGCATCAATTGGACCGGGTACACCAAACGATTCATCTGCGAGCGGTAATCCTTCTAAGAAGGGTAAAGCGGATATATCCACTAATGTGGTAGGTAAATTTTCAGTAATTTTATCAACTACTAATGACACAATATTATATTTTACTTTAGTATTAAATCTTGAAGAAAATTGGTAGGATATAGAACCCTGAACCATTTTCTCTGTTCCCCCGATACCCTTTACCTTTAAATTATTTGAACTGATTAACTTGTTAAGCCCCAATCGAACACAACAACTATAAGTTATAAAATTGCCCTGAGATGCACTATCCAAAAGGCACCGTACCTTATGTTCCGTTCCGTTAGAATCTCTAACCAAAACAACGGCAGTAGCTAATAAAATAGTAGTGGGCACTTTACATTGCGGGTTTTGTATGTGAGATTGGGCAGCGTTAGCACAAGAACGAGCAATGGACGTTGCACAAAATGAAATGTTCGCTGACTCGGACCTGGAACAGCTGGCAGCAGGATCAGTCGAGGTAGAAGGGGTTGGCTCCATAGCCTTAGGCAAAGTGGCAGCGTTTACTAAATTATCAGGACCCGCTGGTTCCTTATTAAAATGTAGTAAGGAGTGATGTTTGCCTTTGCACGTTTTACAAATTTGTTTAGAATGACAGGTAAAAGTTTTATGTTTAATACTTAGGCAATTAATACATCCCTTTAAATCCTTAACGTGATTGTATCGATCAACGGGTTTTAGTTCTGTAAACGCAGGACACAAATACAAATGTTCATGCACAATATTGTCGCACAAACATTTATTTGGTTTGGAGACGGAGA
Organism: Tinea semifulvella; assembly: GCA_910589645.1. Taxonomy (NCBI): domain Eukaryota; kingdom Metazoa; phylum Arthropoda; class Insecta; order Lepidoptera; family Tineidae; genus Tinea; species Tinea semifulvella. The sequence continues at coordinate 12,244,515 of OU342602.1, forward strand.
CAAATGTTTGTTGTTGCGGTATTTTGAGCGGTTTATCATTATACGGACGAACACCTTTCTTAGCGACATAATGCTGAGAACTAGACATAGTATTTTGTAATATTCGCATCTGATCCTTGACAAAATAAACTAAATCACTAAATGAGGGTATCTGAACGGTTCTCTGACTCATTTCAAATGCCTGAGTGGTGTCAGAATCTAGTAATTTAAGAGCGATGCTCAAAAATATAAAGTCTTCTAGTTCCCGTATATCTAGTTTTTTAAGAGAGTTAACCGATGCTACATATTTATTCAAAAAAGATTCAAAATTCGCTATTGACGGTGAAGTAAAAGGTTTTTGTTCGAATATTTGATTTAAATATGAAGCGGCAAGTAGCCGTTTATCTTCATACTTATCCGTAAGACTTTTTAATATTAATAGGTAGTTTTCTGCAGAAGGCAGGGTTCCAGCAAATGCGAGTTGCGCTTTACTCGAGAGCTTTCCCATCAAATAATACAACTTTTCTGAATCGTTGAGTGATGCATTATCATGAACCGTAGCCTTAAAGCTGGCATAAAATATTGGCCATGTTTTAATATCACCATCAAATGATAAAAGTTCAATTGGGGGTAGTCTGGTTTGTTGCCGGGAAAAATCTCCATGTTTTTCACTTTTTACCGATGATTGCGAGGACAACAATAATGTATATCTATATTTAATACGGCAAAACAGCTCTTCAAATGATGACCATGACTGGTCATCAATAAGCGCACCCGGTTTTATTTTAAGCGACAATAAATTAAATTCATCTATAACCTTGTGGAACTCTGTGCGGATTTCGTCCAAATTTACACATGAGGAAACAAATACTTCCCTCGACGCTTCGTCATCAACATTCTTTGAATGATTATATATTGATTGAATGCGAGAAAACAATGAATTACGCTTAGACAATGCAACTTGTAGTTTAATTTCATTGTCAGACATCTTGGTACAAATTATCCTATTATTTTATAAAATATTGTAACTTTTATGTGTTTATAAGCTGTGCGGGTGAGTATTACAACATACAAATAACTATTCAGACCTATAAAACAACAATTAAGCTAACAGTAAGCGGGTTTATAACAGGTGGGTACCAAAACTTTTTTCACAAAAAAATGGTTTTTCCCTTTTTTATATATATTTGTACCTAATAACAATAGTAAGCCAAATAACCCAATACCCAAATGACCTAAATGCAAGATTGATTCCTGTAACACAAAAGTTTGACAAGAAATGTAAAGTTTTGCGGCGCGGGTTTACGAAATATCGTATAAAATTTACAGGAATTATCATATAAATACAATAGACTACACATATACCTATAAGGATAGGAAATAGGCAGGAATTGATAGGAAAACCGGCTCGTAAGAGGCCAAATGGACGGGCGTGAAAAAGAGCAAAAATTAATAAATTATAATAGTGGACTGTATGAAGGGGCTGGACGCTCACACGCACTTACTTGTATTCGCTGCAGGTGGTCTTGGGCTTTCCTTGGGTCGCCAGGTTGCTGCTGGCCGCGGGCAGGCTTCTTTTCTCGCAATTTCGAAATTGCGAGCGGTTGATGTCTCTTCTTCAAATTCTGTGCAAGCAATGACCTTGGCACATTTTCACTGACGCTTCTGACAGCTGGGTCGCGTTCAATAATGTTCACTTTCTTCCCATGCGCAAGGTGCGTTCGGAAAGATCTCGCAGGTTTTAGAACGAGATAGGCACACCCTTCCGCTAGTGCGTATGAGAGGGATAAAGGATGGGTATGGCGATATACAAATTAATAGACAATAAATAGACAACCTTAAAGTTGTTTTTAAATATGATAAGGCGCAAACAGTGATAGTAATGACATGACTACGTTTAGCGGTATTTTATTGGTAAACACTGATCCGACTGAGCGACGTAAAATTAGAATTTATGGATTTACCAAAGATACTTAATTTTGATATGCACTTATTATTGGGCTTCCTTTATTAAGAATAAAAAACAGTACAAAGATTTAAATAAAAATGAAAATTAAGGTAATAAAAATATACAAACTAAATTAAAAATATAACTAAAGGCCGCCTTACTCATAAATAAATTTGCATTTACGGGACATTTCAAATTAAACTTTAAGTAAGGATTAAATTATTAGCCCTAAACCTAAGATAATCGCACAATCGCAATAATTCTATCAAAAGAAGTAAACTGTATTATTGTGTTTAACAAAAATCTATTATCGATTGTCTCAGAATGGGAATCTGTTTCTCGATGGATTGCGGAGACTGCGACATTTGCTGCAACCCCTGTTGCCTTGCTCTGAGCGCTTGCTGCCTCATTCCTTGCTGCTGTCCCAATGCTTGCGGCCAGCAGCAGCAGCAGCAGCCGCCGGTCATCATCCAGCAACCACCGACCGTGATAGAGCAGCATCCACCTGGCTACCCGATGTACCCACCCCACCACCAGCCAGGCTATCCTGAACAACCCATGTACCCAGGATACCCACCACAGAACCCGGGATACCCGGGATATCCACCTCCGCATCCAGGATACCACATGCCCCCTGGGATGGCGAGATGAAGAGGCAGTCTAGTTTTAATTAGGGTATGTTTGATAGTGGACGACCGCTTCTTTGTATTAGCACAAATATATTAGTTGCAAATTAATTGGATGCACCATGTGGCTTGCTATTGGGTGTGTGTGTGTGTGTGTCTTGAGGTTATTTGTTGCTTCCAGTTTATCATTTGTCTTATTATTATCATTTTGTAATTAAACTTTGTTAACATTATGTTTGTGTTTATGAATCTCTTTTATTTTTAATTTAAAATTAAATTAAAGTTCATGCTGTTAATTCCTACGAACAAGGGCTGGTAACTCAATGCTTAATTTATTTAATTAATTATTAAGAGAGTTTACCTCATGTGTTTCCCTCTCGTTTGCACAATCCAATATTTTCAAAGATTTTTCAAGTCTGTGTGTGACTTTGACAAATGAAGTCTATCAACTTTATAGGAAAAAAATTACGGGTGTTTTAGACATATTTTCAAAATCATATACCTAAGTTCAGACTGAAAAAAATAGCAAAAACATTTGTAATGACTTTCCTCTATTTACTAAAACAAATCTACTAAGAAACAAATTTCTTAGCATTCTTTTTTTTTTAAATCGTTTATTCAGATTAAAACTTAAACTATTTACATTTTTAAAATTATACGCCAAACTGCGTAACAGTACACTCTTTTTTCAAAGTATTTTTTTTACACTATATTTTTAAAACACAAAGTTATTTAACATTAAATCACATTACTCTGTGTAAAATTACTTAGCAAAAGCAACTTTAATTTTCCTTTAAATTCTTTTTTTGTCATTTTTACACAGTCATCAATGGGCATAATATTATTAAATATAATGGGAGTTAAGAACTTTCTAGTTCTTTTACCATAATAGTTGTTGTACCGGTATTCATTGTATCTTGTCTTTTGTGAGAATCTAGTATTATAACCACATCTTAAGCATAGATTCACAATAGTCTGGTTTAGGAAGCTCTTTCCATAAATATATTTATATATTTCTAAAATGTCCGTATGATCGACTGTATACCTACAATATAACTGATTCATTATAGTGATTAAGAATAGGTCCTAAAATAAACATATAATGACATTATTATGTAAAGATAGTACACATTTTATCCTCATGATAATTATCATGCATCGAAATGATATCATATGTGAATATACAGATTGTCAATCTGAACAAAACTTGAAGCTATTTATCATTTTGACAAAATTCTACTGAAGGGCGAAGCAGGTACGTTTGTTCATAAATTAATTCTACTTTTATGGTCCTCATTGGCAATTAGTCTACCAAGTTTTATCCAATCCTGTTTTTTTTTTGTCGGATTGTGTATAAGGCACAATGAGTCGCTTAAAGCTGATTAAATTGTGTGATAGCTGAAAAATTATAGTTCAATTAAAAAAAAGGTTTCACTGTGCATCGTTGTTGCTTAACTATACGCCTCTTTTACATATTGCTTTAGTTACTATTATTTTGTGTTGTTTCTTGTGCTCTTTCGTTATTTATTTCGTTTGTGAGATCAGTTGAACCTAATATTTAGGGTCTATAATTCAATCCATCCTAACTTACGAGGGTTTAACGCTGTCGCAAACATCTCGCTCGCACAATCCAACATTTTCAAAGACTTTTCTTGTCTGAGTGTACTTTTAAGAAAAGTTATAACGTTTTATAAACATTTATAACGATTTTACTACAAGAAACAAATGGTTAACACCGTGACTTGTCGTCTCCTCTGGTGACAAGAGGGCTGGCTCTTTCTTCGCCCAAAGAATCAGTATTGCAATTGAGCGGGGAAATGCAGCCAGCGTTCTTGCCACCATTCCACGCGGACGGGACTTATATCCCTATCCTTAGTATTAATATTTATCTTATTTTATATTTTTAAATCTTTTCTCGAATAAATAACTTACCCATAATGATTCAAACATCTACAAAATGCTTGTAATTTTATTTCCTAGTAAGTCGATAGACTAACTTACTAGGAAATAAAATTACAGACATTTTGGAGATATATGAATCATTTATTTGATTTAGTAAAATCATGGAAAATCGTGATAAATGATTTTAAAATATTTCTTAAAATTAGAAATATGAAAAACAAAATATGCCCAAAATTACTGCAATTTTGTATCCTAAAAAGTTGATAGACTGCATATCACAAAAGTAGGTACACTCAGACTTAATAATATTAATATTGAAAATAGTACCTACATGGTGCGAGCGAGATCTCTCTGTGTTAAACCCTCATAGACCTCTTTATTCATAAAAGTTGCTACGTTTAAGGAAGTTCTAACTTAAGGAATTGCTGAATTACCGTTCCCCAATATCTAAAATACTATAATAATTAAGGAAGTAGCTTCATTTATTGTGGTCGTTTGTAGTAATAAATAAAACAGGGATATAATAAGTAGATATAGTTAACAAAATACTTAAATCAACTTACATACTAACTTAAATCAAAGCGCAAAACGGGCATAAAGTGACAGCCGTCGTAGTGACGTTTTCAAACCCCAACGAGTCGCGTTGTAGTTTAGTTTAGTTTAGTTTTAACACCATACATTCCTACCGGAATTCGGTTAAGTCATACTCTTAATTTTCAATATATATATATATATATTACACATTTATCACTATAGATAGGTACATGACAAGTAACAGAACTGGAGGTTTGAACATTTACAAAAAACACTTAAATAAATAGATTTATTGCTGCTGTAAAGAGGCTTTGTCAATAACTTATAGGTACCTAATAAATAAATGATTAAAAATATGTCAATTAACTTAACTAAATATTACTAATTATTACTAATTATTGTAGCAGCTGTAAAGAGGCCTTGTCAATAATTTTAAAGTACCTAATAAATAATTTTTAAAAATATGTCAATGTACTTAACTAAATAATACTAATCATTAAGAGTAATAATAAATTTGTCAATTTAATTAAATTAAAAATAGTTATAATATAATAAATTATGCGAATATGTCCAATCTTTATGTCATAATTTTATTAGTATAAGTCTTAAATCAATTGCATGACCATTATCGATGATTTCGCAAATATTATTCTAACAGTAGCCAATTATTTTTTTGCATTAAATCGATTCTGTTCACGTTTGACCTTTAGCGAGCTCGGTTTGATGTCAATACCGAGTTGTAACAATGAACCAAATCTAGTACTTATCTATTGACATGAAATAAAATGAACCGTCATGGCCTCATTATTTTCTTCAGATTGCTACTTTTCGATAAATAAATAGGTACTGTAACTAAATAAACGATAATAATTTACACATCGATAGGTTTGAGCGTACAGAAGTTATTCAAATGAAAGATGATATAGGTTTATATCTAGCCACATCTTTTTCAGCTCTCGTTAACCTCATCTTTGTCGTAGGTTCCAGAATAGAAAAACGTCACAAATTAAACAATTATGGTGTTGTGAGTTGCATAGAAATGCGAAAAAAAAAACTTTAAATGATAACCACTAATTGTAACGAGATGTAATTTCTATGTAATTTTATGTAGACTACAATAATGCAGACGAATTATAGGTGATGCTTAAAAATATCGATAAATAGCACATATAGTGGTTATCGTATCGCCTAGTCACACTTTCCTGTAGTTGGAGAAAGAACAGAAAATGTATTTTATAGAGTAGACAATTGCTTTTAGAGAACCATCTAGGGATTCTAGGGTCACTATTTATGATTTTTGTCTATGTATATTATCGAATAGGTGTTGCCATACTACAAATAGTTACACTTTCCCCATATCTATGTATATAATTTGCTTTTATGTATGTATATATTTTGGCTATTTATTGTTATTGTTTAGTATCGATATGCACATCTAGTTCTATTGACTTATCGTTTATAAGCACCCTATAACCTCACTTAACACTATCACAAAGGTTAGCTGTAAGACAATGGCTACGGCATTAAGTTCGCCCTTGTACAATACTTTTGTAATTTTGTGCAATAAAGTATTTTATTATTATTATCTATATTTACCCCAACTCACTATTATTATATTCGTATATTTTGTTTTTGATTGCGAATCGAACCAGATGCCCGAATCACTAAATCTACAGCCATAGATCTAGTCTTTAAAGCTATTTTTTTAATTAGGATCATCAACAGAGTACACATTAAATCTAATTATATTAAAAGAAGCAAACAGTTAAAAAAAATCTTAAGCCAATGGTACCCCAGCAATAGGTGATCACAACATGTCAAACTACATTTACTATGATACGTTATAAGGTGAATTTGTTTATAAAATTTACAAATGCAAACAATAATAAATAAAAGCTGTGACTAAAAGTAATACGAGTAAAGTGATAGTATCAGCATGTTATATAATATTTCATTCAAAAGTAAACTAAACTATAATAAGTAAACATCTGAATAGAAATAGGCAATTTTTTAAACTTAGTAACCAGAACGCTTTTATACGTTATCTTCTAAATAGAAATTTACAATAGGTACCATTCAGTGGAGACCGTCAAAGTAATTTTTATTTAGTAACATGTATTTTTGTATTGTTGGTGTTTGATCTTCCCAGGAGTTTAGAAATAAACTTTACTAATAGTACATTTAATAATTTCAGGATGGGTTGTAACTTCTCGTGTCGTCCTTGCTGCTGTTGCTGCATCCCTTGCTGCTGCTGTGATTGCTGTGCTGACCCCCCTCCACGCAACACGGTCGTGCATGTCCACAACCCTGCACCAGTGCACGTGGTCACGGCACCAACTTCTGCACCCCCACCTTATTATAGATAGCCCCCGTCTTTGCAATATTTTACGCCAATAACAAATTCATGTTTTCTTCCTACACCCAAATACTCTTATACGTACAAAAATATGTCATCAGATTCTCAACAACCCGTCTGACCAGAATGGCAAGTGTAGGCCAATTCCATCTCCAACAGATTCTCTGTGTTCAAGGGGCTGTGATAATGATTTATGTTTAAAAATAGTCAGCTGTTGATACAAAATTTTATAGTTTGTTTTAATAAAAATAATTGATGAATACAATAAAATTAATTAGTCTCAAGTTTCTTTCAACGCTTTTGCATCTATCTCGGTCGCACATACAGCATTAAAGAAAATTCAAATGTGAGGAGATTTTATTTCCTAGACATTTCTTAAAAGTATGCTCGAGCGAGGGAGAAGCACAAGTCTTGTTTATTGCTAATATTATGTGTTTTGTGAATGGGTGTAGCTGCATGTATCTCAAACCATCCAAATACGTACAGCATCAACTTCACAGCTCTTAGTTTTAAAAATATGAGCTTGATATATATTTTAGGTTTAGAATGTTCAAGACACCTGGTTGTGGTCATGTTTTAAACTGTCAAAATTTGAATATTATTTACAAATGCTTTTTGCTGTATTATTAATGTTTCGACTCTCGACTGCCGCCGTGGTCTAGCGGTTAAATCCGTGGATTTAGACTCGGAGGTACCGATTTCGATTCCTGGCCGGGACATAATAATATTTATTAATTTAAATAATTAATTAAAATTAATATTTAATTTAATTGTAGTAAAAACTATAAATTAATATAATAAAAGTAAAAATTAAAATAAATATAAACAAAACCATAAAAAAATATCCTTCAGTGATAGTCCCAAGAAGACTGGCAACATTTGCCCTCTGTATAGCTAAGCTAATACGTTGGGAGAAATAATTGCCAGCTTTCCTGTCTCCAGACTTTTCCGTAAGCCGTTTGGCCTACTAATATCTGATCAAATAGTATTTTATAATTTGTCAGTTCGAGACGAGACCTATGTAATTAGATCTATCTATCTTTATTTCAAAATAACATGTACGAGTACAATAAGGCTGGGTTGTACCAAAACGATGTCTGTAATTTCGTCAATTGTACCAGCTAATGGCTGACCTTCAAAATAAAACTGATACATTCGTTACAAATACAGAGACTACATTTTGGTGCAACTCAGCCTAAGTGTTCTTACTTTTGATAAGATTTGTAAGAACTTTCTTTAAGAACATTTGATTTTTGGAAACGATTAGTCTAAGATCGATTACGTCTGTCAGAAATGTCATAGTCTTGGACATTCTGCTTAGCTCTTGACATTTCTGACAAACGTAATCGATCTTAGACGAATCGTTTTCGGACGATTGTGCTGCCTGCCTCACTCCGCTAGTAGGTATATATTTGATACGGTTGTTTCGTTAAGGGTCGGTAATTTGCAATTTCTTACGGCCAGTTGCAAAAAGGAATAAAATAAAAATAAAATAGAGAATAAATGTCTCTAAGGTAAATCGCGTAAAGAGTGCGCGAAAGTTTAAAAAGTTTCATAGGAATAAAATAATGTCTGATCATTATTTTGATATACGCCACGTGATTGGTTTTCTTATTATGTCAAAAGATGATCAACCTTTATGCAACTGGTCGTTTGTGTCTTCCTTAACTTTATCTGCCTTCCCATACCTACACATTATTGCATTAAATGAAGTTATTAAAATCTTTAGAAAGCATTGAATTATCGGTTTTAGCCAACTATGTAATTTAATAAATATAATATATTGTTACTTTAGGAAATCCGAGAACAATTATTGTATGTGTAAAATTATTATTTAAATTCAATAGTAGGTATATAATTATGTAGGCATATTATATTTCGATGTTAATCAATAAAGTAAAAAACCGTAAGGTAATTCACATTTTAAGTTGTAGATAAGATAATAACAGAGTAATAGACAAAAAATAAATTGCATAACTTTGATTAGCTCTTATGTATGTTACCAAACCTATCAGAATATACTTTAACTTAATGTTAGATCCTTAACTATGTAAATAATAGCATTGTTAATTAATTTCCAAAAATACCTAAATATTTATGGATATTCTGTAACCACCAAACGGAACTATTTTATTAAGAAGTCTTTTTATTTAATTAAATATATGTGTTATAAATATTTAAAATATGTGATTCCATAATCTGTTAAGTATTTTTTTATCAGGGTTGTGTATTTAATTGTTTTAATATAAAATAGTCTTATTTCTTATGTTCTTATTTTATTTCCCAGTTTCCCTTTTCATTTAATACTTTTAAATTACATCTGGCTGGTATCATGATCATTAAGGTGACCAAATGAATAAATCCTAAGTATGGCTAACTGAGAGAAGAGCGGTGGTCACTCCATTCTAAGAACGCTTTCCTTTAATCAACAAAAATCGCTGTTCGAACCCCGGCATTGTCATAGATTTACAACACTACCGTTCCTGTTACTCGGAGAGCACGTTAACCCGTCGGCCCCGGTTCTACTAATACCAACATGTCGATTTTTTATCAGATCCAACTTCTCCAGATATATTTATGTTCTGGAAAGCCTAACTTTAACAGTGAAGGTTTGGGTTTCGTGTTCTAGGGGCTGTTCATGTTCATCATTACAACCCCTAGAACACAGCGTCCTAGATTTCCAGTATTGAAGATGGGTCTTCCAGAACATATATCGAGAGAATTTGGCCTACACTCGCCACGCAGTCCAGGCGGGTTCACGAGGATCTGATATATTTTTTTTAATGACAACTTATCAACGATTCCACAAGTTTCTATTAGTGGAACCGGGACCGACGGCTTAACGTGCTCTTCGAGGCACGGAAATGGTGGTGTTGTAAATTAATGACAAATGTTCGTAAGAAAAGTGTATTCCTCATTAGTACATGCCGGGGGGGTTTGAACTGACCTTGTAGGATTAAAGGAAAGCGTTCTTACAACCGAGCCACCACCGCGCCTAGGGGATGTAATGATAACTAACTGATGATATAAATGAAGACGCAATGCATCGGTTAAAGTGACGTTTGATTAGTAATGAAGTTATAGCAGTAAAGAGCACATAAACACCTGATTTTAACTTAGAAGAAGTTATACCGAACGCTCATTGAACCTAATCTGCTATTGTTAATAATGTAATTGACTCGTACCTATAAGATAAATTTGCAGGAAATGTCCTTTAAAAATACCTATCATATGAAAAGTTTTAAGTAACACTTAAAAGGGTTGTTAAGCTTTGATCCGTCTCTCTCGCACACTCAATATTTAAAAGATTTTACAAGTATAAGTGTACCTACCTACTTTTGAGTAATCAATCAGTTTAGAGAAAGTAAAATTACTGCGATATAGTTTTAGACAGAGGAAATTAGCAAAATTATTGATGACGATTTTCCACTATGTTACTAAAATAAATCTATGATTAAAATGTCTGTAATTTTATTTCCTACTTGATGAGAAGTAGCAGAAGAATCTTCGCAGTAATTAAGGGGTAAAGTCACGGTGCAAATCGCGGCCGAATGTAGGGCGCGCTAAACTATTTTTTTTTTTATTATTCAAGATTTGATGAAGAAGCCTCTATCTAGTGAAGCGTAGTAAACCAATCATACATCTATGTTTATATCTTTATTACTATAAATGTGTTCACAGGAAATTGGATTACGGGAATAGTCATTCATACTTTTACTTACTCATTAATGTATTTATTATATTAGGAATTGTTTTATCAACATATCTATGCTCTATTATCAGAGTCGCTATGCATCATGATATGAGTAATGTGTTATCTGCTTATCGCGATAGGTTTTTGAAGAAATTAGGTGTATCTTATCTATCGGTCGTGCAATTGGCGGATAAGCAAACTCAGTACATTCCTCGTCAAACATATTAAACAGACATATTGTTGGAGCCCTGTCAATCTTATATGTGCTAATTTAACTGCAAGGTGAGTCCTTCTTTTTAATTATATGTGATTTTTGTTGTCTATTAAGGGTCGGTAATTTAATCCTTCTCGACACAAACACAACCATACATAACACAAACATACCATTACCGACGTTTTAAAATCAAAATAATAATATTAGTAAAAAAATGATTGTTGATGTATAAACTATTTCGAAAGAGTAATTTAAAAAAAATATATACATAAATACACCATATTTTAGATTTAAAAATCTTATAAAAGCTAGGCGAACATTATTGACAATACAAGCATTACCAACCATTAAGTAAGCATATTTATTTACACATCTGATGACTTAAGACATGGGCACACCTAAAGCGTGCACGTATACGTTCACATTAAGTTGGCTGCTTGCGTGGCGTATACATACATGCATCCGGTGTTACCAAATCTTTAGCTTGAAGAACTAGTCTTGAAATTATCAAAGAACTCAGGCCCTTGTCTATCGTTCATAACAATATTTTTACTAGATACATAATATTATTTATTTTCCTTTCAGAATGGGTAACTTATGTTGTTGTTGCTGTTGTTGTGGTAATGATGACCAGGTGAACGTGGTGCAGCAGCCACCAGGTGGTCCCGGATTCGACAATAACGTTATCAATGATGGAGGAGTGATGGTCATCGATGATAACTCAGGAATGGCGAGATAGCACGCGGCGAATTAACAACCCCCACCAAAAACCAATAGTAAATGACTTGGGACTACTTGTACAAAGTACTCCTTAAAGTCTACATGGAATTCTACCTATTGTTATAGGCTATTTTGACATAAGTACCAGATTTGACAGCTGTGGATGTGATGTAATCTATTATTGACTCACTCAAAATGTGCGTACATGTAGGTACGAGTAGGGGAAAAGAAGGCCCTTTAGCACAGCGGTAGATTTGAATTTATTGATTCTTGAATGCAGATTTATTTTGCTGTCTGTGCCACAACTACATTTAACGTTGGAAGCTACAAAAATGTTTAGTTTCAATGTAAACTAATAACAACTGTTTTTTTAAGAGCCATAATATGTACAATGTGCTAAAAAGTGCCTCCTTTACCCTTATGTCAAAGTCAATAGGGTTGGATAATTTGTAATATTAACGTCCTTTTCTTCAAAGCGCATTAAAGTTGGTAATCGATTAAATAAATTACTTATTTTACATACAAATATGATTTTAAATGTCAAATTTGGCCTTAAAAGTGGCTTCAATATAAATAGGGTTTTTTATAATTCAGTTATAGGTTACTGATTAATTTTTATGTTAATTGTAATTTATAAATATTTAATATAATATTATTCTATATACATAAAGTATGTATCAATATATAATAGTATTTAATGACAGGGGGTTTAAGTTTATTGTATTTATTTATTTTAATTATTTGCTTGCTCATATTTAAGATTACCGATATTAATTATTAGGTATCTAATTTATACAGTACATTTTTTTGTAAAATATTTATTTCTTATTGTAAATACAGATTTATTTATTAAAAGTATTGCTTATTTGTTAACCTAAGCTCCTTTTAGCTATTGAAATTGGTTGTTTACTTATAGATAAATAACGGAGATAAAAATAAAACTATTTCCTCTCGCATGTATCTACGAGTATACTAAGATATTTTAAAGCGTATCTTAGAAATATATTAAGAATTGGTTCTATGATTTATTCCTTAACTTTAAGGACGCCTTGGGTAAGACGATGACGATGGCGATTCTTTGCTAGTAATGATCATTATTTTGATAGTCTGCCATGATTGGTTTACTGACAAAACTGAGTGTAATTAATGTATGGTGCATGAATGAATTGAATTGAATTGAACACATTGCGGCATTTAAGGAATAATAAAAAAGCATTGTATGACCGACCCTTAAAGAACTATTTAAAGACGCTTCTTTTTACTTTGTCACACGTGCGACTAAGTACCAATAACCAAGTCCATAATTAATTAATTATGGACATAGTAACAATGGTTACAAATTAGGGACAATGAAACTCATATGTTAAAAACAACGATTAAAGCAATATAATTTGAGATTATCTTTGTCTGCCCATATATGCAATCCTGGCTACGTCCATGTCTAGTGCATTGTATTTGCTAAATTTGCGAAATGGCTTCCAAATGTCATGCTAGCAAACATATCAACATGCTTTTTAAAAACATGACTATCTGTACCTTTATATTATATAAACTTTATATAAATTAGTCCTGGGTTTAAAATAAAAGAATGTGTTTGGGATATTTATTACTATTCAATTGAATCAAATCAGTGCTAGAGTTACTTTAAATTTATTAAATGAGCTGATTTTCCTGTGTCTTATCTGAAATCGTCATCGAAAAGACATTATAAGAGTAGATAGTTGCGATTTATTTATTATCACTTGATAAAGGAAGTTACTGAAACATAGGAAATGCGAAATAAAAATCAATTAAAAATAATAATTAGTAATTACATTTAGTAATTCAAAGTACTTCTTAATTACCTACTATTTTATTACAGCAATTCATGTATACAATATTATCAAAGTAGGTAGGAGGTCGACCATCGTGGAGTTCATGGGGTATGCTGTTTCAAAAGTGCGGGCGGATTTTGCCACCACGGCTCCCTTCACGATACTATTAAAAGGCCTCTATTCACCATTCCAGAGGTTGCAGGTTCCAGCTCTTCTGAAGCCTGTTGGAGTTATCCGAGATGATGGCAAGAGACCCGATGGTATGACGTTGGTCCTCTGGGAACGACGACGTGCTCTGGTGTGGGACGCCACCTGGTGCTCCGAAACTGTAGCGGCTACGTTGTTCAACCAATCGCCTGAGAGTGGTTTGTGATGGGATCCCCAGTATAATACTCTTGTAACCGAAAATATAGTAAACCCCGCGCTTGGGAGTGGTCGCGGGTGGTCTGTTCGATTCTCTCCGAGAGCTTGATTAGATAAGGTCTAGTATAATAGTCGCGCACTCACTAGAGCCAATATTTAATTTTATTTTTGTGCTTTATATTTATACGAGTATATTTGAATTTTATAATTGCATTATAGTTTTATTAATTAACCGAACCACACGCACAGGCCAAAATATGCATCCACATACCTACCATACCCACTATCCCTACGCGTACTCATAAATTTGGGACTCTTACATCTGTCGCACTCTGATGTGGAACGCTCTCCCAGCCACCACTCCTAAAACCTAGAGTCCTTTAAGCGAAGTGTGAAAAAGCATATTTTTAGACCGGCATAGTGGTACAGACTGATGCCGGCGTTAGTGACTGGCTTCAGTTGCTCCCATTCTTGGATCTCGCGTACCAACCATATTTACCATCAGGTGAGAGCGATGTTACATATCGTGTTGTTTTTAAAATAAAAAAAAATGGTAAATTGAACTGATATGTGATACCTGAAATAAAACTTCGTTTATTTTATTTTTAGAATAATATTATTTTATATTTTGTTATATGGTATAATATATTAAACAATAATAATGTAACAAAGAACTTGCGTATAAGTTAGAGACAGAATAAATAAAACATTACGGTCAGATCTCTCAAATCCATATACTCGTAAATACCAAACAAATACAAGATTAGGAAAAACCCGCAGCGTTATCCTTCAAAAACCCGCAGCGTTATCCTTCAAAAACCCGCAGCGTTATCCTTCAAAAACCCGCAGCGTTATCCTTCAAAATCCATCATCAAAATTCAGTCCTTAGCAATGGGATGTTTTAGGTTGACGAAAATGATAATTTTATTTATAGCTGCAATAATTATTTATTTGGGATTAGTATTAGTTGTCCTTGCAAGTGGTACAATAGGTTCGTAAGGTCCATTGTAGGGGGGTTGATACTGGGGGTAGTCCGGGTGACCTGGCACGAGGTGTCCTGGAGGCCAAGGCTGGTTTGGATCATGGTGGGGCGGAGGGTAATGTGGGGGCCCTTCGTAGGGAGGCCCCGGATATGGAGGGCCTTGGAAGGGAGGACCCGGGTAGGGAGGACCCTGGTAAGGAGGTCTCTGGTAGGGAGGGCCGTAGTGTGGACGATTTGGATCCATTGTAATCTGCAATAGAATGAATTTGCTTAATACAATACATTAAACATATTAAGTAATTAGTAGGAGTAAATAATATCAATGTTGATCCTATAAAGTTTGAGATTCAAAGTCAAAGTCAAAATATCTTTATTCACGTAAACCTATTACAGGCATTTATGACAAATCATTATTTTGAATGATTCTACTTCTGCTAGTGGTAATAAGCTCTTAGCAGAACACCAGCAGCTTATCAGCTTCCAATGGCCTGTCAATGTTTAATCTGCAGATTTACAATATGAAACAAATAGAGAGAAACAGTGGTAAGCTAAGTCAGAATTTAGACAGATTACTTGTCTGTGAGCAATAAGAAAGGTGTCAAAACGCAAAACCTCTGCTATTTAAGAACAATACATTGAACGTGTTCGGCAGAGGTCCCAGGCTCCCACAGTAGCACCCGATCACGGACGTAACGCATGGTGCCTCATCCCCCTGCTCAACCAGTCCTTTATGGTGCGGACCGGGACCCGACACACGTGCTACCACTGCAATGACCTTCTAAGGAAGAGACACGCCACACCATTAAAGACTCTCGAAGAAGTTCAATTTTACTAATTAACGTCTGATAATTATCCTATAGTTTATTATTTCGTAAGTTAAACTGATACAGCAGAGACATCGAGCTTACCAAATTTTGTTCTTTTGGTATCTAACACCGTAAAATATAAACAGGAAGTCTTTGATTAATGAATTTATAAGTGCGTAGATAATGAAACATAAACTTACATGTTAGTTCTGTTGTCTCTTTGCAGAAACTAAATTAGTTTTAGACAGTGACCACTGATAATGATGAATAATGCAACCTCTGTGTGCTGATAAGGTTATCATTAATCCTGATTTTTTTCTTTGTTTTCAGTAAGTACACATTTCATAGTAATGTTATTTGAATGTTAAGTGATAGGTAGGATATATTCTTTTAACCGCGAAGAAGTTATTGTCCCAATAGAGAATAATAATAGCTATTAGAGAAGTGCAATAAAGTTTAAAAATAATAGTCCGGTTGTTAGAACATCACAGCCCTAGACCTCCACTGTTGGGGAAGGGCCTTCCATGAATTTCTGGAGAAATAGGCCTACAATCGCGGCGCTGCAGCCAGGCGGGTGGCGAGTACATCTTTAAGAAATGTTTATTAGTAAAAGGATTTGAGGGGCTGCTATGATGATGACGAACCCGTCTGGGTGTGGCCAGTGTAAGCCAAATTATCGAAAAATATGTTCCGGAAGGCCCATCTCCAGCAGTAGAGAATTGATACAATGTGCTCTAGAGGCTGTCATAATTATTTTAAGGCGCACTGCTACATAACCAGTGCGCCTTAAAATAATTATTACAGCATAAATAGGTGCTCATGAATTTTGTAGGACTGATGGTGGCATGGTATACTTTTTCGTCTCTCATTGTGTGTTATTCACCTGAAGTAGTTGTTAAAACTTTTAAATGGCATATCTAGTTTTTATGAAGATGATAAATTTAAAATTTGATATCTACGAGTATTATATTTCTTAGCCTCAGGGATATAGTACTATCATCCTTCCTTAAGATTTATGGGCTGGCAATTAAATTATTCCTTAACTTTAAGGCCACCTCACCTCTACAAATTTCTGCATTTAAGTACTTGTAACGTAGTATATAAGATAGATTTATCCTTTTAAAATTATATTATTTAGTATATCTCTTCAATATTATTTTTAATTAGTTATTAAATATTATTTGTCGACATGATTTATTGCTGATAGTCACTTACTGTGAAGCCTAGTATCTTTTGATATGTTTAACATATGCCTATGAGACACGTCATTGGCTGATATTACCAAAGTGACAAGCTAACAACCAATCACTGGCGTATATCAAAATATTGTTCATTCATTATTTTACTCTTCCTTTCTGCAACTGACCGGAAATTACCTACATGTAATACGAAAGTATTATATTAGGTTAGATAAGTAACATACAAGTTTTTTGTAAGTATATTTATTTACGTAGACAATAACTAAATGTTTAAACATAAGTAAACTTATTTAGGAGGTCCAGATCTCGCGCATGGTTGGATAGGTTCATAGGGTCCATTGTAAAGTGGGGGGTGATGGTGTTCTGGCACGAGGTGACCTGGAGGCCACGGCTGGTTGGGGTCATGATGGGGCGGAGGGTAATGTGGGTAACCCTGGTAGGGTGGTCCCTGGTAAGGAGGACCCTGATATGGAGGACCCTGGTAAGGAGGACCTTGGTATGGAGGACCCTGGTAAGGGGGACCGTAGTGTGGTTGATTTGGATCCATTGTAGACCTGAAATAAGAAAAGCATAAAAAAAATGTTTACGGCTGCGATAATTTAATTTAAGTGAACAAATGCCACTAAGGAATTATTTAGTTAGGTACCAGCCCTAAAAACAATGTGACTTCAAGAGTTGACTTGATACCTTTGTTACGTAAATTCAAAATTCAGTAAAAAAATAAACTTTTTTTTATGAGCGATAGCAAAAACTATTACGTTTTTGTAAGTCTTGTGATAAATATTTATAAGTTTTAATTAAAATTTAATAGTTTACTTAATACATTTTGATAAAAATATGTATATAGAAAATAAATAATATTTACTTACGTGTATATTCTGATGTTTCTTCAAGGAAACTGATTGTTATTATGACAAAAATATATCGATTGATAACATAGGAAAAGATAAAGAAATTAATCCCTTTTTTCCAAAACTACGGTAAACATTGAGTAGGTATTGACTTTACTGCTGTGAATTTAGCGGCCAAAAGTATTCTGCCAAGATAACTCGCCAAATTTGAAAAGTCAATTAAAAAAATAACAAATTTTCATACTATTAGGCACTTTTGAGCGCACTGGCATAGCTTTTGACTTTTACATTTGTAGATTATAAGTTACTATATAGTTAGTTAAATAATCAGGAACGGATTTAATATTTTACGCAGTGGAAGTAGGTGCGAAAGAAATTTCAGCAAGATCTTTGCACCACTTACTCAAGAAATTGGGCCCAAACAGGTCTGCCGTCAATACATTTATGGAACGAGCTACCAAGACAGCATTAACGGAATCATACAGTATTTGGTTGTGTAGAGAGAGGAGCACAATGGTGGACGATGCGCGTCTTTTTGCGCAATAAAAAAAAAGGACTCCTTTGCAAACCAGCCTATAGTCGATCGTACGCCCAAGACACCATTTTTCTCCTTTCTCTTTTCACCACACAATAGACCCGGCACCCGCACGGTGATTCTATGAAATGCTAAGAAATTTGAGTTCTTCTTCTTACCTGTTAACCTTAAGATCTTCACTATCACTTAATTGGTGATAAACGCCTAAATTTTTATAACTTACTATAGGATCAGTGATGTCTACTATTTTGTCGTATTTGTATTCTGTTGGTTGGTAATCTTCGTTTATATTTATTTATTATGACAATCGATAAGCTCGTCGATGTCCTAGATGTACCAGAGGAGAGAAAAGCCACAGAAAAAATAAAAAATGCCTGTATAAAAAGCAATATCAAATCATATCACCTTCTTCGAATACGTAACTTCTAGTAATTCTAATATTTAAGGCGTTAAAAATGTTGATTCTATATCCTAACAAGGAAGCAGCTTATCCAAGGTTATCCCAGAATATATCCAGTCTCTTTCACAAATATTGTAAAACAACGACAGCTGCAAACAATATCACGTTTATATCCTAAACAGAGTTACAAGAATGGCGCATCAAGACAGACACAATAAATATATAAGCCAAATGGTATGAGAATCACAGTTGGCCTAGGTGAGGAGCCGCTAGAGGGGGGAATTAATTTGAACTTTAATGTTTTACCCAAAATATAAGATTTAATACGTAATGATATTGTAACTAGATACAAATACAAAACGTTTATATGTCCACATTTTTTTTTACATAATCCTTTTGAAGAAACTCTGATCCCCAGAATGGAAGTCTCTGGGTTAAGCTGAGGATCAGTTTCGTCCTTGGTTACATTTTATTATTTATAAATGTTATGTCTCAATATTAATTCTGTTATTATTTATTAAATTAATTTATCATGCCATGCATTATATATTATTATATATATACATATTATATTACACTATATTTATTTTATAACTACTATTAAGCTTATATTATAAGACTATATTAACGTTTATCAAATATATATTTATCTACTGGCACTTCAAGTAAGTTATGAACATAAATTAGTTTGTTGTTCGATTAATGTCATAGTATTTTTTTATAATAATATAATATAGGTTTTAAGTTTGTGGCAATTTTGTAGCAGTCTTATCAAAAATAAGTTTTGCAACAAGTCAGGTTTATTATATTGTAGAATTAGGTTAACCTTTATCTCCTTAGCATGTAAAAAGCTTCTGCAGGTCGTTCCCTCTGCCTGGCTCCTGATGGCCAATCCAAGACACAGTCTCCTGCAATCCTCTGCTCCCGTCTCATCACATGGTACGACTAACCCTGGGGACTCGGAGACAATGGGCATCAGCTCAGGACTAGGTCTTTCTGATAAAAACGCTCCACAAGTACAATTGCCTTTAAGTAATTCTTCATCATTTATCCTGTAATTATTTTTTTGTACTTTTATATGGTTTTATAATTAGTCAATGCCATTAATAATGATATATTGCCCACAGCTTCAAGAAACCTTGATTAGTATGGGTTTAGCAGCCGTTCGTAACTCCTCAGGGCTTAGTTAGTATTTGAGCCCAAGATGGTACTGTACTTGTGATGTAGGGCATAATCATAAATAGATATATTGTATTTTGCGCATTTACATGTCAAAAGTTAAATTCATCTAATGTCAATCAATGTAAAAGAGCCACCATTACTATCAAAATGAACTCTGCACTAACAAAAACCCATCAGGGTAGCCTAACGAAATATGGTCTACTATTTTAATCATATAAAAACATCCTGTATTATTAGTTGATATTACTAGCAGGTAGTGTCGTTTATAAGGGTCAAATTTTGGAAAGTAATATCAAACGTAAAACTTAAGGAAACTCCATGAATCTCTCGATCGATTATCGGCAAGTTTAAGAAAGGTTGATGTTTAACATACGAGTATGACTTGTGGCATGTCATTGGCCGAAATAAAAAAGTGACAAGCTATCTACCAATTACGTAGCGTATATCACAATATTGATCAGAGATTATTTTAATCATCTTTCTGCAACTGACCGTAAGAGTTTTAAAGATATATATGTTAATCAGTTTTATTCGTTAACAAAATAAGTTTAATAAAATCGTTGTTTAGAAAAAAAATATATAAATTAAAATTGTTGGTTAATCGATAAATTTTAAATTATCGCCAATAAGATTAGTATTTAATAAGATGTGATCGAAAAATACCTACTTTGAACCAGACATAAGTTTTTTTATCCGCAATGGCTTAAACTTACCTGTTAAGCGTTGCTTCAGAAAATCCAAAATTGATTACCGACAAATATAATACAGCAAACTTAAAATGCATACTGTATCAACTAAAACTGTCCATGATCAAGTGAACACAAAATATGTTTTCATTCCTATACATCGGAGAATGTTTATGGCATAACATCGTAGTTTGTCAATAATTTAGATAGGTACCTACTTACCATTAAGATTATCAACAAATATTATAAACTTATATGTAATTAGGCGTACTACCAATGTTCCAATACAATATGTTGCTCGATTTAAATCCAATCGAGCAAATACATAGATGTTCCTGATTTCAATTAGGGTATGTAAGTACTGTGTGGTGGTCTAGTAAATTTACCGGGGTTCGAACTGCAACCTTTTTTAGATTTTAAGGGAAGCGTTCTTATAATATGTATGTTCCCGTGCCTCGGAACCCTTTGGTCTGGATTTCACTAAGAACTACAAACTTGTGGAATCATTTATACATTTATTTATATAATATATTTAATATTTATATAATTTATTTATACGTTAGACCCTCGCGCCAACAGGGCTGGCCATTGTGACAAGTGTAGGCCAAATTCTCCTGGAATATCCTCTGAAAGTCCTATGCACTGCTGGAGATCAAGGTCTCAGTGTTCTAAGGTCTGTAATGATGATGATGAATCATAGTCATAGTTATATTTTTTAGATTATACACGGCTTGACACGGCCCCTTAATAGCAACGGATTTAAGTTAAATTTAATAAGTTGACACGGCTTCCTTACAGCCACGATTTTATTGGTGGTAGGCGGACTGATGGTGGTAATTTGCCCAGTCTGCCGGGGCGGGGAAGTATCCACCGTTCGTGCCGATAAACCCAGTAAAGTGTATCCACACGTTTCGGGATCAGCTTGAATTGCCGTCATGCCCAGTCAAGCCAGCATAGTGTTAGGAACTGATGTTAGTCATGAGTGTCTGATTCCAGTTACTAACATTCATGAACATTTTTTGACATACCATTGTTAAGGTTTATAGCTATTAACATTAGCTGTAGTATATGTATAAATAATAATTTAAATAGTAAGTTAACACGGCCTCCTTACAGCCACGATCTAAATTTATAGACATAAATAATATTACAATTGACATAATAGATACTAAATTATTTTAGTTGTAAGATAATACGGCCTCTTTACAGCCACGAATTTATTTATACATTCTAAGGTTAAGATATATGTAATTGTTTGTGGCACCAATGTATCATACCTTCACTTAAAATTTATGCTATTAAACTAGTTTAATTTAGAATCTGCCGCCACACTCCCAAAGGTGAGCTATTTCTAAAATGCCGGCATTATATTCGCCCTTGTTATTTTAAGCAATAAAACAATGGAACAAAAGTAACAAACATTTTGATCCTCATTTAGGAAAAGGTCATTTTAAAGATACCTTAATAAATACCCTGTTCAGTGAAATAAAATATCTATAAATAATTTTATTTATTATATTGAAGTACCTACATATAGCAACATTAATATTAAATATTATTATTTTCTTTTGGTAAGCAATTGGCTACATACAAAAGAATGACAATAAATGTATATTTATTACAAACTACTTTAATATAACAAAATTAAACTATTAACTAAACCTAATTAAAATTTAAACCCTTCAGAGCAGTCCCAAGAAGGCTGGCAACATTTTCCCTCTGTATAGCGAGGCTAATACGTTGGCAGAAATAATTGCCAAGTCTTCCTGTCTCTAGATTTCTCCGTCAGCCATTTAGACAACTCCCTGGCTGAATTTCTTCTTGGTCCCATCGTCTAAACCCCAAACGGCGCAAACTCGTAACCTGTACCTCAAGGTTGGCGTATTTGCGCAGCTTGAGGTTCTAAATAATATTATCCTTCTTTATATTTCACTATTTATACTTGACTTTGTATGTTCTTACGTTAGACTACGAGTAATAATAGATAATAATAAAAACATTACATGACAGCCTCAAAACTATTAACGTAGACCAGCACACATACCTACAGACAATTGCAAAAAGCTACAACCCTTAATGCTTGCCGTATAGTCAGAAAGTTTGGAGTTAAAGAAGCATGATGCTCACTTGGCCGAGGCCCGTGAACGTCATTAGGTAAACCGGTTAAATACCGACATTCTTTAAGAATACACATTACATAATAATAATAATAAATTTTTATTGTCACTTCCGACATATGGATTCTTAGGAAAAGTTGCTTGTTTCTATCAATAGAATCACATATTAGTCTAACGTAAGAGCATACAAAGTCACAGTATTTGAAGTTTGTAATACATTGAGATTCATAAAACAACTATAATAGAAGGAACACAAAATTAATAGAAGCAAGGATCATATCTCTGTCCTGGTGGTTTTATTCTGTGTAGTGATGCAGCAGACATAAAGCAAGGTCCTGGCTGGTATGATGATCCTCCCCAAGTCGGTTGGGGGGCGTACGGCATTGGAGCAAAACAGGGAGATGCCTGCTGAGGTGGAGGTGGGGGCCCGAAACAAGGGTTAGGAGCTATCGAGGAGGTACCATGTTGGACGAAGCCACCAGGTAAGTAACAGCCGTTGGAGATAGAACGCTGCATTCTGAAATCAAAGATGTTGACGATGTAAACACTGCAATTGAATTGGTAAAACCGTGAAACCGATTGGAAGAATAATTTAAACTAGGAGATCGTGGCTTAAACTGTAGGTTTAATTAATTTTAATGATAATTGATAATAAAACATATATCTCTAACCACTAGATCTGTACCGGGTCACAAAAAAAAAAAATCTGATATTTAACCCGAATCTGGTATCCTAGACATCGAGAAGCTTGCCACTTGTCATGGGCCTATAGTAAAGTTGGTTAACTGTGAATCCGCTGCTTTAAAAGCGAGATTTCTGAACACCCCGCAAGCATACGGTCGTGATGATACTTTTTTTTTTCTTTTACAAAATTCCTCCATTTTCCCCAGCAGGTAACCGCTGGTAATTCATGCACTTTTGGTGCTGGGCGTCGTTACTGGTATGACAGCAGCCGTTGGCTCACGAACCCAGGGGGTCTAGGTTTGATTACTTTAGCCATTGTTAGGGGGCCGAACGCAATACAGAGCTATATTACAAAGATGCTTCAAGTGTCCGTTGTGGGCCCGATAGAACATACTGTCTGTCTAGGCCGAGGACAAATTCCTTAATTGTAGGAATCTCCAGATCTCGAGCTATGACGGAATTACGCACGAACCACGGCAGGAGATCACTCTGAGCGATATGACTTTGTATTTTGTGCCTATTGGCCTCGGCTGGCGCAGCATAAGTGAGACGGAAACGGATGAACACAATCCGGACCTTCAACTTAAGCGGCAAGCTGGAATTCATAACAGGGCGTAACCTGGATCGGACTGCTTTCGCCTGGTTGACGGTGTGGCGCCATTTCACCCATTGTTAACGTCCTGTTAATAATGCAGCCCAGGTATTTCACGGTGGGAGTCCACTCGATGCGGCAGTTTTGCCGACATTATTGGATCTTATAAGTATTAGAGAGCTTTAGACAAACTTAAGCTTACCTGAATGCTATTAAGCCAATGTATTTAAAAATATATATAACTGTACTTTGCTGTAACACGGATAGTTAATAAATAATATTTTTTAGATGCGAAAACGTATTTATATAAAGTCTTATCTGAATTAAGTATTATTGTGCCAATATCTGATCATCAGCCACATCCTTTGTGCTATATTTATACCGACCGACATTTAAATCTATTTTTATAACGATTAGCTAACAATAATACTAAATGTGGAAATTAAAAAAAAATACAAATCCATTATTATTGTCAGTCGTATTCCATTAAACTTTTTAAACTTCGGTCAAAATCATATTAGTTGTTATAATTTTAACGAGTATTTAAGCTATTTCTAATTCTTTAAGCGTAAATTTTATCGATGGATTCCGTCATTTACGTCAGAATGATGTCAATCAAAGTATTTTTATTCACGTAAAACCTGTTTACAGGATACAAATTCCATTACACGTCATTATTTAAATTATTTTGAATGATTCTACTTCTGCTAGTGGAAGACTAAGCAGCTAAGCGGTCCAAAGAGTAAGCTGTTAGCAGAAGACCAGCAGCTTAGCAGATTCCTGTGACTTGTTAATGTTTAATCTGACTGAGAAAGGAATCTGCAAGAAAATTTCAGATATATCGGATTTACAAAATACATAATTACACTACAACAATAAATAAATTACAACACAAACAAATTACAAAATATTATACAATGGATGGTTATAAGATGGTATTAGGCTCGAATTAAAGCCATGTCCAGTCAAGCCGGTATAATAACGTCTAACACAATGTCGTCGCCTGGTAAAGATAAATAAATAACTATATTATTTTATTTATGTTTAAATTAAATTTGAATTAAAATTTCACAAACCAAACGTTTTGATTGGCCTAGCGATACTACTAACTAAGTACTAGCAATATTCCATTATTTAACGTTCACTACGTTACATTATTCCTTTTCTTAAGTACATTTGTCATTTATTTACAACACTACCGTTACCTGTCCCTCCGAGAGCACGTTGACATCAGAACGCTCGCCAACCCGTCTGGCCAGCGTGCCGAATGTAAGCTACATTCTCCAGAATTCTGTAAGGCCCATATCCAAAATTCGAGATCTAGGACTCTGTGTTCTAGGGGCTGTGATATAATAATTACCGACACTATTACACGATTCCCAGGAGGAAGAATATATATTTTTAAATCTAATAGTGTAAGTTTTTATCAAAATCGACCCCTAGAAACCTTTGAGTATTTTCCATAAATTCACATAACTCAATGAAATTTTGCAATTTTGACGCAAGCACTGACGAAGATAATGGAATCCAATAAAAAAGTAGAGTTTGTTTTTTACTCATTATAAATTTGTACGAATATTAATAACTTTTTTGTATTACCTAACAATTGCGAAAGAGGAAAAACAGAAACATTTATATACAATTTATCTGGTGAAATCTACTTATTGCATGACGAAGCTTTGATTGTAAAACTGCGGTAATTTAATATGGTGAGGAAAATGAATGAATAAACTAATATTAATAGAAATTCACTATACTGGCAATATGCATCGATGATTGGAAAAGAAAATACTGTGAGACCATTTTTAAGGCCCGTTCGTTCATTTTGTTCACAACGCATAATTTTGTTCTCGTCCGTTTTTTTTTCTTTTACTCATTCTGCTATCCGAATGTCTTGACCATCAATATATTAGCCAGTCTTGTCTAAGAGTCTCGCAAAGCTCTTGCTTGAACATTTTTCTCCAAATTTTGCTAAAAAATAAAAATGTATAAATTTTTTGGTACTTAATGCGGTTTTTTTTCAGTTGTTACTGCATGGTATGTGTCTTTATTAGGGTAGCATTTATGGATGACTCTTGTGTCTGTCTGTCCTCATTAAATATCTCCAAAGCTAGCTAGCTAGCTGCTCTGATGTGGAACAAAAGGTTTTCTTCGCTCTGATAATGTTGTTATTTGTAAAACACCGTCTTCGTCGACAAGAAAGGAATATCAAAGTAGATGCTGTAAAAAAATATTAACAAACATCTAGTATGAAAATGACAACCAAATCTAGCTCTATCTTACGATTACTATGTGATCTTTTTGGTTAAATAAAATTATAAAGATTTTTCTAATAACAAAATACATAAGTACTTGTCTGTTACCATGACAGTGTAGATATAAGATTGTAATGCTATTAGGCAGATAGATTAGAGTTTTGGGAAATGAAAAATCAAATACCTATATCTCAAGATTTTGGGATTAAAACAAATTTCCCAAAATTGTTATTTATTATATTTTTTCGAGAAATACGAATTTCAATCAATATAAGTTGTATAATATCTCGATGTTATTTATAAAATGCAACTTCTATTAATAAATTGTTATCTGAATAGGACAATAAAAAATAAACTCTGCTAATACGAGATCCTCGCGATACAAATAACTTTGTATGACATAAACTTTATATGAATGCAATCGAATGCAATTCAGTTTTATTATTATTATTGATATTAAATCTTACAATATTGTAAATTACGTGATATACAACGTGTTTTGATAAATACTTTAAATGGACTCGAAATATAGATGGTAACAAAGTCAAATCAATTGATAAGTCAAGGGTATCTCGAACCAAATGGAATATGAATCAAAGTTAGACCATTCGTCATTACGGTCATACAGTCATTACCGGCTTTGGTCGTGGTCACATGTGCACTTTTAACTTGATTGTTGTTTCACGGACAATATTTCGACTTGCGTGCTGCGGACGTGTACGTATAACACGCTATTCTTTAACAAGAGAACCTCGTGTCAGCTTATTTTCGTGAGTAAATGTTATTTAAATTCACGGAACATTCTAGAAGTTGTCTTTGAAAAATAGTTTCTCTACTCGATCATAGATGGCGCTTTTATAGATACACACAATTGTAATTTTATTTAATTATATTTTAAAAAGGAGTTATTCGTTAATTCTCTTGTTATAGCAATGGAGAAATAGTTACCACCTCATTTAATTTTATAAAATATTATGTATTAGGTTCCAATAAAGATACAAATTGCCCACAGAAAATGTTAGTAAAATCTCGTGCCCCATTAACAGGCAGCTTATAAAATGTTTTGTCTTACATGATCATTCAGCATTCGATTAAATAACAATATTATATTATTATAGCTGATCTCGATAAAAATACGATCCATGCATCGAATAGCTGATCGATATCTTTGAAATCGATAAATATCATCAACACTGAGTCAGAATTTATTGCCCAATTGGAGTAAAGTGGTTACTTATTGTTTTAATAGCATCACTCAATGGATACATGTCCTAGTAAAGTCATAGATGAAGCTGCTGTAACTACATCACTAGATAATCTAATCCAGCATTTAAACTTAAAATATCTAAACGATTACAGGTAATTCTAGGTATGTCATCAAAATTGTTAGGTCTGATGCAATTTTTTGATATAACCAGCTAAACAGTAAGAATCTTAACCGACGAAATATATGTTTTGCTAATGAAAAATCACCTATCAAAATATTATAAACAACGTGTTTTGATAAGTTACCAAGTTTGAGAAGTTTATGATGATAATGAGATAAGTGACATAGAAACAGCTAATCCATCCAATATTATAATAATTTACAATAAAATCATCACAGTCCTGGATCTAGTGTAATTTTTTAACGACAATTTAGTAACGTTTCCATAAGTTGGTACCGTCTCCGTAAATCGATGTCTAATGTACGAAGAAAAGTGTATTTCTCTTTGGCCGGGGCTCGAACCAACCTAATTAGGAAAGTGTTCTTACAACCGAGCCACCAGCGAGCACCAATACAAATTGTATTATTACTAATTACTCAGATCATAAATATTTTCAATTATTCCTATTATGAGGCATCGTAAATTATAAATGGAGCTATTGAATGAAATAACACCGGCGATAATATACTTATTGTAAATTAGCACTCACGTCAGCCAGGCACCTGGCGCGTGGGTGATAACGCTTCCGGTGGATTAACACCTTACATCCGACTGACTTCATTGTTTCTTTTTATTAAATAACCAGTTCCCTTTATGCAAGTTACCTACATGGAATCACTTATGTGTTTGTAAGTCACACTAAACTTAGCACTAAGGACAATAGCGTTTATCATTATCTTTATCCTTAACTTAGGGACAAAAACATTTACGTCTGGACGACCTGCAATACAATTCAATGTTTTGCAGAACTGGGCGGTAAGGTCTCAACATCTTAGGAACAGCTGCATCTACTTTAAGATGTTTTTATTTATTGGTAATATAATTAAAAATATTTACATGGACTATATAAAAAGGGAACCTAAAATTAAATAAATAAAATTAGTCAAATAGTAAAAAAAAATGCTTAAAAACTTAAATAGTAGCCATAGGGTTACTAACATAGTGTTTGCTTATTATATATTATTAAAAAGAGGACATTTATTTGTCGTATTTGCCTTGCCACCATGAAGAACTGGACTGAAACACTGAAGTACATACATGTGAGTATGTACCCAGTGCCCCATAATAGGGCAGTCCGGCTTCTCACTAACTGCCAACAAGATGATGCTGCCCCTAGCTCGTACTATGTGCATCGACGATGCGACTCGTTTCCGCAACACTGAGTAGAAATCAAAGTTGTAA
Source organism: Tinea semifulvella (assembly GCA_910589645.1). Lineage (NCBI taxonomy): Eukaryota > Metazoa > Arthropoda > Insecta > Lepidoptera > Tineidae > Tinea > Tinea semifulvella. Next base: position 12,273,563 of record OU342602.1, read on the forward strand.
ATCATATTTCATCGGCGTAAGCAAACATCACTAATGCACTGCGCCAACGAGGGCCCCATCATCGTTCCTGATCTCATTTTTATATATAAATATAAATGAAACTTAATAAAAAAATAACTATAAATAAAATATATCCTCTAGAGACGACCCCCCACAGTCCAAAGGAGACTAGCAATATTTCCCCTCTGTATAGCGAGGCTATACAGAGGGGAAATATGTATGTATGGAATATACGTTGGCAGAAATAATTGCCAGCCTTCCTGTTTCCAGACTTTTCCGTCAGACAACTCCTTGGCCAGACGCTTGGCTGAGAGTCCCCATCGGTCGACAGACGAGGTTGTATGGATGTAAGATAGGGCTAATGTGTCTACGGTCATGTCGTCGCGTCTGTTGCCATCGCTCCGCGCAATCTCTGACTGTTTTAGGATCGCGGGTACACCAGCAGTGACAAGATCTCTTCGGATGATGTCGTTGTGACGAGGAATGCGGCCAGCACTTTTAGCACAAGAAAGCCCATGGTATCTGAGACGTTCGACGGGTTCTCCACATCGACACTGAAGCGGGTGTCGCAATCCGAGCTCAGAGACCAAAGATTTATAATTTGAATTGATTCAAACAAGCTCGTGAAACTTGCAGCAAACCGTTCAGGAATTATGCTATATTTCGGAGCTATTTAATGTTTTATCTACCTAAGAAAGGAATCAGCAAAGGAAAACTCCATATCGTATGATATTTATGTATTTGTTTGTTTAGATATTGTATCTAGTAAAATTAAACCATATAACGTTTTTGTCATACTTTTATACTTGTAAAAGCACACGAGTGCCTGCGTTCCCGCATTTTAGATAACATTTATGTATTTACAATAATTGAGTTTACGTAAATACTTTTAGGTAGAATTAGGAATCTTTTATGATAAGCATCATCAGTGGCTATATATAGCGAGGCTGATGATTATCAAATCTTTGTATCAAGTGTACTCCAAGATTGAACATCACAATATTATTCTTTATGTTTTTGTGTTGTACAATATAAGTATAAAAATAAATGTAAGTATTGTAATATACGTTAATATGTATAAGTTTAAGTCTGTAATCCTCTCATAATATTAATGAAAATTTTAAGAAATAAAATCAATAAAAATATATATAAATACGAAAATAAGACAATGATAAAAAATAGTAGACCATTTTCGAATATTCTGGAACAGTCCTTTCAGTATACCAACTAATTAATTAATAACGATTTTTTAAATCTTTGAGTTAACAAGAAGTAATATAAAGAATATTAATAAATTTGAATATTGCAGACTGCAAAATGGAGTCTTACAGCAGAAGAAAAATCCTGGCATGGCAAAATGGATCGCAAGTAAAGTACAACAGGATATCACCCTGTCCTTGTTTTGGGGTACAACATCCAGTAACGAATTTCACACAGACGTCATTTCATAAGTTGAAGCAAGCTGATGAAAAATTATATCCGTGTTTTAGTCCACACAAGTGGCGGTCGCATCTATAGATTAAGGAGACAATTGGGTATTTTCAACCTGCTATCGAACATTTCTCATTCCGACAGCTACAAGTGAGTTAATGCACAAAGCGAGTGCCTTAACTACTGTCATATCATGACCCTTACGATCGTGCAAAACTCGATTTTGGGGGTTTATTTAGTGTATTTTTTATTGTGATACTTTACTCGTATTAATTATATTAATGTGTCAATATAAGTAGATTTTAGCGAATTTACATTTCGAAACAAGTTTCATGCATGATATAATTAATTTTAAAATGTGTCGTGTTATACAGTATCGCCGTGATCAGGGGTCCGACAACATTAGGCTTTATTTTACGACAATAGTTAGCGACGCGCATCGTTTACACTGTGAAATTAGTTGCATGCAAAGAGTGGGTACAGTAAAGAGAAAGTTACATGACATTAGTTTTATCCATATCCAAATAGGGCGTGACACGAAACTGTTTTAACATCATGAAATTAATGTATGCATTATAAAACTTGAAGTTTACACGTAAAATTTAAATTCAAGTTCATACCACTAATTTCGTAATTTAAATTCTTTAATATTTTGGAATCAATAAAAAGATGAAATCGAACAAATATTATGATCTCACAAACGAAATGCTCAGGAACGAATTCAAGACTCAGCTTTACGTAGTGGACGTTGCGTGCGAGAGGAATTCCAGCAAAGACTTCACACCACTTACTGAAAGAAGTCTGCCTAATCAGATAAATACTTTTTGAAACGAGCTTCCAAGAACGGAATTATATATACAGTATTTCGTTGGGTAGGGAGTCCTCTCGGGAACGGTCTATGGTGAGCGTCTTGTTGCGCAATAAAATCAGAAGGCCCGCACGATGAATCCATGGAATGATTAGAAATGTATCATCTACTGTACTGTATACATTTTATCTATTTAGGCAATGTCATTTGTAATTAATAAGTAACGATATTTTATGTTTTAAACTGCCTAATTGCCGCATGTGAGAAGTAGTCACGGCATCATTCTAAAAACCATTGCTGCAGGGTTTGACTGTTCCGTCCAAAAACATCGGTTGTAAATAATAAATATTTATAAGATACTAACATAGTATTGTTAATAGTTTTACGGCTACATTGTTGGTAACAAACAAATTGTATGAACTTTATGGTTTTAAATAAATGTTTTTATTATATAATAATTATTAAACGCCTACATTTTTCGTAGAATATTTTATTAGATATTGACTGTTTATAACAAATTAATATATTGTATTATTGAATTCTGTAAGAAATCCTATGCTTGTTGTTAGTTTTACCTAACCCTAGAGCAATGAAATAAAACAATCCAGTAACATTTCAAGTTTTATTAACAACCCCGTTTTCTTCATCATTTTTAACTATCATAGCTTCAGTTTCTTCTTCTTTCTTGATCTCTTGTAGTTCTTTAACTGGATTCTGTATGTTCTCGACCTGAAATTAAATTATATTATTCTTTTATATAATAAAACCAATAAAATATGTAAAATATATCATTTAAAAAAAACTGATTGCAAAAAGGTGGTGTTCAGCTGGTTACAAACATTAAATTATAATGATCTGCCAAATCTTTTGTGTGTAGTTGAATAATAATGTGTATTTTGGAATGAGTAAACAGACAAAGGTTTTATTGTAATTTTATAGCTATGAAATTACAAAAAATCTGGTAGGTGTTCGTTTCACGCATTCGTTTTCCAAGAAGTTCGTTGTTAATTGGAAAGATAGCGATAATATCGTGCATTCGATTTTGTACTTGCCCAACGTCGTAGCTAGTATCCGTAGCTGGCATGGATGCCACGCTTCGTTATTGTAATAAAGGACACCTCTAGGTGTATATGTATACCAAATTCTCCAGAAGCATGTTCTGGACAACACATCTTTAGCAGGTTTTTCTGTTACCTGTTTTAGTCTTCTTGAGAGTACGTAGGCGAAGAGCTGTATGAGTGCTAACCCGATGCCTGGAACTAGCCACGCATCTGGAACCGTCTTTACAGTATGAGTGTAAAGCAGTGAATACAGAGGCGCTGTTATTGTTTGAAATGCTTGCTCTAGTGCACCCATTACGCTGTAGATTTTACCTGTAACAAAAAAATATATAGTCATATCATCAAGCTACAGTGGATAAAGGGTCAAAATGCCGCTGATGAATTGGTAATCCACAACACCAGGACTAATACCGTTATAATTCTTGCAAGGCTGGCTTTGCCAAAGAACTAACAGCTGCAAGAAGAGATGTGGACATCGGCCACAGACTGCAGACAGTCTAGGGTAGCCCTTCCCAGCACTGACAATCGCCTCAAACGACGCATCGTGAGCCTTAATAGAGCTAAGCTTCGCATAATGGTGGGAATGATGGAGGAACGTAAGAGGTCTACTGGTCTTTCTGGAGGAGATCGAATGGATCCGCTGACGAAGTTAGAATGGTCTCATGGAGACTAAAGAGTAGTCGTACACACCTACTCCAGAGTGCCCCCGTTCCCCGTGCAATCGTTTTATTGAACAAAATCGTGCAGTCCGATGAGAATTTTGATGTGTTCGCATCAACGGATGTGGAAAGTAAAAACTTACCCTACACTCACCACGCTGATGGCCAGACGTGTTGGCAAGGGTCTGATGTCAGTTTTAAAGACAATATATTGAAGATTCCATAAGTTGGATTATTGAAACCGAAACCGACGACTTAATGTGCTCTCCTCTTGACGTGAACGGTGGTGTTGTAAATCTATAACGTCAGTACGTAAGAAAAGTGTATTTAATACAGGCTGGGGTCCGACCCGCGACTCCTAAAATATATGCCCCAATAAACCGGGTGTATATCCGCCATTTAAGATTTCATGCTTGTAGTACAACAGCACCCGGGTCCTTGAACATCGACGACAGGTGGAAATTTGCCAGGGTGTTTTACAAGTGGCATCCCATACTATTGTCAGAGCCTCCATGGTACCAGCGTCATTCCATGATCGTCGCGCATCCCACTGGGTTCTAAGATGGATAAACCCGCAGACCTGTTGCCCAACGGATGACGTCTTTGACGCTGAGGCACTGTTTGTTCTTTTTTAATATATTTAGCGCTTCTTCGTTCAATATATTTAATTCTCAAAATTATTTACCTTGTTCTGTTGGTTGTATTTGTTTGTTTATAATGGGACGCTGCACCACTTGAGATCCTTGAGATATTATTCCAATCAGAGGGACTGGAAAACAAAATAAAATACAAATCATTATTCATGCCTCCAGATGCCTCACATAAATACAGTGTATTTCTTTTCCAATACTAACCTAGGAATACGACTATGGTACTTCTGGTAGCTATGAGAGTGGATGTGCCGAGAACGTAGGAGGCGCAGCTCAGCGCACCTACCACCTCGTCAGATAACTTCAGACGACGCTTCAGCACCGTCAGTATTATTAAAGTACCTGCATATTCATCAATTCAATGAAAAAAAAAGGTTGAAAGAAGAAGGATGACATCCGTGGCGATAAAGAATGATGATGAAACTCTAGAACAAGTAAATACATCAGGGGCAGTGTTTTCATTGCAGATGGGAAGTATGATAGGGATATGATAGTGTTAACGGTATCATCATTGCCAGTTGAAATGACAGTCATAAAGCTCGACTCGCCATACACAATGCCTGGTACCAACACTTATGTATGGAAGCAATATGTGGATATGTCAGGATATGCATGAGAGTAGGGTTAATGCAGTAGAAATGAGGTCGTTGCGTCGGATATGCGGCGTCACGTGGCGGACCGCAAACGCATTACGCAAAGGAGTAGATATAAAAGAAAGCATAGGGACAAAATAAGGAAATGGTTCGGGCATATCGAAAGGATGAGCGAAGAGAAATTGACGAACCTGATATATAATGCGAAATTTGTGGGTAAAAGAGGCCTTGGTAGATCAAGACTCACGATCAAATAAATTAAACAATAGCTAAAGGTGCATTAAAAAGCCATCAACACAAAAGGGCATGTATGAAGCGGTTGATGAATGTCAAAGAAGCGAAAGAGGTACGAGTATGTTGTGATCGTGACTAATGGCGCTCGATTTTTCAATTTGGCGTAAGGATATGTATGTATGTCATTAACGTTTACAGATAAATAAATATAATGATAAAAGTATACGAACCAATAAAACTAATAATGTTTCTATAGGCGAGGAAGGAGCCGAACAGCACGTCGTCCCAGCTGAACTTCACGCGGTAGTACATGAAGGCTAGCAACACTTCCGCTGGAAATTAATAACATTTTATGGACCTAGAGCTGGAAATATAACTTAAGAAAATAGTCTGGCAACACTAAAAACACATGAATTTTAAACTAAGACGTCATCAACCTTTAAACATTGACATTATTTAGACACTAAAATAGAAGAGGTAGTAATGACTAAATTCTTAGGATTGTACATAGATATACATATTACATGGAAAGCACACATTGAACATATCTGTAAACGTCTGAACCAATTCGCGTATGCTCTTATAAGCTATCAAAAGTTGTTAATCAATCCGCGGTAATAACTGCCTATATGGCCTACGTTGATTCCATACTTAGATATGGTGTTATATTCTGGGGAAATTCGACAGACAAATTGAGAGCATTTATAGCCCAAAAACGATGTGTAAGAGCAATTTTTAAATTAAAACGAATGGATTCATGCCGCCCATACTTTAAAAATCATAATATATTAACGTTTCCATCACTGTACATTTATGAAAGTGCAATATTTGTAAAAAATAATTTGAGTATGTTCTCATATCGTACTGGCGCGCGTCACAATGACCTACTAAGCACAAAAGTATCCAAAACGAAATTTTTTAGCAAAAATGTTATTAGTATTGTTAATTATGTATGCATGTACTCAAAAATTGAAATATTGTTGATTTTGTTGGAGAACTTATAAATAAATAAATAAATAAGTATGGTGACACAAATTTACAATAAAGTTCCCAAATCCATCCGTGAAGTCGAAAACATGAACGTCTTTAAGTCAAAACTTCATGGCTTTCTATCTAAAAAATACTATTACAGCGTAGCAGACTATCTTTCAGAAACTTGAGAGGAACAGTTAGCATGCCCTCACCCATCACCAACATTGTAAAATTATTTTTTAATGTTGTGTATATAATTATTGTATGTCCAATGGACGGGACATAGCGACCACCATAAATAATGTACTTATTCAAATACCTATGATCCACAATAAAATACTTTTGATTTGATTTGAAAGATTATCTTCTTAAAATAAAGGATTTACTGTTCCTCAAACTTATCCATATACTCGTAACAACTATTTTATAAATTATAATCTGTGGATTTTTTTGCCAATAACGTACCTAAATGACTTGTGGAATTAAACTAGTTTAACATCATTATAAGCCTAAGCAAAGGCACAACAATACATTTTAGCCTAATGAATCAATAATTGGTATATCAAATATTATATTTTTTGATAAATTATCACTTTTGTCTCTTTGATCATCACCATAAGCCTGTATCTCTCCACTGCTTGATAAACGCCTCCCCCAAGGCTCGCCACTGCATGCGGTCTTTTACACCCTTATCCATCCCCTACCAGAGACCTTCTTTAACCGACCATCTGTCGGGGGAGTCGTCCCACTCTGCCTCGTGTAGTATCTGGTCTTAACTCTAGAACCCATTTACCCCATCGTTCTTCGGTTCTGCGGTAGATGTTTACAGCCCATTGCCACCTCAGCTTTCTAATTTTAAAAACTCTGTCAATTTGACAACTTAACTTTGGTTCCTTGACAAATTCTATCTATTGGAGAAATATTGAGCATAGCTCTTTCTATAGCTCGCTAAGCGAGCTAATCTATGAAAAATATAATTTAAACAGAATTGTGACGTTACCTGCTAACAGTGTCCTGTCCCCCAAAGCGACCACCAGCATCAGAAACACGATCTTCCTCTTGCTTCCCTCGCGAGGTCTTCCCAAACTCCGAAAGGCGTTGAAAGGTAACTTCCAGTTGAATACCGACACCTTATTGTCAATGTTTACATTTATATCCTTCACGCGAAATATCACAAACAATAGCGACGACACCTGGAATCAAATGAACTCGGTTTCTAAATTGAAGAGCCGGATTTAGGCCGAGACCATCAAAGCGTGCCTGGAATTTAAAGTTAGCATATGGTAGACAAATTTCAAGTATGTTTAATAGATCTCGGCTTTAAACAAATGCGCGAATTAGTAAAGCAAAAAGTACCTGTAAAAATAAAACAATGGGAAACACACCATAGAATCCTAGGCTCCTGTAGATGAGAGGCCCGCACACCGCCCCCAGCACGTGCGCCACCTGGATGGCGGCCCTATGGGTGCCCATTGCGCGCGTCACGTCTCGACCCGTCGCGTGACATACCTAAAACATCTTCATCATCAGCATGTGTCTCTCGACCGATAGATATAGAATAAAGCTCGACTTTACAGGCGATTTTAAAATATACCCAGATTTTACAGGCATTTACCTAGTACATTTGTGTCACGTTATTATTTAAATTATTTTGAATGATTCTACCTCCTCCTAGTGGAAGACTAAGCAGCAAATTGGGCGAAAGAGTAAGCACAAGAAGACGAGCATCTTGGCAGATTCCAGAGAAGATAGTTGCGTGATAGTAATGACATTGCATGCGTTAAGAATAATTATCGGTGTAAAACTTAAAATTTATCGATTGACAGACGATTTTCAAGTAATCGAGTATTCACTTTTGTCAGTACATTAGAGAACTTCTTAAGCTTTTCTGTTAAGCGATCGTCGTACTTAACGTCTATTTATTTATTTAGGCGCACGGCAGTGTATCAAATAACTCATTACCACTTCAGCTTGTTAATTTTAAAAGTTAAGGGTTTGCATTTCATTAATTCGTACATAAATGTGTATGAGCCACGGGCTACTTATAAGTGAACGAAATCGTGATAAATTGCCAGTCCATAACCACATATATTTAGTTATTTATTCGAAGTTAATAAAATTAAAAGTACATTAAATATAAATTAAAAACTACCTAAATAATAAAATTAAAAATAAACTAACCTATAAATAAAAAATGTCCTCTAGAGACGTCCCATCCGAGATAGTCCCAAGGAGACTGGCAACATTTCCCCTCTGTATAGCGAGGCTAATACGTTGGCAAAAATAATTGCCAGCCTTCCTGTCTCCAGACCTTTCTGTCAGCCGCCTTGACAACTCCTTGGCCAAGCGCCTCGCTGACGGTCCCCATGGGCCCATCGTCTCGACCCCAAACGGCACAAATTCGTAACCGATACCAAGGTTGGCGTATTTGCGCAATTTGAGGTTCTCCGCAGAAAACGCCGCTTTCCCCGCGCCTGACGAGGTCGCCTGGATGTGAGATGGAGCTAATGTGTCTACACACGTCGCATCCCACACCAGAGATTTGCCAAGTTTCCACGGCCCAACAGTCATTCCGTCGGGTCTCTTGCCATCGCTCCGCACAATCCCAGATGGTTCTAAGATTGCGGGTACACCAGCAGTGACAAGAGCCCTTCGGATGATGTCGTTGAGAGCCGCGTGACGAGGAATGCGGCCAGCACTTCTAGCACAAGAAAGCCCGTGGTGTCCGAGATGATCGACTGGTTCTCCGCATCGACACTGGTGCGGGTGGACAGTCCGGGCTCCGAGACGAAGGCACACCGCCATGGTCAGTGTATTTCGGTCAAGGAGTGTTCCAACCGATGCTGAGGGAAAGGCCTGCAACCAAAGACCTGACTCTCTAGTGGAAACGGCCATGAGGCGAGCCCGCTCTTTCATATTACTGGCAGATAAAATATCTTCCTGTACCAGTTTGCAGAGCGGCTCGTCCCATAGTCGTTGGATTTTTGGTAAATTTGGAACCGAAACGTTTGGACATGCTACTGACCAGGCATCTCTGGCGTCTGACAAGTACGACGGCTCAACGGAACCCAAAGATGGGTTAGTGATTCTCCCGTATAGCTCGACAGTACTATGTACAGACGACAGAAAAGCTGGCAGTGCTACACTAGAAATTTTGCGGGTGCCTAGGCCTCCGAACCGAATTGGTAGTGAGGCCTGGGCCCAAGTACGGTCATTCATGGGGCAATTTAGAATTTCGGTTAGTGAATTTTGCAATTGTTTGTCTAATAAAAAAAGTTCTTCTGAAAATTTCCAAAGTTGAGAACAACAACATTGCCAGTCCTACGTCGGTAACTTTAATTTTACGAATATCTAATTCGTTTCCATAGTTTGCTAAGAGACTTTGACTTATGGATCAAACCCACTGTTAGTGTCTCCTTTTAATTTGATTACTATACTGCAGATCGCTGAGTAGCCAAAGCGGACGTTTAAATATAAATTACGTCAGGTTGATTCACAATGATGGCTTATAACAATGGCTTTGTTATATCGCAGGGAAACCTACAGAAAAAAATCTTCACACTAATCGGCATTATCGTTATGACTACCTAGGTACTAAATATATTTTGACTGTAAATGGAATGTTACTAATGATAAAGAAACGTAGAACAATGTTCCACTAACGATTTTCTCATTGTAAAGATAAGATTGTCTATCTAGTTGCACTCGTCAGTAACACGAATATTATTTCGGTTTTAAGTGTAAAAAAGTTCAACCCAATGCAGTTGCCATAACTGATCGCTTTTTTGATTAAAACGAAATTATTATATTATTTTAGTTATCCACATACGGTACGCGCTACAATGTTCGCTTTAAATGTGGAACCGAGAGACTACACGCAAAGTCATACCCACAGTTGCACCACCGACTTCGGTAACGAATGAGTGAAGTAAGGATGAATTTAGACGCGAGGGAGACAGAATGTATGGAGGGGGCTCGATGGCTAGCTAACTACTGACTTATAGCGATTTGATTACTTAGACGTATTTTACTAGTTCCACACGTAATGTCTTCGTACCCATTCTTGCCCTGTTGTTTTAATCAAAGGAAGCAGTTGGATTCTTGTTCTTCAGTCGCAAACTTTTATTTAAAAGAATCAAATGCCATAACTTATTTATATATATTATTTTACATAGGTAACAATATCTAAGCGAATAGGGATTAATAATTGAATTTTACTCATCAAAACCGACAGTGATATTGCAAATAACGCGTGTGGGTGGAATATAAAATATGATCGTCTATCTAGACATCAAGGTCGTTGACAAATTCCAAACTTTGACCTAAATTTAGCAAGGACTAATGATGTCGTATATAATTATACCTACAACGGTAGAGCTTACATGTTGCCTTATTATGTTTATTCAAGCGCAATATTATACCAATTTTAATGGCGCGGCGGTTGAACCAAAACCAGTGATCTATTGAGTCTGGAATCCGTTTTTATAGAGATCATCCTGTCCGTTTAGATTTTGTGTAGCTGATACATGGTGTTCTTTAAATTTGCTGATGCTAGAACCCAGGTATGTGAAGCTCTCTACTAAATCCAGGTTTAATGCACCAGTGAGTTCTAGCGTGTTGGACCAGTCTGGTTTTGTTAAATAGTTTTGTTTTGTTTCTGTTGATAGAGAGCTTATTGGATTAATAACTGAAAGACACTCTCGACTAGAGTGTGCTAATCCGATATTATTTAGGTTTATGGTTTACTCATTATACGTACTGTGCTAACAAGTCATGTTTATTATATAGGATAAGATCCACTACTTCCAATTCTATTAGAGCTCCAGACTAATGCGTTTTATCTACTCTATAAATAACAACATTTCGTTTTTTGTAACCTCACGGCCAGTTGCAGAAAGGCTGATTATCTTTTGACATGTTTAACGTATGCTTAAATAACCAAAGTGACAAACTAACTACCAATCACGTGGCGTATAGCAAAATATTGATCAGAGATTATTTTAATCATCCTTTTTGCAACTCGCTGTTGGATACAGATTGAAATTATATCAGTGCCTTTTTAAAATTCTTGTGAATTAAATCGAGTAGCTTTACCCCTAGTATAGCCCAAAAAATAATTAAATTTAACCTGCAGTGTAAAAGCGTGGTTTACAATATCGTATTTTGATTGCTATAATAAGATAAGTTAATAATCAAACTTACATCCCCGATATAACTAAATGCGGCGGCTAGCAACAGTCCGAAATTGCCGCCAAAAGATATTGGTATCTGCACAGCGTACAGTACTTGCATTGTTGAGAACCCCGGAAAAGTTAGCATCAACAGTATGGTGGTGGTCATGATGCACATCCCAAGGAGTGGAAGAATGAGGAGAGGTTTTCTCCTGCCGCTGCAATCACTCCAAGGACCCAAGAACAACAGAACTACAGTAGAGATCAAAGCTCCCATGAAACTTCTGCTTACGTTCACTCCTGTCACTACCGCTTGACTTGCTTCCTGAAATTATATAGAGGTAGGTATTAGGTAAGGTTTTATGTGGGTATTAAAACGATCATTACCATTTCGGTTTTACGGCAATGTGAAAAAGGAAGAGAAAGAAGGCCCATGTCAAGTAAATAAGCAATGTCACCATGTTTAGTTACGATTTCCAATAATACAACAACTAAAGAGGAATTTGATAATGCTACTGTAATTGCTAAGGATAACCAGGCAAACTATGATGCACTGACACGAGTTATTGACGTTTGACATCAGTCTCTGCCACTTTGCTAGCTTTATGGTATTCTTTTTCCAACGTTTGAAACTATATTGTAAATGAAAGTTTGGAAGATATTATGATATAGATAGTTTTTTTTTTCCATTTATACTTACTTCAGCTATTCTAAAATCATCTCCCACGCCGCTATCACAGACATTTTTTGGAAACTGCAAGTCTATTGTACACGCAGTTCTTAAATAGAAGTTTTGTAAAGAAGTTTGTCCCAGATTGATTGCAATCATGGCTCCGACCAACGCCGGCTCCAAGGTCAGCTGCCATCCATAGCTAGGAGGAATTGGCTTACCACTGGCTTTGGTATCTGTGGCATTTTTCTCTACGTCTGAATTTAGCCTGAAAAAATAATATTTATCCACTGAGACTGAGTTTTATGTGAATAGTATTTACAAAGGCTGAGATCTGTGAAGTTTTTGCCTACACTATGCTTACGTTAAATCTATTATTTCACACTAGAAAACGTCATAAGTTTATCCAACTCATCGATTTTACAAAAATACTATTTATCTAGGTTGTATTTGGATAAAAAAATACGTCACAATGACCACAACACCACGTAGAACAAATATTATGATCTTACAGAGATGATCAGAAATGAATTCAAGACTCAGCTTTACGCAGTGTAAGTTGCTGCGAGAGGAATTCCAGTAAAAATTTTGCACCACTTACTGAAATAATTGGGGCTAAGCAGGTCTACTAGGATTCATAGAATTATCATACTTATAGTATTTGATTGTGTAGGTTGATGTTGAGTATCTTATTGCGCAAAAAAGGAGCACTTTTTTAAACCAGCCCATAGTCGGTCGCAAGTCCGAGCCACCATTCTTCTCCTCTCTTTCCACACACGGTCAGTCCATAGACTGTCAAGATGTCTTCTTGTTCTTTAAATAACCGTAGTGTGGAAAAGCTTAAGCAAAGCTTATAATCCTATTATTTTATTTATGCTAAAATACTTATTTCAATTTAGGAATAACAATTTTCTTAGCATTTCAGAATTTATTTATTATCATAGTTTTGTGGAGGGTTTTTTTTATGTCTTTTAAATTATCTATTCTAGCCCTAACAGAACTGTGAGCATTAACCCTTTGACAAGCTTGATTACTTACCGTAGCTTTTCCGTTTTGTGGTGTTCTGTTTTTTCACTCATTTTATTATCTTCGAGAACTTACAGCTAATAACACTTTACACTGTTTGCTCAGCATTGATTTAGTATGTATTTAAACAATTACACATAACACGGAGCCGATGAAGCGAGCTCGACGTTCTGTATCATTTGGAACCACCAGTGCACTACAATGGCAGATAAGATATGGACTGTCTATTTGCAAAAGCTATACAAATAGCATATACATATACAATTGGCTGGCACATAATTTTATTCACTACTCTACATCTCATCATCAACCAATCGTAATTAACAGTATAATATGTAAGTGTATGATTAAACTGTAAATTTTTCTTCCTACTTTTTAAATATTTTTTTCATTGCACCTATAATTTTCAAATTTGTCCCCAAGGTTTGGCTGTCAGAAAATGTCTACGGGCATTAAGTCCGCCTTTGTACTTCGTGCAATAAAGTCTTAAATAAATAAATAAATCGCACTGTTTATTTTACTTACGGCCAGTTGCAGGAAGGATGATTAAAACAATCTCTGATCAATATCTTGATATACGCCACGTCATTACGACGTGTCTTATAGCATACGTTAAACAAGTCAAAAGATAATTTTCTGAAACTGGCCACTAGTGTTCTAAAGATTTCTGAAACTGGCCACTAGTGTTCTAAAGATTTCTGAAACTGGCCACTAGTGTTCTAAAGATTTCTGAAACTGGCCACTAGTGTTCTAAAGATTTCTGAAACTGGCCACTAGTGTTCTAAAGATTTCTAGAACTGCACTGCTTAATATGACTGTAGCAAAACATATTTCTGGGGAATTTGGCCTATCCTCACCACGTTGGCAACACTTTTTGTGTTATTATGTACCAAGTACGATAAAGTTACAGGGTTGATTGACGCGGAGCTTAACTTATATTGGCTATTGGAAATACACATCACTCTTTTGCTTTTATGACAAACCAACAAAACAATGGTAGGGACTGATGACTGCCGGCATTTTTAAATAAAATAGATAAATAAATTTTATAGACACCAATTTTAACATCCTATGTTCATAGATATGGAATTACAAACTAGGAAGTTATATAATTAATTTATAACGCATTGAGCCAGGACAGGCAGGAATTACTAACAGAACATTTGTAATAAAAGGAACTTAGTTAACTATTTCTTGCTCGAATTTTGTAAGTTACTATAGGTATTGTTAATCCAGCTCTTGGATTAACAATACAATTAAGAAGTCTGAACTTTTGCCCAAGTCTGATAACTTTTGTGTCTGATCGATCCCTTTTCTCGTATACGTCTATGGCAAATGGTATATCTGTCAGATAAACAACTACGGATATCTCCAAAATGAGAATGGATAAGCAACTATGGTGAGATGTCATTTGAGGTCCAATGTCGCGTGTCAAGTCTTTACTTTTTGAATATGTCCGCCTTTATTCAATTGCCCTCTTGATCGAGAAAGGGAAGTATCAATTCTCTGTTTAGGTCACTCACATTGTTAATACCTTATGCATATTCATTTGTGAGCAGGTTAAAAAAAAAACAAAGTTATATAAAAATGACATCACCCAATTTGGGCAATTTTTGTACTACTTGTGCTAAAAAAAAGTATGTTTATCGAAACACTTAAATTAGTTTTATTATTTAAAGTATCGACTTAAATAATAAAACTAATTTAAGTGTTTAAGCTTATAATAAAAAAAGCTTCATCTAACCAGCATTGCGCAGTTCCTATGGAGTTATGGACGAATAATAAACAATAAACAAGTAGTGTATTAGTGTGCAATTAAGTTATTTGAATAATAAAATATCTAGTTTTTGTATCAACATTTTTTAGTACTGTAATAATTTTGAACATTTTTCTCATCTAAAATATATAAATAAATGGTTTTTTCTACTTAAATTGTATACTTGTTAGAATAATGTATCTAAAAATGCATGAGAATACAATCTAGCCCAAATCTTCATACAAGATGATGTCCTTTGGAAGATTCTGGAAAATGTTAACTGACGCATTTTCAGTCGATTAATTATTTATGTTGGTGCTCAATAGTTTGGTGGGTTTCTAATAAATGCATCTTTCTCTGAGGCATAGAGTTCTAGATCTCTATCATTTGTTATCTGTCACTGCCACTTAACTTTACTTATTAAACAAGTAAAGTTAGCCAGAAATTATTTATGCGTTCCTAGTCCTAAAGCATCGATGTATATAGATAAGCCTATTCAATACAAAACGTGCCGCTTGCTTTGTGTACCTACCAACTTTGGGGGGCAATTCTCAAGCAAGGATAATGCCACATGCTTTATTCATCGGAAATTATATCACAATGCATATAAAAATACTAGTTTTACTCGATATAAATGTTAATATTAGGCGCTCTCGACGCTTGCTATCTCGCGAATGTTGGTGCAGCTACATGACTTCGATTGGTTTTACGGGAACGTTTTTATTTCAGTGAGGGCCTATCTATATACATCGATGCCTAAAAGTGATTTTAAAAAATAAATATTTTTGTGTGCCGACCAGGTATCGAACCCGATACCTTCGAGTCTAAATCCACGGACTTAACCGCTAGACCACGGAGGCAGTCAGAATTTATTGATATGCCTTTGACGGAAAATTCATTTAAATAGTTGTATAGTTTTGTGGTATTATGCCTTCAACTGTATTGCGTTCCTAATGCTCCTTTGTACACGATGCATAGTATTAATAGAATTATTGTTATTATTTTAAAATTTGTTTTGTCATACCAAAACATAACGATTGTTATATAGGTAAAATATACAAAGCATAATGCTGGGTAGATTAAGTTTTAATAGCAGAATGTGCGGGTACAAAAACATTTGCCGGTTTTCGTATCCCTAATTAGGTAATGTGGTAAAAAGCAAAGATTTGTTTATCATCATAAATGTGCAAAATATCGAACAAGCAAGGTCTACGTGAGTCGTGTCACGAATGCTATATATCTCATTAAAATAAACTAAATGTACAAACACGTGTTTAGTGATTCAATTTTAAATTAATTTAATCAGCGCAATGACTTAAAGGGAATACCTGGATGTCAGGATGTTAAACTTTAGTTTATTGCAAATAAAATAAGTTAACATATTTTTAAGACCTTAATAATCTTCCTCTCTTTTAGATAGATTTATAGGTGGTAGGCGGACTGATGGTGGTAATTTGCCCAGTCTGCCGGGGCGGGGTAGTATCCACCGTTCGAGCCGATACACCCAGTAAAGTGTATCCACACGTTCCGGGGCTCGCATTGCCTGGTCAAGCCGGAATAGTGTTAGGGACATATGTGTGTGATTCCAGCTGCTAACATTCATGACATGCGCTAGTATAAAAAAAAGGATTGATATTTGTATAATATTTTGTAATTTATCATTGTGAAGTTCGCGCATTTCTTTTGATTAAACTGACAGTTAAGTAACAAATAAATCAATTATTTTATCAATTTAACGGAAGCGATCAATAAAACATAATACGGCAACTGGTAAATATCGTATATAACTATTCAAATATATTTAGGAAATTGGAGCAGGTATAGCACGTAATTAGCATTCGGTTTATATAATATTACAATAGATATGTTTGCATTTAGTGTAGAATGCCACCTGTGTGGACACCCTGGCGCCTTCCCACTTGTCCTAGACCTCTAAGGACCCAGGCGCTGCTGCATTACAAGTAGATAACCTCAAACGACGGAAATACACCCAGCTTATTGGGAGATGTGTTTTTGCGCAGTTTGGAGTTGAAACTCTCGGGCCTTGGGGACCAAGTGCACATGAAGTTTTCAAGGCGTTGTCAAAACAGCACCTCAACACCAACAGCTCTTTGCTAGGCAATATTTGGGCCAAAGGATCAGCATTGCCATTTAACGTGGCAATGCCGATCCTTTGGCAACTGCACAGCGATGTTGATTTGCTGCGCGAGAAACCTCTTGACACATTTACCAGCCGTTTAGACAGTTCTTTAAATAACCTTTTAGCATTTGGCCCAAAGTCTCAAGACCGTGTTTGCGACGTTTGGCATTTTTACCGTGTCCACTGCAGCCCAACACTGTGATCTGCAGATGGGACCCAGCAAGGGTGTCGACACATGTAGCGTCTTTAACCATCACTGCGAGAGATCCCGGACCGTTCGAGAATTCATAGGATCCCGGCATTAAACAAAGCCCGGCGGCTAAGCTGATCAACGCTGCTGCCACATGAACAAGTATGTTCATTCAAGATTCTCTCCCCTAAATTGATAAAATTATTATTGTAAGTGTACCTACACAATTTATAATATACTTCGCCTGATATACAAGTATATAACATCTTAAAACGTAACAAGAAAGTGGGTCATTAGGGTGATTATAATATTAAGTAAGTATATCTTTAGCGCTAGACGATAAGAGAAACATTGTAGACACAAATATAAACAAATAGTTACCCATTTCATCACAATGTTCTGCGCCTGCTTCAAATACACGCGGAGACAATGAGAACGGGTTACTGATGAAAGCTATAAAAGCTTCCTACATATTTGTGAAGGGGTTTTCGTATAAAACTGTAATCCCTTGCAGTCTTGTGGTCCGAAACTAAGGTTTTAACCCATCATAACAAGTGGCAAGCTCTTCGATGTCTCTAGTGTACCAGACTCGATACATACATATTTTTTTGTGTTTCCGGACAGGAATTAAACCGGAAAACGAAATACAGACAACTCTAATAAAAAAAGGTTTTTCCCCACTGACCTAACTTCTTTAATCTTTGTCCAGTAATTTGAGAGCGTGCTGTGGCGTGCTCAATTCTTAGCACTATTGGCCGGACACATCTGCCGCAGAACCGACAACTGATGGCAGAGTGGGAAAACCCCCGCCAGATAAAAGGGTGACCTAAAGAAGGTATCTGGTGAGGGATCGACGAGTGTTGCAGTCAACATCCAGCCATAAACAGGGACAGGCTGATGATGGAATGATGAAAAATTAACCTATGATGCTAACTTTGTTGTTAACTTTTGTGCAGCCATAATTTTTTAATTTCCAGGATGAGCATTTAGAGGTTCCGGATCTCGCGGGCAAATAAGTGGAATTGAAATTTAATAATATTTATTTGTATGGAATATGATAAATAGGTACATAGATTTTATATAGTTCACATACTCCGCCATTTCTGGCACACAAAAGGGTTCCGCGGGATTAAGAAATCTCGTTTAGCGGGAGATATCGAAATTTGTAGTTACTTTTACATTTGGTCATAATAAAGAGTCGTTTAAACACTATTTAGGACAAAATATCAATTAGATACCACTTTTTGCTCCTTTGGTTCGAATATAAGTATTCATTTATATTTCTAATAGTGACCTGTTATCATTTTACTAGTGTGTAGTTAAACACAAATTTTGTATAACATTCTATACGATAAAGATCTTTGTATTCGTGACCTTGAAGTACTTAATCTAACGAGTGGTAGATAGGGCCGCATTGACACTCCGATAACTAGTCACTATATCAGATAATTTGTTTTAGTTAAAGGCCGAATCACACAGGTACGTGGCTGACGTGGGAATGCGCCCAAAGAGTATAGTAACTAATTGGGAATAAACTCTAGTTCACCCGAACACTAGCGTAGCCAAGTGGATGGTAGGATACTTAAAGCTCTATACATACCTATTATTATTATAGCTTTTATATAGGAATAGTATTATATCCGAAATTCGATGTTGGAGCCCGCGACCAATGTCTTAACTGTGCGCGAAAATTTTTAAATGTTGTCTATTTTGTTAACTAGTTTACCATGCCAGCAGGCACTAAAAGTTACACATACATTTAAATTGCATTTTTTACTAAGGTTGTATAGTTGACAACAATGGCCGACATGTTTCAATTTTATCTTTTACACAGGTCGTTTAGAGACTGCGTTTCTGACAGCTGCGGACTTCGCTCCTCCGTTCCAGTTGCCGCCGATCCAGCCGCCCGCCCGCTGTCTTCGTCCTCCTCCATTACCCCCTCGATGGCTCCCCCGCAGACCCCTGCCCCTCAAGTTTTTGCTTCGCATGCTTGCATGACGCGGCGAACGAGTGCCTTCACTCCGTAGCCACGACTCAGACTTAGCTGTTAAGGCACACAGGGCCAACAGTGAGATAGAGACCGTTTATAGGGTTTTAGTCCGTAGGCGCTCTGGGGCTTCCTTAGGAAGCTTCACGGATGAGTCGGGCATGCGACCCCCACCCGCGTTGGCCCTTCAGGCAGGGGGCGTATCATTGATGATTTATCGATTCATCGTCTATATAAAAAAAAAATGTAACTCTAACATGGTGAACATAACAGTTTTATTTTCAACGCTTTTAAAATAAATAAAAAAACACCGTTTATTTATGCATTTCAGGTACGATTTGTGTTAGCGGTCGGATTGTATATCATGGATATCAAGCTATGTCTCTTCAGGCCCACTCCACTCTCTGCTGGGTATTGCATGCGATCCATCACATTCATACCCCCTAGAACAGAGAGTCCTAGACCGCCACTGTTAGAGATGGGTCTTCTAGATTTTTTTGTAGAATATGACCTCTTACGAGTCATGCTGGCCATACGGGTTGGCGAGGGTCTCGTCCCATTCACTCTGTGTTCCTCTCCGTACATAGTCTCCACTGTATAACCGTAACCCTGGTCCTACAGTGGTTCCATCATTTCTGAATTCTGAGATATAAATACCTACAAATTGTGTTTTTATAATTAGAACCAAATGATATCATTCAATGTGTTAGCATAATCATTTTTGTATCAACATCTGACTAAGCAGTTAATTTCACAGTCTAACAGCTATGCACAGACGTTTTTTAATCTTCCTATGGTCTTTGATCATCCCAGCCCTAGAACACAGAGTCCTAGACCGTGGAGGTTGTGTTGGAGATGGGCCTTTAAGAAATTTGGTTGTGGAGAGCGCTGGTGGCTCGGTTGTGGAGAGCGCTGGTGGCACGGTTGTGGAGAGCGCTGGTGGCTCGGTTGTGGAGAGCGCTGGTGGCACGGTTGTAAGAACGCTCTCCTAACGTCCTAAAAAGGTGCCATTTATCAAGTATCATGCCATATATGTATATAGGTAATAAATTTGTTTTATTAGTCTTGTTTTCATTATAAATGGACAAGAGATAGATTTAACTAGTCTAGGTTTAGCAAAACCTTTTCATAGTTTAAATTGACAAAGCTGTAACTACTAAAACATAATCTAGATGTTTTTGGCTAAACCAGGGCTAATTAATACGAGTATAGTCTGGTGTCAGTATTACTTGAGTCATTTGTGACACGTCATTATTTAAATTATTTTGAATAATTCTACTCCTGCTAGTGTACGCAGCAAGGCCGTCCAAGAAGTAAGCTGTTAGCAGAGAACCAGCAACGGGTTTAGGCACAGAGAAAGTTTTATACCATGGGATGTAGTGTCTTACACTCATTTATTTATGAGTGGTTCGCAGCGATAACTAATCATAAAAATATATATGTATATGTAACTATAGTGTGTAACAAACAAATATTTTAAAAATTGATAAGTGCAATTGGCAAATTATTATATTAGTATACATTATTATTATATATTTTTTAGTTTTTTAGTTAAGTAGTTTGCGATACTAACGGTCGGTTGCAGAAAGGCTGATTACAGTATACCGATGAGGGATGTTATTGGCTGAAATATTAAAGTACGAATACCAACGTACCAATCACGTGGCGTATATTAAAATGTTGATCAAGGATTAGTTTAATCGTACATGGACTTTAAACAAATAAAATTTACATTGAATAAAATATTATAAAGATAATTGACAGCATCAAGATTTTTGTTATTTGTGGCTGTCTGCCAGGCAAACTATATAGTTTACAGAATAATTATTTGTGAATAGTTACTGCGACAAACGACTCATATGTCTAGAGTGGTCGTGGAGGAGTAGGTGGGTAGGTAAATAATAAAATCTAGTATTTTTTAACAGCCACATTCATCATAATTCGTCATTGGCAGTCAATGAACGTCATTGTAAATTATTCCGACCAAAGACATAGGTATGGGGACCGAAACAATACGAGTAAAGCAAAATTAGTCAAAACATAAACTTAAGCAAAAACGGCGCATATTTATATTTTCATGGTTAATCAAGAAGATTTGAGTTTTCACAGGAATAATCAATTTGTTTAATTTATATTAAAATTGGCTAAATGAAACCTCTGATATCTGACCACCCCGGTTGTGATGATACTTTACTAATGCTGGTCCACCCAAAGTATCTGATAGATAGGTTATTTTGTTAAATTAATTTTATAATTTAAAAAAAACATGTATTGACAATATCCAAGGCAATAAATAATTTGATGTGAAAAAAATAATAATACTAGCTTACCGTTTTTATTAAAAATGCATACCTATCAACTGCGTAATAGGCATGTTGTTTCTAATCCGTAATTTTATTTCCTAGAAAGTAAATAGACTATAAATAGGCGCGGTGGTGGCTCGGTTGTAAGAACGCTTTCCTTAACATCCTATGAAGGTCAGTTCAAAACCCCCCCGGCATGTACAATGAAAAATACTCTTTTTTTAGAATCGTTAATAAATTGTCATAAAAAAAAATGACATGAGATTTTTGCAAACCTGAAGGCCCATATCCAACAGTGGACGTCTAGTGTTCTAGGGGTTGTAATGAAAAAAAAGTTAATAGACTATATTTCTGAAAAGTACGTAGTAAAAAATCTTTGACAGTTAGTGCGAGTAAGAGATCAAATAATGTATAGTGCGAGTAAGAGATCAAATAGTGTATAGTGCGAGTAAGAGATCACAATCTCGCTCGCACAATGCAGCATTTTAAAAGATTATTTAAGTCTGATTGTACTTTTTAATAATCTTTAAAAATGATGTATTGTGCGAGCGCGAAGGAAGTGTCCCGTGATCACCCCCAGCGCGGAGTATTGCGAAGCTTGACCTAAGAGACGCTGTGTAAAGTGCCTGTCGGGGTCGGGAAGGGCCTCCCTAGACTGCAGTCTGTTACCGATAACGGGTGTTGTGGATGTACCCTTCTGGCCAGTTAATCCGCATTATTATCCAGTCAATTGTTGTGTATTAATTACGTAACAATGATGTAGGGTGCGTCCGTATAATTTTGTCTATATTTTTGTTACACCTCTGCATATTTCACGGCCGGGAGTAACTAGTAGCCAGTGCGCTAAAATAAAACATTAGCAAGTAGTTTTTGGCGGACTCCACGCGCGTGCCCCCGATATATTTGATTAGCACAGTGCAAGTGCAATGCACAACGTAACCTGACCCCAAACACAGTGTAAATGTTTGATTAATTATTCTTACCCAAGTGATTTGTGTAATCATTCGTTATTGTGACCTTGTTTTGTTTTAGGAAGTGGAATGGAATTCTCATCTTCTTAATTTGTAGTGAACGATATTAATTAACCGAGAGCTTCTAAGACGGCATTAGCGGAGTTATACAGTATTTGATTGGGTAGGAAAAGGAGCAGAATGATGGATGGTGAACAATAAGACTGTTGCGCAATAAACGCTTTTTAAACCGGCCCATAGTCGGTCCCAACTCGAGACACCATTCTTTTTCTCGGAACCCGATATGAACCCCAATGAAAGGAATTATGTATTATTTTAAAATAAGGGTGTAAAAAGTATTATCACGACCTTGCAAGGTGTTCAGAAACCACGGTTCTTTATTTTTATTAAATATATTATTGTATCCCGACCAGGAATCTAACCCGGTACCTCGGCGTCTAAATCAGCGGTCGTAACCACTAGGTATTCTAATAAAATAAAGCCTATTTTCACTAGACAAGCATCCCTATTTCATATTTATTTCATATACAAGTAGATTCTGATAGTTTACCGCACGCTCACCTATTTCTAATAAGGCTCATGATTGGCTGAAATATTTGACCCTTAAAACCGACACTATCAGCTAGTGTAATAATACAGGTTGGTTATATTTAATCTAAATAAAACATAAGCATGGCGATATTTTGTTCGGCAACCCACCACCATTGCTTTCGTTAGCGTACTTTATTATATAAAAAGTGGATTTTATTTGCATAACAGATCAGTGAAGGTATCTTAGACTATAAGTATATCGGTCGAACGAATGTCTCATGATGTTTACCATTCAATGGACCATAATAATCAATTGACCTTGACTATGCTCATTTGTCGTTGCTACGAAACACGTAGTTATTTTTAAATAATTTCATTTTTTTTGACAACTTGTAGAGATACGGCCGGTTGCAAAAAGGATAATCAAAAAATCCATAATAAACATTTTAGGGTATATCACGTCACATTAATTAATAATTACAGATGTTGTGCATAATGGTTTTCCAACGTATTTTATCGGTAAAGTTCGTATTTATCGTGTTCTCTCAATTAGTGTAGTTTTTACCGTTATTTAATCACATAATAGGTAGTGTGGATTAATCCACAAATATTTAATGTAAATTTTGTATTGGTATTAACCCCCACTACACTTGGGTTTAACAGTCGGGACCCATTAAAATTAAGACTAGAAAATCATTATCGGGAAATCTTCCCAATAGGAAAATATATAAAGTTATTTCAATGGTGTTAAGCGGTTATCAAACTTTTTGGCAACGAAACCCTTGAACTTGTTTATTAAAGTTATTTTTTTAATATATTGCTTTTTAGTTTTTAATGAAAGTTAATTTTCAAGGTAATCGGGTTTTTTTTTTAATTAACTTTATTTATTTATTGTTTAGTTACAATCGACATCAAAGAAAGCCACAAACATCTAGTGTCAGTTCTAGTAATATGAGCTCACTGCGTTAGCCACGCAGTGAGCAGTGAGTAGTTTATTATATTATTAAAGTATTTATTAATCCATGTTTTGGACAGTAGATGGGTTGGGTTCCCTGAATTTTCGTAAAACACATAGAAAACAATATCATATAAGTAAAACATCAGATAAAAGTTACTCGACAGGTTGCTGATGAAATAGTAGGAATACATGATAGCTATTGCTGATTCATAGATTTATTTTATCGTCTAACTTTCCATTTCTAACGTAAATAAGTAGTACTTGCAGATTCCACTAACTTGCGCTGAAATACATGACGTCACAATATTGATTTTTCTCGGTTTTTCCGAAGTCCCGAAATAGATTGCTACGTCACTGGCCAGCCTTAACGTCAAACAAAAATAGAATTTAAAAACTTATTTAATACCATAAAAATATATATATAATAATAATAATATATTGAAGTAGGTAGTAGATAGTCTGCAAAAAGTGCGCTAGACCATATAAATGACATTTAACACTTGTTATTGGCCGCTTTTTCGTAGTCTCGCATTCGTAAACAATACTTAGCAAAGCGATAAATCCATAATATGCATTCTTTATTAATTATTCCTATTAAATGAGCTTTAGGATTTATCTGTAATTAGTTAGGTATATTTTGTTATTTTTCGTATAGTAACACTTGATTTAGTACGTAAGCGTTTAGTGATTGCCCGTACCATGCCGTGCCAGGCGCATGCGCGGCGACAGGCGTTTTGCTCATTGCAGACTGATTAAAATACAGGGTCGGATTTTTCAATTTCTAGACACTTTTCTCAACGACTTAATTTTATTTTGTTAGATATCAATGTAAAGGACGACAAAACGCACCAAGTAAAAAAAAAAACGAGGCAGTCTTGTCGATGTCTCTCGTGACTAAAGAAAAATCGCAAAACAAATTAATATTTTTTAGTGTTTTCGAACAGGAATCGAATTTGGCCACGGATCACACACATTTAGCCAACTTTACTACAGGCATATATATCATGACAAGTGGCAAGCTCGTCGATATCTCTAGCGTACCAAACTCAAGAAATATCACATATATTTTATATAAATTATTGAGTTCCGACCAGGAATCAAATCGACGCCCAGGGCTAATTTATATAACCGCTAGATCACGGCCGCCATTAAGTGCCTATAGTAAAGTTGGCTAAATATATGAATCCGCTTCGTTAAAAGCGTGGTTTTACCTTAAACCATACAAACCATAAATAAAGTTACATCAGGGCATTTTGTTCTTCTTCTCTTTTTGAAGAAGAACGTGTTTTAAATTTACATAGAATGCAGGTCGACATATTGTCCGTGAAACAACAAAATAAATTCGAAAGTGCTCGTCGAACACGACCATAACTGGTAATGACAATACATAGACTAATTAATTCGGTGACGATTGTCCTAGTTTTTATTCCCATACCTTTTGGCTTGTTGCCCCATGATTGTCAAATAAACGTATTCATTATTATTCACCCATCACAGCTTCTAGAACACACGAGTCCTGGACCTCCACTGTCGGAGTTGGGCCTTCTAGAACACACGAGTCCTGGACCTCCACTGTCGGAGTTGGCCCTTCTAGAACACACGAGTCCTAGACCTCCACTGTCGGAGTTGGGCCTTCTAGAACACACGAGTCCTGGACCTCCACTGTCGGAGTTGGGCCTTCTAGAACACACGAGTCCTGGACCTCCACTGTCGGAGTTGGGCCTTCTAGAACACACGAGTCCTGGACCTCCACTGTCGGAGTTGGGCCTTCTAGAACACACGAGTCCTGGACCTCCACTGTCGGAGTTGGGCCTTCTAGAACACACGAGTCCTAGACCTCCACTGTCGGAGTTGGGCCTTCTAGAACACAGAGTCCTAGACCTCCACTGTCGGAGTTCGGCCTTCTAGAACACACGAGTCCTGGACCTCCACTGTCGGAGTTGGGCCTTCTAGAACACAGAGTCCTAGACCTCCACTGTCGGAGTTGGGCCTTCTAGAACACACGAGTCCTAGACCTCCACTGTCGGAGTTGGGCCTTCTAGAACACAGAGTCCTAGACCTCCACTGTCGGAGTTGGGCCTTCTAGAACACACGAGTCCTAGACCTCCACTGTCGGAGTTGGGCCTTCTAGAACACACGAGTCCTAGACCTCCACTGTCGGAGTTGGGCCTTCTAGAACACACGAGTCCTAGACCTCCACTGTCGGAGTTGGGCCTTCTAGAACACAGAGTCCTAGACCTCCACTGTCGGAGTTGGGCCTTCTAGAACACACGAGTCCTAGACCTCCACTGTCGGAGTTGGGCCTTCTAGAACACACGAGTCCTAGACCTCCACTGTCGGAGTTGGGCCTTCTAGAACACACGAGTCCTAGACTCCACTGTCGGAGTTAGGCCTTCTAGAACACAGAGTCCTAGACTCCACTGTCGGAGTTGGGCCTTCTAGAACACACGAGTCCTAGACCTCCACTGTCGGAGTTGGGCCTTCTAGAACATATATCTGGATAATTTGGCCTACACTCGCCACGCCTGCCAGACGGGTTTGCGAGTATCTGATGACAATTTATTAATGATTCCACAAGTTGGTATTAGTGGAACCGGGACCGACGGTTTAATGTGCTTTGGGTCACGGGAACGGTGGTGTTGTAAATCTTTCACAAATGTTCGTAAGAAAATTGTATTCCTCATTGGTACATGCCAGCGTTCGAATCGTGTATATTACAATCCAGTGGAATACTTTATTTCTACACATTCGTGTCTAGTAACTTAACTGAATTTTTAATCGATTTTAAAAGCTCGGCTGATTGTCAATGAGATATCTAATAGTCATACAAGGGTCAATGCGCAAGTGCGGATCTGTAGGATATTTGCATTCGGCAAACATCGGGAAAACTCGGGGAAAGTCGGGCGCTTCCGTAGAGGGTGGCCGCAACCCTTGCGGTGTGATGTCTTTCACCATGTAACAATTTCAAAACCTTATTTCTCCCAAAACCTTTAATTTTATGTGATATTAAAAAAGTGTATTATTTTTAGTGTTTAGTGACTGTATTTGTGTTGTGTTTAGAAGTTAAAGTGAGCAAGATAGTGCTTGGATATCCAACGGTGGCTTCGACAGAACTCTTCGAGGGGGAGGTATGGATTTACTGTATTCATTTGTATTCCGATCAGATACTATGTTGAACTCAAAGTTCTTGTTACAATTTCCATTACTATAGTTTGAGCTATAGTAATCGTCATCACGACTGTATCCCCTGCGGGGTTTATCAGGATGAAAGCTTTTTAAAGAAACGGATTCACATTAAGCCAACTTTATATATCAACGTAACAAATAGGAAGGTCGTCGATGTACATATCTAGCGTGCCAGATTAGAGAAATATTACAAATAAAATAAATTAATTATTATGTCCCGACGAGGAACGCACCCGGTACCTCCGCTTCTAAATCTACCGTCTTAACCGACATATCACGGAGGCGGTTAAATCTAAAAAAAAACTTAAAATTGGATAAGCTCTTAAGAATACTACAGTATATTTATCTGCGCAAAGCTATGACTAAAAAGTGATATACTATTTTTTTCTATATATGTATAGTAACTCCCTAAAAATGTCGAAAAATAAAGAATATGACCTAAAGCAATTATAACGTACAAGCTTCAGAAGAACTAAAATTGACTTAACATTGTTGATATTGAAATGTTAACTAATAATTCAGGGCATTTCCCTACAACAGTTATTAAAAACACAATAACTTATATAATAAACCGACATAGTCAAAGCGAGAGGCTGTAAATTATCAGTTACTCCATTCATTAAAAAAATATTTTAAAAATACCTATCTCCGTACCATCTCTAATTGGTACAGTACTTGTTGGGTATATCGCTATTTGCTATCGGTGGCAACTTGTTAATAGCCAGCCATACACTATCCATATGTACTGTATACGTATATATGTTATCTGTTTAGCTGTAAGTTTGCCCAGTCTGCCGAGGCGGGGAAGTATCCACCGTTCGTGCCGATAAACCCAGTAAAGTGTATACCGTGTTTCAGGATCAGGCTCGAATTGCCGTCATGCCGGCATAGTGTTAGTGTCATGGTCCTTGCGCGCCACTCACCAGTCACATGTCGTGCTAGTATAAAATGAAAACCTGGTAGCCAGATATATGGGGTAATATCACAACGATGGTGATTGTTATTAGTGTGTTTTGCGAAGTACCTATTTACTAAATATGTATTATTGTTCCAGTCAACATAAACCATGCAAGAAGACGACGAAAATGACTGAAAAGGGAGAAGTTAACAGAATGCTGGGTAAGTCGTTAGTTTTATTGTACAACGGCATTGACTTTTCTCTTAATCAACTTTAGCGTAAACCATGATCTTAATATGTAAGGTCCAGATTAATAGTCGTTGTTTTTACCCTAAAAAACAGCCACTAACTGTTCTGAGCAATGGCTCGTGCTAAGCACTGGCGGAGCAACGACTATTAATCCCGACCTAATATAAGTGTTTTGTCGGCTTTCGAGTTGCCGATACAGATTCCTTTCCCAGTCAGATCAAAACTTTAACAGGTCACTGAAATCAGCTAAGCTCTTGGTCTTCACAGCTTACTCTTTTAAATACTTTTCTGCTTAGAATTCCACTAGATGGAGTACAACCATTTAAAATAATTTAAATAATGACGTGTTACATACAAATGCCTATATATATAGGTTTACGTGAATAAAGATATTTTACTTTGTACGGGTAACGACACCAATATACTCAAAGTCTCAATCGATCCCACATCTTAAAAAAAGTTTATCAAGACCAATGGTAAAAAAATATTTTTCACTATTTTTCCAGTAATTTTTTTTGGAAAAATAAATTAGACAAAGTTGTAAATCATGAAACATCTAAAAAATGTTTTAATACTTTTTTCTCAGTAACAAGAAGAAAGAGTACATGATTATTATGAGCTGTTATTTATCGGGCCGTTTTGTTACCTTTAATCTAGGTGTATTATTGATTAAACCGGATGACGATTATTAGAGATTCAGCTCACATAAGCTAGACCCGTGCCTCATTACAGATGCTACTCAACAACCATTAAGTAACACTTGTTCACATCTATAATACTAAATTAAACCGGATGACGATTATTATAGATTCAGCTCACATAAGCTAGACCCGTGCCTCATTACAGATGCTACTCAACAACCATTAAGTAACACTTGTTCACATCTATAATACTAAATTAAACCGGATGACGATTATTATAGATTCAGCTCACATAAGCTAGACCCGTGCCTCATTACAGATGCTACTCAACAACCATTAAGTAACACTTGTTCACATCTATAATACTAAATTAAACCGGATGACGATTATTATAGATTCAGCTCACATAAGCTAGACCCGTGCCTCATTACAGATGCTACTCAACAACCATTAAGTAACACTTGTTCACATCTATAATACTAAATTAAACCGGATGACGATTATTATAGATTCAGCTCACATAAGCTAGACCCGTGCCTCATTACAGATGCTACTCAACAACCATTAAGTAACACTTGTTCACATCTATAATACTAAATTAAACCGGATGACGATTATTATAGATTCAGCTCACATAAGCTAGACCCGTGCCTCATTACAGATGCTACTCAACAACCATTAAGTAACACTTGTTCACATCTATAATACTAAATTAAACCGGATGACGATTATTATAGATTCAGCTCACATAAGCTAGACCCGTGCCTCATTACAGATGCTACTCAACAACCATTAAGTAACACTTGTTCACATCTATAATACTAAATTAAACCGGATGACGATTATTATAGATTCAGCTCACATAAGCTAGACCCGTGCCTCATTACAGATGCTACTCAACAACCATTAAGTAACACTTGTTCACATCTATAATACTAAATTAAACCGGATGACGATTATTATAGATTCAGCTCACATAAGCTAGACCCGTGCCTCATTACAGATGCTACTCAACAACCATTAAGTAACACTTGTTCACATCTATAATACTAAATTAAACCGGATGACGATTATTATAGATTCAGCTCACATAAGCTAGACCCGTGCCTCATTACAGATGCTACTCAACAACCATTAAGTAACACTTGTTCACATCTATAATACTAAATTAAACCGGATGACGATTATTATAGATTCAGCTCACATAAGCTAGACCCGTGCCTCATTACAGATGCTACTCAACAACCATTAAGTAACACTTGTTCACATCTATAATACTAAATTAAACCGGATGACGATTATTATAGATTCAGCTCACATAAGCTAGACCCGTGCCTCATTACAGATGCTACTCAACAACCATTAAGTAACACTTGTTCACATCTATAATACTAAATTAAACCGGATGACGATTATTATAGATTCAGCTCACATAAGCTAGACCCGTGCCTCATTACAGATGCTACTCAACAACCATTAAGTAACACTTGTTCACATCTATAATACTAAATTAAACCGGATGACGATTATTATAGATTCAGCTCACATAAGCTAGACCCGTGCCTCATTACAGATGCTACTCAACAACCATTAAGTAACACTTGTTCACATCTATAATACTAAATTAAACCGGATGACGATTATTATAGATTCAGCTCACATAAGCTAGACCCGTGCCTCATTACAGATGCTACTCAACAACCATTAAGTAACACTTGTTCACATCTATAATACTAAATTAAAACCAAATATAATTAAAAACTTAAAAAGTATAAATGAAATTAAACATAAACTAAACCTAATAAAAATAAACTAAAGACTCTAGAGACGACCCATCAGTTGACTGGCAACATTTCCCCTCTATATAACGAGGCTAATACGTTGTAACTTATTATCCAGACGCTTGGCTGACGGCGCAAATTCCTTACCTGTAATGAGGTTGGTGTATTTACGCTTGAGGTTCTCAACAGACGGTCGCCTGTAGTGTTGACCAAAGGAAGACCAAGACCAAGACTTAGCTAGTTGCAAAAATGCAAGACCAAGACCAACATTGGGCAACGCTTGGTTGTGAGATTGGGCTAATGTGTCTACAATTGTCTAATTCACACATGTAACAGCCATGCCGTCGGGTCTCTTGCCATCGCTTCGCGCAATCCTAGATGGTTTTATTCCAGCAGTGACAAGAGCCCATCGGATGATGTCGTTAAGAGCCGCGTGACGAGAAATGCAGCCAGCACTTCTAGCACAATATTGAATTAAACTCTGTTGGTTGTCGAAAGTATCTTTATTCAATCAGACCCTTTCAACTACCGCCCCATTGCCGCAATACATACAATACTGTACAAAGTGATAGAATGAATCATCCCAACAAGTTATCTAGAGGATCACTCTGTATGACCGCCAATATGGCTTCCGTCCAACGTCGTCAACAGGTGATCTTCTAGCATTCGTCCACCGCATCTGGGGAGAGGCAAAATCTTTGGCGGTTAGTCTGGATATCACTAAAGCATTCTAAGCGCACGTTGTTAGCAGTTAAAGATACATTTAACCCACGTTAAACTTTTTATTTTTCACCCACTGATTGGTTTAACTAACAAAGCGACATGCTAACTACCAATCACGTGACCTATATCGAAATACCTGAGTAATTGTTAGAAGACGTATTCACTGATATAAAAACGTTCCTGCAAAACCAATCGAAGTCATGTAGCTGCACCAACAGTCGCGAGCTAGCAAGCATCGAGAGCGCTCAATATTAATATTTATATCGAATGTAACTATTCTTTTTGTATGCATTGTGACAGAATTTCCGATAAATATCGTATGTGACATTATCAGTGCTTGAGAATTAGCCCCCAAAGTTGGTTCGTTTTGTATTGAATAGGCCTATCTATAGACATCGATATATATAGTGCATAATGTATTTTCATCAGGAAAACTCAGGTATCAATCGGAATTCGACGGCACCTGAAGTATCAATCAATTATTGTCATTTTCGTATGCATTAGTATGGAACTTTATTATTTAGTATCAAATGGTACTGAAGCTAATTGAGAGAGTACGATAAATACGAACTTTTACGTACGATTCTAAAACCATTATACACTACATATGTACGAATAATTTGGTCTTATATTCTAAATTGACAATACTCTCAAACTCAAGTGTCCAAATGGCGCTTGCCCGATCACGTGACTTTCATGGCTCGGAATTCGAGTCCATTCATCCTTATATTTTACTTGGTACTTACGAGAATTATAAAATTCTATTCAATTCCATTAGACTGAATTATAAAGTATATTAAGAATTCAAACAATTATTATTGTGTGTGTATGGTGCCTTATGTTACTAGTATAATACTTGTAGATACCTTTCTACTAAGCCCTTTAGTATATCACGGGCAGTACAAGTAACTACTACTAAACTTTCGGGCACACAAATAATAGTTTTCATAATTAAACGGATCTATGCGCGATTTACCTTGGAGACATACTTCTCTCGACGTTTTGGGTCGACGAAAACGTCGGGGAAAGAGAAAATATCTTTTAAAGCATTTTATGGATTTAACAGTACATCTTACTATATAATCTGTGGATTTACCGTACTGTCGTAATGTGTGGGAGAGGAAGAGAGAGAAGTGTCTCTAACTTGTAACTACCATGGGCTGGTTTAAGATTTACAAAGGAGACCTTTTTATGTTTCTTAGGTAATTCACGTAAAGACCCGTTAAATTACAGTAACTACTACTATTAGTAATTGATGAAGAATTTCGTGAAAAATCTAGTCCGTAATCAATTCTTAAAATATTCTAGAAGTGACAGTGGACAAACATAGCTGACGCTGACGGAAGATTAATTGTGATCTCATTAAAATACCCGTCTTTTGTAGCAAATGTGATGTTAAAATTCAGTTAGTCTTGTTTCAAGCGGTGTTATTTTTATATAAATATCACCATGGCAAGCTTACAATATTAGTTCTCCTTGGGAATCAAAATTGGCATTTGACATCATTGCAAATGGCAGATAATTTCAACGAGAACAACAAATAGATGGTAGGCGGGCTGATGGTGGTAATTTTCCCAGTCTGCCGGCCCATATACCCTGTAGAGTGTATCCACACATTTCGGGATCAGGCTGGAATTGCTGTCACGACCAGTCAAGCCGGCATAGTGTTAGGGACTGATGTCAGTCACGAGTGTCTGATTCAAGTTGCTGCATTCATGAACCTTGCGCGCCACTTACCATCAGTCGTGCAAGTTTAAAAAATATATATAGACGATCAGTATTCGAATAAAATCTAGTTTATATTAAAGAAAATATGTTAGCGCGATGATGGTTTGCTAAACGAAATATAAGGCTATAATGGACCTTTCAAGTAGGCGTCAATGCTACAGTAATTCCGGGGCCGATTTTGTATAAAATTTCATAAATGCTTCATAAATATTATAAAAAACTCGACTGCGTACAAATTAACTTTCATTAAAAATTAAAAACAAGCTTAAGGGTTTCGTCTCAAAAAAGTTTGATAACCACTTAACTACACCATGAAAATAGTCTTTCCAACAATGGGTTCCGACTGTTAAAGTTGCTACCTATGTAATAACATATCGCACACCTAGATCTAAACAGCACTAACTTAAAAAAAACACTTTTTCGGAAAAGGCGAAAGTGTTTCCTGTATCCCTGTGTGCGCAGATTTTTTCTCTATAGATCTCTTTTTTTTTATCTACAATTTGTTTGAGGCACCTAAAATATTTTTAAATCTTATTTATTGGTCGGTAGGAATTTGATGGTGTCAATAACTGAAATAAAAAATGATTTTTGAGTTAACTCCCTTTAGATCTAAATTATTTCAATGGTGTTGTTAAGCGGTGCCGGTTATTAAACTTTATGTTTCTCGGAGTTTTTAATACATCAGAAAAAAAAAGTTACATTCTTTCGTTGTTGTTTTGGTAAGAATATTATTAATAATTCGTAAGGTCCGTGAAAAATAATAGCAATAAATAGCTCAGAATTCGA
The DNA here is from genome assembly GCA_910589645.1 of Tinea semifulvella. Taxonomy (NCBI): domain Eukaryota; kingdom Metazoa; phylum Arthropoda; class Insecta; order Lepidoptera; family Tineidae; genus Tinea; species Tinea semifulvella. Next base: position 12,307,666 of record OU342602.1, read on the forward strand.
CGACTTCTCCAGACGAACTTCGGATTAAAGCATTTTATCTTACGTAGCTGAGCAGGGTTAATAATTCTCCAAAAATAAGTTTTAGAAAGATTTGCTTATCAGCATTAGAGTTCTTGGACTCGGTGTTAATATTGTTATGGAACTCTATTTAGCAAATGTGAGTACTAGGCAAGCTTCATAGATCTCAGTTTCATCACGTTGTCCAATGTATTTTCAAGAACGTTTGCAATGCATATTTTTTAGCCCTATTTGACATTCAGTCAAGGCTTCCGCTATGCTGTCTATAACATCAGTTGGTTGTGGACAATCCGGGACAGAGTCGTGAATGTCACTGCACGATAACCTACAATCGATAAACACAAACAACACTTAACCGCGATCAGTTATCTTATAGTTAGTCACTACTCGGTTATAGAATATAGTGGTTATGATACAGGAGATAGCGAATGTGATAGTAAGAGAGAAAATTTTAGTATATAGACCGCGGTTAAGAACACGAGTGATCAAATTAATAACAAAGAAGAGAAAAAGAAGAACTAAATAAGTGATTAATGTGACAATGATCGGAATTATGATGTGTGTAATGTTAAAACTTGTAGAGTTGATTAAGGGCGATGATAAAGAATATGTGACTCCAGAAAAGAGTGAAAGTACAAATAAGAGACAGATCAGAATCAAATTTAGAGCAAGAAATAAAGAAGGTAAAGTACAGTATAATTATTTACTATTCTAAATTGTTATCAAACATAACTATAACTTTTAAGCAAAGGGTCAGTCAAATATGTCTATTGACAAAATAGGTCCTGGGTTTAATATTCAACATAAATCCATATTACACTGTTCTAGTGAATTCAACGTAAGGTTAAATCGATTTCGCGTATGGACTACCGATCCTAATATATTTTTTTTACTGCTGAAACCCTTTATAAATGTGGTTTATATTACACGTGATCTATCTACCCTCATCGTAGGTCATGGGTCTTGAGGGTGCACTCGTATTTCATTATTATTTCGATTCAAACATACAGACTGCCAATTCTGGAAGGCCCGTCTCCAACAGTGAAGGCTCAGAACTCTGTGTTCTAAGGGCTGTGATGATTGATGATGATGATACAGACTAAGAGCAGAAAGGATATTAAGGGTTTTGTAAAGGTTCGGTTTGACAGCATTAACAAATAATCAACTGGTGTTTCTATTCAAAATTGGTCCTGAACATGATTTCTAGTATGAATGCGCCTAAATGTCTTACTTTTGAGATGTAGGGTCGTCTTCTGGAATTAAATGAAAATATTAATCTGAATGAAACATGGTAGGTAAGCTTTGGCTTGACACATTACTGGCAACTATTTTTTTTATTGAAAATTACTGCTTAATAAAAATTCAGAACAAAAAATATTACTTTTAGTCAATAACAACAACCAAAACCAAAATAGGCTCTTATATGAGCTTGTTGCAGTTAAGATAGATCTTGGTCGCGTAGAAACATTTCTGGACCAGTAAATTTTTGACCATTATATTATTTAAAATAATTTCTTAATCCTTTCTCCAGAAGACTATGTAAGTATTACCTGGTGTAAGATGATATTTTAAATATTTTTTTAATCAGGTCGACAATATTCTTTTTATTAGAATACAATTATCGACTAATCTTCCAGATCTTCAGTTATTTGATTATTAAAAAAAAAATAACAGCGACATCTTTTGTAATTGGACGCAATCACTTCGGTACTGTTTCTACCACATGTAGATGCGTACGCATTCCATTGTATCGTTTGAGTAAGATCTTAGTTCCAATCTATTACGGCAGATGGCGCTATAAGACCTAGAATTTTGTATTTACGATTTTTGTTAACATTTACATTTGCCGCTATATTCAGGGTAATGGATTTATTTATCATCAATTTGTCGTTTTGTTTTAAATGCAATTCAAATTGGATAACAGTTGCAATAGTTACATAACGGTTACTAAAATATATGATCTTCAAAGATGTATTGACCGTTTGGTCAAATACAAATTAAACATTACTTATATGATTTCAGTTTTTCATTTTTTAATCGTATATTTATACTTTAACTTAATTGTTTTTTTTTTTAACATTTATTCAGATAAATAAAAAAATAAAAAATGCATACGGCTATTTAAGTGAAGAAATGCCACTAAGGAAGGATTCAGTTACCGGCCATTAGTATCATCTATTAGTATTATCTAGTATATACTGAGCTCATGCTTACTTAAAAATATAGTTTAGATCTCAAAGTTTATTTTGTATGTTTTTGCTAGTATAAGCAGTTTACGATTTATTTATGTTTTATGTAAAATTTGAAAGAAAGAAAGAAAGAAATATATGTATTTGTCGCCAAACCATAGCATAGTACAATTTTTAAATAACTATACAAAAAAATAATAGTAAAAAAATTATGCAAATTACCAATATTATGGTTATAATTTCTTTTTTTAATCCACATAGGATTTCTTCAATCATAAATGGAATCTATTGTATTACCTTCTTATTCGCTTAAATTGTTTGGATGAAATTGTATATCAAATTGCTAATGTCAACGCAAGCATTTGATTTACGAGTACTATGCTTACGTAAAAATATATGTTTATATCTGAAAAATCATATGAATCAGTCGATTACTTAAGCTTTCAAACTTCATCCTTAGTTGTTTTAATCGTAGAATTTGCTGTAGTGACATACTAACTACCAATCACGTGGCGTATATTAAGATATTGATCAAATATTATTTTAATCATCCTTATATTCTTATTCTGCTACTGGCCGTATGAATGCAGTTTTAACAATGTATTTTTTTGCCAATGTCAAGTTGCATATGGTTGACCGCTACAATACATTAATCTGTGTCAGATAAGAAACTTGTTAGTAGTGTGACAATACATCTGTTGCAACCAGCTGTTCTCTGCCCAATTCTCTTATCTTTATATGTTTACAGTTTTTATCCGAGACACCAAGCGTGACATGGCATACATAAATTAACTAAAATTTTGTAAGCTCTTTCTTTTATGATGTAGGTAGATAGATGATATTAATAATTAGAGTGTATCACGAAAAACGTTTTGTATATGTCGCCAGCGGCAATAATACCTTGTTTACCTTTGGCGTTTTTATGTGCTTTAGTAGTATTTTATTTTTATTAGAAAAAGTTATTTTTAAACTAAACTTAAGTTAACGTTAACTGCCTCAAAAGACGTATTAAGAAAGCGACAAGCGTCGTTAAAATAAAAAAAGGCTGAATTTTTGTTTTAATTATTTCATACAAAACATTAAATTAAATAAACTATGTTACAACAAATTCTAAATTAAAAGAAAAATACATAGAACATAAAAAATAAATAGGTACTTACAAAAAAAAATAGCTCCTCCAAATGGCTGTCATGTGGCATGGTGCTCAATACACTAGCAGCATTTCCCCTTTGAAAGGCTGAATTGATAGAACGGTATACCGTTCTTAGCACTTGGAAAATGAAGAACACCTCGATTTAACTCGACTCAAAGACGCTTATCTACCATCTTTCTAGTACTTAAAATAATTTAAAATTTCGTAAAAATAAAAAAGTTTTCTATGCAACTGACAGTTACACCAACCATTTATCATACGCAAAAATTATAATAAATAGGCTTGTACGTACACCCATTGTAATAATGTGATATTTTAAATCAAACATACACACTTTAATATAATTAAGTTTTATTATAAAATAATTTTCAAGTTTTTTGCAAACATTTTAACAATATAAAACTATTAGGTATATATAAAGCTATTTATTTACAAAGTTGTTTTATTTAATTTAAGTAAACGGATGACCAATACATGCGGTCGGAGGTCATTAACACAATTACCTTTGCTTAGAACTGCGAATGTCAGTTTTGGCTACGATCCCGTTATGTCTTCAGGCGGCTCCAACGGATGTGTTTGACGTTCTTATTTGGAACTAACATGTTTAGCTTGCTTGGAAATCTGGCACTAATACTCGTATCTGTACAATATTTTGCGACCTATCTACTATCTCTAGATTGTAATCTCCAAATACAATTTGTAAAATGCAGCTAAAATATTTTCTGTAACTTATTACCGAACTTATAGCTAGTTTTTGATGCATAAAGGTTTTTGATTTAACTTTATCATTGTTCTCATAATCTACTAAAAGGGCATGTATGAAGAGGTTGATGAATGTCGGAGAAGCGAAAGAGGTATGTCGTGATCGTGACAAGTGGCGCTCAATTGTCTCTGCCTACCCCGCAAGGGATTTGGCGTGAAGATATGTATGTATGTACTTTTATTATCTAATTTAGTTTCCAAGTTTATTTTTTGTCATATTATCAGTTACCATCACTTTTTGTTGAAGTTTTTGTATTTTTCTAAAACAAAATTTACGAAATAAAAAATATATTTATTTAAAGTTACTAAGCACGAATAATCTTAATTAAGGAACATAATCCTAGAAGTCCAAGAATAAGAGCTACTGACAGTCACTATCAAGTGACATCAGTCCCTACCACTAAGTGCCGGTTTAGTTTAAAGAAAAAACATCGATGACGAAGTAACTGCAGTGAAGTTAGTCGTCAGTAGCGCGCGCTGCGCATGCGCGATAGACGCTTGTACGGCGGTGAAACAGTCGTGATCCGATTAACAACGTTCGTTTATTTTTATACAACATTTTACTACTTTTCCTTATACCTAACATAATTTATAACATTTTGCGCAAAACGCATTGCCTATCACTTGATTTGACACTGCAATTTACGACTTATTATCTCTTTTTTTACGTTGAATAGTTTTTATCGCTATAATTATATGTTCTACGTGTAATTTTGTTCGATTGAGTCATAGTGCATTGTAATTTAATTTCGTAATATGATTTTCATAAAAAGTTTCTAAAGTATCAAGAATTTAATGTACGCGGTCGTAGTATAGACAGATTAATTCCCATTCTATTCCTGTCTCGGTTCCCACTCGCGGCTATGTTCAAGTCGTCGCTGGCTCCCAGTCGCCCATCCATTGAGCCGGAGCGTGTTAAGGGGATCGGGATAGCACGCAGCTGTTCAATCAAGTGATACGCGAAGCACAAAAAATACAAATCGTGCTTAATATTTGTTTATTTTAATTCTAGTGTTTTTTCTTGAATTTTGTCACGTGCAAAAACAATGTGAAAAGTGGTTGTTAATAAATTTTCCAAGTAACTTGTGTTCTTTATGACTGAGCTGATCGGAATATCGATCGAGATGTGATGTTACCTGATGTGATAAGTGTGTGATGAAGTTGATGTCTTCAAGATAGTGCTGGATATATAAAGGATACACCGTAAAAGGAAAATGCGGATCAAGACATACACTGAGTTTCGCCCGAATGGTAAATACTAATTTATCTTCTGTACTTTGGATTATTATTTTTTGTGACGCAAATTGTTACCCACGTACAGTGGGCAGTGATCTGTTAACAAATTAATGTCGGTCAAAGAATCCATGAGCCAATTACTGTAGTTGGCAACTCATAAACATTAAGCTTTTCAACACTATCCTGAAAGGTTTATAATTTGAAATCCAAACAAGTTCAAATATCTACCGCCCACATTAAGGATCATTTTTCTATGTACCATGCTGCCTGCTGGGCTTCGGCAGAACTAGTGCGGCCGCGTTCTTAGTCAGGCTATTGTGTTCTTTAATAGACAGCCCCGATATTTCTGACAGATTATAGTCTAAGAGTGACCTTCACCTATCGGTTATCCGAATTAAATAATCGTTTTTATATAATAAAATACTCTAACAAAAGCAACAGTGATTGGTTACCTAACTAAATCTGTTGAAAAGCCATTTTTTATTTTGATCAAATTAAACCTGTATATACTTCGCTTATAAGGATCAAATTTTGGGAAGCATTGTAAACGTCATATGTCAAAGGAAACAGAAATTAGTTTAAAAATAAAATATATTTTACAGATTTAATTATAATCGGAATTGGCCTGGAGACTACATTCAGCATTTTTCGATATTCCTCGCTACTAGCCCACTTGAAAAAATATGTATAGGCATGGAACATAATTTCGTTAGGTTACCCATCACCGCCGCTTTTGTTAGCGAATTTTATTGTTAAAATGTGGATTTCATTAATTTTTATTTATTTATAAATTTTCGGATAACTGATCGGTGAAGGTCGCTCTTAAACGGATATTGTATTGCTTTTTACAATATCGAAGTTACTGGTATGTGTCAAAATTTTAGCGTGTGTTGCAAGTATGTGCGATATAATACACAATTTTGGCATAAAAAGGTGAGGTCTGAACAAAAAAATAATAAACTAGTCTAAATAAACTGTACTTAATATAATTCAGCTTATTTAAATAAAATAATATTTATTCGTAACGGTATGTCAGTTAAATATGGCAGGAAAACATGAGTAATGCTACTCGCTCTTAAATTGCGATGACTAAATGGGGCGGACCTTCTCATTGGCACAATTGGTACTGTCGAGGCCACCTCGTCTAATTCAAACGACATTTTAATGTTTTGAAATGCTATCAAGATCGTTACATGTCCTGTGTAGACAGAGATATCTACTTTACATAGATGTCTGTCTCCAGTCAGTCCCTCTGTCAAAATGTCAGCTGGCTGCAGTCACACTTTAAAACTGTATCGATAATATTCGATAACCTTGCGGGCTGTCAAATTTCGTCGCTAAATAATTTGTGCGTAAAACACTAATTTAACAGATAAATTTGATACGACTCCCACTTTTTTATGACTAAAGGTAGGCACTCACTATCATCATGATATATCAAACGAATAGAAGCTCGTCCAATAATTTAGCAGACTCATGTTCAATTATCGCATTTAGCGTTCGCGATGCCATTATGCCATTTTCAACTTTCATAAAATATATTTTGCAATAAGTTTATTTACCTGGTATAATATCATATCTATTAATTATATCATATCATATCTTATCATATCATTTATCCTACCATAGGTTTGTATAATATAAAAATTGTTGGCAGGATAGATACTGCAGTGGATGACACCCAGCGACTACATTAAATTCCATACAACTTTCTCTCATCATATTATTGACTGACCCCTGTAGTTCAGGTTCACCCAGTTCAGGGGTCTTAGTACTTTATATTTTGTTTTACATATATAATTGTTGCTGTACTGTTATTTGCTAAATTAATATGTTTCATTTCAGTGTATTGTGTTTATGTTGTTCAATAAAGATTATCAAGCTGCGAAGAAACTAAATAGACGTCGACGTAATCCAAGGCTGTGACGTCGTTAAAAAAACGATATACATTTTTGACAATGATGAACTAGTTTTGGAAAGTGGCCACGCGATTTGGTCTGTTGGAAGGCTCGTCAATGGGCACCTTAAATGGCTAAGTTAGCGATCGCAATTTAATGTCGAGACTGCTGCTCCGATATGGATGAATATGGTTGCTTTCTCGCAGCACGAAGCATCTTACCACCATCGTTCTGCTTACCCTCAGGTTGGCGCGAGTTTACATGTCAAAAAAAGACTAGTTTCTGTGGGAATCTAAAACCCGCTCATATCTTATAAACCAGACTAAACAACTCGTTTAAACCACACTGTAATCGTCTATTAAACCAGCCAAGCGTAATTATTACCTTGAAATGCAAATAAAAAAACACTGATGAGGACGAACTGCAATACAGTGTTCGTTTTTTATATTTTATGAATCATTGTATTTAAAAATCTTTGCGAATTTCTCACCGAGGTATAGTCGCGGGATTTACCTCTTTAGGTATGATTATTTTATATAATGTAATGTAAATTTTACGACAAGCTTTTATATCATACAAATTGTCTAATGTACCTATTAAATTGATAAGTTTAATTAAATTTAAGTTTAATAAATAAAATAACATCACGACCGTATCCTTTGCTGGGGTCCGCATATATAACCAGCAGGTTCATTCAAAGTTTATTTTCTTGTATTTAAATTAGTTCATACCTACAAAAAAACTATTGACATAATACAAATTAAACACTAAATTCTAAATAAAATAAAATACAAATAAATGTGTACGTAAGAAAAGTATTTTAGTAATAGAATAGAGCTGGAATCGAACCCGGTACCTTAAAGCCTAAATCCACGGACTTGGCCTCTATACAACGGATGTCTCTGATCTTAGTCTAAAACAGAAAATATTACGAAAAGTATCAGGTTCATATAACGCGTCTGAAAAAGGTTTCTTTTCCGCAAAAAGTGGTGTTGCGTTAGGGATTTGCTACCCCTCGCTGCACGGAGGGTGGGTCTGGAGAAATCGATCCCCCCACGTCGGTCTATACTAATATTGACTCAGGTGCTCCTTGCTACTATAAGAATTTACTAAACTTATATCTAAGGCTCGTCGATCGTATTCATAGACATTGATTAGCAATTTCTTTAATTCAATTCATTTCAAAATTCTTTGTTGTCTAGATTGTTTAGATTAGTGTAAAAAGGTGATGTACATTACTCTGTAAATTTTAAACTATCTGCCCACAGTAGGCATACAATAGTTCAATATTATATGATTAGTAATTTCGTCATTACAAATATATTAAATTAAAAAAAAAACTAATTCTGTTTTCAATAAAATTAGGATGCCACTATATACGAATACCGACTGCAATAGTATTATCATTATTACTATTAAAAAGTTATCGAAAGTGATATTAAATACTATTTTATAACAAAAGTCAGGAATCAGTTTAATTTATAAATGTCATAATATTTAAATTAAATTAGTAAATAAGACAACAATATCACAAATTAACTAAAAAACAATTTAAAGTTTATTATCAATCTAAAATTCTTACTCTCAATATTACTATAACTTTTTCATAAATAAATACAAACTAAAAAGAAAAAAAGAACCCGGGATCCGTAGGCAAAGAGTTTGATTAGGCTTGTTTTTTCTTTTTTTGTGTTCTCTTCTCCCGATGGATGAGGTGATAGGGAAGGCAAAGGGTCTAGCCCATACAGCCAAGTCTGACGTAATATATCTTTCTTTTTTATGAGCTAATGAGGTCATCATCAAATTCCAGATGTTGCAGATTTTGATGCTTTTCTTGGAGTTACTCGCGGCATTATAGCACAAACACATCGGGAAAACCGCATAAAATAAACTGCAACTTGTGCTCCATATTTAAAGTCCAATTTATCGTTTTCCATAATTATTCACATTGTAGCACATTATTAAACAAAACAACTCCACTTTTGACTAACAATATCCACAATAATAAGTAATTTACAAAACAAAAACTTGCGCTTGACATGTCCGTGAGAAATGGCGCCAAAAACTCCTTGTTTTTTTTTTTGTTTTTCAGTTTTTATTACTCAGTTTGGTTTAATATTTTTTTAATAATTTCTATTTTTTATTTATTATAGTTATTTTTTTACGCAGTAGGGTTATTTGTTTCATTAATTTAACATTATATTTTATTACCTCAGTTTTGTAGTGTTTCTTTCACTTATTTATTCTATCATAAAGTGGCACAACCTGTTTACCCTTTATGGATACCGGCCTTGTTCAAAGTAGCAAACGGTAGCATATTGTCAAATAGTAGACAGTTACATCCGAATATAGCGAAAGTGTTCGTTACCTATCTTATTCAGATGTTGTGTAATGATTAATCATTGCATAACTTAGGTAGATACACATTGCATGTGTCATCTCGATCTATGGTTTGTCAGTAGGTACAACTTTTTAACAAATATCCTAAATATCCATAGCCGTCAAAACAAACTTGACACTCATTATTTTAAGTTCGAAATTATATTTTTCTTCTATAGTATCATCATCACGACCGTTTCCCTTTCGGGGTGGTCAAAAACCACGCTTATAAATAACCGGATTCACATTTAGCCAACTTTACTATAAGCCAATCATGACAAGTACCAAACTCGAGATATATCACAAATAAATTAAATTATATGTAAATAAATACATTTACTTTAATAATAAATATTTTTGTGTCCCGACCAGGAATCGCACCCGGTACCTCCGAATCCACGGACTTAACCGCTAGACCACGGAGGCAGACATTTTAAACTATTGCTATTTTTAAAATATAAATAGTTGTTACTCTTTGTCGAGCTTAGTGTCTAGGTGTACTTTTGTCGATTAAATAAATTAAACTTGTATTTCTTATAAATTAATTACAAGACACATTATAATATGAAAGAGACAGACTTATGGATGTCAAATGTGCTAGAGAGCGTGAAGTAGTTCAAAAACAAAAGACAAAATTAATATTTTGAAAACGGGAACGCAATCTTCAATGTTGCCAGAAAAAAAACTCCAGAAATATCAAATAATGGTAACATTGATGGCTTTCGTGGTTCTAAATAATACCGAATTCGAGTATTGTGGGGGAACTGTTGCGAAAACGTCTTAAAATACAATAAATAATAAAATTAATTTGCATATTGCCATATCAGTAAGGTAATATTGGCAGATTTAACCGCACAATGTTACAGCGAACGGAGTAGGTATAGCTGGATCATAGGTATTTGTACAGTATATGAAGCATGCAATTGAGGAAGCTACAATTCCTATTTATACAGACTCGACCAGCATTCAACAGACATTGACAAGTCTTTTGGTCACGTACCAACATTATCTAGTTAACTTTAACAACTAAGTCTAAGTTCCACCAAAATGAAACGTCTGTAATCGTATTGATTAAAAAATAAACCATTTTAACTTCAGCCGTTACATTTACAGATAATTCATTTTCGTTCCACTCAAGCTCTGTCTGTCTGGTCTGTTTGAAATATGAATAAAATTATTTTTGTAATTTCATTTAAATTTTATAAAATTAATTATTAATTAAATAAAACATCGCCATTGGTACAAAGTGCCTATAAGATACATATTACCATAGATTTAGTATTTAGTATCCTATATCTATTCATATTACATACTCGTAATTGCCCTTCAGTTTATATTTATAAATTATAATATAATATTTAGAATACGGAAATGCTCAATGTTGCCAGAAAAAAACTTTTCTTACCGGAAATATTTAATTTTTTTATGATGAATGAGATGATAGGGAAGGCAAAGGGTCTAGCCCATACATCTTTCTTTTTCATGAGTTAATGAGGTCATCATCAAATTCCAGATGCTGCAGAATTTGATGCTTTTCTTGGAGTCTCTCGCGGCACCATAGCTCAAACACGTCGGGTAAAATATGGGAGTTGACAGCGCGGGAAAACCGCAATAAATAAACTGCAACTTGTGCCCCATATTTAAAGTCCAATTTAAATAATTCACATTGTAGCACATTATTAAACAAAACAACACAACTTTTGACCAATAATATCTACAGTAAATTAATTTACAAAACAAAAACTTACACTTGACATGTCCACGCAAAATGGCGCGAAGAACTCCCGGAAATATTTAAAATGGTAAGATTAATGTATTTCGAGGATACCTTGAGGAAACCCGTTTGACAGCTGGAAGGAATAATTGATTGGAGGAATGTTTCCTTCTAACATTACGGGTGTTGGTATATTCTTCGTAAAGAATTTACATTTAAGTTGGATTTTCTATTGTGTTCACAAGTGTTGGTCACACTTCACTGACTTCACCGACCATCAGAAAGTGAAACTTCCATCTTCTCACAGGTAACAGCGAACATTTACCGTAAACTTCGAATCGCAGCCAAACCTTGAGGACAAATTGAGCACAATTACCTAAAGGTGTAATAAATTATGTATATAATGTATACACTATTAGATAGAAAGTAATTCGTAATCATACGGGTAAAGTCAGCAGCTGTTGTGGTCGGTAATGAAATTAAATCAGTTCGGGTCTCACCTGCTGATTCCAGAAGGGTCAATAACTTTATACAATTATACATCATCTGCTAACAGTTAGGTAGTTTAAAATAATAATAAAGCTAAAGTACATTGTTCATCTTGTAGGTGATTTGGGCTAAATTGTATGCATAGTTATATTTATTATATGCATTTTTATATGCAAAATTATTCAAATAAGATTTAAGTAGAAAAAATAGCTCGATTTGAAGCTTGTCTTATATTGAATGGGTTGGCAAGGATCTAATGATAATTTATTAACGATTCCACAAGTTGGTATTAGTGGAACCGGGACCGACGGCTTAACGTGCTCTCCTTCTCACGGGAACAGTGGCGTTGTAAATCTGAGACGTAAGAAAAGTGCTTTTCTCATTGATACAACCTTAAAAATGTGGTTTAGGTGTCCAAAATGTTTAAAATATCATTATGACAGAAATTAATTGAAAAATACATATTTTATTATTCAAATAACTTAATTGATCAGTATCTATCATCTACATATAGTAAATATAACATTAGTCTTATCAATAAAAGTATAGAAACTTCTATTTCCTTTTTTTTATCATAGCATAAGAAGTAAAAAATAGCCCAAAATGGATGATGTCATTTAGTTATATGTGTTGTTAGATATTGTCAATAGTTTTCCTTGATTAAATAAATATAGTTTGAGTTTGACTTTAATGTAGTTATTTGATTTCTATATATTTAGAATACCGTTGCATGGAAATGTTTATTCATAAAATAGCTTTAAAGAACTCAGCCTTAACAGCTAAGCCGATTAATAAAAACTGTTACAATAATTTGATAGTTGAATAAGATTAAGGTCCTAGATATTTCCGTGACGTCTAACTTTGGAATGCATCACGCTGTAATGGCCAGAATTCCGTAATGAATATTTAGTCACCCTAAGCCCCTCCCTTCGTGAATCATTCTCTGCGTGACCCTCCTCCCCTCGCTTTATCCCTCCTGCCCTCGGACGTAACTCTACAGATTTAGCCCTTTAAATATAAGTCGACACTTTCTGTTTTTATATAGCTACCAAAGAGTAACTAAGTGGGAAAAAAGTGACTCTCGCGAAAAAGTGGGCCTCACCCTTGTGTCATCCGCACACTAGCGCTGCCAGGTAGATAATACGATCTTAAAAGTGCCATACATATAGCATCTATAAGAATAGTATTATATTATAATTACGATTTCTGTGCACGAAAACAATTAACCGTGAGCCTAAATTTATAAATATTTTAAAACTATTTTACTATACGGTATGGTACTGAGGACTTACACAATACATTTAAATTACAATTTTGTTTGCCGACCTGTTGATTTGAATGAATTAACGAATTGAATGAATGACAACTTCATTACTAATAATATTATTATTAATTAACAAACCACAGACAAGAAGGTAGGTCCCCCTACCAGTTACTAGGCGGCGCCACTATCCATATAAATAGCAACTTTATTATTTATTTTGTAACCGTACGTATTGGTCAAGTCCATTATTACATAATTTAATATACTATAATATTCTATTTACTATACAGGATGTCACAGAAGTCGCCGTCAAGGCGAAATCAAGGGATAGGTCTAATCACAACAGTTATCAGAAAAATATTTTCTAAAATCTGTATTTTTCTTATTGGAAAAAATGTACACCCTGTGATGGTTTTTGAACAATTTTATTTATCGTATGTAATCTTAAATAATGCTTGTGTAACCTGTTACCTTAAATTCTAAGCCAACTGCTCCAGCTTGGAAGACAATGTATTTTTTTGTAAAACCTAGTATTCAAAATTGATACTTCGCGAAACTTGTACTTGAATGTACTGAAAAAAATATTACTACATTTTGGCAAGTAATTTTAATAGTTGGCGCATTGAATAAGGATTTTAAAGTTCTGTTACACTTACTACCATACTTCATAGATTGGATAAAAACAACCAGTTTCGAACAATATCATTTAACTTACTAAAAATGATTCTACTGTACCTTCCCAAACAGTGACTTTAGACCGTAATTCAATTCAGAATCTCAAGTTATAGCTCAGATTAAACATCAACAGGTCACTGGAATCTTCTGCAATCAGCTTACCTTTGAAATACTTTGCTGCTTAGCCACTTCCACTAAGGGTAACAGGAGTAAAATAATTAAAATATTGACGTGTGACAGGTTTATGATAGGTCTGTGATAGGTTTACGTGAATAAATATATTTTTAGATAGTTTTTATGCCTCATTATGGGTTAATAAAATAAAATAATAGTTATTTTATTACATGTAACCCAATTTTATTAAAGCGGGTGGTTCCAATAGTTTTACGGCACAGTAACACGATTATAGTTACATATCCGTACATGTGTACGTAATTATTCTAAATTATGTACATTTTATAGTCTTAAGACCGACCTTCACGAATCGAGAGAGATTCACCAAACACTATATAAAGGAATGATGATGGTTGCCTAACGAAGTATATGATAGTTTCGATTAAGGACAATATTTTGGGAAGGAATGGTACCCTCTTTTTATAGTTTTTCAATAGTTTAATAGAATACTGACAAGGCCCATATACAGCCGCAACAACAGCTTAATTTATTTACCTAAGGTATAGGTAGATATTTATATTTAATATAGGTACCTATTTTACATACAATATTTTTGGTATTTTTTTGTTATTGTGTTGATGTTCCTATGACACTACCAGTTCTGTTCTTTGTCTTCACATTGCACTCTCCAGGCAAGTCAGATATTTTAACGATAAAAATATATTGTGTACATTTTTGTTTAAATTATATTAACTTAACCAAATTCCGGTGGGAATGTACGGTGATACACTAAGAATAAAGAATAAAAATCGGCCCTGACACTTCTTTCAGCGTTTTTTGATATTTTATTTATTAAGTAGATAGTAAGAAGCTTAGAGAGCCGCGTTGCTCTGAGGAATACGTATGTAGTGTGGTCTTCTTTACCACTGTTACGTGCGCCAGAAAACTTGGTAAGCTCCCGGTTCCACTAATACTAACTTAGGGAATTATTAAAAGCTTTTCAAAAATAATCATCGCCTCTCGAAGTTTGGCCAGCGCGGTAGCGTGGCTAGACAAGGCCAATTTCCCTAAAAATATGTTCTGAAAGGCTCATCATCAGCAACCAGGAGATCTGTATCTTATATTTACTCGGTTATTGATTGTTAGTAAATTGTTTTCGATGACTTTATGGCTCATTTGATTAATTAAATGATGAAATCTCCAAACCGAGACGAGACGTCATTCTAATGTTAAACCTATCGTTAACTTTCTGTTCCCCCATTCAGAACTAAGGCTTGGGCACACTGGAGGCAACGCTCTGAGACAGACGTAACGTGTGCACGTAAAGTTCTATTTATTTATTTTTATTATTAAAAATAATTATATTTTTTTACGTTACACGGTCTGTGAGATAAGGCAAAAAACGACAAAAAATATTGTTTAATCACGGTTGAAATCGTAAATTTGTTCGGGATTAAGTGAGCTAGATTTTACCGTTCATATTTGTCACAACTATCGGGTGTGACAACATTGTGCGATAAAAATATCTTTGGATAAAAAACTTTTTACCTTGGTTAAAAAGTTGCTGTCGAGTGTGTGGTGTGACCAGACTTTTATAAGGACTTTTAATTTAGATGAGTTGACAGATTGTACTGGTTGTCGTTACTCGAGGGGCCCGGGTTGCGTGCCTGTCTGGGACCAAATTAATTCTTATTACAAAACCCTCGACTCGTAAAAGTTTACACAGAAAGATAAATCACACAAAATGTAAACTTCAATTTTCGAATAATAATATATCATTTTTGACATTTCCACGATTAATTGGTGCTTTAAAGAAGGTTTAATTTGTGCAATAATAATTATTTACAGTTCAAGTTATTGAAATATTGTTAAAGTTTTTCTTTTTTTAATGACTGCGAGACGCAAAGAATTATTAACCTATGACATGTATTTTTGGGAAGATTTAAGCCGGTCTCCATTTTAAATGGGTTAAACTGGTAAAGCCACTATTTATTTATTTTTCAAGAAAAAATAGTCTTTATTATTATGTTTTATGTGTGTATCAATCATGACACTATTTCAATGGTTTTAGTAGTGCCCGCTGCACATTTTGGCGACGGAATCAGTGTTTTTTTCTTTTCAGTTATTATTTAAAGTTATATTATTAATAAATAATTTAAACTTTTTTTTCTGCTGCACCCGCTTATTACAGCTCTCAGTCACAAAGGTTAGTTGGTAGAAAATGCATTTACGGCATTAAGCTCGCCTATGTACCTGCACTTGTTTCGGGTTTGTACAATAAATAATTTAGTATATATATATTTTTTTTAAAATTTTTATATTTTTAATTGTGTTGTTCTTTTAATGTCACGTATTTCCTAAGAACCATTTGTTTGTAAACAATGTTTCAGATACAAAATGTGCGTGTTGTGATATGTTTATAGAAATGTAATATGTTTCTAAAACACATAATATTTGATGCGGTAAACTCCGCCTGCGGGGAACACTGAAACAAGTCAGTTTCGCAACGTTCGCGTTGTTCGTTTGCCACTGATATCAACTTGTAGAATTGTTAATAAATTGACATCAGACCCTGGCCAACCCGTCTGGCCAGCGTGGCGCGCGTAGACCAAATTCTCCTTGGAAGGTCCATCTTCAGATGCGGAGGTCTAGGACTCTGTGTTTTAGAGGCTGTATAATAAATGAATAATGATAATTTTTTTCGATGATATAAAGGAAATTGTCCTGTAGGTACTTACGATTTATTTGTTTATTGGAAGTAAGGTACAATGATTTAAAAAAAAAACTAAATTATTAAATAAACTAAAAACTTAACTTTAACATAAATAACAAAACATAAATTACTATTAATAAAAATAAACCTACTAAATAAATAAATAAAAATACAACTAAAATCTAAAATAAAGATAAAACAAAATAAAAATTATTATAAATAAAAAAATTGCTCCAAATCGCTGCCAATGGGCGAAGTGCCAAGGATACTGGCAGCATTGCCAAGTTGAATGGCAATGCTGATCCTTTGGCCCAAATATTGCCCAGCCTTTTTGTCTCCCGAGTAATTTGTAAGTACTTAATTGTCATTGAATTACAACTTGATGTCGTATAAATGAAACAATGAGTATTTCCGTTATTCAAACAATAAATCGCGCTTTAGGAAGTTTAATCCCTTCGCTTTTGGGCTCAGAGCCAAAATGCTACTCTGGTACTGTAGTTGTAGGTACGAGTCACAGATCTTATATACAGTCTAGACAAGACATGTCATTTCTGGACAGTTTTATGTAAGTCCTCGCTTATTCTTTGGTTTCTTAAACTTACAAATTCTTATAATAAAAACTATATCTTAGAAGCGGAAATTATTATTATCTAAATTGTTTTACCAATTGCCCCCGTGGTATAGCGGTTAAGTCCGTGGTTTAAGACGCGGAGATACCGGGTTCGATTCCTGGTCTAGACACAGTAATTTAATTTAATTGTGTTATTTCTTGAGTTTTGTACGCCGAAGACATCGACAAGCTTGCTATAGTAAAGTTGAAAGCGTGGCTTCTGACCACCCCAAAAGGAATACAGTCATGATGATACCTACTTTACTAATTTAAAATAAATAAATAGCTGTTTCACCCGGTTTTGACTGGGTAGTAAAGTGATCGGCAAAGAAATCAGTTGGTCGTAAGGTCACATGTTCTACTCCGATGGTGACTTCATGACACTTTCTGGGTTGCATGGAAATAAAATTCAGTTCAGTAAGCGTGAAACTAATACACAGACAAATGGCCGTAAAGCGATACAAATAGCCCCATTGTATGAGCAGATAAAAGCACTGCGTCAACCATACAAGCTAATCATAAGGTGTTCGTAACGGCCTGGTGTAAATAATAGAAGCAAAAGCTCTCGTCCTAAATCTCTCGACATCTCTAGTATCTTTCTAAGATCTATGGAGCTAGCCAATTTGCTGCAAAAAGCTGTTCAATACCGTAGAAGGCATCCACTATCCAGTGAAACGAAAGTAGCGCATTTCTTATGATATGTGTCTCGACTTTTTAGTAGCTCGAGTGCACAACTTTTTTGCTATTTCATGGAAACATTTGTGACTTTTGTGTCCCGGCTTTAAAAAGTTGCTGCTAAGAACCTCAAGCTGCACAAATACGCCGATCTCAGTACAGGTTACGAGCTTGCGCCGTTTGGGGTCGAGACGACGGAGACAAGAAGGCTGGTAATTATTTCTGCCAATGTATTAGCCTCGCTATACAAAGGGGAAATGTTGCCAGTCTCCTTGGGACTGTATGTAATGAGATGTCTCTAGAGGACATTTTTTATTTATAGATAATTCTCTTTTTATTAAGTTTCGTTTTTTTTTTAAATATATATATATAGCCGGCGTAGTGAGTGTAGGCCCAATTCTCCAGATATATGTTCTGGAAGGCCCATCTCCAGCAGTGGAGGTCTAGGACGCCGTGTTCTAGGGGTTGTAATGATGATGAATTTTTAATTATTCATCATCACGACTGTAACTCTTTCAGGGTGGTCATAAACCACGCTTTAAAGTTTCACTACTAAAAAAATACTATAGAGGCTCATCATGACGAGTGGCAAGCTTGTCAATTTCTCATATAAAAATAAAATATTGTGCCCGAGCAGGAATCGAACTCGGTATCTTCGCATTTAAATCCACGCACTTAACTAATTGAAAAAGAAACACCGATTTAAGTGCAGATATCTTAAAATTATCCACTTCGCTGGCTAATACACTAGTCTGACGGTTAAGTCCGTTGATTTACTGGGTTCGATTCCATTTATTCCTTTTATTTTTATCTACACATTTTTTTTTGTTTTCAATTATTTTATTATTTTTTCTTTTATTATTGATAGTCACTGTTCAATTGCCACTATTAATTTAAATCTCTATAATATACTGTTGTAATTATATTGTCTAAATATGAATAAGCTGTGATTTAAAATAAACATCACGCATCTTGTAATTGTCTGGCGTCCTTCAATTAAAAGTTTAGTTTTAGCAAACACAACAGCTCCCACATTGTTTTGCAATATTTTAGCGCGCTCTAATATCCTTGTTACTTGTATAATTTAACATGTCTGAGCCAAGATCGATAATCAGTACGTGCATAGACTTAGCTTGAACTCCCCCATACGACATTGTAAAGTGATTATGGTGTAAGTTTAGACCAGTAACCCTATTCTGTTTATTCTCACTACGATAATTTAAAAAAAAGGGAGTATTACTGAGTTATTTAATTTAAGTTGTTTTAATACGTAGTCAAAATGCAATATACATTAACGCAAGACGCGAGTGAGACATAATGAAAATAAGGCGCGCTTCAAACGTACTTACGGTTCCATAGCTACTGACCAAAGGGTATTGCAAACAGAGTGGCTACTCTCGGTCACCCGCACACTAGCGTCGCCAGGTGGATGGTAGGATACTTAAAGTATACATACCTATTATAGGTATAGCTTCTACATATAAATGACTGTTTATATTTTTGTGTCTATACTTAGTAAATATCAATAGTTTTCCTTAATAATTAAATAGGAATAGTATTATTAGATTATTTTTTGATCTCTCTCTTGTCCCAAAGGTCGACTGTCAGAGAATGCCTAACGGCATTAAGCTTCGCCTTTTGTACTATTGTGCAATAAAGTTTTTAAATAAAAATAAAATAAATAAATAAAAATTATTTCCAAAATTTTTGAGCCCGCAACCAATTAACTGCGCGTGTTTTTTTTTAAATATTGTGTATTTAGTTTACCATATACACTATTACATATATACATAGGCAGGTACAATACATATATTTTTTACTAAGGTTATATAATTCGCTTGTTCACAACAATGGCCGACATGTTGATTGAATTAATGAATGAATGAACATTCAATTTAATACCCCTACCGTCTACCAGGCGGCGCACTTTCTATGTGGCACCATAGAAAGTGAGTGTAAAGAACCGAGATTTGACAATTGCTTTTTCGAAGTTTCCACCCCCTGCTACTGACCTTGCTACTGATTCAAGTGCGTCAGTTAGACCTAGTTTGCTAGTCCCACGCGTTGTCTTCGTACCGCAACTTCCCCTTTTGTTTTAATCTAAGATTTCTTACTATAAGTATTTCGTATCGTAAACTATTGTCGAAATATATTTAATAGAACTTGTTAAGAAATCTTTTAACACAAACGATAAATAGAACTCCTCCAGTGGGGTGCGAACTGATGGTCTGTTTCGATATTAATCTCAGCACAAGTGATCTGAAAATAAACCAAGAATTTCTTCGCCAACAACTATTTGACGAAAGAAAACAGACATCGCATAGACTTAGTCAAGACTGAGCTTTTAGTAATGAGAAGTAAAGTAATTATTACTATTTATGAGTGGTCTAGCGTGGATGTAGACGATTCGATTCCTGGTCGATACACTAAAAATATTTAATATATTTGTCATATTTTCGAGTAGTGAAGTTAAGTAAAGCTAAATGTAAATCCTCTTCTTTAAATGCGTGGTTTCTGACCACCCCGGAAGGGATACGGTCGCGATGATTTATTTTTAAGGAGCCTATGGTACATAGTTACATTACAAACTAGTTTATATAATTTTAACGGGTCTTTACGCGATTTACCTTAGAGACATATTTGTGTGTCGTCATTTCTAAAAACTTTTAAAAGTGATAAGTGGGTAGGTTTACATCTACCGCCCAGTATGTACGAGACTACAACGTCCGTCGGGGGAAATACGAGGGGCGTTCAAAATATTCTCGGTATGTGGATAAAAACAAACAAGTACGAAAAGTTTGATATTTTTATTTTTCAATATACTCCCCCCCTATGTTCATACACTTATAAGATCGATCAATTATTTTTTTTAATCCCTCATAAAAATATTTTTTATCTTTGGTGTAAAAATGCTCCTCCACGGCCGTCTTCAACGCTTCATCGTCAGAAAATTTATTTCCACGCAGATCCTTTTTAAGATTGGGAAACAAAAAGAAGTCGCTTGGGGCTAAGTCCGGACTATAGGATGGATGAGTAACAGTTTCAAACCCACATTCAACAATAGCTGCCTTGGCAATATGAGCAGTATGGACAGGGGCGTTGTCATGCAGAAGCAGAACACCTTTGGTTAACTTTCCTCGCCTCTTTTCTTTGATCGCATCTCTTAATTGACGTATAACGTTAGCGTAGTACTGCCCTGTGATATTTACACCTTTTTCTTTATAATCGATAAGCAAAACTCCTTCACAATCCCAAAATATTGTGGCCATGACCTTGCCAGCTGACGGGATTACCTTGAACTTCTTGGGATGAGCTGAACCCTTAATGTGCCACTGCATGGACTCCTGTTTGCTCTCTGGGTCATAATGATGAACCCAGGTTTCATCTCCAGTAACTATTTTTTGCAGCACCTCATCGGGATTTTCACCACACAGGTCGATAAAATCTGAACAGCAAGCCACACGCATATCCTTTTGAAGAAGCGTCAGCATTCGCGGAACCCATCTTGCACTTACTTTTGACATATTAAGATGGTCATGTATAATGTCATGTACGGTACCAATAGAGAGATTGGTTACTTGAGCTATAGATTTTACCTTCACTCGGCCGTCTTCCAATATAAGTTTTTCCACTTTATCAATATTTTCTTGTGAGGTAGCCACTACAGGCCGGCCAGGTCTAGGGTCATCTTCAATACTCTCCCTTCCACGCTTAAATTCGCTTGACCATTTTTGAATAGTAGATAAAGAAGGAGCAGACTCACGGTAAACACAATCCATTTCCTCTTTTATGGTTTTTTGATTTTTACCCTGTTTTGTCAAGAATTTTATGACGGATCGGTGCTCTAATTTCGTTAAAATTGTTAATTCGCTCATGGTGTTCATGTTTGTTCGGCAATTGCAGAAAAACAAAAGAACATCTCGGTTCCAATTTTACTTTTTTTTAATGTCAATGGATGAATCTTAGCGTCCAGTAACAAATATATATATATAAAAGAGGTTGTAACGTATCAATACCGAGAATATTTTGAACGCCCCTCGTATGTCTCTAAGGTAAATCGCGTAAAGACCCGTTAAAATTATAAAAACTATTATGAATGTGCGCGAAAGTTTAAAAAGTCACATTACAATTTGACCGCCTCCGGGGTCTAGTGGTAACAAACGTTGCCGTGAACTCGGGAGGTCGTGGGTTCGATTCCCACTGGGGGCAAGTTGTACATTATATAATTTGTCTCGGTCTGGGTGTTTATATGTATTATATGTAAATATTTACAAAAAAAAAAAGTATAATATGTAGTTTATCAACCATCTAGTTTCCGTAACACAAGCCTCGTAGCTTACCACGGAAAATAGATGGCGCTGCACGCCTGTCTGAAAAAAAAAACTAGTTTAAAGGAATCTATGATACTAGTATAGAAGTCGTGTAAACTCGAAAATGGCCTGATCGATTTGAATATGTTTTCTTTTGGCTTGTTCGACTTGACACATGGATGGTAAGTAAATATAGAAAAATCCAAAGTAACAGCAGAAAAAATAAAAACACGAAATTAGAATTATTTATGGTATTTCCAGTATGAAAAACCGAAATATTTAGTCGGTCGTTTGTTCTTTAATCTATATTGCACCGATTTTGATAACAATTGATACGATTTGTTACTTAGATTGCAGACTCCATCTTCATTTAAGCATGACATGTATTACTCGTATATTAATATATATATAATAATGTTAACAGCTTACGTATAATAAATATCCATATTTTAATTTTGCGTGTTTTCGTTTCGTCCTAATTTCAAGACAAAGAAAAACGAATTATTTTATAGTTTTTTTTTCGAGTATACCATCAATTACCGTATATCTTTATAGTTCAATGAAAAAAAAAACTAAATCGTGTCTGTTGAAAAATAATAGGTTATTATATATAAGTCAATGAAACAGCGTTACTGTCAAGGACCGTTATTGGGTGTTGAGTTTTGTTATTTAACTAGTGACTTTCCTAAAGTAATAAATAGATTACTACAATAAAATCCTGCGGGTCTATTACGTAATGAATCCACTGTCTTTGTTTTGCGAATTAATTCTAAGAACTTTACTGCCTATCAACACAAGTTGTCTCTAACGTACCAAACTCGAGAAATATCACAAATAAATTATTGTGTCCCGACGAAGAATCGACCCCGGTACCTCCGCGTCTAAATCCACAGACTATGGAGCAGAAACTAAAAAACAATACAATACAATAGGTATTTTGAAAAACTTGTTATCTAAGAATTGAAAACTGATCTAAAGTAATTTGTCCATTTTCCGTTAGCTGTTGTTTGTTTTGCGAAAAAACGAATAAATAAATGTATGCAAATATTTATGACATATTTGGTAAAATTACTGTTTACTTTGACAACAAGGTTGTGGTATTTCCCTGGTTCGTGCAAAACATCCAAACGTGATTTTTATGCGTATGCTTTCAACATACAATTTCTGGGACGACTGGGACGGGTTGACATCTGCACGTACCGCATTCTTTACGGACTAAATTATGTTTTGGGCATGAGTTTTAAACGATACATTGCAAAATAACATGCCACACAGAGACACGCTCAGGAGACACAAGGTGTGCATTTATCTTGTAAGGGAATTTGGGTTAAATTGCATTCACATTTATTAATTTTTAGATAAATTAGTCTAACAAGATAACAAATTAAGAAAAAACACGCTTTATTTTCCGAGTATATAGTTTAGGCGAGCAAAATGTTTAAAATATTAAAAAATAAAGGACTTGATTGACGAAAACTGCATATTTTTTACTTAATGGCCAGTAACATATAGTAAAAATAACATTAGTCGATCAATAAAACTATTGAAACTACTATTTAGATTTTTTAAATCATTGTATACAGCACAAATAACCCAAAATGGATGATGTCATTTTAAAGCAATTTATGGATTTAACGTTCGGGTGCTTTGTCCATCCTGTGTTGGGAAGACACAAGAAAAATAATATACTACCGAGAAAGGCTGGTTTTTGACTTCTTTCAGTAAGTGGTGTAAATAGTGGTATGGGTCCAAAATAAACAACGCAAAAAACATTGTCACAAAAAAACTTGTAAGAAAGAAGCAGGTTAACGTTTAGCCAACTATGGAAGAAGGTTGTTTGTCCACCGCAATTCAATTAAATTCTATTCTAATATTTTTATTTTAAATAATATTATTTTTATAAAATTATATACAAAATATCACGCCTAACGTGACACTGCAGTCCAATAGAACTCCCCATTAGCGATTGCAGTTTCGCAAAACGGGATCGCGCTACACTAAACGCGAATCCTACAACTTTCTAAAATAGCCCTTTTTTGCACCACTTGTGATTTATATCATTTAGTCATAACAAAAAATAATAAATAATTATGATTTGATTATGAGTAATTACAGGATTGGATAAGTATAAAACTAATTTATAAGAATATATTAATAAAAGTAAAGCAAGTATTTAAAATGTAGTCACAATAAATACTTGAATTATTCTTTATAAGTATATAGCTTCATATACCCACCTGTTATGTGTCGATTGTAAAATATATAACATGTCAAATAAATGTTGCTTTTTGAAACAAAAACATCTTGTTTTACTATGATTCTGAATAATCCGACAGGATTAACGGAGCTGCAAGATTGCACTCCCTACGTTGCCCCCAACCACCCTTAAATCTCGTATGCAACTCAAAGCAGTTTTTCTCGTTGACGGTGACGGACGTGATGGCACTGGTGGACAAACGGCCTCAGACGTAATCTTACAATCTGTGCGTATAATCAAGATGTCATTGAAATCTTTTGAAACCAACTTCTTAAATGGAAATATATTTGTGACCTAAATACAGTCTCGTTTGTAACTTCATATTAATTGTAATAATTTTACTTATTCTGAGCACATTTAAAATATAAATTACTCAGATCAGACGGACCTGAAATATGCTCCAAGTCAAATTAACATTTGTCAAGGATTTAACCTTAAAAGTAATCCGTTCTAAGAACGACCGAACAAGTATCCGAATGAAATCTACTTTCTATGAAAAAAAAACATGTAGATTCCGTAAGTTTGACGTTTGACTTTACTTCCCAAAGTGTGATCCTTATAAGCGATACTATCACCTAGTTAGTATATAGTATAGGTTAATTATATTTTTCAATTAATAAATTGAGCCTTGAATATATTACGTTATGCAACCCATCACCGTTACTTTGTTAGCATTTTTTTTATAAAAAAAATATAGATTTCATTTAGATACTCGATCGGTGAAGGTCACTTCTAGACACATATTAGATTATCCTGAGTTTTGAATTTTTGTTCTGGTTTATTGTTTTGAGAGATTGCAGCCCTAATTTAAGAGCAATTGTGTTTTGATGTTTGGATGCCAAGTGTGAGAAGTGCCAAGGTGAACCGATGAGGGGGCGGCCTCTGAGACATAACTATTTTTAGACTATAACATATATTAGACAGGAATACCTATCTAATATATGTTATAGTAATTTATCTTAAATTAATTTATTAGAATGAACAGTATAAATTATTATTAATGTAAACTACTAAATAATTAGCCGTCAACAAGTCGTCTGGCCAGCGTGGCGAGTGTAGGCCAAATTCTCCAGTTATATGTTCTGGAAGGCCCATCTCCAGCAGTGGAGGTCTAGGACGCTGTGTTCCTGGGGCTGTAATGATGAATGAATGATGATACTAAATAATTCAACTGAAAACTAAAACAACAAAAAAAGGGATAACATAATAAAATAATTTATTATAAACATTAAACTTGTATTTCTTATTAATAATTAATTAGTTAATTGACTTATTTTAGTAAAAAAACACATTTTAAAACAACAAATTCAAATATAATTTTCGTGACACTTCAATATTCATAATATGAAAGAGATAGACTTATTGATGTAAGGTGATCGAGAAATCTTAAATTTTGCCGGAAATATTTAAAATTGAAACATTTAATTATACCTTATTAGCTTTGGAGAGTTTACAACTCAAACCACTGATATCCACGATCCCTTAAAATACCCGTTTGACAGCTGGAGGAAATGGTTGAGTGGAGGAGCTGTTGAGGAAACGTCTCAGAATACGAGTGAGAATGTACTTTTGTGAAATGTAGTTTTTAACTTTCTAGGAAATAAAATTACGTTCATTTTGGAGATATATGTATTAAGCATATATTTGTTTAAAAGTAAAGTATCATCATCCTTTCGGGGTGGTCAGAAACCACGCTTATAAATAAGCTATAAGATTCACATCTAGCCAACTTTACTATAGGCCAATCATGACAAGTGGCTAGCTCGTCGATGTCTCCAGCGTACCAAAGGAGAGAAATATCACAAAAAAAATATTTAATTTAAATATTAATAAAATGTATTTATTTACATTAATAAATATTTTTGTGTCCCGACCAGGAATCGAACCCGGTACCTCCGAGTCTAAGTCCACGGACTTAACCGCTAGACCACGGAGGCAGTTATTTATTTGTTTAAGTACATAAAATTATTCTTTTAGTTTAGAATGTTCGTAATTTTATTTCTAAAAAAATTGATAGATTATTTTTATTAAAAGTACACTCAGTCTTGAAAAAACTTTAAATTGTTGAATTGTGCAAGCGAGAGGGAACCCTCCGAGTAAGAATGTCTAGCCTGCACCCTTAGTGCAAAAAAAATGCCTTACATAGTCATAAAATCATTATTCAAGTCATTATTTAATTTTAACCGCTGTTGCGTGTACAATTCAGATAACACTTTCATACGTCCAGGGTTATAGTCCTAGCTTTAATTTTCCACGCAGATGAATAGGTGGATAAGCTGCCTAATAGTGTAATGTTAAACCTATGTACCAATAAAGTAATAATACAACGCGTAGATGCCAACTGCGAGACATTTATTACACAAACATGTATTTCTTGTGTAGAGAAGAGAGCCGTTATGTTTTTATTGTTATTGCTAGTCCCATACTACACTCTCGTGCAATAGAAATCGGCCTTACGACGGAAACAAATTTCTTTATAGACGAAATCATAATACTATTAAATAATACAACTTGCCAGTCGACTTACTATGGACCTCTAGAGTGCCCCATAGCGCTTACGTACTAAAATCCTATAACCGTCCGCTTCGCTGTTGGCCCACTGCTGACCTTTACAGCTATGGCTAAAACCAAAACGAAGTGTCTGTAATTATAACGATATAACGAAAGTTAAAAATAGCGTCGAATTCACCAGCTGGCGGCGGCTGACCGTTAAATTTTAATCGTAAAAATTTTAGATATTACATTTTGCTGGCTTATTCAGAATCGTGGCTACCCGTAAAGTCACTTAAGAACTAGCTAAATTATTCAACACATTAGGGAAAAAGAAAAGTAAATCACGAACGTATCCCTTGCTATATCACAAATAAATTAAATAAATGATTGTGTTCGGACCAGGCATCGAACCTGCTATCTCTAAATTTAAGCCTAAATCCACATAGAGGTAGTTACATTGGTGGTCGACAATAAAAAAACATTTAGCTATGGGGTCATATGTCGTGCTCAGACAGTGACGTCATATAGCCTATTTGCGTCCATTGATTCCAAAGAACATATCTATTAAATGGTATTGAAATTGGTTCAGTAGTATGGACATGAATGAAGAAAAGAGTGAATCAGACAACTGTGGAGACAAATGTTGTGGTCCTATAATGCATTCACGTTTAAATTAGCAGGAAGTTATTTTAAACATATTATTTAACGAAAAAGTTGTAAGAACGCGTTCCTTAAATCCTACAAAGGTCGGTTCAAACCCCCCCGGCATGTACCAATGACAAATACACTTTTCTTACGTACATTTCTCATAGATTTACAACACCACTGTTCCCGTGCCTCGGAGAGCACGTTAAGCCGTCGGCCCCGGGTTCACTTATGGAAACGTTAATAAATTGACATCGTATCCCAGTGACTTTGCAGCCAAGTGTAATTGTCGTGAATAGCTGATATGGTTTGTGCGGAGGCGATATCCGTCTGACCATGCTGATTCAATCTGTGATATCATTTATTTGAATTTGCATTTGATCCTTCTAGAAAAAGATAAATAATAATTTGTTAGAAAGAAAATGAATTGCATATTTTGTTTAATTGTCTTGCGATAAGATAAAATATCTTGTAACTTTCAAATCAACACTTATGTTACGAAATAATCTTAAACAAGTCTGAAAATTAAAATTATCTTTGTTCACGTAAACCTTTTATTCTTATTCTTTATTTGTCACCGAACGTTCCCAACGGAATTTGGTTAGGTCCATGATTACATCAATTTCTATATTTTAATTTAATTTCCTAACTGTATCGTGCCTGGAGAGTGTGATGTTAGCAACGAAGAACAGAACTAGCAGTACCATTTGAAGACACATAAATTAATGTTATTGAAACATAAAATTAGATACGGCTGTAAAGGGGCCGGTTTTTTTAAATAATTTTATAAACTAAAAACTAGATTAGGTCTTTTACAGGCATTTGTGACGTCACTATTTAAAGTATTTTGAATAGCACAATGGTCCAAAGAGCAAGCTGTTAGCAGATGACCAGCAGCTTCAGCGTCAACGCATGCTTTTCACATTAAACTTAAAGTATTCCGGGTTATATGACCAAGGATATATTCCTTAGACGAGGAGGTACTGGATTCAATTCCTGGTCAAGAAACAATGTCTATATTTATTTAATTTGTGGTACCCTAGAGACATTGATAAGCTATCCACTTGTCATGATTGGCCTATAGTAAAGTTAGCTAAATGTGAATCCGCTTCTTTAAATGCGTGGTTTTTGACTACCCCGGAAGGCTCGTGACGATAAGTTGGTATATTGGTTACGGTATGGGGGAGCATATATTCTCCGTCTGGTTCGGTTGCGGAACACCCGCTGTGTTCTCGTACGTGCAACGATACTGGTATATGGTACAACATAACCTAAGTGAAACTATGTCAGTATAATTAGTAAGATCGATGTCGTGTGCCGACCTCCGTACTAATTATCAGTGACAGCCCAGCTGATAATAGATAAGTCACTCACCGTTGGATGCCACGGTATATCGCTTTCATAAGTTACAACACAGAACATGAAAAAATAATACAAATACTTAGTCGGTATTTTTTAATTCTTTTTTTTGTACTAGCACGACATATGACTTTGCGCCCACCTGATGGTAAGTGGCGCGCGAGTTCCATAAACGTTAGCAACTGGAATCAGACACTCATGACTGACATCAGTCCCTAACACTATGCCGGCTTGACTGCGCATAAAATGACTGGGTAAAAAATAATGGACAATGCCCAGAGTCTTATATTTGATATATTTGTTGTTTATAGAGAAAAAAAATCTACAATGTGTTTGACAGTGATTAAAACCAGTGAGGTGCGAACTATAAGAACTAGAAAATATACAAGCTAAGCCAGTGGGTAGCCAGACGCACTTACGATTTCTATTAGTTTTTTCTGTGCTGTATTTACATGGTTAACTGAAGCAGATAATGTTTTTGATTCTGATTTAATTAAAAACGAATATTTTACGTTCGATTGATAATTTGGGAGTTTTTGATGAGTTGACGTTCTTAATTTATGATAGTGCGAAATTATACGGTGAATAGATAAAAATAAAACAATTTGACAAAGGCTTTTTTCAGCCGCTTTAACTAGAATTTGCTGTTAATTATTAATTACTCAAATGACATTTTAATTTAATTAGTTAAGTAGGTATGTAACAATATATAATTTGACTGACAAGGCCCACATACAGCCGCAACAACAGTTTCATTTAATTAGTTAAGTAGGTATGTAACAATATATAATTTGACTGACAAAGCCCATATACAGCCGCAACAACAGTTTAATTTAATTAGTTAAGTAGGTATGTAATAATATATAATTTGACTGACAAGGCCCACATACAGCCGCAACAACAGTTTCATTTAATTAGTTAAGTAGGTATGTAACAATATATAATTTGACTGACAAAGCCCATATACAGCCGCAACAACAGTTTAATTTAATTAGTTAAGTAGGTATGTAACAATATATAATTTGACTGACAAAGCCCATATACAGCCGCAACAACAGTTTAATTTAATTAGTTAAGTAGGTATGTAATAATATATAATTTGACTGACAAAGCCCATATACAGCCGCAACAACAGTTTAATTTAATTAGTTAAGTAGGTATGTAATAATATATAATTTGACTGACAAAGCCCATATACAGCCGCAACAACAGTTTAATTTAATTAGTTAAGTAGGTATGTAACAATATATAATTTGACTGACAAAGCCCACATACAGCCGCAACAACAGTTTAATTTAATTAGTTAAGTAGGTATGTAACAATATATAATTTGACTGACAAAGCCCACATACAGCCGCAACAACAGTTTAATTTAATTAGTTAAGTAGGTATGTAACAATATATAATTTGACTGACAAAGCCCACATACAGCCGCAACAACAGTTTAATTTAATTAGTTAAGTAGGTATGTAACAATATATAATTTGACTGACAAAGCCCATATACAGCCGCAACAACAGTTTAATTTAATTAGTTAAGTAGGTATGTAATAATATATAATTTGACTGACAAAGCCCATATACAGCCGCAACAACAGTTTAATTTAATTAGTTAAGTAGGTATGTAACAATATATAATTTGACTGACAAAGCCCATATACAGCCGCAACAACAGTTTAATTTAATTAGTTAAGTAGGTATGTAACAATATATAATTTGACTGACAAAGCCCACATACAGCCGCAACAACAGTTTAATTTAATTAGTTAAGTAGGTATGTAACAATATATAATTTGACTGACAAAGCCCACATACAGCCGCAACAACAGTTTAATTTAATTAGTTAAGTAGGTATGTAACAATATATAATTTGACTGACAAAGCCCACATACAGCCGCAACAACAGTTTAATTTAATTAGTTAAGTAGGTATGTAACAATATATAATTTGACTGACAAAGCCCACATACAGCCGCAACAACAGTTTAATTTAATTAGTTAAGTAGGTATGTAACAATATATAATTTGACTGACAAAGCCCATATACAGCCGCAACAACAGTTTAATTTAATTAGTTAAGTAGGTATGTAACAATATATAATTTGACTGACAAAGCCCACATACAGCCGCAACAACAGTTTAATTTAATTAGTTAAGTAGGTATGTAACAATATATAATTTGACTGACAAAGCCCACATACAGCCGCAACAACAGTTTAATTTAATTAGTTAAGTAGGTATGTAACAATATATAATTTGACTGACAAAGCCCACATACAGCCGCAACAACAGTTTAATTTAATTAGTTAAGTAGGTATGTAACAATATATAATTTGACTGACAAAGCCCACATACAGCCGCAACAACAGTTTAATTTAATTAGTTAAGTAGGTATGTAACAATATATAATTTGACTGACAAAGCCCACATACAGCCGCAACAACAGTTTAATTTAATTAGTTAAGTAGGTATGTAACAATATATAATTTGACTGACAAAGCCCACATACAGCCGCAACAACAGTTTAATTTAATTAGTTAAGTAGGTATGTAACAATATATAATTTGACTGACAAAGCCCACATACAGCCGCAACAACAGTTTAATTTAATTAGTTAAGTAGGTATGTAACAATATATAATTTTACTGACAAAGCCCACATACAGCCGCAACAACAGTTTAATTTAATTAGTTAAGTAGGTATGTAACAATATATAATTTGACTGACAAAGCCCACATAC
This sequence comes from Tinea semifulvella, assembly GCA_910589645.1. Classification (NCBI taxonomy): domain Eukaryota; kingdom Metazoa; phylum Arthropoda; class Insecta; order Lepidoptera; family Tineidae; genus Tinea; species Tinea semifulvella. The sequence goes on from OU342602.1 coordinate 12,339,357, forward strand.
AGCCGCAACAACAGTTTAATTTAATTAGTTAAGTAGGTATGTAACAATATATAATTTTACTGACAAAGCCCACATACAGCCGCAACAACAGTTTAATTTAATTAGTTAAGTAGGTATGTAACAATATATAATTTGACTGACAAAGCCCACATACAGCCGCAACAACAGTTTAATTTAATTAGTTAAGTAGGTATGTAACAATATATAATTTGACTGACAAAGCCCACATACAGCCGCAACAACAGTTTAATTTAATTAGTTAAGTAGGTATGTAACAATATATAATTTGACTGACAAAGCCCATATACAGCCGCAACAACAGTTTAATTTAATTAGTTAAGTAGGTATGTAACAATATATAATTTGACTGACAAAGCCCATATACAGCCGCAACAACAGTTTAATTTAATTAGTTAAGTAGGTATGTAACAATATATAATTTGACTGACAAAGCCCATATACAGCCGCAACAACAGTTTAATTTAATTAGTTAAGTAGGTATGTAACAATATATAATTTGACTGACAAAGCCCACATACAGCCGCAACAACAGTTTAATTTAATTAGTTAAGTAGGTATGTAACAATATATAATTTGACTGACAAAGCCCACATACAGCCGCAACAACAGTTTAATTTAATTAGTTAAGTAGGTATGTAACAATATATAATTTGACTGACAAAGCCCACATACAGCCGCAACAACAGTTTAATTTAATTAGTTAAGTAGGTATGTAACAATATATAATTTGACTGACAAAGCCCACATACAGCCGCAACAACAGTTTAATTTAATTAGTTAAGTAGGTATGTAACAATATATAATTTGACTGACAAAGCCCATATACAGCCGCAACAACAGTTTAATTTAATTAGTTAAGTAGGTATGTAACAATATATAATTTGACTGACAAAGCCCATATACAGCCGCAACAACAGTTTAATTTAATTAGTTAAGTAGGTATGTAATAATATATAATTTGACTGACAAAGCCCATATACAGCCGCAACAACAGTTTAATTTAATTAGTTAAGTAGGTATGTAATAATATATAATTTGACTGACAAAGCCCATATACAGCCGCAACAACAGTTTAATTTAATTAGTTAAGTAGGTATGTAATAATATATAATTTGACTGACAAAGCCCATATACAGCCGCAACAACAGTTTAATTTAATTAGTTAAGTAGGTATGTAATAATATATAATTTGACTGACAAAGCCCATATACAGCCGCAACAACAGTTTAATTTAATTAGTTAAGTAGGTATGTAATAATATATAATTTGACTGACAAAGCCCATATACAGCCGCAACAACAGTTTAATTTAATTAGTTAAGTAGGTATGTAATAATATATAATTTGACTGACAAAGCCCATATACAGCCGCAACAACAGTTTAATTTAATTAGTTAAGTAGGTATGTAATAATATATAATTTGACTGACAAAGCCCATATACAGCCGCAACAACAGTTTAATTTAATTAGTTAAGTAGGTATGTAATAATATATAATTTGACTGACAAAGCCCATATACAGCCGCAACAACAGTTTAATTTAATTAGTTAAGTAGGTATGTAATAATATATAATTTGACTGACAAAGCCCATATACAGCCGCAACAACAGTTTAATTTAATTAGTTAAGTAGGTATGTAATAATATATAATTTGACTGACAAAGCCCATATACAGCCGCAACAACAGTTTAATTTAATTAGTTAAGTAGGTATGTAATAATATATAATTTGACTGACAAAGCCCATATACAGCCGCAACAACAGTTTAATTTAATTACCTAACGTAGGTAGATATTTATATTTAATATAGGTACCTATATTTTTGGTTATTGTGTTGATGTTCCTATGTCACTACCAGTTCTGTTCCTTGTCTTCACATTGTCTTCACAGAGTTCCAGGCAAGTCAGATATTTTAACGTTAATTATATATTGTGTACAATTTTGTTTAAATTATATTGACTTAACCAAATTCCGGTGGGAATGTATGGTGATACACTAAGAATAAGAATAAGTATGGCAATAAATATTATGAGCTAATGTTATTAAAGTTACTCATTTTTAAGAGGAAGTGAAAGTTTGATTAATTTTGTCACATTAATTTCTTACATTCTAATTGTTCGTGGCGATTAAAGTTATGTCATTATTTAATGAATATTATTATATTTTATTTGTAAGATGACAATATTAATTTAATATTATTTGACATTTATATCATTGTTATTTAGATAAAAAACAATGATACAAAGGAGAAATATTGCCAGTCTCATTGGGATCTCTCAGATGGGTCATCTCTAGAGAAGATTTTATTAATAGTTTATTTTTAATTTTCATAATTTAGGTAGCTTTTAATTTATATTTAATGCCTATTAATTTACTTCGAATATTTTTTTTTAGATAATATTTGATACGGCCCTTTTACATCCACGAATTGAAATTAAATTTAATATTATTTGACATTTATATCATTGTTTTAGGATAATAAGTTGACAAGGCCCTTCTACAACCACGAATTTATTTATCTATACATTATTAGGTTCAGATATAAGTAATTGTTTGTGGCAACTGTTAGAGAATATTTTTCAAGCTTCACGCAACCATAATTTATATTTTGAATCGAGTTTAATATTTGAAAGAAGACAAATTTCTAAGCATTCCATGGATTCACCGTGCGGGTGCCGGGTCCATCGTGTGTGGGTAAGAGATGAGAAGAATGGTGTCTCGGGCTTGCGACCGACAATTGGCTGGTTTAAGAAAAGGAGGCCTCCTTTTTTTCTATTGCGCGATAATACGCTCACCATCCACCATTCTACTTCTCTCCCTACCCAACCAAATACTGTATGATTCCGTTAATGCCGTCTTGGAAGCTCGTTCCATAAATGTATTGACGGCAGACCTGCTTAGGCCCAATTCTTTCAGTAAGTGATGCAAAGATTTTGCTGGAACTCCTCTTGCACCAACTTCCACTGCGTAAAGCTGAGTCTTGAACCCGTTCCTGATCATTTCTTCTGTGAGATCATAATATTTATTCAACTTCATGTTGTGGTCTTTTGGAATATTTGATTCCCACGGAACGGTAAGTTCAATAAGGATAACTTTTTTCAAGTTCCGAGAAAACACTAAGATGTCTGGCCTATAGGCTGATACAGCTAGTTCATCTGGGATCCTATAATGGTGTTCAAATGTATCCATGAGAATTTTCCAGTCTGATGCGGCGCCAAGGATCGAGGTGGGCTTGCATTTAGTTTTCGTGCTTTGCCCTTCCTTTACAAATGTGGTCAAAGTTTTATTTGTAGTCAGTCCCTTTCTGGCTCTTGCAATAGAAAGACTTACTGCTTCACGGATAACACCTAGGACTTTGTCATGTCGGCGTGAGTAATAGCCCTTTTCTAGGAGAGTAACGCACCCTACAAGTGTGTGTCTAGCAGTTCCTATGGCAGCACCACACAATGTACAGTTCTTTTCCGTAGCTTTTCCCCACCTTACCAGATTACTCTGGTCCGGGAGGGACATTTGAAAAGCGTTTAGGTAGAACTTTAGCAACGCCGGAGACCAATCGTACATTAGTGTGCGCCACTTTAGGGCTGGAGGGATGCAAAAATCGCCCAAAGTTAGCCAGTCATTTTGAACTTCTAGAGTCATCGCGTGCACTCTGTATTCATGCTCTTCATCTTTCCTGAGGAAGGATTTTATAACCTCTTTGTCACTTTCTTTTTTCTTCCATCCAATGTCTCTTTTGTCAGTCTGGGCACCTGTCATGAATTTCTTGAAGAATAGTAGAATAATAATATTCCAATGTATGTAAATAAAAAAGAAACCATTTGAGAATATCCAAGAGTGACAGATAACCCTTGTGAAACTAAATAATTTGAATTGAATTAGATTTTTAAATAATTATTTATCGACTTTATTTAATTTCATTATTATTCATTCATACTCGTTATTCTGTTTTATTCCTATTTGCAAATATTCATGTTACTAGGTACAAGTAATACTTAAGAATTGGATTACAAAGAAACTTACCCATTAGACTAATAATATATTTTTAAATTAATTGTTTTTCGAAGTTCGCATTAAAAATAATATCTCAATGTCATCGCAAAATAATCGCTTCAGTGACTTTGGCGGTTTTGTTTTAAATTAAATAACAAGTTTGTTCAAAAAAATATTTCTTAATTTACTGGCGCTGCATATCAGAAACCGGTCCTGTTAGTTAAGTTGCTTGAATACACTTTCATGCTAAAATATACTAATTGGGCACTTAGCAGCCTATATAACATTTATTTTATCTGTTAATTTTATTTAGTATCGAACAATCCAAATTAAAATTAATACTGATGCTTTTTAAATTAAATATCATAAACGAAAAACATTCTGCGACACCCTTCACTAAATCTTCTTGAAGCATCACAAATTAATAAATATAGCAATTATTTAAGTTCTAATAGTTTTAAAAACTTAATATTTATCAGATTTCTTTAAACTCTCGGGTCAGTCGTTTGGCCAAAACTTTTTATTTATTTATTTCAAAACTTTATGCACTAGGTACACAGGCGGACTTAATGCCGCTAGGCATTCTTACTAGTCAAGCTTAGGGACAATTTAGAGCATTTGTTATGTGAGGCAGGTGCAAAATATAATAGGAGCATTAAGATTTTTGAAAAAAATACAAAATAAATCAAACTTAAATACTAAATCTAATATACTATATACAAAACTATATATTAATCAGTAGGTATACACTAAATAGACTACATACTATGATTATACTTGTATATAAATAGAATACATAGGTACATATAAATAATAATACATATATATTTATATAATACAATATCATATACTTATATATCTATGTAATGGAGCTATTTAGGAAACGTGTAAAAACCATTCTTTTAAATAACGATCTGTTCGGCGCTTGTCGGACATCTACAGGCAGGTTGTTCCACAAGTTTGCGGCAACAACTGCAAAAGAGTTGGACATAAAGCTAGAATGATGGGAAGGAATAGAAAGAACACAGTTATGCGATGACCGCAACGACCTGTCGTGTAGAGAAGAAAGATAGGCGAATTTGCTCTTGAGGTATTTCGGTGTCGCAGGCTCATTAAGTACAGAAAATAATAAACAAAGTATTCTAAGATTTCTGCGACTACGAATTGGCAACCACTTTAACCTGGCTCGATACTCGGAAATGTGATCGTATTTACGCAAACAGTAGATAAAACGAATACACGAGTTGAGCATCCGATCCAATTTATTGAGCAGCACTTTATTTTACTGCTATAAAAGCAAATATTTCCGTAAAACAGTTCTTAAAATTATTTTATATAACACACACGTGTCAAGGTCTAAATAATCTTATGAAGTCTTATTATCTCTGACAGTCGCGATGAGATACTCGTCGTTTACTTTATCGCTTCACTTTCATACACTTTGGATATTTTAAAGACCAACCGCTCTTCTGCCCAAATAATCCATCAGAATCATCACAAATTGTTGGAGATGGGTCTTCCAAAAATATCTGGAGAATTTGGCCTACACTAGCCACAGCGAGACAGGTTGATAAAAGTGGAACTGGAATCGACTTACGGCTTACGTGCTGTCCTCCTCACGGGAACGGTGGTGTTATGGTGTTGTAAATCTATAATAAATGTACGTAAGAAAAGTATATTTCTAATTGGTGCATGCCGGGGTTCGAACCGGCCTTTTTAGGACTATAAGGAAAGTGTTCTCACAACCGAGCCACCAAACCACGAATAACGAGGACTAAATCCATCATGACATTTATTTATAATAAATTTATAACTTCTTTATACCTATTTACTTTAAAAATACAATTTGGCATAATGTTTGTTACAAAAGATTTTATCAGTTTAAAAATTTAATTCTATGAAATATGAGTAGAATGAAGGTCAAATGACGTGGTTTGAAGTTTCCAAATGATTAAAAATAGTATATTAAATATAAATTAAAGCTACCTAAATAATAAAATTAAAAATAAATTAACCTATAAATAAAAAATGTCCTCTAGAGACGTCCCATCCGAGATAGTCCCAAGGAGACTGGCAACATTTCCCCTCTGTATAGCGAGGCTAATACATTGGCAGAAATAATTGCCAGCCTTCCTGTCTCCAGACCTTTCTGTTAGCCGCTTTGACAACTCCTTGGTCAAGCGCCTCGCTGACGGTCCCCATGGGCACATCGTCTCGACCCCAAACGGCGCAAATTCGTAACCGATACCAAGGTTGGCATTTGAGCAATTTGAGGTTCTCCGTAGAAAACGCCTCTCTCCCCGCGCCTGACGAGGTCGCCTGGATGTGAGATGGAGCTAATGTGTCTACACACGTCGCATCCCAAACCAGAGACCAGCGAAATTTCCACGGCCCAACAGTCATTCCGTCGGGTCTCTTGCCATCGCTCCGCACAATCCCAGATGGTATTAAGATTGCGGGTACACTAGCAGTGACAAGAGCCCTTTGGATGATGTCGTTGAGAGTTGCGTGCCGAGGAATGCGGCCAGCACTTCTAGCACAAGAAAGTCCGTGGTGTCCGAGATGATCGACTGGTTCTCCGCATCGACACTGGTGCGGGTGGACAGTCCGGGCTCCGAGTCGAAGGCACACCGCCATGGTCAGTATATTTCGATCAAGGAGTTTGCCAACCGATGCTGAGGGAAAAGCCTGCAACCAAAGACCTGATTATTATTAACATTATTAGTTTCCAAATAATTTATAAATCCTACAATATATTGGATTAAGGTATCATACTAAGAGAGGAGGTGGTTGTAAGACCCTCGTCAACCCGTCTAGCGTGGCGAGTGTAGGCCAAATTCTCCAGAAATTTCTGGAAGCTCATCTCCAACAGTGGAGGTCAGCTCTGTGTTCTAGCGGCTGTGACGATGATGATACTAATGTGCGGGGAAATGTGCGATATTGCTGGAAAGCTATAGAGGAGAGAGCCACTTGCATAGACAGAGGAGAATAATGAATACTTATTGACAAGTAGTTTGGAATTTAAACTTTGTATCGAGGTAAATACAAGCGATATTTGACCAAGCATTGCGTATGTACACGCCTCATAGAATATAAAATATCAGTAGAAGTTGCATATCACATGACTACTATGTAAATCGCAAACGTCTTAATAATTTATACATTATAAAATATGCAATTAAAACAAATTGTCTTGTCTTAAGAGTACATATCCCCCAAACTGTACCACTCAATAAACTCAAAACTAATATTACCTAATCCCTAAATCAAAAATATTTTTTAAAATATTTCTTATCTGATCTTGATTATGACAGTACCGAAGAGATGATGACATGTCAAAATGTAAATGCACATATAAAAAAATACACAACTATACATCCCTCTCCTCCCCTTTACACTCTCTCCATTCTACACAGACATACAGACAACACACTCACATACATTATGTTCTTCATATGGACTTTATATTCTATTGGTTGTAACGTTGTAGTACATATATAATATAAGTTTCATAAAAAAAAATAATAATAATAATAAAATAAATTGTAGGGATATTGCGCGACTGTACTCGCAAACGCATAGCTTTGTTCTCGAGGTACGTACGTCACGAGACGAAGGCTGCGCTTGACCTTGTCATAACCGCCAGCGCCGTGAATGCGAGTGGTCGACGCTTGTGTTGTTATTTTTTTACGCGCAGCGGCCAGTAGAATTTAATTAACATTAAAAATATTTTAACTAAACTTAAAGTTAATAAGTGTTTCCACCCACGTATTGGTAAGTGTTGGACACACAGAGAAGTAGTTTTTATTTCGCTTAGATATTGGCTGTTTTTTTTTTTTAATTTAAAGAATATTTTAAAATAATCAATAACATCATGCGAATTTGGTCAATGTGATTAAGAATGTGTTTACTTACTAGAAAATTCGTGAAATTATAATTACTTTTTAGTTTTTAGAAGTTATTCACTTAAGTACCCTTTTTCACATTGACTAAATTATTTTTTTTGCCTACCTAATTTAATTTGTAAACTCCGTTCTGCTTGTACCTACCATTGTCACATCACCTTCTGCTAAATGTAGTCTTGCCTGTATTGCTAGCTTGGTAGATAGGTACAACCAGAACGGCATTATTAATTGTGGTTGCTTATCGCCGGGACGTTGATTCCAGGGTGCAACAACACCTTTACAATTCGAAAAAAAGTAACCGAGAAGGGGACTTCTGGTCAGGGCGCCACTGTCCGCCTCAACGCTACCGCCGCGCCTGCCACTGCGCGCATCAACGCCACCACCGCGCCTGCTACCCCGCCGGCCACAACCTGGGCCTACCATCTGCCAAAAAGCCAGGGGAGTTCTGCAGCTGCGACGGCAGATATCAGACGGGCGTTCTGAACCACGCCTAAAACTTGAGATTAAAAAAAAAACATTTTTTTTTTTAATATATCTTCTTTGTGCTGACGTGGGTAATCTTTTATTTCAAAAGCCACCTACACCCGTCACACTGGCGCCTAAAACGTGGTATCTTTAAGGTCTGATATTTGCTTTCGTAGTAAGTAGTTGGTGTTGTGTGCTTGTTTTTATTTCTTGTTACGAACGTTTTATTTTCTTTTGGTTGTCATCAACTAAGGTGTACCACCTACCTTACAAGATAGTTTTTATTAATTGTATCGTGTTGATAAATAAAATAAAAATTACTTATCCAACTTTCGTGAAAACAAAATTTTTTGTTAAAGTACAGTCACCGTCTTGTAAATTTTTTTTTGTTTGTTTATTTTTTTTACTAATTATTTTTACTTGTAAACTGGTACACATTAGTTGCATAGTCATTTACTTTTATATTTTCATTTCATTATTTCACTTCATTGCAACCGCAACGTTCATCAAAACATAACGGAGTAATTTTGGTACGTGTATCATCAACACAATTTGGCATACCTACCTAAATTATATTTCTTAATTGTTTTTATTTCTCGTTTTTAATTGTTGTTACTCTTTGTACTGTTCAACACTTACCACTTCGGGAATTTATTTGCATTTTTTTTTTAATTCTGCAACATGTCTAGCCCAATAAAATTTTTGTCACTTCAAAAATCCGAGTTAGAGTATGAGGTCGCAATACGAGGTACTACTCCAGGATCTACTGTACAGGAGTTGCGTAAACAAATTGTTAAACTAGCTCCCTTATACCCATCTGAGGACGTTTTAGAAAGCGCTCTAACTGTTTCTGACGATTTAAAAGGTGTTAACGAGTCGCTTAATAAGATTAGCTCACTTCTAGAGGCAAAGCTAGATAGAAATTCTTTATTACGTGTTCAAAACATTTTTAATCACGTACATCATCGGCTTAACCGTATTACATCTGATCAGGATTCAGAAACACTGCATAGCAATTGTATTAAGAAGTACAGATATTATTTAGAACAGTTCAATTCTATGAAGGATGCTGACATTGATACTTTAGCTGAGGCTGGAAAGACTGAGGCACCAACGTCTTGTGCGGCACCAACCCATATCACTGTCACATGCGATCGTGGTAACACTCCCGATATAGGAAAATTAAAATACGATGGCAAAGGTTGCGTTCGTTCGTTTGTACAACGAGTGTCAGAGTTCTGTGACGCTAGAAATATAAGTGGTACCAAGATTCTGTCATTTTCTACAGATATATTTACAGGTGATGCTCTGCACTGGTACAGAAGTATTAAAGATCAGGTATCGGATTGGGATCAGCTTGTAGCTCTTTTAAAGCAAGACTTTGATAAACCTGATTTTGATTATCGTTTTCTTTCCGAAATAAGAACTAGGACACAAGGAGAATCTGAAAGCATAACAATTTACCTTTCAATTATGTCTGGATTGTTCTCTCGGTTGTCAAAAACTTTGCCTGAAGATGATAAATTGGAAATAATCCTCCATAATATCCGTCCATGTTATGCCAGTACTTTAGCTTCTGTTTCCGAGATCACAACAATTGAAAAGTTAAAATCATTGTGTGTTAATTATGAAAAAGTTCAGGCGCGTCTTGCTCACTTTCATGAACCTTTGGGACCAACATCTGATACTTTAGCACCAGAATTTTCATATCATAAGGACACTAAAAGTAAATTTACACATAATACTGATAAAAATTACAATAATAATAAAATATTTACAAAATCTAATTCACAGGCTCAATACTCTATAAATAATACATTTCCTAATAATAATAAATCTAATTACAATCACAAATACATACATTCAATTGCTCCTGCCAAACCTCGATATTGCCCTAGGTGTCGTGTAGATAGCCATAATCTTCGACAGTGTAAGGGAGATCGAAATAGTATTTACTGTTTTGTATGTGGACGTAAGGACGTTAAAACTCCTCAATGTCCAGATTGTAATAAAAATGCACCATCTTCGTCAAAAAATTAGATAATCAGAATTGTGGAAATTTAATACATGCTAATTTTGATAGCGCCGATTGGAAAAAATGGCTTGAATCTATTAGTATTTATTTTAAAACTTATAAAATTTCCACAATTCTGCAAAACAAAACAATTAACGATTTAAGACCATATATTACAGTCTCACTTAATGACGACATTAAAATTTCTGCTCTCCTTGATTCAGGTTCTGCAATATCAATATTAGGAAATAATGCTCATACTATTTTGCAAAAACATGGGCTCAAAGTTAATGAAGAGTGCTCTATTTCTGTATCTGCTGCAGGAGGACAGTTATTAAATAGTATAGGCTACATAAACATACCTATTAATTTTGAAAATCAATTCCACATCATTAAAGCATTTGTTATACCGGAGGTTGAGAACTATTTAATTTTAGGAATTGACTTTTGGCGTAAATTTCAAATTTGTCCAAAATATTTAAACAGCATTACCCTTTCTGATACTCACAATAATTCATTAGTTTCTAATTCATTGACATTTATCAGCGGTTATGAAAATTTAAACGAGTCAGAAAGAGTCATCGCTAATAATATTGTCGACCAATTCAAGGCTATTTCTTATGAACATAAGGGTCTCGGTAAAACATCTGTAATTAAGCATTACATCGATACCGGCGACGCAGTACCGATTCGGCAACGTTATTACCGAATGTCGCCTGAGAAGCAACGGATTCTTGTTCAGCAAGTTGATGAAATGTTGGCTCTTGACGTGGTGGAGCCTTGTGAAAGCGAGTGGTCTTCACCTGTTCTCATAGTAAATAAGAAAAATGGTCAGCCTAGATTTTGTCTTGACAGCCGAAAGTTGAACTCCGTAACAAAACGTGATGCGTATAATTTACCATATATTTCAGAAATACTCGATAATCTACGTGACGCGCGTTACATGTCCAGTATCGATTTATCAAAAGCCTTCTGGCAAATCGAAATTGCTCCTAAAGATCGCAATAAGACTGCTTTTTACGTACCTGGCAGGGGTTCCTTACATTTTAAGAGAACTGCATTTGGGCTAACTAATGCTCCTGCGACACAACAACGCTTAGTCGATCTCTTGTTTAGAGAATTCGACTTGCAAGTGTTCGCGTATCTGGATGACATAATCATCATTAGTAAAGATTTTAATAGTCACGTAACGCTGCTGTTGCGTGTGCTAGATAAATTAAGGCAGGCTAATCTCACTGTGAGCTTAGAAAAATGTAAATTTTTTAGAGATCAACTCAAATATTTAGGTTATGTTGTGGATAGTTGTGGATTACGGACCGATCCTGATAAAGTGGAAGCCATCCTAAATTATCCGACACCTTCTTGTCGAAAGGATATTAAATGCTTCCTCGGGACAGCTACGTGGTACCGTCGTTTTGTTCCTAATTTCAGCACCATAGCAGGACCTTTAAATAAGTTGACATCCAGTAGAAAGGGAGCTCCAGCTTTTAAGTGGACGTCAGAAGCTGATACTGCTTTCCAAAAGCTCAAGGAATGCCTAGTTTCTGCGCCGGTTCTTTCCTGTCCTGATTACGACTTATCTTTCGAGGTTCACACCGATGCAAGCAATTATGGTGTGGGTGCAATGCTCACGCAGACCATAGAAGGTAAGGAACACCCGATCGCATACATGAGCAAGTCTTTGTCAGCGGCAGAAAGGAACTACAGCATAACTGAACGGGAAACCTTGGCAGTCCTCACCGCTTTGGAACATTGGAGGTGTTATTTGGAGAACGGGAAGACTTTCACTGTCTTTACCGATCACAGTGCTCTGAAGTGGTTTCTTTCCCTAAATAATCCCACTGGCAGGTTAGCTCGCTGGGGAGTGCGTCTCTCTGCTTTTAATTTTGAAATTAAACATCGCCGTGGGGTCGACAACATAATTCCCGATGCACTATCTAGATCTGTTCCTGTTAACGCTATTTCTACTTCTAATTGTTTTCTAAGTACTAATGATGATTGGTATAAAACTTTATATAATGGTTGCTTAAATAAGCCTGAAAACTTTCCCAATTTTGTTATAAAAAATAGTTCTCTATTTAGATTGTGTAAAGTTAAAAATCCTTTACTCTCAGAATTTTCTTGGAAGGAAGTTGTACCTAAAGAGTTACGTGATAGGGTAATCTCTGAGAACCACTGTGAACCTACTGCTGGTCATCTTGGTATATTTAAGACATACCACAGATTAACTTTAAATTATTTTTGGCCCGGTATGCACCAGGATGTAGTAAAATTTATTGGATCTTGTGACAAATGCCTGTCCTATAAATATCAAAACCATCAAGTTTTAGGAGAAATGGGTAGACCGAAACAGTGTTCTCGGCCTTTTCAGATGCTTTCAATAGATTTTATAGGTCCTCTTCCAACTAGTAGGAAACAAAATAGCTACATTTTGGTTATCACTTGTTGTTTCTCAAAATTTTGTTTAGCTTTTCCAATTAGAAACGCAACATCAGAGGCCGTTACTAAAATTCTAGAGGATTCCGTCTTTCTTATCCACGGCGTTCCTCAAACAATTTTCTTGGATAACGGTAGTCAATTTATAAGTGCACATACAAATAATTTATTTACAAAGTACAGTATTCCGAATATATTTTTTACCCCCAGATATACGCCTCAGATCAACACTGTTGAGCGCTATAATAGGACCATTATTACCTGTATTTCTACATTCGTCGATAATGATCACAGAACTTGGGACATTTTTCTTCCAAAGGTAATATTTGCCATAAACAACTCAGTAAATGAAGTTACAAATTTTACCCCTTCATTCTTAGTTTTTGGCAGAGAACTCGTCTCATGTGGTACTCACTACCTCAACACAGATCTAGGAGACGAAGTTCTGTTCCTACCTCGTGACGTTTACGCAGAAAACCTAGGTTGCCATTCAAGTCTCTTTAACGAAGTGCAAGCTAAACTCTGGCACTCACATAGTAAGAATGCCCATCATTATAACTTGCGTCGTAAACCTGTCGAGTTCAATGTCGGAGATATTGTTATGAAGCGAGCTTATGTATTAAGTGACAAAGATAAGTACTTTAGCAAGAAACTGGCACCAAAATATATTAAATGTAGGATCATTTCGAAAACATCTCCTTTAGTATACGTCCTAGAAAATATGACAGGAAAAAACTTAGGTACCTGGCATATTAAGGATTTAAAATTAAAAGGTTCGAATAAATAGGTATTTCGTTTAATAAAAAAAAATAAAAAATACATTTTACATTATCCCTCTTACTATCTTTATAAATTATTTGTGTTAGTTAAGGTTATCAATTCTTAATAATTGGCACCCTTCTTACGTTAGAGTGCGTCAGAATATTAGTTTTACATTTTCTGTTGCTAGAATGTATGAGTGAAGTAAGAATGATAAATATGAAAGTAGATGTATGATTGAGTTTACTGACACAGTTTACATATTTATCAAGAATTTTATTTTGAGAGGATAAAATTCTTGGTCAACACGGGGGGTAATGTAACGTTGTAGTACATATATAATATAAGTTTCATAAAAAAAAATAATAATAATAATAAAATAAATTGTAGGGATATTGCGCGACTGTACTCGCAAACGCATAGCTTTGTTCTCGAGGTACGTACGTCACGAGACGAAGGCTGCGCTTGACCTTGTCATAACCGCCAGCGCCGTGAATGCGAGTGGTCGACGCTTGTGTTGTTATTTTTTTACGCGCAGCGGCCAGTAGAATTTAATTAACATTAAAAATATTTTAACTAAACTTAAAGTTAATAAGTGTTTCCACCCACGTATTGGTAAGTGTTGGACACACAGAGAAGTAGTTTTTATTTCGCTTAGATATTGGCTGTTTTTTTTTTTTAATTTAAAGAATATTTTAAAATAATCAATAACATCATGCGAATTTGGTCAATGTGATTAAGAATGTGTTTACTTACTAGAAAATTCGTGAAATTATAATTACTTTTTAGTTTTTAGAAGTTATTCACTTAAGTACCCTTTTTCACATTGACTAAATTATTTTTTTTGCCTACCTAATTTAATTTGTAAACTCCGTTCTGCTTGTACCTACCATTGTCACATCACCTTCTGCTAAATGTAGTCTTGCCTGTATTGCTAGCTTGGTAGATAGGTACAACCAGAACGGCATTATTAATTGTGGTTGCTTATCGCCGGGACGTTGATTCCAGGGTGCAACAACACCTTTACAATTCGAAAAAAAGTAACCGAGAAGGGGACTTCTGGTCAGGGCGCCACTGTCCGCCTCAACGCTACCGCCGCGCCTGCCACTGCGCGCATCAACGCCACCACCGCGCCTGCTACCCCGCCGGCCACAACCTGGGCCTACCATCTGCCAAAAAGCCAGGGGAGTTCTGCAGCTGCGACGGCAGATATCAGACGGGCGTTCTGAACCACGCCTAAAACTTGAGATTAAAAAAAAAACATTTTTTTTTTTAATATATCTTCTTTGTGCTGACGTGGGTAATCTTTTATTTCAAAAGCCACCTACACCCGTCACATGGTATACTTTTTTATTACATAGACTGCCTCCGTGATGTAGCGGTTAGGTCCGTGGATTTAGACTCGGATGTAACAGGAGTAGAAGCATTCAAAATAATTTAGATTTGACGTGTTACAAATGCCTGTAATAGGTTTACGTAAATAAAGATATTTTGACTTTGAAGACACTGTCTTTTGTTATCCAGCACAACTCATGCTGAAGACAGGGTTCACCATAACAGACCTATATGCTTTTGTGTTAATAAACGATTTGTATTAGACTTGCTAAACCATAGGAGACATCGACGAGCTTGCCACCTGTCATGATTAGCCTATAGTAAAGTTGGCTAAATGTGAATTCGCTTTTTTATAAGCGTGGTTTCTGACCACCCCGAAAGGGAAATGGTCGTAAACTAAAACGTCTTAGCTTTTAAATGATACTGCGTATATTTGTAAATAAATGTTTTTTAATAAAATAATAACATAACTTTAACAAAGAATCCTAATATCAATAATTGTCAAAACCAATTTGACACCCGTCATAATTTTGAATTTTGAAGTTTTATTTTCTTTTGCGCTAGCTATCGCTACAATACTTTACTAAACCATAGTGTTTAATTTGACATAATGTTATATTTATTATACGTTTATTTTTGATATATTATATAATATATTTTTTATACTAGAACGACATGTGCCCTTGCACCCACCTGATGGTAAGTGGCGAGCATTGATTGAGAAACCTCATGACTGACATCAGTCCCTAACTATGTCGGCTTGGCTGGTTATGGCGGCAATTCGAACCTGATCCCGAAACATGCATGTGATATACTTTACTGGGTTTATCGGCACGAACGGTTGAATCTTCCCCGCCCCGGCAGGCTGGGCACTATGCCACAATCAGTCCGCCTACCACCTATTAATAATAAATAAAATAAATGCATTTGACATAAAGTAATGTCAGCAATACCAATGAAGCCTATGCATAAACGAGCGCAAAACTACGACTACGCAGGCCCACTCATTTCTAAGTTTTTTTTCTGTTCTATGGCACGGTTAGTTAAGCAATCGACAGGTTATGTTGGTAAAAACTTACCGCACATGATCGGCTTTCTATGATACCCTAAAAGGATCACTCGCCATTTGAAATCTACAATCGTGAAATTAATACATTAATAAACCAGTTTTATTAATGTCTAGACATCGTAGTGGTTAAATTTAATGTCATTTCTAGTTGAATTTGACAAGTTACTATCTCTGCTCTCTATCAGTCTCTAGAGTCCCTAACAAAATGCCGAATTGATGTTTTTAAAATAATATTCTTGTACAATTGTATATACTATTCGAACTATATTGCAGTAAAGCCTTGTTATGCACACGGTTCCTTAAAATCGAAATGTTGTAAATCTATGACAAATGTAACGTAACTTACGTAACAAAGAGTATGTCAAACAACATACTTAGTTCTGAACTGTACTTTTTTGGATTTTAAGAAAACTGATGCACCACCACCACAATCATAAAGATATCGAATGATTATCACATGATTGTTTCAAATACCAAATTGACAATCCAATCAAATCCAATCACCTGAGGCGTATCGTATGTTTCCGTCAGAAACTGGAGGTTAGTCGATTTAAGATTGCATAACTAAAGAGACGTGTCGCAGCATAAAATTAAACAACACCAAAGACTGTCTTCGTTAATATTGACACGGGAGGTCGCGGAGAATACGACAAAAAAATAAATTGACTTATGTATGAACCGGGCATTCCATACAATTATCTTAACTAGCGATGACGAAAAACTAAAGTTTAATATCACAGAGTATTATTATTCCATCGAAACTAACTTTACCTCAAGTTCCACTTTTTTGAAAATTTTCTATTTCAACAAAAAACCTTCATTGATATATTATAAATATAGATATATAGATATGTATAAATTCTTTATTGCTTGCAAATAAAACATTATACAGTACATATTCAAGCTTAATATCTAAAACATTTTTAACAGCTAATCTTTAGAAGTGAGAAGTGATTATGAGTCACATGACCGCTAATGTTTTGATTTATTAATTAAAATGCTTATAACTAAAAATATAATGATATCAAATATACAATACATATGTAAAGAACATAAAAATAAAATACATACATACTCGTACATACATAATCTTCACCCAAATTTCCTTGCGGGATAGGCAGAGACATTTGGGCGTCATCGTGACAAACGATCACGACATACCTCTTTCGCTACTTCAACATTCATTAATCTCTTCATACATGCCCTTTTGTTTCGATGGCTTTTTAATGCACCTTCAGCTATTCTTTTATTTATTTGATCGTGGTAGATGAGTCTCGGTCTGCCAGGGCCTCTTTTACCCACAACTTTTGCATTATACGAGTATATCTGGTTCGTCAATCTCTTCGCTCATCCTTTCAACATGCCCGAACCATCGGAGCATGCTTTTCCTTATTTTTGTCCCTATGCTTCATATAGCTACCTTTTTGCGTATTTCCTTATTACGCATGCGGTTGGTTAAAATTACGCCGCATATCCTACGCAATGACGCCATGTCTATTACATTAACTCAACTCTCATGCGTGTTCTGACATATCCACGTCTTGTTTCCATACATCACTGAAAAATAAAATATATGATAATATCGTGGTCAATTGATGTTGGTCTATGTAAATATATGTAACTTCCGCTGTCATGAAACGATAACCATAGCGCTAACAACTAAACACTCGTAAGTGGGTGCTTTGCCATTGTTTGGGGGAAAGTCACCCAATAGAAACAAAGGACACAACATTGTATTGTAGCTGTAACAACATATGTTAATGAACTCTCTAAGGCACAGTTGCACGAAAGTGTCCGTTAAAGTTACATTTGACGGTGACATTAAAAGGCGAGTTATATTCGAAATACGCTCAGACCCAAACCACCGAATCGACATTGAGCGCATCACCAAAACAGGGTCCAAAAAACTAGGGATACTGAACAAGGTGAAGCTGTTTTTCGCGCCTGCTCTAAGACTAATGCTGTATAAAGCACAGATAAGGTCATGCGTAGAATACTGTTCTAACCTCTGGAATGGTTTCGCTAAGCACCTTACAGCAAATTCAATCAAGCATTTCGGATAGTGGACAACACTACGTGTCTAAAACTCTCGAATCATTGCAGCTTCGCCGAGACTTGCCTCTCTGAGCGTGTTCTCAAACTATACCACGGTTAGTGTTCTGAGATTCTCCATGACCTTATCCCTTTTATATTCCGCAACGTGAAAAAACATTTTATTAGGACAGTATAGTGGTAGAGCATCAATTGTTTCCTTTCTTGAACCTCTCTTTTCGGTAACTATCGGCGCTGTCACATGTTGTGGACAGTATTAAAAAGTCCTAACATACACATACACTTAGTCACTGTTAACAAAAAGTGAAACGTCTCGACAGTCGTATCAATGGACCATTAAGTGGTCTGGCATATCGGCAGTTAATTGTTAATTGGTATTAAATTACTGATGAAAGAGTTAATGTATTGAACCATAAAGGGGCCCCTATTATACTGTATTGTATGAACTTACTCATGCATCCGTTGCGCATTTAGTTTAAGAAGAAGAAAGAACACTTTGCATCCGTCTCGCTCGCACACTTTAACATTTACAAGGATTTTCAAGTCGGTGTGTTCTTTTAAAAATGTTAAATTATGGACCGTAGAGAAACGCGGCTCTAAGTAACGGACAGTTTAGATAGTACCTACATACATATATTAATCATGGCGGGTGGTTTGGTTCTATGAACGCCTTCCTTATAATTCTAAGGAGGTCGGTTTGAACCCTGTCATGGACCAATGAGAAATACAGTTTTCTTAGGTACATTTGTTATAGATTTTAAACACTTCCGTTTCAGTGGCGGTTTCACTGATACCAACTTGTGGAGTCGATTATCATTAAAACTATGATATTAGACTGATGATGATTTGGTAGTACGACAACGGTATGGAGACATCGACGAGCTAGCCACTTGTCATGATTGGCCTATAGTAAAGTTAGCTAAATGTGAATCCGCTTATTTATAAGCGTGGTTTCTGACCACCTCGAAAGGGAAACGGTCGTGACGATACTTTACATTTTTATATATACCTAAACCTAACAAATACCTACTCGTGCATAAATATGATAATCGTATGTCATTTAAAAGTATAAATTAAATAATAATCTCATTATAAGTATAATAAATAGGATGCGGCTGTAAATAATAGGATAATAAAGTAATAAATATAATGAAGTGGTGATTTATGATGATCTCCGCATACTATTTGCGTTAAAGTGCGCGTGCGGCTGACTCTGCAGCGACATGTAAAAAAAAAAGTATCATCACGACCGTTTCCCTTTCGGGGTGGTCAAAAACCACGCTTATAAATAAGCGGATTCACATTTAGCTGACTTTACTATAGGCCGATCATGACAAGTGGCAAGCTCGTCGATGTCTCCAGCGTACCGAACTCGAGAAATATCACAAATAAATTAAATAATAATTAAATGTATTTATTTACATTATAAATAATATTTGTTTGATACAATAAAAATACAGTCATGTATACGGGTGTTCTAGAGGCTGTGGTGATGATGATGATTTACAATGTATGTACCTACGTATTTATTAACCGGATTACAAGACTGGGAAGTAACCACTAGTACTCTCCTTTTCTTATAAGATGCTGCTCGACGAGTGAATCCCGGAGTTTCACGGTTTGCGCTCTGCTGAACAGTATCCAGTAGCATCCAAGTACGACATAAACATACTTTAGGGAACTTTAACACTAATGTCTATAGTGAAAAGGGTCAAAATCCTGTTATTACATATTAATATTATAAATGAGAAAGGATCTTTGTCTGTCTTTGTGTTTGTCTTTTCTTCATGACATGTTCACATAGGTATTTGGATAGTGGCACGATTGTTTTTTAATCCGTAAAGTTGTGGGTCGAACCCCGGCATGTACTAATGAGAAATACATCATCATATTCACCAATTTGGATTATTGTAAAGAGCAATGTCTCTCTTGTACCTTAAAAGGCCCTTTTATATGTGTATATGCAATTCCTTATCACGGACTAAACTACATATATTGTTTTGTTTTGTGCCTGTTTATCATTTACTTTTTTATTATTTGTATTCGTCACCTATTTAACACCTAATATTATAATCAACTGTTTTAATTGTGTCTATGTAAATAATATGATATCTTCTTAGCCTATGTTCGACAAATACTATATTGTCAATATGTGTAATAATAAAGGCTGTGATTTGTTTTGATAAATAAATAAATACACTTTAATTACGTACATGTGTATTAGATTTATATTATTTGTTCCCGTGCTTCGGAGAGCACGCTAAGCTGTCGTTCCCAGTTTCACTAATACCAACTTGTGAAATAATTTAATCGTAATTATTATCAAATCCTATCCAACCTGTCCGGCTAGAGTGGCGAGTTTAGGCCATATCCTTCAGAAGTCCAGATATTTGTTATGTAAGGCCCATCTGCATCAGTGTCTATGATTCTGTGTTGTAGATATTGATACTTTACTGAGCATGAAATGTGAACCGACTATGCTTAACAAGTTCCTTTTATACACGTGTCGGTTATAGAAAGAGTGACCGTTTGGTTTACGAACCATGAGGGTGTAGGTAGGAGCACTTTAATAGGAAGGAATGACCGTTGGGGGGCGCAGCGTGAAGACGGAGCCAATGGCGTGTTACTCGATTGCGTTTTTTTGTATTTTAAACAGTAACATTTTGCGAGCAAAGCCCAGCAGCCAAGTAGTTTAGCATGGCCTAGAAAACTGGTCCAGAGTGTCCTTCAAAAGTAGTTGTGGGAAGGACGAATTACGCAGTTTTTTAACCTAGTTGAAGTCAGTTGTCGCCTCGGTCGGTGCTGTAACAAACGGCCACTTCGTTCCGGTATAATTACTAAAGTTAAATTGCAAAGGGGACTAGGACGGCTGCGCTTTCTTCGAAATAGTTTTCTTGTTCTTAAGAAAACTCATTTTAAACGGATTCTGCTGGTAGGTAAGGATCTAACTTGAAGTTGGCGTAGTTTGAAATTAATATTTTTTGCCAATAATTTATTTACTAGTCTGATTTGAAAATCAAAATTATTTACCTTCTTACTTATGACAGCTATTGATTCTTTGGAAAAATAAATTTAATTTCCGAAGTATAGTTATTTTGATTGAATAAAGAATAAAAAATGAATAGGTCTATCTATAGACATCAATGAAGAACTTACATCTGATAACATCACTTTACTTTTCTGTCAGTCTTCAAAAATAATTTCATAAAGAGCAGATGGAATGTTTATTCGTTTGGTCTAAACCCACCTTAATATCAGTTACACAACTGATATTAAGGGTGATCATAGACGATTTTGATGACTATTATCTAACTGTCTGATGACTGAAGCTGATGTAACAATTATAGATAACCAGTTCTTTTCAATATGACACAGATATTTCTTCGAGAACACAGACTAGAAAACAACGAGTAGAAATACTAGTTCAAATTAAAGTAGGTATAATAACTTCGTATTGCGTGCTAGCTGGTACACCACACTTTTAAAGGTTTGACTCGTGTCGTCGAGTATGGTTATGTAACAAGGGTCTACGTTTTCTTAATACAATAAAATATTTCATTACTATGGAATGATATCAGAAAACCTAGTCAACTGAAGATGGGCCTTCCAGATCATATACAGGGAGAATTAGACCTAATATCCTAAAGGGTTGGGGAGGGCCTAATGTAAATTTGTTTTTGTCAATTTCTTAACAATTCTTCATTAGATGTTGTTAGTATCGTAAAAATTCATGCCCAAGTGCTTAATTTAAGTCATTTATAGACACTTTGATGAATCGGTGAAAGTGTTGTCAATTTCCTTGGCTATTTATCTAAACACATTTTACTTGTTTAGTAACAACTTTTAATAATATCATAAAATTATACTATTAACTTATACGTTTTATCGACTTTCGTTCAGATTTAATATACGAGGGGCGTTCAAAATATTCTCGGTATTGATACGTTACAACCTCTTTTATATATATATTTGTTACTGGCCGCTAAGATTCATCCATTGACATTAAAAAAAAGTAAAATTGGAACCGAGATGTTCTTTTGTTTTTCTGCAATTGCCGAACAAACATGAACACCATGAGCGAATTAACAATTTTAACGAAATTAGAGCACCGATCCGTCATAAAATTCTTGACAAAACAGGGTAAAAATCAAAAAACCATAAAAGAGGAAATGGATTGTGTTTACCGTGAGTCTGCTCCTTCTTTATCTACTATTCAAAAATGGTCAAGCGAATTTAAGCGTGGAAGGGAGAGTATTGAAGATGACCCTAGACCTGGCCGGCCTGTAGTGGCTACCTCAAAAGAAAATATTGATAAAGTGGAAAAACTTATATTGGAAGACGGCCGAGTGAAGGTGAAATCTATAGCTCAAGTAACCAATCTCTCTATTGGTACCGTACATGACATTATACATGACCATCTTAATATGTCAAAAGTAAGTGCAAGATGGGTTCCGCGAATGCTGACGCTTCTTCAAAAGGATATGCGTGTGGCTTGCTGTTCAGATTTTATCGACCTGTGTGGTGAAAATCCCGATGAGGTGCTGCAAAAAATAGTTACTGGAGATGAAACCTGGGTTCATCATTATGACCCAGAGAGCAAACAGGAGTCCATGCAGTGGCACATTAAGGGTTCAGCTCATCCCAAGAAGTTCAAGGTAATCCCGTCAGCTGGCAAGGTCATGGCCACAATATTTTGGGATTGTGAAGGAGTTTTGCTTATCGATTATAAAGAAAAAGGTGTAAATATCACAGGGCAGTACTACGCTAACGTTATACGTCAATTAAGAGATGCGATCAAAGAAAAGAGGCGAGGAAAGTTAACCAAAGGTGTTCTGCTTCTGCATGACAACGCCCCTGTCCATACTGCTCATATTGCCAAGGCAGCTATTGTTGAATGTGGGTTTGAAACTGTTACTCATCCACCCTATAGTCCGGACTTAGCCCCAAGCGACTTCTTTTTGTTTCCCAATCTTAAAAAGGATCTGCGTGGAAATAAATTTTCTGACGATGAAGCGTTGAAGACGGCCGTGGAGGAGCATTTTTACACCAAAGATAAAAAATATTTTTATGAGGGATTAAAAAAAATAATTGATCGATCTTATAAGTGTATGAACATAGGGGGGGAGTATATTGAAAAATAAAAATATTAAACTTTTCGTACTTGTTTGTTTTTATCCACATACCGAGAATATTTTGAACGCCCCTCGTATGTACAATCAGAAACTTAACGCTTCCTTTTCCTGCTGCAAATAGTTATTCTTAGTAGGATTAGTAGTTTTTTGGCTGTTAGGCTGTAGTTAGCTGGAGATGGGCCTTCCAGAACTAGAGAATTTGGCCTACACTCGCTACGCTGGCCAGACGGCTTGGCTGTAGCTCTAGCACGAAACAACTCCGTTATCAAATCGAGGAGATGAAGTCGGGATTCTAGACAGCGCCACGAGGTGCGATGTAGCAGTCAACCGAACGAAATTATTTTACCCGATCCTTTGCGTCTTGCGCAAATCTTAAGAATGATCTCGAACGCAATACATGTTCGCTGGAAACTGATAGAAATTTTCCATGCAAACAGGTAAGAGCCGCAGATGAATGATTGTGAATGACAATTATCATTATGTCATCAAAAGTATACCAAATTCACTCTTAGGTTTACTTCCTTAACATAAATCACTATTACATAAATCATATACCGGATGCATATAAGCTTTGAGACGTTTTTGCATTTATAGACTACGGTCTGCAGATAATTAAATGGACAAATTGACTACCAGGTGGATGATAGGATACTTGAAGTGCCATACATACTTATTATAGGTATAGCTTCTATATAGGAATAGTAATACATAGACAGGTAGGTACTAAAAGTTACTCAATACATTTAATTTTTTTTTTACTAAGGTTGTATAGTTCGTTTGTTGACTAGAATGGCCGACATGTAGAATGAATTAAATCAATTGATTAAATTATTGAATGAATGACAACTTTATTGCGTTTATTAAATTTAATATCCCCTACCGTCTACTAGGTGGCGCCACTTTCTATGTGAACCGAAATTTGTCAATTGGTTGTTCTAAATTTGCACCCTCACGTTCGGCCATTAAGCGTGCCGATGTTTTTCCATCATACCTACTAGCAACGAAGCATAAGCATGAGGCCACGTAAGTTAAGTTCAGTAAGTGAGCAATACTCACCACTTTGTCCGGTTTCATTCATCCGATACATAAACAAATACTTCTATATTGTTATATATTTTTGGTACTTACATTATTGTAGATATTAAAGGAATTTTAATTTTCTTAAATTTTCCAACACTCTTGTTTGTCATGTATCCAGCTCGTTTGCAAAGTTTGCAATACTTTAAAAGATCGAAGGTTAAAGTCATTTGTGGTTTCATCTTTGGTTCAATGTTATCCCGAACAGGATTAGGGTAGATAAGCCAAGTTTACGGCTGTTTGTTGTACATAATGCGACGGATTACTCTTCGGTGTGACGTCACGTGTCGGCGCTAGCTACTAAAACTAGGCTATAAAACGTTTAAGAACTAAGTAGAATGATACCGCTTTTAGTACGATATTTTCATTCAAAAACTGACAAGTTGGAGGCAATAAATGTTTATAATATGTGTGTCGTAGTTATGTTATATTAGAACTTTTCTACTTTTTATCCGATACACAGTTGCCTCAATTATCGGTGTACTTTGTTTCCAAGCGTTTTTTTTTAATACTGAGCACGACATGGGACATCGCACCCATCTGATGATACGCGGTACGCGAGGTCCAAGAATGGGAGCAAATAACGCCAGCCTCAGACGATCAGTCCCTGCCACTATGCCGGCCTATTAAAATGTTTTGCCACACTTCGTTTAAAGGACTCCAGGTTATAGAAAAATACACTAGCTGGGAAAGAATTCCACATCTTCAGCGTGCGACATATGTAAGAGTCTTTAAATTGATATGTACTCGTACGCGTAGCGATAGTGGGTACGGTATGGGGATGGTATAGCTTGTAGAACACGCTCAGGGAGGCCACATCTCGACGAAGTCCTGACGTGTATTTTGTATTGAGATTTGCCATCTAATCTAAGATATCCGGAAAACCACAGCCCATTAAAAGCTAACCACATCATCAGTTGCGGTATTTACTGTTACTAGTTTTACCGGTGCCATAGATGTCGGTGTGAAAACGATACCAAATGCTACCTTTCACAATCAAAAAAATATTTTACTTCATATATTCATCGATCGAAAATTAAAAAAAAAGGGGTTTTCTAAATTTATATAAAACTTAGCCATAAATCATTTGAAATGTTATGAAATAACGTGGTAAGGAACAGGAATGTAAATTATTATATGTAATTATATCACATACTTCGCTATTTCTAGCATACAAATATTTATTTAGTCACATGACTTTGTCGAGCTTAGTGTCTAGGTATTCTTTTGTCGAATAAAAACATTTATTAACAGTTTTAGTGGCATAATAAAATATTTTAAATTTATTTTTAGTATACATTAGTTTAGACAACGCCCCTTTACAGCTGCATACAACCTTAGTTTATATAGCCACTATAAGACCGTTTCCTGCTTGCTTGTATCATGCTATGCATCTGTACCATTTTATGAATTATTTTATTTATTTATTTATATATTTATCGCCATAGGATCCTATCGGAACACTCGGTTAAGTCAATTTTTCCTAATAACAACGCTAAACAAAATACCTGGCCAGATATGGTGATACAGTATGGCCAGGAATAGCCCCTTAATTATTATAATAATTGAAATTACATAACATACTTATGTAGACAAAAGTGTAAACTTTGACAAATCGAACTATTCCCAGAGATAATTAACAATAAATATTAGTTTTCTATTTGCAATTTTCATTTCATTGGCAATTTTTGCAACTGGGCGAAATATTCTTGTTTAATTGATTTTTTATGCAAAAAAAATAAATAAACGTTTATTATTATTTCGTTGATTTACGATTTTAGACCTTATTTCGTAGCGTAAATTACGCCCGGAAAAACTATCATTAAGGTTTACTATTCTACGTTTCAGGATAGATATAATTTAGTATTTTAACTAGGTTGATTTTACTAATGGCGATTGCAAAAAATAACGGTCGTTTTTAATTTAGTTAGAGATATCTGTTCTCAAACTTGGCCAAAAAGGATCTGCTCCTAGCTGGGCTTCGGCAAACTATCGAATGGCGTTCATGGATAATAAATTATAAGTACGACACTCTTTGAAAACAAGCAAATGATTTTGAGCTTAATTTAACACTGCTAGAAGGATGCTATTAGCTTGGTGGTTGTGAGTTGAAACACACAGTGCTCTGTAGGTATAATTTAAGAGTGTCAGATATCACTAAGTAAAATGTATTTTATATCGCTTAAAAAGGCAGGCCTTGTGAACAGCTTTTTGGTTTCTCCTTTTAGGATTTTAAATGTGATTGATTTATTATTGACAACTGAATGGGCGTTTATGTTAGGATTTCGTCGTATCCTAAATTGCCAAGGTTCATCTAAAACTACCTTGATGTTTGACAGACAAACTATGAAAAATAGTGGATATAGACACAGAGGTACCGGGTTCTATTTCTGGTAGGGACATAATAACTTATGTAATTTATTACATTTATATTATTACAGTTTTTTTTATGATTCTGTATGTACATATGTACAGGTATTCGTATATATCAGAGAGTTTTTTTAAGTGTGGGAGAAATGGGTAAATCCAGAACTACGGAAAACACACATAAAAAATTGCTCTGTAAAACTGCCTTCGTGGTCTAGCGGTTAAGTTCGTGGATTTAGACGCGAAGTACCAGGTTTGATTTTTAGTCAAGGAACAATAATTAATTTACTTTATTTGTGATATTTCTCGAGTTTGGTACGTTAGAGACATCGACGAGCTTGTCATGATAAGTCTATAGTAAATTTGGCTAAATGTGAATTTTTTAAAAAGTGTGGTGTCTGGCCACAACGACAGCGTTCGTGAAGATTTTTTAATCAAGGATTAGCTTGTTTATTACCTTTACAAAAATGGCGGAAAAGTTGAACCCTTAATTTTTGGCCTTACAAACCATAAATCAGAGAGCTGAGTAAACAGTATTCATTAAGATAATAAGATCAAGGTACCAGTAATGAATAATGACAGGTGTTGTCGGTAATTCTTTTGATCTTGAGCGGTCAAGAGCAGACAGAAGGCGTCAATGTATCGATTTCATATACTCGTAGCGCACTAAATCGACAACTTGGTCGACATTAAATTATACCTGTTCAATAAACAATTCTCCGTTTGACGACTGGGAAGAATAATTGAGCGGAAGAGACGTAGGTAGTTAGAACCAAATCACCACCTCCCTAAAAAGTCTTGTAAAATTCCTTTAATATCTACAATAATGTAAGTACCAAAAATATATAACAATAAAGAAGTATTTGTTTATGTATGGGATATAATGAAACCGCACAAAATGGTGAGTATTGCTCACTTACTGAACTTAACTTACGTGGCCTCATGCTTAACTATATATCTTTGTAATATAGCTTGATGCTATTGTATCTATGTCAGTTATCAATGGCACATTTTAAAATAACAAAGACAGTAAAACAACAAAGATAATGCAAATAAATTAGAAACTGCAACAAAGAATCATTAAATATCAAGTGAAAGTAATTCGGTCGCCGGCACAGTGGTGTCGTCATCCTGTGGAATGCTCCCACTGTGTAGGCGATCTGGATTAAATACTCTTACTAGAGTCGATTGAAAACTTGTCTTGTACTTTCTAAATCAAAGTCAAAGTCAAAATATCTTTATTCAAGTAATTGCAGGTAGGTTGTAATTGTAACCTATTGCAGGCATTTGTGATATTTACGTTATTTTAAATGTTTCTTCTGCCAGTTGAAGATTTTACTTTTAAATTTTAAACTGTCTCCGTGGTCTAGCAGTTAAGTCCGTGGATTCAGACTCGGAGGTACCGGGTTCGATTCCTGGTCGGGACACAAAAATATTTATTAATATAAATAAATACATTTAATTAATAATAATTTGTGGCCTATAGTAAAGTTGGCTAAATGTGAATCCGCTTATTTATAAGTGTGGTTTCTGACCACCCCGAAAGGGAAACGGTCGTGATGATACTTTTAGAATTTAAATAAATAAAATAAATCCTAGCAACTGGCGTCCAGCCGGCTTATCAAGAACTCAGGCAGCTCCATATAAACTATTTTTTATGTGTATTTTTATGTGTTACATCAATGGGCATTCATATTTTATTCCTTTGCAACACTAGAAGCAAATGTCAAAATGTCAGACGGCTTCTATGAGACGGTAAACCATATTTGATAATATTGCGGGCCGTCTAATTTTGTCGCCCAATAGCATAGATAGAACAACCAAATAGTTTGCGAAAACCGCTAATTTGACTGATGAATTAAAATTATACAGGTAGACACTGACCATACATCCAAACGGACTCCGCTCTAATCGAACTATCCTAATGGACGCCGATCTAATCAAATTTAGCAAATGGACGTGATTGATTAAAATTCTTTATTGCACTCAAAAACTTAAGAGTTGAGTACAAGGGCGAACTTATTGCCTCTCGGAATTTTATACTAGCTAACCTTTGGGAGTGTGGTTAACGATTGCGGGTGCAT
The DNA here is from genome assembly GCA_910589645.1 of Tinea semifulvella. Classification (NCBI taxonomy): domain Eukaryota; kingdom Metazoa; phylum Arthropoda; class Insecta; order Lepidoptera; family Tineidae; genus Tinea; species Tinea semifulvella. The sequence goes on from OU342602.1 coordinate 12,368,063, forward strand.
TATAAATAAAAACCCATTTAAACATACATAATATTAATTTACATACAACTACATACTTAAATACCAATAAAAATAATATAATAATAATGTATACATTTAACTATATTCATGTATACATACATAACGAAAAAATACGTATAATTTACACCATAAATGAAAAGAGACAGAAATAGATATTAAGAAGATTGAATATTTTGCTTATTTAAGAAATGGGCAATGAGAAGATTTTTAAATATATTGATATTGATGGCGCCTTCTGATGACCAGAGGAAGTTTGTTCCACTCACGAGCAGCGGAGACTGTGAAAGAATCTGAATATCTGCTGGAGGTGGGATCTTAAGTTGATTGTTTCGACGATCGATTCTCGCATCCATGGCGGCGGTGCAACGCATACTAAACTAAAAATGGACGTACCTAATCTAAGGCTGTGAAGCCTTTTTTTAAATACGTTTTCTATAATCATGAAGGAATTTTGGAATGTGCGAACGCCATTTGGTGTTGAAAGGCTTGGTGTCAATGCTACCTTGAATCGCTATGATAGCGATCGTTATCAAATGTCGAGACTGCTACCCCGAGTGATAAAAAGGAATGGGGAAAATAAATTTTAAGTATAATATTAGTATGGATATAATAAGCTTAAACAAATTAAGGACATTTTGTAATTACAAAAATTGCAATCAGTAATTGAACGCAGTACATAAATAAGGATATGACCCAGTTCCTCGGAACCGGTACACAACCGTGTTTAGTCACATCAAGTGAAAATATGGAAAAACAGATATTATCAGACACCTACTTAAAAATACTACAATAACGGCAAACTTCATACCGCTTACAAAGACATTAGATATAACAAGACGGGACGAGAAGCAATTAATGTTAGGATAATCGTCTCGGAATTAATTAGTCTATGACAGTGCATTGGCGGTTATGGTCACGAGACGTGCACTTTGAAATTAATTTTGTTGCTATTTTTACACTAGCTTTCCGTGGTCTAGTAGTTACGACCGCAAATTTAGACGCAGATAAACGGAATTCGATTCCTGGTCGGGACACAACAATTTATTCCAATTATTTGTGATGTTTCTCGAGTCTGGTACGCTAGAGACACCGACTTGCCTGCCAGTTGCCCTGATGGGTAGGCAGTAAAATTTGCTAAAAGTTCTTAAAAATAATGCGTAGTTTCTGACCATAAGTGATACTGTCGTGATGATACTTTACTTGATTTAAATTAGCCAGCATACCTCTATTGACTATACCTATATAAATGAGGTCGCACTAACAAGAGGTCTCGTTAGGAAATTCGGAACAATGACAAACTGAATTTCCATTTTAGCAAAGTCAACATTGTGATCGTAAAACAATGCATTTTGATACAACTCAGATTTAAAGATTTCAGAATTATTAATAAGACTAAATAAAGATGATACGACAGAAGATGTTCATGTTATTTATTTTCTTTTTTCAAGAATAAACATAATAAACATCTTAGAATATAATAATAACAATGATTAATAGTACATATTCCAACAGTTTCCAAACATAAAAAATACATATAATTTGGAAAACAATTGAAAATTAATTTAAATAAGTTACAAAATTTATTGAATAAAAAAATATATGTATTTATCAAATAAATTGAAAACAAAAATAAACAAAATAAACAAGGAATATGAGTAAGTATTTACTCATATTCCTTATTTATTTTGTTTATTTTTGTTTTCAATATTTGAGAAAATATTGTCAACAAACTCTAGCCATTGAATTGAAGTGAATTGAAAAAAGAGCGAACGAAATTATGCGAGGAATTTTTCAGTATTACCAGGAATCTGTTTTATCATGGTATATTGCGTATTATTTTAAACAGAGTATTAGCTGTCATACAATGAAGCAAATGTAATGTAGATGTACAACGAAGATTCAGAACCCAGTCTAGTCAGTAAAGGAATGGGGCGTGGCGGATGAAATCTATTGTCCGCACACTGGATACGTCTATTTGTAGCCTATCAAATACCCGATCTAAATATTTAAGAGACGGTACATTCCTCCAAGATTTTCTGTACTTTTATTAATTTATTTGAAACTCCAACAGCGTTACAAGAATATATAATAAATTATGATTTATTTATATATTAGATCTCCAACAAGATGTAGGTACACCAATTCATTAGCACACAACGTGTATAATATACATAAGTGCCATCATAATTATAGAAGATTGAGAAAGAGTAACAATAATATTATATAAGTTATCAAAAGTAAAGTAAAAAGTTAAGTATCATCACGACCGTTTCCCTTATAAATAAGCGGATTCACATTTAGCCAACTTTACTATAGGCCAATCATGACAAGTGGCAAGCTCGTCGATGTCTCCAGCGTACCAAACTCGAAAAATATCAAAAATAAGTTAAATATTAATTAAATGTATTTATTTACTTACATTAATAAATATTTTTGTGTCCCGACCAGGAATCGAACCCGGTACCTCCGAGCCTAAATCCACGGACGTAACCGCTAGACCACGGAGGCAGTTTTAATTTTTATTTACCTAATCAAAAAAAGAAAAAATGTGTTCATTCCTACCCATTTACTCGTATGCTGAAATATATAAAAAAAAACTGGCGTGAGATTTCGTAAACAGATAAAGCTTGTGTGCTCACATGTCGTGCTAAAATAATGACGTCATATGAGACATATTTTATCTAAATCAGTCCAGTAAGTATAGACGTGATAACGGCACTAACGAATTGACAGACCGAGACACAAAAATAAACTTAATTCGTATTTATACTATTAGCACTTGACAACATGCTTTTCGACGACACCCGCACGGTGAAACCATAGATAGCAAGTTTTCTTTTACATATAACTTTAATAACCGTCTTTAAATGTTAATCTGGTCACGAAGGTTGTTTTAAGGTAATGTCGGCAGAATAATTGTACCTTACATAATAATTCAACGTAAAAACTTTTAAATGTAGTTTCCGGAAAGAGTCAAGGAAATTTCCTTGTGCTTATTGTCGTGTGTGCAGTATTGTAACGACACGACACCGAAACATGCAGCCATTTACACAACATTGTAGCACAGCAGATCACATTGTTGACAAAACTGTGGCAGAAACGACGACCTGCAACTTCCTGACCGGACAGGCCGTGTCGTGGTGAATTTCATGAAATAAAAATCCAAAATTGCGTGTTTCTCCTTTTCCTATTAATAATCAAAATTCTAAAACAAAATATATAAAAACGTGTGACAGAGGCTTAGATTTTAACTAAAGTGGAATATATTGTACTTGTAAGACTGGGTACCGACGAATTATAATTGTCTCTGCCTAACACAAGTAAACGTGAAGATGATTGTGAACTGTAATGAACGCGTGACAGATACAATCATTATTATGCTCCCATTGGCCTTAATATGTTTGTATGTTGGGTAGTAGAGCGAGCACTATCTCTGCCGGTCATTAACAAATGCGGTATTTGCGGCATTTACTGCGGTGGCTGGTCATTCGCCACATTCTACGTTTAATTAACCGCCACAATTTCAGTCTTATTTTCCAACTAACAAGTCTATCCTGATGGAAGAATTTGGAATAAAGCAACGCCTTTCAACTGTACAATCACACATTCTCATTTTCTTGGGTTACGTGTGGCGAAGTGGACATCCTTCGAGCGTCTCAAAGTTTAGGGGATATCTATGGCAAGAGCATGCGTGATAGGTCTCCTATGAGATGAACTGGCCAGGTTAATGCAAATGGAACATTGGTCACAATTAGATTATCTAGACACCAAGCTTTAAATGATTTTATAAAGAGAAGCTTACGGGCCGCTAAAATCCCGTCCGCCCTTAAACCATCAGGTCTACCACGTAGGGATGGTAAGAGGCCGGTAATATAATTATACTACCATGTAGTAAGGAAAGATGTCATGTCTGGGATGCCACCTGTGTGAAGATACCTTTGCCGCTTGCAACGTTTCCTCTAACTGAAAAAAAAGTTCGGCTGCTCATATAGCCGAATCTAAAATGCACATAAAATATAATAACACTAAAAAACCTTAGTGTATTTTGTAGAATAGTTTTAATTTCCTAGGTATTTATAATATATTACAGTTTATTTTTATTTACACGAAAATTAGTTTTGTTAAAATAAGTTCGTTATTTTAGCACCCAAAAAGTAGACCATATCGTCCAGAAATAGTTATCGATACGTAAATGTTTCGTTTTACAATTCTAATTCGATGACCTACATATTTGGATCCGGGACACAATAAAACTACGCAGAATTCAGCTATTAAATATTTAATTGATAGCATTTTTAGGCGAGTCCAAAGACATATCTTTTTCAACACAGTTGTTTATTTGACAAAGGTTTTATTTGTCCGGCGGTGTGACATGTGACATAATGCTCATCACAGAGATTCCTTGGCCGTATCGTAACATATAGTGGCCAGGCCTCTATGCTAGAAACTCGTCGCTCGTGCGGGTGGCGCCAATTCTCTGAGTCAAGGCCAACTTGTGTCTCGATATTGCAAGCATTTGTAATTGCAGCCTTTCCCTTACTAAAATTATTTACGGCAATTAATTAAGTTTATGATTTTATAGTAACCTAATTATTATATTAAGTGGCAAGCTCGTACTAGGCTTGGTTGTACAAATGCTTTCTTTAAAAACCTAAAAGGTTCGGTTCGAAACTCGGCATGTACCAATGAGAAATACACTTTCATTTAGATTATAAGTAAAGTAAAGTATCATCACGACCGTTTCCCTTTCGGGGTGGTCAGAAACCACGCTTATAAAGAAGCGAATTCACATTTAGCCAACTTTACTATAGGCCAATCATCACAAGTGACAACCTCGTCGATGTCTCCAGCGTACCAAACTCAAGAAATTCCACAATTAAATTAAATATTAATTAAATGTATTTATTTACATTAATAAATATTTTTGTGTCCCGACCAGGAATCGAACCCGGTACCTCCGAGTCTAAATTCACGGACTTAACCGCTAGACCACGAAGGCAGTTATTATAATATATTTAGAATATTGCATTTTTATTTCATAGATTAAGCCGTCAGTCCCGTTTCCACTAATGCCCTAATGCACTAATTATTAATAAAATGTCATTGAAAAAAATTGACATAAGTCCCTCGCCAAATCCGTCTGGCCAAACGCGAGCGCGACAAGTGTAGGCTAAATTGACATAAGTCCCTCGCCAAATCCGTCTGGCCAAACGCGAGCGCGACAAGTGTAGGCTAAATTGACATAAGTCCCTCGCCAAATCCGTCTGGCCAAACCCGAGCGCGACAAGTGTAGGCTAAATTGACATAAGTCCCTCGCCAAATCCGTCTGGCCAAACGCGAGCGCGACAAGTGTAGGCTAAATTGTTCAGAAAGGAAATCCCGATGTTTTTGTTAGATTATTTTATCATACAAAAAGTGTATTCCATTCGGATAACCGATTGGTAAATGTCGCTGATCTACGGAACTTGTACTATAATAAATTTTGGGGGTCTCGCTTGAACAACAGGAGGCCTCGGTAACGCCGGCCATCGACAAATGTGAAACGAAAGTGTTTAGTGTAATTTATAATGTTTTGGCTATAACAATGAGCAGCAAAAGTAATGTGCTTTGTCATTGTGTGTGCCGGTATAAAGTTTAATGATATTCAAAAGTCCGTGTGCACAATGGTTCCACATTGTATTCCAATGTGGGCGCGGCATACATTAGTGCGCATAATGAAGCGGTAACTATATGGGTTCATGTACGAGATCAAATCAAATCCTTATGACAATTTGTTTTCATAAGGTTATTATTTACAAAAGGAAATAATCATAGCTCTTGCTCGCAAAATCCTATATTTTCAAAGACTTTTCAATTCTGAACCTTAAAGTTACCTTAAAGTAAACTGCCTCCGTGGTCTAGCGGTTAAGCCTGTGGATTTAGACTTCGAGGTACCGGGTTTGATTCCTGGTCGGGACACACAAATATTTATTAATGTAAATAAATACATTTAATTAATATTTAATTTATTTGTGATATATCTCGAGTTTGGTACGCCGCGCTGGAGACATCGACGAGCTTGCCACTTGTCACGATTGGCCTATAGTAAAGTTGGCTAAATGTGAATCCGCTTATTTATAAGCGTGGTTTCTGACCGTGATGATACTTTATTTCACCTTAAAGCACACACTTTTGTGATATGTGGTACCTACCTAATTTTAGACAGAGAAAAATAGCAACAACATTTATAACGATTTTTTTTCAATTTTACTAAAACAAATATAATATTAACATATCTCAAAAATGTCCGTAATTTTATTACCTAGAAAGTTGATAGATTACATTTCTCAAAAGTATACTCAGACTTGGCAAATCTTTGAATATATAGGGTTGTGCGAGCGAGAGAGACGATAACCTTTTTTTATACTGAGCACGACATGTAGTCGGTCCAATTCTATACCAAAACAACTCCAAAATCACGTGGATTGAGTCCCATATTGTAAAATATTCCCAAATTTTATTAGGAGCAAACGACATAATTATTTTATTAAGTATTCTGAATATTTATCCAACATTAGCGGTCACGCACCCACAATCCGTGCTCACTTCTCCTAAAGTTAGATAATGTTGTTAGACATTAAGCTCGTCTTTATTTATTTTCTGTGCAATAAAGAATTTATCTATTTACGAGTAGGTATCCATTCTTGTATTACAAAAGCTTTTTTTTTTAATTTAAACTTATTTTTTAATAAACTTTTATTTTGAAATGTTCCTGACAGATGATATTTTGTCCTGTTCGTGGTTAGGTATAAGGTTATGGAGCTCGTCAGAACACTCACCGTGGTATAGCTTATAGAATATACTTTTAAACATTCAATTCAAATAAAATTAGCTCTATGCATACATATAGATTTCGAAAATCTTTCATCTGTCGCACGCAAAAGATGTGAATTGTTCTCCCAACCCTGTTTCTCAATCTCTATAACCTGAAGTCTTTCAAGTGTGAAAAAGAATCTTCATAGGCCGGCATAATGGTAGGTATGTCAGTAGTTAATGCAGAGGAGAGTATCTTTGTCATCATCCGCCTGTGTCTTTCCACTGCTGGATATAGGCCCAAGACTCGCCATTTCACACGATCTTCTGCCACCTTCCTCAGGTCATCCTTCGGTCTGGCGGAGGGTCGTCCCACTCTGCATCTTCCAGTACGTGGTCTCCACTTTAGAACCCGTCTTCTCCGTCGTTCATCGGTTCTGCGACATGTGACCAGCAACTTTGGTTCTCTGACGGATATCGGACTGCTTCCTTTAGAGAAACCCTGAGCATAGCTCTGTTACCTTCAACTTGTGGAATAGAGTAGAGTATTTATTTAACATTTGGAATACAAACGGAGATCATGGCTAAAGTAAGCATTTAACAACAGATATAAACAATATGTAAGCCAGATACCATAAAAAGTACTCACTAAGAACATATAAATTTGTACATTGATTGGGGTGAGTTAGCAAAATTTAAAATAATTAACAGAATTAAACAAACAATTGACAGATAAAATGAAATAAAACTAAAACTAAAAGCTTCAAGTTACGTAGGGTTACAGTGGTGGGTGTCAAATGATAAAACTAAACTAAAACTAAAAGCTTCAAGTTACGTAGGGTTACAGTGGTGGGTGTCAAATGATAAAACTAAACTAAAACTAAAAGCTTCAAGTTACGTAGGGTTACAGTGGTGGGTGTCAAATGATAAAACTAAACTAAAACTAAAAGCTTCAAGTTACGTAGGGTTACAGTGGTGGGTGTCAAATGATAAAACTAAACTAAAACTAAAAGCTTCAAGTTACGTAGGGTTACAGTGGTGGGTGTCAAATGATAAAACTAAACTAAAACTAAAAGCTTCAAGTTACGTAGGGTTACAGTGGTGGGTGTCAAATGATAAAACTAAACTAAAACTAAAAGCTTCAAGTTACGTAGGGTTACAGTGGTGGGTGTCAAATGATAAAACTAAACTAAAACTAAAAGCTTCAAGTTACGTAGGGTTACAGTGGTGGGTGTCAAATGATAAAACTAAACTAAAACTAAAAGCTTCAAGTTACGTAGGGTTACAGTGGTGGGTGTCAAATGATAAAACAACAATGAATAATTATAAGTTTAAATGTCTTATGGAATTTTACTGTGGGGAAATGCTACTGACATTGAAACTATCTTTATTTTACAAAAGCGGGCTATTCGATATATTTATAATTTGACCGCTCGCACTTCGCTAAGAGATAAGTTTAAGGAGTATGATATTCTTACAGTGGCATCTCAGTATATTCTAGAGAATATTATGTATGTCCACAAGAATATAAAACAATTTAAAAGGAATTGTGACTTGCATTCTCGCAACATACGCAATAATCACAAATTAGCTTTGCCTCACCTACGCCTCAGTAAAACTATTAAGTCTTTTTTGGGACTTGGTGTTCGTTTTTATAACACACTCCCAAAGGAACTAACTAGCTTGTGTTTCGATAAACTAAAAATTCATGTCAAACGTCGACTTATAGGCAAGGCCTATTATAAGATAAATGATTTTATTAGTGACAAAAATGCCTGGTAGATGTGCAAATGTATATTATTAATATATTTTGGACACCTGTTACTGTTGGTGTATTTTTATATTTAGGTCAATTCAATTGTATTGTAATAAATTTAATATAATTTATTTAAATAATTATAACAATGTGATGTGACAATACAAAAGAGCCCGAGAAGGCCAAATTGTAATAAATGATTTGACTTTGACTTTGAACTGGAATGATCGAAGAACTATCAGAGTTTTTGTACTATGGAGCATACGTTTGACTTAAAAACTTCCTTTGAGCCGAAGTATAGATCAGCATCGCACAATAAGTCATCGAATGTCTCAAACATTCTACGCAGTGGCTCACGAGCTCAATTTTTAGTTGAAGTCAAGTAAAATAGTCGTCGTCGAGGCCTCAAAAACCGTCTTGGTGTAAAGTAGGATATTTTTTCAACAAGTTTGGGGCAATTATAGTCACCACGACAAAGATTGCGCAACACCAACCAATCCGTAAGTATTCTTCTGTGTTTTAGTGACTGAATTTTGTACATAGTTAACAGGTCCTTATAGGACAAATAAATAGGTATAACAAACGAAAAAAAATACAATTAATTATTTATATGCTGTCGACATAAAATAAAATGCGAGTGTTTAAATTTGTAATCCAGACTATTACCTAAATAATCAAACATACTGTAATTAATAATTCAAGTTACATCGGTTAACTTTAATTGCGTTTACCAATTGACTGTAATAACACTTATTCTGCGAATCAACTTTCTACTTTACCACTTTCTTCTAGGATTGAGCAAAAATCAGTGTCAAATATTGGCGAACTAGTGAATCATTAAGAACGCCTCCTCGACTTGCCAAAAGTGGTACACAAGTGCATTGACTATCATGTAAAATGACTTTTTGTCCTAGTCCAAGAGATTTATTTATTGTACACAATATAATCCGAAATTCAGAACCAATGATGGTTTCTGACGGACTTGATCATTTAAAAGCTTAATTTAAAATACATTTAGGAAGGTGTAATTATATTTTATTACTGATTTCAAACCTTGTAGCTGCCGTGCGTTGAGGACGTGTAGTTTTGTGTTTCCGAATGATACCATATTATATGGTTTATATAGGTGTTATTTACTTAGATGGTTCATTATTATTAGATTTGGTTTATAGATATTTAATTTCGTTTCTAATAATTTGTAATCAGAAGCTCAGTTGGCGTTTCTACATTTAGAAAACTAAATTCAGAAACTGTAATATGCGCTTAAATAAGCATTGCAATTGTAGAAACCTGAAAGACAACTTAACGGCCGGTTGCCATACGCTAACTTATTTAACATAATCCTATGAAGGACGTTATTGGCTAAAATAACCAAAGTGACAAGAACAATCACTTGGCATATTTGCAAGTATTGATCATAGAATATTTTAATATAATAACCTTTTTCATTTTAATATAATATAATAAATCAAGTAATTTTAGGACTGTTTTACTCTTAACTTTCAAAGGTGAATATTGTTTATGGTACAATAATGCTAAAATATGTAACATCAACATATCTTATTATATGCATATATTAATTAAATGTTTTAAAGTATATATTGATAAAAACAAATAAAAGAATAAGTTTTACATAAATCAATGACAGTTGTTTTCTCTCTCTCGCCGACTCTCCGGACACAGATAAACCTTTAAAGGTTTTCGTGGACGATACTGTATTATTATTAATATATTCTAGTGTATTTTAAAAAGGAGTAAATAAAAATAAATCCTTTCTGCAACCGGCCAAGTGCAAATCTTTTTACAATTATGTTTAATCGGTCGCGGCAACACTTCGTAAAGCTATTGATTGACCGGGCATTTCGCATTGTTCAACACCTTAATTTCGAATAGACATATCAATATTAATCAAATACAATCGTTTTCTTTCACAATTTGGTAAACAAAGCGATCATTTGTAAAAGTATTACAATGAGCTTTTGTTTATATTAATTTGAATATTGTTTGGATGATGTGGGCAGAGGCAGCTGGCTTCACCGAATGTCGTAACTTGTATCTCACTATCCATGCTTATTACGTTTGAGTTCATCTATGTGCTATAGCTATAGGAGCTATGATCTTGTCGGTAAAGTCATTTCCAAAGTAAAGTATAAAAATATCATCACGACCTTTCGGGGTAGTCAGATACCAAGTTTTTTTTTAAAGAAACGTTTACACTTTTATTTAACTTTATCATGAGGAGTCAGATGGAGACAGTGGAGTCGCCTCGGCCCGGTTGGCTGATGGGCCTTGGTTGGGGATAGGGGCATTCCCTGTTTACTCCGGCTGTTACAGGTTACAGCCATTACCAGCGCCCGTATGGCTCACGAACCCAGGGAGACTAGTTTCAACTACTTTAGCTCTCCTCCAGAAGCACTTTGCTAGGAAGTGGAAGATGACTTGCGTAAGTAGGAGCGATATGCTAGTGATGCTTGAAGTGTCCGTCAGGCCGACGACAAACCCTTCAACATCTTTCCAGATCTCGAGCTATGACGGAATTACGCACGAACCATGGCGCTCGGGAGACCATTCTGAGCGATATGTGCTATACTATGCTGACTTTAAATCTTGTCCCTATTTCTCTTGGCCAGAAGGCGATGCTAGGCTGGCTCAGCAAAGGTAAAACAGGAACGGATAAACATCTTCTAGATCCGGACCTTCGACCTGAGCGGCAAGCTGGAGTCCATAACAAGTGCTCTCTCAATGTCTAGCATACCAAAACTTGAGAAATATCATAAATAACTTATTGTGTCCCGACCAGGAATCGAACCCGGCACCTCCGCTTAGAAAGTCATTCCTTCTGTATGATTTAGTTAGTTAGTTTTATTATTGTAAATACGCGAGCTCGGCCGAGCATCACCGAGCTATATGCCTGGTTCACACGTAACAAGTGGATGTGCGTAATAGTGGTTTAAGCTGTCTGTACGTGTAAACACATCACGGCATTTTTATCATTATTATTTTATTTCAACCACGTAGAAAAAGTAAAAAAGATAAACTAAAGTGTTTCAAAACCTACAAAATGTGTTGACTTTTTAGCAAATGTTATTGCCAAATCTATTTTTAAATACTCCGGCATGTGTTGGTTTGGTTCACAGATGCGTAACTAAATTTTAATGACTTAACAGTTTTTTGTTGTAATTAGGATCCAAAGTCAGTAACATAGAAAATGTACTAGATAATATCATCAGTATCAGTTTATTGGTGAAAAAACAGTTTTCTTAAGTGGGTAATTCACTACCGCAAATTAGGTTAGACGAGCCATTAAATTAAACGTTTTTCCAGTTTGTCTACTCCTTTTCTGGCAAGTACTGGAGTATCCGACAAGACAAGATGAAGGCAAAAAAGTTTATTCTGTATGGCTCCAAAAATCGACAATAAAATAAATTATGACACTAAGTTACTATCTTTACAACGACTCAAAAAGACACTGACCAAAATGATAATTGATAAATGGTAGTCTGTGCAAGATTTTTTAGAAGATTAAATGAATAACATTAATTTCTTAGCGTCAGGGTAAAGTTGATTGTAACTATAATGCAAACAAGATAATTTATGTAAATTAGATGTATATTTCGGTAAATTTGGAACAAGACTGCCTCTAAAAACATAAGCTATCAAAAGGTAAACCATATGTAATACTATAAAAAAATAAATTAAATACTTAAAAAAAAGGGTAAATTACGTCGCCAACCTTACCTTGACATTAATCATATTTGACATTTCAATTAATTTATTATAGTTTTCTTTGGTTTGATTGAAAAATATATAAGTAAATCTTTGTATATTTACTATACTTAATTATTTCATCTTTATACGCCCATGGGCAAAACTTAGAGTACCTAATTTATAACCATTGTACCATCATATAACAACATTGTTATAAAGAAATATATATATTTGACATTATGGTGCATAGCCTAGAACATAGAGAGGGAGAATTTGACTTATCGTCTTATAAAGAAACTGATGAACATTATGTAGGTACCTGACGAATGAATCAATATTATTGTTAAGGTGTTGGGTGCTCGGCAGATGCGAAGAGATTACTCACATTATAAGAATAGACAGTGTTAGGTTAGTCATAGGTACATGGACAACGCAATGAGACATTTAATTCATCACATCAGTTCTGGGGCAACCTAAACATAACTCATGTTTATTTATTACTAAATTTCTAAGGGCTTTTGACATGCACACGGCTACGGCACGGTCACCGTGGTTTTCCTATTTGAGAGCGTTACAAACTTTTTTAAATTTAAACTTTGTACTGTGACGTTGACATACCTTTCTAAACTTTCACAGATGTCATTTTCATGCCACTTCTTATTTCGCAAACAATTGGCATCAGTTGAAATTCGTTTCATCTCACTTTAAATATCGCGAGAATCAGTGCAACGACCGTCAAGAAAAATGACCTTGCTACATGTTTTAAGTGATTCATTATCCACATGTTACATTCTAACTAAAACAAACATTACTTATAATTATACCTACATGTTAACATTACAAGTGTCTTTGCACATTCTAGTAGTACGAGGTCTGTTCAAAAAGAACCACGAATTTCGATATTCCGCGGGTTATATAGGTACTTGTTTAAATTCGATTTATTTGTGGCGTTATGTTGGTACTCATGTGACACTCCATAAGTGATTTTTTTTTGGTCGGTCATTTCGTATGTTTAGTTATTTTTAAAAGCAGTTTTGGCTTGTCTCCGATAAATGGGTTAAAGAATCTGACGATTTGATTAAAGATGAAAGCTGACGGAAAGGTCTGGAGACAGGAAGGCTGGAAATTATTTCTGTCAACGTATTAGCCTCACTGTACAAAGAGGAAATGTTGCCAGTCTCATTGGGATTACTCGTATCTCGAATGGGACGTCTCTAGAGGACATTTTTTGTTTATAGTTTAGTTTATATTTAATTTATTATTTAAGTAACTTTTAATTTATATTTAACATATATTAATTTACTTAGAATAAAACGTATATGATCAAACTTTGTGTGAAAAAAAAAATGCGCTGATGCATTTCGAATGTTGACTGTGGTAGGTATATGGTGAAGCTACCTTAGATCAAATCAACGTTTATCGGTGGTACAAAATGTTCTGAGGTCAGAGAAAATATGAACGACGAAGAGTGTGCGAGAAGACGAGAAGACTACTAGTCTTGGTCTTGTATTAGAGGAGCTGGTCTCGGTCTTCGTCCTACATACTTAATGTTGCTCTTTGTTATTGCGACCAATAATATAACCCTTCACATGAATCCTTGTGACATTCTAGTGTCTGTCCAAACTATATCTCGAGAACTATTCTGATTTATTTGTAATTTGTAATGGTTATAGATTGTTGTCTGTGTCTAGAACTGTTGACCAACGTTTATCCAAAAATGTATACAGAGGTTATTTATTAATACAACTTTATCAGACCGAAAAAAAAAGGTCTGATCGCTGATCCACATCGAAACAGAGTTATTTTATGAGTACAAACAGGCACCAGAGTCATCCATAAGGGTTCGACTTCTTCCCACGTAATCCTAAAAAAAACAGATACGATGCAGTTACAATTTAATACCTTTCGCAAGAGTTTTTTACAATAACCAGTAACCGAACTTACATCAACATTACGTATAAAATCTATAGTTAAAATTGAGTGTCCGTTCGTTAAATAATAGTATACAACGTGGCGTTTAAAAAAAACAGAATTTGCCTGCTTTCCCTCTCTAACAGGAAATGTCTACAACGATACGTAGATACGCACTATATTTACCGATAAAGCTAATAAGTTTACTAAATAAGAATGACATAAACAGCAGCTGGATATTCTCTTTATACTCGTACACCAGACGACGTCTAAAATTATCCAAATTGGTCATGACTCGAGTAGACGGGCTTGGGTACATTATTTTTTTCTTTTTCATCGTTGAGCGTGCCAGCGAAAATGTTCCTGGCGCCTGATGTTTGGTTTGTTCCTGTTGTACCCGCCTCCGAGTATGGGCTATATGTTTACTCTTGTCAAACTCCCTATTTATGACAAATTATGGCGGCCGTTGTAAAATTTATTTTGACATTTCAACCGTAAGAAAACAGCCGTTTTAATTTTAACTTAAATATATATTTTTTTATCAATTTGAAGTTAATTCTAAACAACTAGGTATTACTAGATTATAAATAAAATCCTACCTAAAACTTGCAAAAAAATATATAGATATTATAGTTCTAATACCTACTTCTGCTAGCTTCTTTAAAGCCACGAATTAAATAACGTCTCTTCTTTGCTTGGAAATTAGCTTTATCCTTATACATGCATTGAGTACATAATTCCTATCAAGGCGCACGGACACGCTATGCACGTTGACTTAGCTACAAAACAAACGTTTACGTGTGGATTGCAGTTAACTTTATCTCATATATTTTGTGCGTGCGTAGCGTGTGAAGCGTACAGGGGCTCATAGTAAATGTATTAATTGCTCTTCAGCGCCATCATCTCATAAAAATATATAAATAAGACACATAACTATCTCAAATTATACCTTTATTAGCCGGTTTCGTGACTTTAAGTTAAGCCGTGATAACACCACATTTATAAAACCCGAAGTTATAAATTAAAACCATAAAAAACTTTAATTTCTGGTCACAATACACAGTATTATACAATGTGAATTGAGTGATCCGTTTACTCATAATATCCATACACTAATATTATTAATATGAAATAAGCTTTGTCTGTGTGTTTGTCACACCTTTACGCATAACACTATTGAACCTATTTTGATATTAACACATAATTTTGATGTAAAACTACAGATAGACTTACTAGCACGAAAGCCTACAATTATTGAGCATGCTACGCAGTAGTCGAGCACGTGACGTGTGTCTATAATGACAATGCTAATTTCGAGTGTTCTCAAAAACAAAACTCGTTCGATTTTCAAGCTTAAAAGTTGTAAGCTTGTTTTAAGACGGTCTAACTTCCCTCTCGCTCGCACAATCCAATATTTTCAAAGATTTTTCGAGTCTATTAATATATTTAAAAATCTACTTATCGCTCACTTTCTACTCTTCTTAGAACCTATATCTATCATACTATTTTTATTGTGTGTAAACAGTACTGTCTATATACTTATCTATTTTCGTATTTGTATACATGTATATATTTAAGTAATAGTATGTAACAATTATTATGCATTGTATGTATTGTGTAATTGTATATTCATAATAATGCACCCCGCAATCCTCTACCACACTCCCAAAGGTTAGCTGTAATAAATTGCGGAAAGGCATTAAGTTCGCCCTTGTACATTACTTTAAAGTTTTTTGTGCAATAAAGAGTTTATAAATAAATAAAAGTCTAAAGGCCAGTTACAGAAAGGCTGATTATCTTTTGACATGTTTAACATATGCCTATGAGACACGTCACTGGATGAAATTACCAAAGTGACAAGCTAACTACCAATCACGTGGCGTATATCAAAATATTGATCACATTATTTTAATCATCCCTTTTTTAACTGGCCGTTGGGTGTACTTTAGAGAAATGTATTCTATCAACTTTATAGGAATTAAAATGCGAACATTTTAGTGCTATTTAATGCCATATTCGACTATTTTTTACTTTATTTTTCTCTGAAAGGCGTTCGACTAGCATTTTCATTCTGTTACAAAATTCAATAAAAATAATCTGTTAGAGCTTCAAGTTTAAGACCACAAGATTCCATGCTCTAACGATATTACTGACAGTTAATAAAAAGGAATCCACTATTTTGACAATTTATCGTTCACAGAATAGAATCATTGGAATGTTAATGGGTTTGTCAATGTTTATTAGAATTTGTGTCATCATTTTAGTAATTCTTACGAAGTGATCTGAGTTGACATAATCGGAAGAGAATGGTTTAGTTAATGGAATAGACCGCCCTGGTAGGCAAGGGTTATGTTTCATTAAGCTTTGTATAATGTTTGTATTGTTTCTACTAAATATATTGGAACAAACTGTTTATTTTTATAGGTGGTAAGGCAATAATTCCCAACTGACAAAAAAAAACATTGATGTATCAGGAATTTCCGAATCTGTAGTAAAAGTAAAAGACAAACTTATTGTCCTATGGATTTACCGTGCAGGTGCCGGTACCATCAATTTTCATTTTATTTTATACTGAGACATGTGACATCATACCTACCTGATGGTAAGCGGTACTCGAGGTCCAAGAATTGCAACTAACGCCAGTCACTGACGAACGGCATCAGTCCCTACCATTATGCCGGCCATCAGGATACTTTTTCATACTTTCACACTTCAAGTTATAGGAATTTGCTTGCGAAAGATGTACCTAAGATGTCCTAATTTATGCACGCAGGTCTGTGTGTGTGGTTCGGTTGCGGAATAGAGAAGAAGGGATAAGGTTGTGGATCTCTTCAGAACATACACGTATAGCTTGTAGAACACTCAGGAAGGCCACATCTCGGCGAAGCTGCCGCGATTAGAGAGTTTTAAACACTGTAGTTCCACTATCCGAATCGCCTGCCTCTGCAGGACATTGAGTGCCATCCCAGTACTCCATGCATGCAACCTTATCTGCCTTTTTAAAGCATAGGTCTGAGTGATAGCGGAAAAAACCGATCCACCTTGTCCAGTATCACCAGTTTGTAATGTACCTGATTTATACATTTAGAACTTTTATCGTTATAATTAAAGAGTTTTGGTGCAATCCAGCCCTAATAGTATAAAAAATCATTGCAGCCTTAAGGGTTAAGAATAGGCAAGTGGGTGCCTTTATAACTATAGTGTACCTACGAGAAACTAATTATGGCTAATAAATAACGTCGCATGGGGGCGGACTGGGCTGGTGGTTTTCTCAGTTATATCTGGCTCGGTTGGTTGATCATCTCCTGCACCAACTTGTTTTTACAAATAGATTACTTATTGCAATTTATACATATAATATTATTGCCATTTTTTTTATAAAATCATAAAAAAACTAAAAAAGTTTTCTTTATTATTTTTATCTTAAATAATAAAATAATGCATTTTGTCACACCTTAAATAAATTAAATAATTATTTCATAGTATAGTATCATCATGACTTTATGATGACAGGATGAGTGGTCAAACGTTATTTTCTTCTTTTTAATGAATGGACGCTGTCCATTGACAGCTTTAAGAGCGGTTGACATATCAAACTTTTTAAAATTCTAAATGTTTCTTTTAAAAAAGTTAGGTTTTCCGTTTAATAAAACCAATTGCAAGGAAAGCTACAACGTTATGTCTATAGACCTAGCTCATCCCTGTTTGGATGGGCCAAATGATGGTTCTACACACTTTTATATCGATTTAAATTCCGACTTTAACTAGAAACAAATAAAACACAAAATAGAGTGTCTGGGATGTCGGTCGTCATTTACTTCCATTCTTGGACCTCGTGTATCACTTACTATCAGTTGGCCGCGGTGTCACATGTCCTTAGTAAAAAAATAGGCTTTCTAATCTATCTTAGGAATTCGTTCGGAAGACGCAATAGATCGGTTTGTCAGAAAATATTCAATGGCCCGCCTTGTTATTCGAGATTAAGCAAATTTGTATTGTTGGAATGCCGCGATCCTGATGCTGATAGCTTAGCATTTCTCCGTGGTATCCTGCGGCGACACCTTGTATGGTTGTATCGTAGACCATCATACAATGAACGAGACATTAAATACAAAAATCACGAACTTGCCCAGTTGCGGCGAAACTTATGCGTAGTCCCTTCGATTTCTTCGACTTCCCACTTATTATTAGACAGGATAGGAGTCACTTCGGTGGCCTTCCGAAGGTCGTTTGAATAATATAATAATCTGAATTTAAATCCACGGACTTGACGGAACCGCTAGACCACGGAGGCAGTACTTATTTTAGTTCAAAGTAATTCCATATGCCCTGGATCCCCTCGTAAACTGATCATTGTGAGAACCTTGCTTTCATAGATGTGGCATACTCGTATAACGTAAAAACTGTTTCGTTAATCAATCCATCACCTTTGTGAAAAAAGTTAATTTCTATCGGATATATATAGATATAAATTTACACTATAATCACTAACTTCTTATTTCTATCTATTTATTATTAAACTTACGTTGTCGTGACTCAATTGATGTTGATACAATTACACAATGGGGTGGCCCAAGACCTGCCTAAATCGTTGTATATTTGTCTTTGGGTCAGAACAAATCTTGGGTAGGTGAAAGGTCGGCTTAACCTCCATCTACAGGAATAGTTCTCATGTATTTATGCTAATATTAAACAATGTCAACTTGTATGTTGTTTGCCAACGAATAAACAAGCTCACATTTGTACACATTATTTACTCTACTTTCCTACTTAATTTAAATGTCTGTCTGTATTTTTTGTTTAAAGAAGGGAGTCGAGTGGAAGTTGGTTTTTACAATGTTTAAAACTGTAATATATATAGACTACAATTTTTATACCAAAATATGCCTGTAATAATCAAATCAATTCAAAATAATTTATTTGCTAGAAAACATGGTTACATTGCAAGATCTTATAGCTAGAAAATTCGCTTCACATGTTTCACCTCAATGGCATGCAAATATTGGGCAATTACAATATGAGAAAAGTCTAGTTGTAAAATAGTAAGTACATTGAAGCTACACTCGGACTATATACACTTAAGCATTAGTTATATGCTTAGATATTCTTTAATTGTATAAAATCATTTTTTTATTAAATAATTGTCCAGATCCTTTTTGAAACGGTGAATCGGTAATACCTTGATATTTTCTGGTAAGTTATTAAAATATTAATTAAATAAGGGTATATGTATTACAAGCATATTTTGCTATTAATTAATATGAAATAAAAACGAATTTATCAAGAGTGGTGGTGACCCCAAATGCCATAACCATTAAAAACAAAATATTACCCTATTATTCAACGAGGAATTGCGGTGAGTATTCTTGGTACCCTCCCTGGCTGGCGGTAAGCCCTTAGTTTATTTCGTAGAATAGTTTTAATTTCATAGGTATTTTTAGTTTAGTATTATTTATAATTAGTTTTGCAATTATCTTTGCTATAATATCAGTTTTCCAAATAATGTTATCGATTAGAATGTCCTGAACGGAAAGTATTTTTTTATCCTTTTTAATAATCTGAAAATTTCCGTCTTTGGCTCAAGGATTTGAAATTTATTAAACAAAGCAAAAAACGTCTAATTAAAATAAAGAAAGTATCATCACGACCGTATCCCTTGTGGGGTGGTCAGAACGCATGGGCCCATCATGACAAGTGGCAAGCTCGTCGATGTCTCTGGCGTACCAAATTAAAAAAAAAAACTCAACAAAAGAAAAAATCTTGTGTCCCGACCAGGAATCGAACCCGTTACCTCAGCGTCTAAATCTGTGGTGTTAACCGCTAGAGCACGGAGGCAGTCAATTAATAATTGTTTTCGTAGGTATATTTTAATATTGAGAGTGGTTCTCCGTAAGTTTGCTGACCTCCCGGACTGCGAGGGCGCGACAGAGATCTCACGGGGATTTTTCCATTGTTTTAAGCTTAATGCAAAAAATGCCAGCTTAGTTGGCTTTGCAATGTGGTTTTCAATTTGCGGCTAACAATCTCAGTTGGTTTATAATTATTACGAGTAGGATAATTATAATATTTATTATTTTGACATATTTCACTTAAAGATAATTGATGTATTCAATTTAACAAATTATTAACTAAAAGTCTTCTAATATATTTGAAAGTCTATTATTTAAACACTTTCTTAGAAAATAAAATGAAACCCAATATATATATATATTAACGAGGAATCTAAAAACTAGAATAACTAAATAGAATAATTAATATATAAAAAAAACAACCAAATCACTACAAATGGGCAATGTTGAGTTGAATGGTAATGCTAATCTTTTGGCCAAAATATTGGCCAGCTCTCTTGGCTCCTGAGGAGTTGCCGAGCTGTTTTAACGCCTTGTTAAAAAGCAAAATTGTTTTTTTTTAAACATTATAAGAATATTATTCATGTCGACGCAATTATAATTTAAAGTTTTCATAACTAGAGTACCTATTTTGCTGCCTTTGTAGTCTATCCTCTGTACGTTCGTGGATTGAGACACGTTCGTGGATTGAGACACGGACAGTACAGAGGATATTATATTATACCTTATTTATTTGTGATATTTCTCGAGTCTGGACGCTAAAGACATCGACGAGCTTGCCACTTGTCTTCAAATAAATATAGTAAGTTTTTTTTATACTTGCACGTCATGTGACCTTTGGCCCACCTGATGGTAAGTGGCACGTAAATCCAAGAATGTTAGCAACTGGAATCAGACACTTTGACTGATATCAGTCATCACACTATGCCGGCTTTACTGGGACTCCAGGTTATTTGAAAGTGGAAACACATCGGCTGGAAGAGCATTCCACATCTTTTTCTTGCGACAGATGTATGAGTCCCCCAATTTATAAATAAATATAAAGTTTGCTAAATGTGAATGTGCTTCTTTAAAAGCGTGGTTACTGACCACCCTGAAAGGGATACGGTCGTGATGATGCTTCTAGCATTTTTTAAAACTGGGAATAATCTTCGTCGGCTTTTAATCCCATTTGATAAATTATTTTACGAAAGACCTGGTATTTGTGTCGTTTGATCCCAAAGCTCAGACGACACAAATACCATAGACACTCGTACATTAACGAATAAACACGGTTAATACGACACTCATAGGTATAACCGAATAATTGATAATGCAGATTTTAGATCGTAGAACGTATTCAGAATAAGTCGTCAAACAAAAGTAGTTACAAGTGTAGCGCTCATAAGTTATGCTTGCGCTTTTATTACTATTTCATGACAAATAACTTTAAACTTAAGATGCTGTAACTAATTACCTTAATGCATTGAATTGCATGTTCCCGGGCATTTCATAAACGATTCGATAAATTATCTAAAAATATATATTTTTTAAATAATATTCATAGGTACCTACATAGTTTTTATATAGCTCACATACTCCGCCATTTCTGGCACACAAAAGAGAATGCCAATTTTTCTTAGAGAAATGGGCCCTAAAAAATGCTCGTGATGTCACGTGAATGAATTCTTTTTTATTTAATAGTTTATATACGTTGTAACACTCGGATATTGTCAATTTTTAAAAAATATTTGCAATGTTATTAAAATTAAAAAAAATAACATTATAAGCAACAAATAATCAATTAAAATAATAAATTAAATTATGGATAAGTAAGTGACATTGCTGCCATAAACAAGTACTGTAGCTTAACCTATAAGTATTGTGTTCTTATAATCTGTAATTAATTTTATTTCCTTTACTCAAGCATAAATACAATTGATAATACCTTTTTTTTACGTTAACAATTATATAGTTTCGACAAACCATTCTTTTCATGTCTTACCCGCATACGATGGCCCCGGAACCCGCACGGTGAATCCATGGAAACCTTAGAAATTTGTCTTCTTCCCGCCGATATAATTAGACAATTATTTACACTTTAAAATCTTGTGTTTTATTTATCATAAAGAACCTAATCATAATGACCCAAATCGTACAAATATTGCTTTGTAAGTATTTAATGCATAAATCTTAACTAATTGACTATTTAATTACATAATATTTAAATGCTGGGGTAGAATGCTTGGCGCCTGATTTTGGGCTATCTCTTTTGTTCCGGTATTTTTTGTTGATGCAAATATTTTTAAATTATAGCCCAGTCCTTCTTAAGTCAATGTTTAAATGAATTTATGTAGCATGAAGTCTCGCTCGAGGCTAGTGTGTACTTCTCGTAAACATTTGTCAATTACTGTTCAAAGAAAACTGGCATTCTAAACTTAAACACTGGCGCCAACTCAGTCAGACACTGGCCAAAGACATCACTTTAGACTCCCCTCCCCCCTCCACTTAACTCTTCGTTACCAGTTTTAATATTTCCAGTAAAAAGAGTTTTTTTCTGACAACATTGAAGATTCCCGTAAATATTCATTTTGTCAGAATTACGAGTACTATATACACTTTCTTTTACTTTTAACATCTGCAACTCTGTCTCTTTCATATTCTGAATATTCAAGTGTCACGAAAATTATTTATAATTTTGGAACGAAATCTAATTTGAAGTATCTTACAGATGCTCTCAATGTCCTGCAGAGGCGGGCAATTCGGATAGTGGACGACACCACAGTCTCTAAAACTCTCGAATCACTGCAGCTTCGCCGTGACGTTGCCTCTCTGAGCGTGTTCTACAAGCTATACCACGGCGAGTGTTCTGAGGAGCTCCATAACCTTATCCCTTCTTCTCTATTCCGCAACCGAACTACACGCACAGGCCAAAATATGCATCCACATACCTTACCCACTATCCCTACGCGTACTCATAAATTTGGAGACTCTTACATCTGTCGCACGCTGAAGATGTGGAATGCTCTCCCAGCCAGTGTATTTCCCCACTCTTATAACCTGGAGTCCTTCAAGCGAAGTGTGAAAAAGCATCTTGTTAGGCCGGCATAGTGGTAGAGACTGATGTCGGTCATAGTGACCGGCGTCAGTTGCTCCCATTCTTGGACCTCGCGTACTGCTTACCATCAGGTGGGCGCGATGTCACATGTCGAGTCCAGTATAAAAAAAAAAAAAAAAAAAAAAAAAAAAAATGAGTTTGCAGAATCAAAGCTGCGCCAATCGTCACATGATGGATTAGTCTAGGACAGTTTATTGCCGGTTATGGTTGTGTTCAACGTGCACATTCAATTTGTTTATTTTGTTATTTCATTGACAAATTGCATCCTTGGTCTAGCGGTTATGTCCGTGGATTGGACTCGGAGGTACCGGGTTCGATTCCTGGTCGGGACACAATAAATTATTTAATTTATTTGTAACATTTCTCGAGCTTGCCCTTGTATTATGTTCCTTGAGCTTGCCACTTTTCATGATGGGATAAAAGTGTGGTTTTTGACCACCACGGAAGCGAGCTTGCCACCTACCATAATGAGTAATCAGGAAAATTAACTATATTTTAAACACAAATGAAAATACTGTTTTTCCTGACGTAAAATTGACATATATATATTATTCTTCATTAAAGGAAAATTACATTATGTTTTTATAAAATACATAATAAAACATAACGCGACCTCAACAATGAGCCTGTAAAGTTGGCTAAATTGTGAACTCGCTCCTTAAAAAAAACCAGGCCCCAACTTTTTTGCAGCGTGCTTTAACTAAATATAATTCAACAATCATAAGAATTTATAATGTTTTTTTAAATTGAATTACAACAACTGTTTCACCCCAGCATTAAAATATAATTTAATTAAATAGTCAATTGGTTAAAATGTATGTATTAAATCTTTGCAAAGCACTATTTATACGATTAGGTTCTTAGGTTTATTATGATCAGGTACTTTATTACAAACCAAACACTGGATTTCAAATTGGTAGGATCGAAACTATTTAGTTATTAAGGTAAAAAAAGTTTTTGTCAATTGTCGTTATGCCAGGGTAAAATAAATAAAATTAATTACAGATTATGAAATCACAATATATTAACTATCAAATAAAAAAGATGTCATTATGACACGACAATATTTTTTAGGCCCATTTCTCTAAGAAAAATGGGCATTCTCATTTAATTGAATTTAAATAATGAAACATGTTTGATATTTGGTTGACATTGGCTCCAATCATTACTCAGTAGACATATATTTTTGTAAAACTGTTCAATCAATAAAAGTTAGAAGTTTTGCTAGTGGACGTTGATGGCGTGAATAAAATATGAAACATTTTATTTTAAAATGTCTGCCGATGCATGATCTATGTTATATGTAATCTCTTTGGCGAGAATACTGTAATTAAGCCAGGTTTAAGAATAAATGGACGTGTAATTTATAGTCCCAGTGAGTCGTGTAATTCCTGTATTATCCATCTTGTGTGTACCTACGTCGTGCGACTCCTTGCATAATGTGCCCCTATGTAGCCAGGCAACATTCCCTATATGGCTGGTCGACACTCGATCGGCGCGATTACAGAACATAAAAAACGCAGTAGAACTTATAAGTGAGCAGTATGGCCGCTAATAAGCTCGTCGCAGTTTTACCGCATTGCTATGACGTTACTACCGTGACTGCTTTTGCGATCGGTTACAATGTTATAATAATTTACCTTATTTATTTATAGATATTCGTATGCGTTACCATTCTGAAAGAAAAATAAAATATTATTTGTGTTTTTTTAGGATCAAAGTAAAAAGTATCATCACGACCGTATGCCTTTCGGGGTAGTCAGAAACCACGCTTTTTTCTATTTAGCCGATTGCTTTTTACTATTAGCCCATCATGACTACTGGCAAGCTCGTCGATGTCTCTGTCTCTGTCTAGCGTACCAAACTCAAATAAGTTATTGTGTCTGCGTCCTTGCCACAATTTCACACAGCCCATCCCGTTACATATATAGTGTATTGTAGTCTAAAACTAAGACTTTTTATATTATGTAAATATTTTTCGAATGAATGATAATTTAAAGAGACGGTTCAGTCTTTTGTCTTTGTCTGGCTTCAATTAACTTCAATTCCCGTTTACCTTTCTACTGGCGTTTACGTTTCTACTGCAATTTTCCTGTTCTATGTATAGACCGGCCCACCCACACCCGATCTCTAACTCCGCCGGACCTCTGTTCGATACCTTGTCTTCTCACAAATGTCGACGTCTAGCGCCTTCTACATATTAGCTTCAGGTTTCTTTTTACTATTCTTAAAAACTGTGTTGCTCGATTAAATTTCTAGGAATATGTTGCCGATTTTGTAACTTGTTTATTCCAACTTCTTCGCAGCCCATAAAATCCCACTGCGGGATCCGCCTGATGGTACTACCAGAATACCTAATGAGATCTATCTGACAAAGTACTGCCTCCGTGGTCTAGCGGTTAAGTCCGTGGATATAGTAGACTCGGAGGTACCGGGTTCGATTCCTGGTCGGGACACAAAAATATTTATTAATATAAATAAATACATTTAATTAATATTTAATTTATTTGTGATGTTTCTTGAGTTTGGTACGCTGGAGACATCGACGAGCTTGCCACTTGTTATGATTGGCCTATAGTAAAGTTGGCTAAATGTGAATTCGCTTCTTTATAAGCGTGGTTTCTGACCACCCCGGAAAAAACAAACCACCAAAGGGAAACGGTAGCGTTGTTACGACTACTACATACTACATCTGACAAAGTTATACAGGAGCAGAATGGTGGATGATGAGCGTCTTATTGCGCAATAAAATAGTAAAAGAGGCTCCGTTGTAAACCAGCCTACTGTCGGTCGCAAGCAAAACAACATTCTTCCCATCTCTCCTTCCCACACACGATGGACCCGGCACCCTCACGGTGAATCCATGGAATACTTAAAAAATTGTCTTCTCTCTTCATTTCAACCTTACAAACCAACTTTCGTATTTTATTTTAAATGAATGTCATCGTGGTCAGGCCCTAGCACGACAAACAAACTTTATTCTTCAAACCAACCTAAATCTACTTATATAATATTTTGGTTGGCCGAAATTCGACGGCCTTAAAGACTAGATAACTTAGCAGTCTCAACAATGATGATTCACAAATTATAATGTTTGTTCCTCTTTCAGGGCCACCGCCGCGGCTGGGCGGCAAGGCCACCAGTCCAGGAGCCGACGAGGACTGCAACAGCAACACCAGCCACTCCTCGCACGATGAACTCGACGCGCCCTGCGACAACTCCGGATATCTCTGGTTCCTCGACTATAAGTCAGTATACCTTCACTGTTTTACGTTTTACTTATGCCGGCGCCGCTTGCTTAGAATCCTCTAGGACCGCACGATGAGCTCCAAGACAGTCGTCAACAGTAGGGTACTAAGGTGAAGGAGGCTGCCTGCCTATCCATCGCAAATGTGCGAGGGAAATGAGTTAATAGTAGGTTTAACTTCATAAGAACATAAGACTTGGAATAAGCAATTTACTATCATCTAATGGCCAAAACCAACAGGGACAAGATCCAGGTCAGCAGAACATGTCAATCGGAATGGTAACTGGAGCACCGTGGTTTATGCCAAATTTATTAATTGTAAAAGATCTGAAGATGCCTACTATCAACGCATTTGTTGTCGGCCTAAGCGTATGTTTTACCGGACTAATTTAGGATATCGCTCCGTCTTTCGCACGGCCCCCAAAGGGTCCTATTCACGAGGGACACGCTAGCAGACCTACAGTATAGGAACCTGTGTTTCCAGTATCATCATAGTTTAAGATCTCCACTGCTAGAGGCGGGCCTTTCAGTACATATTTATAGGGGAATTTAGACTACATTTACCAGACTACTGGCAAATATCTCTGTTATACAGCGCCTAGCCCAAAGCTGCATAGAATCATCAGCGGGAAGTTAACCGCTCATCATCATGTCTGGGAACGGCGTATTATCGCCATCCTTAACCCAGTGCCATTAAGATCTGTTTTTTCTACCACTTAAACATTGATTTTGTTTTTCAGCCCAATCTTCAGGGACGGAACTTGCCACCAGTCGGTGTTGTCGTCAGTGTCGGCGTCGTACAAAGGGATCGGTGATCTGACCTCGCGCTTTGAATTCACCGCGCGGTACAACGACCTGGCGCGGGACCTGGACGCCAACCTGGCCGAGGCAGACATGGAGAGCTTCAAGACCGAAGACATCCATGCCCTGCTCTGCAATACCAACATGCCTCACGACTTGCAAACAGATGACAGAACTCAAGATGTAAGTCATCTTTTTTAAGACTATAACAGACTGACTTTTTAAAATTGCACTCAAGATCAGTCGTGGAGTAGCTAGGAATATTTGACTTTAAAGCTTTGACTATGATATGACAAGGCACGGGATTTAAATTAAACTTGTCGTTGAAATAACACCTTTTGTGAGAAGCCCAGATAGTATAGGTACTGGGTAGGGAGGGAAGTCAGACGCACCCATTCTTGGAAAACGCGTCCCGCATACCGCAGGGGAGAGAGATGTTTCTTTATAAACATTGATATGTTTGTCACAAGCTTTAGTTAGTAGTTTACATATTACAACGTATTTTGGTAAGTACCCAATAACATTTCAAGATACAGTTGGTACCCATTTAAAGTCTGGTACGCTAAGTGAGCACAATGTGAATCAGGTTCCTTAACAAAAGGATGTTTTCTGACCACCCTTTTTCTTTTTCTTATGTAATAATATATCCTGAAATATTATTATGTAATTACCAGAATACGTTGTACAATAACATGCTTTAGATAAAGTTCTTTTGTATTCTCTAATTATTTTATTTCTATATTCATTATTAGATATGGTTTATTTATAACTTGGGGATATATTTCTGCACTATTATTTATGTTTTATGTATGTTTATATGGATTGTATTTATGTACTTGCAGAACAATCCCCATGGCGAGATGATTGCCAGTCTCAGCAGTTCTCTGTTGGAAAAGTTCAGATTCGACTGTTCCCTGAGTGGCAGTAGCTTCCAGGTTCGATGGATGTTCGATGTCCCATTCACATACATTTTTGTGTCACACTAAAACAATTATTCATGTATTCTCTAATTTCATAAAACACGCTCAAGATCACTTGTAACTTCGCTGCTGTGTTTTGTTTTTAGTTTGGACAATCTGTGTTTTAATCTCATTCACTCACTATTCTGTATAGTACAATTTATGATTGTAATAATCATTTTATACTAACAGACAGACAGTAGGGTCGTCCTAAACCTAGATTAGAATAGGCCTTTACTATCAATTTCATTCATCAGCGCCATCTCGTTAAAACTTCTAACACTATCTACAATATGCGCATTAAGTTTTATCAGCCGTTTGTAAATTTACCGCCAGATGTCGCTATAAGTTATTTTATTTTTATACGTTCATTCGTTATAGGGACAAGATCCAAAGACAGCAGAACATATAGTGATAGCTCGAGATCTTGAGATGCCTACTTTTGAGGAGTTTGTCGTCGGCTTGACTTGACGTAGTATGTTCCATCGAGCCGACAACGGATACTTTAAGCATCTCCAAAATATTACTGCGTCTTGCGTCCAGAGACTTCTCTAGACCCCCCCCCGGGTTCGTGAGCCACACGGGCACTGTTATATCAGTAACACGGCTCATAGCACCAAAAGTGCATGAATTCCTAACTAGGCCAATTACCCATCAGGGTCTGGCCCACCCATGTGTCTGTCTGATTGACAATAAAAAAATGTTTTAAGGAATATATTGGAATATTTTTACAGAAATATAGATATCTCCATTTACTCGTATCTACCAAAAATGTTTTAAGGAATACAACAACGTATAGATATTTTTGTGTGTACTCAAATTCAAGGACAGAGTTATATGTTATTTTTAAATTGCTCTTAAAATAAATAGCCAGCGTGAACAACATTTTGTATGATATTGGCCACGAGGTTACTGATAAATACACTATCCAATGTGTTTAAAGTTGTTATATCTATCTCTGAGTAGTATACACATCTGCCGCACGCTAAAGATGTGAAATGCTCTCAGGGACATTTTTATTTCTTATTCCTATAACCTGGAATACCTTAATCGAAGTTTGAAAAAGCATCTCATCAGGTTTGCATAATGACATAACTGACGTCATTGTCTGATTTTACAAGACTCAAGCTATATGATATCGTGCACAGTATTATGAAATAACGATAGGATACGTTGTTGACACCCCACCAATTACTGACACTACATATTTTATTAGTAAAAATAAGAGAAATCCTCATTGTACGAGTACGACCAGAGTTGCTCAGAGCTTGGTCAGTCTTGATTTTGATTTAATGTTTAATATCAGGCAGGATAAAGCGGAGTTTTGGATGTTTTTAAGATATAAAAGTGGTGTTAATAATTGGGTAAATCGTGTATTATTTAAATAAGCTGAAATATAATGGCATACTAAGATCATTTAGGTGAGCTGGTCACATTTAGGTGAGCTGGTCACATTTAGGTGAGCTGGTCACATTTACTTTATGATCAAATGTAACCTGCCGAAATATTTTCGCTGACATTTGTAATTTCGTGTTATTATAGTAACTTACAGTGTCAATAATTGTCTACCTTACGATACATACCTATATTAGTTAGCTATTTATTTTAAAATATAGTTTACAATGGCGTCGAATGAAGCAGCTAACGGCTGACGTTTAAAATAAATAAATCATTAAACCTAATGATTAATATAGTTTACAATGGCGTCGAATGAAGCAGCTAACGGCTGACGTTTAAAATAAATAAATCATTAAACCTAATGATTAATATAGTTTACAATGGCGTCGAATGAAGCAGCTAACGGCTGACGTTTAAAATAAATAAATCATTAAACCTAATGATTAATAAAGTTTACAATGGCGTCGAATGAAGCAGCTAACGGCTGACGTTTAAAATAAATAAATCATTAAACCTAATGATTAATAAAGTTTACAATGGCGTCGAATGAAGCAGCTAACGGCTGACGTTTAAAATAAATAAATCATTAAACCTAATGATTAATAAAGTTTACAATGGCGTCGAATGAAGCAGCTAACGGCTGACGTTTAAAATAAATAAATCATTAAACCTAATGATTAATAAAGTTTACAATGGCGTCGAATGAAGCAGCTAACGGCTGACGTTTAAAATAAATAAATCATT
Organism: Tinea semifulvella; assembly: GCA_910589645.1. Taxonomy (NCBI): domain Eukaryota; kingdom Metazoa; phylum Arthropoda; class Insecta; order Lepidoptera; family Tineidae; genus Tinea; species Tinea semifulvella. Next base: position 12,398,346 of record OU342602.1, read on the forward strand.
AAACCTAATGATTAATAAAGTTTACAATGGCGTCGAATGAAGCAGCTAACGGCTGACGTTTAAAATAAATAAATCATTAAACCTAATGATTAATAAAGTTTACAATGGCGTCGAATGAAGCAGCTAACGGCTGACGTTTAAAATAAATAAATCATTAAACCTAATGATTAATAAAGTTTACAATGGCGTCGAATGAAGCAGCTAACGGCTGACGTTTAAAATAAATAAATCATTAAACCTAATGATTAATAAAGTTTACAATGGCGTCGAATGAAGCAGCTAACGGCTGACGTTTAAAATAAATAAATCATTAAACCTAATGATTAATAAAGTTTACAATGGCGTCGAATGAAGCAGCTAACGGCTGACGTTTAAAATAAATAAATCATTAAACCTAATGATTAATAAAGTTTACAATGGCGTCGAATGAAGCAGCTAACGGCTGACGTTTAAAATAAATAAATCATTAAACCTAATGATTAATAAAGTTTACAATGGCGTCGAATGAAGCAGCTAACGGCTGACGTTTAAAATAAATAAATCATTAAACCTAATGATTAATAAAGTTTACAATGGCGTCGAATGAAGCAGCTAACGGCTGACGTTTAAAATAAATAAATCATTAAACCTAATGGGGTGGCCAAAATGGCCAAGCCCATGTGGCGTGCGGCAACTATTTGGGTTGATGCGAATTAAATTTAGCGGTAATTTTTAAATATATAAAAACTCGAAGGACCTGCGGGACACACTAATAATAAGGTGTAGGAAATGAGAGAGTGGAGACAGTGCGGAGAAATTAGAGAAATGATCTGTCTCCAGGAAAAGAAAGCATGCACTAACCTTCAGGCGTCTTCTCGGCTGATGTGGATCCATAAAAACACTAACACAAATTTCACGAGGAATTATAGTCCTGATGGTAAAAGTACACACTCAAAGTATTCTGCGGTTTTATAACGAAATTTAAATATAACAGCGGTGCGGTGACACGCGTCGGCGGAGACACCAAAACGCAGAGTGACGTGCAGTGTGCACTGCTAACGGGAAGCGGAAACGGAGGGAATATTAAAAGTGTGCCAACTAAAAAAATGACAAATAACCCATTTAAATTAAATAGGCGCGAGCATCCCCCCGGCCTAGAAGGAACCCCTTCTAAGCAAAAATAAAAAATATAAACTAAAGATGCGGATAAAGAAAAAATAAATAAAATAACTTAATACTACTATCCTATAGCTAAATTGTAGGTATTGCTAAGAGACTTGATCACTGTGTCGGCAGAGGACACAGACGGACAACCGGACGTTCGTACGTACTAGTTTTAGTCTTAACTTGAGCTACACGCACGATACCATCCTTACCCGGAAAAAGACGCGTAACGATACCTAAAGGCCACTGTAGGGGCGGGACGTTGTCTGAAGAAATAATAACTACAGTGCCTATAGCGATAGGATTACTAGGCGTGTTCCACTTAGCTCTAACTTGTAAGTTATGTAAGTATTCGCACTTCCATCTCTTCCAGTACGACTGGACGAGGGAATCTAAAAGAGTAAACCTAGTAAGTAAGTTCGAGTTTTCAGCGCTGACGTCAGCAGCTGGAAAACAATCGAGCGGTGCGGTGGTAAGAAAATGAGAAGGTGTTAAAGCGGAAGGTTCTGATGGATCAGAACTTAATAAATAAAGTGGTCGCGAATTAAGGAGTGATTCTATTTGATTTAGAACCGTTAGCATCTCTTCGTAAGTCAAGATCTGTTTACCGATGACGCGAAACAAATGTGTTTTTACACTTTTAACATTTGATTCCCAAATGCCCCCAAAATGAGGTGCATTGGGAGGGTTAAATCTCCAAACTATCCTGTGACTAGCGAGAGCATCGGAAAACGTACGATAATACCCCGAAGACCTAACAAACGTGTAAAGTTCGTCTAAATAAGACTTAGCACCAACAAAATTGGTTCCGTTGTCGCTATAGACAAACTTACACGGACCACGTCTCGATACGAATCGCTTGAAAGCATCCAAAAATGTTGCGGTACTTAAGTCCGACGCAAGTTCTATGTGAACTGCGTGCGTAACGAGACAAACAAATAAACATATGTACGCCTTTTGTGTGCGTACACCTCGCTTGCGTGTGAGTGTTATGTGAAGCGGCCCAGCGTAGTCGACGCCAGTATGCATAAACGCTTTACACTTGCAGCCGGCAAGCAGGCAAGTCGCCCATTGGCGGGAACGTTGCTCGCGGACTAAGCTTGAAACAAATATTACATTTATGAATGCGACTTCTAACGATACGTCGAGCTGATAAGATCCAATACCGTTGGCGGATAATTGACAAAAGAAGTTGCGGGCCGGCATGGTGGTTAGTACGATGATAATAATCTATTATCAAATCGACAACATGACCGGATTTAGGTAAAAGTATTGGATACTTATGCGAATAACTAATGTCGGCGTTACGTAATCGCCCACCAACTCTTAGCATATCGTTTTTAATAAACGGAAATAATTTCCGGATAGCGGGGGAACATAATTTATTATTGTTAAGATTGTCTATATCTAAATAAAAGGAAAAGTTTTGTAAATGTCGCAAGACGGTAGTCTCGGCGACATCTAAATCTAAAATAGTTATAACATTAAGACGATCGCACACAACTCTAAACGAGCGAGTGTTACCACCTTAACAGGAGCGACGCGGGATTTAGCACAAACTAACTTAACAATAGGCGGGTTGTTGCTATTGACAACATGAATATAAATAACACAGCCATACGCCTTTTCACTAGCGTCGGCAAATGCTATCAGAGACACTTCGGACATCTTTTCGATACCGAAATGGCGCGGGAATGAAAGATTAGAAATAAGCGGTAACTCTGTGACATAAGATTGCCATAGACGTATAATATAAGAAGGCGGCTCTTCGTCCCAGTCCACCTTGAGCAACCATAACTCCTTAATCAGGAGCTTAGCGAACAAAATAACTGGACCGACCAATCCTAACACATCGTACAAACTAGCGGTAGCGGACAAAATATTTCGTTTCGTACAAGAGCGTTGCGGGGGTGTAACAATAAATTTAAAATTGTCGGAAGTGGGAATCCAATTTAGACCCAAAATTTTAAACTCATTGTCACTATTAAAATAAATATTCTCAGACTGACGATGAGAAGAGGGAATGTGTTCGAGTAACTCGAGTGAGTTACTCGACCACTTCACTAAGTCGAAACCACCGGCCTTAAACAATCCTATCAGCTGATTGGAAATCCTAACAGCATCTGATAAATCAGACGCCGAGGACGCAAGATCATCCATATAGACATCTCTCTCTAACACTGCGGCAGCTAATGGAAACTTGTCTCTTTCGTCCTTTGCTAATTGTCGCAAAGTACGAAGAGCAAGAAACGGTGACGAACGAAGGCCGAAGGCGACGCGGTTGAACTCGTAAGTCTGGAGCGGGTCGGAAGCTGAAAATCTAAATAATACACGCTGGTACTTGCGGTGCGGTTCATGTACTCCTATACATAAGTACATCTGCCGAACGTCGGCAAAGAATGCGATACGAAAGACTCGTACATCAAGTAATATTTTAAATATATTCGCTTGCAAATTCTGTCCGGTTAAAAGAGTATCATTTAACGACAAACCTGTATCAGTCTTGGCGCTGGCGTCCAGAACAATGCGCAGCTTGGTGGTTGACTTGTCGTTACGAATGACAGGGTGATGCGGTATATAAAAACCGGGTAAAAGTGCAAGTTCATGCGGGACTAATGATAAATATTTCTTATCGAGATATTCTTGGATGACGTCACTATAAAGCCTACGTAACTCGGGCGACTTCTCAAACTTGCGTTCAAGCGAAAGAAAACGCTTTTTCGCGAGCTGAAAAGAAGTACCGAGTTTGCTAGGAGATTGACAAAAAGGTAAATCAACCGAGTAACGACCATCAGACGAGCGGGTGGTTGTTGTAACAAATATGTCTTCACAGTCCTGTTCTAAAGGGCTGAGAAAAGTTTTGGCGGGAATTTCCTCTAGTTTCCAAAATTCTTCCAGAAGTTTATTGAGCGGTTCCTGTACTACAGCAAGATTATTTTGTGTAGTACTTATACGTGTCGTAGATAAAACACTGGGCGCATCACCTAATACAATATAGCCTAACGTAGTTTCAAGCGCGGATGGTGAGTTTATAGAACCAGTAATTTTATTTGACAATAATATCTCACTAAAAATATTTACTCCCAACAAAATGTCAATCTCACCGGGCTTGTCAAAATGATTATCGGCCAGCGGTAGGTTTTTAATTTTATCGAGAAGCGAAACATCTACTTGTGAGTCGGGTAACAAACCAGTAACGCGAGGTACAATGAGCGGGCGAATAGAATAAACGTTACTGTTATAGGTGGACGAGAAATTGAGCGATGTAATGCCTAATAATTTCTGGGACGTACCACCGATACCCTGGACTTCGGAATAACGGTTTTGTAAACAAATAGGAAGAGAAAGTTTATTACAACACGATATAGAAATATAGTCACACTGTGAGCCGGGATCAATCAAGCAGCGAACGTAATGCTGCTGACCATAGCGGTCGCGCACAACTACTCTGGCTGTACCCAGCAGTGTAGTCGTTACAGTTGCGCTGACGTCACCACGAGACATATTGCACATAGCAACAGAGTCACACTGGACGGCGGCGGTAGCGGGTTCGAGTGCGGGACTAGAAGAAGAACTGGAAGCCATAACTGACTCGTTATGGGATTGCGGTGCGGGTGTAATAATATTACTACCGTGCGTTATATTAACACGATTAGTTTTATTATTAAAATGAAGTAAAGAATGGTGCGGTTGAGAACAATGAGAACAAAAGCGTTTAGATTTACAAAAAGAAAACTTATGTTTTGTACTTAAACAATTATTACAAAAATAATATTTTTTCACAAAATCATATCGTTCACGCGGAGTCATCTTAATGAATGACGGACACACATACATGTGCTCGTGTGTAGGCCCTTTACAAGCTACACACACATCGCTATTACTACTAGACGATGAAACAAAAGAATTAGTTTTAGGAGTGGGGATAGATCTATGCGGTTTTGTAGTAGGTTTATTGAGCGGGGAATATTCACAATTTATACGGCATAATATTTTTGACTGTTCCTTAATGAAGGAAATAAAACTATCATATGTTGGTATGTTTTCTTTACGAACAGACATATCAAACAATTTTGTAGTTTCTGGATCTACTTTCTTTGTCGCGAGATATAACAAAACAAAATCCAACAAGTCGTTAAGGTTTAATTGTTTGAGAGCGCGCACAGCTGACGCGAATCTCTCAATAAACAGATCAAGACCAGACGAACTAGAAGAGGCGAGCGGTTTGAAATCGAACAGCTGATTTAGATAAGACGTGGCAAGCGAGCGGGTGTCCTCATACTTCTCAATAAGCGTTGACCACATAATAGAATAATTCTCGGCAGTTGGAGGAATACCGGCACATACAGACAAAGCCCTATTTGACAGCTTGCCTATTAAATAGTGCACCTTTTCACTGTCAGATAAAGAATTATTATTATGTATGACGTCTAAAAATTGTCTATAAAATAATGGCCACTTACGTATATCACCGTCGAAAGACATTAACTCGATCGGCGGTAACCGAGGCCGGGACCTAGATATACATAAGTCATTGTTATTCATTACGGTATCCAAGTCTCGCGGGGTAGACGGCGCGGGCGCATGAGAACTATTTAGCTTATTAATAACGCGTTTAATACGACAATAAAGGTCTTCAAAGACCGTCCACGGTTGGTAATCAACTATCTTGTTAGGTTTTAATGACAAAGAAACAGAAGAATACGAATCCATAAGACTTTGGAAGTCTGCTCTCAACTCATCCAAAGTCTCGGTTGTAGCAAGAAAATTCTCCTCATTCTCATCACTTGTATGAGCTAGTTTAGATAAATCGAAAATCGAATTTAATCTAGCAAATATTGCGTTGCGTTTGGTCTGCAAAAGAACTAACTTATTTTCTAGTTTAGATTCTTCCGAAGACATTTTTAATTAATAATAAATAAAAAACGTGATGAAAATAAGAAAGAAATTGATTAAGATAAATATTAAATAAAATGTAAATATTGAAAAATGATTTTAAGTGCGAAATAATAAATAAAAAAAGTAACCAAAATCTACTACTATAAAAATGACCGGAACAAAAACATAAGTCAATGACCTGAGACGAAATAAATACCTACAATAAGGCGCGGCGCGCGGGTCGCGTAGTCGCGGCGAATTTAGTCCTACCTACTCGCGTTATTTCTTCGATAACTTGTTGAGATTATGGAATTAAATGAATGTAAGGATATTTACGTGTACTGTATGCTCTAAAGATGATTATAAATTACTAAGAACCTATTTAGAGAAGCGGTGCGGGTTTAAAAAACGAAAATAAAAAAAACGTGTCTCTTAGCAATTCCGACAAACACTATAGATTATACTAATAATTATGTATAAACTAATGATTTTAACATAACAAATACTGGTAATTTATCCGGTTCGAAGAACCAAACTGTGGGGTGGCCAAAATGGCCAAGCCCATGTGGCGTGCGGCAACTATTTGGGTTGATGCGAATTAAATTTAGCGGTAATTTTTAAATATATAAAAACTCGAAGGACCTGCGGGACACACTAATAATAAGGTGTAGGAAATGAGAGAGTGGAGACAGTGCGGAGAAATTAGAGAAATGATCTGTCTCCAGGAAAAGAAAGCATGCACTAACCTTCAGGCGTCTTCTCGGCTGATGTGGATCCATAAAAACACTAACACAAATTTCACGAGGAATTATAGTCCTGATGGTAAAAGTACACACTCAAAGTATTCTGCGGTTTTATAACGAAATTTAAATATAACAGCGGTGCGGTGACACGCGTCGGCGGAGACACCAAAACGCAGAGTGACGTGCAGTGTGCACTGCTAACGGGAAGCGGAAACGGAGGGAATATTAAAAGTGTGCCAACTAAAAAAATGACAAATAACCCATTTAAATTAAATAGGCGCGAGCACCTAATGATTAATAAAGTTTACAATGGCGTCGAATGAAGCAGCTAACGGCTGACGTTTAAAATAAATAAATCATTAAACCTAATGATTAATAAAGTTTACAATGGCGTCGAATGAAGCAGCTAACGGCTGACGTTTAAAATAAATAAATCATTAAACCTAATGATTAATAAATCTTTGTTCTTGGCTCCTTTCTTTAGTTAACCGATCTCATACTTAAAGATGATGTAATTTTCTGATAATAACTAAAAATAATAAAGTACCGCGACCTACACGTACAGTCGTAGCAATGTCACTTAAAATTGACAAGGCGTTGTTATTATCGAATAATTTTAAGTACTTTAACTTGCAATTGCTTGATGGAATATGTCACGTAACCTCAATTAACTGTTGCTCGTCTCCGAGGAACACACACGCACACACACACACACGCACACACACACACACATCTCATAGAAAGTTTAGAGCATAGATTTAATGTAAAGACCAGCGCATCTCGTATGGTTTATTTGAAAGCCCACATAATTATCTATAAAGAAAAAGTAATTTCCAAAAATATTGTATATAAAAAACTATAGAATTACTACTGAGATAAACGGTAATAAAACAGACCATATAGGTATACAATTTAGAACACACGCCTTACAGAGGCGACACACTAAACACTTTATAACTTTTATATATTATGTCATAATCTTTTTACTATCAAACGGCTAATGTTTTGAAATGACACTGATTGACCAGTCGTTATATGCAAGTCAAAGTTGAATTACGATTGTTGGCATTCAAGTCTTCCTGTACATCGGGGAGTACGCCGGCCCCTGGGGAACTGTGCGATATAGGTTGCTTCAAAGTGTCAAACTTATATTGTATTATTTGAGTTAGCTTGACTTGACGATTGCGACCACGGCTACGGCCTTAGCTATACGAGGCGGCACGTTAATCTAGCGCTGGACAACTAAAGTGTCCGCATTGGCACAAGCGTGGATAAAAGTGTGTATTTTTATATTTATAATATAATAATACAAATAAATAAAAAATTATGTGTCGTTATTATTATCAACAGCCTGTGTCTCTCCACAGCTGGATATAGGGGTGGCCTATAAGGGGAGCAATTTCATACGATCTCCTGCCACCCTCATCCATCCCCCACCAGCGACCTTCCTCAGATTATCTGTCGATCTGGCGGGGGGTTGTCCCGCTCTGCGTCTTCCAGTATGTGGTCTCCACTCCTTATGTCGGTAACTTTGGTTTTCTGACGGATGTCAACATTTCAGACATTATATCTTTCAGAGTAGTCTCGAGCATAGCTCTCTGCATAGTTGGCCTAGAGATCTTTGTCTTGTCCAAGTTCTAACCAAACCAACCCTCTGGGCCACATTTCAGCATTCTGCTAAGATCCTCCAGCGAGCTAGCCATTATTACTACTAGTATTTCGTCCGCGGATCGGAGTTACGAGATGTAGTCATTGTATACATTAACCTTTATTGCTCCTGTCCATCTTTTTAAAGACATCGTCCAACATATGTACTTTTATTTTAATTAAATATACGGAAGTTGCGGTGAATTGATTTCATTTCTATTTTTTACTTCTTGTGCTGTGATAAAAAAATTATAAATAGTAGTTTCTATACTTTTATTGATAAGACTAATGTTATTTTTACTATATGTTACTGTGCTATTTAAGTTATTTGGAAATTAAAATATATTTTCATATCGGTATGATATTTTATATAACCTAAACCATATGTATACATAAACGGTGTTTTCTTCTTAAATTGTAATCTTGTTAGAATAATTTATCTAAAAATGCATATATAACTGTAAATACAATTTAACCCAAACAAGATGAATGATGTCATTTACGAGGGGCGTTCAAAATATTCTCGGTATGTGGATAAAAACAAACAAGTACGAAAAGTTTGATATTTTTATTTTTCAATATACTCCCCCCCTATGTTCATACACTTATAAGATCGATCAATTATTTTTTTTAATCCCTCATAAAAATATTTTTTATCTTTGGTGTAAAAATGCTTCTCCACGGCCGTCTTCAACGCTTCATCGTCAGAAAATTTATTTCCACGCAGATCCTTTTTAAGATTGGGAAACAAAAAGAAGTCGCTTGGGGCTAAGTCCGGACTATAGGGTGGATGAGTAACAGTTTCAAACCCACATTCAACAATAGCTGCCTTGGCAATATGAGCAGTATGGACAGGGGCGTTGTCATGCAGAAGCAGAACACCTTTGGTTAACTTTCCTCGCCTCTTTTCTTTGATCGCATCTCTTAATTGACGTATAACGTTAGCGTAGTACTGCCCTGTGATATTTACACCTTTTTCTTTATAATCGATAAGCAAAACTCCTTCACAATCCCAAAATATTGTGGCCATGACCTTGCCAGCTGACGGGATTACCTTGAACTTCTTGGGATGAGCTGAACCCTTAATGTGCCACTGCATGGACTCCTGTTTGCTCTCTGGGTCATAATGATGAACCCAGGTTTCATCTCCAGTAACTATTTTTTGCAGCACCTCATCGGGATTTTCACCACACAGGTCGATAAAATCTGAACAGCAAGCCACACGCATATCCTTTTGAAGAAGCGTCAGCATTCGCGGAACCCATCTTGCACTTACTTTTGACATATTAAGATGGTCATGTATAATGTCATGTACGGTACCAATAGAGAGATTGGTTACTTGAGCTATAGATTTTACCTTCACTCGGCCGTCTTCCAATATAAGTTTTTCCACTTTATCAATATTTTCTTGTGAGGTAGCCACTACAGGCCGGCCAGGTCTAGGGTCATCTTCAATACTCTCCCTTCCACGCTTAAATTCGCTTGACCATTTTTGAATAGTAGATAAAGAAGGAGCAGACTCACGGTAAACACAATCCATTTCCTCTTTTATGGTTTTTTGATTTTTACCCTGTTTTGTCAAGAATTTTATGACGGATCGGTGCTCTAATTTCGTTAAAATTGTTAATTCGCTCATGGTGTTCATGTTTGTTCGGCAATTGCAGAAAAACAAAAGAACATCTCGGTTCCAATTTTACTTTTTTTTAATGTCAATGGATGAATCTTAGCGGCCAGTAACAAATATATATATAAAAGAGGTTGTAACGTATCAATACCGAGAATATTTTGAACGCCCCTCGTATACTTTTCTGTAAATATTTTAAATCTTGTTTTACAACACCATGTACATATACTATATGTATGAAGCATGTGGGTGAAGCAGTCACACTAACGAAAATCGCGTCAATAGTGTTCCTTGTTATTTGTGTTTAATGTACCCTCTGTGTGTGTGTGATCTATATATAAGTGCGCGTGTGTGCGTACGTACTGACGCCACGTGAGCCCAATGGAGTCTATCCTGTACGCCACTGGCTCTCAAACTCCGACAGTGATTCATGCGTAGGGCTGACTACATTAATTTTCACTGTACAAAAGTGCTTTCTAGGGCTTTTGTCGTTAGATAAATATAAAACCAATTGTCAGGATATCAAAATTCTGTCATTTTTACTTTTATTTTTTTATAATTGGGAGGAGCTTTAAGAATTATAAGAAGCTGCCTTAGTGCTCTAGTACCTCTGGACTGAGTTTTCCTTGGATTTAGACGCGGAGGTACCGTTTTCTATTTCTGGTCGGGACATAAAATTTATTTAATTTATTTGTGATACTTCTCGAGTTTGGTATGCTAGAAACATCGACGAGCTTGCCACTTGTCATGATGCGCCTATAGTGAATATAGTTTCTGACCACCCCGGAAGGGTTACGGTCGTGATGATACTTTAGATTAATAAAGGAATAAATATTTACCTAATCGATATGTAATTAAATAGGAAAACAAAGGTACGAGGTATAATAGGTAAGTTCGTTGTGGCACTTGAAGAAAAGTCGACATAAGCGATCCTAAGTTTGCCTAACTGATGCCTCAGGTTATAAGGTTAGCTAATAAATTCTTATTTTTTCCAATGTAATAGCAGGTATCCAAGTCGAAATGTTGTACAATGTGGATGGCAACCCTAATTAAACTCCACAAAGGGCTCAATAATCTATTAACAGCAATAAAAGCGCATTCCAGTACTTCCAACCTTGAATTGTTACGAAATCCTAGTGCTAATGAGACCCAAATGTTTGATCACGCTAATTTTTCCTACTTATGGCTGTTTTTAGGTTTCTTATATACCTACTATCATATCGAGATATCCGCGAAACGTGTAAGACGTCTGCTAAACTGCGATATTTTAATTTACAAATTACCATCATATTCTTAACCTGAGATTAGTGGAGGGTTAGGCGTTGCTTAGTGAATTCTTAAGTATTACTCTTGACTTATAAGTAACAGATGTAATAAATTGTATATGGTGGCAGTTTTAAACGTGTCTAAATCCAAAATAAATATAAACCAGTTCAATTTCTTCTGATAAAATAAACGGTTTTTTTCTACTAAAATTGTAATCTTGTTAGAATAATTTATCGAATAATGCATATATAACTATGCACAAATCCCCTACAAGATGAATGATGTCTTTTTCAAGCGAAGTGTGAAAAACGAAGAAGTGAAGAAGTGTGTGTTGGGGACTTATGTCAGCCATAGATATTGCTAACCTTGCGCGCCGCTTACCATCAGGTAGCCGCAAGGTTACATGTCGTACTAGTATAAAAACTATCGTACCGAGTTAAACAGATGTTAATGTGTTAATATAAAGTTTGTGAAGCGTTGTAGTGTCTAATATTAAATTGTATAACCCCGGTGCTCCAGTCTGGCCGGGCGAGTCGACAGTGCAGCGCGTTGCGGACCATGAATAACGATAAAATGTGCCAGCACATAGATAAAGTGACGAAAAACATTAATAATTGTGTTTGTGTTAGATAAATACTAAACGTTACTGTTGATAATAGACTGAGGGTAGTTAGTGACATATTGTGAAGTGGACAAGCTGATTGTTAAACCGTCAAGATGGGTGTTGCCGACTTCGAATGGGATCCTTGCAGTGGATATTATTATCTGTCTGTAAGTCGAATTTATTATTTAAACTTACGACTATAACAACCAAACTGCCTCCATGGTCTAACAATTTAGTCCTAACGTGGAGCTATCGGGTTCAATTCCTGGTCGGGACACAATAATTTATGATATTTCTCGAGTTTGTCATAATGGGCTTATAGTAAAGATGGCTAAAGGAGAACCTGCTTGTTCAAGAGCGTGGTTTCTGACCACCCCATACCCAATACAATCGTGATGATGATGATTATAAACACAAAAACCTTATTTAATAGAAAACACTAAACTTTTTTTACACAATCATGCGTAACTGATAAATACGCGCTGTTCATTAATTTGAATCATTTGAAACATGAAACACACGGACGCCTGTTGTGAAGCAAGAGGAGGGGTGAAGTATAAGACGAACTGACGTCATAGCAATATATTTGTTTTGTTTTTACCCACGGACTCGGCACTGCAATGACTAATAACTGAAATTATTTGGAAATTTACTTGTCTTCGAAAAGTGGTACGTCTTCTGGTATTTTGTTCCACATATTTACAACTCTGTTATTCATGAAGTGATATCCTATATTTGTATTGCTGGATTTTCTCATTAGCTTCATTCCGTGGTCACGACGCGACGTGGCTTTATCATTGTGTTAAACCTAAACATTTTGGCTAGGTGGTTTTGGTTAGACATTGATATTCAGTTTTACATGCTATTAAAGTTGATATCTACAAATTTTGTCAATCTAACGTTTGAGCTTATGAAATAGAACAGATTCTATAGATATGTGCGAGGAATATATCCATAAATAATACCACTTAATTATCACAGTGATTGGCGGATACCATAATATCTCGTATGTCAAGGGTCACGTAGGTACCTACTTCCATTAGGTAACATTAAAACAATAGCTATGAACTTAATTATTTGCTCGTTAACTTGGTTCCTAATGAATTGGTGTAGGTGTTTGCGCAGTCATTAAAGTTGTTTGTTCTGGTTCTGGCATTATCTGGTCACAATCATCCGAACTCATTAAAGATCATGAAGTACCTACTCGTATGTTAAAGATTAAAAAAGTTTATGTTTATTGGTCTAAAACAACACTGCTTAAAGCACGGGCTGTCAAATACTTTTTATTGCACTCTTCTAAAAAAAAATAAGTATCACCACGACCGTATCCCTTGCAACCTTGTAACCACGTTTTATTTTTAATAACCTGTACCGAGGTTGGCGAATTTGCGTAGCTTTATTTGCGTTCTCAGCAAAAACCGCCGCACTCCCCGCGCTGGACGAGGTCGTCTGGATGTGTGATGAGGCTAATGTAAATCTACACATGTCGCATCCCGCACCAGTGATCTGCCAAGTTTCCTCTCTCGCCAAGTTCTCTTGCCATCGCTCCGAGCAATACCAAAGAATCGCGGGTACTTCGGGAGTGACAGCTTACGAAGAATGTAGCCAGCACTTCTAGCGCAATAAAGCCCATTGTGACATCTCGGTTCTTTACACCGATCTTTAATTGATTGGAATAAATACTGATAAATTAATTTTTTTAATTGATTATTTTATTCAGACATTTGGGGGGGCAATAGTCTGCAACCGATGCCATTTAAAAACGTTGGTTCTGTAATGAGTAATAAGCTTAATAAATATCACAAGCTATGCGCTGTTGTTTGGATTGTGACCTCATTTGGGCGGAAGGAAAAAATAATGAAACTGATAAACCATTCCACTTCAACATTATGTTGCTTCGAATTAAATAATATATTCTTTAAACGTGATAAATATCGATTTTGGCCTTAGGGTTTGACTATAGGCCTTCCAGAAAAATCCGGACAATTTTGCCTACACTCGCCATGCCACGCTGGCCAGACGGGTTGGCGAGGATCTATTGTCTACTTTTAATGACATTTCCGACACAAGTTGGTATTAGTGACGCGACCGATGGCTTAGCGTGCTCTCCTCCTCACGGGAACGGTGGTGTTGTTAATCTATGACGAATGTACGTAAGAAAAGTTTCTCATTGGTACATGCCGGGGTTAGAACCAACCTTCTAACGATTTTAAGTTAAGCGGTAAGCCTCCTCCGATTTGCAACAAAGATATTTCTGTTCGTCAAGAATGTTCCAGTCAATTTGGTATATTTTTGGCGCGTATTAATTCCAAGTACTCACGTATCCCTGAATCACTATCTACCTACCTAAGCCAAATTTATCAGTACGTACATTTCATCATTTAATTCACAATCGGTAGCATAGTGGGACCCAACATACGTTATTATCTTATTCGTTATGTTTATTCATTTACAATTAAATAACATGAGTGCTTTGTGTTCAAAACTTTATTCTAAATCATGGTAAGAAGTATTTCAGTGCAATAATTTTAATAAATATTAATTTAAAAAGTAATTATGAATGTTAGTTAGATAATATTTATAATTACGTTTTAAAATATAAAATAAAATGAATACTACGGATACTAATACTAAATACGGATTTTAATTTTATGTATGGACATAAATATTATTATTACTAGATTGTAAGCAGACACGGCCATTTTACAGCCACGAATATCTATATTTAAGGACATAAATGTTATTTGATTATAAGCTGACACGGCCTTTTTACAGCCACGAATTAAATTTTAAGTATCTAGTTATAAATAAGTACAAAATCCTCGCTTATGGCAACAATGTTTTATTTATTTGTAATTGTGGTCCTGTTAGACTCGGTCCAGCCAAGCTGGTATTGTATAAAAATATATGTATTGACAATATCCAAGTGTTGTGTACTAACGTAAGGAAATAAATGATTTGATTTGATTTAATATACGAGAGTTCCATCCGCGTGTAATGGTGGCAAGAACGCTGGCTGCAATTCCGCGTGAATTGCATTAATGATTCTTTCCGCGAAGAAAGAGTCAGCACGTCCTTTATAGATTTTTTTTCTTTTTTCTGTATTATACTATATTATTTTATCTTGATACTATGACAATACAGAACGCTGGTTCTAATTTTCCAGGTCAAATAACGTCTATTAATAGTTGCGTATTCCAAAACATACGAGTACATTCCCCACAAGTTGTAAACACAAAAACAGTAAGTCACAAAAAAGTCTATAAATATTTTGTTTGGTGATTGGTCCCACTATCTTCAGGCTAGTATTAATTCGGGCGTATTTCGACATGCATTTACGGAGTTGCATCCGCGATAGTTAAAGTAAATATTTATGTTGTAGCGAGCGCCTAGTTTATTCTTAACATTTACGGTTGGTTTTATTTGCTGTAGGTACCTCTAATTCGTAACTGCCTATAACTGATGTGGTTCCACATATCGTACATTATTTATTTATAAATAAGATAGAAATGCTCTGAAGCTTTGCATTTCTTTCGCTCGCACAAACCAACATTTTTAAGAATACTTTAAGAAATGTAATCAATAAATTTAGACATATTATCATTTGCCTAATTTTAGACCGAGACAAACAGGAAGAAAATTTACATACATACATACATATCTTCACGACAGATCCCTTGCGGGGTAGGCAGAGACAATTGAGCGCCAATCAATCGCATTGTCGACATTCATCAACCTCTTCATACCTACATGCTCTTTTGTTACGAAGGCTTTCTAATGCACCTTCAGCCAGTGTTTTATTTATTTGATCGTTGTTGCGAACTCCTTTAGCATGCTTATGACAATATTTTGTTATATTTTATTATTTGTCAAATTGTAAATAAATAAAGTCCTCAAATTAAACCAGTAAGTGCAACTCGTGTTTCTGTCAACATCCTTTAATCTAGCCCGATCCGCTACAATCGTGATATGTGAATCTCGGTCTGCCAGGGCCTCTTTTACCCACGACCTTCGCATTATATACCTGGTTCGTCAATCTTTCTTCGCTCATCCTTTCAACATGCCCGAACCATCGGAGCATGCCTTTCCTTACTTTTGTCCCTAAGCTTTCTTTTTTACCTACCCTTTTCCGTATTTGACGTTACGTACGCGGTCTGCTAAAGTGACGCCGCATATCCGACGCAACGACCCCATTTTTACTGCATTAACCCTACTTTCATGCGTATTCTGACATATCCACGGCTCGCTTTCACACATTAGTGTTGGTACCAACATGGCAGGAAGAAACTCTAATATATAATACTCTTTACCATATATATCGTATGAACGTAGAAATAACCAAACTGCCAAGCTAACTACGAGTACCAATCACGTGGCGTACAAGTATATCTAAATAATGATCAGTTTATTTTCATTTACTTTTACCTGAGGGAGGTCGTTGGTGGGGGATGGATGAGGGTGGCAGGAGAGAGAAAGTGGCTTTCCTTGGGGGAGGCCTACATCCAGCAGTGGAGAGACACAGGAATCCTTGATTGTGTAATTGGGAGGGATGCAATGCGTTAATCTTTCTTAACTAATTTTTTTCTGGATTTTACCCAATTATCTAGTTTTTTCTGTAAAATAACAGACACCTATAAGGTAATTTACTTGTTTGTAATTGCATCCTAAATTTTATTTTTATTAATCTCAACGTAAATTGTAAACTCTACAGGGCGAGGAATCTGTGGGTTCTATGAACACCATGTCCATCTGCAAGTCGGAGCTGTTGTTTTCGCCCGTGCGTGACATACCGCACGGCGTGCACTACAGCGTGGACAGCCTGGACTGCGAGCTGCCGGCCGAGCAGGACCTCATCCTCACGTGCCAGGCCAATAAGGATAACTACACCATTGCCTTCGAGGGCAGTCTCACCATGTACTCCGAGGGTAGCGACTGCGTAGAATCGGCCGTCAATCAAAAACTTGGTGAGTTTTTAAGAATTAAACATTGTTAACTCTTCTCAATAACAAAGTTCATGGATTTAGACTCTAAGATACCGGGTTCGATTCTTGATCGGGACACAAATGATGGGTCTATAGTAAAGTTGGCTAAATGTGTATCCTCTTCTTTAAAAAAAAAGCGTGGTTTCTGACCACCTCGGGAGGGATACGGTCGTGATGATACTTTACTTTTTAAACATAAAAAGATGTAATTACCAAACATATTTTACGTCTCCATGGTAGTATATATAATAAGGTAGAAAAAGTGTAGTGTCTTCACGACCGTATCCGTTTCTGGGTGGTCTGAAACAACGCTTTAAAAAAAAGCTGATTCACATTTAGCCAACTTTGCTGCCGGCCCATCATGACAACTGGTAAGCTCGTCATGCCTCTATCGTACCAGACTCGAGAAATATCACAAATAAAAAATAATAATTTATATTATGTCCCAACCAGGAATCGATCCGGAGGCAGTTAAACTTTACGTTGGCACGGAGTTTTTGCGTACTAGATCTACAAGATCTAAATAAATGTGATCCATTAGTTGTTTCTCTTTCAGACAAACTAGAATCGAAAGAAGTGTTAGATTATAATGAAAGAACGCGCAGGAATTTAGAACTTTTAGAAAGATGTAAGCAACTATCAGATAAGCTGACGACGTCAATGGCGAGGAGTGATTTAGGATTAACTACGTGGAGTAAGATTAAGAAACAAAATCTACAATCGCCGCTAAGAAGGTAACACTTAATCTAGAATTTAGTTTTAGGAGAGCTGTGGTGCTCCGCTTGTTAGGTCGCACGTTCTGACTAATACCAACTTGTAGACACATTCAGATACTGTCAAAAATATTAAAAATTGTGTTTCTCAAGGTACATATATCGCACACCTAGATCAAAATTGTTTCAACTCAAAATAGTCCTTTTATCACAAATTAATTTAAGAAAAACTAATATTATGTGGCAACACTGTTGATACATTTGTGTTTAGGTGTTCCAATCAGGAATCGAGTCGAAGCAAGAGTCTTTGAGTTGAAATCGCTTTGATCTTGTGTGCGATATATCGGAATTCGAATCTTTTATGGTTTTATTGGATTGCACAATAACCGACGAACAGAGTGATTAAGGTATAGTATATATTTCTATATTATTATATATTTCATTTTGTAAGTCGCACCTTTTTATTGGATTGCACAATAACCGACGAACAGAGTGATTAAGGTAGTATATATTTCTATATTATTATATATTTCATTTTGTAAGTCGCACCTTTTTATTGGATTGCACAATAACCGACGAACAGAGTGATTAAGGTAGTATATATTTCTATATTATTATATATTTCATTTTGTAAGTCGCACCTTTTTATTGGATTGCACAATAACCGACGAACAGAGTGATTAAGGTAGTATATATTTCTATATTATTATATATTTCATTTTGTAAGTCGCACCTTTTTATTGGATTGCACAATAACCGACGAACAGAGTGATTAAGGTAGTATATATTTCTATATTATTATATATTTCATTTTGTAAGTCGCACCTTTATATTGGATTGCACAATAACCGACGAACAGAGTGATTAAGGTAGTATATATTTCTATATTATTATATATTTCATTTTGTAAGTCGCACCTTTTTATTGGATTGCACAATAACCGACGAACAGAGTGATTAAGGTAGTATATATTTCTATATTATTATATATTTCATTTTGTAAGTCGCACCTTTTTATTGGATTGCACAATAACCGACGAACAGAGTGATTAAGGTAGTATATATTTCTATATTATTATATATTTCATTTTGTAAGTCGCACCTTTTTATTGGATTGCACAATAACCGACGAACAGAGTGATTAAGGTAGTATATATTTCTATATTATTATATATTTCATTTTGTAAGTCGCACCTTTTTATTGGATTGCACAATAACCGACGAACAGAGTGATTAAGGTAGTATATATTTCTATATTATTATATATTTCATTTTGTAAGTCGCACCTTTTTATTGGATTGCACAATAACCGACGAACAGAGTGATTAAGGTAGTATATATTTCTATATTATTATATATTTCATTTTGTAAGTCGCACCTTTATATTGGATTGCACAATAACCGACGAACAGAGTGATTAAGGTAGTATATATTTCTATATTATTATATATTTCATTTTGTAAGTCGCACCTTTTTATTTTGTTTAGAATTATTACTTTAAAAGTATATATATATTTTCAATATGTTCAACTAAATGTGGAAATTGTTAATTGGCTTTATTGTATCTAAACTTAAGATGATATATTAAATAGTACAGCTATATTTATTTCTGTATTTCCCAACATAAATAAATCACCACCTAATTATTATACAGCTAGCACCAAATTTAATTCTAATTATGTTAAATTATATTGTAGGCACCCGTCTGGTAACAACAACGGGGAATCCAATGAAAGTGGAACTAATGAAATGTCAACTTCAGTTATTAAGAGCCAAAGTTTGCCAGACCTCTACAGAAGAAAACTTTTGTGTAGCTCCAACAACTCGGCTGCCATGAGCAACTCAACTGTATGTATTCATCTATCTACAAGGAAAAACGCAATTATAAATTATAACGTATTTATTTATTTAAGACATATAGACGATAAATACAATTAAAAATAATGTATCAACTGAAACAATGTAATAACTAAATAATTATATACATAGTTTGTTTTAAATAACATTATTATACAGCTGACCACAATTTAAACACATATTCGTGTTCTACCAATCACTTTACTAAATACAACATTTTTTTTTATTTCACAGGTCGATTCATTTTCAGCAAACCAAAGGATATCGGGAACGTGTATGAAAGTGTATGACGTGGCACATAATAGCAATTCTGTGAACAGATCTAACGGAAGTCACACTGAATCTATGAGCACCTCCTCAACTGAAAACCAGATATCTTCCGACAAAAGTCAAACCAAACAACAATTTAACTTAGTAAAACTATTTATGAAACAAAAAAGTATGAGCAATGAGGGTATTGTGGGCCTCGACCAATTAGATAGATCGGAATGTTGGCCATCCAGTGGAGATAGCGAGTCCATTGGCGAACATAAAGCCAATGAAAAATCTGTCACTGATTTACAAAGCGTATCACAACAACATTCAATAACAAACATAGATGAAATTTACGAAGACATACAAACGACAAACAATTACAACAATAGAGTATACGATGAAGTCTTGGTGGAGGAAGAAGAGGCGGGAGACGATACGATCGCTTCCAGCAGTAGAAATGTGCAAGTGCTCTGTGATAGTGAAACTCAGCTTTATGCAACAGTAAACAAACCGTACTTGAGAAGGTCCAATATCACAAACAGCCCATCTAGAATTAGGCCAATCAAAAAATCATGTTCCTCTCAGTCGTCAGGCACTAGTGTCAGTATTTCGAGCTGTTCGGAATCTGATGGCACACAAATTACGAGGTTAAATAGAATAATGCATAGAGATCCTAGCGATAGTAAGTCGACATCCACTCATATTCACACCCTCACTGTCGATAAAAGCATGCAGACATCCAATATTAATGTTTCCACGATATCTCACGAAAGGGAAATGTTTAAAGTTGTAGAAACTTCCTTCCTGGAGAAATTAAAAGAAGGCGGCTGCGAGAAACCTGTATTTGTATTATATCCCAATTACACCTTACCTGATATCAGCTTTCTAAACGGT
The DNA here is from genome assembly GCA_910589645.1 of Tinea semifulvella. NCBI lineage: Eukaryota > Metazoa > Arthropoda > Insecta > Lepidoptera > Tineidae > Tinea > Tinea semifulvella. The sequence continues at coordinate 12,418,951 of OU342602.1, forward strand.
AAACCAAATATTTATCTAAATCCAGTTAAGGTAAACATATCAGCCGATACCAATTCGACCAGAAAAAATGCTACAGGAAAAGGTAAACGACCCTTCTCGTGCAATGATGTCGAAATGTTAAAAAAGAAAGGGTTTAGTCATATTAAAGACTGGGATTCGCTTAATTTCCTTCTACCAAAAGAGTGTAAGCAATTATTATCAGATGTGCCCGAATTCGTGGAGCATCTCAAAGACAAGGAGATGCTGAATAAGTTTAACCAAAAATATTGCAATGTTACATCTACTCCCAAGAAGATGAATAGAAACAGACCTATGAGTTGTGATTGTAATAATTATGCAGCTCATAACACCACCGTCTCCTCGAGTTCCAGTACCACCACACAACCGTCGTCAGGCTATCGAGGGTCTTCTACGATGCTGACAGACTCGTCGGCCCAGAACAGTCCGGCTCCAGGAGGAAACTTAAATCCTCTATTTGTTTATCGTTACGATAGCGCCACGAGCTCGGAGGCCAGTTGCCCCAACCCATCTATTCCCAAACGGTCGCTCGCCGAGCAACACAGAATGGCTAAACAAATGGAAATTGCACCTCCGCGACCTCCTCTACCAAAAAGCATTCTCAGAAAATCGATGGATAAAACTCGCAAACCAGGAAATTCAAAACGGTACAGCATGTTTGAAATGGATCAGCTAATTCAAGATCCAGTAGTGTGCATGCCCGCCGTCACGACTGAACATAAGACCAAAAGGCGATCATTACAAGAACCTTTTTATGTTCAGAATCAACTTGATTATCGTAAAAATAACGATTTGGCGGCGAAGAGACTCTCTCAACAATTTCTCGATGCGGCTGAGAAGGATGCCGAGTACAATGAGTACTTCCAAGACGAAGGAGTCGGAACCGAAAGCAGTCTCGAGTCGGGGAAGTCCAACGAACTGAAGTACCACAGACCTCACACCCCGCCCCTTCCCAAACCTAGAACTAAGAAAATAGAATATTATGAATTTCCTCCCCCGGGATCGCTGATCAGCAGTGAAGAGCTGCAAGAACTAGAAGAGTTCCTAAACATGAGTGGCGTCGATTGTCAAAACATGGAAGCGTGGGATCAAAATCAAGTACAAAAGGTAAGAAATGAAGTCGGCAAGTTCCTACAAATGAAAAAGTCAAACGAAGAGCATCAGAAGTCTTCAGATTCTAGTAACGGAAGTAGTTGTAGAAAATCTGTCAGTTTTGCACATAAATGTGAAATAAAACCTGAAAGCCAGCCCATCTGCAAACCCACAGAGGAACTCAAAGCCAAAGGACTCACCACTCCACCTAACTCACCTAACATGTCTGCAATCCTCAACCAAAGACTGTATCAGGTAATACTTAATATTCTTGAGTTGTATTTAGTCTTGCCATATCCATCGTTTTGTGAGTACAAATTATTTTATTTGAAGCTTCAATTTGATTATGTTTAGGCTGTTCATTTTGCATTTATTTGTTACATTTATGTTGCTTTTTTATCATTCCATATTTATTTTACACATGACATTCATGTTTATTGGTGAAATAAGTATTGTGCAAAGTACAAATATAAAATTGGAATTTAATATACCTACAGGCAAAGAATTTGGCAGAAATCCCAATATGTGAAGAGGCGGAAGTGAGTCCTGACGAGTTTGGGAGTCCCGTCCATCGAGAACTTAGACGGAAATATGACTTTGATGTGTCACAGAAAAGAGGTAAAATAATTGTTATATTCATAGATTCTTTATTGTACAAACATTTTACAGTACTATAGTACTAGCAGAAGTAGAATCATTTAAAATTATTTAATTATTATGTTTAATAAATGCCTTGTAATAGGTTTACGTGAATTTTGGACTTTGACTTTGTGTCACAATATGGGCCAAACATATAGCTCTGCATAAACAAATAAAATGACATCTTTTATTCGTTCTAGATTCCCAAATTTATTAACAATGTTCACTTTCGGTAGGATTAAACTTGAAAGTATATTAAATTACCTATTTTTTATGTTTTAGTAGATCTATAAAAATAAATAAGCTCATAATATATATCCTTATTTTCAGCTCTGGTGTCAAATGTAACCGACGCTGTGGAAATGATAATACACCATTTTTCACCTGCTACTGATCAAGCAGAATTAGCGTTTCTGGGCGACTCAAAACATTCCCCAGCATGTGCTAAGATTGCATTGAATTCCTTATGTCCAGCATTGTATGCTATATTCCGAGATGGGCTCAAAGAAAGTATTGAAACGTCATTTGGGGCTGTGAATAATTCTGTTTGGCAAATGGTCGAAGCTACAGCAAGACAAGGACCTATTACTAAAGCTCTCAATGAGCTGGTGTTAAGAATTAATAGCGAAGATGCCGTTTCTGAGGGACTCGTCAAGTTTAATGCTTTCGTCATGGGACTTCTCAAGTAAGTTTGTACTAGTGAAACAGTTTTTAGTCGCTAGTAAAAGTTAGATGAGGGTAGGCAAAAAAACCTGGTCACCAAATCTATGTAATTTGATGGTAATGATTTTTTTTTTAACTTTAGATTTTTTGCATTTCTATCTCCAAATAAATTTTTAAATAGGTAGGTTATACTACAGAAACATTATTTAATCGCTAGTGAAATATATGTAGATGAGGCAAAAAGCTGGTGACCAAAACTGTATAATTTAAGGGTAATGTAAGATTTTTTTACATTAGAAACTTATATCGTAAAATTTTCTAATTTTCAGTGCTCAATCAGTTGACGCATGGGTATCATACATCCGTACAAGAGAGTCGGTACTCGCCAAACACTATAGTTCAGATTCCCTCCTCCTGGCGGGCTGTGTGGGGGAGTCCCGCTGCAGGAGTCTGCTGGACTCGCTGCTGGACTGTCTGGAGCCCCTCAGGTTGCTGCCCTTCTCGCTGGACCTCATGTTCGAGATGAGGGAACTTCATAGAAGCTTCAAGAGAATTGAAAGTGACATGCGAGCTGCCAGTCGAGTGAGTATTCTTGTCATCATCATTAGGGTTGTGTGGAGAAGTTTGCTGGAATTGTTGCTGGCTGGTCTGGAACCCCGGACGTTGCTGCCTTCGTTGCTGCTCTACTGAAGCATTTTTTAATTCACAAATGTATCATACTATTCTAGGAATCGACAATAACTCAAATATATTTAGGCTTGGATTATAAGCTGTCTTTAAAAGTCAAGTATATGGCTTTTAAGTTTACTTTTCTGGGCTTTAGTCTGTGGACCTATTTCGTTCAGATTTAGCCATGATTTGATGTATTTTTTGTTAAGCATTATAACTTCTTGATGAACTTGTTTGGTGCTATCTTTTTACTACTTGATAATCTTGGCTCTACTTTCTGTGATATGATTGGAGAGTTCAGTTCCACTTTATTGATAATTCATATTGCATTTCCTAATACAATAATCACTGTAAAGTTGCCTGATATGTTGTTCACTCATAACTTTATTTGCATTTTGAGTTCAATAGCTGCTTTAAGTTCACACAGCTTTTATATGCATCAACATTTTGATGTCCAAGCTTATATGAAATGCAAATAAAGAAGCTGTCTACGATCAGACATTCAACAGTTTCAACTGATTCAATACGTTCAATTCTCAGAGTATAAGAAAGTACTTATATAGTATTTTTATTCACTGATAAAGGTGATTCTAAACCTACTAGAAGCAAAGCAGTCCGAGGCAAAATAGTATTTGCTTAACCCATTCAACTGCATTACTGTTTAAAATAATGAAGAATATAGATTCCTTTAAAAACATTTTTTTAAAGTAGCAAAGACAAATAATCAGTTAAAGCTGTAAAATGTAGTCGCTAAGTATACAAAAAGGCTCCTGATGTTGAAGTATACTAAAACAATAACTTTGTCGGAACAGCATGTGCGCATGTTAAATGGGTTCTTAATTTAACAGCCAACGTCCATTAACCCGCCACCACTAACCCTGAACCAGCGGAACTTGCTGAAGCTGGTCCGCTCCATGCAATCCAGCGGCCTCTCCAGCGACGACGGACTCGCCAGCGTCATCATGAGGAATAAGGAACCAAAGAACAAGGAGCCCTCGACTCCTGACCTCTTAAACGACTCGGCTAATGTCAAGACGGCTGTGGAAAGAAGCAGACCTAGATCCTGCGTGAATCCTAGTCCCATAGGTTATGACGTATGTCCTCAAAGCAGCAGGCTAGAATTGGATCAGAATCGAAGATGGTCAGGGGTTCAATTGGGTTCCAAATTGATGCAAGCTTTTGATCGTTTGGTGTTCGATGACAGTGATGATTATACTGACAGTTTGGAGAATAATAAGCCAATGAGAAATGCCAGCCATGATGTCAAGGTAACTTCAAGCTTAGTGACTCTATGAGCTGGTTTGTGTTTTGTTTTATGAGTTTTGGTTGACCACATTATTATCGTTACGCCTTTTAATATTATTTGCAGCGGTTTCTATTGTTTTCTGTGTTGCAATATTATGTTTAGTTTTATTAGGTTTATAGATTTCGTTGGTAGTTAGATGTTTTATTGTTTTTCCTTGTTATAGATGTGGATTGTTTTGTAAGTTATTATTAGCACTTTGTACCATACTTTATTAGTCAAGTATTGTCCTTCTTCAGCACTTAAAATTTATACAGGATTGGTCTCGTTCTGCACTTTTACAATATTGATATAATACTCATCATTGTACAATGTCATTTTATAGTATTGGTGAATCTGAAACTGTACATGATAACCATCATTTGGATAGAGAAAACAATAAAATGACATAAATATTAGAAAAATCGAAATAACGCTTAGAATTATAGCTGCAGTAGATAGGCATTGTCACACTATAAAATACACAATAACATACAATTATAAAAAGTACATTTAAGCATATAGCTGCTGTATTATATTAGAAGCATTGTCAAACTACGAGACTAATAAAATTAAGTGTATACTTAATTCTTGAAGTAAATACCTAATTGTTAGTTTACCTCGTCTGCCCCCGTGGTCTAACGGTTAAAATGCCGTTGATTGAAATGCGGAGGTACTGGGTTCAATTCTTGGTCAAAAATATTTTTTTCTGGTTCGCTAGAGACATCAACGAGCAAATTGACATTATATGTACTGTAAATATGTCTAAATCTGCGCTCCTTTGAAAAGCGTGGTTCATGATAACCGAATTGTTAAGCATTCGTTTGAATTTAGTCATATTTCCAGTTGGAATCGAGCGGCGAAGAGCATTGGAGGCCGAGTTCTGCGAGTAGCGGCGCGACTAGCGGAGCGGGCAGCGGGGCCGGCAGCGGGGGCGGCGGCAAGTTCAGGAAACTGCAACTCAAGTGGGAACTCCTTAGCAATGCAGAGTCTCCCACTTCCAACACTCCTTCAGGTAACCAATCGTTATACTTCCTCGTAATTATTTGTAAAAATCTTCGTATCTGACTGCGCGTCGATAATAAAGGTTATGTGTTTATCAGCCTGTATGTACGAGTATGTGTGTACAGATGTAGTGCATAATGGTTTTCCATCGCATTTTATCGGAAAATCTTCCTCTATGTTCCGCATTAGAATTTATGATTAGTTTTATGTGTGTATCAATCATAAAATTATTTCAATGGTGTTCAGCGGCTCGTACTGTTTGCGACGGAACTCTTGGGCTTGTTTTTTTTCTTTTTAGTTTTTGTTTAAAGTTTATTTTTACTCAGTTTGTTTTATGTTCTTTTTGAAATTATTACAAATTACAAAGAACTGTTTTAAGGAACGAAACAAATAATTAATTTCCATTATGTGGCATTCTAAATAAATTATTTGTATTTATTATGAAATTTAGGTAATTTTATGACAAACAAATATTTTTAATAATAGGATTCAGTTTTTAAGTGACAACGCCTCCTTACAGCTGCCTTATTTACTTCTTGTAATTAAATCATTATTGTTGTTATTCATTTTTTTGGTTTTTTTTTTGCTTGTAAGTGACAACGCCATTGTAAAAAAAGTTGCTTTATATTACATGATGTGAAAAAAGTTTTTAAATATTTTTTGTGACTTAATTTTAATTAGTTTCATAACTTAGTTATAAGTAATATAGAACTGACAATGTCCTTTTACAGCAGCATCTAATTCAGGTATTGTTTATCTCGTGTAGATTTAATTTGTAATAATAACGATGGCTGTTCTTTGCTACTGATGGCCATTATTTTGCTATCCTGCCATGATTGGTAAACTAATGATTGTAAAAATGACAAAACCGACTGTACTTAATGTATCTTATGGTAGAAAAATCCTTTGTGAACAAAATTTGTAAGTAAGTCTACATTATAGCTTATGTATTAGTATTATTTATATTTCATATATATTTCAGCACCTTCTTTGAAAAAGACTTTTTACTGAAGTAAAACATTTAAAGTTGTACTAATGGTTGGCTATAATAAAAAGTCTTGCGGCATTAAAGTCCGCATTGTCCTTGTGCAATAAAGTGTTAAATAAATAGAATAAAGCTAAGTATTGAATCCGTGATCCTGATCATTTGTTCTGTAGTAGCGTCACGACTGTGTGTGTTCCAGGAGAAACGTCTCCCGCAGCAGCTCGGGGCTCCAGGATCCCGCGCCCCGTGTCCTCCCCGGTGCGCCCCGGGGCCCCCGCCCTCACCTCGCCGGCCAAAACTACCCACAGGTAACTACCATATTATTCTAATATTTATTGTTTTGTATTCATTTCATTATTTAATTGATATTATTGTGTTATGATTTTATTATGACGTCTTTCCTTTATTTTCTTTTATATAACTATTGGTAACTTAAGTTTTGTAAATATTATTATTTATATAGATTATAACAATTATTTATTTTGACAGTTTAGATAAAAATGGACGTATCTAATAATTATAAGATTGACTGCATCAGTTATAGCTGAGTTTTAGCAGATTCCTCTGCTATCTGCCAAGCTGCTCGTCTTTTGCTAACAGCTTACTCTTTGGACCACTTCGCTGCTTAGTCTTCCACTAACAAGAGTAGAAACATTCTAAATTATTTAAATTATGACGTCTTATAAATGCCTGTGGTAAATTGGGCTGTAGTGTTACGCTATGTAATGTTTAATATGTCAAATTGGGCTGTAGTGTTACGCTATGTAATGTTTAATATGTCAAATTGGGCTGTAGTGTTACGCTATGTAATGTTTAATAAATAAATCATAATATTGAGTATTAACAATGCGGACTTAATTATTAAAATGTTATTTATTATTTAAAAAAAGTACAAATAATTATAACAGAACGAAATATGTGTATTATATTAATGGACAATAATATTTATTCCTTTGCAACACTGGAAGCAAATACCAAAATGTCAGCTGGCTGCTCTCACACGGCAAAACTGTATCGATAATATTCGATAACTTTGCGGGCTGTCAAATGGCGTGGCGAGTGTAGGCCAAATTGTCCAGTAATTTCTGAAAGGCCATCTCCAACAATGGAGGTCTAGCTTCTAGGGGCTCTAGGGGTTGTGATGATGATCAAGCTGACGTCGTCACTAACGGCGGCGCAACGCAAAATAAACGGTAAACGTAAATTTTCGACAATAATGAACAAGTTTTCGACAATTTGGACATTTGGTCTGTTGGAAGGTTTGTCATCCACCTTAGCTATTTAATGTAGAGACTGCGGGCGCTGACTTGTTATTGATGTAGAGACTGCGGGCGCTGACTTGTTATTGATGTAGAGACTGCGGGCCCTGACTTGTTATTGATGTAGAGTCTGCGGGCCTTGACTTGTTATTGATGTAGAGACTGCGGGCCCTGACTTGTTATTGATGTAGAGACTGCGGGCGCTGACTTGTTATTGATGTAGAGACTGCGGGCCCTGACTTGTTATTGATGTAGAGTCTGCGGGCTCTGACTTGTTATTGATGTAGAGACTGCGGGCCCTGACTTGTTATTGATGTAGAGTCTGCGGGCCCTGACTTGTTATTGATGTAGAGACTGCGGGCGCTGACTTGTTATTGATGTAGAGACTGCGGGCCCTGACTTGTTATTGATGTAGAGTCTGCGGGCCTTGACTTGTTATTGATGTAGAGACTGCGGGCCCTGACTTGTTATTGATGTAGAGACTGCGGGCGCTGACTTGTTATTGATGTAGAGACTGCGGGCCCTGACTTGTTATTGATGTAGAGTCTGCGGGCTCTGACTTGTTATTGATGTAGAGACTGCGGGCCCTGACTTGTTATTGATGTAGAGTCTGCGGGCCCTGACTTGTTATTGATGTAGAGACTGCGGGCCCTGACTTGTTATTGATGTAGAGTCTGCGGGCCCTGACTTGTTATTGATGTAGAGACTGCGGGCCCTGACTTGTTATTGATGTAGAGTCTGCGGGCCCTGACTTGTTATTGATGTAGAGTCTGCGGGCCCTGACTTGTTATTGATGTAGAGACTGCGGGCCCTGACTTGTTATTGATGTAGAGACTGCGGGCCCTGACTTGTTATTGATGTAGAGTCTGCGGGCCCTGACTTGTTATTGATGTAGAGACTGCGGGCCCTGACTTGTTATTGATGTAGAGACTGCGGGCCCTGACTTGTTATTGTTGTAGAGACTGCGGGCCCTGACTTGTTATTGATGTAGAGACTGCGGGCCCTGACTTGTTATTGATGTAGAGACTGCGGGCCCTGACTTGTTATTGATGTAGGGACTGCGGGCCCTGACTTGTTATTGTTGTAGAGACTGCGGGCCCTGACTTGTTATTGATGTAGAGACTGCGGGCCCTGACTTGTTATTGATGTAGAGACTGCGGGCCCTGACTTGTTATTGATGTAGGGACTGCGGGCCCTGACTTGTTATTGATGTAGAGACTGCGGGCCCTGACTTGTTATTGATGTAAAGACTGCGGGCCCTGACTTGTTATTGATGTAGAGACTGCGGGCCCTGACTTGTTATTGATGTAGAGACTGCGGGCCCTGACTTGTTATTGATGTAGAGACTGCGGAGCCCTGACTTGTTATTGATGTAGAGACTGCGGGCCCTGACTTGTTATTGATGTAGAGACTGCGGGCCCTGACTTGTTATTGTTGTAGAGACTGCGGGCCCTGACTTGTTATTGATGTAGAGACTGCGGGCCCTGACTTGTTATTGATGTAGGGACTGCGGGCCCTGACTTGTTATTGATGTAGAGACTGCGGGCCCTGACTTGTTATTGATGTAGAGACTGCGGGCCCTGACTTGTTATTGATGTAGAGACTGCGGGCCCTGACTTGTTATTGATGTAGAGACTGCGGGCCCTGACTTGTTATTGATGTAGAGACTGCGGGCCCTGACTTGTTATTGATGTAGAGACTGCGGGCCCTGACTTGTTATTAATAAACTTTAGTTGTTATTTTCAGATTGATTAATTTTAGTGTTGTTGATTTTTCAGAGGAATTCCAGTTCCTGTTCGTAAGGGTGTCTCTCCGACCGGCACTCGAGCTCCCCCCGGAGTCCGGTCTGCCACCAAGAGAACCACACAACCTGCCAATAGGTAACGTTCTAACATACCTTTATAAAATGTTCTCATGTTTTGCTCAGACTTATTTACTATTTTAGATTAAAAACGTCATAATTTTCTTGAATTGATTACAAATAATATTTGGAATTTAACACATCGCTCGCGAACTGCCATTTGTTTGCAAATCTTATACAGTAATTATATTTTACCAAATAATAATTAACGTTAAGTTAATGTTAAAATTTTGAAATTATAAATATGTGGTTTTTTTATTAGTATAAATAAATGCATTAGCGATTAGATTAGCCAATATATTGGCCTTGTATTATATTTTTGGCCAACACTTGCACTGATTAACTATAAGAATAAAAACGCCTAGAAACGGTACAAAAAGTGAGGGGAGTAATACCAAGCTATAACGGCTCAGTTACTGAACAACGCGGGTCGCTCTCAACATTACAACACCTGTATTCTTAGACGTTTCCTCAACGGCTCCTCCACTCAACATTTCCTTCCAGCTGTCAGACTTGGCGCGACTCGACACGCGAGGAGTAGAACTGTCAAACTTGAAGCTTGTTTATATTAATTTCTACCAATAATAATATTATTCAAACTTGTATTTATTATTAATAAAAATAATAAAATTACTTATTTTAGTTAAAGAAAATTTTAATGATTTCAAAATAGTGCTAGAGTTTCTAGTATTCGTAATTATGGCAAAATTAATATTAACAATCTTAAATGTTGCCAGAAAAAAACTTGTCTTACCGGAAATATTTAAAATGATAACATTTAACCTTTCCAGGTCTACAGAGTTTACAACTAAAATACCGATACGTAGGATCCCCTGAGGTTACTCGGTTGACAGCTGGAATTACTTAATAAAGGAGCTGTCGTGGATACAGAATAGAATACTATTGTAAAATTAATTCATTTTCTAATGGTGGAAGCTTTAGCACTCTAACACTATTTTCTACAGTTAATTGAAGTTAACATTCCAAGTTAAATAAAGTTTTTTATTAACCATTTTACCAGGACAATAGAAGTGAATTCTCCGATGAAGAAGAACCTCGAATCACCAAAAACGCCAAATTCTCCAACAATACACAGAGATTCGAAATTCACTTCAAATTTAAAGAGACCCGTGTATGTATTGTTTCCAACATGCCTTCACAAATACGATTGCATGTTGTGTCGAGACAGAAACCCAATAATACAACTGTCATGTCCATTACATAATTCATAATATATAAACGCATATAACGATCCTTAAATGTGTAATACTAATTGCTAACTATATCTTATTTATAATTACATACAAACGCACGTAAACTAATCAATATTAATATATATTTTCAATAGATTTATGATTGGTTAACTCTGCGCTGTAACATGGTTTAACGATTTTAACCCCTCTCGCTCGCACAATCCAATATTACTTTTACTTAGAAATGTAGTCTATCAACTTACTAGGAAATAAAATTAATAAACAAGTAGTACAAAGATTGATGATGTCATTTAAAAAAAAAAGCTTCAGTTTTGACAGCCACATATTGTGATTACCCTCCATCTAGTGCACCGTCGCGAACCAATCATAAATTTATGTTATATTAACCTATCGCATGTCTATTTTTTTTTTTTTTTTGTAATATTAGCACGACATGTGACCTTGCGCCCACCTAGTGGTAAGTGGCTTGCGAGGTCCATGAATGTTAGCAACTGAAATCAGAGACTCATGACTGATATCAGTCCCTAACACTATGTCGGCATGACTGAGCATGACGGCAATTCGAGGCTGATCCCGAAACGTGTGGATACACTTTACAGGGTTTATCGGCACGAACGGCGGATACTTCCCCGGCCCGGCAAACTGGGGAAATTACCGCCATCAGTCCGCCTGCCACCACAAAATTTGTTTATTACGCACTTTGCTAAACCAAGGCTAGTAAAATGACCTAATTAATTTCAACTTGCGTATCGGTGACACAGTTGGAAATGTGAAAGCACCTTTTTCAGTTTGTCTCGCCTTCATCCCTAAATCGATTTTGATAAATTATACCCCAATTGTTCCTCCTTCCACGGTCCAGTGGTTCACATCATAGATTTGATACAGTACAAATATATTTAATTTATTTCTCTCCTCTGATACACTCCAGACATGAACGAGCTAGCCACTTTGTTATAGTTGATTAAACGTAAAAAAGTGGATCTAAATAAGCGGATTCACATTTAGCCAACTTTACTGCCGGCCAATCATGACAAGTGGCAAGCTCGGCGATGTCTCCAGTGTACCAAACTCGAAAACTAACCTACGCGTCTAAATCAATGAGTGTGAATAACTGGTACCCACATGGCTTGTGTATTCTTTAAATAAATCCATTTAGGTAACTAACAAGACCTTCCACTTCCATTATCACTATACCTTATTATATGATGGTAACTAACAAGACCTTCCACTTCCATTATCACTATACCTTATTATATGATGGTAACTACATTTGTGCCCTGCGTACCTATTTATACTTAATATAACGAATACCACACGTGTGTACCATTCATATCGTTAGTTGCGTATCTCTAATATACTATATGCATTTTCAACTAAACTACGTTTTTTAAAACCATTTGATGGCAAATTGCCAGTATTGTTTACATTTTTTCTTACATGAGACAATTATTTATTTTTATATATATTTTTGCCTTTTCCATACAAATTGGCTATTTTAAAATTAACAGTTTGTATGAAGAAGTTATTTTTTTTTCGACGTTTCTTTTAGAAAAGTTGTTTGTTTCTATCATTAGAATATATTTTAGTCTAACGGTATACAAACCCTCGCCAACCCGTCTGGCCAGCGTGGCCAGTGTAGGCCAAAGTCTCCAGAAATTTCTGGAAGACCCATCTCCACAGTGGAGGAGGACTCTGTGTTCTGGGGTTGTGATGGTGTTACATACAAAGTCACACGGTATATAATATTTATTATTATTTATTTTGACATGTTTAACTTTTGGATAAAGTCTAATAGATTAACGACGATATGACGTTATAACCTGAGTATACCATAAGTACCCGTTCCCGCAGAGCGTCCCGAGTGGACCAGCCCAGCCACTCCCCCGGCTCGCGGCCGTCCTCCCTCCCGCACGGGAGCGCGCCGCCTGCCTGCTCCCCCCGCAGAGCCGCCTCCTCCAGCTCGCGCCCGGCCGCCAAACAGAAACACAAGTGAGATCCCAAACTAGCTGCATGTATGTATTAACATTTCTTAACAATAAACCTAATAAGCAATCAACTACAGTCCAATATTTTCAACAGAGTGTACTTTTGGGAATGTAGTCATCAACTTACTGACATTTTGGACATATTACATGTATACATTTTGGACATATTACATGTATACATTTTGGACATATTACATGTATACATTTAACCATCAATATAGGATCTCAGATGAACTAGCTGTATCAGCCTATAGGCCAAACATGTTTTCTCGGAACGTAAAAAAAGTTATCCTTATTGAACTTATCGTTTCGTGGGAATCAAATATTCCAAAAGACCACAACATCAAGTCGAATAAATATTATGATCTCACAGAATAAATGATCAGGAACGGGTTCAAGACGCAATGGAAGTTGAAAGAATTGGGCCTAAGCAGGTCTGCAGGAAGACGGCATTAACGGAATCATACAGTTTTGGTTGGGTAGGGAGAGAAGTACAATGGTGGACGGTGAACGTATTATCGCGCAACAAAATAAAAAACACAGCCCGAGACACCATTCTTTTGATTTCTAACCCACACACGATGGACCCGGCACCCGCACGATAAATCCATAGATTGCTTAGAAAATTGTTTTCTTTCTCGTATGTTTGTTTTAACCTCTAGACTACGTTAAGTCCGTGGATTTAGACTCGGAGGTACCGGGTTCTATTCCTATTAACCAATGAAATATTTAATTTATTTGAGATATGTCTTGAGTTTTGTACGCTAGAGACATCGAGCTTGCCACTTGTCATGATGGTGTGAGAACTTATCATTTAAAAAAAATGAGTTTTTTGACCACCTCGGAAGGGATACGGTCGTGATGATACTTTACCTTTTATATATTTGTTTTTGTAAAATAGAGAAAAATCCTTATAATTGATTTTGCTATTTCTCTGTCTAAGATAAAAAGTAATTATATGTCCGTAATTTTATTTCCTAGTTACTCTGAAAATATTGGATTGTGCGAGCGAGTAATCATTAATGGATTATAAAGTACATATTGTTGTTATAGTTGCATGAACTTGGTTAATGTTTGTTGTTTGCTGACTTCTTGTTATATAATAATATTTTATATTATTGTTAATTTAATAAAACATAAAGGAGATCTATCTAGACTAACTTGTTGCCAACCTATTTAACTAAACTGTTTTTTACTAAAACTTACTCCTTTCTAACTTTTTATTTTGCCTGTAACTATATTTTAATTTATTTTGTGAGGAAATTTCTGACCTATATATTTTACTAATAGACTTTATTACTGGCTCTACTTACGGACGGTAACTGGATGCTTCCTTATTGGCATTTCTTATTTATTTATTTTATTTAAGAAAACTTACAGCTAAACAATACCTTCTCTTATTTGAGACTAATATGTTATTTTATTAATAGGAACAAACAACTTTTCCTAAAAATCGATATGTGTAAAGTGACAAATTTATTCTGCATCTCCATACAAAGTATTATTTATAAAACATGCAATTTGTATGGAGAAACAAAAAAAATGACATTTTCAACATATAGTTTGTTAGGAAAAGTTGTTTGTTTCTATCAATAGAATAACATATTAGTCAAAAGTAAGAGCATACAAAGTCACCCCTTTAATAAGAAATAGACAAATGTTTATTAAATTAGTCAGATGTTCAGATTTATTTACTTAAATAGTCGTTTTCCCATACATTTTTTTGTATGTAAGAGAAGAAATGTCACTGTGAAAGGATCAGTTACCCTCCCTTAGTCCTGACTAATTTATCTGATATAGTAATCCTCCCAGGTACGTGCGCACGTTATGGCACCGGTTGCCCTCCGACTCCGGGCACCTGTCCTTCAGCGAAGGGGAGCGACTGCGTCTAGTTCTGGAAGTAGACGCGCAGTACCTCCTGTGCTGTCGGGGGGACCGCAAGGGGCTGGTCCCGCGGGGGGCCGTGCTGCCGGACACCTAGCTGTCGGGGGGACCGCAAGGGGCTGGTCCCGCGGGGGGCCGTGCTGCCGGACACCTAGCTACGAGATACCTCAACACAATGTGGAATGCAGTCAGAAATGGATACAATGTGCGGGACACAAACATTATACGCTTTAGACTGCCTGTCCACTAAAACTAAACGAAGCGTTGACAATTAATACTAGGTTCCGTATTTTCATTATACATTGAGTTTTTCTATAAACCTAGCTTATTATTGATATAAGAATGAACCCGCAATGTACAACAATTTATTAAACGGTGTTCATTCAACATTTTGGTAACATAAATAAATTACTTTTAATTTTAAAAATATATCGAGCTAAAAAGCATAACGACAAATTTTCGACATAAAGTTGGTCCAAATCCAAAACATTTATTGGGAATCCTATAGTGAGACTTATTTAAAAATACATTTGAAAAAATAAACCAAACTATAGATAAATATTAAGTATTTGTTGATGTGTTAGTGTGACAAGACCCCGGCAGCAATACTGCAATACTGATTTGCTGCACACAAAAAACCCGTTGATCTTATTTATTTTAAATATTTTATTACTATAAAATTGTACATCCTTGGTGACGCAATAATACATTAGTTCAATTGTCAGGCAATCTAAACGTAAACATTCTGTCTGTTTTTGACTGTTGGTCTCCGGAGTTCTGGACAATATTTTTATAACCTGTAGATATACTAAATAATAATTCTCTCTACAAAAACGTGGAAAATTGTAAATGTAAATAACAAATGCATATAATAATCGATTGCTCCCAGTTACTCAAAGCATCGATAGCATATCAAACGATTAACTTTAAGATTATAAAGCACGTGATTGGCCCAAATATAACGTGAAGCCAGCCCATCAGCTGACCTATAACAAACAAAATTAACAATTAGCTAGTGCACACTTCAAAAATGTTTTAACTAAAAAAAACTTTTCACAAATAATTAATAGCTAACATTATTGTTTGTGAACGTATGTAAATTCTTCATTGCTCATAAAATGATAACATTCAAATGGCATAGATACAGGCAAGCTTAATGTCAAGCCATTTCTAAACAGCTAACCTTCGGAAGAGCGAGAAGAGAGTGAGTGTGGATGTCAAATAAAAACTGATTTGTAAATTAACTATTAATTTACAAATTTGTATAGATTGTTTATTCTAATTACAGTTGTACATATTATAATCATGCCCATATATATATATCTACTACATATAGCGCTAACATTTAACATTTTTGTTGTCCATTTATTGGAATAATTATATATATAAAAAATTGCATATTTTTATTTATCAAGTAATAACAGTTGTCAATAAGGATTTTCTTTAATTTAATAGTAAAACGTTTTATGGGCAACTGTCGTATCTCTCTAGGTATATTATTTACTTGAATGCACATACTAACTGAAATAGTCTACCTATCACATATTTATAACTATGTTTTTTTTTTTAATTTACTACAGATCAAGAATTCAATAATCCGAGATTTTGAAGTTGAAACAGTTTTGATGTGGGGGGGGGGGGACGCGATGTATTTTCTCCTCAATTTTTTGTAAAGAATCAGATATAAAATTTTATCATTTTTGTTATGGGTTGTTGTTAGTTGCACCAATGGCGTGCCTTATTAGTCTGATAAACGTTTAATATGTTATCGATACCTTAAGAAGCTGTGTTATACTGTTAATGTAAGTTATACGGGGTGATTTTGTATGGTTTTACTTTAGACTAATATGTTATTCTATTAATAGAAACAAAACCATATGTCGAAAGTGACAATTTTATTTGACTTCTTCATACAATTCTATTTTATAATTAACAGTTTGTATAAAGAAGCAAAAAAAAAATGGTTTCTTAGGAAAAGTTGTTTATTTATAATAGAATGACATATTAGTCTAAAGTAAGAGCATACAGAATGACGCGGTACATTTGATACCCAAACTTGTCGTACATTTGATACCCAAACTTGTCGTACATTTGATACCCAAACTTGTCGTACATTTGATACCCAAACTTGTCGTACATTTGATACCCAAACTTGTCGTACATTTGATACCCAAACTTGTCGTACATTTGATACCCAAACTTGTCGTACATTTGATACCCAAACTTGTCGTACATTTGATACCCAAACTTGTCGTACATTTGATACCCAAACTTGTCGTACATTTGATACCCAAACTTGTCGTATATTTGATACCCAAACTTGTCGTATATTTCCGTATCTAGTCTTACGTTAAGTTAGCACCTGTATATAGTTTAATTAAGGATAGGATTTGGAAAATTATTTACTGTAATAATGATATTTGTATAGCAAATAACTTTTGCAATAAGATGTGATATAAATGTCTACTTAGAGGTAATCGCAAGACGAAATCTCATCGGTAGTCGAAATGTCGGCATTTCTGGAGGTGAGGCACAACGATCTCGTAGTCGCTTATTATGTATGAATCAATGTCTAAAATTATCGATATATGCTGAGTGTTGTAAAGTGTATTAACGTTATATATCGAAATAAGTATTATAAATATATTTACTGTGTATATACAATGCTATCGTAACCTGTATTATATTGGTGGTAGGATAAACACCAAGCAACTATCGTCGGTCGGATTCATTTCCGGAACATATCCGAAATCACGGGTTTTGAGTTTAGTATGCAGAATGATAGGGAATTGTTAAATCTTTCTAAATCACTAACGGAACAACTCAAATTTTAGTCTCATTGAAAAGACACGACATATTATTGTATATTATTTGACCTATTGTTCTCGTATCAAAACAGGTTATTTCGAAATGTTCCATTACTGTTAGTGACCGATACTGTCATCGCTTTCGAAATCGATCTATGATTGGCTAAAATAACAAAGGTTTCAGATTATAGTGGTACGGACTGACGTCACAATTAAATCTTAAGCGTGATTACTTGCTTACCTGAGCGGGATATTAATTAACTTTTTGGGGATAATACTTAGAGGTGCAATTTGAAACTTATTGGGTCTTTCTTTAAGGCTGCTAACATGTAGTGAATACTAACTGCATGCCCCCCCTCCCCCTCCCCCTGTCCCCCTCCCCCTTCCTGTACCACGCGGCCTTCATCAAACAAATATTTACAATATGTGGAGCTCGCGTATCGCTTACTATCAGGTGCACGCGGTATCACATGTCGCAAATAAAATTATTCAAAAATTATCAGTATTAATATACATAAAAGCAAGTATAACACCTTCCTACTGACAGCATGGCCTCACCTCATCTCCATCCTTTAACTTGCTATTCGCACAATTTTTAACTGACATTCCTCGACTTAAGTGAGAAAAATTGAGATATTAAAACACCCATTTGTGATGTATTTGATCTGACAAATGTAAAATAATATATAATTAACTTATTTGTTTACTGATACAGCATAATAAAATAGTATTAAAATTATAAATAACCCATCAGGAACAGTCCCAGGGAGACTGGCAACATTTCCCACATTATTATAGCGAGGTTAATGCATACGTTTATACGAGGTAAATAATTGCCAGGGTTCCTGTCTCTAGATGTCTCTGTCAGTCGTTCGGACAACTCCTTGGCCAAATCGCCAAGCTGAGGATCCCCCGTGGTCCCATCGTGTTGGCCCCAAACGCCACAAATTCGTAACGTAACGTACTGTGGTTGACGTATTTCCGTAGTTTGAGGTTCTCAATCATTCATGAGGTTCCATTAACTTTACAAGACTTCGAAAAGTGTTTCTGCTTTTGTTCCAATCATAATATCTTATTTATAACTGTCAAGGGACTAGGTGAATGTCAAATTTAACGATTGTTAATTGAAATGATTA
This sequence comes from Tinea semifulvella, assembly GCA_910589645.1. NCBI lineage: Eukaryota > Metazoa > Arthropoda > Insecta > Lepidoptera > Tineidae > Tinea > Tinea semifulvella. Next base: position 12,437,450 of record OU342602.1, read on the forward strand.
ATCAATTGCCTACATTTTTCGTATCATGTTGTATAAATTCGACAAATTATTGTCTAATATCTTTTTTTTTTTTTAAGTAAATGGCTAAAGATGTTTGCTTAATAGTTATGAAGACTAACAGCATGTCCCTTCCACTATTCCTTCCTCACAATAGCAACTGTTTAGCTTTCTCCCCAAAATTTCACAGTGATAAAATCATATCACCTGCTTAAGGCTGGACAAATCTATATTTTTGGTACGCATTCATATACTAAGGTCACGACACCAATTATTGACCACCTAAAAATGGGTTTCTATTACCGAGGTACTATTTCTTAGTATATAACTTTATTTACAAACGTATATTTTGACATACCTCGACGTTAGGAGCCCACTTTGAGGGGTTACGTTACAATTAAGGCTTTATGCTATTTATAATTGATCCGATGTGTCGGCAAACATAAGTAATGTGGGATTATGTACGCATTGTATAGCTCAAGTTGTTTTGAGCGAAAATTTAGAATACTCAAATCGAAACAATTATTCTCATTAAGAGTTACCTTATGTTAACTAGATATGTATCGGATATATAAGGAAATGTATATATATATGTAATCGTGTATTTAGACAATTAGGTAAATTAGGAGTCAAAATTTGTAACAAATCCTTTGATGTGCACGATACAGTTCCTTTCCAAGTTCGGCGTGACGTCACCACTACGGTCGGCAGGCTCGTTGTGTCTTCCTCCAGGCTGCCCGGCCCGCACCGAGCAGTGGGCGTCCACTTAGGATTATACATTAGGATCTTAGCTTAATTTAACGTAACTACACCTATTATCGATCCCTACCAACCCAGAAAACACATCGTTAATGAGGGCCTATAATAGGTGCAGTTACAATAGTTGTCATCTGTTATTATCCCGCTTTGTGACTGAATGATGTGGCGTGGCCTTTTGTACCCATTGGGAGTTGTTGTCGTGTGTTTTGAGCTTATTGCGACATCCATTCTAGAACAAATTAGTATAGTCTGTTTGCGGGACAGACACGAACGGACGTTGACCTTTCAAATATATACAATGAGATACTCTCTCTCGCTTTTATAAGGCGACTTATGAATTAGTATTAGCGAATACATTAGCTCCTACCATCTGGACGATCTTTAATTGTGTTTTGTGTGTACTGTTAGCGGTTGCAATAATAAGAATAATTTCTTCATTGTACAAAACCAAAACAAGTGCAGGTACCTACATAAGCGAACTTAATGCCGTACGCTATCAACTAACCTTTGTGACTGAGATCTGTAATAAGCTTATAAAACACAAATGAAACGTCCTCCATAAACAAATAAATATATAGCTAAATATAAAATACATAAAATAAGAATTGAATTATGGCGACTTATTCTGTTTGTATATGTATTTACTATGAGAAACCCGTATTTTTAGTTACTATAGACAGGAAGGCCGATTCAGCAGATTTGGTCGAGCCCTCCTATGTTGTCTGTTACATAAAATTACCCCTCACAAGGATGTTTCTTTAGTATTAAAATGCGCAGTAACTATGTGAATAGTTTAAAAACAGTTGCCAGTGACTCATTATTTTATTATTTATTAAATGATAACTAACGACTAATAAGGAAATAAGAAAAAAGTATATGAAAATATAAATGGTCAATTAGAAGTTACCGCAAATGTACTACAGACTTAATGATGAAGTAAAATAAAGAATACTTACAAAACCCAGATAATAACAAGTAACTAGGTACTAGGCTAAGGCGTACGCAGTACGTACGTAGTACAGAACAATGTGGTCGAGTAGTTATATAAATAACTTTGTAAGGTCGATGTCCGTTTGTATCGTGCTCCTGAAACTGACTATAGAACGTTTTATAATTGAATATTTAGTATTAGATGATGTCTGCAGGAGCGGTGCCCGGGGAGGCTGCGGATCTCATGCTCAGGTTTATGGACATTGCTTAGCACGTGCTTACCGACTCAATACTGTGGCCGAGTACCTGTAAAGCATTGCCTGTGTCGAGTGTGCGCTTGGCGGAGTGTTTATGATAAGACACAGTAGTACGTAAGTTTATACTTATTTCTGGACAAGTTTTTTATAAAAGTATTCCTGCGCGTTGTTAGTTGTTCTTATTGGTTCTGTACAAATATAATTTAAGGTGACGGTCTCCTATCATCGAGGTACCCGTCGCGTTACAGTTAGGTTATTGATAATTATTTATTGTTAGCGCCGAGTCGGGATCGGGACGCCTAAGTTGTGTTAATTTCTTAAACTATTGATAGAAAGAGACTTCGTATGTTGCGAAACGTCAAACGAACGACTGAAAAGTAATTCCGAATAGTATTTAAGTTTGTCGAACATTTACTGAATTTATTGATTAAGAAGACATTCTGTATTAATGATGAATCAAAGAAACGTCAATATTTCTTTATATGTATTAATTTAATTTGTGTTAAGTGCCATAATTTTAACATTATTATTAACATTCAAAATAATATCGTAATGCATAACGGTTACATGTACACCAAATATAACATATTCAACTTATTGTTGTTTTATTGCAAGAATACCTACGTTAGCCTAACATGTGATTCTATTGATAGAAACAAACAACTTTTCCTAACAAACAATATGTTGGAAATGACAAAAAAAATACTTATTATTGATTTATTCGTTTTTTTTTTGTTTCTATCAATAGAATCACATACCTATTAGTCTAAGGTAAGAGCATACAAAGTCACCCAATGCCAATTAGGTCCTTACGATGATATCTTTAATATAATTAACGATTTACTTAAAAATAGTGTATTTGATATATTCTGTATTAATTATTGGACTATGCTCCAACTTCAATGGCCTCTTACTTAAAATTAACCTAATGTGGATTAGATTATTTTGGTGTAACTAAGTACGTCCAATTACGAGTATAATACACGTTCCATTCTAGAAGTCGTCATTAAGTAATAGTTCCACTACTCGATTATAGATGGCGCTATTATACCAGTAGTTGCACACAATTATAATCTTAAAAACACTAGTCATAAGGTTGACATTAGTTCCGTGCTCTCAATAGACCTTTTTTAAATTTGTTATCTATAATAGCTATCTCTTTAGAGGTGAACAAAAACCACGCTTTTAAATAAGCGGATTCACATTTAGCTAAGTTTACTGCTGGGCCATCATGGCAAGTGTCAGCTCGTCGATGTCTCTAGCGTACCAAAGTCGAGAAATACCATAAATATTAATTATTGTGGCTAGACCAGGAATCGAATCCGATCCTTTGCGTCTACATCTCTGTGATGATGTGATATGAACGGAAATGTTCTTGATTCCCGCTCTATCTTATATTAGACATCGTAGTTTAAAAAGTAAAAAAAAAACTACATGGGTTCGTTGATTAGAGTTAGTGGAAATGAAGACATATTTAATATGACACTAATTTCCTTTCATCAACGATTCGAGATGCACAAGGAAGCAGGATAAATCAAAAAACAATATAATTTGTCTACACTTTATTTGCCATAATAAAAATGGAAATATTATTTTAAAACGAACATTGAGATCATTTGTGCAGTTCTCTACCACAACTTATTTCTAAAAGGAATTTACAGATTCCTGCTACAACCTACGACAGATACTATAATAATATATCAACTGCTGCCTTTATTGCAGGAGACACTGTATTACTGAGACATTCTATTACTAGATAAAGCAATGGTGCGTAATTAGTCTGGAAAAAGCAACCGGATGGCTTTTGGTATTTGAGTTCCTGAGGCAATTTGAAAACTTTTTATAGTAACTCATAACCCCAAAATAGACGCAATCGGAGAAAATCTTTACACGCGGCGAACGAGTGCCTTCACTCCGTAGCCACGACTCAGACTTAGCTGTTGAGGCACACAGGGCCAACAGTGAGAGAGAGACGGTTTATAGAGTTTTAGTTCGTAGACGCCTTGGGGACTCGTTATGGTGAGTCGGGCATGCGACCTCCCGCGGGGGCCCTTCAGGTTGGGGTCGTATCATTGATGAATTATCGATCTCCGTCTTTAAAAAAATATCTGCTACCGTATTTTCATTCGGTTTATAAACACTTTTCTATATTTTGACCTACAGTGCGGTACTAAACAAAATAGTTGCCAAATTGCCTCAAGAATTCAAATACCAAGAGACATCTGGTTACTTTTTCCAGACTCAAATTATGCTCTTGCCTTGAATATACTATAGGTTACGCGCAAACGTCATTACTATCCTGTCTATGGAGATAAAAGAGTAGAAATAATTTAACTATGAAAACCAAAAATTGGTAGTCATAATTGTATGCCAGTAAGTGTCTAACTATGCAAAACCAAACACCAATTTTGTTTATTATTTTCATACATTTTGATGTCGATGAACTTCAACATTGATTTTTGGAGAAAGGTCAAAGCCAGAAGATAGTCGGATCTATTTTTGTGGTTTTAAACCGTTCCTATTTCTGTCGGATATCGATCAAAACTAAATTTATTTCAACATTTACGAGAACTACACATGAAAATTGATTGTATGTATTTACGACTTCAGGTCTACCCTCAATATATTATACAAAACTTCAATGTTCTGCAAACTTCCATTATTGATATAACCATATCGATATGCACCTCCAAATAATGCGGTTTCACTAAATAAAACACAGTCTGAAGGTGTAACAAAAGGGTATGTATGAAAAGGTTAATTACCGTCGACGAAACGTGTTGACTGTGACACATGGCGCTCAGTTGTCTCTGTCTACCCTCCTGGGGTGAAGATATTTATGTAATTAAATGATCTATTTAAATAAGTTTTTTTTCATGTTCAAGTATTTTTTTATAACAAGTTATAATAGTAAGGTTCCTTCTTTTACTTGACAATATTTAGATTGTTAAAGTTTCAAAACAAAGCAGTTGTATTTATTCTATAGAAGACAATCTCTACAACATTTAGATATTAATAAAAATCTACAAGTGTTCAGCGCCGCCTCACCAGTTCCCTGGCAGATACGAGAATGTACTTTGCCGGAAAAAGGCAAACTGTGGCGCTAGAAAATTCTACAATAGTGACATTTATCAAACGTATGAAAGTATAAAATGTGTTGAATTCAATAGACCGTGAAGGCAGGTCGGTTGTGGAGCGAGGGTCGGGCCGTGGAGGGTCGCCGGTTCTTCTCGTTGTTCCGGACGAGCCTGCGGACATCCTCGCACTCGTCGGGTCGGCGAGGGGACAGGGCCCGAGGCGTGCGAGGTGTGCGCGGCGTGCGAGAGGTCTCCACCGTGCGAGGCGCCCTGGCAGACTTGCACCGCGTCATGGGGCGCTCGTACTCGACATCCTCCCACTCGCCGATCGACATGTAGTACTCCTAAACAGAAAGATAACATAAACATCTGCCTAAAATATACTTTTATAAGCATATAAGCGCTTTCCTTAAAATCCTACAGAGGTCGCTTCAAACCTCCCCGGCATGTATCAATAAGAAATACACCCTTTTTAGGTACATTTGTCAAAGATTTACAACAATACCGTTCCCGTGTCTCGTTAAGCCGTCGGTCCCGGTTCCAATAATACCAACTTGCGGACTCGTTAATAAATTGTTATTAAAAATTGACATCAGCCCCTCCCCAACCCGTCTGCCCGTCTGCCCGCCTGCCCGTCTGCCCGTCTGCCCGTCTGGCCAGCCAGCGTGACGTGTGTAGACCAATTCTCCAGAAAATAAAACTGGAAGACTGTGTTCTAGAAGCTCACTGCTGAGCTGAAGATGGACTTTCCAGAAATTTCTTTGCGAGGATCTATGTAAATTTTTATTGACTATTCATTAACGATTCCACAAGTTGGTCTTAGTAGATTTGAGGATTTGAGAACGACGTTGTATCATCAGAGCCCCCTAGAACACAGAGTCCTGTTGGAGATGGGCTTACAGAATATTCTGAAGAATTCGGCCCACACTCGACACGCTGACCAGATGAGTTTACGAGGGCTTTATGTCAATAATTAATGTCAATTTATTATTGATTCCAGAAGTTGATATTAGTGGAACCGGAACCGTTGACTTAACATTCTCTCCGAGGCACGAGAACAGTGGTGTTGTAAATCTATTTCAAATATACGTAAATAGTTTCAGAACAGACGCTTTTAAACAGATACACGAACTTTCCTGCCGCCCATCATGACAAGTGGGAGACTCGTTGATTTCTCTAGCGTACCAAACTCGAGAAATATCATAAATAAATTATTGTGGCCCGACCAGGAATCGAACCCGGTACCTCCGCGTCTAAATTTACGGACTTAACCGCTCGATCACGGAAGCACTTGTTCTGTTGAATTGAATAAATAAATAATTTTGTGTGAAATAGATTTGTTGGTCAATAAGATGTGTATTGAGTGGATTACTATATGTGACAACTTGAAAGCGAATTTTATTACAACTATTTAAAAATAAAGCGAAAACTTACCGTGACCGTCTCTTCCCGTGCTAGTGCCAGGGGTGCATCAAATCTAAGGTACTGGTGGTATATTGTGAAGTGAACTCCAAAAATCTCCATTATTTATTATATCAAAAGTCGGTATGGTCAGCTAATTGTACGCTGGATCATGTTCCCTAAAAGCTTCATTTTAAATACTTTATAGGCAATTTTTTAGTATAATCCAGGGCCAATTTGTTCGCCTTGGAAAAGTTTAGGAAAATTATTCAAACTTATAAAATTACTGTCTCCAATATCTATAAGAATCTATAGTTAATTCTGATACAGTAATAACAGGTAACAGTACCATTTATCGACCCCCTAAAATGTCAAATACCAAGAAATAATGAGATTTTTATAAAATATTAATTTTGCATATTAACAAAAAAAAAAAAAAAAAATTGAATAAGGAACACTTATGTATCCTTCTCGCTCGCACAATTCAACACTTTAAAGGTTTTTGAAGTCTGGGTGTACATTTTGAGAAATGTGGTCATCAACTTATAGGAAATACAATTACAGTATTAAAATAACTATTGACTTAAATTAATTTGAAACATTGACATTATAATAAAGTTAAATATACAAGTAATTTTATATATGTAGTTGTTATTGATGTATATATGTGTATGTATACTTATATATGACATGTATGTATGTAATATATAAGTATATCGGTAGAATGCGTCGGAAATGATGTATAAGACCACATTATTATTTATTTACAGAGTATTTTGGAAAATAAAGATATTTTGATTTGATTTTGAGTATTTTTTTAATTAATGATAGATGTTTTAGTAAATTAGAGGTAAGCCGTTATGTGAAAGTGTAAATATGTCTGAAATGTCTGTAATTTTATTTTCTAGAAAGTTTATAGACTACTTTTCTCAAAAATACACTCATAGTTGAGAAATGTTGGTTTGTGCGAGCGAGAGGGACGCAAAAACGTTGAACCTTAAGATAACAGTTGATGTTCATTTCGAAGGGGTGATAAAAGGTGCAATTACATTAACTTGTTGTTTAGTGCATGAATCTGAATCGAAATAAAACAAGCTGCGGGTAGGTGTTATATTTTGATGTATTACATTTAGAATTAGGTACATCATCTACATACTAAACAAGTTAATAGTGTACATTACATCCACACCCAAAAATATTAAACACATGAGTGGATGAAAGTGTATTAAAATATTAAGATTTTGGCTAAATTTCAATGTGTTTATTAAACTTGTATTAGGATTTAAAATTGTATTGACAATACCAGAATTTTATGTTTAACATAAAATAAAATAACTAAATAAATAAATATGAAATAATTAATTGTACAATAAAAGATCTATTTGGAAACGATTCGCTGAACCGGTGAATAGGAAATCTCTCTTCTGTAAATATCTCGAATGAACCAAAAGTGACTCGATTCAGGTTTACAGTAACGTCTCTAAATAGTTATGCAAATAATTATATGTAGATTTTATTTAAACCTTCATTCACTCATGTTTTCAATTAAATATGATCCAATAGTAATTTATTATTTATTGTAGTTATGACGGTGTTCACTGAAGCAAGCCCGTCCACAGATCTCTGTCGTAACACAGAATCAGGGCAACCATGGAGATCATTTCTCTCACTTATATAAACTAACTTCAAATCAGTTAAAGAACATCAACATAAGCAAATTGAGGGATCACAAACTTAATAAAAAACTAGAAATTCAGAAACGCTTCGATAAACCAGATATTTTCAACATATTAAGATCCTGGTTAAGGTCAATCTCTATGGTCAAGTTTACAGAATCGTCTCTGAATATGCTAATATTGCAACTAAATCAGATTTAAGCGATCTCTACAACTAATATAGATACTTATCGTACGAATATAAAACATTAATATTCTTTAATATCTATAAACTGGTCAGTCAACACGAGCCACCTCGGGCTCCTGGCACTAAACAAAATTACTTTAAATAAATACAATATATTATATACGAGGTGACTTTGTATGCTCTTAAGTTAGACTAATATGTTATTCTATTGATAGAAACAAACAACTTTTCCTAACAACCCATATGTCATATTAAAAAAAATGGTATTTGTTAATTTTGAAATAGCCAGTTTGTATATAATAGACTAACACATTAGTATAACGTAAACCAAACAAAGTCACCCAGGATATTGAGTTACTTTAAACTAGTCAAAAATGTTTATTTAAAAAACCTGTCATTAGCTACCCATTTAAGATGTAGTCAATATTAGGTGCAGCTACTCTTTTTATTACAGTTTACAGTTAAAAATAATATTAAAAAACGATACTCATTTCCCAGCTTCTATTGTGCTTTTGTCGTTTGTGTGTTAGTGCCAGGATCCTCGCTCCCCATCATCACAATCCCCCCCCCCCTCTGGTGCACAACAAACAATACCAAATATCTACCAGCAATATAAAAGCCACCTTTCAAAACACTTCTCAAAATGTAACCAACTAAGTGCGTACAAATGTAATTGGATATCAAAATACAGTAGATTATATATATGTATAAATCGTGTACATTTATTGCTAACAACACGTATACGTAGATCAAAACATTGTTCCTATAACATATAAATATTAAAAGCGTGTTTAATGACATCTAATAAATAATTCACTTATTATACTCTCACCGCTTGTTTCTGAAACGATGACTAAGTGACGAACTTAAAACCAATCACGTGGCGCGTAACTAAATGTTACATCCGTGGCGTGTAACTAAATGTTTCCGTGGCGCGTAACTAAATGTTACATCCGTGGCGTGCAACTAAATGTTACATCCATATTTGAAGACGTTTCCTTAACCATTCCTCCACTCAACCATTCCTTTCAGCTGTCAAACGGATTTCATTATCAAGAGATCCTCCAAATTCTTAGTTGTAAACTCTCCAAACCTCGAGGGACACAAATGTTACCATTTTAAATATTAATATTTCCGGTAAGATAAGTTTCTTTCTGGCAACATTGAAGATTGCGTTCTCTAGAATTTTTGACATCCATAAGTCTGTCTCTGTCTTATTATGAATATTTATGTGTCACGAAAATAATGTAAAATTTTGGAAGGATTTTCTATTTGAATGAGTTTGACAATTGATTTTGTTAAAAATGATTTCTTTAACCAAAATAAGTAATTCAACTAATTATTAATAATAATGATTGGCCTATAGTAAAGTTGGCTAAATGTGAATCCGCTTCTTTATAAGCGTGGTTTCTGACCACCCCGAAAGGGAAACGGTCGTGATGATACTTTACTTTACTTTTTTATTAATAATAAATTAAGAAATACAAGTTTAAATAATAATAAGCCGAAAATAAAATAAACTTCAAGAAGGTTTGAAGGTTCGTCGCGATGTACCTTCAAACTTCAAGGAGGTTTGAAGGTTCGTCGCGATGTACCTTCAAACTTCAAGGAGGTTTGAAGGTTCGTCGCGATGTACCTTCAAACTTCAAGGAGGTTTGAAGGTTCGTCGCGATGTACCTTCAAACTTCAAGGAGGTTTGAAGGTTCGTCGCGATGTACCTTCAAACTTCAAGGAGGTTTGAAGGTTCGTCTCGATGTACCTTCAAACTTCAAGGAGGTTTGAAGGTTCGTCGCGATGTACCTTCAAACTTCAAGGAGGTTTGAAGGTTCGTCGCGATGTACCTTCAAACTTCAAGGAGGTTTGAAGGTTCGTCGCGATGTACCTTCAAACTTCAAGGAGGTTTGAAGGTTCGTCGCGATGTACCTTCAAACTTCAAGAAGGTTTGAAGGTTCGTCGCGATGTACCTTCATTGTGACAGTTCTATACCTCGCGTCCCGAGACAACCCTCCGCTTGACAGCTACAAGAAATAATTGAGTTGAGGAACCGGTGAGGAAATATCTAAGATAAGATTACACGTAACGTGTAACAAAACGTTAAACATTAATTATTTAAATCATCCTTCCAAAGACTGGCAGTTATTGTGGTAGCCAAATTTATGACTGAAGGTATTATGTTTCTCTTGGCACACCCACTTAAAGCATTACTCATTTGTTTACAAACCTAACTTAAAAAACAAAAAAACTCTAGTTTGACGTTAAACTTGTAATAACACGAAATGTAAAAACATAAATAAGGTGAGTTAAGGTGAGTCGTGGTAAATGTTGTTATGGGAAAACTATAGACATTGCTTATAACTACCAAAACGGTAGTAAAATGGCAACACTTTATCGATTACATAGACAACAGTCACAAATAGTGCCTTATTGGCTCTCTCAAAACAATTGTCTACTCTGTAAAATACTCGTTGATTTGTTTTTCTGTCCTTTCCCCAACTACGAGGAAATGTGACTAGGCGAGGTATAACCGCTAAATATGGTAATCTTAAGCATCACCTAGAATTCCAATGCATCAACGTAATCTGCAAAACATTACATGGAAATTGTAACTCGTAACAATAAGTGGTCAACATTTAAAGTTTGTTTCACGTATTTATATACCACACTTACCTTAACTCACCTTACAGCAGTTACATCCGATACTTGTATTTCACACTACGGGTACAGAAGTCCCAAAGTATTATTCTAAGGTTACGCCTATTTTACAAAAGTGCATAGAAACATTATCTACATGTTTAAGAATATTAATATAATAAAGTTAATAAGAATGGTAAAAAAATATAGAAAATGGTTGGACTCTTCTCGTAACATTGATGAGTGAACCAAAAAGATGTGCAGAAGTGGTCTGTGAGCCTAGCACGGCTCCTGGTTTCGGTTTTCGTCAGATTTCGGCGCCACCGCAGCTGGAATGGGGCTCTAAAATATGAACAATTTATAAGTTTCAATACACACTAAACTATAAACTGAAAAACAAAACAAAAACAAAACCAAACCAAAAAGCAAGCGATGAACATGAACCCAAAACAATTAACTGATAAGAATGCTAGAACCGTGCAACAATGTCACCTGATGTGCTCAACACCCTTCTCTCACAACACTATCAATAATAAGTATACAAATACTCTGGCTGAAACAAAAATGAAGAACCAATAAAGACAAAATCATATCGATGACAACCACCTCCTTTAATGAAATTGATAATAATTTTGATGTTAAGTTCGTCCCAGCCTCTATTCTCGTTCATCAGACTATTTTGACTCGTAATTGAAATAATGACATTAATGTATTTATTAATTAAAATATACAAATTTAGGCAACAGAGTTTCGAGAATCCCGTACAATGTACGAGTATTAAGATATAACTAGCCTAAAGTAAAACAAGATTAGACTAGAGTTTATAAAACAAGCGTCATAATGATATCCACCAGCTAGACTTTAGTAAACAATTGAGTTTGAGAACGGTAATAAGGGCTTTGATATGCATTACCATCACCAAACGGAAGCAAAACAAAAAGGCAAAATGAAGTACATCCCGAGACACAGTATCCTTACCTCCTGGCCAGACACAGTGGGCGCGGGGGACTGACAGCCAGCCGTTTTGATGTAGTCCTTGTCGTCAAAGATCTTAATGTCTCCCCCTCCAGGTTTGTGTTTTACGTTGTCCAAAGAACCAACTTTACTTTGCGCTTTAAAATCCAGCTTTTGATTTTCGATCTGTTTGGAAAATCCAATGTGCAATATGATAGATACATATATAGGTTCAATAAACAAAACAAAGTGTTTGCCGCGGATCGGCCAAGACATGACGCAGTGACAAGTGGCAGGAGTGCTCCTCTACATTGTGTTGCTAGACATGTCGTATGTGAAAATTGTGAACATCACGCTAAATTTTGATAATGTGTCGAAGAGGTAATATGGATTAAGGTAAATAATATAAAATGTGTGTTCAAGTTAAAGTATTGTTTAGTATTCATTAGTGTGTGTGTTTTAATTTAATAAACGTGATTCATTCATTGTAAAAAAAAAAAACAAATACCGACAATATTGTAAATTGTAATGAAGTTGATATTGAACAAACATCGAGCCAACTGTAGATGACTGCATCCAATGAGCCGAACCTAAGACATTCCTCGAGCACTGACTTAGTGTCGCCACTAGACTGACCTTATGCCATAAAGAATGAAACGCAAAATGCTTATGAGACGCTCTCCATCGTGGTAACGCCCATTTTACAAACTAGAATCAAGAAAACGTCTTTGTTTGATGTAATAATTCCTGTCGAAAGAGATATGTAAAGAGCTCATATAAGTGCAGACATTGATGTGAAGCACTTAGAACTAGAATATAGACAAGAAAGCACACACGTTGGAGACATCAATGTACTCACAGCTTTGGTTCCATCGTTCATTACTGTTGACTATTGGAGAAAAATATTACATTATTTTTACCTACAGATTAATTTAGCAATATAAATACTCGTACTGTGTCAAATTGTATAAAAGACTTTAATTAGCTACTTGTCAAATGTGATAATTGTGGGAAAGTGTTACAAACTTAATTTACTTTGGGTGTAATATTCATATTTTAGCCATAAGATTGTGGTGAACTATATCTATCTACCAGAAATTATCTTTCAGATTATACTTACTTTAATGAAATAAATTTTGGATTTCCTAAAATTCCTATTAATTTATGTAAACCACTTTAAAATATAAACTTTAGATGTTGTTAAGACGAGGTCTTGCTTTAAACATCAATCTAACAGTTTACTGCAATAATCTGTTACTTTGACAGTTATTACCATAACAGTGTGTTACAAGACCCCTTCAAAAAGAAAATCTGTTATGTACTGTTTTATACCTTGACAGCTCCGCCTCCTGGTTTATGTGTGATGTTAACAGTAGACGCGACCTTTGGCTTTGCCTTGTCCTTGAAGTCCAGCTTCACCGTCTCTATCTTCTTGTCTCCACCTCCTGGCTTGTAAGCAGTGTTCTGAAGAGAACCAATCTTGGATTTGGCATTCCACTCCAATTTCGCCGTTGAAATCTAAAATCAATAAGGCCTAAAGTTACTATCATGATCAGAAATAATGATTCTACCGAGAATAAAACAAAGAGAAGAAAATGAAAGACATTGAATATCCTAAAAGAAGTATTTTACCTTTTTGGTACCACCGCTTGGAACATAGGCGTCGTTTTTCGCAGCAATTCTCGGGGTAGCTTTTTGGAAGTCTAATTTTCTGTTCTCAATCTTGACCTTTCCGCCTCCCGGTTTGTAAGTGGAGTTGTCGAGAGACCCAATCTTCGACTTCACGGACTTCAGGTTCGGAGATGGAGCATTTCCCACCTGAACCTTATTCATTGGAACTTCTGCAAATTTAAACATAAATACATGACTAAAAAGTGTGTCGAAAGGCGGCTAAGTTCGCCAGAAATATGTTCTAGAAATTCCATCTTCAGCAGTGGCCTACTAGGTTGCTGTAATAATGATACCATTAATAAATGTAAAGTATCTTTAGGTACCATGATCATTACATGCATTTATTTGTAATATTTTATGTACCGAACTGACATCAAGGGCGGTAGTAATCCGCGCCATTTGAGCGCTTATTATACTCGTATGGGCATTCGGAAGACCTACCTTATAGTTACGAGGATGCCATTTCCATGAACAAAATTAATTGATACCAGTCTAGTTGCGGTGTTTATGAAATATACCACAATAGTTTAATTCTATAATTATCGATCCTTAGCTAAATTGATTTTTTTGTGTTATCGAGATCAGATATTCGTTTTAAAACGATCACAAATTGTTACTAACTTTTCTTTTCAGCAGGTAGAGGACTTTCAGGTGTTTTTGCTGTAGCACTCTTGCTGGAGGACCTGGAGAGGCTGGGCAACCCGTTAGAAGACTTCTCCTTGGTCGGCAGCTTGCTCGGGGTCTTCTTGGTCGGGGACAAAGGAGACCCATTCACATCCTAAACATCATATTCATCATCAACTCTCTGTTGTTCATAGCAATAAAATTAAAACTGTTTATTGAAATTGATACTTAAAATGATATTAGTGTATTTAGTGATCCATATGGGACAACAGAAAGGAATCTCATTCTTATAACTTTTCATCTTTATATATTATTTTATCTATTTGTGTTATTTTATTACCTATTTGAAAGTGTATTAATTTAGTTTTAATAAGATTGTTTTTAAGTTATTATTTTCTAACCAGCCTGTTACTTGGTTCAAGGACTCCTTTTTAGTAATTTTAGTCAATAAAGACAGATTTCTTTCAAAGTGTCAATAAAAATATAATTTTATACAAAATGTTGCCTTACAAGCGCGAAATCATTATCATCATGACATCATAATCCGGCTCGAAGGACCAAAATTATTTTTATAATCGTTACAATTAGAGGGACTTCCTTTTGGTACAACCTAGCTTTAATGTTACTATGGTGAGTGCTCTGACGATATAACCTTAACCCTTCGTTCTCTATACGCAACCGAACCACACGCACATGTCAGAGTATGCACCCACATAATGTAGTCACCATCCCTAGGCGTACGTATAAATTTGGGGAAAAGCACATTAATGGCACAATAAAGATGCTCTGTTTTCACTTTCCTATAACCTGCGAAGTGCAAAAAAGCATCCAGTCAAGCCGGCATAATGTTAGCAACTGATGTCAGCTGATTTCAGTTACTAATATTTATAACCTTGCGCGCCGCTTACCATCAGATGGTCGACGCAAGGTCACTTGTCGTGCTAGTATAAAAAAAGAAAAGAAAATTTATAGAGAGCTAAAGAAAAGTACTTACGTCAAAACACATTTATACTTGCATTGGGCTCAGGTCGTAACGTTAGCGCAATCCGTATGAATCTTGCTACGCAGTTTGCAGTTAAACGTATTATACAACAAAAACAATAGCAGACAGAGACCAGACATAACTGGATATTGTGAGTTGAATCAGGTCTTTCTGTCACAAATCGTGATGTATGACTTGAAAGTCCCATTCATCACAATTCCTCAGGTAAGATGTAAGCTTGCTGTCCGTTTGTCTGATAGTAATGACAAGTTGGAAAATATGTAAGCGCATGCGCAGGAAGCAACAAATTTACTACAATTAGTTATTGCGCAGTTACATTCCTAGAATAGTGAAAATTAAAACTTTTAATGAATAAAAAACTCACATTTCCTTGTGTAGACTCGTCCACACCGCTATCATTGTCTCCATCTATAGAAAATAAATTAAATTATTTATGTGTAATTAAATTATAATTATAAGAAAGCTAAAATTATTTATTATTGTCTGGCTCGTCTCAATACAACACTCAACATAAAACGTAGAACTATAAACCCATGTTACCTTTAGCTCGACATTTGGGAGCAGATGTAGTTTGTCTAGGAGTCGTAGATTTCTTGACTTCCGTATACAATTCAGTAGGTTTTTTGTTTGCTGTAACTGAAGGTTTACAATCAGGAACTGGCGATTTGGACGTCACGTTCGGCATGACTGGGGATTTGGTTTGCTTATTCAGGTCGTTCAACCTTAAATCGCTTGTTTTAGTATCGATCGGAGTCTTAGTTCTGGGAGGTTCTGGCGTCAAGCATTGCTTCGGAGTACTCTTATTGGACACCAGGGGCGACGCCTGCTGCTGCTTGGGTTCCGGAGACTCGTCACTTCGCGTGAGGGACGGCGACCTGTCGAACACTTCCGTTGTGTTTGCGTCACCAACGGCGGTCTTCTTATTTTGAAAAATAACATCATCATCGTCGTCTATTCTTTTTTTGGGCGTCGACGGTCCTAGGGATCCGATGAAAGATTCCGTCATTTTAGAAGCAGATATACGTGACTCTGGTCGATCGGTAAAGTCGCGACCTTCGTTGAAGGCCTCCGATCTAACGCTCTCCTTGGAGCCGCGTATACCTGACTCTTTTATTTCAGGTTTTCCCTCATGAATAGACCCGAGTCCGGACCCGCGTCCACTTATTTCCTCGATCTTCCCTCCGATAGAGCTGACCGACTTTCGTCGATCGTCTTCCATTTTGAGCGGGCTGGGAGTTCCGGGAGCCGCCGCAATACTGAAGCTTCTATTTTTTGCCATATTTGGACAGATTTCGTTTTCCGCTTTGTTGACATTGAAGTTGTCATTGGCGGCGTGTTGGTTATCCAGGGTTGCTGTTTTATTTTTCAGCGGGTCAGATATATCGAACGCTCTCATAGAACTCTGAGACGGTTGTCGAGGAACGGGAGCTGGCGACGGGTTCACTCTTTGGTTTTCGAGCAACGGCCGTAACACTGGCGCACCGTTTCTTACACCGTTCTGTTGTTGGAGAACCGGAGGTTTGATTCCGTCCGGAGTGACGGGACTTCCGATCGGAGGAGGCTGCCTCGGACCGAACTGCAGCTGGTTCGGAGGAGGAGCTCTCGGAGCCGGTCCCTGAGGAGACTGCGGCGGACGGAAGGGGCCAGGCGGCGCGGCGGTCGGCGGACCGAGCGGTCTCGGGGCCGGGGGGCGCGCGGCCGGGGCGGGGGCTCGCGGCGCCGGGGTGCCGGGCCGAGGGGAGTACTGCGGAGGGTTGGTGACAGGTCCTCCCGGCTGGAAGTGAGGTCTCTGCTGGGTCGGCGGCGCGGGGGAGCCGAGAGGTCGCGGGCCGGGCGCCGGGAAGCCGGGCCGGGAGTCTGCCCGGGCGAGCGCCGGTCTGGGCGGGAAGGGCGGCTGGGCGGCAGCGTTCGTCGGTGACGGAGCAGGGCGCGGGTCGCCGGTCACCTTTACACAAAAATACTCCTTTAAAGCTGTAAAAGTTCAAAACAAACATTTAACAACAACGTTTAAAACGTTAAGTTTGCGCCGCAGATTATCATTAAGATTGTACGAGTATAAAATAGAGAAAAGTGTAAACATTAGCGAAACTTTTTATCTATTTGGCAGAATATCAAATAGTAGATGGGTTGAGTGCAGACGATCGCATGGTAGCTTTGCATCATCCTATATTTGACGTAGAATTGCATGTGAACGGATCGTGCCGACCGTAACTTCTTCGACGATTTATGGGATTTCGATACCGATGACGTGGTTATGATCTACATTGACGTTATTATTGTATTTGCGTGGCTTTGAAATGAATCTGCTCCGAGTTTGATGATTTTAATTTTTCAACTAATTTATGTAAATGAGATTTTAGTTTTAATGTTGGTATGAAGGAAAGCATAGGGACAAAAATAAGGAAAGGCATGCTACGATGGTTCGGGCATGTTGAAAGGATGAGCGATGAAAGATTGACGAACCAGATATATAATGCGAAAGTTGTAGGTAAAAGAGGCCCTGGCAGACCGAGACTCACATATCACGATCAAATAAATAAAACACTGACTGAAGGTGCATTAAAAAGTCTTCGTAACCAAAGGGCATGTATGAAGAGGTTAATGAATGTCGACGAAGCGAAAGAAGTATGTCGTGATCGTGTCAAATGGCACTCAATTGTCTCTGCCTACCCCGCAAGGGATCTGGCGTGAAGATATGTATGTATGTATGTAGTTTTAATGTACTCGTCGATCATAAATTAGTAGAACACGAGTATATGATCAATACTTGCGTCGTGTTCTAAATAGCTATTGTTTTGAATGACTTACTGATAGGTACTTTAATTAAATAACAATAATTTTGGCAAAATATTTTGATGTACTCGAACACGACATGAGGGAGATGCCCCGGGGAGGGGGAGGGGGGAGGGGCGGAGATGGTGGCGCTGTCTCCGCGGAGGGCGAACCAAATTGAACCCTGGAGGGGAAATGTTAGGTAGATAATAAGTTTTCGACAAATAACATGTGGACGTTGTGTGTTGGTTTTGAGCAATGAATTCTGTTTTTAGTGCTTTCTTTTTATTGAAAGCTGCAGGAGTTGTGGGCGAAAGAAAGCGGCAACCTTCTCGTATACAGCGATACTATATTTAGGAATATTTCACGAATAACTCGCATCAACACTCAGCGTGGAATTGCTTTCATTTGCATTGTTGATGATAGACGTCGCTTTTGTACATGCATAGCTCTCGCTCGCACAATCTAATCTTTTAAAAATTTTGAAGTCTGAGTGTATCATAATTGCAGGCCCTAGAACACAGTTTCCTAGACCTTCACTGTTGGAGATGGGCCTTCCGGAACATATATCTGTAGAATGTGGCCTACACTCGCCACGCTGGCCAGACGGAATGACTGAGTGTACTTGAGCACAAACCTTAATAAAGGATTTCATTATTGTCGGAGCATTCTGTTTGGCTAAATTCTCACATTTCTAATAACACTAACAGTAAATAAGGGAATCCACTATTTTGTCAATGTAACGATTAAAACAAAAACAGTATTTGGCTACAGGTTATTAGCTAAAGTTTGTGGAAATAAATTGTAAGTAATTTTAGTTCGTTAATATCCATAGTACCTACTCGTACTTTAACAAACCCACATTGTTTGTACTTTGCTTAAAAATACATGAATATTGAAGAGTTATTGAAAGTTTGTCGCTTTTCGTGTTCCATTATTGTGAGTTGGTGGATATATCTAAGATGTCACGAATGCGGCCACCAGGTCAACGACAAACTCCAAAACATTTTTGCTTCGTTACATTCCAGCAAGCTATTATTATAGCAACATTTGATTGTTTGGTGCCTTTAATATGAATAGGGACGCTAACAGTTGATAATTATTTTGTGTGTAAATGGCCCATTATGGAGTTAAGGGTCAGTGATACTATTGTATTGGGCATTTGGTTATGGTGCTTGTAAATGTTTTTATTATTAGAGATATATCATGTCATAGACTTTCGGATTTATGATGGTTTTTATTAAAGAAATTGAAGGGTGTGTCGGCTATTGTCAGCTATTTTTGTATTCAACACCAACATAATTTGTCCGAACTCTTGTGAAGTGCGGTGCCTACAGAAGTGCGGTGCCTACAGAAGTGCGTGCCTACAGAAGACACAGATCGCCCCAGTCACGCACCTTGCTCAGTCTTTTGCAAGGCCAAAAACTTTCCCTAAATTTACCATAACATTGTTTGCCTTAAAAGATTCCCTTTACAGTAAGTTACTGCCATTTTATTGTTTCAATGATTTAACAGTCGGGAAATCCTACGAATGTTTCATAAGAATAGGTACTCGTGGGAATCAAAAAATAATATATGATGAGTATTTAAAAAAAAAAAACTTTATCAATAGATTGTACAACATTAATTGTAAAGTATCTATATAGGTGAAATAAATAATTGTACAGTACTGGGTAGCTGGGGCATCTGATGCTCAGGGCACAACACGAAATGCGAGACAAATCCTGGTTTCACCGTGCAATACAATTGAATCTATGAAGTTTTAAATAAATTGTGAACGCATCTCTATGTTATTGTGCAAATAATTTTCTATAGTATTTAATATATTGTAACTTTTTTACTGTATTATTTATTTATTTATTTACTTTTTTATTCGTGCTCTAATCTAAAAGTGTAGTAAGTAGGTAATGAATTGCATATATTTTGGTGAAATTATTTGAGATGATTAGGGCTGTGATTGGAAATAAACATTCACCATTTTATCATTACAGCCCCTAGAGCCCCACTGATGGAGATGGGCCTTCCAAAACATATATCTGGAGAATTTGGCCTACATTCGCCACGCTGGCCCGGTGCTTGGCGAGGATATGATGTAAATTTTTATAGACAATTTATTAACGATTCTACAAGTTGGTATTAGTGGAACCGGGACCGACGGCTTAACGTGCTCTCCGAGGCATAAGGATATATCCCCATTCTATACATTAATAAAAGCAACTATTTCTGCAAATTATAGTGATTATGAAACTGTAGCTTATTAAACCGCACGCCATGTTTTTGAGGTATAGTTTTAGCAAACTTGTAATGAACACTGAAACGTGCCATCAACAAGAGCTGCAATTACTAAGGAGTTAGTCAGGCCGCACACACCGAACACACACGCCACAATTGTTGCGCCACATTTATTTTCATACAAAATGTTTGTTACTACATGTGTTGCGCCACCTAACGTCCATTAGAAAAAACATAGATATGAGTAGATACTGAGCAATAATTCCAGCCAACTTCTATTTATGATTCGTGTTTTTAAACCTATACACGAGTATATAAACTTCTATTTATGATTCGTGTTTTTAAACCTATACACGAGTATATAAACTTCTATTTATGATTCGTGTTTTTAAACCTATACACGAGTATATAAACTTCTATTTATGATTCGTGTTTTTAAACCTATACACGAGTATATAAACTTCTATTTATGATTCGTGTTTTTAAACCTATACACGAGTATATAAACTTCTATTTATGATTCGTGTTTTTAAACCTATACACGAGTATATAAATTTTCCGTAAAGTCGCCATTTTTGTGTCTTAATATTTTTAAATGTGGATAATGTTTAGGCGCGGTGGTGGCTCAGTTGTAATTCTTACAACCTTTCCTTAAAATCCTACAAAGGTCGGTTCGAACCTCCCCGACATGTACCAATGAGAAATACACTTTTCTTACGTACTGCAGTCATAAATTTACAACACCAGTTCCCGTATTACATCAGAGGGCACGTTAAGTCGTCGGTCCCGGTTCCACTAATATATATAGACTTGTGGAATCGTTAAGAAATTGACATTCATGATATACAGATTAATAAAAAGTAAAGCAGTTGTGCTTTAGAAAACGCTGTTTTCCTATCTCCAAGTGTCACGGGTTCGAGCCCCGGCATGTACCAATGAGCGTTGAACCGTCGGTCCTGATTCCACTAACACCAACTTGTGCAATGGTTAAGAAATTGTTAAAAAAGTGAGATGACACCGTTGCCAACTCGCCTGGTCTGGAGCGTGTAGGAATATTGTTCTACAAATATAGATACGACTATTATCTATTAATATAAAAAAGTGAATAATAAAAAAGGTAGAAAAATTTAAGGCTGTTAAAAAGTTTTGAATATTTTTAATTAATAGAATCTCGTGATAAGTTTCCAAAGTTAACTTAACCTAAGTTTTAATGGTTGTTTCGTTTGTGTTATCTTGATTTAAACACGTTCCAATTGATTAGTTTACGAGGATCAAAGGCGCCAATTGTTGGTTATTATAATGTCGAGGCTACGCGACACATTGTTCTTTTGTGTTACCTGTAATTTTCACCACTTTACACGTTAAAGTGTTGCTAATAGAATCCAATTTTTATCGTCATGTGCACAAATGTCTTCAGTAGATATACAAAGCATGCCATATTTACAACTGCCTCCGCCGTAGTCTAGAGGTTAAGTCTGTGAATTTAGACTCGCAGACACCGGGTTCGATTCCTGATATATTCACAATGGTATTTATTAATTTAAATAAATGACGAGCTTGCCACTTGTCATGATGGGCCTATAGTAAAGTTGGCTAAATGTGGATCCGCTTGCGCGCCCCAATTATCTTCTTTGCTTCAAATATAACAGTCTCCAGGTACGATATAATTCAGTATTATAATATTCGTAGTAAATCGACTTGCCGAATCCCGAGGCAAGTGGCAAGATCGTCGATATCTCACTAACAAACTCGAGACATATCACAGCTCGAACACAGAGTCCTGGACCTCCGCTGTTTCAGATGGGCCTTCTAGAAATTTCTGGAAAATTCTCGCCACGCTGGCCAGACAGGTTGGCGAAGGTCTGATGTCAATTTTAATAACAAATCATTAACGATTTCACAAGTTGGCATTAGTGGAACCGGGACCGATAATGTGCTCTCCTCCTCACGGGAACGGTGGTGTTGTAAATCTATGGCAAATGTACGTAAGAAAAGTGTATTTCTCATTTATATGTTGCCGGGATTTTCGAACCGAGAAAAAACTTCGAAAGTTCGAAAAAAAACACTAATAATTTATTGTGTCCCGACCAGGAATCAAACCTTTAGGCCACTAATGCAGTTTTGTATCCAATAATTACTATAATTTGTACTTTTCTATTTATGTTAATTTGCATAAGCCCGTACAGTGTAAATGGATCATAATAACTGCTTAGAAACTCATGTTTATTTAAGCAAATTAAATTGTAAATGACGAATGACATGAAGTATGATTTAAAAGATAATGATTGTTTTGATTGATGATTGACGTAGAGTGCAACAAACGTGTTGAGCATCTAGTTGTTGGTGGACTTAAAGTACAGTATCTTACCGTAGGGCCGCTGTTTGGTTCCATAACTAGATAGTCGGTTTTCTGTTCTGTCAGTAAGAAAGGGCCCTATCACATATTTCTCCGCAGAAGACTCAGTATCCAAATTCTGTTCCAAATAACACAAAAATAAGTTAGTTTTTAAAATAATTTTAAATGTGCATTTTATTATATACTTAACTTTTTAAAGACGGTGATATTTTTGACGTGCGGTAAGCCACTCTAAGTACTAAAGCTCAACGCCCATTAAAACAATACATATAAAGGTCACGAATCATAATATTTTGCATTGTGTCTTTATTTGTACCATTTTTAACGATATCAGATATTTATTATCTATATTATTAAAGGCAATTTTTGGACCAGCATTGCCATTCAACGTGGCAATGCTTGCAGAATCCTTGGCACTTTGTCCATTGGTAGTGATTTGGAGCAAGTTTTTATTTATATTTTTTTTATTTTGTTTATAATTTTTTTATATTTTTTTTTATGATAAAGAAGTTAATAAAGACAGTTATAAAAAAGAAGAGGATATTGTATGCTTAAATTATTAATTTCTTAATTAAGCAAGTCGCACACTGATAAAACTTCACCATTGCAATTATTAAATTAGTTTGTAATTAACTTTGGAACTCCAATTTTATTCAGAGTTGATGATTCGTCACCTAAAAATCTCTTGCATTTGGCGCATGTGTGGGCGCCAAGCTTAGTCGGGTGTGCAGCTGATGAAATGTTTTTGTTGAGAAAATTCAAGATGAGGCACCTGTCACGATTGGGTGCACAAGAAAATGAGTGACTCACTCAATGACGTCGTCTGCTGAAGTGTCTGTTGACCTGTGTGCGTGCGCATCGAATATAATTGCTTATTATTTGGTTCAGTGACGTCATCCCGTTAATTTCCGCTATAATTGTCCAACTGTACTTCAAAATACAATTTATAAAATATATTTGTTTATTATTTATTATTATTATTTATATTATGAGCGATGTTTATGAGCAAGATATTTATACGAACATGTATCTTCTAAAATGTAAAATATTCATTGTAACATTAGTCTTTACCACCATGCCGGCTTAACAATATTAATTTACATAGCAATTCTTGTTCTTATTATATAAAAATATCTCATCAAGCGCCAAAGTTTGCATTCTCAAAATTATTTCCCAGGCGCAATGGAATAGTTAGAGATGCCAGTCATTATGGTCGATTTATTAAAAACTTAATTCAATCACTTTGTTCATCGGTCAGCCTAAACCTCATTATATACAGTCAAATGGGGAGAATAGAGACAAAACTTTTTTTTCATAGCGGTCTAGCCTCGCATTTTATTAATTTTAATCGTACTTCATTTTGGTGCAACCTAGATACAATAAAGTCGCGTAAGCAGGCAGTAAGTATCTTAAAACTATGCGCCAACTTTTAATTTATTTGTAGTTGTAAAGTGCTCGGTTTCCTGCTCGGAGGTGCGAACCAGGCGGCATTATCACGACACATTTGAGCTTACAGTAACTACTACCTAATGGTTTCAAACACTATCACGAAAGTAGCCGAGGGTCTACTCTAAATTACCGAAAATTATAATGTAATTTTCAGTCAGAAATATTCTAACGCACGCCGGAAGTCATTCCGCGCAAATGTATAAAATTTCTTGCGAACGCCAAGTGCTTCAGATGTACGATTATGTACGAGTAGGTACTGTAACCTACCTTTGCGGTTACAGGATTATCCAACGCTTGCGGTTGGATGTAGGTGCTTTTATTTGTTACGGAGAGGATTCTACGGACTCCTTTTTTATTAAAAATGCAATAAAACTTTTTATACTTTATATTTTCGATATAATACCAAATGTACAAAAACTAAACACTTTCCTACGCGGGACACTATTCCGCGATTAACTTTAGCCGGAAATATTATTTTAATCATAATATTTATTAAAAATAGATCGAGCTCCCGACTTTTTTTTTTTTTTTTCACAAAACAAAAACCCATCGACTTGTCATTGTCGTATTAATGACAATACTATTATTTCATCACTCAAATACAATGATTAAAATTCAAATAAAACTCCGTAACCTACATGCACCCGTTACATGCCTACCGGCACGCGTTGGAATTGGAATTAGTCTGACATAAATGTATTACAATGGACGCCCGGTCATATTAATTCAAGTCAGCATCCAAACCTTGTTTCTTCAAACGCAAACGTTATTACAGTATTTTTTTTATAACCGGACCTTGTTAATGTCAACCGCTATTTATGTTATTTTAAGTTGATATGCTCACAATATTTGGTAATAATAAGTAAGTTCGGTTATGCTCGGCCAAGCTCGCACATATTGTAACAACAAAACTGACCGTAAATGAAAAAAAAATCGAATGAAATGATATTTCGTCAGCATTTGTTTTGACCAACAAATCCGAGTGTATCTTGAAGGTATCTAGGTAGACACGCATAGTAAGGGGACGAGGGGGATTAGGGGGGCTCAATTTGCCACTCATAGGAGTTCTTCGTTCCAAGTCACTAGAGTAGTAAAAACTAAGAGCGTCAGTTACAGTCGCCTCGCTACGCTGCGGGCTAAACAAATGGGGGGTTCAAATAATCTCCAACCAGCCTAGTCTAGAATTCCAGGTGCAGCGCTACAGCAGAACCCGCCTCGCGTAAACAACGTATCAACCTTTTTGAAACATGCACATTGCACATTTATCGCGTAGACTCTTGACTGCACCTGTAGCTAATTTATTTTTTATTCAGTCGAGTCTTTAGGAAAAATACTGGACTAATGTATTGTTTAGTGATTGTACGTTCGCAGTAGGACTACATCAAGGCAAGTGACGATATGTTTTTATCTTGTAATCATTTCCCACTAATGTATTTTCCTGAAGATGTCTCACACGTACCAGAAACATACTTATACAATGAGTAACACTTTCCTAAATAAAGTTGTCAAAATGGACGAAATACTTTTCAAATGACATATACACAATATATAACTACGTTCTGATTTAATTCAACAACTAGGTACTTATATAATTTAAATTAATTTCTAGATAGATAAACTAATTTCACAAAATATGCACAAAAATATTATACATACATACATACATATCTTCACGCCAGATCCCTTGCGGGGTAGGCAGAGACAATTGAGCGCCATTTGACACGATCACGACATACTTCTTTCGCTTCGTCGACATTCATTAACCTCTTCATACATGCCCTTTGGTTACGAAGACTTTTTAATGCACCTTCAGTCAGTGTTTTATTTATTTGATCGTGATATGTGAGTCTCGGTCTGCCAGGGCCTCTTTTACCCACAACTTTCGCATTATATATCTGGTTCGTCAATCTTTCATCGCTCATCCTTTCAACATGCCCGAACCATCGTAGCATGCCTTTCCTTATTTTTGTCCCTATGCTTTCCTTCATACCAACCCTTTTCCGTATTTCGACGTTACGTATGCGGTCCGCCAAAGTGACGCCACATATCCGCCGCAACGACCGCATTTCTACTGCATTAACCCTACTCTCATGCGTATTCTGACGTATCCACGTCTCGCTTCCATACATCAGTGTTGGTACCAACATGGCATTGTGTATGGCGAGCCGAGCTTTGTCACTGACATTTCGACTGCCGATCAGTGACCCCAGGGCACCGTTAACACTATTTCCCGCGTTCACTCTTCTTTCAACGTCCCTATCGTACTTCCCATCCGCAGTGAAAACACTGCCCAGATATATAATTTCATTTACTTGTTCTAGAGTTTCATCATCAATCTTTATCGTCACGGTTGTCATCCTTCTTCTTTCAAACACTAGTACCTTGGTTTTTCTCGCATTCAAACGGAGTCCTTTTTCTGCACATCCCTCCTTCATTCTTGTGACTAGTGATTGCAGTTGTTGTTCGGACGATGCCATAAGAACAGCATCATCTGCATAAAGCAGGCAGTTCACCACTAGATCACTCATCTTTATCCCACAGTCACTCTCTCTCACTCTTTTTAGGCATTTGTCGAGATATAGAGTGAATAATCTAGGAGAAAGCACACAACCCTGTTTGACGCCCATTTGGGATTCAAAGCAAGGCGACATACCTCCCTCCACCCGCACACAAGCTTTGCAGCCCTTGTACAGGGACTGTATAGCTTGTAGCAGTTTGTCATTCACTCCATACTCCGGCAATATGTCCCAAAGCTTCTTTCTTACAACTCTATCAAAAGCCTTTTCCAAATCCACAAAAGCACAGAAAACCTTCTGGTTTAAGGCCAAAAACTTCTCTGTGATATTGCGGAGCGAAAAGACTTGGTCAGTGCATCCTCTTCCAGGTCTAAAGCCTCCTTGTGCCTCCCATAAAAGACCTTCAGTCTTCTCTTGCAAGCGTTTCGTGAGAATCTTGCCATACATCTTGCTCGCCAAACTGATCAAACTAATCGCTCGGTAGTTGGCACAGTCCAATCTAGATCCCTTACCTTTGTATAAAGGAACGATGACTGATTGTCGCCAGTCCTCCGGCACTCTTCCCTCCTGCCAGCAAAGGTTGCACAGTAGGTGGAAAGCGTTCCAGACCGGTATACCTCCGTATTTGATCATTTCAGCGAGCACTCGATCTTTTCCCGCTGCTTTGCCACATTTCAGGCTTCTAATTGCCGATTGCAATTCTTGCACACTTATTTCCTCCTTAAAAGTGGACGTTATAGTTGTGGATAGCTCTGGAGGTAAAGTACCCGTCGTGACGTCGTTAGGAGTACCACTAGCATACATCTCGCTAAAATATTCATTCCATCGCTGCAACACCTCATTTGTGTTTGCAAGAATGTTACCGCTTTTTGATTTCACTCTGTTCATTCGATAAGATGACAAGCAACCTTTGGCCTTCCTAACTTCCCTCCAGAAAAGTTTGGAGTTCTCCTTAAAGTTGCTCGTCATCCTATTTTCACCTATTTCCTTACATCTTTCACGCTTCTCCTTAACCAAAGATTTAGTCTCATTCTTGCAGCGATGGTACAACTCTTTTTTTTCTCTTTTTATACTTTCATTCATATTCAGCGAAGCAACGTAATCTATCCAAGCTTTCTTCTTTCTTTCTACCGAATCTTTGACCTCTTGATCCCACCACGCGTCACCCTTGGTTGCTCGCTTTTTTGCTACTCCACATACTTCTCTTGCCGATTCTACCATACCATTTTTTAGGTACTTCCAACACTCTTCTACATCTTTACTCACATCTTTCAAGTTGATAAGTTTATCTTTGACGCATTTCATATACTCCTCTTTCACACTATCATCTTGTAACTTTTCACTCTTTATTCTCTCTACTGCTGACATATTGCCACCTGATCGCCAGTGGCGCCATTTTGTGAACAGGCCACTAATCCTAGTGATTACTAGGTAGTGGTCTGTTCCCAATTCTGGCCCACGATACGCCCTGGTATCCAGAGTCTGTGTTCGCAGTCTTTCATCAACTATTATTAAATCAATCATACTCTTTTCACTATTCATCGTTCTTGTATACATGTGAATATCTTTGTGAGCAAACATTGTGTTGGACACAAAAATATTCTTTTCTAAACACACGTCAAGAATAAGCTTACCTGCATCATTTACTCTCCTATCTCCAAAATCACCTAGGACCGTTTCGTAATCTGCACGACGTGTCCCCACCCATCCATTCAAGTCGCCACATAATATTATATTTTCGTTCCCAACTGCCAAATCTAGAACTGTCCTGACCTGGTTCCAAAAATTCTCTAGTTCCAGCTGTGGTGCTGAGCTAACAGGTGCGTACACCACGACCACAAATAACTTTTTAAGGCCTATTTTAAGACGAACCCAGAGTATTCTTGGGCTTTCCAGGCAGTACTCGTACATACTGTCGGCCAAGCGACCGGATAGTAAGATGCCCACCCAAAAAAAATATTATAGTGTTGCGTTATTATTTTTACGTCCTTATCCTTATTTTTTAATGCCATGGCGACCTGAGATGGTAAATAAGAAATACAATGCAACTCGTAGGTAACATCGGAATTCAAACAAAATAAATCTAGGGGCAGTTAAGACGAATTTATCATCATTATCATCTCCTCCACCTCCCCCAATAGTCGTCACTGCTGGATGTATACCTCCCCCAATGGTCGTCACTGCTAGATGTATACCTCTCCAATGGTCGTCACTGCTGGATGTACACCTCCCCCAATGGTCGTCACTGCTGGATGTATACCTCCTCCAATAGTCGTCACTGCTGAATGTATACCTCCCCTAATGGTCGCCACTGCTGGATGTATACCTCCCCCAATGGTCGCCACTGCTGGATGTATACCTCCTCCAATAGTCGTCACTGCTGAATGTATACCTCCCCTAATGGTCGCCACTGCTGGATGTATACCTCCCCCAATGGTCGCCACTGCTGGATGTATACCTCCTCCAATGGTCGTCACTGCTGGATGTATACCTCCCCCAATGGTCGCCACTGCTGGATGTATACCTCCTCCAATGGTCGTCACTGCTGGATGTATACCTCCCCCAATGGTCGTCACTGCACTCGGTCTTTTGCAATCCACACCCAGCCCTCACCAGTGACCTTTATCTGGCGGGGGGTGGTCCCACTCTGCGTCGTCCAGTACGTGATCTCTACTCTAGAACACGTTTTCCTCATCGTTCATCGCTTAGCGACCTCGAATATGTGTAGCATACCCTCTGTCAGTGTCCACGTCTCTATTCTGTGCAACATTACAAGGACGACGTACTAGTTAAAGACTCAGAAATTGTGGTATGGACGATGAGAGAATGTGTAGTATCGTAGTAGCAACTAAAACGTCAGAAAATATTTGGTAACATAAACATTTCCCCGAAACGAGTCAGAATTGTGATTCATGAAGAGGCACTCCCCTAAAGGGCGAGCTGTGACCTCCGCTATCTCGACATTAAATATTACATGTACGACCCAAAACAACTACACTAATCCCGACTCGAAAACTCACAAACTACACTTTTAAACAGCTGCCGTAGCACGGATTTTCATGACAAGCTGTAATGTTTTTATCGCACAATCATGGCACACACGCTAAACTTTGTGACAAATAGAGATAGGTATTCTGGTTTAACCATAGCGTGGCGGTGGTGGCTCGGTCGTACGAACGCTTACCTTTAAAATCCTACAAAGATCGGTTCAAACCCCACTGGCATGTACCAATAAAAAATACTTACGTACATTTGTCATAGATTTGCAACACCACCGTTCCCGTAATGCCTCGGGGAGCAAATTAATTAAAAATTTACATCAGATCCACATCAAACCGTTTGACCAGCGTAGCGAGTGTAGGCCAAATTCTCCAGATATATATTATGGAAGGCCAATCTCCAGCAGTGGAGGTCAAGGACGCTGTGTTCTAGGGGCTGTAATGAAATTAATGAATGTGGCTCTGATTTAAGTTGGTATTATTGGAACCGGGACCTTCTCACGTAAACGGTGGTGTTATAAATCTATGACAAATGTACGTAAAATATTGTATATTTGTACAGTCAGTCCCATTAGTACAGTCTGGATTCGAACCGCGACCTTTTTGGAGTGAAGGAAAGCTTTCAAACAATTAGACTGTTTAAGTATATTATATATGTATATATAGCGCGGACAGACACTCGAGAAACGTATCAAAACAATGGAAAATCCCAAAATAAACATAATCAAATGGTAATTACTGAAAAATTGTAGTTATTAGCTTTTAGTTTTTCCCAATTTAGTAACAAAAGTGACAAATTTTGATCCTGTTCCTTTGTCCCCCTGTTTTAAATTTAAAAAACAATTTTAAATTGTCAAAATTTCTTTATTTAGTGTCAGTTTTATCGTTTGAAATAAACTTACATCATATTTAAAATATATATATCTGAATATCAACTTTAATATAATAAATAACGTTTGTTGGATCATCAACAACTCACCTAAGTTAGTGAGCGCTACCTTCTCAAACATAAATGTTGAATTATCCTATAATTGTAAATTACTGTTACTTTATTTTTGTTCAAATTTGTCCCTAAGGTTTGGCTGTCAGAGAATGTTATGTCGGCATTAAGTCCGCCTTTGTGCTTTGGGCAATAAAGTTTTTGAATAAATAAATAAATTATGGGAAGTTTTCTTTATTTTTGACACAAAACTTTAGATAGACGGTAAAAGAACAAGAGGAAGAAGCCCCAAGCGATGGTCCACCTGAACATCCCTGTGCACCAGGCCATCCACTACGCCGAGGACCGAAACCGTCGGAGACGGCTGGTGGATGGACTATGATGGAGTCGTGATCCCCATCAGTGTGATACCGACTAAGGAGGAGAAAACCTGGTTAACTGGATTTTAAGGGATCTGGTTTTTTTAAATAACTTATAGAGGCTCTTGATTTACCCATATATTAATTTCCCAAATAGGCAGGTTAACATGACATTTGTCTTATTATATAGGTCGTATATAGGTAGTATATAGGTAGCATATAGGTAGTATATAGGTAGCATATAGGTAGCATATAGGTCGAAATGTTAATAAAAGAAATATATACGAGTACGATTATTTTATGTTATCAATTTTTTATATGTTAAACAATATTTATAGCTTAATAAATCAGTTATATTAGTTTGCATTAGATTGTTTATTGAGCTACGAAAATTATAGAGGTAAACATTTAAAAAAATGAAATCTATTGTCAGTTAACAAGGTTTGAAAATTCCCAGGAACAGAGGTATCGCAAAAGTGCGCAAAATGAGGTCCCATTGTACCCAGGGCCCACTTAACCAGGTTTCATTGTAGTTCCCATCATAACCAAACCCAGTTAAACTCTACCGGCTTCTCGGGATCTGATTTTATGTCTCGGTAAAACTTTATTGTTTCCATTTTATAAAAAACCGAGAAGCTGAATCATGCGGCAAATAAACTACCAGAACGACTTTGAAACCTTAAACTACCAGAACGACTTTGAAACCTTAAACTACCAGAACGACTTTGAAACCTTAAACCACCAATCTACCCTTTTCGGTTGAAATTATCCGTTCGGTAACGAAGACAAGGGAATTTGGCTATTGGTAAGATTATATAGAGAAAGTAAAGATATGGAATGCTCTTCCTGCAGCCAGTGTGTTTCCCCATTCTCGCGTACCGCTTACCATCAAGTGGGCGCGGTGTCACATGTCGTGCAAAGAGAGAAAGAAAAGTCAGATTATCTCTGTTGTTTTATTTTAAATACGAGTTTTTTTCCATAATGATAAAGATTTTATCAATTAATCAGGGTCTCTCGTGAGTACTGAGTGAGTGCGTACTTTGGGGAACCTCCACTGACCGTCAATTCATTTAATTCTTATTTTATCGACTGATAAGATAATCCGTTATGTACGTAATTGGACATACATGTTCTACAACACGTCAAATTTATCTATTGAATACACCCGACTTTGCCTGTATAATATAGTAGAAAAACAAAAATAAAATGGAACCTACATGGTCAAGCAGTTCAGTCCGTGGATTTAGACGCGAAGTTACCGGGTTGTGTTTTGGTCGGGACACAATAATTTATTTGTGAGCGGATATTAAATAATGTAAAGTGTTACTAAAATCCTTTCAGTTCTTTTTTGCGTAAAACAACAAGATTTCATCCATTCTCACAAACTTTATTTATAATATTAGTTGGATAGATTGCGGTTTCCTTTTACTAGCGGTTGTCATTATATCTTGAGATGGTTAGCGGAGACCGGCGTCATGCGTCCTGCCCGCGTCAGTCGCCGGGTGGTGACGTCAGTCGCACGAGAGACCGAGCCAACTGACTCGGCGTAACTATATAAGAGAGCCCCCTCTCGGACGAGCCGCATTAGTGACCGAGCTCTGCAGTGACCAGATGTTTCTGTGCAATAGTGTTGACGGTGTCGCTTCCAGATTACAATCCTTACACTTAAACATACACAGTAAGTACATTCTATTACGGTTTATTTATTTAGATGTTTATACATGAGCTATCTGAAACTATTTTATTTTGAGTACATGTTTTACGACCTTTTTATTATGAGATGAAATGGTAATGGATTTAAATATAAAAAAAATATATATCACGACCGTATCCCTTCCGGGGTGGTCATAAATCGCGCTTTTTATCAATTCAAATATTTTTATTTCACATAATTACTATATCCATATTTCATTGCATCTCTTTAAATATACAATATTCTACATAATTATTATTACCTGATTATATTTCTAACTACCTTTACCACTAAATTAACCTAACTGTCCACCAGTGTTGCGCAATTTTTAAAGCGGATTCACATTTAGTCAACTTTACTGCCGCCCATCATGACAAGTGCCACCTCGGCGATGTCTCTAGCGTACAAAACTCGAGAATCATCACAAGTAAATTATTGTGTCTCGAGCAGGAATCGAACACGCTACCTTCGCGTCTAAATCCACGGACTTGACCGCTATGGAGTGGACGTGCCGGCGGGGGGTGGACGTGCCGGCGGGGGGTGGACGATGGCTGCGCCATAGAATAACAGCTTCATCGTCAACGAATACCATCTCACTGATGATCTCAGCACGTTCTTTCTTGTCACGCTGTTAAAAATGATGTTTAGTCTCTACTTGTCACACCCGCTAAATTTTGTCACAAATACTCGTATAACCGATGTAGTAGTAAAATCTACCTCACTTTAAACAGCTATTTGGATCGCAAGAGGAATCTCATGATCGACCACGTTGGTCTAGTAAGTGTGCGACGTAATTAATCTCTGAATTTAACAACAAGCAACTATTATCTTTCCAGAGATGCAACCAAAGAACGAGAACTCCTGCGCCGTCCCCGCACTGCCGGCGCTGCACCTGACTCCACCGGGCCCGCACCTCCGCAAGCTCGACCCCTCCTGGGAGCCGAGCCCCTCCGCCAGCCCCTACCTCCTGCGCCCCCCGCGAGAGATCCCCTCCACCCCCCCACCGCAAACGGATCCCAAACCTCTAGACTTCTTCCCCAAGAGATTCGGATAAGAACTAAACCTCGATAGATTTAAAAACAAGCAAATGTTTTTAAAATTGTGGAATCATATTTTTGGCAGTCTCCATCCAGGAGGGGTGTTTACAGGACAAGTTGGATTAAATACATGCCTCATAGAAATGTCATGACGGGGATGATGTGAATTTATAAGTATGTATAAGAGACATGAAGTTGTTGGCGCTGGCTCAGACAAACAAAGTCGCAAAATATAAGAAACGTTAAAAAATAAGTGTAGTTACTAGTTTATCGAAAAGCAATAAAGATATAATTAACTGAGTAATTGTAAAATCAATAAATCCTAATTAATAATCTAAATGTGTTTTATTTACTATTTTTAAGGTATTTTTGCAATAACTTTTCTCCTGATTGATATTCATTAAAATTTTCTTTAAGGATTGATCAAATAAAATGTTTTCGTTTGTCTACAGTAACGATAAACCAAGTCACCTTTGCATTAGTAAAAAAAAATGCCATTTTCCTAATAAAGGGATTTTTGACATTTAAACCACTAACATTAAAGTTCGAAAAAAAGACTGAAATAACAGTTTTTTTTTTAATTTTATTGGGTAACTTAAACAATTAATAATCCGTGTTTCTACCGCGAACACTAACAACACAAGAACATCGGTTTGGCATACTCAAAATGAGTTCATCCAAATCACGCTGTGGAATGGCCGCCCATGTTCGTTGCAACAACAAAAAAAGGTCTTCTTGCGACTGGATACCCTCCATATTCGGCAGAGCTCTTCTCTGAAGAATATCCCATGCATGCTCAATCGGGTTCAAGTCTGGCGACTGAGCAGGCCAGGGCAGGACATTGATGTTAGCTGCGGCGAGAGTCTGTCTTACAACTCTTGCGGTGTGCGGTCGTGCATTATCATGCATTAACTGAAATAAGGGACCGATATGCACTTGTAGAGGAACGATGACGTCTGATACAACCGTCTCAGCATAAATTTGAGCGTTGAGGTTGCCTCTGATCCAAATCAACTCAGTTCTTCCGCCGATCGAAATACCCGCCCATACCATGATGGTTCCACCACTATAAGGATGGACTTCCTGGCAGGATTTTAATCGCTGTTGGCGTCCAGGGGTTCTCCAGTGTCGTATACGTCTTGTATCCGGCCTCATACCAAAACGAGACTCATCAGAAAAGCACACGAAACGCCATTGTTCTTCTGTCCAATTTCTGTGTTCAAGAGCCCATTGATATCGAGTCCTACGATTGTGCATTGCTATAGGTGGTACCCGTAGCGGTCTTCGGGAATGAAGGTTCACTTCATGCAAGCGGTTTCTGACTGTTTGGTCGCTAATTAAGTTCCCTGAAGAGCGATGAAGGCTCACGGCTAACATCATGGCGGTTATTGTTGGAGTTCTTCGAGCTGTGATTTGAATGTATCGGTCTTGTCTCCGTGTGGTGCAGCGATACCGTCCTCCATGGCGCTCAGCCACGGTACCAGTGGTTCGGTAACGTGTCCAAAGTCGACTGATAACACTCTGACTTGTATTCAGAGCTAAAGCCACAGTACGTTGCCGGGAACCAGCTTCTATCATTCCCACGGCTCTGATCATTTCTTCCCTGCTTAAATGACGTCGCCGCTCCATAATAACGTTGGTTTTAATCAGTAGTAGGGAAACAGTAGCACTAATAATGTCTTCAATGCGTCTTATGTTTTTATAGGGAAAATATTGACAGCTGATTTTCATCTTTTACTCGAATTTGATTGACAGTTCCTGTTTTAAATTATGAAATGCACCAAAAAGGATCCATATAAATTTATAAAATCATAAATTTATTACAAAGCCACATCTCAATCACAAGAAATCCGCATAAACATGCTTGATCCCTAGACTTTTTTGATGTGTGTATTTTCAAAACTCAATATTTTATATACTTATTAGTGGTAAGGTTTATTTAACAAATCATAATAAACCTAACAATTAAACCAGACTAGAAGTACAGTAATGACGACCGTATCCCTTTCGGGGTCAAAACCACGCTTTTTTAAAGAAGCGAATTCACATTTAGCAAGCTCGTACTAACGTACTAAACTCGAGAAATGTCACAAATAAATTATTGTGTCCCGACAAGGAATCAAACCCGGATTTAGCTAAATTACAGAGATGGAGGGAAAAGACCACCAATTCAGCCATTATCTACTTCGTTCCCTTTATGATTTTAAGTAAGAAAGTAAATATAGTAAGATAATAATCCAAAACAAAACTTGATTCCAATGTATATTGTATATTAAGCCTGCAGGCAAACAATTTTATACAATAGAAAGTATGGTTTTTATACAATTAGAAATCTAAAGATTTAGCCAACGAGATTTCCAATTTGGTGAATCATTTTAAGTAATGCATGAATTCAAGCTACTTAATTAACCAACTACAGAAAAAAATATTTTGCATATCCATACTAACTATTTACGCTCCCTAACCTAACCAAGATAAATTGTGTCATAGGATGTCAATCAGTCCCATGGATGGCTTCAAATAGCCAGCTCCAATAAAGTTAATAAAAAAAAGTTACAAAATAATAAAAACAACAAAAATAAAAGTACAATGAATATATAATATTTTATTGTATTGAATAATAAAAATGTATTATATTGAATTCTGCCACTCGCTATCAGCCAGGTATTATTTAGATCCCTAGATTTTATTTTGACACAGAAAGAAAAATAAACTTTATTTATAGTCTAGATTATATGGATAAGTTTGATAAGATGCTTAAATCAGCTAAACATAAAGTTTTAATGCTTTTATGAGACATAATAAATAAAGATGATGAAGTGTTTCCTAGATGTATCATCCAAATCTATAACCAGGAGTTCCCAAGCAACCAGGTTGCAGGGGGGGCGCCGCAAGCTTAACGGTTTTATTACTATATGTACCTACTCCAATAATCTATAACTATATATATAGACCAGGAGTTCCCAACCAACCAGGTTGCAGGGGGGCCGCCGCAAGCTTAACGGTTTTATTACTATATGTACCTACTCCAATAATCTATAACTATATATATAGACCAGGAGTTCCCAAGCAACCAGGTTGCAGGGGGGCCGCCGCAAGCTTAACGGTTTTATTACTATATGTACCTACTCCAATAATCTATAACTATATATATAGACCAGGAGTTCCCAAGCAACCAGGTTGCAGGGGGGCCGCCGCAAGCTTAACGGTTTTATTACTATATGTACCTACTCCAATAATCTATAACTATATATATAGACCAGGAGTTCCCAAGCAACCAGGTTGCAGGGGGGGCGCCGCAAGCTTAACGGTTTTATTACTATATGTACCTACTCCAATAATCTATAACTATATATATAGACCAGGAGTTCCCAACCAACCAGGTTGCAGGGGGGCCGCCGCAAGCTTAACGGTTTTATTACTATATGTACCTACTCCAATAATCTATATCTATATATATAGACCAGGAGTTCCCAAGCAACCAGGTTGCAGGGGGGCCGCCGCAAGCTTAACGGTTTTATTACTATATGTACCTACTCCAATAATCTATAACTATATATATAGACCAGGAGTTCCCAAGCAACCAGGTTGCAGGGGGGCCGCCGCAAGCTTAACGGTTTTATTACTATATGTACCTACTCCAATAATCTATAACTATATATATAGACCAGGAGTTCCCAAGCAACCAGGTTGCAGGGGGGCCGCCGCAAGCTTAACGGTTTTATTACTATATGTACCTACTCCAATAATCTATAACTATATATATAGACCAGGAGTTCCCAAGCAACCAGGTTGCAGGGGGGCCGCCGCAAGCTTAACGGTTTTATTACTATATGTACCTACTCCAATAATCTATAACTATATATATAGACCAGGAGTTCCCAAGCAACCAGGTTGCAGGGGGGCCGCCGCAAGCTTAACGGTTTTATTACTATATGTACCTACTCCAATAATCTATAACTATATATATAGACCAGGAGTTCCCAAGCAACCAGGTTGCAGGGGGGGCGCCGCAAGCTTAACGGTTTTATTACTATATGTACCTACTCCAATAATCTATAACTATACTATATAGACCAGGAGTTCCCAAGCAACCAGGTTGCAGGGGGGCCGCCGCAAGCTTAACGGTTTTATATAGACCAGGAGTTCCCAAGCAACCAGGTTGCAGGGGGGCCGCCGCAAGCTTAACGGTTTTATTACTATATGTACCTACTCCAATAATCTATAACTATACTATATAGACCAGGAGTTCCCAAGCAACCAGGTTGCAGGGGGGCCGCCGCAAGCTTAACGGTTTTATTACTATATGTACCTACTCCAATAATCTATAACTATATATATAGACCAGGAGTTCCCAAGCAACCAGGTTGCAGGGGGGCCGCCGCAAGCTTAACGGTTTTATTACTATATGTACCTACTCCAATAATCTATAACTATATATATAGACCAGGAGTTCCCAAGCAACCAGGTTGCAGGGGGGGCGCCGCAAGCTTAACGGTTTTATATAGACCAGGAGTTCCCAAGCAACCAGGTTGCAGGGGGGCCGCCGCAAGCTTAACGGTTTTATATAGACCAGGAGTTCCCAAGCAACCAGGTTGCAGGGGGGCCGCCGCAAGCTTAACGGTTTTATATAGACCAGGAGTTCCCAAGCAACCAGGTTGCAGGGGGGCCGCCGCAAGCTTAACGGTTTTATATAGACCAGGAGTTCCCAACCAACCAGGTTGCAGGGGGGCCGCCGCAAGCTTAACGGTTTTATTACTATATGTACCTACTCCAATAATCTATATAAATAAAAATGAATGTTTCTAAGCGCAAAACTCGAGAACGGCTCGACCGATTTGGCCGACCAGCAACATTTCGAAGAACTCAGCAATGGCAAAGTTTTGCAACAATGTAAGTTGATAGTGTAGGATGAATACACGATGGTAGATAAAAAATCTTAGGATTGGACAGAACTATGAAAAATCTGCGAAACAATCAAATCGCTTTGGTGGAGCGATGATTTTATTAGCAGGAGATTTCTATCAAACATTAATTTGCCTGTGAAAAAGACACACAAATCAGTTGATTGCGCAACTAATCAAGATGATGTCGTCAACTATCCATCAGAATTTTTATAGTCATTGGATTTGCCAGGATTGCCACCATAATCATAATCTTCGATTGAAAGTAAAATATCATATTTTCACAATGTAGTAATGTAATATAGTAATTATGTTTTTCTCAAAATGAAACATCCAAAATTAATAACCTTTAGGATTGACATTATAATTTTAGAAGATAAAACTAGGCAACAACATTCTGATCAGATAATGTTTTGTTGTTAAAAGAGAGAAACTTAGACATTAATAGGTACTGTGTTTAGACGAAGAGGAGCCGAGCGTTGGACCTTCTGGCAAATATTTTTCAGATTAAAAAAAAAACATCTTTATAGTGCCTCAATTGTTACTTCAAATTATATTTATTTCAAATTAAATAAACACTTCATTTTAAATGCAATAAATTATAATAAATTTTGTGTTATTATTTTATTTACAATTACAAAGATCATCAACCCTGGGTCAGAATAGATATTGAAAGTTGGTGAAGTGGTGGGCGGCGACAGACATCAGTTTGTCAAATGATTCAATTGCCATTAATGCCGACCTCGACTACTCATCCTGCTAAAACTATATCCCTCTACAATAAAAATATCAACCAAACAACACTCATTTAATTTAACTACTTGCTATGGAACTTTCCGAGCACATGCTTAACCTATGGGTAAAAGTAAAATTTATTATTTATCCGCATTTTTATCTTCTCCTAAAACACAGAGTCCTAGACCTACAATGTTGGAGATGGGCCTTCCAAAACATGTAGAGGGAGAATTCGGCCTACACTCGCCATGCTGGCCAGACGAATTGCTAAATGGAACCAAAGTCAAAATATCTTTATTCACGTAAACCTATTACAGGCATTTATGAAACGTCATTAATTTAATTATTTTGAATGATTCTACTCCTGCTAGTAGAAGACTAAGCAGCAAAGTGATCCAATAAGTAAACTGTTAGCAGAAAACCAGCAGCTTAGCAAAACGGCTTAAGGCACTCTCCAAAACATGTAGGACGGTGGTGTTGTAAATCTATGACCAATGTACGTAAGAAAAATGAATTTCTTATTGGTACATGCCGGGGCACGAACGGCACCATTTTGGAATTTAAGGAAAGCATTCTTACGACCGATCCATCAAAAATATTACAAAGTTTGAGCAAAGTCAAACTTCTTTGCAATAAAACTTTATCGATCAGAAACCAACAACGGGACAGATATTTTATTGTAGCTTTCATAAAATAGTTAGGTCATCTTTGGATTATTTTGCTGCGAAGCACAATAATCTAGGTACGTAGAAGTGTAAAGAAAACATTAGAGCCCAAACCTTGGCTAAAATTAATTAAATTGAGTATAAAATCTAGGATTTTTTAGTCGCATATTTTTAGAAAACGTTTCAATAAATGTGATTATATTGACCCCCTGCGCTATTATATGGACATGGAATGAAACTTACAAAATACTTTTTGTTCTTGGGTTAGTCCTACATTAGTAAAACGTTTCTGAATTGTCTATGTACGTCGAGTACTTATTGTTTATCGAAATATCGCTAAAGTCTTGCTTTTTTGTCAAGAACTAATCATGTCCCTCAGATGTTTCCGATAAAACATAAATTTGTAAATATTTATGCTATTCTTATGACTCCAGATAATCTGCACAGATAAACTATTACGACGGTTTATTGTGGACGTCATTATAAATATTATATTAGCTGGTCCAATAAAACTTGTGGGGCTATCAATTACGATCAATTGCGTCACTATACCAACTAATTATACATAATAGATGTACGATGGACGATACTGTCGGCTTCAGGACTCCATCAATATTCAGCATGATTTGAAAGTGCGTGCAATCGATATCTCTTGTGAAACTTGTATTTGCTGCAGCTGGTACTAAGTAGGTGGAGTGTGAAGCCATCTTAGTGCGATAGACTGAAGGACTTACCTCTGTGGGCTGGTCTAGTCGATGCTGGATGTCGATGGAAGGAGTCCGCTGTGGTCGCCGGCGAGAGAGGATGTGCCGCGGCCTCTATCGGCTGTCGACTTGCGATAGAACCAACAAACCAAATAGAATAGACACGAACAGAAACAGGATTCGAAAATTCTTCTTATTGTTTATTATCACATTTGTTCTTAACGCGTGGATGTGGCTCATCTTCACTTTACGTAAATACGATCACATCCCTGAATATGGTGCTAAGTTGAAGGGACCTAACAATTCGTTGTCGCAGAAATCTAAGAGTTCTCTGTCTCATTTTTTCTGTTCTTAAGGAGCCTCCGACATCGAAATAATACTAAATCTGCCTAAAAAAGATTTCTTCGTTTTATGGCAAATCCCTTCGTTTTCCTCACAAATTACTTGTTTCTGTCCCCTTGCATAATTCTGAATTCTTCTGCAGTTGTCGTTACAAATGTATGGAATTGACAACTGTTAACATAAGACAAGGGTCTGCGCCTTTTAAATAGGTCCCAACAATGTATATAAATTTGTCTTGTTTTATTTTATTTGTCTTGTGTCATTCTAAACAACTAAAGACTTAGTTTAATCTCAGACTTAGGCCGAGCTATAGAATTGATGTCTGCATGAGATCCATCTCTATGTTCTGCAGTTCCTATCAATTAGGCTGATAAAAGAAAGTGTTAAATTATATTGCGACCTTCACACTTCTTTTTCAATTTGTATTTAGAACAACTTAAGTCAGCAACAAAACATATCACACGAAGTTTTAGGTGATTTCTTCTTTGTATTTTTATATAAACAATAATATTTAAGTAAATAATACAGTGTCGGGTCTAAATATTCCTAAGGTGGTAACCTGGGGCGCGTCCTGCGCGGAGCTGCGCGCGCAGGAGCCTCCGTCATAACCCGACTAACGTCAAAACCATTCCTTTAACACTAAACTAAAAGTACAAATGACTGTCTGATTTGACAGTGTAACATCAATTTCATAGATTTGTGGAGCGTAGATGTAAACAAAAGGCAGCAGGACTTACGACGCAAATAGTCAA
The DNA here is from genome assembly GCA_910589645.1 of Tinea semifulvella. Taxonomy (NCBI): domain Eukaryota; kingdom Metazoa; phylum Arthropoda; class Insecta; order Lepidoptera; family Tineidae; genus Tinea; species Tinea semifulvella. The sequence continues at coordinate 12,479,072 of OU342602.1, forward strand.
AAATAACCATGACTTTATCACAAACAAAGAAATTTATTACGTGACCGTAAACATAACACGAGTAGCATGAATTATGATTAAAAAAAAAAACACGTTATTGTTTACTTAATTATAATTCATTTACAAATTAAGACGAGCCAGAGAAATTATGAAACCTCCCTCTACCCACATATTATGAAACCTCCCTCTACCCACATATTATGAAACCTCCCTCTACCCGCATATTTACTATCTATTTTAACATTAATTTTAAGTATTCGAATAATGTCATTTGCAGAGCATGAATGCCTAACTCTTTGGTCATATGGAAAAACATGGTTAAAGGACCACCAAGAAATCCTAAACACATTCGGAGGGATTAAAGGTTTTGTATCCCTCTCGGTCGCACAATCCAATATTTTCAAAGATTTTCAAGTGTACTTTTGAGAAATGTAGTATACATTTACTTATTAGGGAATTAAATTACTATTTATGGAAAGAGCTTCCGGCAAACAGACGGCATTAACGGAATCATACAGTATTTGGTTGGGGAGAGAGAGGAGCAGAATTGAATGTTGCAAAAACAAACAGGAGGACTCCTTTGTAACCCAGCGTATTGACGGTCGGTTCCCATCTCTTACCCTCACACGAAGGACCCGGCACCCGCACGGTGAATCCATAGAATGCTTAGAAATTTGTCTTCATGTATTTGTTTTAGTAAAATACAGAAAAACCTTTATAAATTGCTATTTCTCTGTACAAAATCAGGTGTTTGAAAGTCAAAATATGTCACAAATGTCTGTAATTTTATTTTCTATAAAGGTTTCATAAAGTACAATTAGTATCATCATCACGACCGTTTCCCTTTCGGGGTGGTCAGAAACCACGCTTATAAAGTAGCGGATTCACATTTAGCCAACTTTACTATAGGCCAATCATGACAAGTGGCAAGCTCGTCATAGTCTCCAGCGTACCAAACTCGGGAATATTACAAATAAATTAAATTATATTAAATGTATTTATTTACATTAATAAATATTTTTGTGTCCCGACCAGGAATCGAACCCGGTACCTCCGAGTCTAAATCCACGGACTTAACCGCAGAGAGGCAGTTAATATAATAAAGTACAATCACACATTAAAAAATCTTTAAAAATATTGGATTCTGTCAATTTTAATTAGTAAAAAAAATAGTAATTTATATTTTGTAGGTCTGACAGACCACACGCGGGTAGAGGAACGTTAAATGATTTATGAAGATAAATACGACCTAATACTAGAAGCCACTTACACAATAGCTAATCTTCTCAATGCGTACCTGAAACAGAAACAAACGTATAATTTAATTTGATGACTTTTGTGAATGTTAGTAGTGTGACCCTTATCGTTACAGTTCTAGTATTCCCAATTATCCCACTTCGGTAGAGCCTTATTACTTTTCGTATGTATTATTCGTAACGGATAAAAACTACACACAGTTCGGAGAGTTCCATTTTTTCTTTCAATGGGCGCTAAAAGGTCAAGATGTCCGACGACATTGAAAAGTCTATTGAATTAGTACGAGACAAACGTTTTTTTTATGATTTTAGTGGCGACGTAAAGTAGAGTTTCTGATGGCATACCGATAATAATTGCGTAACATGTAACATACAGTTAATGTATATAGGGGTTAATGTTATATAAATGGATGACATTATTACATATCATAGTTGTACTCTCTCGAAAAAATAAATTAAATTAATAAAAATTTGAAAAAATGGATAATTTTCGCCTCTTTAACCACTATGGTCTCCCGAGCACCGTGGTTCGTGCGTAATTCCGTCATAGCTCGAGATCTGGAGATGCCTACTATTGAGGAATTTGTCGTCGGCCTGACTAGACGTATGTTCTATCGGGCCGACAACGGACACTTCAAGCATCTTCAGAATATCGCTCCGTCTTGCGCTCGGCCCCCCAACGGGTGACCGCTTCCTAGAGAAGCGCTCTTGGAGGAGAGCTGAAGTAGTCGAACCTAGACCCCCTGGGTTCGTGAGCCACACGGGCGCTTTTATACCAGTAACAGCGCCCAGCACCAAACGTGCATGAATTACCAGCGGGTGGTTACCCGCTGAGATCCTGCCGGGGAAAACGGGGGAATGTCCCCATCCCCAACCCAGGCCCATTAGCCACCCGGGCCTGGACGACCCCACTGTCTGTCTGTTTCTTTCTTTTTTTTCAGAATCCGATGACATTTCTCTACAGAAAAACAAGAATTTACCTCAAAGGCGTACCCGGTTCGCTAAACCATTTTTTTTTTATTAAAAAAAATCCGTTCGCCCAAATTATCCGTACGCTTTGCATGTCATTTTTTTAAACAATAGTGAATACGCATACTTTAATACTACGGCCTTTCCATCTCTATATAATCTGTGATTCGGTTGCTATCAGCCAATTTTTCGAACGTATTTTTGGTTCTTAATTATTACTTAAGTAATAATTAAGAACCAAAAATACGTTCGTTCTTTTTCATTTTTACCACCTGCCTCTTTTTAGTACCGGGTTCGATTCGAGACACAATAATTTATTTAATATATTTGTAATATTTCTTGTGTTTGGTACGCTAGAGACATCGACAAGCTCGCCACTTGTCACGATGGGCCGGCAGTCAAGTTGGCTAAATGTGAATCCGCTTCTTTAATAACCCTTGTTTGCGTCGCGTAAAAGCGTGGTTTCTGGCCGCCCCAAAAGGGATACAGGTCGTGATGATACTTTACATTGTTATGTTGTCCTTGCAAGTATTGATCTGATTGCGTTTATATAAAATGTATGAGAAAGTAGGCTACATGAAAGCGGAAGTGACGAGACATTGCGTGCGCTCCCTCGTTAGGGATGTGCTTTCTACGCATAAAAGTAAAGTATCATCACGACCGTATATACTTTCATGGTAGTGAGAAACCACGATTTTCAAGAAGCCAATTGACATTTAGCAAACTTTACTGCCGGCCTACCACGACAAGTGGAGCTCGTCGATGTCTCTAACGTACCAAACTCGAGATATATCAGTATTGTGACCTGACCAGGAATCGAACCAAGTAAATACGTCTAAATCCGAACTTAATCGTTTAACCGCAGTTTCACATATATCGCAAAAAAAAACTTTGACAAATTTCTTCATAAATGTATACAGTACCTACCTACGAGGTTTGCTTACAAATGCATTTACAATTTAAGAAAAGTGTATAGGCAGCGGCCAATTCATAAAGCGAACTACTTCTGACTATAGGGAAAGATGAGGCAAATCTTTACATATTAATAAATTCGTTAATAGAGGTGACTCAATCCCCGATGGACCTAATAGAATCACAGAAAAATATTTTATTAAGACAACTGCTGCCATCTACCAACTTATTTTAGAATATCTGAACTACAGTTTCCAATGGCTGCCACTAGATGGCGCATTAAACATTTTCTTTGTTCAACAAACTTGCCATTTATTGTCCTCGATTCTTATCGAAAATCTGTAGATGGCGCTGTAAAAGATTGGGCAAATGCCTCAGGCGAAGGCGGCCATGTTACGTCCTGTTATGAATTCCAGCTTGCCGCTCAGGTTGAAGGTCCGGATCTACAAGATGTTCATCTGTTCTCGTTTCACCTATGCTGCGCCAGCCTGGCACCAAGACTAACAGGGACATGATCCAAAGTCAACAAAGCATATCGCTCAGAGTGGTCACCTGAGATCACTTTCTAGAAAGTAGACGCTCAGGGGAGCGCCGTGGTTCGTGCGTAATTCCGTCACAGCTCGAGATCTGGAGATGCCTACTATTGAGGAATTTGTCAGTGTTCTGACTAGACGTATGTTCTATGCTCCGTTATGAGCTAGGCCCCCCAACGGTAGACCACTTCCTAAAAAGTGCTCCTGGGTTCGTGAGCCACACGAGAGCTGTTATACTAGTAACAGCGACCAGCACAAAAAGTGTATGAATAACCGGCGGCGGGTGGTTACCCGCTGAGATACTGACGGGAAAAACGATTTCCTAACCCAGGTCATTAGCCATCAGGGCCTAAACAGCCCCTGTCTGTTTGATTGTTGTTGTTGTCAATTGTCAATCATTTATTTATTTACTTTATACTGAGCACGACATGTGACCCCGCACCCACCTGGTAGATGCCCGAATGTCAGCAACTGGAATCAGACACTGATAACTCGGTCTCTAACACTATGGCTTACAATAGTGATGATTCCCACTATTTAGGTGTTCGTTGTCGACTAGCAATGGTTATCTAGTTATTGCTCGACACCCTCGAGTCGTCATTACCGGAGCCGGATGTGTCCCACAAGTGTGCACATCAAAGCCAAAAGCTTTACAAACTATCTGCTTTTTGAGCACGACGAGGGTGACAAATCTTTGACTTATATTATGGAGCAGGTCATGAATACTGTACAATTATTGTTGCTCCTCGCTAAGCCGTCTGGTCAGCGTGGCGAGTGTATGCCAAATTCTCCAGATATATGTTCTGGAAGGCCCATTTCCAGCAGTGGAGGTCTAAGATGCTGTGTTCTAGGGGCTGTAATGATAATGATAAATTATTGTTACTAACGCAGCGGAGTAGAACACAGTTCAAAATATATAAGATGATCATTCGTTCCAGTCCTACCTACATTGTGCCAGCCTGGCATCACTTTCTGGTGAAGATCAACAGGGACAAGATTCAAAGTCAGCAAAACATATCGCTCAGAGTGGTCTCCTGAGATCACTTCCTAGAAAAGTAGACGAACCTAGACCCCCAGGGTTCGTGAGCCTCTCGGGAGCTGTTATTCTATGTAACAACAGCGCGCGGGTGGGTGCCCGAGGATTTCAAAGTCAAAGTTAAAATATATTTATCCACGTAAACCTATTATAGGCATTTGTGACACGTCTATATTTAAATTATTTTAAATAAATCTTCTCCTGCTAGTGGAAAACTAAGAAGTACATTTCTGTTAGCAGAGGACAAGCAGCTTAGCAGATTCCAGTGACCTGTTAATAATTGATCTGACTAAGAGAATGAATCTACAAGGAAAACTCAGCTATATCAGGTTTACAAAATAAAAACAAATACTAATATACTATAATGGTCCGTGCCACCCCATATCCTATGCGCGGCTATATCCTGGAGTACTGTTGGGTGCCTGCCGGGGCGCGTTGTGCTGAATATCCTAATTTTAATTGTGTAAATTGTATCTGTATTGCGATGAATAAACGTATTTCTTTCTTTCTTTATACAGAATTACACAAAATTACAAAATCTGCCAGGTAAATCATGTCCCCAACCCCAACTTAGGCCCATTAGCGCCCGAGCCTGGACGACCCCACTGTCTGTTTGTCATTAAATATGTTTTTGGGTTAGATAGAAAGCAGAAGGACCTGATAATATACAAGTAATCTGATGTTTCCTTCTAGTTATTTTAAGCGTTTAACTCTTAGTGGAGTCTTCTTTCTTTAGACCAACAAAAGTGACAATCGAGTAATGTGTTATTTTGGAATCTATATAAACCAACTACTTGATTAGTTATTCATCATTAAAATCAGCTATTGCTAAAATAGCTAAATACTTAATTGGTACATATGACCAAATAACAGCTTTTAAATAAAGCTAAATTACATGATGTGTCTGGTCCCGATTACATAGTCAACGACGAAGTAGATTCAAGCGAATAGAGACGCGTGAGGTAATGAGCTCGTCGGAAGCTGAAGTATTCAATAGCTGGCAAGTATTTCTGGAGCACCCTTCCCACCGTGCAGCGGAGCGACAGTTCTCCCCAAATTAAACACATTATTTGAGTAATTTAACCCGCAGAGTTTGGCATTTTGGTTGTTTTTCCTAAGGATTTTAGAGCCATTACAGATGTTTAACTGTCATTTCAACTTTTATTCTAAAATACAATAAGTGCTTAAACTCCTTGCAGATTCTTATCACAGTCAGATTAAACATTAGCATGTCACTGGAATCTGATAGTCTGGAACATTTTCTATTTAAAAGGAAATCCAATCACCAAAATATTTGCTATTAACATTATGTTATTACTAAAATCTGTTTAGTTATCATTATTTGTAGGTTTATTGGAAGTTGGACCGGAATTAGGTTTAAAACCGGAGCTGCGGAGGGATCATATGAATTCGACCTTTAGCATGGATGTCATTTGTCTCATAATAATGGACCTAAATGACGACGGATGGGATATTTTGTTGCGCTCATCATTATTTATGATTTGATTATGACTAACAAATGAATCCTCCGTAAGAAAAGTAAGGACATAGTGAGAGGGGAAAATAAAAAAATAGTTCATGGTCTTGCCTTCAGCAAATATAAATAAATAATGTCTTGTGTACTATAAAATGTAGTAAGTAAGTTCTAATGCCTGCCATGACATCTGGAACATAGACTATTTTAGATGTCACAGCTGAACTATATTTGTCATTATGTAACAACTAAATTGTAATGTACATTTCTTTTTGTAATAAAGATTTTTATTTATTTATTTATTATTATTAATAGCGTCTTGGGTTTGTGACTGACATAGGCTTAAAGGTTTAGTTAACAAACATTATTAAACAACTTTAAACTATTACGTTTAGCTTACCTTACTTATTCTGAAAACTAAAAAGTGAAGGTCTAGGACTGTGTCCTAGGGGCTGTGATGGTGATGTGACTCGTTATACAATTCGTTGTAGCAGTCCATTGTTCTTTGTCTCCTGGTTCTCGGTTTTGAATGAGCCTGCGACACCGAAATACCTCAAAGACAATAAAAATAAATCAATTCGCTCTTTTCACAACTCTATTCTAGAAGTAGCACTACTAATTTATCGGACAATCCAACTTTCAATATAAGGCAGGGCATTTTTGAAAAGACTGGTGTATGCACAGTTCTCTGTGTGAATACACCAGTCTCATCATCTCTTCTCATATAGCTCCTGACTATTGTATATGTACGAGTATTAGTATTGATTAGGTATATAGACGGATGCCGGCATTATAATTATGATATTTTAAAATAATCTTGTTTGTAAAGTGATTTTGTTACGAATTGAACGTCTTTGCTCTAAAAAAGAATATATTATTTTCCTTATTACGATTTTTTATATTTGGAATGTGTAGAATTTGACTTGAGAATTGTCTAAATTTTATTTTATTATCAATTATATTTTCCTCTCTAAAAAGCAAAGTATTTCATTTTATAGTGGCGACCGTGCGTAAATAAATTATAGAACCTGAATTTAAAACATGGAAGCTTTAAAGAGGAAAAGAACCCAATTTAGAAGAGAGTTTACCCTCAATGCAGACGATTTGGAGAATACCTTCAATATACCAGGAGATAATCTGGAGGTAAAGTTTTCTCTTTTATCATTATCTGCAGAAAAGTTGTTTTTAATAGAGGACAACTTGAGGGACCTCTGGGCATCAGCTGATGAGTTTGATGAGCTAGCCTTTCAGTCGGATCAGGATAAAAGCCTGCACTACCGCAGTAGGTGGCTTACTCTCTCTACGATGTTTAAAAAATATGAAGATAATTTTACAATTAAAACAATTAACCCAGGATGTAACAATGATTCCGCAAACTCTCGTCGTTTTAAATTACCAAAGCTAGAGCTAGTTAAGTTTGATGGTAACATAAAACATTGGATAACTTTTTGGGGGCAATTCTGCAAAATACATGACGATGAAGCTATTGATGATAATGACAAATTCCAATATTTGCTTCAATCAATGACTCCCAATTCTAGCGCAAAACAGTTGGTCGAAAGCTACCCTCCATGTGCGATTAACTACCATAAGGCTGTGGATGCACTAAAATCTAGATTTGCAAGAGACGAATTGTTGATTGAAACGTATGTAAGAGGTTTACTAAACTTGGTATTACTTCAAGCTAAAGGTTTACACCATGACTTACGTACATTATATGATCAACTTCAAACGCAACTTCAAGCCCTTGATACCCTTGGCGTTACTAAGGATAAATATGCAGCAATGTTACTTCCAATGGTTGAATCTGCTTTACCTGAGGAGTTGCTAAGAACATGGAATAGAACGCGCGTCAGTTTTAAAAGAGATAATTCTGAAGAGAATATTGAATTAAACTATTTATTATTGTTTTTAAAAAATGAAGTTGAATCAGAAGAACGAATAAATATGGCAATGACAGGATTTAAGGACATGGCGGAACCAGAGCCAACAATGACATGTTTAACATCTCAGAATAAGAAAAAAACAATAAAAGGACAAACTAGTTCGATTAGCTGTATCTGGTGTAATATATCCAACCATGCTAGTTCGGAATGTTTTAAAGCTATGAAGATGACCTACGAAGAACGTCAAAGATTTTTAAATGAAAACAATGGATGTCAAATATGTCTCAAACTGGGGCATTTAGCTAAGTCATGCAGGCTTTTTCCAAAGTGTTTATTTTGTAGTAAACGGCACGTAACATTGATGTGCTCTGAGATACCAAAAGAAACCAAACCTAATGATGAGTCTACTAGACAGGTAAATAATGAAGTATTACTTTATAATAAGAACTGCACAACTCTTTTACAAACATTATATGTTAAAATTTGTCATGATGGCAAGCAAAAAGTAGTAAGGGCTCTTATTGACAGTGGAGCACAAAGATCATTTGTAAAGAAGGGTATAGCAGAAGAATTAAACCTAAAAGCTTTTGCCAAAGAGAAAATTAGTCATTGTTTATTTGGTGGAGTACAGACAAAAAGTGAAGACCATCAAGTATTTTCTTTAAATATAGGTAATTTAACTAATAATTTTAGATTACAGATGACAGCTGTTGAAGTACCCAAAATTTGTGGATTTATACCGAGAATTATAAATGAAACCATTATAAATAAACTTAAACAAAAAGGTATTATATTAACTGACTCAATTTACCACGATAACAATGAGATTAGTTTATTAATCGGTGCTGATTTTTCAGGTTTACTTTTGACTGGTGACGTGATTCAATTTGACAACTTGACTGCAGTTAATTCTAAGTTAGGTTGGACACTCCAAGGGTCTACTTCTGGTGTTTATGGTTCAGTTGTAAATATGGTAACTTCTTTATCTTGTTTATCAAAATTTGATATTTCTGATTTATGGAGCTTAGAAACTCTTGGTATATATGATCCAGTTGAACAAAGTGAAAAAACCAAACAAAGGTATGATGTACTTGAATCTTTCAAAAATAACATTATAATAAATAATGAAGGTAGATACGAAGTAACATTACCGTGGCGTGACGTACCACGTCCAACAACAAATTTCGAATTAGCTAGGAAACGATTAGATTCCACTACTAAACGTCTTTTACATATTGGCAAGATAGAAAAATATGATGAAGTGTTCAAAGAATGGCTTAAATTAGATATAATAGAAGAAACAGACAGTTCTGATGATGTTGGACATTATTTACCACATCATGCTGTATTAAAGGATACTAGTTTTACTACGAAAATTAGGCCTGTGTTCGACGCATCAGCTAAAGATCAATATGGCATTTGTCTTAATTCATGTCTTGAAAAAGGAGTTAACTTACTTGAATTGATACCTCAATTATTAATTGATTTTAGAAAAGGAGCAATAGGTATAATTTCTGACATCGCAAAGGCTTTTTTACAGATTTCAATTACTAATAAAGACCGTGAATATTTGAAGTTTCTTTGGTGGTCAAATTCCAGTCAAGACGACAAAAAAATTATTACATATCGCCATAAACGTGTTGTTTTTGGTGTAAAATCAAGTCCATTTCATTTGGCAGCAACGTTGGCTTATCATTTAGAGAATTGTACTAATAACCTAAAAGATACCGCGGAAAAACTAAAAAAATCATTTTATGTGGATAATTGTGTAACTAGTGTCAATACAGAAGAAGAAATGTACAAATTTATTAATGAATCAAAGCAACTAATGACAGCGGGCAATTTCAATCTACGCGATTGGGTTACTGCGCCTATACAAATAAATAATGAAAGAGAATCAACTTCTGTATTAGGTATTATGTGGAACATTAATGATGATTATTTGTACTGTAATATAAATGCAAGTAAACAAATTGATCACAAAATTACTAAAAGAACAGTACTTTCAATCACACAATCAATATTTGATCCTATTGGAATTGTATGCCCTACTACTATTGTACCAAAAATTATTATACAAAAAACATGGGTTAGAAATTTGAAATGGGACGAAGATTTACCTTTAGATTTAGCAAATGAATTCAATAATTGGTTAAAATATATACATTTAATAAGCGATTGTAGAATTCCTAGACGATTAACAATTCATCAAATATCTGAATGCAGCAAATCATTACATATATTTTGTGACGCTAGTAAATGTGCTTATTCTGCTTGCGTTTTTATACGTACTAAATATGGTGATACTATTGACGTGAACTTGGTTTTAGCAAAGTCACGCGTTACACCTGTAAAAGAAATTACAATTCCTCGATTAGAATTGATAGCAGCAATATTAGCTATCAGATTAAGTAGGCAAGTGCAAGATTCATTAAATCTCACGGATTGTAAAAAATATTATTGGACCGACTCAAGTGTTGTTCTGAGTTGGATCAAAGGAGATGGTGAATGGAATGTTTTTGTATCCAACAGGATTAAAGAAATCATAAAATTTTCTAATAAAACTGATTGGAATCACATCCCTGGTCATCTAAATCCTGCTGACTTACCATCAAGAGGAGTCAATGCTAAGAAGTTGTTAGAATCTCAATGGTGGAAAGGTGCATCTTGGCTAATGTTAGAAGAAGAACAGTGGCCAATTACCACTTACACGGAAAACGACAGTGATGTAAATGCTGAGCGTAAAATGTATTCTGTAAATACTGTAAGTACTAACAATGAATTTGTAGAAAAATTGTTATACTTCTCAAATTACTTGAAGATAGTCCGAACAATTGCCTGGATGTTAAGGTTTAAGAATAAGCCTAACATTTCTGCAAAGGAATTGACATACGATGAAGTTGAAAAGGCTGAAATTGTGTTAATAAAATTAATACAGGGAAAACACAAAAATAAAATATTGGATACTAAACTAAATACTTTTAGTACCAATGATGGTATTTTAAGATTGAAAACAAAAATTGATTTGGCCATTTATGACTCAAATTTTAAATATCCTATAATTTTACCAGGGGATGAAGTGATTGTACAACGTTTGGTAGAACAAAGGCACATCATTTTACAACATGCAGGTTCACTGACATTAATGACAAATTTACGAAAAACTTTTTGGATCATTGGTTTAAGAAGATTAGTAAAGAAAGTAATTAATAATTGTGTAAGATGTAAAAGATATAAAGCTAAGTCATGTGATACACCTGCTGCACCATTACCTGTAGATCGCATTAAATGTTGTTCTGCTTTTTCTGTGACAGGTGTTGATTTGTTTGGTCCTTTAAACCTAAGATCAGGATTTAAATGTTGGGTTGCGTTATTTACATGTGCCGTTTATAGGGCAGTACATTTTGAAGTTGTAGAATCTATATCTACTGATAGTTTCATTTTGGCTTTGCGGCGATTTATCGCGCGACGTGGCAGAGTTCATACAATGTATAGTGATAATGGAACAAATTTCACCGGTCTTAATAACCGCCTAAATTCTCTTGATTGGAATCAAGTTTTATGCTTCTCCACTATTTCAAAAATTAAATGGCGTTTTATTCCTCCGAGTGCGCCATGGAGCGTTTAGTGAGAACAATCAAGGAAATGTTAAGAAGAGTGCTTAGAAATGCTTCTATTTCATTAGTCGAATTACAAACAGTTTTATGCGATTGTGAGGCAACTATAAATAGTCGGCCATTATCATATTTTACTAACGAGCAACAAGAACTAGAGCCGTTATCACCGATGATGTTTATTCAAGTTTTACCTGGCAATTCAGTTTCCGATTTAGATCTTGTCGATGGAAAGTCACTTAATATGAGAATTCGATATATCCAAAAACTTAAGAGTGGATCTCCGGGAAAGGTTTAAGAATGAATACATTAGTAACTTAATACAAAAAAGAAATGGAAGTAATATAAAACCTCTTAAGGTTGGCGATGTGGTTTTAATAGAGACAGACTCCAAACGTTCGCAATGGCCTTTAGGTTTAATAGAAGAAACGTATGAAGGCGTTGATGGTCATTCTAGAGTAGCTAAAGTCCGTACGTCGAGTGGTGTCAAAATCAGAGCTCTTCAACGTCTATACCCCTTGGAAATTCATTATGATTTTGACGAAGAACAATTTCATAATGTAACTGACATACAAACCAATGACAATGACTCTCATAGACCTGACATTTTAAACACTACTAATGATAATATTAGACCTAGACGCATAATAAAAATACCGAATCGTTATTTAATTTAATTTAGGAAATGTTTTGGGTACTTTGTTTGAGTGTTATATTATTATTATTTTATTATTTAGGCAACCATTGCAATTGTATTGCACAATCGCAATAAGGGGGACGATGTTACGAATTGAACGTCTTTGCTCTAAAAAAGAATATATTATTTTCCTTATTACGATTTTTTATATTTGGAATGTGTAGAATTTGACTTGAGAATTGTCTAAATTTTATTTTATTATCAATTATATTTTCCTCTCTAAAAAGCAAAGTATTTCATTTTAGATTTATTCCCCTTCGGAGGTTATGCGTTCTATGCTTCGGGTTTAGATTTATTTCGAGACTCCCACCCTTTGGAGACTACCGTCTTCCCAAAACCCGATGCGGCATAGTTAAACTTATATTTAGATGGGTCATAATATTGATTAGTATAGGTACCTCTAATCTGTATGAGGATATGTTTACCTAATCTGACTCAATATTGAACCTATTTCAGTAGCAAAACCGTTGGATCTTTACATTAGTATGTAGATTGCGTGGATGAGATAGAAAAAAATAAAATGTATACTCTCTCAAATACCTAGTCAGTTGTAAACATTAAGTACAATGTGTAAGTGATGCTGGATGACTTTTTCCAACAATTTGTAAGTGGCTAGATGATCTTTTCCAATAATTTGTAAGTGGCTAGATAATCTTTTCCAATAATTTGTAAGTGGCTAGGTGATCTTTTCCCATAATTTGTAAGTGGCTAGATGATCTTTTCCAATAATTTGTAAGTGGCTAGATAATCTTTTCCAATAATTTGTAAGTGGCTAGATAATCTTTTCCAATAATTTGTAAGTGGCTAGATAATCTTTTCCAATAATTTGCAAGTGGCTAGATAATCTTTTCCAATAATTTGTAAGTGGCTAGATAATCTTTTCCAATAATTTGTAAGTGGCTAGATGATCTTTTCCAATAATTTGTAAGTGGCTAGATGATCTTTTCCAATAATTTGTAAGTGGCTAGATAATCTTTTCCAATAATTTGTAAGTGGCTAGATAATATTTTCCAATAATTTGTAAGTGGCTAGATAATCTTTTCCAATAATTTGTAAGTGGCTAGATGATCTTTTCCAATAATTTTTAAGTGGCTAGATAATCTTTTCCAATAATTTGTAAGTGGCTAGATAATCTTTTCCAATAATTTGTAAGTGGCTAGATAATCTTTTCCAATAATTTGTGAGTGGCTAGATAATCTTTTCCAACAATTTGTAAGTGGCTAGATAATCTTTTCCAATAATTTGTAAGTGGCTAGATAATCTTTTCCAATAATTTGTAAGTGGCTAGATGATCTTTTCCAATAATTTGTGAGTGGCTAGATAATCTTTTCCAAAAATTTGTAGGTGGCTAGATAATCTTTTCCAATAATTTACTTCATTGTTTCGGGCTTGCGACCGATTTGAAATTAATTTATTGTTTACTGTAAAAGTAATAGCAGTGACTATTTTTATTTTGCGAATTAACAAATATTTGATAAACCTAACCTTACTTATTGGAATCTCTTATCTTATCACGTGCATAAGATATATGTTTACTAGATAGAGCAATAGGTTGTTATTCTGGGTAACCTTGGTGTGTGTCATCATGACTACATAATGCTTCAACTCATCGACTCAAATAGCTCCCAAAACGTCTGTCACTTAGCTTTCAATTTCATTTGATACCTAATATTGATTATCGGTATCTCGTATTCCATCGATAACGGTTAACATTTCAATGCATTTCCTAATCACAAATGTTTTTGTTTTAAATAATCCATATAGACTCTAAACCAACGTAATCTCGCCTCGCTATACAGAGGGGAAATATTGTCAGTTTCCTTGGGACTATCCCTGTAAGGTCTCTTTACGATTTTTTTAAATTTATATTATCGAAAAATAATAATTACAAACTACTTAAATAAAATTATATTTATAGTTATTTTTTTATTGGGTTTAGTTTATAGTTATTTTAATGTTTACTCTGTAAGTAGTTTTTATTACCTAAATAACAATAAATAATATTAATGTGAAAAATGTTCAAACAACATTAATAATTAAATCAAATTCCATTATTCCTTGATTAATAAGATCTTAAATTGTGTTTACTACATCAAATCTGATAGGAATAATGCATACAAATTAATATCATAATCAATTGACTGCCTCAGTGATTAACTGCTAGTTAAGTACGTGGATTTAGACGCGGAGGTGCCGGACCGGGTTCTATTTCTGGTAGGTACAATAATTTATTTTTCTCTTTTCATAAATAGTAAATTTGCTAAATGAAAATAGCTTCTTAAAAAAAATAGCGTCATTTCTGACTACCCTGCAAGGAACACGGTCGTGATGATACTTTACTTCACTTTTATATTAGCCTAACTAACAACTCTAATAGCTTAGGTTAAATAATTCGTTTATTCATTATAAATTGAGCTGAAAGTAGGTACTGTTCAATTAATATTTATCTCTTAATTTTCTTAGGTTGCTTGTAGGTTGAATTTTGTGGATGTTGATGATTTGTGTAGTAAGATGTTTCAAAACCAAAAGATGACAAGCTTATGTAATGGAGTCACGGAATCAACGAGAGAGTAATTAGTATGCGCGGTCACAGCCGACACGCGTTACTCATCGGCCTCCTAACATAATTATATAGATCTAAATGTTCTAATAAATATTACAACTTCCTTATTTTACAAACCTGCTCATCATCACAGCAGTCACCCAGAGTCCTAACGTCCACTGTTACTGCTGGCCAGACGGGTTGGCGAGGGTCTGATGTAATTTTTTAATGACAATTTACTAACGATTTCTCTCTCATTTGTTTTACGTTCTATCTCTCATTTATTTTACATTCTATTTCTCGTTTGTTTTACGTTCTATCTCTCATTTGTTTTACATTCTATTTCTCGTTTGTTCGACGTTCTATTATTCATTTATTTTACGTTCTATCTCTTATTTGTTTTACATTCTATTTCTCGTTTGTTTTACGTGCTATCTCTATTTTTTTTTACATTCTATTTCTTGTTTGTTTGACGTTCTATCTCTCATTGGTTTGGCGTTCCATCTCTTATTTGTTTGGTGTTTAATCTTTTATTTGTTTGGCGTTCCATCTCTCATTTGTTTGGTGTTCTATCTTTTATTTGTTTGGCGTTCTATCATTCTTTTGTTTGCTGTTCCATTTTTCATTTGTTTGGTGCTTTATCTCCTATTTGCCTGAATACTTCTTAGGTCTTTTATGTGTTTTTTATTACTAAGCACGGCATGTGATACCCATGTGATGGTAAGAAGTACGCGAGGTCCAAAAATGGGATCAACTAACACCAGCCCAGACGCCGATATCCTACCACTACGCCGGCATATTAAAAAAGTTAGCTGGTAGAAGTTGTCGCACTGCGCACACCATAAATCTCGCCTGTATGTCCTACTAACTAACATAGTTTATTATATATTTAAAACACAAGTACCCGTACTTAATTAGTACTCGTTAATGCTATTACCTAATTAGTCCACTAACTCATTCAATTTACCAAAACAATTTGTCGTATTTCTGTTTCAAATTGACAAAGTAATGGCGGGAGACGGTCGTGGGCGATATTTATTGCGCTAATTGTGTCCCGAACGTTATCCGAATTGGCTGGAGTTTGTTTTGTTATGACCTAACCACCATATCGGGTATTACTTAATTGCCAACTATTTGGATCAAGGAAGTAGCAATGTGTGTAACTTAAGTAAATGCAGCTTCGGCGAAATGTAGCTTCTCTGAGCCTGTTCTACCGATTATACTATGGTGAGTGCTCTGAAGAGCTCTTTAACCTAATTCCTTCCGCAATCAAACGGAATTCAAGATTAGAATATGCAACCACATCAAGTCATCATGCCTACGCGTACGTATAAATTTGGGGACTCACCCATCTGTTGCACGATAAAGATGTGGAAAGCTCTTCCAGCCATATCTTTCTACTTTAACATAACCTGGAGTCATTCAAGCGAAGTGTGAAAAAGCATAGTCAAGCCGGCATAGTTTTAAGGACTGATGGTAATCATTAGTGTCTAATTAGTATAACATTCTATAGCAGTGGCAAGTTTTTGGCGGATTTATGGAGAATACTGGCTGATGATGATTTTAGATTACAGGTAGACTCGTGTTACCCAAAGCAAGATCAAGTCCAAGGTTGGCAGCACTCACATCTATTTCCAAAAAAGTATGATTTAAATAATCTCAGATCAATATTTTGATATACTTACGCCACGCCACAACACTTTGGTTATTTCGGCCAATGACGTGCCTCATAAGCATATATGTTAAACATGTCAAAAGCTAATCATCAAGACAATCTTTTGTCATTTCTTCCGGAAAGCGAATTCTGTACTTTTCTTAAACCTAGTTAAAATCTCTCTATTATTATACATATTGCAGTTGAATTTAGAGGATGTTTTCTTTTTAATGTAAACTAGCTGACCCGGCGAACTTCGTACCGCCTGACAGTCAATGGATGTCATTAATAATAATAATAATACTCACTATTCTATAGGTTGCTCGACTGAATAACTCTCCATCACTTAATCCCAAACTGTTCTGATGAAAACTGTAAATATTGGCGTTCCATGTTTGACACAAACAAAATAATTCGCAATTTTACATGCAAGTAGGTTTCGGGACACCCTTTATAAGTTTTATAGATAAATGTCTGACGTAATTTTAAAGTGAGGATGCAAACTGACAAATTGACATAGTTACAGACGGACGGCGACAATTTACCAATCGGACAGAGGTGTCATAAAACTAGACAAGTGATGCTGTTGGCAAATCTATAAGCATATAGCATTTATTAAACTTGCTCACGCTCTGCCTGTAAACATAGATGCGATAAGAAGTTCTTTAAAGAACTGTCTAAGCGGCTGGTTAACGCTGTATGTGAAACGAGGGCTGGCAGTAATTTCGCGCAGCAAATCAGCATCGCTCTGCAGCGGAGGAATGCTGCGAGTGAGCTTGCACACTGCCACATGATCAAGTCATGAGTGAATATTTTTATATATAGTTTAATAATAATAATAATAAATTCTTTATTGTACAAAATCAAAACAAGTCCAGATACACAGGCGAGCTTAATGCCAAGTTTAGATTTAGTTTGAGCAATTTTTGTTCGGAATCAAGACGTTTTGGTCCGTTTTAATACATATTGGTGAGGTTTTAAGAATCGTTCACAATGTTGCGTATAATTTAACAATATTGAATAAGAATTGTAGCTTCCTTGTTAAGAATTAAACCCAAAACGTAATACGAACTAAATTCAATGTCAAACCGTAAACATGACTTCTAACTGGTGTGTAATGTTTATTTATATTTCGGTCTCAGTATTACGTAGTGCTTCTAACCATTAGCTTACCTAAATAACGGCGATGAGTGAAATCCTGCATGATTCAACTTATTTATATTTACAGACCCCACAAAGTAGGACCTTCACTGCTGGAGATGGGCCTTCCAGAACACATCAGCAATGAGTTGTGTGTACCAATTTGTGAAGAAAAGATTTAGTTTAGATATCTCGAGATGGCATTGTTTCCGCTTCATTAATGAGGCCCCATTGTGTGCGGGATCTGTGGTATCGGTATTGCGTACCAATTACCCATTGAAGGCTAAATCAAACTTTAAGCAATCCATTGATCCATTAAATCTTTATGTAATTCTTAGAATACATCTGTAAGACGCAATGGATTGGCTTTATTAATTGTTTGACGCTTGATGAGATACACAATAGCCCTGCTAAGACCGCTCCCTCTCTTCCTTGCACCGTCACACAACACATACAATTATTTAAATTAAACACACGAGGTTTCCGGAAGAATGATCAGCTAAATAATCTACGTTAATTTTTTTGGTTGGTTACTGTAGAAGCGGGACTGACGGCTTAATGTGCTCTCCGAGGCACGGGAACCGTGATGTTGTAAATCTATGACGTCAGTACGTAAGACATGTTGTGTATTTTTTAGGATTTTAAGGAATGCTATTTGTTTCATATTTTGCTGGTTTTATAAGAAATTGGATGATATGGTTAATTGATAGCAAGCGACATGTGACACCACGAACTATTGCCGACCATTGTACGGAAAAGCTGGCTTTTTAAATAGATATATATATATATACCTTTGTTAGAAGAAAATTACGGTTGTAATGTCGACTTCATATCAATAAATATCCATAACTTAGCTTTTTCTTGCTAAAGTCCTGAGAAACAACAACAAAGCTTCGAGTTAATTACAGTGCATCGACTTTCTCGACAACAGATTGTATCCAACTATTGAATGTAAGCTTTAGAACTAAACTGCGATACTGAATACAACGATAACATAGACATATACTTACACAGTAGAATCGGTTTAAATGTTTATTCAAATAATAACTAATATAAACTACATAATAATAAAAATACAAACAAAAACTATAACAAAATATTATAAATAAAGAACTTGCTTCAAATCAATACCAATGGGCAGTGTGACAAGGTTACTGGCAGCATTGCCACGGTGAATGGCAATGCTGATCCTTTGGCCCAAATATTGCCCAGCCCTTTTGTCCGCCGAGGTGTTGATGAGCTGTTTTGACAACACCTTGAAAATGTCGTGTGCACTTGGTCCCCCCGGCCCGAGAGTTTCAACTCCAAACGGCGCAAAAACACATCTCCCAATAAACTGAGTGTATTTCCGCCGTTTGAGGTTTTCTGCTTGTAATGCAGCATCGCCTGGGTCTTTAGAAGTCGAGGACAAGTGGGAAGTATGTATCTGGGAAGGGGCTTCTCCCTAGACAAATATATTTTAATGTATGTTTTGGGAATTTATAAGAAATTAGGTCTTAATTTAGTATTTTAAAGAGTTAGTCCCTTATGTGTATATGTCTATTATCGGAAAACAATGCATTCTCGTGGTCTTTTATATTGTAATAAGAAATGCTGAGGCAGGTGCAACATTGCAGCAGAGACAATCGTGGAGCTGAGCAGACAGACTGCACTCAGTCTCAACTCAATTGTCTTTAACGTGATGGGGTTCATTACGCTCTCCACAAACGATACTGTGTAAGCGGAAATTACAAACGTAACTTATTTACAAGTACGCTAAGGTCCAACAAGAGAGATTAAAATCCCAAAGGTTCGAGTCCCGGCATGTACGAAACCAAATACACATTTCTTACGTATATGTGTCATAGATTTACAACACCACCGTTTCCATGCCTTGGAGAGCACGTTAAACGTTATTTATTTATTTTGTACGGCGGTCCTGGATCCTGGACACAACCGCGGGGATCAAACATCTATTTATTTGTTTCAATAAACGCTTTTATTATTATTATTATACCCCCCCCCCCCCCCCCAGGTGGCGCTGGAGGGCTATAGTTGTAATATTTTCATTTATTGTTGCTTTTGTTATTTGTAAATTAACTTATACCTTTCTATTCGGATATTTTCCGTATTCTTTTTCTTAGTTTAGTTTATTTTGCTTTTCAATGAAGTTTGTATATAAGATACTTTTATCATTTAACTGTAAGTATTACTTTTAGTCATAGTTCTCATTATTTTTATTTTTTAAATATTGTTACTATTATTAATTATTATTATTTTTTTATTTTTTATTTTATTACATACAGGATTACAAACAATTGTACAGAGAGAGAATACACAATAAATTGGTTTTACAAACAATGTTAATATCTGCACAACCAGCTTCAGTAATCCAAATGTTAAAAAAAGTAAATGTAACCCATGAGTTGTTTTAAAACCATAATAATATTTTAAAAAACAACCTTTTTGTACAGTAATATAACTGCTAGATATATACCATTTTAATTATCTCTTTCTTCTAAAGTTAACATTTGCAAGACCTGGTTTCTGTAAGAGACAGGCGACAATGCAAAGAGATCGACACAATGAAAGAGATCATTATAGGATTGTAGAATTCGCCTTAGTGGCATACGTTTACCTGCGTTAGTTCGGCAATATTTAACTGCAAATAGACGGTGGGGGTATAGTTCACGAATACGTACGGAGCTACTGGGAATGAGGTAACTGATTAGATTTACTATCTGTCGGCAATCAAACTTATTATGACATATTTTATACAAAGTCGTGGCATCAATCAAAATTCTACGCGATTTTAAGGTGGTCAGTGAATATTTTACTAAGGATCGCTTGTAAGAGGATCGCGACCGACAGCATCTATAGCTCACAGTTCTGAGAAATTTAAATTTCTTAAACATATTATATGTATCATATCGTATCATAATTGAATGTAGTTTGACATGTTGTGGTCACCTGTTACTTGGGTACCATTCATTATGGTTTTTTTACTGTTTTATTGATAGAATTGGATTGAATGTGTACTTTGTTGGTGATCCTAATTAAATAAATAAAAATACCTACGAATTTTGACACAGGTGAATTAAATACGTTAGGTTAATTTATAGACCTCCTGGATTTTATAAACCTCCTGGATTTTATAAACCTGGATTTTATAAACCTCCTAGATTTTATAAACCTCCTAGATTTTATAAACCTCCTGGATTTTATAAACCTACTAGATTTTATAAACCTCCTAGATTTTATAAACCTCCTGGATTTTATAAACCTCCTAGATTTTATAAACCTCCTGGATTTTATAAACCTCCTAGATTTTATAAACCTCCTGGATTTTATAAACCTCCTGGATTTTATAGACTTCCTGGATTTTATAGAACTTCTAATTTTATATTTTATTTAGAACAATCAACATTATTTTCCACACAATCGTAACACTTTATACAAATAAAAAGCTAAATATATGTAAATTAAAGCATAGATAAAACATAAATAATAATACAATCTAATATAGGTGATATTTTTCTATTTGTTGTTAATGATAGTATCAGAGGGTTCAAAAGCCACCATCAATCGGTTAGTCCAGGGTGCACAGAGAAGACCAAATTCTCCAGAAAAGTGTTCCTTTGGTCTCCATCTCCAGCAGTGAAGGCCTGGAAATCTGGTTTCCCAAAGCAAACACTTATCTTAAGCATTAATTTATACAACTTGTTTTCTGATAATGCCATTGTCTTGAGTATAACCGTTAGTATGGGAACCGAAGAAGGGTTACGGATGACACAAGAAGAGCCGGGAAAGTACGTGAGAATGACAACTCATTACCATGTTAATGGCTTGTACTTACATGTAAATTGTAAGCAATCGTAAAGTAATTGCGCGTGTTATGAATTTAACAAGCATGTATACAGGGTCAACTTTTCATGTGAGCCAAATCCAATACTACAAGGAATAGCGAATAATGATCGTACTCAGGGCGATTTTAATAAATATATATATATATATATATTCCTAGCCGAAAATAGAAACTGTTAATTTAATATTATATATATATCCTGTATTAGTGTTCTTCCCGTTAGTTTATCGTTTGAAGTTACTTTCCAACTTTTGATTCTTATAAGAAACACTATCAGCTGGTGTTGATGTTAGTACAAGATATTTTTTTAAAATTATTGATGCATATATTACATCGAAATCGGCCGACTCTTTTGAAAAGTTTTTAGCTTTTCCTTGTAGTTAAGAACTAGGTCTTGAAGCCCCTCTTAAAAAATCTATACTATACAGGATAGTCACTAGTTGTTTGAATGGTCGGCAATAACACCTTCAATTGGCGGTAGCATCCCATGTCGTGATGACGTCATAGACCATCCCTGGCTTTCAAGAGACATATCTGGGATTTTTTTTATTGAATGTAATCGGTCAAGCATCATAGGCGTGGAGGCTAAGCAAATAGACGGAAAATAGAAATAAATATCTGTGGGGTCACATGTCGTGATCAGCTAAGAAGGTCATATGTTCCCGTCTTATTATTCTATCTGCCTAATTTCAAAAAAATCGGTTTATAATATAAGCGTGAACGCGAGACAAACATACATACATACAAACAGACAAAGCTTCTCTCACATTTATAATATTAGTATGGATATTTAGTAATTAACTGAGGTTTATTGCTGAAATACACAAATGTAAGTACCTAAAAATCAAGTTATGTCTGTAAGGTAAATCGCGTAAAGATTCGTTAAAATCATAAAAACTATTCTGAAAGCGAAAGTATAAATTATTTGATTATTTTTATTACATACACGTTTTCTTTTCTAAAATCTTTACAAAGGACATCATTCATTTTGTCTGGGGATATGAGCTAAATTGTATTCATAGTTATAAATGCATTTTTAGATAAATTATTATTTATTATTTAAGGTACACTAACAGGTTACAATTAATACATATCAAGCACAAATTTACAATAATTCATAAGGTCGGAATTGCAACCCAAGGGCAGTGTACACGGCATGCTACACATAGCTACTTCGATAATTAGAGTCAACAGTGTTTTTCAGTTATTTTAGGTTTTATCCATTTCATCATTATCAATATATTAATACTATATCGAGAATAAATATGTTATTATTAATGTCTATTTATGTTAAAAGTTACATCATAGGTTATATATTAGTATAAGTCAATATAAGAATAGTAAAAAGTCACTTTAGGTTAGTTTACAATCAATAACACTTGTCTCTTAAATATACTAACATTTGGGTTGAAAATGTCTAGATTCACAGTATCGCTGGAAAGGTCATTAAATAGTCGACACATACGGATAATAGGGTTATTATAAGAGCTGTTGATTTTATGGGTACCAATAATAAATGTTCGGTTCGCCTGTCGGGGATTACGCCAAGTACTAAATCTGAGAGAAGACAGCAAAGTAGAGGATTGAAGCAATGAGTGTGTAATTTTGTGCAGGTAAATGAGATCTTGTTGACTGCGACGAATAAACAGCGGTGTGACCTCAAAAGCAGACAATCTGTCACTGTAGGAGACAAATTTTCTTCCAAAGTGATATCGATAGTTTAAGATTCCTAGGCACTTTCTTTGAACACTCTCAATACGTTTAGAGTGCACTTTGTAGTATGGGGACCATATAACTGAGCCATACTCCAGCAAACTGCGCACTAGGCTAAAAAACAAGCACAATAAAGATTTAGGGTTCTTAAAATCCTTTGTGATCCTGCTTATGAAGCCCAGCTGTCTTAACGCCTTACTGGCTATGTAGTCATAATGATCACGAAATGTCATCTTTTCATCAAACAGGATTCCAAGGTCCTTGGCCACAGATTTTTGAGCGAGAGTTTGACCTTCGAGCTAATACGTATGAGTTATCCTCTTGCGTTTGTTGGTGAAGGAAATGACAAAACATTTGCCAACATTAAGGGACATACGGTTGTTTCTGCACCACTCAGAGATCGAGTCAAGGTCTTTTTGTAGGATGGCACAGTCTTCAGCCCCATCAATATCCCTAAATACTTTCAGGTCATCTGCGTAAAGTAAACAATTACAGTGCAATTCATCGACGAGGTCGTTAATGAAGGAGATAAAGAAGAGGGGACCAAGGTGAGACCCCTGTGGGACGCCCGAATCGATGGATACTGGAGCAGACAGTGCACCCTTCAGAGTGACCAGTTGGGTTCTATTATTAAGATATGACTGTATCCACCGTATTCTTAACAACATTACAATTTAAGGTTTTTTTTTAATTTAGTTTAGGTGTGCAACATGTAAAACTATTATAATGACAGCTCTAGTACTAAAGGACTAGATTTATACGAAAACTACATATTTTGCAAATAACTTAATTTCACGCTATACATAGGTAATATTTTTTTTAATTTAGTTTAGGTGTGCAACATGTAAAACTATTATAATGACAGCTCTAGTACTAAAGGACTAGATTTATACGAAAACTACATATTTTGCAAATAACTTAATTTCACGCTATACATAGGTAATATTTTTTTTAATTTAGTTTAGGTGTGCAACATGTAAAACTATTATAATGACAGCTCTAGTACTAAAGGACTAGATTTATACGAAAACTACATATTTTGCAAATAACTTAATTTCACGCTATACATAGGTAATATTTTTTTTAATTTAGTTTAGGTGTGCAACATGTAAAACTATTATAATGACAGCTCTAGTACTAAAGGACTAGATTTATACGAAAACTACATATTTTGCAAATAACTTAATTTCACGCTATACATAGGTAATATTTTTTTTAATTTAGTTTAGGTGTGCAACATGTAAAACTATTATAATGACAGCTCTAGTACTAAAGGACTAGATTTATACGAAAACTACATATTTTGCAAATAACTTAATTTCACGCTATACATAGGTAATATTTTTTTTAATTTAGTTTAGGTGTGCAACATGTAAAACTATTATAATGACAGCTCTAGTACTAAAGGACTAGATTTATACGAAAACTACATATTTTGCAAATAACTTAATTTCACGCTATACATAGGTAATATTTTTTTTAATTTAGTTTAGGTGTGCAACATGTAAAACTATTATAATGACAGCTCTAGTACTAAAGGACTAGATTTATACGAAAACTACATATTTTGCAAATAACTTAATTTCACGCTATACATAGGTAATATTTTTTTTAATTTAGTTTAGGTGTGCAACATGTAAAACTATTATAATGACAGCTCTAGTACTAAAGGACTAGATTTATACGAAAACTACATATTTTGCAAATAACTTAATTTCACGCTATACATAGGTAATATTTTTTTTTTATCAAAATGAATGAAATCATTTTCAGGAATAAAGACGGAAAAATCTTATTTACTTACAGTTTGTAAAGGATAAAGGTTTTCAGATATTTTTGTGGCAATTAAATGGTAATTACAGGAAAAGGTAAAGACAGGTCCGTATCAGGTACGACGGAGAGAGGAAGTCGCCGTGAAGATATCGCGACTGTCACGTCTTGTTACCACAATCATTTATTCCAATAATTACATCAATTTTAATTTATGTAGTTAATTTGCTAAAGGCATACCTAGGTTTAAATCGTAGAAGAATTTCTTAGCAACTAAATCTAACGTCTAACGTGTGGGAATCAAAATAATTTAAGGCCGGTAACTGGATTAGATATAGGGTGGCATTTATTCACTTAAATACGAAAAATAGCCACTAAGGGAGGATTCAGAGTTAGGAAATCCCGCCAGGTTCAATATTTAATAATTTATATAATATGACGTTTGTAGTCTTGTCATGCCCACAAAAGTAGACCAGACCTAGTAACTTTTTTTGTGATTCAAAAACCAACCAGGAAGGAATAACAAGATAATTTTAATCAACATTTTGATCCAATGTCGTGCCTCATACATACGGCATACGTTAAACATGTCAAAAGAGAATCAGCCTTTCCGCAACCGGCCGTAGGCCTCTTAAAACTCTTTACGATAAAATATCCAATCTCATACTACCAAAGAACCAAAAGAGGTTGTTGACAGGGTTTCCCTAACTAAGAGATGTCACAAGATTGGATTTTTACAGGCCGGTTCGATGGTTTGGAACTGCACGAGATAAGAAATAGGTTTGGTTAGGTTAGGTTAGGAAGGACATTTGAAAAAGCTGTCTTACTGCTAAGAAGACACGACTCAAAGACCTTGTGAAGGACATTTGATAAAGCTGTCTTACTGCTAAGAAGACACGACTCAAAGACCTTGTGAAGGACATTTGATAAAGCTGTCTTACTGCTAAGAAGACACGACTCAAAGACCTTGTGAAGGACATTTGATAAAGCTGTCTTACTGCTAAGAAGACACGACTCAAAGACCTTGTGAAGGACATTTGATAAAGCTGTCTTACTGCTAAGAAGACACGACTCAAAGACCAGCATATTGATGAATGTGAAAGTACTGAAAGAGTCAATCGTCTCTGCCGTCTGCCCTCTGCCCTCCGCCCTCTGCCCTCCGCCTGCCACGCGAGGGAACTAGCATCAAGTACATGCTCATTTTATTTAAAAGCGGCCGTGGATATAAGGCACACAATAAATATTAGTAAACAAGTCGCTTTGACGTATGAGTTAGCGAGGCCAACAGCACAGCACACCAATCGGCGTTATTCGGCAACCCCTAACATAGCGGTGCATAGCCGCCTGACTTCAGCTCAAAGATACATCTGGGTTTGCGAGTTTCGCCTGTATTCTACAAATGACTTTAAATAAATAACTTTAATGTACTCGTATGGTGTTGACATCAAGTCATACCTAGACTGCATGCCGAATCTCAGAGGTACGTTGTCACAAAGCCTGATAAATGTTAATAATAATTTATTATATATTTTTGTAACATAATATTAGGTTTAATCCAACAGCTCGAAAAGTCACAGGAAAACTGGCGCTCAGCAACAAGGCGTCACGTAGCGATAATAATGATACCTACCGATAATCAAATGATGGTAAAAATCAAAATTTCTTTCAAACAAGTATCTCTGATCCATTAACAGTATCTCGTGACAATAACGAGAGCAGTGGGACATGGCTGGAGCCTACTGGGACTAATACAGAACATTGGTATTGATGAACATTTTCACATCACAATCAGTTCTAGTGAGAATCAATCAATTGTATCAGAAACGATGTCAATCAATTGAGATCCGATTTGAAACAATATAAATAAACATTTCCATAAAGCACAAGAAAGGCTTCGTTAACTACGCTACTTTCTTTGTGCAGATAAGTGTAAGTGTACCGTTTACACTCGCATGAATTTTGCTACAAAAATTCTAACTTGACAAAAACTTGGCCATGTGGTGTGGGAAGGCTAAATTCTACAGAACTATGTTCCGGAAATCCCATCTTCAGCAGTGGAGGTCTGTCACTCTGTGTCCTAGGGGCTGTGGTAATAATGTCGGATGTGCGACATGTACAACAGGCGGTTATTGTGGATACATTCAGTAACCCTCACTCACGCCTCCGTCAAAGCCAAAATCAAGAATAATAATAATATTTTATAAAACAATTTTGGCTCTTATGATAAAAAAAGTAAAGTATCATCACGACCGTTTCCCTTTCGGGGTGGTTAGAAACCACGCTTATAAATAAGCGGATTCACATTTAGCCAACTTTACTATAGGCCAATCATGACAAGTGGCAAGCTCGTCGATGTCTCCAGCGTACCAAACTCAATGAGGTATTAACATCATTGACCAAACTCGAGAAATATCACAACTAAATTAAATATTAATTAAATGTATTTATTTACATTAATAAATATTTTTGTGTCCCGACCAGGAATCGAACCCACTCTTATGTTAAGTTACAATTTATTGTGTGTTACAAACATAAAGGGATGTGTCCGAGAACATCTTGGGATGACATGTCCTGGCGCAGCCGCGGTACGTAGACATAGGATGTCGGTATCGCAGCTTTTGGAGCACACTGTTGGAGAGGCGACATTCCCCGATTATTACGTTTGGGCCTTCCTTTTCGTTTCTCCACAGTCAGGAACCATTCCGAATCAGTTTTATTCCAGGTTGTGAAGTGGTAAGTTTTAAGTGTCAGCTGGTTTTTGGGGTCTTCATGACACCCTGCCTCGCAATCTGTATATCTGTTTCTAGCGTTGTCGGACTGACTCCTGGCGGAGTTATGGTAAACACCAAGTATGATAGTAGTAAGCACCATTGTTACGAATAAGATGGTTGTTCGACAGTTCACATCCCTCTAATGTCATCAAACCTTTTTTTCAAATCAAAGTGTTATTTTTAAAATGTATTTAATCAGCTTTCTAGGAAATAAAATGACGGACTATTTAGATATACATATATTAATCATGTTAAGTCCGTAGATTTAGACGCGGAGGTACTGGGTTCGATTTCTGGTTGGGACACAATCATTTATTTGTGATATTTCTCGAGGTTAGAGACATCGACAAATTTGCCACTTCATTATTTGACTAAACGAGATACTGCTTCCCTAAACTAAAA
The DNA here is from genome assembly GCA_910589645.1 of Tinea semifulvella. NCBI lineage: Eukaryota > Metazoa > Arthropoda > Insecta > Lepidoptera > Tineidae > Tinea > Tinea semifulvella. Next base: position 12,507,285 of record OU342602.1, read on the forward strand.
ACAAGCGTAATTTCTGACTACCCCGCAAGGGATACGGTCGAGATGATAAATGAATTATAAAAAATAAAATTATAACATTAAACAAAGATAAATATGATTTCAATGAAAAAGGTTATACCTGCAGGACATACAGAGTTGTACCAACAAGATCAAATAAGATAGAGCGGCCATTGGTTGCCAATATCATACATAATATGAGTTGCATTATTTTGTCATTTTAATAAACTGACTCGTTCTCTTGTCGAACTACTTGGAATTTTTACATTTCCGTAGCACGCAGGTCGACATAATTACTATTATTAATATGTATTGGTATGTGTATTGTTGTATTTCAGAATAAGTTTATTAAATATATTTAATTAAATTTCATATTTTAGTCCTTTGCATGTACGAGTAGACCTCATAATCAAAATTCTCTGTATTGTCCCTATAAACTAATTAATTTTGTGACGATTGGCCTAGCTGTGATTCTCATACTGTTTGTCTTCTTGCCCCGTCTTGTCATATTTTTAATGTCTTTGGTTATAGCAACATTGAAAATAATTATGTGTTTATAGAAATGAATGGGATGAGACAAGAATATCCTGACGAGTGACATGAGTATGAGTCAAGTAGAAAGGGTCAAAGGACGAAGCTACAGTATTAGGGTCAACAGTTTTGGCAAATGGTATTGTTGTCAATATTATGTAGTGTGGAAGAGCCGCCCACCAGATCTATTTGTGCTGGCACCTTGGCCGCCGGTCAACGGTCCTCAAATCAAACTATCCGCATTTCATATGTCTATTTCATAAATTTTATAGTCTAGCGGTTTTAGGACTATTACGTAGATTTAAACTCGGAGGTACATGGTTCGATTCCTGGTTGGGGCACAGTAATTTACTTATCTAATTTATTTGTGATATTTTTCGAGTTCGGTACGCTAGATACGTACGATCGATGAGCTTCCCACTTGTCATGGTGGGCCGGCAGTAAAGTTGGCTAAATATAAAATCGTTTCTTTAAAAGCGCGATTTCTGACCACCCCGGAGGGGAGGTACGATCGTGGCGATAATATACTTTAGGTTTTTAATCAGCTTTAAGCAGTGGAGGTTGAGGTCAGGAATTCCAGCGAAATCTTGGCACCATTTACTGAAAGGATTGGGCCTACCTATACTCGTATAAAGCCGAGACACATACATTCGCGATGGACCCGGCGCGGCACGGTGCGGCACGGCACGGCACGGCACGGCACGGCACGGCACGGCACGGCACGGCACGGCACGGTGCGGCACGGCACGGCACGGCACGGCGCGGCACGGCGCGGCACGGCGCGGCACGGCACGGCGCGGCGCGGCACCCGCACGTTCAAATATTAAATGTACAGCGTCATTCATTGTTTAGTGTAATATTTTGGAACACACAAGTTGATACCAAATAATAGTTAAGTAGTTGGGGGGTGTAATATCTTCTCTAACGACAGAGCCAGTGTTGTCGACAGGATGGGAGACACTTTACGACATCTCTATTGTTCCAGGAAGTCGTTGCCACTAGGTTACTTAGCTTTTATAATCTTAGACTTGGAGGAAGTGGGACACCTCAAAAAAAAGTGTAGAAAAATTGCATGACGTTTTTTAGGCGATGAAAAGATGCAAAAATAAAAACTGAAAATAAATATTATTTTTTAATTATTATATATACCTTCTAAAGTTGAACAAGCTGGTTTTTTAAGTACTTAAGTAAGGTCTTGACTTTTTTATTACAAACATTTAAAAATATTATAATGAACTTAAATATGTATGAATATTTTACACATACATTAATTAATATTTAATATACAGGAATGTTTAATATACAGGAATGTTTAATATACAGGAATGTTTAATATACAGGAATGTTTAATATACAGGAATGTTTAATATACAGGAATGTTTAATTTTTTTTGACGCATTTTGTGTTCTCATCAGAAATCCGTCAAGTTCAAAACCTATTTTATTTCTGACAGCTGTTTGTTTACCTATTTTTTTGCTATCGCATATTTAGTAGTTGCACGTTCAACACAAAATACATTTATCAGTTAGATTATATATTATGTCACGATTGATAAAACAAAGTCCGTAATCTGACAATCAAATTGTCAAGACATAAACATTAAGTACTTGGTTATTGTTTATATCGTGTTTTTTAAAAAATTACTGCCTTTGAAACATGTGAATCCGATTCTTTATAAGCGTGGTTTCTGACCACCCCGAAAGGGAAACGGTCGTGATGATACTTTACTTTTTTACTTTACTTTAAACGATAATCAAACTGTTATTCCACAACTAAATCATATTTCTATAAGTACATGGGACAGCGGCCCCGCGCCAGATGGAGGTATGACCTGAAGAAAGTCGGCGGGTGTCGAGCCTTGGGAGATATACCAAGCAGTGAAGAGAGACAGGCTGATGATGATGATGAAATACCTGTATTGTGTTTATCCACAGTTTTGGGTAGAGCTGCTGGAGGCTGCTGCACTTGCGCCATGGCTGATGCTGCAACACTGAAACATTAATAATTTCATCAAACGGGATCCCGATTTTATCAGCCAAAAGAGAAGCCTCCGCCTCTCTTTCCAGTTTTCTATAAATTGCGGCGCTACCCGGGAGTTTAGCGAAGTGTGAAAAAGCATCTTGTGAAGCCGGCATAATGTTAGGGAAGGGATGCTTTCAATCGTCAGTATGCTAACATTATGCTCATAAATTCTGTGATAGCATATTTTTAAAGTCAGTAATAAGTTGCTCGCCATACCTAGTTTAACTAACCTAGGAACTTCCTCCTAATTAAGAATTTCCTTATCTATTATTTTTATCGCTACAATCTAAGTAGGTACCTACCTAACTACTATTGATGACAATTACATATGCGTATTTATTTACATTGTATTTATTTTCTTAGCTAAGTAGATACCTACAGAATGCAGGTAGGAACATATAGAAATACGAATGCAATTAACAACTAATAAATTCAATTAGTACTTGCCGGTAAACGATGAAGTGTTAAGGAAATTGTAGGTATGTTATTGTTTTCACGTTATCACTGAACCGGTCACACACTTAACACACAGACACACGTCCGCTCATGGCGACAGCTTGCCAAACTGAAGCCACAGACTATATGAAGCTCAGTGAGATAGATGGTGAGCGCCGAGCGGAGACGCCGAGCGCGGCGCGCATCTAATATACTCGTAGGGTTGCTAGCAAGATAAAAGAAAACTCTTTCTTGGGATAAAAATTAAATTTATTTAATCAGACAAAATGACTAGTGATATTACGGTCTAACTTATGGCAAGCAAACATTTCTAATTCAATTATATTATCTTTTAAAATATTGTGTAACAACCTCGTCGGAGAGAAATGTCACATCATCATCACAACACACCTCCACTGCTGGAGCCGGGCATTCCAGAACAAATAATAATAATTATTATTATTATTTGAACACCAAAAACAATAGATAAATACCTATAGGGATTTACTTTAAAATATGTGGAATGGGGTGTATCACTAACTTTTTATCACGATAGATTGTGCATGATAGATGGTACCTAATAAAACTGTCAGTTGCATAAGTAAGTGTATACTTAAGTATACAAATCGAGATTTCCCAGCGGAATCAAAGATATGGCGATCTGAAAATTGCCGTTCTATTAATTAAACCTTTTTTCTTTTTAAAAACGGTGTTTGCTTTCTTAATTTGTCTTTTAAATTTAAAAACATTTTTCTGTTATAAAAACAAAAAAATACAAATACATTTTTGAAAATATGCGTCGTAGGTTCAAAAAACAAGGTACCATGGCCGCTAGCGACACAAAGCTTGACCCCATTGAAAATAGATTTTCTAATTGCCTTTCATGGAAGCCCAAACCTGGAATGTTCGTCCTGTGTGTTAGGCGTCCTGTATTTTACAATATATAAGTATATAATATTCGCCACGCTGCACATACGAGTATTTAGGGCTAAAAGTTGGCCAAAAATCGTTTTCGTGTAATTATCAACATTAAAAAAAAAACGGTTGCTTCTATAGCTAAATATATCGCTCATTATGTGACCGCCATTTTGTTTTACTCGACTCCCGCGGTACCGGCTAGCGTCAGTCGGAATTTACCGTTATTGATAGTTTTAACTAACTTTTACGCTTTTCTATGCTATGAAATATATACAGAATTGAAGTGGGTTAATTGTTAATACACTCAATTTATAAGTTGCCGTGAAATAGGAAGGACCATTAAATGTGCAGGACCGGGTGCTACCCAATTGTGGCACCTTGGGCCCCTAGCACCAGTTGTTTTTCTGAATCGTGTTGTACCAAGAAGGTCTCGTAGGTCTCGCAGTAAATGAAAGTCGTACTGGGTTTGTAAGGTCCAGCAAGGCTTCCAGATTTAATTTTCCCAATTTTTTTACAGGGAGTGAGTTTACAATAAAAAAGCCTTTTTTTCTCTTATGGACGTCTGGTTTAAAATTCTTATCTCGGAAAGATATTTATAATATGGTGAAAGGTTCACGAAACCAACTTTAAATTTATTACTGCCTCCTCAACGGCCAGGAATTGTTATTTTTAAGAAATCGATATCGACTTAAGCCGTGACTACGATCTTTGCTAACAATATATATATATATATTTAATTTTACTGGTTTTATAAATTATATGCAACGAAATATATGTATAATATATGTATGTTATCTTACATTAGCTATGTAATGATTCACACACATAGATAGGCCTATGTCTAAACAAAAAATATTTTTGACCAGCTTTTTGCTTTAAGTACCCGTATGTGCGCTGGCCACACTGGTCACACCCTCGCCAAGGGTGTGATGACAATTTACTAACTATTCCACAGTTGGCATTATTGAAACTGGGCACAAATTATCGCAAGAAAAGTGTTTAAAAAGTATGTATACCTACTAGCACGACAAAAGTTGATATTTGCACGGCCGCTGTCAACGTCGAGCGCTTATACAGTTGCGAATTGAATAATTTGTAATTATGACGCAAGCTCTGACGTAAATAACGAAATTCACTAATACCGTTTGCAACCAGTAACAGAATAGGGCTGCTGGAAAGCTTCAGAGGTCGTCACTGACCACAACCAACAGTGTAGCTAAGAAGAAGCAAAGATAAATATGAGTAAAATATCGCCTTCATAGTATTTAATTCAAACCTTGTGTATCTTAAAGAATATTATTTTTAATTGCAAGTAATCGTTCCTTTTTATTTGTCAGCAACACTGGTCCACACAGCTCGTCCCCCTCGCGTCCCCCCGGGTCCCCCTCGCTCGCCGAACGCTGTCGAGTTCTTGAACCAACTATCGATTCAGCGGAAAAGCAATTTCCGCGCCAAAACTTTTAAGGTCAATGACCTGATAAGGCTCACCTAACGAGATGCCTACAAATATTTGCATCCTCTTATCTTTAAATCTCAGGTAATATGTGTCAAGTATTACCTCACTGTTCTCATATTCATTGAGATTACGTTCCAATGTTCGAAACATTTAAGGCTGGTAACGATTTAAAATTAAAAATAATGTCTATTGTACGAGCTGGCGGTTACCTTTAAAATTAAAATAATACATTCGACGCCATTTTTAACTTCAATCATTACATTTATAAACTTCAATGGTACAACTCAGCCTAAGTATTACTATAACGTTTCAGATAGTCATTACCTCCGTGTTCAGAGAAGTTACTGAGAAAAGCGAGCTTTTTTTACTGAATTTAGCTTTAAAGTTGATGAAAGCCCTTATTGTTCTTCTATGATGAGGTCGCTACTTGATCACCACCAATCGGTCGAAGCAAATTTCAGTAAACAAAAATCGCGCTTTGCTCAGAACGAACTATTTTGTCAAACTATTTCTCGTGATCAGAGTTTCCGGGATTAATATGTTCGCGTAAACACAGACCCGTTTAATTATAAAAAAACTTCTATTATGATATGATAGCACGTAAGAAAAAGTAAAGTATCATCACGACCGTATCCCTTCCCGGGTAGTCAGAAACCACGCTTTGGTTAAAGATTCATTTAGCCAACTTTACTATAGGCCCATCACAACAAGTGGCAAGCTGATTGTTGATTTATCACAAAATAAATAAATTATTAAGTAAGCTCGACTAGGAATCGAACCCGGTACATCCATGGACTTATCCGTCAGACTATAGTATATAGCTATATTATAATTAATTAAGATTAAGAACGGACGATATTTGATTCTATATTGCTTTTCCTTAAAAGTACAGCGAAGGAATTATTAATTTATTAATTATTATCGCATTAAATTTGCAGTAAATTGTATCTTATGGCCAAATTATGTTGCTTTTATAATATTTCTTAAAATTGCAATTTGAGCAGTTACAAGAAACAGAATAGAGCCACGGACCCTTTTATGGAGAACAGGCTGCACTGTTGTAGGTTTCTAGCGAGGAAAAGTTAAGTTATTAGTTTAGTGGTCCTTTAATAGGTACGCAGTCTTCTGGTCAGGCAAAGGAAGAAATAGGTAAGGTCCTCCAGGCTGTCCTCTTGGTTCATCTTATTGTGTACGATCCTCCAGCCTTCTCGCTAAGTCCTGCCAGCGGGGTGAGGCGGAGCACAGTCGTATTGACTAACGTTCGTCCGTATAAGACGATTTGTCTTACAAGCTAGGTTCAGCACATTCATCTACGCTACGTTCAACTGTCAGTAGTAATGGAAATACTTCTAAAAGTGCTTCCTACTATATCCTAATATCCATCGCGACGAAGCGAATGTGAGTTCTCGGCCATTCCGCCTAGCTTTTGACATTTCTGACAGACGTAATCGTTCCTAGAGGATTGGTTGTTGGACGATTGTGCAGTCCCCCTTTCTCCGCGGTATGTCTACCACTTTGTTCATTTCGTATAGTATTTAATTTGATTGTGTTCTGAAAAGAGGGTCTGAAAGAGCGTTCAGTATTGATTTTATTTAATTAATGTCATTGTTTTATTGTGTTTTATTTATCAAAAGTAATTGAACATAACACAAATAAAACGTTTAACAGTTTATTACAAAATAATTTATGGTTTTGTATTTTTTTTGTCATTATAAACAAACTTAATAAATAAATAATAATAAATTTAAAAACACGTGGAACGTGTGTTTACAGTAATTTAATCTTAGTTTAGTATGTACATTCATACATTGGCAGATCTTTTACAAAGTTATGTTGGTAATTCGTATAAAAAAAGGGATTGTCCGTATAGATGTGGGCACACGGAGACATGTGGGCACACGGAGAGATGAGGCTCCACCTAGCCTTCCGCCGGCGTCTCGCCCTCTTCTTCTGATTTAGCTCCAAAACCGTCGCACATTTTCCGGAGGAAAGCTGAAATATTATAAGCATTCAATTAACTTTACAATATTTACGATAAATATGATTTAGAAAGCATTGTAGTAATAGTCTTCATAAACAAGAATGTTGTACAACCAACAACTCGACAACTAACTTATGAAGATGGCAGACATGAATACATTAATGATGAAGTGATGAACACATTCAATTTATTTATAGAAACCTGTTCTTGTAGAAAAAATATTAAAGATAGACACAATACATTATTATAAAGCAAACAGTAGTAAAGACGTTTTCTGTTCATGTTTCTGCCAAGACAAACTAAAAACATTTCCGTCAAGCATATAAGACCATTTAGGAAATTAAAAAAAATATCAACATGATGAAGATGTTAAATTTAGAAAGCATTGTAAAACACTCAATAAATAAATGAAAATGATATATGTATGATAAAAGAGAAGTCGAAAGCAGAAGATTGCAGAAGAATAGAAGCGTTGTCTTGTAAAATATTTGTAACTTACGATCTTAAAACTAAAGATATGACGAAATGTTGCTCTTCTACGCCATGACCTTCTTCAGGAATGCTGGAAAATGAGCGGTGGGGTCAGTCAGGCAGGGGGACACACCATACATTATTTATTGCAAAATATTTAAATCCTAATATTAACTACTATGATACTAACAAAATGTTGCAAGAGACTAGGAAATATATATATGTTTTTCAGAGGATCAAACCATAATTCTAAAATGTCATTTACATTTAGATATACTAAGTTATTTACAATTGTATATTTTATATTTAAAGGACTTATAATCATGCATTTTGTGATTTTTAACAAAACAAAGGATTCTCAATGAAATTTTATGGAGAACGGGGTTCAAATATTCTAGCGTTATATGAACTACATTAATCAAAGTATGTACTCACGTGCATAAGGGATCATTCCATCGTCGTCCTCAGCGTCCATACAATCCTTGACAACCTCGTTGACTTCATTGTCATTTAACTTTTCTCCTACAAATAAATCAGTCTTTACATTAGATATTCCAAAGGTAAAATATCGGGTCCTAATAACAACAGTTCTAACATTATGTATTAGTTTAAGATTTGCTAGATCAAAAGCTTTTCTTAAAATTAAAAAAATTAAAGGATTTTTTTTGCCAAATGATATTATAATTGTAAAGCTAACAACAAGCTCATTACATCTGATGGCGCCTTGCCAACTACTGACTCAACCAACAGTTGACATCCAAAACCAATAGATTGCCAACTCTCTATTGACATGTTGAAGACGAATGAACCAACGTTTCACAACGTCCTGGGTGCAACCTATTTCTTATTCATTAAGATGTAACACTAACATTTAAAATCATTCAATTATCTTCTTAGTTTTATTAAACTACTACTAAAATGTAGTATCAAATTGTTTTATGTAAAAATATTTAATATTGAACATATTGTTTAAAATTATAATAATTGTAACACTTTATGTAGTTATCTATTTCGTATTAAAGTTCTTGTTTTAATATTAAAACACAATAAACAGCCTGATGCCGAAATACTTTGTTGAACAGGTTCACTGAAGCCCACTCAAGACATAAAGAGCCATAAAACCCAGCATCAGCAAACAAACAAAAAGATAGATTGCTAGTGAACAAAAGAAGGAGAAAGACAATACTACAATAGACAGCACTGACCTAGGGCGAGAAGTGTGTGTGTGAGTTCAGCACCGAGCATGAGACCATTTTCGTTCTTGTCGTACAGTTTCAGACATTCCAAGAAATCTTCATAACAACCTTGGTCTTTGTCTTTCTTGCATTGGCTGTAGATAGGAAGGAATTCGTCCAGCTGAAAAAATATTGTACTTAATCTACTAATATAATTTATGAATACTACTTGTTGAGCTTATCGAGTCATTAACCTCCACTTATCTAACAACATGCACTAAGCCATCATCATGGTGGGTTATGATCCGACCTGTTATAGTTGCTTTGGCTTAGCAGAAGGATGTTATGTGTTGACGATAATGCCGATAGCTATGACTACAGAGCGTTATGTAGAGTGTGACTGACCGCGAGCTGCTTCTCTCCCTTCTTCTTGGTCCCTCCGAGTTTCTCGATGGTGGCCAGTGTGGGGTTGGAGTTGAGCGCTCTCAGGGCGTCGCCGAGGTTGAAGGCATCGATCTTGCCGCTGCCGTCGAAGTCGTAAATGGAGAAGGCAAAGGACGCCCCTAAAAGAAATAAATCATTTCTTCACCAAACGTATAGTAACTTTTCATTTCATTTGTTATCATGCAAATTGACCTTAATCTTCGGTTCAATAACACGCGATAATTTTCAAAAGAGATAAGTAGTTAAATGGAGATGTTTCCATTTTAGTTGTCAGGAATTTTGAAACGAGTCAAAATATGAAAGTTTTTAAAATATAACAGGTGTGAAAATGATGTATGTTCACAGTGATGCAACATTTTGGGAAATTAGTTAGTGCTATGTTGATATTTGTGAAGTTATGTGGGCTGGCCGCGGCCGCGCTGACGTCTGCGTGGGCGGGCATTCTTCGCCCAGAATAATTCTTTTCCTGCTGCCCGTTTGACTATACCCACTGTTTAAATCTTGTGACTCACTATCTAATTATAACTCGACAGTAAATGTGTCCCAGTTTACACCGGGTGCCTCACGTCTTTATTTCTTATTCGTTAACCTCATTTACTCGTTTGTCTAAATTCTATTTATTTTAGAATGCACAACTTTAACAGTTGTCAGGTTTTATATTTGTTGTATCTTCTTGATGAATAGCGTTGACTATACTTTGGAGATTTCAAAAAAGTTTTTGTTGAGCTTTGTATTATAAAATAGATTCGCCTTTGTGTAGCTTCGATTAGACCTACGAGTTTGTTTTACAATTATCGAATTGGATCAGAGAATTTATTAAAACTTCAACAAATAATTGTTGCAAACAAATAAAATAGTAATTACAATTATTTATCAAATTTTTGCGCATAATCAAGAATCAAGTAGTAGGAGTGGATTATAAAGTTATACTTTGTTTATGACGAAAGATTACAGTAAACTGCGGATTGTATAATATTATTATGGGCATTGCCAAACAAAAGCATTATTCACCAATAGTAATCAAATAATTATAACTTATATAAATGTTATAATTTTAAAAAGAGGCGTATAATCGACGTAATAAAGTGTGTTTGATCGAATCAGCTGTCGGCCTTGGGAGTGTGATCCCAGTGACACTTGACCTTCCTGAAGCAGCAGGCCACGTGACGGCGAGTGCACTGAAACCCGAGAGTTTCTGTGTTTGGGCGGGCGGCGCCCCGCGGTGTCCGGTTATATTTGGGCGCGCGAGAGAGGAGCGGCCAGCACACTCGGGCGCCGCGCCTCGGACCAACGCGCGCCATATAAGACTAATCGGCTAAACTTAGATGTTTTTTCGCATTATCTTATCACATTCCTTAATTACTCGTTCCTCTTGGATTTAACATCACACTTAATTTATTTACATTAACACTTGTTAAGTTGTTATCGGCCATCTCAAGTTAGTAAAAACGGCACGAACTAATGTCCCGTCTGTCATGCTTGTTTCTTAAAACATTGTGTTACAAATATTATTCAGGTATTATCTTTGTTATCAAGTAATGATCACAGGTACTCACTGTCTACGTCGTTCTTGCTGAGGTCGCTCTGAAAAGGACCAAAAATATTTCGTTACTTTGATGGAATTGTAAGTTTATGTATCGGGTGTGTACTGAAAGCTGAGTTATTATGTGCGGCCACTGTCGGTGCTCGCGAGGATGTATCATGACTTCTGTTATACAATACCATTATTTCACAACTGTATCGACACTGGGTACACTGAGTTTTTCACCGGATTTCGGTCTAGACGATGTATAACTTGGCGAGGCTTCTGAAGCGTCACTCACTCCATGTCACTGGGTCACTGTTCGCGAACTCACCATTGTGTGTGGTGTTAGTTGGGTCCCTCCCGGTCTTCACTGGCAGACGTTCAGACAAGAAGTGGGGCTCGGGAACTTTTCGCCGGACCGTTTTAACCGGCTGAAGCGGCGCACTCGTCTGGATATTTGAGATTTAGCCCAGGAATCTGCGACTGTTCTATTTTGGGTGAAGTTCGTTCGGCGCCGCGGTCGCTTCGGACCTGCGGGGTGAACTGTGGTGCGAGCGAGACGTCAATATTTTACTTTGCGGTACTTATAACAATCACTATCATCCGTCCATACGAATGGTAATACTACATCTACACTAAACTATTTCGATCGGATCTATGTCGCACATGTTGGTGAGAAACGCGAAGGTGTTCTTCTGCATTTGACGACGCTTAACTCGAAACACAACAATCATGGATTCACAGATAACATAAAAGGAAACAATGTTAAATAATACTTGTCTACGAGATGAATGAATCATAGAAATAAAAGATACTAGAATAGTTATTATGACTGCAATTTATTTATTTCTTCTTACACATACATAAAGACCTACACTAGTTTAGTAGAATGATCTTCAGCATGGGGAGACATTGGATCGTTGACGTGTTCCTGAAATTAAAACCCAAGTTAGATAAAGCAAGAAGAGATAAAAGGTCGAGCGGAGCTCACGTTATGATACCTTCCTAGGAGCCCGCTTCCACCAGCCTCGCAGACAAGAGAAGAGCCTGGCGCCGCGGGAGCGACAGGAGCGAGCCAGCGTGCCTCGCCGGGACTCCACTGACGACATTTTTTTATCTTTTATCTACAACATAATGAATGGTGGCTATGACGTACAACTTTTGTAAGGATTGACAACTAGACAGGTCCATTAAAATTGTACAGGAAGGCGCTTAACTAGTATGAAAAAATTTTATATGAAAAGTGAATATGTAGATTGAAGTTGATGAAAATGTATTATATATTGATATAACTGAAGCAAAACTAAATTGTACTTATTTGGTCCTTAAAGTTACACGATACACACATTAATCAGATATTTTCATGGTTGGTGCATATTTCGAGATATTGAGATGTAGGTCAGTTGTCTGTCACCCTGCATGATGTAGATGACGATCTGAAGAGATGGAGCGATGAACCATTCCTATACCTTCTGTAAACTCGACCTAAAATAGGCTTGACTATGAGCATCTCTGGATCCCACTTCTTGTGTGAGAATTTATTAAATTTATGTTAAATACTCCATTGATAGGTTCATCATCGTCGAACCAAAACATCCAAAATCCTTTCCTGAATGACAGAACGTAGCTTAGTGCGGGTTAACATATTAGGTGTTACAATTCTAATTAAGTTAGGTCAGTTTGTAAAAAACTAAACTGGCGCGTACCTTTTGTAGTATATTAATAGACAAGTTATCTCGGGAGCAATGCGATGACAAAAGTCTAATTTCATGGAACGGTGTTTTGGAATCTTGTGTGTCGATACAAATCTCTCTCTCCGAGTCTTCGTCGTCTTCACCTGTACGAGCTCGGATTTAAAATAATCATAGAAATACGTGAAAAAAATATATTTTTTTATAAATAAGTTAACTAGCGATTATTTTAATAAAAATACTTACGATTCAAAGTTAAAAATGTGTGAGGAATTTGTGTCATAAGATCAGCCTCCCCCGGATCAGTCATGTTTGGTAAAGATATGTTAGCGCACATCAAAGCTTTTTCAAATTTCGTCGCAACTTTCGTTTCGACCTTTGCAGACATTTCTTTACGAAGGCCTCTATCAAAGGCTACGTTCAAAGCATCGTTGACATAAGAGTCCATCACTTTGGTAATTTCATCTGAATGATTCCTCTGTTCGTTTTCTACCTTGCTTTCTTCTAACTCAGGCTTCACCTCGCTCATGTCGAATAGATTGTATATTAACATCAAAGGTGATTTTTTGTCCTCCGAATTTGATACCTTGGTATACAAAAGTAATTTTAGTCAGTAATAAATAAATACGAAATTTTCCAGATCTATTTTTAAGTATCTTGTTTATTATGTTTAGTCTATTATTAGTTCAAGACAATAACAATGTTGAATTTGGAAATATTTTGTTTATGGATTAACGTCATCGGTTGATATTATTTAAAATTAAATTTTCTAAAGATAACACGTACCATATCGCTGTCCCCATCTCCTTGGCCAATCACATTAATGTCATCATTATCATCTTGTAAATATTTTATATTTTCTGAAATAGAGGCATGTTTGTGTTGAGTTACAATATCTATTTGATGTAGCATCGTGTTATAATGAAGTGAGCGATGGAAACAGATTTGTTTATGATCGTTAACTCTTCGAATACTAACTTATATCTAATAGCATAATCTATAAATATGAAAGGTTTCGCTAAAACTTGATCGATTTGTTTTTTTAAATAAATAATAGATGGTAGGCGGACTGATTGTGGTAATTTGCCCTCTTAAGTATCCACACGTTTCGGGATCTGGCTCGAATTGCCGTCATGCCCAGTCAAGCTGGCATAGTGTTAGGAACTGATGTCAGTCTGATTCCAGTTGCTAACGTTCATGGACATCGCGCGCCACTTGCAATCCAGTGGGCGCAAGGTTACATGTCGTACTAGGGTTAAAAAAAAGAAGTTTGCCTTAATACAGGGGTGGTAGTACAAAAAAAGGAAACAGCAAAGGATGGCTGATGAATTGAATTGATAATTTTGTATGTGACTTAGACTATAAAAATTTTCCAAGATATTTTGTCAGAACTTCATCTGTTTATCTTGCCTTTACTGGACAGACTTAGACTACATGTGTAAGTTACATTGAAATCAATTTTAGATGAAACGAATATTATGTAGTGAACAAATACATTTTTGATATCAAATAGATTACCTGATTTCCTCTGAGGTGTAGAAGTTGCAATAGACATTTTCCCGTGATCATCAAATTTTAAATTTATTTCGAGATTTTCAACTGAATTAAAGGTATCTATTCCCAATATTGAATGAATATTTAGGATCTTACACAAGGGCAAATATTTCCATGACGGTCCCACATCTGGATTTTATAAAAATATTAAATTATCATCACGATCGTATACCTATAGGGGTGGTAAGAAACCATTTGCTTTTTTTTTTGTTATAGTAGCGGGCTCACGTTTAGCCAACTTTACTACAGGGTCATCCTGACAAGTGGCAAGCTCGTCGTAGTCTTTAGCATACCAAACTCCAGAAATATCACAAATAAATAATTGTGTGCCGACCGACCTGGATTAATATTTAAATAACTTGTTATTTTTAGATTTACTACCCAGTGCTTAAGGAGCAGACAATATCTACACTTAAACTTCTGAAAGCTATATTCGTCGTGAGTTATCGAGCGAGGAGAGAGATTCATGGAGGAGCTGTGACCAAAATGCGTTGAGATCTACTTTTCTAATGCACTTTCCCTAAGTATTTTGCCTGCTCTTTTCATTCCACTCGAACCGATCACTTTGATGAGCCGCGATATCTATAAATTAGCGAGAGTTATATTTATAAAGTGTATCATTTGTTTATAAATAAGTATAAATGTGAGCGTCATGATACCTGAGTCTCTCACAGCTTTGGCGAACAGAAATGCGTCATCTAACACTTGATTTACGAACCTGGTGGCCACCACAACAACATTCGAAACCATTACTTTGTCCACTGCTAACACTTAAACAAAATAATCTAGAACTAGTCCATAATCAAAATTTTCAGTATTGGCTCAAAGGTTGGCTGCCCGAGAGTGTCTGGGCCTTATCGAGAAGATACATAGTGCAATCTAGTTTGTAAATAAATAAAAAACACAACATATTTGATTTGAACATAAATGGTGAGGTGGTTTAAGCCATAATCTATATATGCTATAATGAAGCGGATGAGACGATTTAAGTGCAGTTTTTTCATCAATAGCTACAATTTGTGCTATGGTTTTAATCAATAGGTGGTAGGCGGATTGATGGTGGTTATTTGCCCAGCCTGCCGGGGCGGGGAAGTATCCACCGTACGTGCCGATAATCCCAGTAAAGTGTATCCACGAATTTCGGGATCAGGTTCGAATTGCCGTCATGCCCAGTCAAGCCGGCATAGTGTTAGGGGCTGATGTCAGTCATGAGTTCGATTGAAAATAACAAATAAAGGGTGCATTTTTTTTATATTGAAGTAAATTTTATTATCGGCAATCTGGTTTTACCTGATCTTTTTCTTTCGCTTCACAGTAAGACATTTCGAGAAAGCGCAACTCGTGGTTCCACAATGAGAACTACAGACATCGGCCAGTCCCTACCACTATACCGGCTCGACACTAGAACTACAGGTGTTGTGGGCATAGGAACTATTCAATTAATAGGTACTCACTTTCTAAATTAATTATGATTAGTAGTGTATTATTAGTTTTCTAATAATTATTATTAATGTTTTATTTATTTTGAAGTTACATTTGACATAAACAGTTTCTTTGTCATCAAGGAACATGTTTGTCATAAAGCTCTTGTTTTTTAAAATTTATTGCAAACATTCCAAAGAAAAATTATCCTCCGCGTTTCAGTTATAAGCTGCGCTATCATCACATGTTAATATTATCTAATAGCGCCACAACCGTTTCATTTAAGCTGTCTTCCTTTTTTAGCTTCGTTAGCTTCGATAAATAGAACGATTTTGGTTATATTTTATATTGACAATTATAAAAGGAAAAAACCAACTGCGCAATTTAGAATTGACATTTTGTCCACCTTTTTTTTTTACTAGCACGACTTAGCAACTGAAATCAAACGCTCATGACTGACATCAGTCCCTAACACTATGCTGTCTTGACTGGACAATTCGAGCCTGATCTCGAAAACTGTGGATACACTTTACTGGGTTTATCGGCACGAACGGCTTTCCTGCCCCGGCAGACAGAGCAAGCCCGCCATCAATCCGCCTACCACCTACTTGTTGTACTCATTGAATGTGTGTGCTATTTGCAATAATGTCAAATGCCAATTTTTACTCCCAAGGAGAACTAATATTGTAAGCTTGCCATGATGATATTTATATAAATAACATCGCTTGAAGCAAGACTTACTTTATCATCTTTTAACAAGTAAATCACCTGCCGTAGCATTATTAAAAATATATTTTTGGCGTTAACATGTTTTTTTTCCAGATCGCTTCATGTTAACATCTAATGCTAAAAATTGAACGCGGCGTATGTCTAGGATTGGTTGTCTTCGTATCGTGGCCGAGGTTATCACTTCATTTATCTGGTAGGGTCAGGCAAGACACATAGATGTGTCAGAGTCCCTGCCACTATGCCGGCAAGGATCGTCACTTGAAGGACTTCTGAATTCTTATGACCACATATTTAAAATTTCAAATAATTAGATATACATATGTATGTGTAACATTTTCTGTTTGGTATCGTCGAGTATACCTATCTACAAGTACACAATCTTTAAACACTCATAAAGTTAGCTTTACGTAAATATGAATTCCTAAACATTGGTGCTCTATTTGTGTCCGCCCAGCCAATATTCTAACCTCGGCTATTTTCGCCTATCTTCGTATTATTCCCTAACGTATTCCATGACAGTGGGCCTTTTCTTTAACGCGATCATTTCGTCTTGCGCTTGCGCATTAGTTAGGCATTTTCGAATGCAGCCAAAAGGCGCAATGTCTTGGGGTTGTAATTCTTGTGTCCGAAGTAAAACTATTTCAGATGTTTTATTGCAAGTAGATTGTATAATAAAACCGTGGGACTGCAAAAATAACTTTTACTATGTTTTATTATCACTTTTATGAGCGATTTACGATGCCGCATGAAAGTAATTACTTCACACCACAATTTTAATATGTTTCATCGTCACAGCCCCCTAAAACACAGGTCCTAGACCTTCACTGCCGGAGACGGGTCTTCCAGAATATATAGTGGGGTAATTTGGCCCATACTCGCCACGCTCACTCAAGTTAGACGGGTTGGCGAGGGTCTGATGTTAAATGATAATTTATTTACGATTCTATAAGTTGGTATTTGTGAAACCGGGACCGACGGCTTACGTCATGGATGCACAGACCGCGGCCCGCGGGCCGCATGCGGCCCGTGGGTCGAATACTGGTGGCCCGCCGACAGCAAAAATAATACTCTCGTGCATTCGAAAAATATTGAATTCTATTCCAGAATAAAACAAAAAAAATATATGTTCGAAAAGTAATGTGAAACTCGCGCGCGCGCAATTTGAATCTAGCGCCCAAAATTGCTAAGTCAAGTAACATCGCTCGCTATAGAAATCAAGAATTTTCTAGCGCGGTGAGCAAGCGAGATAGATATAGTCCCGTATTCCCGATTGCTCGCGTATCTACACGAAGCTTCCAGAGTCGTTTGCGCGGTATAAAAATCACGTTAACCGCAGCGGCCGAACAGTTCGCTTTTCATTTGAGTGAAGTGTCAACAACAGAAAGAAATAAGCGCGAAAATACAAAGCGAAGTAATAAGTGATTGAGAATAAGTGCAGTTTATTAGTGTTTTTGGGAGGCAATAGTTCTAGTGTAGATTTTAACTCGACTAGCCGGTGTCATATATTTTGATCCACATTCAACGTAGATTTCCTGTTGCAGTGTTAACCCGTCAAGTGCCGTGTATAATTGTGTTGTGAAAACGTAAGTAAAACTCTGTTATTAATAAGTGTTTCCCTACCTATTTAATCAATTTTAATCAAATTTAGCTTTAATGTTGGCTAAATATTAAAATAAACAAAGAAATTACTATTTTTATAAGAATTTCTCTAACTGTAATAATTACGTCATTATTTCAGATAAAATCTGTATAAAAATCTTAAAATTTCTGAGAAATAATATTTAATCAATTATTTTTGATAATTTAAAAAAGGATAGGTTATTTAAGTGGGTACTGTAATTGTTTTTAGGTGCTGTGTTAATCCTAGCCAGGATTAGAACGCAACATGGAGAAGCCAGGACCTAGTAAAAAACGTAAGGTTAAAGATGAAAATCGGCAGTTTCAAGAAATTTGGACTGAGAAATACTTTTTTGTATGGTCGCATAACAAAGTCGTTTGTTTAATTTGCAAGAATTCTGTTGCGATTGCAAAGGATTATAATGTAAAAAGGCACTATGAAACGCAGCATCCTTCTTTTACCAAGTTTACAGGCGAATTAAGAAAGCAAAAAATGTTGTCTTTAAAACGGGAGCTTATTGGTCAGCAAGCTATGTTTACAAAACACATTCAAGATTCAGAAACGGCTACAGAAGTTAGTTATGAAATTTCTCGAATGATAGCAAAGCGAAGTCGCCCCTTCAATGATGGCGATTTTGTAAAAGAATGCATGGAAATTGCCGCTAAGAAAATGTGTCCAGAAGCAGCAAAAAAGTTTGAGAAAATTCAACTGAATCGTATGACTATCCAAAGACGAATTATGTCCTTGTCAGGTAATATTGCGGAACAATTAATTGAAAAAACTAAGATCATGGAATTTTTTTCATTAGCACTCGACGAATCGACTGATATTAGTTCCACAGCTCAACTTCTCATATTCATACGAGGTGTTACTCAAGATTTTGAAGTCTTCGAAGAGTTATTAGGAATGTGTTCATTGAAAGGTCAAACCAAAGGAGTTGATATACTCAATGGACTTTTGGACGAGTGTTCAAAAACTGATTTGGACTTATCTAAGTTATCGGGAGTTGCGACTGACGGTGCTCCTTCCATGATTGGTATCAATTCCGGGCTAGTTACTTTGCTGAAAAAGCACCTGCAAGAAAAAAACATAAACACTGAAGATCTCATGCAGTTTCACTGCATTATACACCAGGAAGCCCTCTGTTCTAAAAAAAATGAATTTCAAAATGTAATGAAAGTAGTAGTTTCGACTGTAAATTTCATAAAATCACGAGGACTCAATCACAGACAATTCAAACAATTCCTTGATGACATCGAAAGCGAATACGGAGATTTACTGTATTATACAGAAGTAAGGTGGCTAAGTCGTGGATTGACACTGGAACGATTTCTAAATTTAATAGAAGAAATTGGAATATTTCTGGCGGAAAAGCAAAGGGATGTCCCGGAACTTAAAAATCCTGATTGGTTGTGTGATTTAGCTTATTTAGTTGACATTACAAATCATTTGAATGTCTTGAACACACGGCTTCAAGGCAAAAATCAACTGATATCCCAGCTCTATGCTCATGTAACATCCTTTCAATGCAAGCTGACACTTTTCAGATCACAATTGAATTCTGGAAATTATAATCATTTTCCGAATTATAAGAAAATGGCTGAAAAATTCAACAAAACTGCGATTAATTTCAGTTATGTAGAAAAGCTAGATATTTTGATTCAATCTTTTGAAGACAGATTTTCGGAGTTTAAAAAAGTGAAACCTCTGTTGGACATATTCAGCAATCCTTTCACTATTTCAGTTGAAAATGCGCCAGAGTCAATGCAGTTAGAAATTATCGACATTCAAAATGACCAAGATTTACGCAACAAATTCAACGAAGGAAATGAAAAAATATGTACGAAGAGTTGCGCATAAACGCTCTGAAATGTGCCAGCTTATTTGGTTCTACCTATATATGTGAACAAACTTTTTCAATACTAAATAATAATAAAACAAAAAATCGAAACCGCCTTGCAAATGAAAGTTTGGAAGCAGTTTTACGTGTTGCTACAAGTAAATTTGAGCCAAATATAAAAAAGATTGTAAGCACTATGCAGTGCCACGCTTCAAATTAATAATTTCTTTTTTAATTTTAATAAATTTTTATCAATTCTTTATTGTCTTTAACTACCTATACCTACTTCTGGCGGCCGGCCCGCTATCAGTTCATGATTTGGCCGAGTGGCCCCTAGTATTAATAAGTCTGTGCAACCCTGGCTTACGTGCTCTTCGAGGCGCGGGAGCGGTGGTGTTGTAGGTATATATATATCTGACAAATACCTATTTCTCATTTTTATGTCGGGGTTCAAAACGCGCTTTTTGGATTTTAGTGATATTGTTTTTTAACCGCCACCACCGCACCACAACTTACTATGATATTTTAATGTAGAAATAAAGTAATTATCCGTAAACATTGTATCTCTACACGAAGCACACATAGTTCACATAGTTGCACAAAGCGACATTCGCGGGGAACCAATCTACTGAGTGCTCCGAGTACTCATATCTGAAAGGACCTTCCTGTTTCTCCCTGCCGTCAGTTTAGGGCCAACATTGAACACACGAGCCTGATCAAACCTCGTGCTGATTTACTGTTGGAGCTGCCAAATTGTCCATATTGGGTTGTTGAAGACCATTTTTATGACACTGAACAACGAAGAAATTACATAATTCATATCAAGAGTCTTTCCTAAAATAAGTCTTTTTCTGAATTAATTTAGAATTAGGTACATAAATAGAACTGCCTGAAATGTTCGACGCAGTTTCTGCTCAGGCATTTATCAAGTTGTATTATTTTTTTACAATATATAATACACATCATTATTATCACAGCCACATATCACAACACGGAGTTCGAACTTCGGAGTCCGAGGTGTAACATCAATGGTCAAATCAATACAGGAATGGATAGAAAGTTACTTAAAAAACAGGATACAATTCACTGAAATAACGAAAATCACAAAATCTAAAAATATACTTTTAAAACAAATATATAGATCAGATTTTAGGTATAGTAATATAGGAATTCCACAAGGTAGTATTATCGGACCTTTGCTTTTCTTACTTTATGTAAATGACCTTCCAAAAGCATCCCCATACAAATGTATACAATTTGCAGACGACACGACAATCATTGTTAATGGTGTAGATAAACTTACGTTCGAAGCAAATATTAACAAAGGTTTGACAGACATCATTAGTTGTTTAAACATAAATATCAACAAAACAAAACTAATGCAATTTACGTCTTATAATGCTAATTCTATACCAGTACGAGTCAGATATAATGACGAAGACGTTGACGAAGTTATTTCTTATAGGTTTTTAGGTATTGAAATTGACAAACATTTAAATTGGAAAAATCAAATAGATAAAGTTTGAAGGCTGAACCGTTTCGTCTTTGCCCTGAAAAGACTGAGACAAACAGTTTCAATAGAAGCTGCAAAGGCGGCATATCATGGGTATGTGTCCTCAGTTCTTAGCTATGATCTAATACTCTGGGGAAACTCAGTAGACATAGACCGTGCTTTTATAATACAAAAGAAATGCATAAGAGCAATCTGTAATGTCTGGTATCGTGACAGTTGCAAACCTCTCTTTAAAACACTAAAAATATTACCGCTACCGTGTATGTACATTAGAGATGTATGTCTTTTCGTACATTCTCACCCAGAACACTTTAGGAAGCGTAGTGAAGTCATACCCAGACAAAAAAGAGCCAAGTTTTTAAATTTATTATACCAGCCCCCCTGCTATAAAGACATAAGTATGAAAAATGTATTTAATATGTGTATAATAATATATAATAAGCTTCGTGACGAAATAAAATTATTGCAGGGCCCTAAATTAACATTACAACTGACGAAATGGCTACTGGACCATAGATTTTATAGTGTAAAAGAGTATCTTGAGTGCAAAACAGGTTAATTAATATTGTTTTTTGTTTTAGTGTAGTTGTCATTATGATATTAGTATGTAAGTAAAGATTTGCACGCCTGCTTGCAGGTAGAATATATGTGAGTAGAACTGACTAAAGTTTTGTGACCACTGTACTGTATTTATTGCAAATAAACGATATTTCAGTTCATTCATTTCATTTCATTTCAATCAGAAGTTCCGACGTTTTAAAGTTGGAGCCGAAGGTTTGTAACTCGCAGTTATAGTGAGTAAAAGTAAAAATGTTCATCACGACTTTACTATAGGCCCATCAGATAAGAGGCAAGCTCGTCGTTGTCTTTAGCGTATCAAACTCGAGGAATATTACAAAAAAAATGTGTCGCGTTCAGGAATCGAACCCACCGTGCGGACCAAGAAGTGGTCTGGAATGGTCCAGTCCTCCCGATGCAGGTCGGCGGTGCCTGCCACCTGAGCGCCACCGCTCCCGACTCTATTTATAAAGCAAATGGCGACACACTGATATCAATACCTCTGACCAATAACTCCTAATCGATTGTTATGTAACCACATCGTGATGCAGCAAATAATTGCCCAAAATCATACAACTTTTAATAAAGATTTTTTGAGATTTCCTATAAAAAGCGATCAAACCAATTATAAAAAAAATAAACGTTACTAATTGGTAAATTACAGAAAATAATCCGTCTTTCTAATAACTAACTTTGTCTCGTTTTATTTGTTGCGAAAATCAAATCAAAATCAAAAATTAGAAACCACGCTTATAAATAAACGGATTCAAATTTTCCAACTTTACTATAGGCCAATCATGACAAGTGGCAAGCTCGTCCATGTCTCCAGCGTACCAAACCCGAAAAATATCACAAATAAATTAAATGTATTTATAAATAATTTTCAATAATAAATATTTTTGTGTCCCGACCAGGAATCGAACCCGGTACCTTCGAGTCTAAATCCACGGACTTAACCGCTGGTCTTGGTCGGAGGCAGTTAACTTATAACTACACTGTAGAAAAAGGTTGAATTCTTAAGCTTAATCTCTTGTCTCTTGAGAGAATGTCTTGCGGCATTTCGCCTTTTGTATAGATTTACAATAAAGTAATTAAATAAATAATCTCTACTGGCTGCCGTTTTTAAACCCAAGTTTCTGTATTTTCATTGTACATTTCGTGTTATTCTCTACTAAGTTTGTGTCTGGTTTAACGGTAACACGTAATGAATGAAGGTTGATTAGGAGCGCTCTAAAGTTAACAATTTATTATTAGCCAGAGGATTTGTAAGATCTACAATTTATTTAGGTTCCAGTTAGGTACATGTAGATTACCATCAGATCCAGTGGATATAGTTTGACCTAGTCTGCACCGAGCAGACGGAGATGGCAGGAGGCTGTCCGCCGAGCTCTGCGCAGATCAATGAAATCTGAACAGGGTTGGCACCACATTCCAAATATAATAACTTACCTATTGAGGCATCGATATATACGAGGCCCAAACTGATATAAAATTCTAATAGTTTGTAGTCGCACCTGAATGTTTATTCCTATACCATAATTGGTACATGGCAAACGGTACGTTTTAAGGTTGCGTTTTCTGTTAGTTACATCGATGATTGGGTTCATAAGTTGCAGTATGACACCGAACAAAGATAATGGTTAGTATATATTGTCTCAGGTACGTAAACAAATATTATTCAATAATATTTCTTGGTAATTCTACCTCCGCGGTCTAGCGGTTAAGTCTATGAATTTAGACTCGGAGGTACCGGGTTCGATTCCTGGTCGGGACACAAAAATATTTATTAATGTAAATAAATACATTTAATTAATATTTAATTTATTTGTGACATTTCTCGAGTTTGGTACGCTGGAGACATCGACGAGCTTGCCACTTGTCATGATTGGCCTATAGTAAAGTTGGCTAAATGTGAATTCGCTTATTTACAAGCGTGGTTTCTGACCACCCCGAAAGGGAAACGGTCGAGATTATACTTTACTTACTAACTCTATACAAACGTTCTTGACCTAAGGAAATGTGTCTCTTAAGAAAATCACGTAATAACCCGTACAATTATAAAACCTCAGCATTAAAATAATGTCCGTGGTCTAGTGGTAACAAACGTTGCCGTGAACTCGGGAGGTCGTGGGTTCGATTCCCACCGGGGGCAATTTGTACATTGTATAATTTGTCTCGGTCTGGGTGTTTATATGTATAATATGTATTAATTTACAAAAAAAAAAAAGTATAATATGTAGTTTATCAACCATCTAGTTTCCGTAACACAAGCCTCGTAGCTTACCACGGAAACTAGATGGCGCTGTGTGACCTGTCTGAAAATATATGTATATGTATATTTATATTAATATAATTTCAAATATGTGTGTCAACCCTAAGGCCTGGCAGTCGCGACTCGTCCCACTCTCCCCCGAGCCTCCACCGCGAGCTGTTCCTCATCTCGCCCTCACCGGCCATAACTCCAAGAAAAATGTGATTCAAGTGCTTCAATATTCCTGGTTGTTAAAACACATCTGAATGGTATGTCAAGCTAACTAATAACATTTAAAATCTACGGCCTTACTATAAAAAGAATAAACTACAGTTTGAGTGGTTATGTCATAATTATTCTATATAATTATTGTAAAGCGATCCGCAATCATAGTTATACTTAGAACAATACCGCACATAACATAACAATTCCAGGGGTCTCAAGGATAGTATTTATTATTATTTCACATTGGTAATTAGTAATAAATTCACGATCCAAAGGTCTTTGCTACGAGTACCTAACTCTTGTAATAATAAAATTAACAATCTTTTAAAAGCATAAGTACAGTTTTAAGTTACAGTTAGTTAGTACAGCACAGGCTATATGTTAGTTGTACAAATGGTGTAACACAGTGGAATTGCTACCTCCACACCAAGCTACTTGTGTTATGCAAGTAAGATTATTATTCTGGGTTATAAATTACAAACAAAAATAGGAAGTGCGTAGTTAATTAATACTATTAAATGTTACATGTATTCATAAGTAAAGTATCCTCACGACCGTTTCCCTTTCGGGGTGGTCAGAAACCACGCTTATAAAGCAGCGGATTTATATTTAGCCAAACTTTACTATATGCCAATCATGACAAGTGGCAAGCTCGTCGATGTCTCCAGCGTACCAAACTCGAGAAATGTCACAAATAAATTAAATAATAATTAAATTTATTTATTTAGATAAATCAATATTATTGTATCCCGATCAGGAATCGAACCCATTACCTTCGAGTATATCTAACGAACTTAACCGCTAGACCACGGACACAGAGGAGATACATATATGTATGAACACATATATGTATATTAAAGAATACACCTGTTTTTTTTTTACTATTCAATGTTATTAATAAAACTATTTTTCACGGCATCACTACAACAACAAGATAACTTTTGTAACTTATCCAAAAAATATCCTAAATACCCGCCAAGATCCCGCTGGGGAACGGGGGACTATTCCCAACCAGGCCCATTCAACATCTGGGCCAGAACGACTTCGCTATCTGACAGCATCAAATCAATCCATCGCGTCTTACGAATAATGTGTCAATAATACGTTAAAAACGATTCCAGCTTCCTTTCTGCATGGATTAAGAATTGGAGACCAAAACAAGATGAAGGAAATGTCGGAAGATGACCCGAACATCGTGGAGGTGGTTCCCATCCCGGTACAGATATTCCTGTGGAGACAGACTACTCCCTTCGTCAGACCGAGGCTGGGAAAGGTCCACGACTCGGCATGTATGGTCAGTAAAGCAAAACGCCTGAATAAATTCTTATCAATTGAAATAATATGATTCACTTACTATTTATTTGTTCTTACAGTTCTGTCAAAGAGCGCCCGGACATCACGTAAGTAATGGCTTACATTTCAGCCGTTTAACATTTCAATTAACGCTATTATATAGGTACAATATATAATTTAGTTACAACTTGTACTGTTACAGTTATTACTTCCATAAATACTATTTTATCTTAGCATATAAGTAGCCTAGGTTGAACGGTATCCCTTGTGGGGTGGTCAGAAAGCAGCGGTTAGTCAACTTTACTCTGTCTATCGCAAATAATACACTAGTTCGTAAGGCTTATTCTTCTTTATAGGCCCTAGTCCTACCCTTCCTCTGCTGGAGATGGACTTTCTAGAACATATTTTTAGAACATTTGGCCTTCTCTCTATGCTTGCCCGGTCTAATGTCATAAGGTGTAGTGTATATCTCATTGGTATAGTCGGATTCGAACTGCAGCCGTTCCCTGTCTCTCTTTAATTGGTTTAAGGCCTCTAAACCAGACACAAATTAATAAATTATTTACCGACCGGGAATTGAACCCTTTATCAACTCCACAATTATTTTTGAACAGACTTAAAGACATGTTTCCAAGAGACGTTAAAAATAAAAATAAAAAATTTTGAAGGCGAACGACAAAGCTTTAACATCAAAACATTATTTCCAATTTCGCTATTTTTAACAATAACTGCAGTTAGTATTATATTTGTAATAAATTAACAATTATAATAGCTGTTTATCAGCCTATGTATATATGTATGTATGTATGTGACACTCTGGAGACTGGAGACCACACGCGTTGGACGATTTTTATGATTCTTACATCATCGATTCGTCTTCACGCGAGTGTTTCTGAAGATATGACATTAATTAAATTTCGTTAAGGCGACAACCAGAGGCCATATTGTGAAAAATTAAAAAAAGAATGTCGACAAACTATATTAAGTGGGGTATCATAGAATAGGTATTTGAAAATCAAGTTAAGGTTTGTCTTATATTTTTTTATTTCGAGTGACCATTTAGGATCTATAACGATTTAAAGTTCGTTAGCAAACATTATTATTAAAAATTTTCATGCAAGTCCCACATGTCTTCACATGTCTCACATGTCTTCACATGTCTCACATGTCTTCACATGTCCCACATGTCTTCACATGTCTCACATGTCTTCACATGTCTCACAACCTACCTACCGATAATAAAGATGCAATAAAGTTAATATATAAAAGTAAAAACCGTATCCCTTTATAGGTGGTCAGAAACCGTATCCCTTTATAGGTGGTCAGAAACCGTATCCCTTTATAGGTGGTCAGAAACCGTATCCCTTTATAGGTGGTCAGAAACCGTATCCCTTTATAGGTGGTCAGAAACCGTATCCCTTTATAGGTGGTCAGAAACCGCAACCCTTTATAGGTGGTCAGAAACCGCAACCCTTTATAGGTAGTCAGAAACCGCAACCCTTTATAGGTGGTCAGAAACCGTATCCCTTTATAGGTGGTCAGAAACCGTATCCCTTTATAGGTGGTCAGAAACCGTATCCCTTTATAGGTGGTCAGAAACCGCAACCCTTTATAGGTGGTCAGAAACCGCAACCCTTTATAGGTAGTCAGAAACCGCAACCCTTTATAGGTGGTCAGAAACCGTATCCCTTTATAGGTGGTCAGAAACCGTATCCCTTTATAGGTGGTCAGAAACCGCAACCCTTTATAGGTGGTCAGAAACCGCAACCCTTTATAGGTGGTCAGAAACCGCAACCCTTTATAGGTGGTCAGAAACCGTATCCCTTTATAGGTGGTCAGAAACCGTATCCCTTTATAGGTGGTCAGAAACCGTATCCCTTTATAGGTGGTCAGAAACCGCAACCCTTTATAGGTGGTCAGAAACCGCAACCCTTTATAGGTAGTCAGAAACCGCAACCCTTTATAGGTGGTCAGAAACCGCAACCTTTTATAGGTGGTCAGAAACCGTATCCCTTTATAGGTGGTCAGAAACCGTATCCCTTTATAGGTGGTCAGAAACCGCAACCCTTTATAGGTGGTCATAAACCGCAACCCTTTATAGGTGGTCATAAACCGCAACCCTTTATAGGTGGTCAGAAACCGCAACCCTTTATAGGTGTTCAGAAACCGCAACCCTTTATAGGTGGTCAGAAACCGCAACCCTTTATAGGTGGTCAGAAACCGCAACCCTTTATAGGTGGTCAGAAACCGCAACCCTTTATAGGTGGTCAGAAACCGCAACCCTTTATAGGTGGTCAGAAACCGCAACCCTTTATAGGTGGTCAGAAACCGTATCCCTTTATAGGTGGTCAGAAACCGTATCCCTTTATAGGTGGTCAGAAACCGCAACCCTTTATAGGTGGTCAGAAACCGCAACCCTTTATAGGTAGTCAGAAACCGCAACCCTTTATAGGTGGTCAGATACCGCAACCCTTTATAGGTGGTCAGAAACCGTATCCCTTTATAGGTGGTCAGAAACCGCAACCCTTTATAGGTGGTCAGAAACCGCAACCCTTTATAGGTGGTCAGAAACCGCAACCCTTTATAGGTGGTCAGAAACCGTATCCCTTTATAGGTGGTCAGAAACCGTATCCCTTTATAGGTGGTCAGAAACCGCAACCCTTTATAGGTGGTCAGAAACCGCAACCCTTTATAGGTAGTCAGAAACCGCAACCCTTTATAGGTGGTCAGAAACCGCAACCCTTTATAGGTGGTCAGAAACCGTATCCCTTTATAGGTGGTCAGAAACCGTATCCCTTTATAGGTGGTCAGAAACCGCAACCCTTTATAGGTGGTCAGAAACCGCAACCCTTTATAGGTGGTCAGAAACCGCAACCCTTTATAGGTGGTCAGAAACCGCAACCCTTTATAGGTGGTCAGAAACCGCAACCCTTTATAGGTGGTCAGAAACCGCAACCCTTTATAGGTGGTCAGAAACCGCAACCCTTTATAGGTGGTCAGAAACCGCAACCCTTTATAGGTGGTCAGAAACCGCAACCCTTTATAGGTGGTCAGAAACCGCAACCCTTTATAGGTGGTCAGAAACCGCAACCCTTTATAGGTGGTCAGAAACCGCAACCCTTTATAGGTGGTCAGAAACCGCAACCCTTTATAGGTGGTCAGAAACCGCAACCCTTTATAGGTGGTCAGAAACCGCAACCCTTTATAGGTGGTCAGAAACCGCAACCCTTTATAGGTGGTCAGAAACCGCAACCCTTTATAGGTGGTCAGAAACCGTATCCCTTTATAGGTGGTCAGAAACCGTATCCCTTTATAGGTGGTCAGAAACCGTATCCCTTTATAGGTGGTCAGAAACCACGCTCCCAAAGAAGCGGATTACTTTACTATTGGCCCATCATAATTAATCCATAAATATTGAATGTCAATTTTGTATAGGTACATAACTATTAACCGCCTATACTTCAACACCTCCGTATACGCTTAGTAGTTCGACATTGCCTATTTCTAAACATACGGGCGTGTCTCTCTCAATTAAAGTATGAAATATTGTGAAATTGACCATCTTATAATAGACATATTATCAAGCTTTTTGGCAACGGAACAATGGGCTTGTTTTTTTTTTATGATTTTTAGTTGATTACGACGCGGTCGGGTATTTTAATTTTTTAAATTAACTAATTTTTTTTTATTTCTTTTTTTGCAAATACGAGTAGGAGCTAAAAGAAGCTTGTAAGGTTTGTATCCATTTTTGTTAATTTCTACTAAAATATATATTTAAATAAATCCTACCAAAATAATTTATTTAATGTATTCTTAACTAACAGGGTAATTTAATAACCTAGGTTTAGGAAGTATACTCGTAGCAACTGACAAAGCTCTTTTACAGCACCATCCATTTACAGCACCATCCATTTACAGCACCATCCATTTACAGCACCATCCATTTACAGCACCATCCATTTACAGCACCATCCATTTACAGCACCATCCATTTACAGCACCATCCATTTAGGAATGTTTAATTTAATAGTTTAAAGGAAAGTTTAGGTGATTTGTTTTATTACTAACAGGGTTACATAATGTTATCGATATTATATAGAATTGTATATTTCCAGTCGTTCGAAAAGGTGTTGGTTCAGAACATTCGGTTTGGTCTGTCGGCGAGCCTCTCTGATGCCTTAGAATCTATCCCGCGATGGAGGTTCATACAATCTGCCCTTCCGCATGTCATGCATGCTTTGGCTGCACTTTTGCAGAACAGGTACTTATTCAAAACCCATTTTTATTTTAAAGTAGACAGACTTTTATTTTATTTTATTTTATTTTATTTATTTGGAATAACAAACAATTGTACAATAAGGATACAATACAAATATAGATTACATAGTACAGGTAATTATACAATTAACACCGTTATCCACAGATAGGATATATAATTATAGAATGTACAAAGTTATAACAAACTAAACATTAAGAAAAAATAAGAAATTGTGAAAAATAATAATAATAATAATTAAAAAGCCTATATAAATTTTAACGTTTCTTTGACCTTATTCTTATACCTACATGCAGATAAAGCAAATATGTCTACATTAGAAAATATATCATTATATGAGCACACAAGACGTCTTAATGGGGCACGAACAGCAGCGTTAGTGCGGGCTGCAGTAGTTACAAATAAGCGATGCTGGCACACGTCGCGCTGCGGGTTCGTGGGAATACGGTAACAGAGTTTACTATTAAGATCAATACAGTCATATCTATTATTGCATAAACCATGAAGTGTCATGGCATCCAACAGGATGCGTCGATTTGCCAAAGTCATCATAGTATATTTATCCAAAAGCAGTTCATACGAGAGCCGGGAGCGAAAGCTTCTATATTGTACAGTACGAAGAAACTTACGCTGCACTCGCTCAAGTAGGACAGTATATTTATCATAGATCGGATTCCAGATTTGTACCGCATATTCAAGTTGTGGTCGTATTAGAGAGGTGAACAAGTGTGTAAGTGTGGACGGGCGTTTAAACTCCTTAGATGATCTCATTACAAAGCCATACATCCTGTAAGCCTTATTAAGAATATTCTCAACATGTATGTCAAAATGTAATTTAGAGTCTAACTCGACACCAAGATCACGAACTGAGTTGAGTTTCTTAAGAGGAACATCACATATGAGGTAAGAGTAATTAATTATGTTAATTTTCTTAGTAAATGTTATAGTGTTGCATTTGGGTAAACTTAAATGCAATTTGTTGTTAGAGCAATAGCTGCTAAACCTATTTAGGTCTTCTTGAAACCTGTGACAGTCGTCTATATTGTGAATAGGCAAAAACAACTTGAGGTCGTCAGCATAAAGAAGAAAACGACAATGTCGGAAACATTTACCAATGTCATTAATAAAGAGGATGAACAACAGAGGCCCAAGAATAGACCCCTGAGGTACCCCCGACGTCACACAGAATGTACCAGACTCATAACCATTAATAACAACCTTTTGCATTCTGTTCGTTATGTACGAGACAAACCAACGCAGCAAGTTACCTCGAATTCCGTTGTAGGCAATTTTTTCCAACAGTATCTTGTGGTCCACCTTGTCAAAAGCTTTCTGAAAATCTGTATACGCTGAATCGACTTGAATCCTGCTATCCATGCATTCAAAGAGGTAGGTAGTATAAATAAGGAGATTTGTGATAGTGGACCTTCGTTGAACAAACCCATGTTGTTCTTGGATGATGTTATTATGTATAGCAGGGTAAATGCTACTATGAACAAGACGCTCAAAGAGTTTTGACAAGGTGGACAAAATTGAGATAGGACGATAATTCTCCACATTTGCCTTTGACCCACTCTTATATACTGGGGTAATATTTGCCAATTTCCAAATACTAGGAAATGTACCCTCTTGGATGCATTTATTATAAATGTAATAAAGAGGGATACCAATACTGCAGGCCGTATTTTTGAAAAATGAAGGTGGTATGCCATCTGGGCCAGGACCTTTAGTTATATCAAGGTGTTTTAATTCGTTAATAATAGTTTTGAGGGAAAAAATAGGATTATTAATATTTATGTTATTGATATCATTGTCAACAGGCGGATTCCACGAATTCACATCCAATTCTAAGTCAGAGGGCTCATACACCGATTGAAAAAAAGAAGAAAACATGTTACAAATATTCTCTGGCTTATTTGATTGCATGTCCCTGTAATACATATTTGATGGAACACCAGAGTTCTTTTTGCGGTTTGAGATGTACGTCCAGAAATATTTGGAATCTTTATGTATAGATTCCTCAACAGATTTAATATATTGGCTATAACACCTTTTAGACTCCACCCTAAATCTTTCCCTGTATAACGCAAAAACCTCATAGTCCGACACATTTTTATACTTCTTCCACTTGACCCAGGCTTTGTTCTTTGATTTAAATATATGCATTAAAGCTGGGGAGAACCAAACTGGTGTATTATTCTTTTTAGGAGGCTTTGTTGGTACATACATTTTCATAATACCATACAAACGTTCATAAAATAATTCAACGGCACACTCAGTAGAAATACTTGCAAACAAAGACTCCCATTCAAGCTCATGAAGTGCACTATTAATTTTGGAGTAGTCTGCCTTATCGAAACATAATTTACGTATAGGTCGCCGCGCCATTGAGTCATTTTTAATATCCAGCTGAGCTGTAACATAGAAAGCAGGGTGGTGTCTATCCTGAGGCAAAAGTGAATTTGAGACAAAAGAACATTCGCAATCAGAGTTAGAAATAAATAAATCCAAAATGCGACTGTTTATATTTTTGGTGTTGTTAAATTGAGACGCGTTATTCATTGAAAGAAAATTAACAAGTTCTCTGCCAGCCTGGCTTGTATTATTATTTATATTAGGTAAGCAGTGCATTCCATCAAAATCCCAATCAAGGCAAGGCAAGTTATAATCACCAACCAGACAGAAACGTTTAATATCACTAGACATAACAATATCCTGCAAAATGTTAAGGTGCGTAGTGTAGATTTGTAATGGTTGTCTCGGTGGTATATAGACCGCGCTAATGACATGAAAGCCGTAGTCTACGGCAGGCAATCGAAGTAGCACGTGGTCGACGGCGGGCAGGCAGGGCGCGTTGACGCGCACGGATTGGAGCCCGCGCAGCACGGCCACCAGCACCCCGCCACCATCCCGTTTGCTACTAGCCGCTCGGTCTCTGTCGCTACGATAAACCACGTACCTGCTGTCTATAAATTCCTCATCATTGATATCGGGTATGAGCCATGTCTCAGTAAGGATTATTATGTCAAAGAAATTTGACAATATATTCATATACAAAGTATGTAGCTTGGTTCGGATCCCTCCACAGTTTTGGTAATAAATAGATACCTTATCTAGCTCGCTGCCGTTAATAAATCATATGTTATAGTACCAGAAACTGAGTAACAGGTATTATGCGTCGCCATTTGGATAAGCATACCTAGACGGGACCTAAAGCAGCAGAAAGATGCATATAACTTGTAATAATAAGTGAATTTGTAAGTTTGTTTAGGATAATTATAGTGAAATACATAGCGAGTTAAATACAATAATTTTGAATTGTTATTTGGATTTATAAAATAAGTATTCATATTGGTTAAAATATTAATAATATGTAGCAAATAAGGATAAATATGGATAGGATGGGAAAAAAAGGCAAATACTTTATGAATAAGGGTTTTTATTACTGAAGAGGTATTTTCTATTAGGTATAAATATGTAATAATTGCTTTACAGATATATAAAAAACTGGTTTTAACATATAAATACAAATTAATAAGATAATAATATAGATTGTTGTATCGATGAATTGTGTAGATTGTAAGTATATGATGTGAACTCAAGAAATCAGTTGCTGTATAAAATAATATATTCATTTTAAATAAAATTAAATATTGTAGTTTTATTATTACGATAAGACTGCAACTATTAGATAAGTAGACAATCTTGTGTACTCAACATTGCTGTCAAAACAAAACGAACTTATTAATGTAATATGTCCCTCAAGTTGTAAATAATGCTGTATTAATATAAAGAATAAGGTTTTGGAAATAAATATTATAAACAATAGCAAAAACTTAGAAAGCAATATGATCAAGAACGCATAATTAAACATAATTAGAACAAAGGCTAGAAGATAGTTAATAATTAAGTATAGTAAGGGCGTAGCTATAGTATTTAAATTAAAATTATTTTGTGTTATGTATAGGCATAAAGGTAACTTATTACAATTATTTGTTAAAATAAATATTTTCATATTTTTAAGAATTCTACTAAAACATAACAACTTGCCTTCGCCCCAACTATTCATTATATTTATAATTAATTCATTAAAAAGGCAAACGTCAATTAAGCAAGAAATAACTAAAATCACTAAAATAATAATAAGTTCCTTTTTAGGATTTAGAGCGAATTTTGGCAATATCACTAGTCGAGCGAACAGCAAATACTGGTGATGTTTCTTTTTCACGTACAAGAACACATCCATTCTTAATCCAGACAAAACGGTAATTATGCTTTTTAGCTGCGTCCCGAGATTCCCGAAAGAGTTGCTTATTTTTCAATGTAAGATGCTCGTTAACATACACTTTCTGTGCCGGTCCAGGAATATGGATTGCGTCAGAGGATACTCCTTTTGCCAATCGAACCGCTGAAATAATATTATCTCGCAATACTCGAGTGCCAAGCTTAACGATAATGTTTTTAGGTTGGGAATTACTCGAATTGGGGTGTGGGACACGATGCACAGAGACAATATCCTTTTGGTTAATTGACTGCTTAACTGCTATACCTAGGTTCTCAACAATTGTCACAAGGTTTTCTCCACGTTTCTCTGGGACATTGCTTAGCTCAATATTGCATTGCCGAGCCTGCTGCTCCATCTGATCGATCCTATTTTCTAAAAAAGAAGTACGTTTTTCTTGTTGTTCCACTATAGCCAATCTGTTTTCCAACATACTCATGCGTTGTTCCAAAGCTGTAGATTTATCATTTAATTCATCGTATTTTTTACTAATAAAAAAAACGGATTTTTTAACCTCTTCGAATTCGTTCAACATTTGGGTCATCTTTACATCTTGCTTTTCAAACCACTTCTCCAATATTTCAACTATATTATTTTGAAATGTTTTCATGTCCTCAAGAACAGGCATTCCGGCTTCATCTAGAGCAACCCGATTTCGAAATGTCACGTAATTAGGAGGCGACTGCCCATCCAGCAATGAGGATGAGTTTGTAGTATCGTTGGTTCTTAATTTAACGATTTCCTCGGGCCGGTCGAATGTACTATTCATTTTTAAGTATTGATATTAAAAC
The DNA here is from genome assembly GCA_910589645.1 of Tinea semifulvella. Classification (NCBI taxonomy): domain Eukaryota; kingdom Metazoa; phylum Arthropoda; class Insecta; order Lepidoptera; family Tineidae; genus Tinea; species Tinea semifulvella. The sequence continues at coordinate 12,542,283 of OU342602.1, forward strand.
AAATACTATGACAAACTATTATAATGAATAAAATCACTACACTTCGCGTATTTTATAATGACGGTGAAATATTAATTCTCAGTACCGAGCGCACACGCGTATTCGCCGCGAGGACTTGTATATATTATTCACGAAATAAAATAATAAATTATAAATAATATCTATTGTGTAATAACATGGTTGCTGTCCACTATTCTGCTTCTCAGCCATACGTATATTGTATGATTCCACTAATAATTATTGTCTTAATTTCTCTCGCACCAACTTCTACTATGCAAAGTTGATATTTAAATCCGTTTCTGAACTTTACTAACATAAATATTTATTTAAAGAAAAAAACACGATATTACCAACTTAAACTGCACATTTTAACTGAGCCTGTGTTAGTCACAAAATGCGGGATCACGCAGATGACAGAGGGAGAAGACAGACACTAAGATGTTTGTCTTCTCCCCGCGCTTACAAATAGATTACCAGTGATGTTGCATTAACCTAAGTTTTAACTGATTGCTTTTAACCATCAGTTAAAGTTAAGCTCAACGTCATGTTCATTGATATATGATAAGATGGTATGTGATAAGCTAATTTTATTTATTCATATGATTATTTCAGAGTAAAAGACAACATGCAGACCTTGGGTAATGTAGAGACCAAGTTACTGTACACCCTGCACTGGATCATTCAGGACGCCTCCGACGAGTGCTCCGACTCTGACTATGAGAAGGGGATCTTCCATTCCAATCCCTTCCACTATCTCTTCTCCATACCCACCATGACAGTAAGTTTGTTATTGTTTTACAAATCACATTAACCGATAGATCACATTAACTGATAGATAGAGATAATATTTTTTTTCTAAATAGTGAAAAGTATTATGTTTTGGGTACCTTTTAACCAAAGCTGTGGCTGGATTGATAGTAAAGTGTCCTAAGATTTTTTTTTTTTCAGCTATTTGTGTATCTGTTTGCACCACTGTCACATCACTTGAAGGAGTCTGACTTCTCCAATTATCGTCTGGAGAATGGGCTGAAGATCTGGCCGGCCATGTGGGAGTTCCGGCACCCCGAGGCGCCCTGCTTCAGCTCCCACGTCAAGCCCAAACCCAAACCCCTCGGGGGGAAGGCCTCCAAGAAAGCACAGCATGCTGATATATTTCTAGGACGTTAGTATTATATTTTTTGCAAACCAGCGTGTGTTTTTAGTCATTCATTTTTAAAAGCTAAGAACAATGTATGTTAGCATGTGGAAAAATGATTTTCATTGCATTTGATTATCTGTTTGTAACTTGTTACAAACATTCATTACATTTTTTTCATTATAGCCCCTAGAACACAGCGTTCTAGACCTCCACTGCTGGAGATGGGCCTTCCAGAACATATATCTGGAGAATTTGGCCTACACTCGCCACGCTGGCCAGACGACTAGGCGAGGCTATGGTGTCAATTTTTAATGACAATTTATTAATGATTCCACAAGTTGGTATTAGTGGAACCGGGACCGACGGCTTAACGTGCTCTCCGAGGCACGGGAACGGTGGTGTTGTAAATCTATGACAAATGTACGTAAAAAAAGTGTATTTCTTATTGGTATGTGTGCCGGGTGGGTTTGAACCGAATGTAGTTGTAGAATTTAAGGAACGCGTTCTTACAACCGAGCCACCACCGCGCCATACAAACATAATGCTTATGAATTAAAAACGAAAGTAACAATAACTTATACAATCAGTCATAAACAGTACAGTCCATAAGTTATACTTATATTAAATAAATAAATATTTTTATCCAGACAGGTCACACAGCGCCATCTAATTTCCGTGGTAAGCTACGAGGCTTGTGTTACGGAAACTAGATGGTTGATAACTACATATTTTACTTTTTTTTTGTAAATATATACATATTATACATATAAACACCCAGACCAAGACAAATTATACAATGTACAACTTGCCCCCGGTGGGAATCGAACCCACGACCTCCCGAGTTCACGGCAACTTTTGTTACCACTAGACCACGGAGGCGGTCAAAATATTCCTCCAGTACTATCAGGTATTACACCGGACTCATATTTTAGTCCATTGCTTTTTATGATATTGTATCACGACTCAAAACTGTACAGTCTGAATAATATTGAATCTTATAGAAAACGTATACTGTCATCAACATTGTATAACAAATGATTCAGATTGATTAAAGGAGAGACTTTACTTTTACAAATCACTCCACATTTCGACTAGTGACAGTTTTATATTTTCTGTATGACAGGAAAGTATTCGAAGGAGGAGGGAGGCCTCAACGAGAGTCCCCCCAGCAAGTCTGTGTCGGAGGTGACCTCGAAGCAGGCCAGCACGGAGGAGGAGCCCTGGCTGTCCTCTCCCAAGGACACCATCTTCCCGGAGACCATCCCCGAGGAGAGCTCCAGCACGGAGGAGGAGCACGTGGTCGGTATATTCCTTCCTCACTCAATTGGCCCAGAAAATCCGATGATTACTTTAAATATGTGACACGTACAATTTTGTCCTCTTGATCGTGGTGATAATCTCTAGTAAATGCCGTGTCCACTCTAATTATATATGAGGTTACTACAGGTACTTAGCAGTAGTCTTTATTTTTGTATTGAGCACTGTGGCCACGCTATGGGGGAGGGGATATTTTGTCCTGTGCGTGAGGCTCGGTTGCGAAATAGAAAGAGGTGAGGTTAAAGAGTGTTTTTTCCACTTGTATGCGGGAAGGTTGAAGACAAGTTGTGACCTTGGTGGTGTGTTCCAGTTCATCTACCGTCTCCCGGAGTCTCCCTTGTGTCCGGGAGTCAAGGAGCCGTACACGGTGTACTGCGCGGACCCGAGCCTGTTCCGTCGCCCCGACTCCGGGATCAAACCGTTGCCGCAGATATCCAAGATGAGGTCAGTATGTTCCGGCCCCTCGACACTACGCAATATCACAAATGTATAAAATAATAATTTTCTTGATGATATTTCGGATTTGTCTAAATAAAAGAAAAAAGCTTTCGAAACTAACTTTAATTTAATAATAAAAACACATCAGAGTGTACGAGTTTTTTTTTTTTTAATTTATTTATTAGGTACACAACAGAAATTGCAAGAAATAAAAAAAAATTAAAAGTATAAGTTTCTAATTTCTACTTTTTATATGGTGTAGTTCTTCTATGTGAATAATACTTTAGATATGCACAATGCAATGAAATCTACACATTTTCACTCATTCACACTTACAATTTACACCTTCACACACCTACACATTCACATACACATACACTTACATAATGATGCGTAGATGGATTTTTTAATTATTGTCTCTGTATTTTTATTCTTATGTTTATTTTTAATAGTTTAAATTGTTAATAATCCGTTCATGCTATATGTTTAGTGAAAATAATGTTATTCCGTAATTGGCTAGGTGTTCGGTAATCATTTGAATGTAAATATTTATTTGCAAATACAGCTGTGGAATAAGTAAATAATAAATAAATAAATAAATATTGGTAAATGCTGTGACACATAATTGATAGATACATATATTAGATAAATTATAATTATATTATGTTATGTGTGTGATAATATTTTTATGTACTTCTGTACTATAAAAACAAACCCCCTTCCTCTGCGTGCGCCGTACCGAGCGGTCGTGTTTTCTGTTTACCACAACAACAACTGCGACTATCGGGTCGCACCGGTGTGTAAAAGTGACGGCAAGTCATATCTACTATCGCGCCCCAACTACAGGCTTGTCGTGAGTAGTTCATCTTTTACACAGTATACGCAAAAAATACAGATAAATATACGCTATGATACGATCTCCCGATAATGCGCGGCACTTATCTCAACCAAACTTATCTACAATTGGCACTGATGACGCGCCTGCCTCTCTAATCTCTCGTAAACGTAAAAAGACCGAAGTGCAGAGAGAATTATTGGAGAGTAAGGGATTGAACTCTGCTTTGATTGAACTTAAAAAAGATAGCGACGCAAAGTATTCATCTTTAAAAGATGCCATAGAGGATCTTAAGGCACAAAACGAGAAGCTACTGCATATGAATAGTAATATCGAAAAACTACTTGAAGTTTCTATAACCCAGTATAAGGAACTTAGTACGAAATTTGAAATACTAAGTAAAGATCATTCTTATGCACTTAATAGAATAGATTACCTCGAAGTTCAAGTAGAGCAACTTCTGAATACATCACAACAAACAAAGTTGGAACTTAAGAATATTCCTGTCCTAGAAAATGAAGATCTCACAAAAATATTCCAGAACGTGCAGAAGAAGGTAGGATTATCTCCTGATTCTTCACAAACTTTGAATACCTTTAGGTCAAAGAGTTTCCAACAACCAATTATTGTTGAATTTCAGTCAAAACATTGCAGAGATACTGTCCTAAAAGCAATCAAAAACTATAACTTAAGTAACAAGGATAACAAAATTAACACTGAAGACATTGGCCTGGCATGTGACAAAAAGCCTATATTTGTAAACGAGTCTCTGACTCCCACTGCTCGAAAAATCTTTTACCTTGCACGCAATATTAAGAAAAACAAAAACTTTAAATTCTGCTGGACAACAAAGGGAAAAGTTTTTATTAAGGCTGAAGAAGGTTCACCATCTATTCATATCAAATCTATTAGCCAAGCAGAATCCATGATGGAGATAGGGTCATCCTAGGAAGTTGATAGTTTGAGGCCGGATACTTTAATTATTATATTTAACACAGCTATCTACAATCATAAAACTATTCATAACAACATACTTATTACTCTACCTATATACATTATATAATTAATATATATCTACATTATAATATTACTATATCTACATAATAGAATAATGTAAACCATACTGTATCGAGAACGGTTATTGTTTCTTTCCTAACCTTAACTAATTCATTAGGCCAGTTTTACAGGCCAAAATACAAAGAAACTGGTGATGACTAACGTAGAAGATACTGCGTTTTGATATTAACTCTAATGTTAATGTTGGTCAAACACTTTAATTATTGTGTTGTATTTAACATTTAACACAGCTATCTACAATAATAAAACTATTCATAACAACATACTTATTACTGCCTATATACATAATATAATTAATATATATCTACAATATAATATTACTATATCTACATAATGGAATAATGTAAACCATACTGTATCGAGAACGGTTATTGTTTTCTTTCCTAACCTTAACTAATCCATTAGGCCAGTTTTACAGGCCAAAATACAAAAAACTGGTGATGGCTAACGTAAAAGATATTGCGTTTGATATTGACTCTAATGTTAATGTTGGTCAAACAGTTATGCTTGACAGCCCTGAGAAATTTCTAACTGTATATAGTTGCAATCCCCGAAATATTAATATAATTGCTCAGAACATTAGAAGCTTTAACCGCAATATCCATGACTTTGAAATACACCTTGATAGGCTAAAGGTCTCTATGGATGTCATTGTTTTAACAGAATGCTGGCTTTCCGACTACTCTAGGCCCTACTATATGAAAAACTACCGCATGCAATTAACGAAAAACATAATTAATCAAAACTCTGGAGTTATCCTGTTGGTGAAGAATGACTTGCAAGCAACTATTTATGAGCCTCCTTTCAAAGATGCAAATTGTTTAATAACCACTATAAATAAGGACACCGTAATAGTGGGGTTATACAGACCTCCATCTTTCAAAAATCTGGACAACTTTTTTAACTCGCTTGATTCCTTGCTATGTGACCTCAAAAAATATAAAAATATATTTTTATTGGGAGATATTAACATAGATATTAGCAACACATTAAAAAACAATAATCAAGAGGCATACCTAAACATTCTCGCCTCTCATGGAATGCTGCCTGGCCACACCCTACCTACGCGCATCGATAGCTGCCTGGATCATTGTTTTATAAAATCCAAATTAGAAGTGAACACGTATGTTTGTAATTCAACGGTAACAGATCACGCCTCTGTCATAGCTACCGTCTGCAAAGGCCCTACTAAAAGAAGAATGACCCAACCTTCTGTAAACATAAAAATCAATTACGATGGTGCTATCGAAGACCTTAAACAATACGACTGGGCTAAATTCTACAAAGATGCCGATGCTAACTATCTGGCTGACTCCTTTATTACAATTATTACCGAAGCCCTAAATAAGCACACTACAAAACGTCCAATCAAACGAAAATTTGCTAGTATTAAGCCGTGGGTAACCCCTGGACTAGTCCGTTGTATGAGAAACCGTGATAACCTACATAGAAAGCTGAAACACGATCCAAGCAACAATATATTAAGTATTACTTATAAAAGATACCGGAACACTTGCAACAATATATTACATAAATTAAAACAACAGTACGAAGCACATGAATTATTAAAGCATAAAAATGATTCTAAAATGTTGTGGACTACGATTAAACGAATAAGTAACTATGGGAACAAATCAGATGCAGCTCTAGACCTGCTGCAATCTTTCTCATCTCCTCTAGATTCTGTTACTGAAGCTAATAAATATTTTGCGAGTGTAGGATCAAACAGGGCCTTGTCTATACTGAAACAGAACAACATATCAGAGTCTCAATTAGTTGCTACGACGACTAACGATAATTTACACCCAAACTCCCTTGTGTTATTGCCCACTGAACCAACAGAGATTCTACTATTAATAAAATCACTCAAGCCCAACTCTGCACCTGGTTGGGACAACATCCCATCTCTGTTCATCAAAAAGGCTGCTTCCGCTATTGCGCTACCTCTTACACATTTATTTAATAGTTGCTTGTCTACTGGTGTATTTCCACAATGCCTTAAGAAATCCATCGTTATTCCAATATACAAGGATGGAGACAGAGACTGTATTTCCAATTATAGGCCAATTTCCCTACTCCCAGCAATTTCAAAAATCCTAGAAAAAATTATGAACAATAGACTTACGAACTATCTTTCAAAATTCAACCTCATTTCTCCTAATCAATTCGGATTTAGAAAGAAGATTTCAACTACGGATGCTATAGAATCACTCGTCACGCAGATTATTACCAAATTGGAATCAAAACAGAAGTGTCTCGGAGTTTTTCTCGACCTCGCGAAGGCATTTGATACAGTTTCTGTCCCCATGCTCATGCGAAAGTTGGAACATATCGGGGTTCGTGGAATGGAACTGCAACTGTTTCAAAATTATCTTAGTGATAGGGTCCAGATGGTTAAAATCGATAATGTTGTCAGTCCTGAGGTTCCTGTCTTGTTTGGTATTCCGCAAGGAAGCATTATCGGACCCACCCTCTTTTTAATCTACATTAATACCCTATGTAACTATAAACTTCCTCATGCTCAAATTATCACTTTCGCAGATGATACAGTAGTTTTATTCAGTGGTGATAATTGGTCAGATGTCAAAGACTTTGCCGAGAGTGGCTTAAGACGGGTGTCCAATTGGCTCAGTAATAACTTACTAACCCTAAATTTAAGTAAAACAAAATATATAGCTTTTAGCATCAGTGTAAAGTCTCAACCACCGGACTCTTTCTCATTAATAGCCCACTCCTGCATTAATACCTCTAATGAGTGCAAGTGCCTTGTGGTCGCATCAGCGGATTCTATTAAATACTTGGGTGTAACTATTGACAAGTACTTGACCTGGAAAAATCACATTTCTACACTTGCTTCTAGAGCTCGGAAACTTATATATATTTTTAAAAACCTAAATCATATAGCCGAAGGCTCTATTCTAAGAAATGTATATGTCGCTCTGTGTCAGTCTATACTAACATATGGTATTAGTGTCTGGGGAGGTGCAAACAAAACATCCATGCTAACAATCGAAAGAGCACAGCGCGCTATCCTTAAGGTGATGAACCGAAAACCAATGAGATATCCCACTGCACTTTTGTATAAAGAAAATAATGTGCTTACTGTGCGCCAACTCTTTATCAAGTACATTGTTACAAGACAACATACTAAACCGCAAATTATCAATGCTAAGAAAAGGAGACGGAATGAATTTGTATACTCTGTTCCTCCTTCTCGCACTAGGTTCTCCCAAAACTCATTATTATTCTTGGGCCCATTTTTGTACAACAACATAAGCAAAAAGGTTACAATAAAGAACCTCTCCAAATTCCTTCTGAAGAAATCTATTGACATATTCCTAAAAAAACTCGACTACTATGAAACTGAAACCCTACTAACGATAATACAGTAGCTGTTTTAAAATTAATATTAACCCATTTTTATGTTCTTTTAACCAGGATTTGAACCCGTTTTATTAACAAAACGAGATCATTAGCATTTCGTCAATGTATGTATCCACGTATCTATTTGGTATACTGGGGTATGTACGTATATATTTATGTGTACGTATATGTATGTGTTTTGTGTATGTGTATGCGATATATGTACTTGCATGATGTAACTAATTAATATACAAATTACTTGCTGTGCAGATATACTCATATATATTTATGGATTTTTACAATTTTGAAAACAATATTTTAGATACTTATCAGAGTTTATTTAATTTCTATTTGTATAATTTTTTTTTTTTTACCAATGTAATACAGTAGTGAATTCTAATGCTATATTGTTAAATTTAATTTAGATTATAGTAATATCTGCATTAAGCACTTGTAAATCATAAGTGGATATCTAGTATATCATATATTCAGATTAAATAGGTATATTTTGTAATGCAGCTAAGTAGTGTATCATTGCTTGAACCATTTTTTATTTTTATATTTTTACTATTGTTATTGTCTAGAATTTATAACACTAAACCAATTGTTAATCTTTTAAGTTTTGTACTGATTAAGTTAAAGTTCTTTACCGTTTTTATTGTTTGTATCTAATTATTGAAACATGTTTATGTAAGAAACTATAATATTGTCTCATAACAGAAACTTTTTACTACTATAATTTTCTGAATTAAGTATTTTTTTTTTATTGTCACTGTATTTGATCTGCTTACAAAGCATATACTGTGCACCCGAACCTACTTAATCCGGTTTTAAACTGAACACCTCTTCGCCGGCGTGTGCGCAGGCAGAGAACATCGCCTATCCGTCGCTCAGTTTTAACTTGACGGAGGGTAATGCGACAACTCTTTTGTTTATAGTTACAAAATATTTTCTTTTTTATAAGATTATTTATTTATTTATAGGTCTTGACAGTCTTTGAAGAGCTTGAATAGAAGTGCTTGTGAGAGGTACCTAATGTCATATTGTCCACACTGGTGTGCGTATACTATGACCGATTGAATAAATTATAATAATAATTCGTCCTAACTGCCTCCGTGGTCTAGCGGTTGGGTCCGCTGGAGACATCGACGAGCTTGCCACTTGTCATGATTGGCCTATGGTGGGGGTGGCTAAATGTAAATCCGCTTACTGTATCGTGATGATACTAAAATACTTTACTTTTTAGTTTAGGAGTATAACCAACAATCTTACACTCCCTCTTCCTTCTCCACCCTCCCCCAGTCCCCTCACCTTTTCTACAGACACACGCACACACACTTACATACTATACTTTACTTGCTTTTGTGTAACCTCTTTTTCAATCTTTTTGTATGATCATTGGAAAACACTGTCTCCTGTTATAGAGTACAACTCATATTTAAAAGGGTGGGTGTCTGGGCGTTGACTGCCGACGGACAGACTTATACATATAGGTTTAGTTCGGCTGCAAATGTCTGTTTTTCCTGTACCATTATGCATAATGAAATATGTTATTGTTTTCATATCTTGTAACTTTTTTACTGAATAAAGATATTATTATTATATTATTAAATAAATTAACTAAGCATCAATTGGAGCCAAATTCAATGTTATGATTTGTTATCTTGTCGAAGGTTGGCATCAAGGAACATAATACAAGGTCGGCATATTGTCAGTGACACAGTAAAAAAAAACAATTTGAAAGTTCACGACGAACACGAAAAAAGGTTAATTACTTATATAATAATATATGTAAAACTGAAGAATATGGATTACCTACATGATATGTTTGTTTGTTCCAGTTCGTCTGACAAGGAGTCCCTCTCGGACAGCGCGCCTCCCCGAGACCAGGGGACCCCCACAAACAAGGGCGGGAACAAACAATCAAACGTAACGTATTCCTCTAGAACTACGACCTAACATCCCATCTCACTAATATTACACACACTTTGTTTATAGTTATTTTAAGCCAAAACATGTTGAGCTGTCGGTCCCGGTTCCATTATGAATCGTTATTACATTGTCATTAAAACTGGCACCAGACCCTCGCCAACTCGTCTGGCGAGTGTTGGTCAAATTCTTCTATATCATCTGGAAGGCCCATCTCCAACAGTGGAAGTGTTCATTTATATAGTAATTTTCAAAGTTACAATATAAATGAACGTAAGCTATTTATTATGTTTTGCGTTTATTATAATTAACAGAGAAGTACCTAAATTATATTATAAACTATATTTTTGATTATTTTTGTTATTGTGTTGATGTTCCTATTACATTATTACCTCCAGTTCTATTCCTTGTCTTCACATTGCACTCTCCATGCAAAACAGATATTTTGTTTAAATTATATCGAGTTCGATTTCAGTGGGAATGTACGGTAATACACAAAGAGCGAACACACATCAGAAGAACGCGGCCCACATGTATCGTCTCCTACAGACTAAGTGGTTAGGAATGTACGGTAATACACAAAGAGCGAACACACATCAGAAGAACGCGGCCCACATGTATCGTCTCCTACAGACTAAGTGGTTAGGAATGTACGGTAATACACAAAGAGCGAACACACATCAGAAGAACGCGGCCCACATGTATCGTCTCCTACAGACTAAGTGGTTAGGAATGTACGGTAATACACAAAGAGCGAACACACATCAGAAGAACGCGGCCCACATGTATCGTCTCCTACAGACTAAGTGGTTAGGAATGTACGGTAATACACAAAGAGCGAACACACATCAGAAGAACGCGGCCCACATGTATCGTCTCCTACAGACTAAGTGGTTAGGAATGTACGGTAATACACAAAGAGCGAACACACATCAGAAGAACGCGGCCCACATGTATCGTCTCCTACAGACTAAGTGGTTAGGAATGTACGGTAATACACAAAGAGCGAACACACATCAGAAGAACGCGGCCCACATGTATCGTCTCCTACAGACTAAGTGGTTAGGAATGTACGGTAATACACAAAGAGCGAACACACATCAGAAGAACGCGGCCCACATGTATCGTCTCCTACAGACTAAGTGGTTAGGAATGTACGGTAATACACAAAGAGCGAACACACATCAGAAGAACGCGGCCCACATGTATCGTCTCCTACAGACTAAGTGGTTAGGAATGTACGGTAATACACAAAGAGCGAACACACATCAGAAGAACGCGGCCCACATGTATCGTCTCCTACAGACTAAGTGGTTAGGAATGTACGGTAATACACAAAGAGCGAACACACATCAGAAGAACGCGGCCCACATGTATCGTCTCCTACAGACTAAGTGGTTAGGAATGTACGGTAATACACAAAGAGCGAACACACATCAGAAGAACGCGGCCCACATGTATCGTCTCCTACAGACTAAGTGATTGTCATTGGGTCGAACTGAAAAGTATTACTAGTAGAAAGGGATGAGGAATAGCGATAGATTTAGAAATACTATTAATGACTGTACAGCTATATATGACTATACAGGGTAAATATTTGAAGTACGGCTACTTACTAAACTACGGGAAATATTATATTATTATATGTAGTGTATGTATTGATATTATGTAGTGTATGTACCTTATGTATTAATAAAACGTTATGTGTATGTATTATTAGTATTTAGTTTATTATAGTATTTATTATTGTAGTTTAGATAATATTGCATATTTATTACGTAATCATATTTCTCTAATTGCACCTACCTTACGTCTTTAATGTTTTACAATGTCCCTAAGGTTGGCTGTCAGAGAATGTCTGACATTAAGTCCGCCCCTTGTATATATTGTGCAATAAAGTTTTAATAAATAAATTAAAAATAAATAAATAAATGCTGACAGGAGTGTCGGAGCCAAATCGAACCCGTTTTTAAAAAAAAAACGAGATCGTTTTATACCTGTAGTTTCCTTAATTATGACGTTTAAGCTCATTTTTAGATTAGAAAACCTAATTAATTTTATGTACCATTAAATATATGATGTCAGTAAAACCGTAGCGTGTTTTTTGATAGATTAATAAAGAACTGTTCTGTGTGTTCTAATAGCAAAGTTGTATGTGTGTAGGTGTCGGCCGCCTCCTTCCTGGACGTGGCGACCCTGCGCTGCCTGTTCAGTACCCAGTGGCAGGAGGAGGGGGTCTACTGGGCACTCCACTACATCTACAACAGGTATACACTGCCTCCCCACTCTCCACTATATCTACAACAGGTACACACTGCCTCCCCACTCTCCACTACATCTACAACAGGTACACACAGCCTCCCCACTCTCCACTATATCTACAACAGGTATACACAGCCTTCCCACTCTCCACTATATCTACAACAGGTACACACACCCTTCCCACTCTCCACTATATCTAGAACAGGTACACACAGCCTCCCCACTCTCAACTATATCTACAACAGGTACACACTGCCTCCCCACTCTCCACTACATCTACAACAGGTACACACAGCCTCCCCACTCTCCACTATATCTACAACAGGTATACACAGCCTTCCCACTCTCCACTATATCTACAACAGGTACACACACCCTTCCCACTCTCCACTATATCTAGAACAGGTACACACAGCCTCCCCACTCTCAACTTTATCTACAACAGGTACACACTGCCTCCCCACTCTCCACTATATCTACAACAGGTACACACTGCCTCCCCACTCTCCACTACATCTACAACAGGTACACACAGCCTCCCCACTCTCCACTATATCTACAACAGGTATACACAGCCTTCCCACTCTCCACTATATCTACAACAGGTACACACAGCCTTCCCACTCTCCACTATATCTAGAACAGGTACACACAGCCTCCCCACTCTCAACTATATCCACAACAGGTACACACAGCCTCCCCACTCTCCACTATATCTACAACAGGTATACACTGCCTCCCCACTCTCCACTATATCTACAACAGGTACACACAGCCTCCCCACTCTCAACTATATCCACAACAGGTACACACAGCCTCCCCACTCTCCACTATATCTACAACAGGTATACACAGCCTCCCCGCTCTCAACTATATCCACAACAGATACACACAGCCTCCCCACTCTCCACTATATCTACAACAGGTACACACAGCCTCCCCACTCTCAACTATATCCACAACAGGTACACACAGCCTCCCCACTCTCCACTATATCTACAACAGGTACACACAGCCTCCCCACTCTCAACTATATCCACAACAGGTGTTTATAAATACCATAGTCCATGTCATCAATTTCTGTTCCTACCATCTTTACGCTGATGATTTACAACTAATATTGCACTTTCACCCGAACAATATTAGCGAAGCTATTCATAAAATGAACTCGGACCTGGAGGCCTTGCGTGTTTGTTCCCATAGTCTTGGGCTTCTGGTCAGCCCCGGTAAGACTCAGGTAATGATCCTGGGTACAAGAGGCATGTTGGACAGACTAGACATGGATTCTCTCTCACCATTATACTTTAATGATATACTTCTTCCTTTCTGTCAATGTTTTAAAAATCTCGGCCTTTATATGACCTGTGATTTGTCATGGTGTTGCCAGGTGTCAGAGATTAGTAAGAAAATCTTTGCCAGCATGCATATGCTGAGACGACTGCAGTATTTCATTCCGTTCAAGGCGAAGCTTATGTTAGTAAACTCGTTATTGCTCCCTTTAGTAGACTATGCTGACATTTGTTATCCTGATCTCACAGAAGAGCTGCTAAATAAACTGGATCGCCTTCTCAACTTATGCATACGCTACGTATTTGGTTTGCGTAAGTATGATCATGTATCCGATTTTCGAAAACAGTTAAATTGGCTCAATATCCGTTTTCGCAGGTCTACACATCTTCTTGTCTTTCTTTACTCCATCCTCTACAATCCGATAACACCTTCGTATTTAAAATGTCGATTTGAATTTCTTTGTGACTCTCACGACCGCCCTCTCCGTTCTTCTCAGAATAATCAACTCATTATCCCGTCTCATAGTTCTAGCAGATATTCAGATTCGTTCACTGTGTCTTCCGCTCGCCAATGGAACAGGCTCCCACTGACGATCAGACAGGCTCCCTCTGTTCAAATTTTCAAACGTTTACTTACCACCTATTTTCTAAACAAGCAAAACAGTGTTTCTTAAATTAATATTACATTTTATTTTTGTGTTAATTTATATATATTTTTTTAATTTATCATTTACTGTTTATTAGTGTGTAGGCTTATTTTTAGCTTTTTATAGTTATATGTATGTATTCATGTATTTATTTATTCTTATATGTATTATTAGTATGTAGTTTATAATAATAAATTTGCACCCACGCATAGTTTCTCCACACTCCCAAAGGTTGGTTGTTAGAAAATGCCTGGCCATTAAGCCCGCCTATGTACAATTTTAGTGCAATAAAGTATTTAAAATAAATAAATAACAGGTACACACAGCCTCCCCACTCTTAACTATATCCACAACAGGTACACACAGCCTCCCCACTCTCCACTATATCTACAACAGGTACACACTGCCTCCCCACTCTCCACTATATCTACAACAGGTACACACAGCCTCCCCACTCTTAACTATATCCACAACAGGTACACACAGCCTCCCCACTCTCCACTATATCTACAACAGGTACACACTGCCTCCCCACTCTCCACTATATCTACAACAGGTACACACAGCCTCCCCACTCTCCACTATATCTACAACAGGTACACACAGCCTCCCCACTCTCTACTGTATCTACAACAGGTACACACAGCCTCCCCACTCTTAACTATATCCACAACAGGTACACACAGCCTCCCCACTCTCCACTATATCTACAACAGGTACACACTGCCTCCCCACTCTCCACTATATCTACAACAGGTACACACAGCCTCCCCACTCTCTACTGTATCAACAACAGGTACACACTGCCTCCCCACTCTTAACTATATCCACAACAGGTACACACAGCCTCCCCACTCTCCACTATATCTACAACAGGTACACACAGCCTCCCCACTCTCAACTATATCCACAACAGGTACACACAGCCTCCCCACTCTCCACTATATCTACAACAGGTACACACAGCCTCCCCACTCTCTACTGTATCTACAACAGGTACACACTGCCTGGGACTCTTCACTATATCTACAACAGGTATAAACTGCCTCCCCACTCTCCACTATATCTACAACAGGTACACACAGCCTCCCCACTCTCCACTATATCTACAACAGGTACACACTGCCTCCCCACTCTCCACTATATCTACAACAGGTACACACAGCCTCCCTACTCTCTACTGTATCTACAACAGGTACACACTGCCTCCCCACTCTCCACTATATCTACAACTGGTACACACTGCCTCCCCACTCTTCACTATATCTACAACAGGTATAAACTGCCTCCCCACTCTCCACTATATCTACAACAGGTACACACAGCCTCCCCACTCTCTACTGTATCTACAACAGGTACACACTGCCTCCCCACTCTTCACTATATCTACAACAGGTATACACTGCCTCCCCACTCTCCACTATATCTACAACAGGTACACACTGCCTTCCCACTCTCCACTATATCTACAACAGGTACACACTGCCTCCCCACTCTTCACTATATCTACAACGGGTATACACAGCCTCCCCACTCTCCACTATATCTACAACAGGTACACACAGCCTCCCCACTCTCTACTGTATCTACAACAGGTACACACTGCCTCCCCACTCTTTACTATATCTACAACAGGTATACACTGCCTCCCCACTCTCCACTATATCTACAACAGGTACACACTGCCTCCCCACTCTCCACTATATCTACAACAGGTACACACTGCCTCCCCACTTTTCACTATATCTAAAACGGGTATACACAGCCTCCCCACTCTCCACTATATCTACAACAGGTACACACTGCCTCCCCACTCTTCACTATATCTACAACAGGTATACACTGCCTCCCCACTCTCCACTATATCTACAACAGGTACACACTGCCTTCCCACTCTCCACTATATCTACAACAGGTACACACTGCCTCCCCACTCTTCACTATATCTACAACAGGTACACACTGCCTCCCCACTCTCCACTATATCTACAACAGGTACACACTGCTATAATGTCAAAGTTACTTACTAAAATTGTCAAGTGACCTTTAAGGAAGTCTCGCTCGCACACTCGCAACATTAGGAAGTCTCGCTCGCACACTCGCAACATTAGGAAGTCTCGCTCGCACACTCGCAACATTAGGAAGTCTCGCTCGCACACTCGCAACATTAAGAAGTCTCGCTCGCACACTCGCAACATTAGGAAGTCTCGCTCGCACACTCGCAACATTAGGAAGTCTCGCTCGCACACTCGCAACATTAAGAAGTCTCGCTCGCACACTCGCAACATTAGGAAGTCTCGCTCGCACACTCGCAACATTAAGAAGTCTCGCTCGCACACTCGCAACATTAGGAAGTCTCGCTCGCACACTCGCAACATTAAGAAGTCTCGCTCGCACACTCGCAACATTAGGAAGTCTCACTCGCACACTCGCAACATTAAGAAGTCTCGCTCGCACACTCGCAACATTAGGAAGTCTCGCTCGCACACTCGCAACATTAAGAAGTCTCTCGCACACTCGCAACATTAGGAAGTCTCGCTCGCACACTCGCAACATTAAGAAGTCTCGCTAGGAAATAAAATTGCGGACATTTGTGAGATATAACAATTATAGATTTGTTTTAGTAAAATAAAGGAAAATAATAATAAATGTTTTCTCAATAGTAACTCAAACAATCTTTAACAATGTTGGAGTGTGCGAGCGAGACAGGGTGCAAAGCTTAATTTTGATACTTTTATTTATTTATTCATTTTGACTAAATAAGTGCATCTACACATTGACCAATTCGGAAACATTAAAAATATATCATATGACTATGAACAGATAGAGCTTGATTCTATTTCATTACAAGAGTACTATAAATACTATGACTTCCAGATTGCGAGACATCTGCGACGAGTTGTCGAAGCAGACTGTACCGCGGAAGAGAAGCAACTCCCTTCCCATTCCCAAGATAGAAGTGTCTCTCTACCAGAGTCCGGAGATGAAGAAACGGGACAGTCTCAAAAACTTCATTGAGCTCCCGGACCTCAAAGACATGCCGGGAACCGACCCTGTGCCCGCACAGGTAACAAACGCTTGCGCCACATCTTATCGGACATACCAATGTTAGAAGACGAAAGTCTTGAACCGATGGGTTGTTCCAGTGATGTCGAGATGTTCCAGCGGAGACGTGGACACTGACAGTGGGTGATTTATATTATTTAGTGTTTGTCTATTAGTAGCACGAATTTTATCGTCGATTCGTCCTGTTCCTCAATGAATGTGTCGCCTTGTCATCAGTAAGGTTCCAGCATGTAGTCGGTGTTGTCTGGTGTTACAGGAGGAGGAGACCGGAATGTGTCGCCGCGCGAGTGAGAAAGGGAAGCGCAAGATGAAGATGTCGGATCTGCGCGCCTTCGTGGAGAGTCGTCTCCTCTCCAAGTCGGAGAGGGCGCTCCACAACATCGGACAGGACGAGCACAAGTTCTCTGTCGTCCACACTGCAGTGGGTGCATATAAACTCCTATGTCTTTCCATTTCCTCTCCCAATAACCATGATGGAGACTATTGTATTATGTCAATTTGGGATGTGCTGCTCCAAATACAAGCTATATATTTTTTGACATGTAAAAGAGCAGAATACAATATATTTATTGTCCTATGCCGACTGCAGAATAAATACTTATTTACTTGTAACTTTAAAAAAAAAACACGTTATACGTGATTGTTTATAATACATGGCTGATATTGTGTACACATGCTTTGAGTTTTAGCAATGTCTATACACTATATCCATTATTTTTAGAAACTGTAATGCTAAAATTTGTTTTGTGTGCCTACTTAATAAATAAATAAATTAAAATTAAATTGAATTGATAGTTACGGTGAAACCATCGACCCAAGCATTCGCTGGTAGCTGCAGACACTTCTCCTAGCATGTCACTATACTCGTAGACCTAATACTAAACGAATTACAGAATGGTACTGGTAGTAGTATAGTGGAGCTAGTGAACTTTGTCAACCCTATATGCAGGGTTACCTAATTTCCTATAACCCGGACGAGTACATGTATCCTTTCTTTCCTGTACCAGTTATCCTGTGATGTCCAACTCTTGATTTTATCAGGTTATTTAGGTCCAAGCTGGCTGAGCTTTATTCTAGAGGCAAGCGACCGCAAGCGACGGACGTGTCCACTCCTCCGCGGCCCTACAACCAGTGACGTATTATTGTGCATAAGTCTACCCTTTTATTGACCGTGTATACATTATTGAAATAGTGTGGAAATTCGTCATTCATCGTCGGCAATTAACACTAAAAAACAATAATAAGAGGATTCAGAATGCTTAGAACTCCCGAAAAGTCAAGCTCAGTTCCTGATTTCTCAAAGTTGGATGATTTAGCACCAAAAAGTTTCGTTGCAGCCAAAAATAAAAGAAAGAGACCTTTGGAAACCCAGGAACAAAACTTGAACCTAATTGGTGATGGAATAAAAAATGAAATTAAAGACCTCTTCCAACAGTTTCAGTTTCAGAATAGTGAACAAACAAATACTATAATATCAACATTGAAGGATATTCAGCAGACAAATACTCGTAGTTCCATACAAAATACAATTGTACTGTTGTCTGAACAAAACACGGAATTTAAAAACAGAATTAATCAGTTGGAGGTACAGGCTAAGAAAGACAGGGAACGTATAACTTTATTAGAAAACAAGCTCGAGGATAATCAACGTCTGGACAGAAAATCTAATATTGAGATCAAAAATGTACCCGTACAAAACTCTGAGACAAAGTATGATCTACTTAATATGGCATTTGGATTGTCGGAAAGCCTCGATTTAGATTTACAAAAATCAGATATTAAAGATATAATACGGATTAAAAACAATAAACAAAACAGCACAATCTTAAAAGAATTTACAAACACCTTTATTAAAACTAAAACTCTGAAAGCGGCAAAAACCTTTAACCTTAATAACAGCAATAATAAACTGAGTGCAAAGCATCTGGGTCTTGTTACCAGTGAAAATACCCCGATATACCTATCTGAGAACCTCACCCCAAAATCTTCCAGGCTATACTTCCGCGCAAGAGATCTAAAAGCTACAAAAAACTACAAATACTGCTGGACAAACTTCGGGAAAGTATACCTACGACAAGACGACCAGTCACCAATCATCACAATCACAAATGAAGAACAAGTGAACCAGTTACAAAATTAATAGAACTAATTATAAATGATAAACCTTATTTCCTACTATTTATATTTAAAGTGTTATTATTGTAGTTGTTACTTACTCGATTAATATAGACTCAAAATCAGTCTCACAGTTGCAAAAATTTTGTGTAAAAAAATTATTAAGTGTTATTTTAATTATTTTAACGGAAGTGCCTCTCTTAGTATACACAAGAATTTTTTTACAAATTAATATTCATTATAAACCATCTGAATATTACTTTAATATACAGTTATACATATAAAATACTCAACTGAACACTAAAATTAGGTAATTATTCTCCTAACCTGTAAAATAGATAATATTTTGCATACAAATCTTAAACTCTTAAATTACTATTTATATATTACAAAAAATATAAAATAAAATAAAAATGTATATATATATATATATATATTATAAGAAATAAAATATTTCAATTAAAATAAAAAAGTATATTTTATAAATTGGCTATAAATAAACCTAAAGTTATCATTTATCAATATAATAAAAAATAAAATAAAAAAAAAGTTTACTTTTATCATATTCTATTCTAGGTAATAGCATCATTGAAAAGTCGACCTTTAGCTAAACGAAATAGAGTACACTGTAGTTTATGGCAAATTGTCACTCATGTATTTTAGTTAAAGTAAGTTACAAAAACAGATAAAAACTACTTAATTAATAAAATTACAAAATATATGCGACTAACAGTATTTTAGTAACCTAATATCAAAACGACTTGCAATTGTATAAAATGATGGACGACCTCAAATACTTGACCAATGAACTAGACTCTGTTAATAACATAACAAGTTTTAAATGCTCTTTAGATCAATTACACAAATGTATGCCACAACAAATTCCTACCTATTCAGTTGTTACCCAAAATATAAGAAGCATCTATAAAAACTTAGATGACTTTGACATAAATATAAATCAAATTCATAACACAATTGATATAATAATATTAACCGAATGTAGAATAAACCTCAATAAACCATTTCCAAATAAACCCAATTATTGCTATTATTACACTACAAGAAAAGTCACACAAAATGATGGCGTCGTAGTTTATATAAAAAACTCGATACAGCATAAAATAAAAGAAATCGTCCTATCTGGTGCTTCCTGTCTTGAACTGTCTGTTCCTAACTGTACGATTATTTGTATTTACCGATCCCCTTCTAATTCAAACCCTGAAGACTTTATAATATCATTAGATTCATATTTAAATTTAAAGCATCTTAACAAAAATGTTATTCTAACTGGAGACATAAATATAAATATTATAAAGGAAAATGTTAGTACTAACAGTGTTAAATATTTGGATATGCTCGCTAGCCATGCTTTACTGCCCGGACATAGAATTGATACAAGGATAAATAGCTGCCTAGACCATATAATAACTAATCTTGATCCTAAAAAGTTCTATGCTGCTATAGCAGTATTAGACTCCACGGTTACGGACCATAACATGACTATCATTAATGTATTCTCAAAAAATATAAAAAAACCTATACAAAAAACAAAAACAATAACAAATTATTCAGACGCAGTTAAATCATTACAGAATAAAAACCTGTCAAAACTATTAGATTGTAATGACCCAAATTTATTGACTACAGAACTAATTACGGCGTTAACGGACTCGCTTGCTGAATGTACTGCTGTGGTAACTATACCAAATAATAAACGATTATTGAAACCATGGATGACTCCGGGAATTTTGAAATGTATACAAAATAGAAACAATTTACAATAACAATTAAAATTAGATAAAAACAATGAAATAATTAAAATTACTTATCGTAGATATCGTAACTTTTGTAATAATTTAATAAAAAAACTAAAACGACAATATGAACGTGAATTATTAAATAAAAATAAGAACAATAACAAAACTTTATGGAAAACTATAAAAAGTATATCTAGCCTTAACGCAATAAAAACAAAAAATGTAGACCTAATAAATCTTAAGAGTACACCTGAAGTCTCGGCTGAGTATATCAACAACCACTTTAATAACGTAGGCAGCTCACTTGCTAAGCAGATAAATGATGACCCCACATCTTTAAACTCAATTGAATATCTGGACTATTTTGACTCGCTTCCTTCTCAAGTTAATTCAATAGGAGTAGTAGAACCTGTACATTCAGATATTGAAGCAATAATCTCCAATTTAAAATCTCAATCAGCGGCTGGCTGGGATAACATACCCACCAGTTTTATTAAAATGTTAAAAAAGGAACTAAGCCCTATCTTAACTCATTTAAGTATTATTTGCTTTAATCAGGGTGTTTTTCCTCAACTCTTAAAATGTTCTATAATACACCCAATTTATAAGAATGGGAACAGAGGCGATATTAATAACTATAGACCCATATCCGTACTTCCTGTGATTTGTAAAATTATCGAAAAATTAATAAATAAGCGCCTCATCAACTTCCTAAATCATTACAGTATTCTTTCTAAAGCTCAATTTGGTTTTCAACAAGGTAAAAGTACAGAAGATGCTATCACAGGTCTAACCACTAAAATCGTTAACAACTTAGATAAAAAGAAAAGAAAAACACTGTGCATTTCACTTGACCTAAAAAAAGCATTTGACACCGTCTCTGTTCCCATCCTCCTCAAAAAGCTTTTTAAGATTGGTATTCGCGGTTGCTTCTTGGAATTAATTACCAGCTACTTACGTGATAGAACACAACGAGTTAAATTGGATGACACAATTTTTAGCACCGATCATATGTCTACTCAATATGGAGTACCACAGGGTAGTGTCCTCGGACCTACCCTGTTTCTAATTTACATTAATGACCTTACTAATATTAACCTAAATAACGGTAGCATATTCTCCTACGCCGATGACACTGCCATACTTTTTCATGGTAGTTCCTGGCCTGAAGTATTTTTAACTGCTGAATCGGGTCTTCGAATTGTCACCACGTGGCTTAGGCTAAACTTACTCACCCTTAATGTAGACAAAACAAACTTTATCACATTTTCCATTCGTAATTCTTCACAGCCAAGTCCAAATCTAAAGTTAATAGCACATACCTGTCAGGAAACCCAATCAACTGCATGTAACTGCAAAATCATAGAAAGAGTCTCTTGTTTTAAATATCTCGGTGTTATAATCGACCAAAACCTGACATGGTATCCACAAATTCAGGCAATAACTAATAGGGCTAGAAAACTCATATGGATTTTCAAATACTTCAGACATATTGCTGACAAACAATTAATTATTTACATCTTCAAGACATTAGTTCAATCCATAATTCTATATTGTTTAAACATCTGGGGTGGAGCATCTAAAAGTAAGTTTATAGGAATAGAACGTGCGCAACGCTCAATCCTAAAAGTAATGTTTTTTAAGAAGAAACGTTTCAGTACCACAAATCTATACATAGAAACAAATGTACTAACCGTACGACAACTGTATATACTGAACTGTCTAATTAATATGTGCTTTATTGAAGTAATATACAAACAGTATAAAATAATTACAATATAAATTAAAACTACTTAAAAGTAAAAATTAAAATAAATATAAACTAAACCTAATAAAAAATAAACTATAAGTAAAAAATGTCCTCTAGAGACGACCCTTCAGTGATAGTCCCCAGAAGACTGGCAACATTTCCCCTCTGTATAGCTAAGCTAATACGTTGGCAGAAATAATTGCCAGCCTTCCTGTCTCCAGACTTTTCCGTTAGCCGTTTGGACAACTCCTTGGCCAGACGCTTGGCTGAGTGTCCCCATGGGCCCATCGTCTCGACCCCAAACGGCGCAAATTCGTAACCTGTACTGAGGTTGGCGTATTTGCGCAGCTTGAGGTTCTCAGCAGAAACCGCCGCACTTCCCGCGCTTGACGAGGTCGCCTGGATGTGTGATGGGGCTAATGTGTCTACACATGTCGCATCCCACACCAGGGACCTGCCAAGTTTCCACGGCCCAACGGTCATGCCGTCGGGTCTTTTGCCATCGCTCCGCGCAATCCCAGAGGGTTCTAGGATCGCGGGTACTCCAGCAGTGACAAAAGCCCTTCGAATGATGTCGTTTAAAGCAGCGTGACGAGGAATGCGGCCAGCACTTCTAGCGCAAGAAAGCCCATGGTGTCCGAGATGTTCCACGGGCTCTCCACACCGACACTGGTGTGGGTGGACAGTCCGGGCTCCGAGACGAAGGCACACCGCCATTGTCAGTGTATTTCGATCAAGGAGTGTGCCAACCGATGCCGAGGGAAAAGCCTGCAACCAGAGACCCGACTCCCTAGTGGAAACGGCCATGAGGCGAGCCCGCTCTCTCGTGTTACTGGAAGATAAAATATCGTCCAGTACCAGTTTGCAGAGCGGCTCGTCCCATAGTCGTTGAAATTTTGTTAAATTATGAACTGATATTACTGAACTGTCTTATGTATATACACAAAAGCTTTACTCCCGATAAAATAAACAATAAGCGGAAGAATACAAGACCATTGATATCAACGACCAGTATCAGAACGACATTCGCTGAAAAACAGCTAGGTCACACATCTAACAAACTGTATAATAAAGTGAATAGAATCACGCCAATTCACACTCTGACATCGAGAGAATTAAAACATTCAATAACATCATGGCTTAAAACAAAAGATTACGAAGAGACGGAAAATTTGCTTACATAATTAAGACATATTTATACACTTTACTATATTATTAAAATAAATCTAAATAAAGTAACAATAAAATGTATTCAAAGCAAATTCATATACTAAAATATAAGTTATATAAAAAAAAATAAATAAAAAATAAATAAAAAAAAATACATATGATAAAAAAGAGACTACATTATTACATATAAAAACTAAAAAAACACTAATAAATATAAAAAAAAAAAAAAAAAAAAAAAAAAAAAACTAACTTAACCTTACAATAAAAAAAAACCGCATTACTTACTACATATAAAAACTACAAAACCATTAATAATAATAAAATAAAATAAAAAATGTATATATAATATATATATGTATATATATACAAAAAAAAAAAAAAGCTAACCCTTATAACACATAATATACATATTTTCCTTCATATAAAATTAAAATAACACATTCTGATAAAATACTATTATGTTTAACTTTAAGCGGGTCCCCCAATACAGGTCTAACTAAACTTAAAGGGGGATCCAGAAAATGTACTATATAAACTTGTATTTAAAGAAATAAAATATTTTTGTTTTGTTTTGTTTTTGTTGTTTTGTTATTATAAGCGGCACAACATTCTAAATCACTATTTTATAAAATGTTGTCGACAAACTCGCAAAAAAATATTTTTTTCGTAAGTTATCAAGATATAGTAAGTACTAATGGATGTTAATACTTGTATAATTGTAGAATTAGCCGATCCTAATTCCTCATACTTGAGTTTTTTTATTGTAGGAGTACCACCGCAGCCTGGACAACTCTGACCGACCGGAGACAGCCCTGGGGGACTCCTGTCCGACTCCCCGACCGGACCTGCTCCGCTGCAGTCTGCTCAAGGGAAAGAGTATGCCCAGTCTCAGGTACGCATACCAATATGGAATATTAGAGTCTAGATCCGTGCATTTCATTTTACAATCAAATTTAGACAAATTAACTCCGAATTTATCACGGACTTATGACTTCATTTATATACTGTCGTGTTAATTTTAAAAGTTTTAAAAATTTTGAGACGATTCATAGACCGTTTGTCTTCTTGCCCCATCTTGTTGTTATATATTCAATGTCTTTGATTGTAGGTGCCCTTGGTATTTGTGATATTACAATAATGATATAAATATTTAGTTAGTATTAGAATGTTAGCACTGCATGTTGCGAGTCGGTCACATTCAGACTTCCTACTTTAAATTATGTTTTCTCTTTCTCCCGACTTGACGCTTTGACCCTTCCTTTGAAACTATCGGGACGTAGCTGTTTGATCGACGAGCTGGCCGCCAACGGGTAAGTCTCACCGAACCAGGATACAAATGTCTTTATCACTTTTGTTCCATTTTAATATGACATGTTAAACTAGCCCTAGAAACTGTTTTTCTAACTGCCGACCGTTAAATTAATAAAATAGTGAATACCGTTATTTTAATATAATATAACAAAGAACATCAGAACCAGGGTTCGTTCGTTAAAGGGTTTGTTTATATAACGTAGGCGCTTAAAAGAACAGAACTTGGCTGCAAGTTTAATTGGTTTATGAATAGAGCTATTGCTACTTATTTAGCTGACAAAACCACAAACAGGCATCATCGACTACATTTTCTTTATTTTAATTGTCGTCAAAAACTAGATTTGTGTCATCCAGAAGTTCACAAACGGTTAGTAGTTAGAGGTAAAGCACCAAATCACATTTTCACATATTTAGATTTTTTATTACATTCGAGGGTAGAAGTGATAAAGTGCGCGTATGCTCGATTAGCGATTATGTGCAATGCGTTTAGGTATAGTGTGTAAGTGTGGTTAGGAAATGATAAGATTATTACTATTGTGTTTGCTTGTCACAACTGCACTTAGAAACCCAAGCGTAATCTGTACGAGGCTTGGATCGTTTGGAAAATTTACAGAATTCCTAAACTTCATGTTATACGAGGGTGGGCTGAAAAGTTTCCACCTAACAGATAATCAGTTTCTGTTTCAATATTTATCGTTTCTCGGCAAAGTTGTGCTGTTGGGATATAATAAAAACAAATATAGTATATAAATACCGAGATATAAAAACGAATGGTGTTAATAGTTGCAACTGTAGCAACCAGTTGCCGAGAGCTTGATTACAGTAAAACAATGTTAAATGAGGATGGAAATGCTCCGTATTATTGAATGTAAGTATAGTTTTATTGCGTCAAAAAAATAACTGCCTTCTGAAACCCACAATTTATTTTCCAGAACGCAGCGCAGAGCTCAGCAACTAAAATTATTTGATTATGATCTATAAACGTTATTTATAACAAAGATACCAGATTTTTTTCCTACATAGTATCCTTGTAGCTTCTACACACTTCATTGAGCGATGCTCCCATCTCTTTACCTCATTCAAATAGTATTCGGTGTTTTTCTCTGCCAAATAATGGTTCCTTCTGATTTGACTAATTTCTCTGTCTTCCGAGTGCAATTTTTAGATGAGGGATTAAAAAGACTAGATCTGTTTTTTTTTTCACAACACTTCGACACACTCAAACGACTGTTAAATAACAACTGCGCGACCAAAATAGCTAAAACTTTGGTAAGTAACTGTCAAAAGATGCACAACTACATTGACAAGCTTTTATTGACGAGTGCTGCCATCTACACGTTGTATCAGAAAATTTTCGGACCTACCCTCGTAGCATACTTCATTTTAAAGTCGGTACCAATCATTTTTTTATATTGCTACTAAAAACGAAGTTAATAAATTATTTTAATATGATAATTACCGATTTAAAAACATACTGTCAAACGTCTTCATCCGACCAACTCAGGTTCGAATAGAGAACCACGACTAGAAATGTCAGTAACCATAAAAATACTGTTTTTATTTGCCTTTACTGCCCCATCTCAAATTACTGTTTTTATTTGCCTTTACTGCCCCATCTCAAATTACTGTTTTTATTTGCCTTTACTGCCCCATCTCAAATTACTGTTTTTATTTACCTTTACTGCCCCATCTCAAAATATCCATCTTAATAGAAATAATACCGATGGTACTGGGGTTTAAAATGAGAAAGGATTGTGTTTCCAGATTCATTGGTGAGACCAAGACGGAGAGGTCCCAGGTCCCCGCGGGGGGCGCGCCGCATCACAACAAGAACCCCATCATCACGGTCACCGAGCACACCCCCACCCCCTCCCCAGACATCATGTCCAGGACCAGACAGGTTAATAACATCTTCAATCCAATGAACATCTTCTATGGACTCCGTATTGATGTTGGCTATGTCCCGTAGGGCTCCGTGGAGTCCCTCCCCCAGCAGCTGCCCTCCCCGGAGAGGAAGCCGAGCCTCACCCGTTCTCAGACGGACTCCAACATCACGTACGTAGTGGAGGAGTTGCAGGAGGCGCCCGGCTCCGTCTACTACATCACCAAGCAGGGAGATATCGATCTGCAAGTCGTTCTCAGGGTAACTATCATATCTCCCTACATTACACCACACACTGAACACTCCACCACCACCCTCGCGACCTCCACCTATCCTGTAGTGTCGTAAGGATAATTAACGACTAATAATATCTAATATGTAATAGAAAAAAAGTATATGAAAACATAAAGGGTCAATGAGAAGTTACCGCAAATGGACTACAAACTTAAAACAAATCTATATAACTACAGTTCAGTAACTGTACAGGCTAAGGTATATGGGTAGTACAGAACAATCTGGTCCAGTAGTGGTGCGAGCAACACGTTGGCTTCTTATCAAACATATCAAGTTGCGAACAGTTACTATTGGAGTAGTTGAATGACGTCCAAAACAACAAACTTTTTCTATAATTAATAAATCACATAGAAGCATGCAGAACAGATGTGCTCCTAGTTAGTAGGCCGGTAGTTTTTAGACCAATTTTACTTAAGAGTTCGGAAGAATCCACCCGCCCACTTAAGATGTTGATAAGATACTAAACTTTTTAAACTTTCGCGCACATTCATGATAGATTTTTATAATTTTAACGGGTCTTTACGCGATTTACCTTTGAGACATATTTCTCCCGACCTTTCAGCCAAGTTGCATTGGCCGTGGTCACGGGTCGACTGAAGCTATGCGGTGTAGTCTCGTACATACTGGGCGGCAAATGTAATGTACGACACTTACAATATCCTTGGCGACACCGGGCGGGCGACACACGCCACTTCACATCATTATCCATGCCACCTGAGATCTGTTGTGACTTCATTGATCAACAGGGCTTATGATCTCTGTGACCCAAAACATTTGGAACAGGAACTGTCACATGTTAAAGCAGTGCTAAAACGCAATGAATATGATGTGGCTCCGAGGTTGCTGCGACAGAAAAACAAGAAAATTTATCCACAGGTCAATCGGCTGCCCGCGTTTCTTACCATATGTGAAAGGAGTAACGGATAAAATTGGTACAGCTTTAAAAAAGTTATCGATCAATGCTGTGTACACCCCATTCTCCAAAGTAGAAAAACACGTACGCACCCCAAAAGATGTCATTCCTTTCCAAACGCCTGGCGTATATAAAGTGGACTGCAGCTGTGGGAGTTCATATATTGGCCAAACTAAGCGCACAATAGCCGAGAGGGTCAAAGAACATATAGCAGCTGTAAAAAACTGACAATTAAACAAGTCAGCAATAGCAGAACACCTAGTGGATAGTGGCACAAACCATTGGATTGAGCTGCATGACCCAAAGATACTTTCCACCGATCGTCACTATTACCCTAGAATAGTACGTGAAGCGATCGAAATAAAGAAACACAAAAATTTCAATCGAGAGGGGGGTTATAAGCTATCTTCATCGTAGAATCCAGTAATCAATAGGTTTCGACGCCGGGAAAAATCGCCCGGTGTCGCCAAGGATATTGTAAGTGTCGTGTGTCGTGATTTCTAAAAACTTTTAAAGTGATAAGTGGGTAGGTTTACATCTGCCGCCCAGTATGTACGAGACTACACCGCATATCTTCAGTCGACCCGTGACCACGGCCAATGAAACTTGGCTGGAAGGTCGGGAGAAATATGTCTCAAAGGTAAATCGCGTAAAGACCCGTTAAAATTATAAAAATCTAAGATACGTAACGTCTGCAGTGTCCCTCTGTACGTGAAGCGGCGTATGAAAGGTTTAATTGACCAGTTCTATAGCAAACAAATTTTACTCTCTTAATCCTACATCTGTGCAATTCTAAACCTGCGAAGACATATATCATTTTATTGTAGGACACATAGTCCCCATAACTCCACAAGATGCTGCCATTAAATAATATTCTTTATACTATGCACAAATTTCGATGATTTTATAAACACTTTACATTCGATACTAGATCTCGTTATAAATAAAAAAAAAATAATAATAAAATAAATGTTTAACATATAATATACGTCACGATACCTTATCAAGTTGTTATTTCGGCCAATCACGTGCCTTATAGGCAAAAGTTAAATATAATTGAATCATCCTTTCGCAAACAAATGTTTAGTAATGTAATATATGTTATAGGCGGTGTACTCCGTATCAACTCTGGATAGCTTCTACATAACGCTAAGGGTGATGGAGGTTCTCCTCAACCTGGTGGACACTTTGATGGAAATTGGAGTCCACAAGAACTGGGACACTAATAACGGAGACGAAGTTAAGGAAACCGTCGGAGATTCCTCCGGGGAAACCAGCAATAAAGATAACAAGGTGATCATTTTACATTGTCCCCAGAACGAATATGAACTGGCTGGTCAATGAGTATGTGCCAGACCACGATGTGAAGACCCAACCTTTTGTAGTTCTTTACCTTTGTCTGACGGTTTAAGATATTGGTCAATTATTGATAGGTTTATAAGCGGTCAGAAGAAATTCCACTTATCTGTATAATTGCTGAAACAGTTGTGAATGAAATAATAAGTAATGCGGATCGATTCTAAGAACGCTTTCCTTAAAATCCTTCAAAGGTCAGTTTAAACATCCGCATGTACCAATGAGAAATACACTTTTTTTACGTATATTTGTCATAGATTTACAACATCGCCGTCCCCGTGACGAGGAGAGTACGTTAAGACGTCGGTTTCACCGACATCAACTTATGGAATCGTTAATAAATTGTCATTAGATCCTCGCTAACCCGTCCAGCCAGCACGGCGAGTCTGGGCCCAATTCTCTAATTATATGTTCTGGATGGCCAATCTCCAACAGTGGAGGTCTAGGGCCTGTAATTTGGAATAAATGTTTCTGTGTTACTAAATTAATATATGAGCAGTTTTAAAGATCATCTAATTGGAAAGTAGTTGGACGGGTTTAGTTAGTAACTGTTGTTATGAGGTATCGATGGGATGTTGTAGGGCCGGGAGTCCGGTGTTGCCGGCGCCGGCAGTCAGGAGTCCCCCGTGGAGGGGGAGGGAGAGGCGGAGGAGGACACCGCCGACTGTCCCTACTACATGAACATGCACGTCATATTCAGGTACTGTATCGTTTAGTCCGGCAGTCAGGAGTCCCCCGTGAAGGTAGGGAGACTGGTGGATGATCACGTACCCCATGTTTTCATTCACTGTAACCAAAGTTCAGTAAAACAAGATCGGTTTGCTATTTTTACTTTCAACTCGAAAACGGTGTTTGTATTATTAAAGACTAAGGCTGAGAAATATTTTTATTGTAATATTCTAAAATAATGTAATTATTTTATTAAAATATAAATGATTTCGTTAATTAAAACGAAAACCAGTGTGTTTTAGGTACTCCGGTACAATAAAGATTATATAAAACAAAAAACTCTTATTTATTTACAATTGAACCAATTCAATTACCTATTATTGGGCACCACTACCAATAGTCTATGGTCACTGTTGTATCATGTTTGTATACACAATATTAGAAGTGAGAACCCAGAGTAGTCGAATCTGTAACTCGTGGTGGTGGTGGCGTGTGCAGGATCCTCCGTCAGTTGGGATGCTCCCACGGCTGCTCGAGCGCACTGCGCGGTCCCCAGGCCGAGTCCCTGCGGGTCCAGGCTCGGAGCTCCCTGCGCCAGTTGCAGAGCGACTCCGCCTCCAAGGTCACGCAGAGACTCCGGGACATCACCAGGAAGTCCCCGCTGCGGGAGGTGCTCGACAACCTGCACTCCTGCGTCGGCTTCTGTGCAGACCCGAACACCGTCTCCCCCGTCAGTGAGTACACTGCGCGGTCCCCAGGCCACAATTTCACGGCACAAAAACTTATTACTACATCGACTCTTACACTAAACCACGGTTCATATTGTCCTTTAAATTATTTATTTAGCTAAATGTTATTAACATTTAATCTAATTGTGTTTCTAGCAAGGGCTACATGAACCGAAGTCCGCTTGGTTCCTACCGTTCGCACCTAAAGGCGTAAACATACAGCACATGATTTTACCGTTGCACTCTTCCGTGGCTAAATGTGACACGACCTTCGTGTACTCTTCCGTGGCTAAATTCGTAATCATAATAAACTCGTAAAATATTTACTTGTGATGATGTATGTATGACGCTAAATATAAATGTGAAAAATACTTACCACTAGAGTGCCTAGCAAACCTTACAAGACAGTTGTCGGTACTTACTTGTAGAAAGCTGCATCACGGACTAGCCCATAACTTCTATCAGCATCTGCAGCAGTCGTCGGACAACGTCGGCTCACTTGGTCAGATTACTTGCCTTGAAGTTTGACTTGGATCGTCTTATCAGCTATCGAAGTTGAGTCAAATTATCACTTGGCTCATCTTCGGCAGAGGGGATCAAGTTTTAGAAGCTCAGATGTATAGTAGCACGAACTTGATTAGTTGGTGTTTCGTTTTGATCCTCAGACCAGCAGAAGCGCAATCCTGGAAGGTCTCCGGACATGAGTCACCTCCAGACTGGGTACGCCACCAACTTCGGGGCCACCCTCCTCGGAACCTCCACCCGAGCCATCGAGACCTTCATGGTGGAGGCCACCTTCCGGGACCTCGTCTCCAGGTTCGCCATGCTGCACAAGGAACTCAAGATGCTGGACAATGCCGTAAGTATCGCCTGGCCGCTGTACAGCTAGTCACGAACACCTTGATTCTAACACTTACCTCAACTCAACTATTCCTTCCAGCTGTCACCCCTCAATGGATCCTCGAAGTCAGTATTCTTGTAAACTCTTCAAAGGCATATATGTTATCATTTTAAACTTTTAAGTTGTGAAGTATTTTGTAAAATAAATCCATTTATAATATTTTATTTTTATTGGAAAACAAACAGTACTTATTAACTAATTACAAAATCATATTCATAAACCTGTTTTATTGATTACAAGGTACGTCGTGATTTACCTTGAGTTTGACAGTTGTATTCCTTGAGCGTAGTGACAGCTGGCAGAAACGTGTTAGTATGTGTTCAGGCGCTGTACTCCGAGATCCGTCTGCTCCTGAGTTACGTTCGGGAAGCTCACGGCGGACAGTTCCGGGTGGTGGCTCTCAGCGGACTGCTCGACACCGCGCACACTCCCGACACGCTGCACAGGGACCACATGCAGACCACCAGGGTCATCAGGTACGGGCAACTCTGGTCTAGTCGGTCTAGGACGACTAGGAGCTCAAGACGATATTTTAAATTTTTAAAAATTAACTGCCTTATTTCGTTAATAATTTTCGTTATTTTTTATTTAATATTGAAGAAGGTATTTCGTTTATTGGTTTATCTTTTTGTTGAATGTTACTGCAGATAGGGTCTACAGAAACAGTTTGGTTGCAGACACATTCCGCGCACGTCGGAGGAGGAGAGCGCGGAGGGAGGGCCTGAGGACAGGTTACACAAGAAGTTCACCTTCAAGAAACGAAGCACCTCCTCAACGGGACCACATGTAACTTTACGTTCCTACTTAACTTGTTACTTTAACTTAAAAGAAAGAAAAATATTTGATATGCCACATATTAAACAGATAATATATAGAAATAGGAAATCAACTCGGCATGGAGCTGCGACTCTGGGTTACAGCGCTCATTTTCAGCTAATTATCATTATCTAAATATCATTAGGAGTCTTTCGAGATGATAGTATTTTTTTTTAAATATAGTAAAGTATATATATAAATTTATAGTTTTAATTTATTTGACTTAATTATATTATTCTTCAGTTGTTAGATGACACGTACACTTTACAAAACTTACTGCTAAATCATACAGAACAACTAAAACAATGATAAAATAAAATATAGAGCCACAAATTATTTTACTTGACATAATTGATATCATTGTTATTTGGATAATAAGTTGATACGGTCCCTTTACAGCCACAAATAATTTTATTTGACATTGATATCATTGTTATTTGGATAATAAGTTGACATGTCGGGGCTCGCCGCTCTCCTATGTTTGTGAGAGCTGTTGTGTGTTGCAGTCTCCTGGAGACGGAGAACGGAGAGGAGAGCGCCTCCCAGTCTCCCCTGTCGGTGCTCGCCGCTCTCCTATGTTTGTGAGAGCTGTTGTGTGTTGCAGTCTCCTGGAGACGGAGAACGGAGAGGAGAGCGCCTCCCAGTCTCCCCTGTCGGTGCTCGCCGCTCTCCTATGTTTGTGAGAGCTGTTGTGTGTTGCAGAGTCTCCTGGAGACGGAGACCGGAGAGGAGAGCGCCTCCCAGTCTCCCCTGTCGGTGCGCGCACGCCGCCCCGCTGCGCCGCTCTCCGTCCGACACAAGGGACACTCCAAGTTCCACATCAGCGGAATAGGTCAGTATTACTACAAACTCCACTTCTTACTTTCTGGCCATGTTCATTAGGAGGATTAAACGTTTATGCCTCCCTTTCAATCCCACAATCCAATATTTTCAAAGATTTTTGAAGTCTTTCACCAGCCCAGTTTATTGTCGCCCCCCACAATGCGACTGACCGAATGCAATATTGTTATTCCAGTGAACTGGTTCCGTCAGAAGCCGAACCACTCCCTCCTCCGTAATGGCGGCGGCTCCGGAGAGTCCCTCCCCATCTCCGGAAGTATGGTGTCTCTCGCCAGGACACACGGCGGACCGCACACCAGACCTGTACACGTCAAGAGGAGGGTCGGACACACTCTCGACAGGTCAGACACACTCTCGACAGGTCAGACACACTCGAGACAGGTCAGACACAATCGAGACAGTTGACACACTCTCGACAGGTCGGTCACACTCTCGACAGGTTAGACATACTCGAGACAGGTCAGACACACTCGAGACAGGTCAGACACAATCTTCAGGTCACATGGAGAGTAATGGCGACTAACATACCGGCAACGCATCCAGCGAGTCTTCGAGTAGTAACTTCGCCAGACGTTACATTCACTCCATTCACCTCTGCAGGTAGCTTTACGAAATTAAAAAAATATGTTTTTGACAGATATATTACTCTATAAAAAAATTATAATTGTCAGCTGGGGCAGGTAGTAATACTTACAGAATTAATGTTTTGAATACTCGTATCAGTCAGTATTTACTATATTAATGGCTTCGTCAAGGGGCGTTCCACATTATCTAACCTGTTATTGTCAAACGATTGTATAACACGAAACATGGATTCCGCCATTAAAGTTGATGTTATTTTTACTGACTATAGTAAAGCATTTGATCGCATAGACGATGTCATTCTATTACACAAATTACAGGCTGCTGGAATCCACGGCAACATACTTAGATGGTTTTCATCATATATCAATAACAGATCACAGGTTGTAGCTATAAACGGCTTTACATATAGGTCAATGATTGTTCCCTCAGGTGTTCCGCAAGGATCTATTCTGGGCCCATTGCTGTTGATACTATTCATTAATGATATAAGCTTATGTTTTCATCATTCCCGCTTCCTACTATTCGCCGATGATATGATTTTTTTCAAAAGTATATGACTGATGAAGACGACAACTTATTACAAGACTACTTAATAAGATTTGAACGGTATTGTGCGTTAAATCATTTGGATCTTAATGTGTCTAAATGCTTTTGTATCCCATTTACTAGAAAAACAAATAAAATATCATCAAACTATATTAATAAATGCCAAACTCTAGCTATTGTTGATAGGGTGAAGAACTTGGGTGTGATACTAGATACGAAATTATTGTTCTCTGTGCATATTGACAACATTGTCAATAGAGCCTCTAAAGCGCTCGGCTTTAAGAATATTAAATCGATTAAAATTCTGTATTGCTCTTACGTGCGTAGCATCCTCGAGTTCGAGCATGCATCTCAATTATGGAATTCCAAGTATGCTGTATATATTGCACGAATCGAATCAATACGAAGAAGATTTTTGAGATACCTACAATATAAAACTAAAGCTTATGATTTAAGCTATGATCAGCGATGCAAAAGACATCATTTGCTGCCACTAGAGTCGCAATATTGCAGACATAACCTACCTAGTTGGCGTTGCGCGTGGATTTATTTATTTATTTATTTAAGGAAAACTATTGACAATATCCAACAACAAATAGAACTAAACGTTACCAACAGAGTGTCATTTATAAGTTTTCACAAATAGAAATTTATTAACAATGTAAAAAAAACACAAAAAACAAAAAAGCCTATGCGATGACAAAGATTAAAAAACATACTGAAACATACAAAGTAACATATAAACATAGTGAAACATACAAAGTAACATATAAACATAGTGAAACATACAGAGTAACATATAAACACTA
Source organism: Tinea semifulvella (assembly GCA_910589645.1). NCBI lineage: Eukaryota > Metazoa > Arthropoda > Insecta > Lepidoptera > Tineidae > Tinea > Tinea semifulvella. The sequence continues at coordinate 12,578,086 of OU342602.1, forward strand.
CACAACGTACTACTAATGAATACTTGCATCCACAAACAAATACAATTAAACAATAATAAGTAGTTGAGAATTAATCAAAATCATTTTCAGTAAAAAACGATTGCTTAGCACATGCCTCACCATTTTAATACTTGAAAAGAAAATATCGGTGTCATACTTAATTATAAGCTCATTGAATGTGTTGCATGTTCTGATTAGGTATGAATTACGTCTGTATAGGGTGCTGGAATACGGAACGTGGGTTTAAACCTAGAGATGCGCGCAGGGACTGCAAGCCTTATTTTGGCCAGTAATTCAGAACAATCAATTTGATTATTTAGTATTTTAAATAGAAATGTTATATCTGCTATATAGGTTATCCAATAGTGGATTCGCCGGAGTTAGTAAATTTGATATTCTTGAAAATGCCCTCACTTAAGCTCAGACAGCGTCCACTCTTACATATTCCTCGCTGCAAAACCAAATACAGACGTAACGCGTTTTTCAATAGAGCAAGTGAGTTCTTCAACGACCTGAGCATTGATGTTTAATGACAGTACCATATCCATTAGACGCGCGATGACAAATGAGCACTTCGGGTAGGGAATTGTGTTCAGTTTAGCCATGTAGAGTACTACTGATTTATTTTACATTGTTAGTTAAATTTTAATTTCAATTTTTCTATTTTTTATATGTAATTGTGTTTACCTATAAGTGAAAACTTGTCATTAGCTTAATTGTGTTTAATCTTTAATTTTATATATGTATAGTAGCTGTAAGTTTTCCTAACATATATAAATAAACTTCACTCGTTTATTTGCTCATTTTAATAAATTCCAGAGCTCGTAAACGCGTCGAGGACAGACTGAATAGATTCGGTTTGAGAAAAATGGGCAAGAAAAGAGATGGCAGCGTCGAGGAGACATCTGGAGGATGTAAGTCACTTCGAATCGATAAAATCTATAAAGAGCTTTCGGTAAATCGTCATAATTGTAAACCTGTTACTCGTATTAAATTCGATAGATTAAACATAACTAACATTCAGCACGTTCTCGAATGTCTCATGCTCAACTCCCACGAGTTACAGTCGGCTACGGAGCTAGTTGAGGATGAGATGAAGATGTAAGCTTCCTGTGGATAGTGATGTCTCGTCGTGGGTCGGCGGAGGGTGGCTCCGGCGGAGCGGAGTCGGAGGTGGTGGTCCTGAAGAGAAGAAGACTGGTGGCGGCCGCCAAGCTGCACGCCGGACTGGCTCGGCTCGCCTTCCTGCTGGACGCCACCCAGCCCGGCTCGCTACCAGACCCGCTCTTCATCTCGGCCCTCCTGGAACTGGTGAGTGATGGAGAGGAGAAGACTGGTGGCGGCCGCCAAGCTGCACGCCGGACTGGCTCGGCTCGCCTTCCTGCTGGACGCCACCCAGCCCGGCTCGCTACCAGACCCGCTCTTCATCTCGGCCCTCCTGGAACTGGTGAGTGATGGAGAGGAGAAGACTGGTGGCGGCCGCCAAGCTGCACGCCGGACTGGCTCGGCTCGCCTTCCTGCTGGACGCCACCCAGCCCGGCTCGCTACCAGACCCGCTCTTCATCTCGGCCCTCCTGGAACTGGTGAGTGATGGAGAGGAGGAGACTGGTGGCGGCCGCCAAGCTGCACGCCGAACTGGCTCGGCTCGCCTTCCTGCTGGACGCCACCCAGCCCGGCTCGCTACCAGACCCGCTCTTCATCTCGGCCCTCCTGGAACTGGTGAGTGATGGAGAGGAGAAGACTGGTGGCGGCCGCCAAGCTGCACGCCGAACTGGCTCGGCTCGCCTTCCTGCTGGACGCCACCCAGCCCGGCTCGCTACCAGACCCGCTCTTCATCTCGGCCCTCCTGGAACTGGTGAGTGATGGAGAGGAGGAGACTGGTGGCGGCCGCCAAGCTGCACGCCGAACTGGCTCGGCTCGCCTTCCTGCTGGACGCCACCCAGCCCGGCTCGCTACCAGACCCGCTCTTCATCTCGGCCCCCCTGGAACTGGTGAGTGATGGAGAGGAGGAGACTGGTGGCGGCCGGTGTATATCACGAATAAAATACTAATTACAGTTTACATTTAATGATTTGTTTGACTCTACCTTTATATAAACTAAAAAAATATATGATTCTTCTAACCGGATCCTGCTCCTTGACAGATATCAGTTTCAAAGGTATAACCATAAATTAATGCCTTCAGCTTACATTTTATAGAGACAATAAACATTCTTTTTATTTGATTATTTCCAGCCGCACACCGTGGTGGTGGGGCGAGCTGCAGTACTGCTGGAGTGCGCACACCTGGTGCACAACTGTAACAAGGGTCAGTGGCCCTACTGGCTCAAGTCCAGCGTCGCCAAGAACTCAGGTCAGTTCCAACCGACCATCGAGGACATGCACCCAATGCAACACGTCACAATCATTATCACAAATAGTTAATACCATTGTATAATTTCAGTTTCTACGACACCACATCTGCGGAGACAGCGACTGGCGGGGAAACTGTTTTACCAATGGGCAGAGGTAAATAAATCTGGAAAAATAATTTTATTCCTCATTTACAAGTACCTCGATCAATTTCCGATTCTAAACCAAGAACGCTTTCAACTCCGAAAAGTTTCGGATCCCAGCCCAGCATGTATCTATGAGAAATACACTTTTATTATTTATTGACGTCATAGTTGTATAATACCACCGTATCCGAAGGAATTGTGGGGTCTTTAAGAATTTGGCAATAAATTCGTTATCAGACCGTTCGCCACCCTCTGGCCTGCAGCATGGCGAGTGGAGGCCATATGCTTCGGCTCCAGCAGGCGTAGGACTCTGCGATTTAGGGGCTATGATTCTGATTTTTCTATCCGATTAAATTTTACATCGCGATATTTTCTTTGTCCACCAATAATATTCTCTAGAAAATGTGTTCGGTAGAGAAAGAGAAGCTTATACTGAACGGCTCTTCGTAACGTCGAGACTTATTGTTGTGTCTACGTAACTGCTCCAGGCCATAGGAAATCGTCTGGAGGAGATGTTGGTGGAAGACAAGAAGCACCTGGAGGAGGTGGCGGCGCTGGTGGCCGACCCGGACGGCCAGAGGGAGCTGCTGCAGCAGGACGAGGAGGAAGACTTCCTCGACGAAGGTAATATCGGCGGTACAGAATGGAACAACCTAATAACAAACAAGTTATCAAATTATATAATAGTTTAGATAGTTTCGGAAACAAACATTGTCGAACCAATTGAATTAATCAGTTAAATTAAAATATATATAACAGAAGAATCAAATTTTAAAATTGCTCCCTATAAAGTCACTTTAGATTTTTTAGCTTTCTACTAACAATATGCTTTATTGGAATTTTATAAACCTAATTTGAAGAAAATGTGCTTCCAATAAGTTTGTTTACTAAATATCAAGTGAATATACATACATCTCTTACCGTCCATACCACAATGTTTGAACACAATAGTTTTCAACCAGTGCGTCCTCCCAGTGCGTGGCGTGCGTGTTGTTGTTCGAGATCACGTACGTGCAGTGGCTCTCCTTGAGACACAGGCTGACGATGATCGGTTCGGTATACATTCCAGCGAGTATCCGCGTGTCGGGTCGTCAGTTGGGGTCGGAATGTCCGCGCGCGCTCCGGCTTGTGGCGTGCGTGTTGTTGTTCGAGATCACGTACGTGCAGTGGCTCTCCTTGAGACACAGGCTGACGATGATCGGTTCGGTATACATTCCAGCGAGTATCCGCGTGTCGGGTCGTCAGTTGGGGTCGGAATGTCCGCGCGCGCTCCGGCTCGTGGCGTGCGTGTTGTTGTTCGAGATCACCGCCTTCCTTCGAGAGACCTACCAGGGCCTACCTAAGGCGGGCAGACACGAAGCCAAAGAGAGGGGGCCCTGGGACAGAGTTTACAGGTAACCACACACGCACACACACATTCACTCACACACTAAAACCACATCAAACTATCTATAAACATAACGCAACATACAAAAAAACCGCAATAACTTGTATAACGTCTTTTATTATATTAGCCTTTTAGTTTAACCTAATCTAGCTTTGAAATTCAATCAATAAATGACACTTTCAGAGGTATCTTATATCGTTAAATGTAATGTCGGAGCCAGTAAACATGCCACTAGTCATTCCAGGGCAGCACGAGAGCCCACAGATTTCCTCGACTTAATTGACATTTAACTACTACTAAAATTATAACAGATATTTTATTATCGCAGAAGTACGAACTCCGATTATGTGACTCATTCAACAAAAAATATGGTTAGGTACATTTATTATTATTATTGATAGATGCCTACCTAACTACTCCAAAACGTAAACAAAAATTGTAGATACTTTGATGTGGTTTTGAAAACCAAAATGTTAAGCTAAATAATATAACCATACTGTTGAGAACAAATCATGATTGCAATCGTGTTATATAATATTGTTCCGGAGAAGTAATGGTTATGTTAGTTGGTGACGTGTCAGCCTGTACGTGTCGTATCTCCTGTAACTCCGTGTCCTAGAATCGAGTTTCCAGAATTTGTCTTCTCATTTTGCTTACAATTGATATAATTTGTCGATGTGTTGTTTACCAAATATGAATTCTGTTTTTACGTTTTGTTTCATTCCATTTTCACAAGATGATTAAAGTTGAAGTAAGTTTGTCATTCTCAAATGTTTATTTTAACAGGGCTCTTAGCAGTCAGCACACATTAATGCCAATCGAGTATGTGCCTCTCTTGTACGCATGCGTCCTGTCTGTCCCCACTCCCACTCCCCACCCTCACCCCACCGCCCAGCATGACCCCCTAACTTATAATAATAAACACTCTGCACTTAGAATTCGGTAGATTTTGTCAAAATTTGATGCCATGCTTGTCCTAACATACTTATTACTTAGTATTATATTTGAAGTGTATTACTTACTGTCGTGCTTAAATTAACTTTACTAAAAGCTGCATCCATTTTGTAAATATAACTTTCATTATTTCGTTAAATAAAATTATAATATAAAGTAATATTTTCTTTTTAAGTCTTAAGTAATAATAAAAGTGCATGGTGATTTAAAGATAGATCGGAACTTGCATCCGGGTACTTTAGAGTCACTCCGATCTGTCGAAGCTTCACTCAATTGGTTTATATCTTCTATATATATAGTCTAGCCATAGAACACAACAGCTTTGTAACTGGCATGCACATAACATAACGATACTATACTTGAACGTGATATACGAAATTAAAATCTTGTTTTGTGCACCAAACTATGTAATTAAATATTATTGTTATGTACTTTAATTAGAATATATAAGTTGTGACCAACTAACACAAATATTCACAGTGAACTTAAAAACATAATAATACTGATGCTTTCATACTTTTCTAAAACTACCCACTTTGTTATTTTTTTACAATATACATTTCTTTTGCAATAATACCAATACAGACATATATCATCGGCAATCGGCTAAACAACTTTATTTGATCCATTGCGTCTTCCTTAAAAGTTTTAAAGATATAATTGGACTTTTGTTCTGGAATTAACGTAACTCGTAGTATTTACATTGCTATATATTTGCCAACGATATTACAGCAGCTATTTTTTTTTTTAATAACTTGAAATTGTATCAGTAGTGAATGAGACATTCGTAACTTCAGTAGATGAGGTTTGTTACGAAAATTACGATAACGTTACTCGTTAGCTTGTAAATATTGTAAAGAACGACAGTAGACGTTTGAAGGCACAATAGATCGGTTAGTTCGTTGGCCGCTTGTCGATGACTACTCCCTCTTTCGGAACTCGGTGTTGACCTGCATGCGGATGTAGAGAGGCGAACCGACGGTGGAGCATGGCCCTGTCCAGCATGGGACACTCGCAGGCCTCCGCCCAGAGCCTGCAGTCCATCGCGGCGGGGGACTCCGAGAGGAAGATCTCCTTCGTGCTGCACGAACCGGAGAACGTCTCCGGGGGAAGTAACATCACTGTGAGTGTTTCTAGAAGCAGTTATGTTTTAGAGAACATGTCGTTACATGTGGATCGTTTGCCTTGTCCAGTTGGCGGACGCGTTGCCGAGCGCTCCTCCCGAGGACAAGAAGTCGCGGCTCTCCTCCCGCGGGAAGGCGGCGGCTCTCCGGAGAAACACTCAGGGACACTCCGCCTACGGCTCGTTCAAGAGACGGTCCATCAAGCTCAGGCAGAAGGACACCAGGGAGGTCGAAGAATGTCAGTACATCTTAACGCTAAACTCTTATGTGTCCATAAAAAGATCTCTTTATCTATTGACATTTAGTATTGTAAAGTTAAATTCCATTCATCCAATTCATTCTTACTTATACGACTTACTTATAGCTATTAAAAGTGTTTAATAAATTTAAATGCCAAACTATTTTCTCACCCGATTTAAGTCTATCTTATCTTCAATCGGTTATATTATTGCGTGTTCGTTACAGTTGTAAATCGAAGATCGGATTCCATTCAGAGCAGAAGAAAGGTATCGTCGTTGTCTGACCGCAGCGACACTTCCGAGCAAGCCATGTATCCTGGTAAACTATTCCCAATAATAAAGCTTAAGCACACCGCTCCAAACACGCTCGAGACCCACCCGTCGTGTCTATGTATGTAGGTGGGATTCGAGACCCGCCCCTCGTGTCTGTGTATGTAGGTGGGACTCGAGACCCGCCCCTCGTGTCTGTGTATGTAGGTGGGACTCGAGACCCGCCCCTCGTGTCTGTGTATGTAGGTGGGACTCGAGACCCGCCCCTCGTGTCTGTGTATGTAGGTGGGACTCGAGACCCGCCCCTCGTGTCTGTGTATGTAGGTGGGACTCGAGACCCGCCCCTCGTGTCTGTGTATGTAGGTGGGACTCGAGACCCGCCCCTCGTGTCTGTGTATGTAGGTGGGACTCGAGACCCGCCCCTCGTGTCTGTGTATGTAGGTGGGACTCGAGACCCGCCCCTCGTGTCTGTGTATGTAGGTGGAACTCGAGACCCGCTTCTCGTGTCTGTGTATGTATGTGGGACTCGAGACCCGCCCCTCGTGTCTTTGTATGTAGGCGGAACTCGAGACCCATCCGTCGTGTCTGTGTATGTAGGTGGGACTGGAGACCCACCCGTCGTATCTGTGTATGTAGGTGGGACTCAAGACCAACCCGTCGTATCTGTGTATGTAGGTGGGACTCAAGACCAACCCGTCGTATCTGTGTATGTAGGTGGGACTCAAGACCAACCCGTCATGTCTGTGTCTGTAGGTGGGACCGTGATGATGCCGGAGGTAGACAGTGGCGGCGAGGAGTCCCCCGGAGTACTCTCTGACGACCATCCCCCCGACAGTCCCGACAGCAACTCCACGGAGCCGCCGGACAACTCCAAGGGATTCCCCTGGCTCAAGGTAATCCTTTACTTGTTTAGATCTCTTCTGCTGAATATGAGAATTCGGCTGACTCTTGGCAGGTGGTCAGACCAGTTGGAGAGGCTCTGATGTAATTTGTGTCTAGGTGATGGTGAAGTTCCTGAACTCGTTCAACTATGCTTGCAGTCACCAGAACTACTGCCACCCTTACTGCTTCCGGAGGAACATGAGGGCCAGCGCCAGGCTTATGAAGTCCGTGCAAAAGGTATGACTTAAACTGTATTTTTTTTAACTTCAAGATTAACCCGTTAGAATCTGAATATAAGAGACTGTAGGTCAAAATCATCTCTATGTTGAGCTGCAAGAAAATTTTGTGTGAAAATCTTCACAATTTTCAAATCCTCAATATTTGCTATGCTAATGCGAGCTGTAGTAATAGCGTTGGGATCTACATGAAGCTTTAAGTTTTAAACATTTGACTAAATATTAAAGATATACGGCGAGAAGTTTGGTCCCGAGGCGACCTCCCAAGGAGAGGAGGAGCAGAGTGGTACCGGGAGACGTGCGGGAGGACGGCGAGGGAGGAAGGCTTCCGACCACTCCACTGACAGGTACCATGTTTAGGAAAACATTCAATCGTTTCGAGGAGTTTGTTTCTCTAAAGAATTATTATTTTACGTTGCTTATTGCATTATTAAACTAAAATGGTATCGTCTTCGTTATCAATAATTTAGTAAAGACAGAGAGATGTTCGTTGCGGATGTAGGATAGTCCCGGAGAGCGCGGTCCCAGAGAGGGGCGCGCCGGTCCCGGAGCGAGCGCCCTACCCGCCCGCCGAGCCGCCGCCCATCCTGAAGTACCTGAAGGGGCAGGTCCGGGACGCCTTCCAGTCCCCCCTCGCGTGCCTCATGAAGGGAGCCAGCTCCATGTCGGAGCAGCTGCTGGCGGAGGCGGCGCCGGCGGGCTGGAGGCTGCTGCTGGAGCCGGACCGGGAGCTGTGCGCCGGCGCCGCCTCGCTCTTCATACTGGCCGCCGTGCGCGCGCCCGCCGCCGCCGCCGACATCATGCTGCGAGACCTGAAGAGCGGGGACACCGGCGTCAGGTCGGTACTGGGCACACTCTTACAGTTTCACGTGAATGGAGCCAGCTCCATGTCTCACAGACTCATACTCACACCGCCCTTCCAGGATCGACGCCATTCTCCGGTTTCAAGTGCTCTGGAAGTTGCGGTACCAGGTGTGGCCCCGCATGGAAGAGGGCGCCTCCCTGACTTTCAAGGTGCCCCCTCCCGGGATAGAGTTCACGCTGCCCTCCCCCAAGATCGGGATCGAGGCCCTCGCCGTGGTGGACCCCCCCTGGAGTCCGCAGGTCAAGGACAAGGACATGGAGATGACGCTCAATCAGGAACGACACGTGAGTTCTAGTCGACCACTATATTTATTTATTTAGTTACAGATTCGACAGCGCTTAAAATTAAACCTAGTCTACAAAATTCTTAACTAAAGCCTATTAATGAATCAATAATAATAATAATAATATACAGTGAGCGAAACAAAAAATAATAATTGTGAAACAAAAAAAAACCCCTAACCTGTTCTCCTGCGTGCTAAGGCTGTATTTATGTATGGAAGCTGTCAGTAGGCATATCTCTACGCTAACACGAGTACGAGGCTTATGTATGGAAGCTGTCAGTAGGCATATCTCTACGCTAACACGAGTACGAGGCTCATGTATGGAAGCTGTCAGTAGGCATATCTCTACGCTAACACGAGTACGAGGCTTATGTATGGAAGCTGTCAGTAGGCATATCTCTACGCTAACACGAGTACGAGGCTTATGTAAGGAAGCTGTCAGTAGGCATATCTCTACGCTAACACGAGTACGAGGCTTATGTATGGAAGCTGTCAGTAGGCATATCTCTACGCTAACACGAGTACGAGGCTTATGTATGGAAGCTGTCAGTAGGCATATCTCTACGCTAACACGAGTACGAGGCTCATGTATAGAAGCTGTCAGTAGGCATATCTCTACGCTAACACGAGTACAAGGCTTATGTATGGAAGCTGTCAGTAGGCATATCTCTACGCTAACACGAGTACGAGGCTTATGTATGGAAGCTGTCAGTAGGCATATCTCTACGGTAACACGAGTACGAGGCTCATGTATGGAAGCTGTCAGTAGGCATATCTCTACGCTAACACGAGTACGAGGCTTATGTATGGAAGCTGTCAGTAGGCATATCTCTACGCTAACACGAGTACGAGGCTTATGTATGGAAGCTGTCAGTAGGCATATCTCTACGCTAACACGAGTACGAGGCTTATGTATGGAAGCTGTCAGTAGGCATATCTCTACGCTAACACGAGTACGAGGCTTATGTAAGGAAGCTGTCAGTAGGCATATCTCTACGCTAACACGAGTACGAGGCTTATGTATGGAAGCTGTCAGTAGGCATATCTCTACGCTAACACGAGTATGAGGCTTATGTATGGAAGCTGTCAGTAGGCATATCTCTACGCTAACACGAGTACGAGGCTCATGTATGGAAGCTGTCAGTAGGCATATCTCTACGCTAACACGAGTACGAGGCTTATGTATGGAAGTTGTCAGTAGGCATATCTCTACGCTAACACGAGTACGAGGCTTATGTATGGAAGCTGTCAGTAGGCATATCTCTACGCTAACACGAGTACGAGGCTCATGTATGGAAGCTGTCAGTAGGCATATCTCTACGCTAACACGAGTACGAGGCTTATGTATGGAAGCTGTCAGTAGGCATATCTCTACGCTAACACGAGTACGAGGCTTATGTATGGAAGCTGTCAGTAGGCATATCTCTACGCTAACACGAGTACGAGGCTCATGTATGGAAGCTGTCAGTAGGCATATCTCTACGCTAACACGAGTACGAGGCTTATGTATGGAAGCTGTCAGTAGGCATATCTCTACGCTAACACGAGTACGAGGCTTATGTATGGAAGCTGTCAGTAGGCATATCTCTACGCTAACACGAGTACGAGGCTTATGTAAGGAAGCTGTCATTTTTTACACTTTGTTTAAAGAACTCTAGAATACAAGAAAACTTACAAAATAGCTTACAGACCGAAATACCAGAACAAATTTTCATACATACATATCTTCACGCCAAATCACTTGCGGGGTAGGCAGAGACGATTGACACGATCTCGACATACCTCATTCGCTTCTTCGACACTCATCAACCTCTCCATACATGCCCTTTTGTTTCTATGGCTTTTTTTACACCTTCGGCTATTGTTTTATTTATTTGATCGTGGTAAGCAAGTCATCTTTTACCCACAACTTTCGCATTATATATCTGGTTCGTCAATCTCTCTCCACACATCCTTTCGACATGCCCGAACCATTGGAGCATGCCTTTCATTATTTTTGTCCCTATGCTTCCTTTCATACCTACCCTTTTTCGTTACTACGTATTTACTTATTACGTATGCGATCCGTCAAGACGCCGCATATCCGACGCAACGACCTCATCTCTACTGCATTAACTCTCATGCGTATTCTGACATATCCACGTCTCACTTCCTTACATAAGTGTTGGTACCAGCATGGCTTTGTGTATGGCGACATTTCGGCGATAAGTGACCCCAGGGCACCGTTAACACTATTTCCCGCGTTCACTCTTCCTTCAATATCCCAATCATACTTCCCATCCGCAGTGAACACACTGCCCAGATATATCATTTTATTTACTTGTTCTAAAGCATTAACATCAATCTTTATCGTCACGGTTGTCATCCTTCTTTTTTCAAACACTACCTTGGCTTTTCTCGCATTCAAACGGAGTCCTTTATCTGCACATCCCTCTTTCATTTCTGTTACATGTGATAGTAATGTTCCATCCTGCTGCTTTGTTTTTATTTTGTTTATAAAATTATTTATTTCTGTGTATTCAGTTGGAAGAATACCTATAGATTTCCGAATAGTATCCGTGAGAGTGCATGACTCGGCAAGGAAGATAAGACAAATACCTATGTATGCATGGAAATTTTACAATATTCAAGTTCATGAAGTTGTTTAGAGCACTCGCCGTGATCTAGTTGACGCATTCATTGAGTGACGATGACTGCAGTCATGGTTACATGTAAGTACTCGTTAACGTTCCAGCGGTCTCTGGTGACGGCTACGAAGACGAGAAAGAAGCAGCAGACGGAAGCCATCAAGCGAGCCGTCCAACAACGTAACGACAAGAAGCGAGCCGAGCGAGAGAGCTTCCTCATCACCACCATCCCCATCACCAGGCAGGCGGCTCGCGAGCCCGCCCTCGAGCACGCCGCAGACGATCACGTCGAACGTAAGTATATGGCTCGGCAGAACTATTAACTATAATAATAAAGAAATCGCAGTAAGAGACCTTAGGACTTGGCACAACTTTGTCTACATTTCATTACTTTTTAGAGATAAGCTAGTTTCTCGCTCGACTAGTTTTGTACAGAATGTTTTTGGAGGGATTTTACTTCTTTTTGTAGAAACGTGGGCATATTGATTTATTTTATTAGATTTTCCTATTTGACAGTTTTTTTTCTTTTTAGGAGTAGTTTTTTTCTTATTACAAATCTTTCTTTTCTTTTTAAAATACAGTCAGCGCCATCTAGCGACGCGTCCCGCCACTCTTAGTCCAATGCATTATATTTTGACCAAATTTTGAGCGAAATTAATATTTTAGTATAATTTGTTTATTTAATTTGTGTAATGTTCGAGTAGAATAAAGTATTTCTTCTTGTAAACTTGTAAGTATAAGTATAAAGGCCAGTCTAGTCGTATCCAGAGTATTCCTTTAATTTTATTGTATTAAATATGTGTATTAAAAACAGAAGGGGAGGCATTCGGCCAGCAGTCGGACGCGATAGGCTAGATTAAATTAGAATTGGTAATTGGTAGTTGAGTATCACCTTTAAAACAGCTCTCTGCGCTCGTTTTAGACGAAGAGAGAATTCAAGAACGTGCCACCCCAAACAGAAATACAGTACGTCAGAACCGACTAGGCCAGGGTATACATTATGTCATTATGGTTTTTTAATTTTGCTTTCGCAGAGGTGGGCTCTAATGGATAAAGCAGATCATTAGTGTAGTATAGTCTTAAAAAGAGAACTGTCATTTATGTTAAACTGATTGACAGATGGTAATTATGTCTTTTTTATTATATACATGTATTTCTTTTTATGATATTTTATTTTGGTAATTTCCAAGTTATTTCAAATGGCGACGAGGTACATGCGTTAATTTTAGCATGTTATAATTATGCCGAAGTGCGATTATAGAGAAAAACTCATTATGGAGAAATTTGTTGGAAGTATCGGTAAAGTGCCGATTTACAATGTAAGTGACGATTGGAATATTTACCAAGAGAGATTGGAGCAGTATTTTTTGGCTAATTTGGTTGATGATCAGCGTAAAGTTCCTGTTTTATTGACGGCTCTTGGAGATGAGGGCTACAGGTTACTGAGATATTTATGTCATCCGCAAACTCCAAGTAAGTTGACATATGAGGAGATTAGCAAGTTGATGAAAGATCAGTTTGCTCCGCGAGTTTCCGTCATAAGAGAGCGCATTATATTTTACAAATTACAACAAAGTAAATAGGACAATATTCATAGTTGGTATTTAAAGATTAAGAAAGCTTCACAATATTGTGAATTTGGTAAGAATATTGGCGATATTTTACGGACAAGTTTGTATGTGGTATGCAACCAGGCTCGGTGTTGGATAAATTGTGCGAATAGTCCTATAATTCTTCTTTAGCCACATGTTTAGATCTAGCATTAAAAAAAGAAGCTAGTTTTCGAGAAATTATTACAAAAGAAGATTATGTTAATAAATTGCGTTCAGCCAACACTGAGTGCAGACCAAGTACGAGTCATGGTGAAGAAGATGTATTACGATGTTTTTCTTGTGGAAGAGGAAACCATAATTTCAGGAAGTGTTTTTATAAGTCTGCTAAGTGTTTCAGATGTGGACAGACAGGACATATATCTTCGGTGTGTCAAAATTTAAAAGATAATCATAAATCGAAAATGAAGGTACTGCAAGTCCAGAGGTGTTGGAAAATTTAAATAATGTAGAGCTATTTTCTTCACGTAACATTCATTCTATTGAGCCTTATTTTATTGAGATGTTTTTACAAGGTAGACCGATATCATTTGAGATAGATTCTGGTGCCGGCGTTTCTGTGTTGCCTGACCAAGAATATATTAGTAAACTAAAAGAGTTAGTGGATTTAAAGCCCTGTTTTAAAAGATTGGTTAGTTACAACGGTAATTATATTATTCAGGTCGGTGAGATTTGCATTCACAAATCAGAAACAGATACAAGACAAGAACAAGACAGAAACAATCAGAAAGAAAAGAGTTTTCTGATTGTATAATTTATATAGTTAAAAATGGTTGTAGGCCATTATTGGGACGTGATTGAATAGAACAGTTTGATTTGGATATTAGAAAAGGTAAAATTTATATTAACGAGATAACCAGTGACCGTAATTTTTGATTACAAAAATTAATTAGTGAATTAAAATGTTTATTTAACGACAAACTTGGTACTTATAAATATGAAAAAGTATGTTTAAAAATAAAAGAAAATATTACTCCTAAGTTTCATAAGCCAAGACCTATTCCGTTTGCTTTTAAAGAGCAAGTTGAGCAACAATTATTTGAGTTAGAAAATGATTGTATTATTAGTAAAGTAGATAATAGTAGTTGGGGATCACCGTTGGTACCTATTTTAAAGCCAAACGGTTCGTTACGTATTTGTGCAGATTACAAAGTTGCTATTAATAAATATTTGGAGGATGTTTTATATCCATTACCTCGTGTTGAGGATTTGTTTGCTGCTTTACAAGGAGGAAAATTTTTCACAAAGTTAGATATGCGTAGTGCATATAATCGATTAGAATTAACGGATGAAACAAAACTTTTGTTAGCTTGGAGTACACATAAAGGTATTTTTGTTCCAAATAGATTGCCTTTCGGTGTAAAACCGGCGTGTGCTATTTTTCAAAAGATTATTGAGAAATTATTGCAAGGATTATTTATTAATTAAGCTTAAGAATTATATTTTTAGGTTGTACTCATAGTAAAGTAGGCCTTGGTTTACGACTAAAAGTATTGGTAACACACTTTGAAACACTGAACTCTAAATCCCGTAGTAGTAGTAGTGCTGTGGTCACCAGCCCTGGCGGAGAGGACATGCTGTAGTGTTGTGGTTGCCAGCCCCGGCAGAGAGGAGATGCTCAATGTAGTGTTGTGGTCCCCAGCCCCGGCGGATGAGGAGATGGCGGAGGGGGTCCGCGGGTCGCACCACACGCAGGTAGCGGCGGCCCTGTTCCCGTCAGCCCTGTGCTCGGCGGTGGCGGAGATCATCTCTCTGCTGGACGACGCGGCGGTCTCCCCGGGGGGGTGCGCGGTGTACGAGGTGGCGTACCAAGTCATCTGGGGCTGCCTGGTGGAGGACCTGGCTCTGTTCCTGCGGCACGTGCTGGAGAGACTAACCCGGGACCGACAGGACGAGATGTTCAAGTCGCTGCGCCACCTCATCCGGTTCATCCCGCGCCTCCCCCAGCAGGCCGCCTTCGCTCTCTACAACTACATCATCGGATACGTCATGTTCTACGTCAGGTCTCCGCACGAGGAGGGACAGAGACTCATCGGCACTGCGCTCTCCATACTGTGGATGGTGAGCGTCGCCCCTCCGGCTGCTCGGGCTCGCGTTTCTCTGGTGATGCGTTGTGTATCACGTTAATGTTTGCAGGTAGTCCACAGTGTGCACGGGATCATGTTTAAGGATCTAAAGCAGATACTTCGCAAAGAGCAGTGCGACGCCTCCATCCTCCTCACCGCCAACGTTCCGGCCGCCAAGAAAATTGTCGTCCACGGTAACGATACACGATACACATATTTATGTCTCATCTCATCTGAGCCCAAAACGAAAACAAATATCCATCACATACATAGAATAAATAAATAAATAAATAAATACTGAACCAGAATATTATTAGCAGAATCGTTTTAAATTTAAAAGTAATCTGTTTACCACATATTAATTATGTTCTTGTTGGAACGTCTGATAGTAAGAGCTATAGTACGTTAAATGCCACTATTAATTAAGTTCTTGTTGGAACGTCTGATAGTAAGAGCTATAGTACGTTAAATGCCACTAAAGTTAAATGCCACTATTAATTATGTTCTTGTTGTAACGTCTGATAGTAAGAGCTATAGTACGTTAAATGCCACTAAAGTTAAATGCCACTATTAATTATGTTCTTGTTGGAACGTCTGATAGTAAGAGCTATAGTACGTTAAATGCCACTAAAGTTAAATGCCACTATTAATTAAGTTCTTGTTGGAACGTCTGATAGTAAGAGCTATAGTACGTTAAATGCCACTAAAGTTAAATGCCACTATTAATTAAGTTCTTGTTGGAACGTCTGATAGTAAGAGCTATAGTACGTTAAATGCCACTAAAGTTAAATGCCACTATTAATTATGTTCTTGTTGGAACGTCTGATAGTAAGAGCTATAGTACGTTAAATGCCACTAAAGTTAAATGCCACTATTAATTAAGTTCTTGTTGGAACGTCTGATAGTAAGAGCTATAGTACGTTAAATGCCACTAAAGTTAAATGCCACTATTAATTAAGTTCTTGTTGGAACGTCTGATAGTAAGAGCTATAGTACGTTAAATGCCACTAAAGTTAAATGCCACTATTAATTATGTTCTTGTTGGAACGTCTGATAGTAAGAGCTATAGTACGTTAAATGCCACTAAAGTTAAATGCCACTATTAATTAAGTTCTTGTTGGAACGTCTGATAGTAAGAGCTATAGTACGTTAAATGCCACTAAAGTTAAATGCCACTATTAATTAAGTTCTTGTTGGAACGTCTGATAGTAAGAGCTATAGTACGTTAAATGCCACTAAAGTTAAATGCCACTATTAATTAAGTTCTTGTTGGAACGTCTGATAGTAAGAGCTATAGTACGTTAAATGCCACTAAAGCATACAGTTAACCTGACTAGTGACCGTATTCCAGCCAACGAGGAGGGAGGAATTCCTTCCCAGTTCCCGGTCCAGGAGGACACCCAGTTCTGTCAAATCCTCCGCGAGTCGCTCGACTTCTTCGGAATAGAAGAGGCCCACCAGAAGGAATATTTCCTCGTGGACTTTAAAACTAGTAAGTTAATTTCTTTTGCGTCTCGTCGATGACATTATTATTGTACGAGTATGCTAGGTACCATCGTCAATAAAACTATCTCGGTCTCAACCGACGTTGTTACGCTTTACATCCCTTTCACTCACACAATCCAACATTTCCAGGAGTTTACAAGTCATAGTGAACTTTGAGAAATGTAGGACGTGATCACTAGACCAGGGGGATGTTGCAGGACAGATCCACAACCCGCAGCACTACGTGCGGGACCTGTACTTCTTCAAGAGGTCGCAGTACCCTCAGCTGGAGCTGGTCCACATGAAGCCGGAGGACGCCTTCCTCGCCCTCCAGAACCAGGAGCTGCTGCAGAAGTTCGTGGAGATCGGAAAGGTGCTGCTCACCTGGGCCATCCTTAAGAACGTCGACATGGTACGTCTTTCACAAAACTTCATTATCATCTTTATTACCTTTGGATGACTCTGAATCTTTTAACAGAGATGTTAAATACTATCTCCTTTAGAATTCGGTCTAAATAGATTTAATCACGTTAAGATTGCGTGTGTGGGTTTGTAGGTGGTTCAGCGCGTGGTGTTCCTCCACGACGAGCTGATGAAGTTGCCGTCGTTCCCTCGAAAGGCCCTGGAGGCGGACCTGGACCTGTACAACAGCGGCCCCCTCGGAGCCCAGCTGCTCGGACTCGATGTCCTGCACAAGTTCATGTCAGTCCAGCTTCGTGGAGGTGTCCTTCCTGTCCGAGCGCGTTACGAGTGTGACTCTGTGCAGGTGGGTTCGTCTGATCGCCCGCATGTTCGAGGCGATGGCGGGGAACTTCACGTCCTCCCGAGACATCCACCTGTTCCTCAATGTCCTCAACGGCGCCCTCATGCTGCACTCCGAGGACTCCCTCATCCTCAGATACGTCATCGCCACGTATGTCAACGCAGCATTCAACTTCAAGAACATATTTTCTACCAATGGGTGAGTTTGTCGTCGAGTGAAGCGAGATACGTAAACGAATAAATGAAGTCAATAATAAGTCCAAAAGGATTTGATAAAATAACATTTTTAGGAAATCATCTAAATGTTTACTTCTATTTAGTTGAACGTCAAAGTAGGACTTATTTTAATTTTCTGCTCACATTTATTACGGACCTAAGTTAACCAAACTTAAATCCGATTTATAAACAGGGTAGAAGTAACTAGGTACTCTGAGAAGATATGTACATTTGTGTTTCAGTTACTTGTTAATAATGCCGACGTTGCTTCAAATCTACTCCAACTACCAAACCAACAAGCTGGTGACCACCACCATCGAGTACGCCGTCAAGCAGTTCTACTTGTTGAACAGGAAACCCTTCATTCTACAAATGTTTGGCTCCGTGTCCGCCATCTTGGATACCGACGAGGAATCCGTCTTCGGAGATGCCAGTAAGGTACGTCCGGAAAGTCTGGCGTGTGGGTATTGTGTGAATATGTCATGTATGTATGTATATATGTGCAGGTGCAGTCGAGTTGTCTGTTCAACCTGCTGCTGAGCCTGGAGACCCCGTCTCCCGACCCTCTGCACATCGCGGAGCTGATCAAGGAGGAGAAGCCGCTCCGACCCATCGACTTCTGTTATCGAGACGAGGACGAGATGGTCAACGTGCTGGACTGCATCAGTCTGTGTGTCATGGTGGTCTCCTACTCCGCCGAGAGCATGCGGGGATATCAGATGCTGGTCAGTCTCGTCACGTGCTGGACTGCATCAGTCTGAGTGTCATGGTGGTCACCTACTCCGCCGAGAGCATGCATCAGATGTCACTATCAATCTCCTAGTAAAAACTACATTTGTCCGTCATAAAATGTGTAATTGTTTTTAGATAATCTTGGAAGCGATACTTCCGTGCTACGTGAAGCAGATCCAGCTGCCCACATACAACCGTGCGGGAAAAACAGAGAAGGAGATTATTCAACAACTCGCCATCGCCGTCAAGACTCTCGTCAACAATTGTGAAGGACTCTCCAAGTAACTAACTTACTATAATTGTAACTAAATATCACCTCTGTCTTTTCATATAGGGTTGAAGAAAGATACAGAAACAAAGTAGGCGGTGTGATAAAAAAAATATAAATTATTATAGAATAACCTGCAACAACTTTTTTGTAAAACCAGGAGTGTGTTGATAGGATGTGTTTCCCCAGATCGTACAACGGTCCGTACCGCACGTCCCCCGAGCACAAGGGGTCCTCCCAGAGAGGGGCGGCGCGACCCGCACCCTTCTCCGGACTGGACCTGCTGGACGACGACGAGCACTCCCGCTACGTCAGCGACCACTCCCGAGTGCCGCAGCCTGTCGACTACACCGGGGAGGACTCGGAGGTAACTCACATCACCATGACGAGCTCATGTAACATAGACTCTTAACGTTACTGGAAGACTTCTGGTCTTTAACTCTCTGAGAACTGACATGTCTCGAAGTTAATCGCAACTAATATTTTCGTGCAGTTGGTCCGAGCAGAGTACCGCCGCCCTCGGGACGTGCTGCTCTCTCTCGTCGGGGACTTTATCGGTCGCGCCACCGTGCGGGGAGCGAGCGCGCGGGGGAACGGAGACGGGAAGCCGCCCGAGCTACTCGACTCTAAGTCGCACGCGGTGAGTGTCGGGGACTTCATCGGTCGCGCCACCGTGCGGGGAGCGAGCGCGCGGGGGAACGGAGACGGGAAGCCGCCCGAGCTACTCGACTCCAAGTCGCACGCGATGACTGTCGGGGACTTCATCGGTCGCGCCACCGTGCGGGGAGCGAGCGCGCGGGGGAACGGAGACGGGAAGCCGCCCGAGCTACTCGACTCCAAGTCGCACGCGGTGAGTGTCGGGGACTTCATCGGTCGCGCCACCGTGCGGGGAGCGAACGCGCGGGGGAACGGAGACGGGAAGCCGCCCGAGCTACTCGACTCCAAGTCGCACGCGGTGAGTGTCGGGGACTTCATCGGTCGCGCCACCGTGCGGGGAGCGAACGCGCGGGGGAACGGAGACGGGAAGCCGCCCGAGCTACTCGACTCCAAGTCGCACGCGGTGAGTGTCGGGGACTTCATCGGTCGCGCCACCGTGCGGGGAGCGAGCGCGCGGGGGAACGGAGACGGGAAGCCGCCCGAGCTACTCGACTCCAAGTCGCACGCGGTGAGTGTCGGGGACTTCATCGGTCGCGCCACCGTGCGGGGAGCGAGCGCGCGAGGGAACGGAGACGGGAAGCCGCCCGAGCTACTCGACTCCAAGTCGCACGCGGTGAGTGTCGGGGACTTCATCGGTCGCGCCACCGTGCGGGGAGCGAGCGCGCGGGGGAACGGAGACGGGAAGCCGCCCGAGCTACTCGACTCCAAGTCGCACGCGGTGAGTGTCGGGGACTTCATCGGTCGCGCCACCGTGCGGGGAGCGAGCGCGCGGGGGAACGGAGACGGGAAGCCGCCCGAGCTACTCGACTCCAAGTCGCACGCGGTGAGTACCGGGGACTTCATCGGTCGCGCCACCGTGCGGGGAGCGAGCGCGCGGGGGAACGGAGACGGGAAGCCGCCCGAGCTACTCGACTCCAAGTCGCACGCGGTGAGTATCGGGGACTTCATCGGTCGCGCCACCGTGCGGGGAGCGAGCGCGCGGGGGAACGGAGACGGGAAGCCGCCCGAGCTACTCGACTCCAAGTCGCACGCGGTGAGTGTCGGGGACTTCATCGGTCGCGCCACCGTGCGGGGAGCAAGCGCGCGGGGGAACGGAGACGGGAAGCCGCCCGAGCTACTCGACTCCAAGTCGCACGCGGTGAGTGTCGGGGACTTCATCGGTCGCGCTGCCGTGCGGGGAGCGAGCGCGCGGGGGAACGGAGAAGGGAAGCCGCCCGAGCTACTCAACTCCAAGTCGCACGCGGTGAGTGTCGGGGACTTCATCGGTCGCGCCACCGTGCGGGGAGCGAGCGCGCGGGGGAACGGAGACGGGAAGCCGCCCGAGCTACTCGACTCCAAGTCGCACGCGGTGAGTGTCGGGGACTTCATCGGTCGCGCCACCGTGGGAGGAGCGAGCGCGCGGGGGAACGGAGACGGGAAGCCGCCCGAGCTACTCGACTCCAAGTCGCACGCGGTGAGTATCGGGGACTTCATCGGTCGCGCCACCGTGCGGGAAGCGAGCGCGCGGTGAGTGTGCTAATTAATATTTTAATTTAATCATTGAATCCCTAAAACTGCCGACTTTTGTTGAACCAAAGTTGAACTTTTTGGAACGTATTTCTATAGCATCGAGATCCCTATAAAATATTTATAATAACATTTATTAAAAAAAAAGGTACAACCCGGAGTCGATGGCGTGTCTATCCATGTGTCCCCCCAGTGGCTGGTGGACGTCGCGCACTCCCTAATAAAGGTGTCCCCGTACGACCCGGAGTCGATTGCGTGTCCATCCATGTGTCCCCCCAGTGGCTGGTGGACGTCGCGCACTCCCTAATAAAGGTGTCCCCGTACGACCCGGAGTCGATGGCGTGTCTATCCATGTGTCCCCCCAGTGGCTGGTGGACGTAGCGCACTCCCTAATAAAGGTGTCCCCGTACGACCCGGAGTCGATAGCGTGTCTATTCTTGTGTCCCCCCAGCGGCTGGCGGACATCGCGCACTCCCTGCTGAAGGTGTCCCCATACGACCCGGAGTCGATGGCGTGTCTATTCTTGTGTCCCCCCAGCGGCTGGCGGACATCGCGCACTCCCTGCTGAAGGTGTCCCCATACGACCCGGAGTCGATGGCGTGTCTATTCTTGTGTCCCCCTGCGGCTGGCGGACATCGCGCACTCCCTGCTGAAGGTGTCCCCATACGACCCGGAGTCGATGGCGTGTCTATTCTTGTGTCCCCCCAGCGGCTGGCGGACATCGCGCACTCCCTGCTGAAGGTGTCTCCGTACGACCCGGAGTCGATGGCGTGTCGCGGGCTGCAGCAGTACATGACGCGGGTCCTGCCGGCCGCGGACTGGGCGGACCTCGCTCTCCGGCCGCCCTTCGTCACCATCCTGCGTAGACTCGACAAGGTCTTCCTCAAGATAGCCAAGAAGCCCGGCATCAGGGTGAGTGTCGGCGCCCACTCCTGATCCGGATCGCGGCATTATCGAATCGTTTCTTCCAGAGGAACACGGATTGGGACGCGGCGGCCGGTCTCCTCAAGGGGGTGTACGAGACCATGCTGAGGTGTCCCTACATCATGCACTGGCAACAGATCAAAACCCTACTAAACACTTGTCAGGTAACGCGTTTAAATATATACGAATCGAACGATGAGAGCATCAAATGGAACGTTTTTATCTCCGTCGTGCATGGGTGACGTGTTCCAGAGCCTGATCGTGTCGGAGAGCAGTTCCGGAGAGACCCTGTCGTCTGCGAGCGCCGCGCTGATGTCCCAGCCTCCGCCGCCGCACTTCTGCAGCACCGTGGTCAGACTCATCGCGCTGCAAGTCCTCAACACCGGGGTCAGTCCTCCCGTCTCGTGAGGCTGCAAGGGTCCTATCTAAACTTGTTTGTATGTGTCAGCAGGACAGCTACTCGTTAGAGCAGATGTGCGGCGGGAGCGCCATCTTCCCCTCCGCAGAGAAGACGGAAAACATGCTGATGAACCTATTCATGCCGCTCTGTTTGCGAGTCGGCAGCGGGAGGAAAGGTCAGACAGCACACCGATACATTCTCCTACAATTTTTTTTTTGTTGTAACATGCTTAAATGTTTCATTTGTGACTTGCAAGACCCTGCTTTTTAGAACCAACTGAAATACATATAAAAAGTTAGATATCATCACCAACGCACCCATATACATAGTGAGAAACCACGCTCATAAAAAAGCAGGCTCGTCGATACTGTAGAGTATCAGAGAAGAAAAATTTCTGTGTTTCTTCAATAAGACTGGACTTTGAGTTGTATACGGAAGTGGTGTGTTCCAGACGCGCCCCCCCTGCGTCAGTCCGACATCGGGTACTTGGTGTCGTGTGTGGTGCTGGCCCTGTGTCCCCCCGCCAACCAGCCACCCCCCTCCGGGACCAAACTCGACACCTCGCTTACCTTCACGGGTAGCCGGGACACCAGGAAGATAGGCAAGGTCTCCAGCCAGCTCTACAGGATCGCCTTCCTAGGTAACTTCACAAACTCTACACCTCCATGAACAGCCGGGTCACCAGGAAGATAGGGAAGGTCTCCAGCCAGCTCTACAGGATCGCCTTCCTAGGTAACTTCACAAACTCTACACCTCCATGAACAGCCGGGTCACCAGGAAGATAGGGAAGGTCTCCAGCCAGCTCTACAGGATCGCCTTCCTAGGTAACTTCACAAACTCTACACCTCCGTGAACAGCCGGGTCACCAGGAAGATAGGGAAGGTCTCCAGCCAGTCCTACAGGATCGCCTTCCTAGGTAACTTCACAAACTCGACACCTCCATGAACAGCCGGGTCACCAGGAAGATAGGGAAAGTCTCCAGCCAGCTCTACAGGATCGCCTTCCTAGGTAACTTCACAAACTCGACACCTCCATGAACAGCCGGGACACCAGGAAGATAGGGAAGATCTCCAGCCAGCTCTACAGGATCGCCTTCCTAGGTAACTTCACAAACTCTACACCTCCGTGAACAGCCGGGTCACCAGGAAGATAGGGAAGGTCTCCAGCCAGTCCTACAGGATCGCCTTCCTAGGTAACTTCACAAACTCGACACCTCCATGAACAGCCGGGTCACCAGGAAGATAGGGAAAGTCTCCAGCCAGCTCTACAGGATCGCCTTCCTAGGTAACTTCACAAACTCGACACCTCCATGAACAGCCGGGACACCAGGAAGATAGGGAAGATCTCCAGCCAGCTCTACAGGATCGCCTTCCTAGGTAACTTCACAAACTCTACATCGTATATACTGTAATTATTATGTTTATGTGATCCGGGAGAAAGTCGTTTGGAAGAGAATGCGTGGTAGGTGGGGAAATGGACAAGCTGCAGTACCAATAATTATTTTTATTCCATTTGCGCAACATCAAAGTAATCTGTATGGTAACAAGCGCATCTTTCAATTCCACGTCACATGATCCGAAACTGTTTATGGTAAATTTTAAGTTGGTTTAAAACAAAAGAAATCAGAAAGTAATGTCCTTACATTATGACTTGAGAGAGCAACTATGTCAGCGTTAACTTCACTGAATTAATATGACCACATTCCAGCGCTGAAGGTGGTGTGCGCGTGTTTCTCGAGCGAGCTGTGCAGCGAGTGGGGACGGATCGCGCGCGCCATCCGGGAACTGGGACGCAGGAACGAAGCCGCACACCACCTATGGGACTTCCTGCAGTACGTGGTCACCTACAGGACCCCGCTCTACGTGCTCCTGCTGCCCTTCATCGTGCACAAGGTACGTAACAGTCTCTCACACATCCGCACAGGCCACAATGTGTATCTCTTGTTAGAAACTGATGTCAGTAATCAGGGGCTGGTATCGATTGCTCCCATTGTTGACCACCGTAGAGTAGTAGTAGAGTGATAGAGACTGATGTCTGTTGAGGTCAAAACGTTAAATCTTTGCTACGCTTCTTAAGATTAATTATTAAATTACCATCACAAAACCTTTTTTGTAATAGTGAATTTTGATTAATATGTCGATTGTGTCCAGTTGTCGCAGCCCCCCATCGGGGACAACGAGCGACACATGCAGTTCGTGGTCCGCGAGAGGGTGCGGGGAGTGCGTCTGCCCGCCGCCAGGGGGAGGGGGGCGCTCCTTGCAGACCTCGCCAGGGACCTGAGGGCCATGAGAGAGGACCACGACACCTACAGGCTGGGTGAGTGCGGGACACACCTCGTCAGGGACCTGAGGGAAGATCACGGCACCTACAGGCTGTGTGAGTGCGGGACACACCTCGTCAGGGACCTGAGGGAAGACCACGGCACCTACAGGCTGTGTGAGTGCGGGACACACCTCGTCAGGGACCTGAGGGAGGACCTTGAAACCTACAGGCTGTGTGAGTGCGGGACACACCTCGCCTGGGACCTGAGGGCCATGAGGGAGGACCACGACACCTACAGGCTGGGTTAGTGCGGGACACACCTCGTCAGGGACCTGAGGGAAGACCACGACACCTACAGGCTGGGTAAGTGCGGGACACACCTCACCAGGGCACTGAGGGAGGACCTTGAAACCTACAGGCTGAGTGAGTGCGGGACACACCTCGTCTGTGTCCACAAATGTATTGTATGAATATGTTTGATACAGAGTTGGCGGCGGAGAGCGTTTGTGTGGGTGTCGGCGGGACCAAGCGACCCTCCGAGGCGTTCTCGAAGCCCCCTCCCGACCCGCGTCACCAGCACCGCCCCTCCCTCATCTCCATGCTGGTGGGCCGGCCGCCCCCGCGCACGCCGGACCACCCCGCGCCGCCCAGAGGTAACACTAATATCCCTGCTTAAATCTCACAAATTGACTAACTTTATTTATTTTTATTTATTTATAAACTCTTTATTGCACAAAAAACTTAAAAGTAATGTACAAGGGCGAACTTAATGCCTTTCGGCATTTTATAACAGCTAACCTTTGGGAGTGTGGTAGAGGATTTGCGGGGTGCATTATTATAAATATACAATTTACATACAATACATAATAATCGTTACATACTACTACTTAAATACATAAATAAATATATATATATATATACACAAATACGAAACCAAGCAAGTATATAGTACTGTTTACACACAATAAAAATAGTATGATAGATATAGGTACTAGGAAGATCTATGTTGTTTGTTTAGAAAGTGAGCGATAAGTAGATTTTTAAATATATTAATAGACGGCGCCCGTCTGATAACCAGAGGAAGTTTGTTCCACTCACGACAAGAAATATCTGCTGGAAGAATGGGTAGGGATTTTGAGCTGATTGTTATTAGCAGAGCGAAGATGAAGATTATGACTGTCTCCAAGGAACTGGAAACGAGTCTTAAGGTATAAAGGAGTTTCCGCTGTCTCCTGTAATTGTGAGTGAGGGGTACGCCTTCCTCCTGCTGTCTGCTAGTAGTCGGTTTACAAATCATTTCAAGTATTTGGATGATAGATTTAGACTTAATATTAATACGTTTTCCAGAGTCTCTGTCGAGCAGCTCCACCGCCAGTCAGCAGCTGGGGACGGACTGTCAGGCTGCACTGCTCTCCTCCAGACCGGGTCAGTCTCTCCCCACACTTAGTTATGTTAACTAGATGCCAGCATCGAGTTATCGACGTAAAGCGAGTATTCAATTAGTCAAAACACATGTTAAACACATAATATCACTATAGATATAATTTAAGGGAGGGTGTGGAATATCATACAATAGTGAAGCTAAGGGATACCAATATGCAAATATTGTCCAAGAGCTGGAGCCAGGAACCTGTAATAGTTGTGTAGATTAAAATAAACATGAATGATGGTATGTGTAGGTGGCACGAACAGTAATGAGATGAAGCCGATGGAGAGTCCGGCCTGCCTCAACCAAACCAACGTCCGCTTCAACTTGACGTCCGGTAACTATTCCTCAGACAATGAGTCTTTACTTTTAACCGACTCATTGAGCATTTATTTTTTTCTTCTGTTTCTTAAAGCATTAATAATAATTTAAATTTAACGAACGTATATTTTTTTAAATATCATTTTTAGGCCGTGATTGGCTCGACTAACAAAATGACAAGCTAACTCACGTGATGTATAACATAGGTTATCTTATTGATCAGCGCCATTATAATACAAGATCCGTAAAGGTCTCCAAGTCACCAAAGCATCACCTGTCAAGTATCAACAAAAATCCACTTTCTATGAATATTAATAGTTTGTCTAACGAAATAGTTGGAGGCTCACGTCCACTTGAAATATTAATAATATTCTTTATTGCACATTAAAATATACGGGCGAGCTACCTTGTAGGTATTGTCTACCAGCTAACCTTGGGGAGAACGACATACAAAATTGTGGGGTGCGAGTTAGGAGAATATAAATATGAAACTAAATGCATACCTTTCACTGGGTACCTACCTATATCATTGTTGAAAAGCAATAAAAATAGTTTGTCCATGATGGGACGTTAAAATAAGATTAAGAAGATTTGAGATATAGTTTATGGTGAGTCGCGTCGGTAGAAAAAGAATGGATATTGAAACGTGTTGGTTTTGTGGTCAATTTGGAAAATAAAAGTATTTGAAGAAAGCTGCTGTTTAATTAAGAAGTTTATTTCATCAGGGTTATGGGCCCAGTTACGAGCGAAAGAATAATATAGTTTTGTTTCAAGTGAAGAATGTTATCTAGAGAAAAGTTTAATCTCGTTCCCTTTGCGGGCGACAACTTTGCATCGTGGGCATTTAGAATAAAAAGTATATTACGCGAAGCCAGTGTGATAAAAGCAATTGAAGAATTCAGTTTTAGTGAAAATAATGCAAATGCAAATTTAGAATCGAGGGCGCAAGCCATCTTAATTGCGGGAGTAGCAGACAGCCACTTGGAGTATATAAAAAAATGCGAGTCGGCGTATTCTACGAGTATGTTCAAAAGTTTGGAGGAAAGTTTTAAGAAAAAAGGAGTAAGAAGTCGGTTGTTTCTTAGAAGAAAATTAAGTGATATTAAATATAACGAAAGAAATTCGTTATTAAACCATTTCGTTATACTGGAGGAAATATTTTCACAATTGGAGGATGCTGAAAGTGAGATAACTGAAGAAGAAAAAATTAACTATGTGTTATTGTCAATGCCAAAGTCCTATGAGGCCGTCATAACTGCTTTAGAAACGATGGAAGAACTTAAACTAGATTTCGTGAAGAATAGATTATTAGGCGAGGAAGAAAAACATAAGAAATCTGTAAATCAGTCAACCGAGGAGCAAAATATGACTGCATCATTTTTGTGTTTCACATGTGGCAAACCAGGCCACAAACAATATCAATGTTGGGCACGGAGAGATCAAGCTGGTAATAGAGTACAGAATTTTGCACATGGAAGAGCTTTTAAACATGGTCAAGCAAGTGTTGATCGAGGACAAGCAGGAAATTATAGTCAAGGTCAAGCAGGAAATTATGGTCAAGGTCAAGCAGGAAGTTATCGTCGAGGTCACACAGGAGGTTATAATGGAGGTTACGGCAGAGGTCAAGGACGCGGATTTAATCGAGGGAGAGTACAAAGAAGGTCATACCTAACAGAGCAGGATGTAAATGTTGGAGAGCAGCAGCAACAGAATAGAATTAGTTTTATGTGTGAGCAGTCTAGTGAAGTGCATAATAGTTCGACAAATGTGGACAGTATTGAGTGGTGTATAGACTCTGGCAGCTCGGATCATTTGATAAATAATAAAGACTATTTTATAGACTATTTAGAGTTAAGTAAGCCTAGAAATATAAGTTCTGCAAAAAATGGTAGTGTGTTAAAGGCAGTAGGTATAGGAAACCTACAAGTGATATGTTCAGTAAATAACTTTGTTACACCGGTAACAATAAATAATGTGTACTATGTGCCTGATCTAAGGAGAAATCTATTGTCAGTCTCAAAGATGGAAAGTGCAGGTTTAAAAGTTGTATTTTATAATGGCGTTGTCAAAGTTTATAATAATAATAATGTTATTATTATAGGTTATAAGGATGTATGTTTATACAGCACAGTAATGCAACTCGAGAGGTCTAAGTGCTATTTGTCTTCAACAAATAAAAATGAAAATGTTTTATTAGAACTGTGGCATAAACGATTTGGCCATTTAGGATACAACAATATTAAAATTTTATTAAGAAATAACCTTGTTGATGGTATTAGTGAACTCGAAAATATTAAAATAGATCAAAGTTTATGCGAACCATGTTTGTTTGGAAAAATGACCCGTCAACCATTTAATCATAAAGGCTATAGAGCTAGTAAACCATTAGAGCTGGTGCACAGTGATGTGTGTGGGCCAATTTCCCCAAGTACATGGGATGGTAATAATTATTTTGTCACTTTTATAGATGACTATACGCATTTTGTGATGGTCTATTTAATTAAAAATAAATCAGATGTATTCCAACAATTTCAAAATTATTATAATTATGCAACTGCACATTGGAGGACTGACAATGGCGGTGAGTATGTTTCTAAAGAATTTCAACAATTTTGTAATGATAAAGGTATAGTTATGCAATTCACTGTACCATATAACCCAGAAATGAATGGAGTCGCTGAACGTATGAATAGAACTTTAGTTGATAGGGCTCGTACAATTTTAATTGATTCAAAAATAAATAAAGAATTTTGGGGAGAGGCTATATATTTTTCTGCGTATACAACAAATAGAAGTCCTACTGCATTAAAAGATAAAACACCTGTTGAATTATGGCAAGGAAGGAAACCAAATGTTTGTAATTTAAGAGTATTTGGCAGTACAGCATACAACCATACTCCCAAGGAATTAAGAAGCAAGTTTGAAGCCAAAAGTAAGAAGTTAATAATGATGGGATATAGTGTAAGTGGATACAGATTATGGGATGAAGAAAATAGGAAAATTGTATGTGCAAGAAATGTAATATTTGATGAAAAACTGAAGAAAGAGGAGGAGCCTGTAACTATATCAAGTCAACCTGTAGAAGAAAGTTATGAGAAAAATATAAGTAAATCCGATGAAGAAGAAAAAGATCATAATAAGTCAGATGAAGAAGAAAAATATTCTAAGTTAGATCAAGAAGAAATAGAAAATGAGATGGATGTAGAAGAGGTAGAAAGCAATAAAGAAAAACGGAAGAGAATTAGACAGAAACCGAAGTGGCAGAATGATTTTGTGATGAATTTCGAAGAAAATGAAAATGCCATGTATGCCTTACTAGGTCAAACACATAATGGCGATATTCCATTGAACTTTGAGGATATAGAATTTAGAGAAGATAAAAAATTGTGGAGAAAAGCTGTAGAAGATGAGATTAAAGTCTTAAGAGAAAGTGAAACATGGGAAGTAGTTCCAAAACCAAACAATGTTAAGTTGCTAGATAGCAAATGGGTTTTTACAAGAAAAGAACATGAACATGAGAAAATTTACAAAGCCAGGTTGGTTGTTCGTGGGTTCCAACAACAGGAGAATTTTGATAATGTTTATTCACCAGTATTAAAACTACAAACTTTAAGAATTTTATTATCTGTAGCGGTTCACAGGAGTTACGATATTCATCAAATGGATGTGAAAGGAGCATTTTTATATGGTCGGATAGATGAGCAAGTATATTTAAATGCACCAATGGGAGTCAATGTAAAGAAAGGATGTGTGTTAAAATTAGTTAAATCTTTATATGGGTTGAAAAAGTCGCCAAAGTATTGGTATGAACATTTTAATGAAACTATCACTAGCTATGGCTTTAGGCGTTCAATAAACGATTTTTGTCTTTACATAAAGGGAAAATTATATTTGCTATTGTATGTTGATGACTTGTTGATAATCGGTTCTAATTTAATTGAGATAGAGTCAGTAAAAAAATATTTATCATCAAAATTCAGAATGAAAGATATGGGTAATAAAAATTTGATATATTTAGGAATAAAAATTATTAAAGAAGGCAATGATTTACTCATAGATCAGACACAATATTTACAGAATGTTTTAAAAAATTATGGTATGGATAATTGTAATCCAATTGACTCGCCAATGGATGTTAATTTTAAACTTGATTATAATTGTATTGTTGATCACTCATATGAAAGTAAATGTAGATCTCTTATAGGTCACTTAATGTATGCTACTGTAGGTTCTAGACCTGATTTAACTACTTCAGTATATTATCTTAGCCGGTTTCAATCGAGACCAAACGAAGAGTTGTGGAAAGCCCTTAAGAAAATTCTAAGGTATATCAAAGGTACCATTAATTATAAACTAAAATATATTAAGGAAAGTAATAGTTCACCTCTTATAGGATACGCAGATGCCGACTGGGCAAGAGATACAGATAGAAAATTCACTACTGGATATTTGTTTAAAGTTTATGATAATACTGTTGTGTGGAAGTCTAGAAAGCAACTCACTGTTGCTTTAAGTTCCACTGAGGCTGAATTTGTATCTTTGTGTGAAGCATCAGCAGAAGCTTGCTGGATTAAAAAGTTGTTATTAGATTTAGATATAAATATAAAGGCAGTAACAATTTTCGAAGATAATCAGAGTACTATTAAGTCTGTTCAAAGTGCAGATCAGAAAAGATTAAAACATATGGAAATTAAGTTTAATTTTGTGAAACAGAAAGTTGAAGAAGGTGTTATCTGTGTAGAATATATTTGTACTAAACAGCAGTTAGCTGATATTTTAACAAAGCCGTTGTCTAAGAAGCAATTTAATTATTTTGTTGAGAAGTTAGGTCTGGTTAACAAAACTATTTCTATTGAGGAGGAGTGTTGAAAAGCAATAAAAATAGTTTGTCCATGATGGGACGTTAAAATAAGATTAAGAAGATTTGAGATATAGTTTATGGTGAGTCGCGTCGGTAGAAAAAGAATGGATATTGAAACGTGTTGGTTTTGTGGTCAATTTGGAAAATAAAAGTATTTGAAGAAAGCTGCTGTTTAATTAAGAAGTTTATTTCATCAATCATATGTCATATTAAAATGTAATGAAAATTAATAAATATATAGATTTACATGTTAGTTACATACACAAAATATACATTTATAATACTCTAAATACAAATACATACACTAATAATACATGGATTATTATATGTCATGTAAAAACATTAAATATCATTCAGCTTTTTAAGAAAGTCGGAAGAAACATTCAAGTAATGAGTTAATTAGTTCAATTATTTGGACATGGATTTATTTACGAGCATTATCGAAAAATGCTAGAAAGGTTCTTGAATCCGAATTTTATAAACAAAAAAAAAACATACATAATTTTTTTTTATTTGAAATATATTTTTTAAAAGGTTTCGTTTGCTGTAGATTCCTGATGCGACTCATCAATTTGTATAATAATATAGAATTTTGTTTTAAATAAAAATATATTAGTCCCTTATATTTATAAAAATAAATTTATTTGGGTGTAGACTGCAGACCAATAGTTAGTTGCGTACTGTTTGTGCAGGTCCGTCTCCTCCCCTGAGCCCGGAGGAGCCCCCAGACCGGTCTCGGCTGCAAAGAGCTCACGGACCTTCCAAGAAGACCTTCAAGTTCCGGCGGAGTCGCCGCAGCCGGGAGGTGAGCCTCGAGTCCCCCGCGCCCGGCTCGCTGTCCGCTCCCTCTGACTTGTCCCTCCGTGTCCCCAGATGTCCCACGGGCGGATGGACTCCACGGAGGAGTGTCCCTCGCCGGTCCTGAGCGCCCCCCTGTTGGTCCCGGGCGCGGTTCCCACCGACTCCTCCTGGGACAGCGAGAGCCAGGTCTCGCAGACCTCCTCCACCTCGGGTTACAGGTCGGTACCGGTACTGATGTCATATAAATATAACTTCAACGATCCGCTTTTTAAATTTAAGTTAAATTGTTCCTAATTAAATTAGACTAAAGTACAATATTTTATTTTATGTTTTTATACTTGTGTTTTGTTTTGTTTCATATTTTTCATTATCTTTTTGATTGTTTAAACTTAGAATTTAATATGATTTTATTTTAATTATCCATTATGACCTACAACTTTTATTTTGTGCATGTTGTGGCACCTAAAGGTACTTTATCGTCGATTTAATGTCCTAGTTTTTAAGCAAGTAATCATGTAACCGACCACTGGTTCCCTTAAATCAAATTAAAAAAAAACATCTGTAGTCTGTGACACAATATTGAGTAAACATTGATGGCGCACAGTATTTACGAACGTGTAGCCTTTGTCTATAATACGATATATGAACACGATGATAATTATTCCAAACACACAACTATTGCTTTCTTGCAAATATTGGTTGTCGGTAAAAAACTGTGGTCTCCTTAACCGCCAAGATGTTGTGTTCGTATAGAAACCCAATTCCATATCTAATCCATTCCATAGTTTTGTAAACATTGAGCATTTAGAATTGATAAGCAAGACGCAACCCCCCAGAGAGAGCTACAGCCTGCCGTGCTCCGCGCTGGAGTCCCCTCTGCCACCTCGCGCCGCGCTCGCCTCCCCCGAGTCCCAGCAGACCGCCACCCCACAGCGCAGTCCCGACGGTATGTCACGTGTCCACACTCCCCTCACACAACCCCCCAGAGAGAGCTACAGCCTGCCGTGCTCCGCGCTGGAGTCCCCTCTGCCACCTCGCGCCGCGCTCGCCTCCCCCGAGTCCCAGCAGACCGCCACCCCACAGCGCAGTCCCGACGGTATGTCACGTGTCCACACTCCCCTCACACAACCCCCCAGAGAGAGCTACAGCCTGCCGTGCTCCGCGCTGGAGTCCCCTCTGCCACCTCGCGCCGCGCTCGCCTCCCCCGAGTCCCAGCAGACCGCCACCCCACAGCGCAGTCCCGACGGTATGTCACGTGTCCACACTCCCCTCACACAACCCCCCAGAGAGAGCTACAGCCTGCCGTGCTCCGCGCTGGAGTCCCCTCTGCCACCTCGCGCCGCGCTCGCCTCCCCCGAGTCCCAGCAGACCGCCACCCCACAGCGCAGTCCCGACGGTATGTCACGTGTCCACACTCCCCTCACACAACCCCCCAAAGAGAGCTACAGCCTGCCGTGCTCCGCGCTGGAGTCCCCTCTGCCACCTCGCGCCGCGCTCGCCTCCCCCGAGTCCCAGCAGACCGCCACCCCACAGCGCAGTCCCGACGGTATGTCAAGTGTCCACACTCCCCTCACACACACCCCCAGAGAGAGCTACAGCCTGCCGTGCTCCGCGCTGGAGTCCCCTCTGCCACCTCGCGCCGCGCTCGCCTCCCCCGAGTCCCAGCAGACCGCCACCCCACAGCGCAGTCCCGACGGTATGTCACGTGTCCACACTCCCCTCACACAACCCCCCAGAGAGAGCTACAGCCTGCCGTGCTCCGCGCTGGAGTCCCCTCTGCCACCTCGCGCCGCGCTCGCCTCCCCCGACTGATTCCATTGTCCTTTATTTCGAACCAATAAGATACACAACAAAACTGTATTCTTGTAGTCAACACCGCAGCGTACCCACGAGTGTCTAAAAGTACTACTGTCTTGTGCATTGTTATATATTATCATCTCCAACTCAATATATCCCACTGCCGAGGTCTCTGCAATAACAAGAGAGCCACTGCTCGGTATTGGTTTGTTCTGTGTTAATTGATGACATTGGGGTATGTTTTGATGTGAATAGTTGTCCTGCAGCGTCCCTGAGCTGCGGTGAGTCGGGCTCCTCCTCCGCCGAGAGGACCGCCCTGCTCGGGGGGGGCGCCAGTCCGCGCTCCCTGCTGCTCAGCGCCGAGCCCAGGGACGAGGACACCTTGCTCTAAGGGGACATACACATGCCACACAATATGCGGACAAAAAAATATGGATTCCAGAATTAACTGAACTGGTGCAAATAAATTTACAATATCACTTTTCTCTTCTAGCATTACAAGTATTTTATTATCGTAATTTATTAGATTTGACTCAGTTTGGTTTAGTTATTAGAATTTAATTATGTCTTTAAATTGACACCTAAAAAAATAAAAAATACCAGTAGACCTCAATATTTGAAAAATATAAATGTTGATGATAACACCGTTGTTTTCTTTACCTACTACTAAGAGTATTTTTATTTAAGCAGTAAGCAACTACTTGCAGAGTGCACCAAACAAATGGTTATATCAAAAACTTTAGTTGTTTGTTTAAATGACAATATATTTATGAAGATACATTCTTGCAACATCAGGAGAATGCTCTTTATATATAACATACATATTATATGCTATCTCTCTCGTCAAATCTACATGTTTATGATTCTGACATTGAACATTAACACTACTGGAGAGAGCCTTCTCGTAATATTCTATTGCTAAATTGTTAATATGCAGCATTTGGAAAGCCCTGCCGAAGTTGTAATAACTTTCGTGATCACACTTCCTTTGTTTCTTGTACGTCAGTAAGTAGCCGAGGCCTTGCAGGATGAGGGAGTGGTGCCTTTCCACCTTCCTCTGAGCCGCCAGCACCAGCAGACACATGCCGGCCAGCAGCGCCGCCAGCGGGTCCGCACTCAGCCCCAAGTACTCAGTGTAATGTCTCAATGCTACCAAATATCTCCCAGAATTTAAATAGTTGTTTCCAAAAAATAAATGTGTCAGAGGGACATCCTCCTTCTGGAACAATCTCGTTAGAAATTTGCCATAGTTACTACCTTCAAAACGATCAAAGTTCAATAGATTTAAGGCTGCAAAGTTATTCGGATGTTTCAATACAATCTCTCGCACAAAGGGAAACGCATGTTTGGAATCGTTATTCAAGATGGCCGATTGCAGACACAAAAAATCAATGTCTGCCCGATAGGGGAACAGGTTCTTAGACATGAGGGCACCAAATGATAATCTCTCCATTACATAGAATTTCTTGTGGTCGTAAGCAATTTTTAATAAGTCATTAAATATGTCCCATTCCTGTTTGGGAGTCAGTTTGAACTGTTCCCCTTCGTGGAATTGCAAGTCATCAGGGTTGTGGATGTTCTCCCCACACATGGTCCGGAAGTTGTGGATGAGGTCCATGGAGGCCCGCACCATGCGCGCCATGTTCAGCTCCCTCGAGTGACGGTATCGGGGAAACGATTTGGAAAGCAGAGCTTCACCCACTTGCAGGTACTGTAGAGGCTGGTCATATTGTTTGAGCACTTGGAGATAGGTGAACATGAGTTGTGCACTCACTGGCAACTTGTGATCTTGTTGTAGAGCCTTCACGGCCTCCTTGGTCCTTCCTACTTTTTCTAAAAGTTCAAACAGTCTCTGTCGAGCATGTATGTGCAGAGGTGCATGGTTCACTACTTTATAGTAAGAGTCTATTGCCTCTGAATACTTTCCCAGGTTGTAGAGACATTCTGCATGTTTGAGCCACACGGCCCCCAGGTCGAACTTGGTGCTGCCGACCAGAGGCTCCAGGAACTTTAAGGCCAGGCGGTGGTCGCCCACAGACGTCAGGGCCTCTTCAATGTCCATGTACAGATCCGGGGCTGACTCTACATCATTGTTTAGGAAGTCATCCAACAGAGAATCAACCAGTCCTACTGCCTTCAGATGAACCAAGCAAATGATCAGTTTGCTTCTGAGATCTATGGGAACATTGTTGGGAATGTGACAGCTCAAGTAGTTTGTGTGTTCCCGGAGCTGGCCGTTTTCCTCCACAGTGTGCACATCGGCCTCCAGCTCTACGCCAGCACTCGCCACAAACACTCCCATACATGTCTCGTATTCTTTTTCTGTCATTAATAATTCTAAAAACAAATTCACGTCTCCCGGTTGAAAAAGAGCAGAACATTTATCATAAGCTTCCTTTGTAACTTGCAGAGCTTTATATGTCTCCTTGTTTTCGTGGTACAATTTAGCTGATTTTTTGGCATAGTCCATTATGATTGCACCTTCCGATGAGGGTAATGATGAGACAATTTTATGGTAACACTGAGCCTTTGTAAATTTTGTATGGGGTTGTAGGTTCATGTCTTGGAGGGTCTGCAGCACCTCGAGGCGTCGGATGTGAACCTGCAGGGCCGCAGGGTCAGCCCGGATGGCGTTGGTCAGACACCTGACTTCCTGCTTGGGGTCCTTCCTCTGGGCAAAGAGGTTGGCCAGCCGGAGCCACTCGTCAGCGTCAGAGGGACTCAAGTGGGCGGCAAACAGAGAGAATTGCAAGGCCTTCTCGGGGTCATCCTCATAGATGAGGGCCAGGGTCTGGTATGGCTCGGGCGCACGGGGAACCTGTCTTATGATCTCGTGACACATCTTCTCAGCCACTTGTAACTCACCCCTTGCGCATCTCAGATTGGCTTCGCCCATTAATCCTAATAAATTAGGAGTCAAGTGTGAACATTTCCGGCGCTTGGGAGCTTTGTTGACAACCGGAGCTTTGTTAACTATATCTTCCGTGTTGTCGTCTTCGTCCTTTCCGTACCATTCCAAAGAATAATCAGCAAACGACATCTCGCCGTTTAAAAATTTATTCGTTAGCTCCGATTCCAAGTCCATCGTAAAAAAAATATATTTTAGGTTATTATAGTCAATCCAATAATCACTACGAGCTCAAACGAATACAGGAATGATCCCAATTAGTCCTTGGCAATGATGGTCTTGATCTTAGAACATAAGTATCCCAGCAGCTTATATTTACGTATCTGTCTGCATTTAAGAGTGGAAGAAACACATATAAATATTCACAAAATCGTGGTACAGTAGAGAGGATATTAACCACCTTGGTTCACTCAATATCTTAAATTTAATCTTGTTTAGTATTCGCCGCTTTCAATTCTTAATTAATTCTCATGTCTATATAAATCTGTGATTCTCACACTTGACAGATGAAAATTACTAACACGTTCTAAAATGACTACCCAAAAGAATAGCACGTTCTGAAATTATACTAAGCTTACACATTTACGCTTTATTTATGCTTTATACTTATATTACGATCCCTCATCCTACAAGGAACATAATATATAATCAGTGACCCCTTTGTTCGCTTGAGTAATTTCTTGCAATAGAAATAATCTGTCTACGATTATTGCTTAGTTTAGGTTGTGAAATGTTTACAACGCTCTGACTAAACTAATCTCAACGCCCGCGCCAGTACGTATCTATATCTCGGGTAGGGGCTTTCTGACCGATATATTAAAATTCAAAAAGTATCATCACGACCGTTTCCATTTCGGGGTGGTCAGAAACTACGCTTATAAATAAGCGGATTCACATTTAGCCAACTTTACTATATGCCTTTCATTATATATATTAAAATTATTTGCGGGTTATTACCTAACTGCGATGCAAAGAAGGGTTGTGTTTATCAGCCTATGTATGTACATTTATATGTATGTATATTTGCCGAATTATGATGATACTTAATACGCGAGTGTCACCGAAAACAAATTGTTCCGTGAGAACATACGAAAAAAAAAATAAACCGAATCGGTCAAGGCATCGCAAGCATCGAGTTATGCGCTTAGCAACATTCATTTAGAATTATATAATATGTAGATTGTTTTTAATTGTAGGTTTGGGTTGGGTTAGGATAGGGTTAGGTTAGGTTTGGGTTAGGTTAGGTTTGGGTTAGGTTAGGTTTGGGTTAGGTTAGGTTTGGGTTGGGTTAGGTTTGGGTTGGGTTAGGTTTGGGTTGGGTTAGGTTTGGGTTGGGTTAGGTTAGGTTTGGGTTAGGTTAGGTTAGGTTAGGTTAGGTTAGGTTAGGTTAGGTTAGGTTAGGTTTGGGTTGGGTTAGGTTTGGGTTGGGTTAGGTTTGGGTTGGGTTAGGTTTGGGTTGGGTTAGGTTTGGGTTGGGTTAGGTTTGGGTTGGGTTAGGTTTGGGTTGGGTTAGGTTTGGGTTGGGTTAGGTTTGGGTTGGGTTAGGTTTGGGTTGGGTTAGGTTTGGGTTGGGTTAGGTTTGGGTTGGGTTAGGTTTGGGTTGGGTTAGGTTTGGGTTGGGTTAGGTTTGGGTTGGGTTAGGTTTGGGTTGGGTTAGGTTTGGGTTGGGTTAGGTTTGGGTTGGGTTAGGTTTGGGTTGGGTTAGGTTTGGGTTGGGTTAGGTTTGGGTTGGGTTAGGTTTGGGTTCGGTTAGGTTTGGGTTAGGTTAGGTTTGGGTTAGGTTAGGTTAGGTTAGGTTAGGTTAGGTTAGGTTAGGTTAGGTTAGGTTAGGTTAGGTTAGGTTAGGTTAGGTTAGGTTAGGTTAGGTTAGGTTAGGTTAGGTTAGGTTAGGTTAGGTTAGGTTAGGTTAGGTTAGGTTAGGTTAGGTTAGGTTAGGTTAGGTTAGGTTAGGTTAGGTTAGGTTAGGTTAGGTTAGGTTAGGTTAGGTTAGGTTAGGATAGGTTAGGTTAGGTTAGGTTAGGTTAGGTTAGGTTAGGTTAGGTTAGGTTAGGTTAGGTTAGGTTAGGTTAGGTTAGGTTAGGTTAGGTTAGGTTAGGTTAGGTTAGGTTAGGTTAGGTTAGGTTAGGTTAGGTTAGGTTAGGTTAGGTTAGGTTAGGTTAGGTTAGGTTAGGTTAGGTTAGGTTAGGTTAGGTTTTTTTTTTTTTTTTTTTTTTTTTTTTTTTTTTTTTTTTTTTTTTTTTTTTTTTTTTTTTTTTTTTTTTTTTTTTTTTTTTTTTTTTTTTTTTTTGTCCTCTGACGTAAAATTTGGTCAGAGACTATTGGCGCGTCTTTAATATATTTTTATCATAATATTTTCATATTTTGTATTGGGGTCAGCTGTAAGCTGTACCAGGTACCGAGATTATGGCCAAATTTATATAATTTAACTTATGTTATAACTCATAAGTTTTAATATGCGTTTTATTATTATTATTATTATTTTTTATAATTTTTTTTTTTTTTGTTATCCGAGTCTATATTTTAGTGAATTATTATTATTAGCTTTCTTTACATTTATTCAATTTAGAGATACTTCAGTTTTTGAATATTTTCTTGCTTACTCTTATTTCTATAGTTATTATTTTAAATTTTATTTACTTTTGAACTAAGGCATAATTTCTCTAAATTACAAATTACTTATATGACTAGCTTAACATTAACTTATTACGAGTATTACAATTTTTTATGCTACCATATTATATATTTATTATATATATGTAACATATATCTAATGTACTACTATTTAAATTACTAGTTACTCCCTCTACTTACCGATTCATTAGATTTTAACTTTGCTTAGCCACCAAGCTTACGGATGTTATTATAATTTTTTTTTTTTTTTTTTTTTGGACATGAGGAACACACTTCGCATTTTAATTTTGTCAATAGAGAGGTGTGTGTAATAATGTACATAATCATAAGTGTGTGTGAGACGTCTCCAAGCTGGAATGGCACCCGCTCCGCGATATCTATCCCTGCAATTTACTATTTAATTGGATCACTATTTCATAATAGTTATGGACAATTCAATGACTATTGAGGGTTGAGGCCGGCGGAGGAGAGGTGCCCCATCAACGTCAAGCGGTTATTCTGTGGACACACACGGTATATCAGCCTTGCACCCGGGACGCCCTTAACAATAAGCCACACTCGCCCTGGCTATTGCGTCCCATCTGAGCCGCACTGTGCAGTCCACACTATATGCATTATGGTTTGTGATGGACAACTTTGCGCGTGCACAGTTGCGGCACGTGGGTTCGGCGCCAGCCAGGCGATCGGGGCACTGCGTCCACAGGTGCAAGCCGCCGCAATGGCTGCACACCTTTTCCGACTCAGTGCAGAATCGTCTTCCATGCCCGTGCGCGAGGCAGAGAGAGCACTGGACCAGCGGCGACTGGTCAGCCACGCGCACGTGCTGGAGATCAATATGTACGCGTTCTGCATCTGTTAGTCTTTGCCACATTTTCGGCGAGACTTGTGCGACTATATGA